>OU383783.1:10699549-12104549 GCA_910950805.1 Acrocephalus scirpaceus scirpaceus | reverse complement strand
TCCAGTTGCAATAGTTTCTTCAAAAAGTTCAGTGCAGTTTCACTGTTCTACTGACACGTAAAAGAAAGGCTCCTTAAGGCTATATCTAAACTTTGACTACATAAACATTGGCAAAGGGACAAGAAACTAAATCCCTGTTGTTTGGAGGGTAAAACGGAGCTATGGGAACTACCTGTCAATCTCCTCTTCGGGGGTCTGGCATCTGAGGGGTGACAGGGGAATAGGGTTAGCAAAAGAAGCAAAGCTGATAAGGTGAAGCTAAAATAAACTACTAACTTCCTGCTAAGCAACCAGTAAGACTCAATTCGGGGGTCACTGGCAAGATATTGAAGTACATATTGTGATCTGAACCCTGTCACCTTTGGATGGAAGGAGGCTAGCAAAGGTTAAAACAGCTGAACACTTCTTTTTTTTTTTCCTAGCACCAGCCATACAGACACGAAGCAACAATTTTGCTCACGCGTTTCAGCTTTCAGTTTTTCGAGACTGGAGGCACAAAGGTGTGATGTACCTTCAAGTGTGGAAAACACACACGGCACAGCTTCTTCAGGGTGCCTTTGGCAGGAGCTGCCCCTTTTGTTTTCTACAAGCAGTTTTCAAGAATCATAATTGTGTTTTCTGAGGCATATCAGGTCACTTCAATAAAGATTCATGTTTTCACAATTAAAGCATGAATATGGTTAAAAGCCAGTTATGCAATGAGCACTGGTACAGCTAAATATACAGAAGGGCTTGTCCTCGGGGAGCCAGATGCTACTTAGCATCAAAAAGATAAATAAGGTACAAACTAAAACATAAATATTTTGCAGCAAGACAAAGATTGGGGTTATGTAGGGGAAACACACACAAAATGGGTCTGAACTAACACGGGGTTTAGACAACTTCCACCATATGGGTTTCAGTAATTATTTCTGAATTGAATCTGCATAAGTGATATTTCACAAGGCCCTCTACACCCTGGGCTCACCTTTGGAAAAAACCCCAATGTCTGTATCCTGAACTAACAGATTGCAGCTACCTCACAAAAAGGCCTAACTATGTAACGAACTAAAAGCCACCTAACTGAGCAGTTCTGTCTCCTAAGCATCCTGTCCTCCAGATCCTACTGGGGAAAGCAATCATAATTTCTTTTATTTCATGGGCCCAGTAACAATTATGTGGATGCTCATAATGCTGCAGCAGGAATTCACCAAAATCCATTATTTACTCTGACGAGCCTTTAAAAGAAAGGGCAGAAAATATTTTCTCTTCGTCAAAGTGTAGATAGTTTATTTCTCCAATATAACTTTTGCCTTGGAATATTGCACCCCAAAAATGCTCTTTTACAACTGGGAATGTAATTCCAAGAAACCAGCAAAAAAAAATCTAAAATGTCATGAAAGTGGCTGCAGTTATTAACAAAAGGAAATAATCCCACGATCTCTTACCCACTTCCTACCAGTAATTAGTTACTTGTTGAATATAATTTATGCTGCAAGTAATTTCTGCTATTAATCTGAGAGCTGCTCTGGTTACTCCAATACGAACTTTATCAAATGTGCACATACACAGGATTTTACAAGGGTAAACTTACTTATCCATTGATTGCACCAGAAATATATTTTAGAGTGGAAAGTCTTCCTGGTGGGAGTGAACTCATGAGCTTTGAACTTAAAAAAAAAAAAAAAAAAAAAAAAAAAAAGATAGTCCGATTAAAAAAAAAAAAAAAGGCCAAACCAAAACATGCTGCTGCAGTCTGAGGAACTTTTTTCCCTATTGATCTTTAGATATGAAACCATAGCAGAAAGTTTTAACAAACCGGAATTCAAATCAGATGCGAGAAATTTTCACGGAGCCACTCTATTGATTCGCTCAAAATCCTGCCCAGCAGTACCTCACTGCAAGTGCCTGCAGAGCCAGCGATGCTCCCCTCGCCCGCACCCTGCGCAGGCTGGACGAGGGTTAGCAAACCTGAATTCACAGGGCGAAAGGAGAAGAAAGAAGCGCTTGGAATTTCCAAGTTCTGTTTTGCAATTTCACAGGCACATAAAGGCAAACTCGTCCCCGCCGTGGCTCTCCCACCCTGTCTTGCTCAAGTGAGAAGCTGTGCCAGGGCCGGGGACCCCGGCAAGGCGGGGGTAGCTCTATGCTAATGTTCCTGCGGTTCTGAACCCTGAAGCAGCAGCACAAAGCACACCTTCTGGGCAACTGACTCCAACTTATCGTCCAGCCTTGTACACCAGCCACAACCGACACCAGGGCTGGGGCAGGGACAGGGGAGGCTCCTGCAGATTTTATAGCAGAGCACACTGCTTTTCCTAGGAAACTGCTCGATATTTTAAAAACAGAATAAACTTCGTCATTCTCTTCTTTAACTTACGATAGCCACCCAAACTAAACAAAAGCTTCACTTCCATGCCATCATTTCAGGCAAGATCCAACTTACTTCAAGGACATCCTTTAGCAACAGGCAGGAAAGCTGCTCAGTTAACATTCCTTTCTCACACTCCCACTGCACTTCATTTGAAAACGATGTGCAAAATCAGATCAAAAGACTAAAAACAGAAGAAAACGGCTACTTTAAAAAAAGATACTTTGAAGTGGTTTTGACCTGTTTCACCTACCAAAAACAAACAAAAAAGATAGCAAATGTCAAAAGATGCAATCATACGAAGTGAAGATGTAAAAAAATCCCTCTGCTTTTCTTTTCTCTGCTCACTTTAAGAAGTTCCAAATTCTTTCACAGGAGGCCGATGAAAGACAACTAAAACCCTAACGCTTCTCCAACTCCTACTCCAAACTTCGAGCGGAAGTGGGAATAATATCGTAAGAAAAATAAATACGTTTACTGAGATGAGAAAAGGGATTATGCTGAGGAAACGACAAAACTCGAATGCACTCAAAGCTAACAAAACTCAGTTTAAAACCCCAAATCGACTCTCAGGACCCAAATGACTTTTAAGAAATGTTTCGCAGAGCTCCGCGGAGCCAGTGCTGATCTATTTGCTGGTGTACGAGAGGGGCGTCCGGCGGATTTCGGAAGCCGGGTAAATGCTCCCAGCGAAGCACAACATCCCGCAAACTTTCCGCCCCGTTTCCACGCGCGGAGCCCGGGACCCTGTCCGCGGCGCAGCCGAGAGGCGCGGGGGCACGGCGCGGCGGGGCCGAGCGGCTCCACGGGCCCAACGCTGCCGGCACCGCGGGGCGCGGAGCGGCCGCGGAGAGTCCCCCGCCGCCGCTTCCCCCAGAAGTTGCGGCGGGAAGCGCTCGGTGCTTCCGAGCGCCGGGCCCAGGCCGGGAGGCGCGGGTGCTCCGCCGCGCCCGGTCCTCCCTTACCTGCCCGCCTGAAGCGCTTCTGCGCCGCGGCGCCCTCCGCACCCGCGGCCGGCGGGTCCCCCCGCGGCCCCCCGGCCCTCGCCCTCCTCATGGCCGCCGGGGGGCCGGAGCCTGCGCTGGCAGGGGCAGGCAGGACGCTGCCCCGGGCCGCCCGGCCGCGCCCCGAGCCGACCACTTGTCGCCCCGCGTCCCAGCACAGGTACGGCCGGAGGCGCGTCCCCTCCGCCGCCCGCCGGGCTGTGCCGAACTCCTACGAAATCCCCCAGTTCCGGAGGGGAGGGAAAAAGGGAGTAAGAAAGAAAAAAAAAAAAAAAAAAAAGATACTTCACACGCTCCCTCTGCAAATCCTGGCTGACACAAAGCCAGCGTTTATCCCTCGCTTACCGGCTTGGAGGGAAGCGGGGGACGGAGGGGAAAAAAAAAAAAAAAGAAAACAAATCAAAACCCACAACCTCAGGGAAAGCAAATCGGCTCCCCGCTGCCCGGAGCCTTCGCGCTGCGGCCGCGGAGTGCCCTTCGAGCGCGGCGGCCGCGCGGAGCCCGGCGCGGCGGCGGCAGCTCCCGGCACGGGGCGATCCCCCCGCGGCCCGGCCCGGCCCGGCGGCGGCAACTTTTCCGCCTCCAGGAAGCCTTTGGTGCAGCCGGAGGCCGGGGCTGCGGGGCGGCGGGGCAGCGTCCTCCGCCCGGCGGGACTGCGGGGGAGCGGGGGGTGCGGGAGCGCTGGGGTCCGCGGGGGGGTGGGGGCGGGCGAGAAAGTGGGTGCCCGGGGGGGATTTTCCGGCCCTTTCGGGGGGACGGCGCGGGCAGCGTGTGTGGCCGGACGGGGCATCCGTCCCGCGGGGCTACGGGATCAGCCGCCCCACCGCAGCCCGACTTTGTTCCCCGGCTCCGTGGGGCGCGGAGAGAGACGCGGGGGGCGCGGATCCATCTCCCGCGGGCTCAGGATGCCAGACCGCCCCGCTGGGAGAGGGCGGAGGGAAAACATCAAAAAACGGAAAGAGTTTGGAGTTTCGTTAAGAAACAGACGAAACAAAACGCTGAGTTAAAAAAATAAGATAAAACCCAAGAACTTGGACCAAAACCTCAGAAGGATCAACCCCCCCCGCATATAACTCCGGGAGATCCTGTTGTCCCGCACCACTGCCCGGCGCGGTTCCGACTCCCTGCAAGGTAAGTTCATCTATTTTGTGTGTTTGTGTTAAAATGTGTGCGAGGGAGAGGAGAAGAACTCACCATTTCGCTGGGATAACAAGGCCAGATCGGGATCGGATTGGAAATGCTGAGGCTTCGCCTGCTTCCTCCGCGACATGCTGGCTCAAACATCAGCTGGGGCAGAATAAAAAATTACTAAAAAAAAATCTTCTCAAAATTACGGAAATCGAGCCTCCCCCCCCCAGCCTCCCCGATCCTCCGCGCACCGCGCATGTGTCCTGCTATAATTATGATTATCAATAATGCATTGCGATTAATCATAGAGGGGCTCTTTGAAAGGCGATTGGCACATGGCCAGCTCTATTCAAACCAGCTCGCCTTAATCAATTAGGCGCTGATTTGCTGGAGACCCTTGTCTCTCCGCCGCTCCCACCCAATGAGTCGATCCATGTGGCAGGAGAAGGGGCTGGATTTCCCCAAAGCTGTTTGGATACAGTTTAACCCTCTTAGCAACCAGCTGGAGCTGCATCGCGCCATCCCGGTTACTATAGGAATGTGTCTCCCTTCGCCCCTTCCTCCAGCCCCGACGGGCTCCCCGCGCCTCCCTCCCTCCTTCCCGCAGTTTTGCGCTGCGTTTCACTTTTCTTTTTTTTTTTTTTTTTTTCTATTTTTTTTCCCTGTGGCTTTTTTTTTTTTTTAAACTCCCCCCGCCTCGCTCGCAGTCCGAACCGGTGGAGGGAAGGCAGAGTGGCCAATAATCGATCGGGGGAGGACGCACGGCTGCGGCTGGGGCGGCCGGCAGGGAGCGGCGGTCCCGGAGGATCGGCCCCGCACCCGGCAAGTGCCGGAGCGCGGAGAGCCCGGCGCCGCTCCGGCCGCCGCCGCGCCGCCGCTCGCTCCGTCCCGCTGCTGCAAAAAAGTTTCGGGTGTATTTTTTTTTTCTTGGTTTTGTTTTTGGTTGATTTTTTTCCCCCCTTCCTCTTATCCCCGCATTTACAAATAAAGATCCATTTCGCCCTCTCCCAGGTTTCTCCCTCCTACCCCCCCTTCGCTTCTCTTTCTATATATCACGGCCCGAGGGGTGCTGAAAATAGGAAGGGTTTGTTTTTTACCTCACACGTTCCCAGGACAATTAGGGCGCCGCTGGGAGCGGCGGGCGGACCAGGCGGCCGCTCCGCCCCCGCGCCGCGCGGGTTGGCTGCGCTCGCCGTCAGTCCGCCCGGGCAGCCCGGTGCCAGCGGCGGCGGCGGCGGGGCCGCGGCCGGGGGCGGGCGGCGCGTCCCGCTCCGCGGCCCCGCTCCGCTCCCCGAGCCCCCCTCCCCCGGGTCGCTCCTGACTTTTGTTTCCCTCTCGGACGTGGGAGCGACGCGCATCTGCCCGCCGGAGGCGCCCCCGGCCGCGCCGAGCGCGGAGCGGAACGGCCCGGCCCGGCCCGCGGAGCCGAGGGGAGCCGGGGCCGGCCGGGCTGCGCTCGGTGCGGCGCCGCGGGGCCGTCCCGGGGCCCCGCTCCCCCCGGCCGCTGCTTGTGGCCGGTGCCCGGCGCTCCCGGCCCGGGACCCTGAGGGCACCGCGCTCCTGCCCTGAATGCACCGCGCTCCAAACTTTTACTCCCGTGTGTTACTTCAGAGCAGGAACCTCTCACAAACAAACGTCACGATCTTGAAATAAAAAGTGTAGTTGCACAGAGGCCGCAAACAAAGCTATTTTTAATATCTCGTATATTCAGCGATACGCGGACGCTGTGGGTAAATGGTGGGTGCCCCCTGAGCTCCGCGCCCCTCCGCGCCTGCTGCGGGCACGGAAAGTTACTCTGTAAAATAAGCTGAAGCGGCAGAAGCGGGAGCACAGGCGGCTCTTTCCCTCCACCCTGACCCATCTAGTGCTCTCTCCTCCCACTCCCCCCGCTGGATTATTTACTCTTCTATAGAAGCTACTCCTTTTTCCCGTATTAATATTAACAAACTCTCCGTAAAAGCAAGAGGCTGATCAGATCCAACTCATTTCAATTTCAAATGAGCCGGTAAAGCCTAGAGAGTGAGTGAGAGGAGAAAGGAGAGAGGGGCAAATCTTCCCATTCGAGGAACCGGCTTAGTGGCTTTTTCTTCTCATTATTAAACGAAAGAGATTGTAAAACGTTTATCAATAAGGGAGGGGGGAATAAAAACAGCCGCAAAACCCAACCAAACAAACGCATACGAACCGAAAAATCCTCCCAGGTGCCATTCCAGTATTTAGTCAGCGTTGCAAAGTGGTCACTGACGCTTCTTTTCATTTCTGCACAGGGCGAGCCCCCTCCCTCCCCGCAGCATTCGGTACAGTAGATTTTGAGAAAAAGACAAACGAAGCTATCAGCGGGGATGATGTTGAAGAATGAAGATAATAATGTTGCTATAGGTGGTACTTCACATGACATTATTTTTCACTGAATATTTAAAGAGATGTTTCGGCAGAGATGGATACACTCGGCGCAGGCTGTCACCCTCCGTACCCTGAGACAGTGGGAAAGAAACCGAACCTGAACGCGCAGAAACGCACTCGTTACTCACTGCTAGCCACACGCAGATGCACACAAAATACCCACGCGGATCTATTTGCACATTTATGCCTGTATTTCTAACTGTATCAATCACTCCATTAGCTTCCTACGATTTCTAAGCTAGACGATCTCCCAAAATTATTCGCGTGCACAATTTCATTATACTTTTGCCGGTTAAGCTTGAGACAAATTTCCCCAGATGCGCAGTACCTTTGCTTCGTGGCTGGAAAAAGGCGGCCGTGGACAGGTAATTAAAAAGCAACAACAGCAACAACAAGACGAAAAAGAGTGGCTTAAAGAAAAAGGAATTAATTTGGAGAAATTAAGTTTTACAACTTTTTTTTTCGTTTCTCTTCTCCTCGCTAGTGCTAAAGCGGCGCCTGGTATTTCATCCTCGACCGATTGATTATTTATTGTTTGTTTTCCTCTCCTTCGCTGGGGGCCGGGAGGGGTGGGGAATGGGTGGGGGCAGAGCAGCAGTGCCAGGACTAGAGAAAAATCGGTCTTTATTGTTGTTGATAGCAATACATCAATTAAACGTCATTGTCTCTAACAGAAGTTGCGAGAGTTCACAAGCGTAAATACTCTGATCCCGGGTTTTCCCTCTCGATGCTCCGAATGACAGTGACATATTTTTCCCTCCCCGCCACACCTTGGAGATTTTTTTTTCCCCTCTCGGGTTATTCTTTTTAATGGAGGTGGGAGGTTTTCTAATGTGCTTCAATGCAAATCAGCCTGGCTGCAAGACACCCGTGGTGGGGATCGATCTCCAGTTCATTGAGATGAGCACTGAAGGGAGATGGTAAACAGGGGATAATTTGCAGTTCATTCTGCTGAGAGACGATTCCAATGAGATGCATCACACTAGACCGGATTATTGTTATTCAGGTTTGCCATCAGACACAACACCCTTAGCACGATGGAGTTAAAAGCTGCACGATCCCCTCATAGTTATAAAACATCTCTAATAACGATCGGGGGGTGCAGAGCGGGGGGAATCCGATTGATTTCATGTTCTGTGCCCATGACCGCCGAGCCCCTCCGCCCGAGCGGCGCGGGGCGGGCGGCAGCTCCGCGGCGGCCGAGGGTCGGGGCAGCCCAACCTGCGGCTCCGCGCCGGCCCCGCACGGCACAGCGCTGCCCCGCACCGCCCGCACCTTCCCCCTGCCAAAACACCCGCTTCCCGCTTAGCAGGGCGCTTGGTCTTGTATTTATGGAGGTTTTTTTTTTTCCTTCCCTCTCTTCCTCCTCGTTTTCTGTGTTCTCTGATTGCCTGTATTTCAACTGAAAAAGCCACACTTCGCCGGAGTTCCGAACGGCGCTCCAGCTGACCTCGCAAGTTCGCCGTTTGTCAGCTAACACGGGTTACATATATTTTCGAAATGTGTGTAATTAGGTGCTTCCAGATGCTGCAGTCAGCTGGGAACTTGGCTTTATGCTCCGCTGTATAATAAACTTTTGAGACAGTCCTGGGGCGCAGCTACCCCGGGGCAGCGAGCACCAGCTCTCCGGAATTGTTTCATTATCAATAGCCTGCATCGCGCTATTCACTACGAACATTGCAAGTCCTGTGATTGTGTGGGTTTAGGTATGACTACTTTTGTGGGCATGCTGTCAGCTTCCCCAGCTTCCCCCTTCCTTGCTATCTTCTACCTTTTTTTTTTTTTTTTTCCATTTTTTTTAATGGTAAGTCTCCAGGGGGAAGAAAGAAAAAAAAAAAAAAAAGAAAAAAAAAAAAAGAAGAAGAGGAGGGGGCATCAGAATTGAATCCTTCGCCATTATTACTGACAACTAATAATTGATCATTGCTCACAAACACAAGCTTTTGCCCGCATAATTGAATCGTAAGCAATACGGGTTTAGTCAAAGGAAAAAGGAAAAAAAAATAGAGGGGAAGAACCTCTCCCTTTCCCCTAAATCCCAGAGAATCGCAGTGATGGGGACTCCTCCGCCCCCGAGATAAAAATGACTAATGCCATAACCAGCCAAGGTGGGATTATTTAATTCAATTCTTTCTTTACACATTTGCTGCCTTTTGTTTGACCTGATGGCTGGCAAATTTTTACACCTAGCTGTCCCTTTTGAGTTTATTGATGAAGGTGCTTCTGAAATGATTATCAGGAGATTTACAGCCATCACTACCCACCTACGGGAAAAGTAGTAAAATCAATCCCTCAATCAATCAGACCCCTCTGTGCATATCTTTTTAATCTGCTCTTTTAGCTGTTTTATTACAACACGAGCATTAAATATGTTTGTTTCAAATTTAACACGAATGCCTCCGAAGGACTCTGTCAATTTAGACATAAATCATGAAGTAAACAAGCTGGATGGAAAATTCTCTCACTCGGGTAAGAATGTTAAAACCCAAGGAGCAAAAAAAAAAAAAATCTCCCGCATCAGTGTATGGGCAACTCTTTTGTATGTAAAGCCCACAAGGCAGGAAAACAGCAAACAGAAAGATAAATATGCAACACCGCAAAAGATTTCCATGCACTTTTACAGGACTAGAGAGTGCTAGGAATTACAAATACTTTCACACCCTGAAGTCCATCATTATTTCCTCTGATACCTTTTTTACATATATATATTTCAGAATGTCTCCTTTCCTGTGTTAAAAAAATAACTTTTTTTTTTTCAATTAAATACTTGAGAAAGTGTCTTTATTCTTGATTCCAACATTATTATTGATCCCAAGGTATCATTCTATCCTTTATATGGCTTTTTGGGGGGTTGAAAAAGAAATTAGAGGGTATTTCAGGTAGGCTGCTTAGGTCACTGATTTGTTACACAGTGGTCATCAGGTATGGACAGAGTGAACCTAAATTCTATAGAGAATCAAGATTTTTATTTGATACCACAGGGGAAGTTTTCTCTGCTAGCCACATGCCTTTGCATCTCAGTTTAATTTTTTTTTAATAGCCTAGTGTATCGCAGCCATATAAAGCCACCATGTGGCTCCACCAGAAAACCAGAAGTTTAGAAATGAAGTGACAGAGATTTCTCCAGCCTTAGATTAAAAAAAAAAAATAAAACCCAGTCTGAGCTACAAAGACATCTTTCAAAGACATATTCTAATGCCTTTCAGCACAGAAAAAACTCTGGATAAGACAAGGGAAATAAAGGACGCTGAAATATGAATTATGTACATGTCAAAAGAAGAGTCATGAATAATCACGTCTGATATCAGATGATGAGATATAACCTGCAATACCAGCCAACAATTCCTCCAAACATCTTGTTTTAAGAAAAGTGCCTTTATACAGTAGGAAAACTTCACAGTTTCTATCACTGTTCATCTGGGTATTTATTAATGGGAGCCTTAGTGTCAATTTAAAAAAAAAATTATAGTTATAATTTCTTTTCCAAAATACTATTTAAAATAGTATAAAATATGGAAATGGGAGTAATTTAAAAGCAAATGAAGGAGCAGGACCAAGGGATGTATTTTCCAGGATATTTAGGGAAAAAACATGTGTTCTTAAAAAAGCGTTCCCTTAGGATCTGCTTACCTTTACATTAAAATTGCACAAAAATTCTCTACTATGTAAAAATACAAACACAAGGACAAAATTCCACATGAATATTTTCTCTGAAATAGAATGTACAGACGATTTCTACAGGGTAGTCATCTAACGAAGTCAGACGTGTTGTCACAAAAAGATTTACACTGCAAATCAGCGTTACAAAGTACACGTTTATTTAAATTTTAATGTTTCGTTTTAAACTGAAGAATATGTAGTGATTAAAGACTAAACATGCTTCAAACCTCAGGGGGAATGTTGCCTGTAGAGTCCCAAATTTCTTACCTAATGAAATGAACCTGACAACCCCTCTCCTTTTCATGGCATAATTTTGATTCGAATACAGTGGAAGTATTTGTAAGTACATACATTTTGTTTGCATAATATTGAGGTGCCCTGATTAATGCATGGTGTTTACAATGTGAAAATTGTCATGCTCTCTGCATCAACACGAGGAGCTGGCCTGGCAGCAGCTAGTTGCAGTAAAGTAAATGCCTCATGAATAATGTTCTGCTTTCCATGGCTGAGCTAAGCAGAATCCTCCCCATGCACCTTTTGCCCTCAGCTTGAGGCAGCCTGTTAAGAGAACTGGTCTGCAATGGTGCTGTGCAGAACGCAGCTCTCTGAGTGCAAATGTGTTTGCTCACAGGCTGGCACACTCACTGTCTGGGTCCTGTGAGGACCCCATTTCCTCATGGAACAATCTGATCTCCAGCCACATTTTGCAGTTTTCTTTTCTTCCCATTAATGATCATATAATGTTCAAATGGCAACAACAGCCATTGCCTACCTCAAAAGGTAACTCCAGGAGTTTCTGATTTCTTAGAAAAATTCCTCAGCAGAAAAGAAAGAGTTGAGCACTGAGCTGCCAGCCAGCTCTACTGAACTATCAGCAGATACTACATCAGTGACCCAGAAAGAGCCTTGAAAAGTACTGCTTCATAAACCCCAAGATCACACAGTTATCACCTAGAAAATGAGACTCACAGTTTCCTTTCCTTACGTAAGAATAGCTCAAGTAACAGGATTCAAAGAGCAATCCTCAAAAAGAGACTTAAAAGACCCTTCCTCAGAAATCCAGAAACCAGATTTGGGGTTAGAAAAATTGTTTCCATCCTTCACATGCTTTATATAGTAAGCCTGGACTTTCATCCTGCTGTACAAGCCATGTCTTGAATCTCACCCTGAGTTACGTGTTCTGTGTTTCAGTCCTTCACAGAACTTCAAATTCCCTCTCGAATGCAGTGTCCAGGGCTGCAGAACATGTCTATTTACATCCTTAAGCAGCTTTCTGCAGACTAGCTGGCTCTCCTCAGGACTGTACACAATCATTAAGCTCATCTGAGCTTGCCCCTAGCCACTGACACCCTAGAAGTACTGCCTGAATGAGAATTTAAAGCTTGAGTAGGTTTTAGATAATACTAAAGACGTGGTGCAAAAATCATACGTGCAAAGACAAATGTAGCCCCAGTGTGTAACAGTTCAGCAATTCAACTGCTTGTCATGTACTGCAACAGGCAATACAAAAGAGGGAGAATTGTACTTGAACATAAGACAACATGGCACGTTTAGGAATTGCACCAAACACCAGTGCTTATTCTGCTTCCGTTTATAAAGAAGGATACATCATTTACTCACTTCTGAGACCACGAAAAGACACTTCCACAGAAGCTTGCAATCTAAGTGCCCAATCCTAAACATCATCAGTGTCACTCATCCTTGTACAGAAAGCTGAGCACTGAGAGCACAGCCTGAGCAGTGTTTCAGTCCAGAACTGCACATGAGTGAATCTGGAGCAGGGACAACTGTGGTGCCCAAACCTGTTTGTGAGCAGGGTTCCTCACTGTCCCACCAGCTGAGCCAGGGCAATGGGCACAGGGGCTCCCCCAGGCTGCGCTGCTCTGGCATTGGCACAAACGTTTGCATGACATCCTCGCCAGCACGGGATGGAAATCTCCTGCATGGGGCAACAATGCGTGGTACAGTAACTCCTTAAGCTCTTCCAGCTGTTTGCAAATAAAATATGCGTCTAAGCCCCCAGTCTATACAAACTGATTTCCGAGAGGAGCTGTATTTGTGTGAGCGTGCCAGATCAGGGCCATTACTAACTGCAGAGGAGCATAAACAACTGTTAGAGAGAGAAAAGATTTAAAAAAGGCACCAGTGACAATGATTAGCATGTAAATCCCATACCTCTTAGTGAGAGCTCTCTTGTTAACATGTTTGGTTGGCAGTTGCACACCTTTGCACTCCAAATTTTTTTAAGTCTTGAAGTCACTTGTTCTGGCTCTCAAGTTTACTCAGCCTGGCTTCTTCTGCAGTTGAAGCAGCTTCCATTTTCATGCTGCACAAAAGCACAAGCAATGCCATCATACATAAGAATAACAGTTTAATGGAAACATAGAGCCAAATGCATTGTAAACGTACCGAATTAAGTGGAATTAAAGAAAGGATAAATATGGTCCATTCCCTCCTCCAGCTTCAGTACTGTCCTCTCCAAGACTGTACATATAATCTCAGAACACAATAACATTGCTGTACTCACTCAGTGCAAGCAGGATCACTCACTTACTCTTTGTTTCACTCCTAGAATTTTCAAATAGCAAAATTCAGTTTCAGGCAGTGCTGTTCTCAAAGGGCTGCCAGACCTGCTACTCCTTTGCCCCACTACTGACAGATTAAAAAAGTGGGACAAGACCTGCCCATGTACAGCCATGGTCACACTGAGCAGAAACAATAATGAAACCCAGTGCAAAGGTAAAAAGCGAGATGGATGTGAGCCTAAGCGGGGAGAGACAGGTACATCTGCATCCCGGGCCAGCACTGCCACCAGCAGCCCCCAGAGCAGCAGCTGCCCAGGGCTGCAGAATGTTCAGTAACACTTTCTTGTGCTAGAGCCTGTGCCTTGCGAGGGGCCTACCTTTAATGGTTTGCCTAGAGCAACAAAATCCGGTAACGGGTGCTGCTTGCCACATTCAGGGGAGCCTGCAGGAGCTGCTTGCTGCCGACTGGGAAAGCACTCACTGCTTCTCCAAGCAAAACAACTGTGACATTTTAGGAGTACAGCCCCTTAAACCACCTGTTCAAATCTGCTAATCACAGGTAATCTTGGCTCTTCAAGGAGATTACTCAAAGACAATAAAAATACTAAAAAAACAAAGACAAAAACTGTTACTGGTAATTTGCACCCTTTTTTTTTTTGTGATGTCATGCAATATTTTTTTTGCAGTAATTGTAACCAATAATACACTATGTAAAGTTCTCAAGGGATTGACTCTCCACTCAGAAATTAACTGTAGAATGTGCTTTGCATTTCTTATTATTCTGCTTTCTTATTGTCATTCTCATAAAATCAAGCAAAATGATTAAGTGGAATGTCTAGAAACAGCCAGTTTTAATCTGGACGAATTACACAAAATATGTCTGTCCTGGAAGTGTATCTGCTTTTAAGGAGTTATATATCACCACAGAGAATACAACATTCTTCACTTGAAGCATTGGCACATATCAACAAGATTATATTAATTTCAGTGTAGAAAGCTGACATTGTTGGATACTGCTTGGAAATGTGGATGTTGTAAAACTGGAAAAAAAAAAAGCTACAAAATTCGAACTTAATTGAAAATCCTTTCATTTTACAGCAAACCATATTGTAGATGTTTACATTGTATTCAATAAATATTAGCCACAAACCCTAATTTAACCCCAGATTTTGTTAGGTTCAAGATTTTTGGAAAATCCAGGTGTCATCCCAAACGTTGTACCCTTTTAACTGCCAATCCCAGCCTCCATTAGGTAGGCAAGTCCTCAGTAGTGTGGCCACACAGCCAGGGGCCAAAACTTGGCCTCAGTGTGCCACTGGTCTGTTTTGCCTGTGGATCCCATGGTTTCAGGATATCCATGAGGTTTGTGCGTAAATCTTGTAAAATCTTAGAAGAATACAAAGGATATTTTGTAAAGTTTCCCTAGAAGCATCTTTTCCAAGCCATGTGATGTTGCTGGATAGGGATTTAGTCTATCCAAATAAAACCAGTTGCACTTTTCAATGCACAGAGCACAAATTCATCAAGTGGCTCAGCTGCAATGTGTTCTAGGTTCCTGGAAAATGAAAGGTTGGATCAGATGCTCTTTCGAAGTCTCTCCCAGCCATTCTATGATTCCCTGACAGGGCAAAATTATTTTACATGGAGTTATATTATTCACATGCTTGATGCTTTATTATATCTTTCAAAATCAAATAACCAATATAATTTGGGTTTTATTGCTGAAAGAATGAAATTGCATGACTGACACATGATAATGAACTAATGATATTAGGAGCTCTGGCTCTTTTATTTCTCTTTCGCTGGGAAAAGAGAAAAAAATCTGGATTTGTTCTGAACAAAATTGCAATACTGCAGGCTAAAACTTTTCTTCTCAATCTAAAAACTTTCCTTCTCAATTTAAATTCATTTTAAATTGTTATGCTTTACAAACTTCCAAATGGGATTCTAATTGTTGACAGACATTTTACATTACATGTGTCTATCACTTTGATTTAATATGCATTTTCAATGAAATTTAAAAAAGGCCTCTAAGGTGGCAATTTAACAGCAAGACATGCTGTGAATTTCAGATATAAAAAATATCTAGTTTTCAAGGGATTTTCGTACATGTGAAAATGGCCCTCCAGAAAAAAAAAATAAAAAAAAAAATCAGAGAACGTCTGTTTGGCTGAGTTATCAGAAGCTAAATATCTCCAAGAACATTACCTACTGTTTTAATCAATCACAGTCATCAGAGGCAAACCAGGTTTTACATTTATGCAGCTTTTCAGCAGTGCACTTCAAAAAGTATTAACCATAAAAGAAATAGAATGTATTTGGAAATCCTATGTCTGGTTTATTACATCTCGTGACCTGATTTAATTTTCTTCTACAGAAAGCCCACATTGAAATGTCTGTAAGTAATAGGTACTTGTTGTCAACTTTGATAAGAGACATTTGAAAGGAATGCCAAATGTATTGTGAAAGATAAGAGCACAGCAGCTTCTCTGTGTCCCTAAAAGAGTGGAAACCAGACTTAGGAGAGCACACAACTACAGAGCTGAGCTGTTCTATATCATGCCTACTTTTGAAATCATCAGAATCGTAGTTAATGTTTAAACCCTAAGCTATAGACATTGACAGCACAATTCTCTATCTTTAACTTAAAATTTTTAAACCAAAATAGTCGCTACTTTTAAATTCTTGCATTTTCTTCATAACATTAATAAAAACATCTTGGGCTTGGCTTATTTTATATAAATAGCTTTAGATATCTTGTTTAAGAGGTCCTGCAGGGTGTCCCAAAGCCTACACTTGATGGTAAGAATAAACATTCATTAAACTTCAAAGACTGCCAAAAAGTCTAGTTATTTTGATTTAGGGGAATCATTTAAATTAATCCCTCAGCTTGTGTAGAAAATATGTAATGTAATCCATTTCTCTGTCTCCAGCTTCAAGTCACACTGGAAAAAAAATTACTGCTTTACTAATGTTTTCTGCTTTGAAAAACTGAGGGAAAATTAAGGCTTCATATATTTTCAAAGAATTCTGGCTTAGTGACATGAAGAAACAAATATTATAGTACACAACTGTGTACTTACATCTCTGTGTAACTGCTGTTAAACCTACAGACACAGTGGAGTTCTTCAGTGGGAGCAGTAAAACCAGATTTTATGTTTGTGTGTGTGTGTGTATATATCTGTAATCTCTTTTTTAACAAAAGAATCGCTTTTTCTGAGTGGCTTTCTGCCTTACCACCCCAACTCAGATGAGTGCTGCTGTGCTACAAAAAACTCACAGTCACCTTTGTAACAGATCTGGTTTTGCTGAGGCCCTCTTAAAATTTGGGAGAAACCTTAGTATGATGAAGAGCTTGGTTTAGAATTATTTTTTACTTTAAAATGAATACACTCTTCATCTGAGAGAAGCATGTAGAGAGTCCTGTGTCAGACGCACCGAGGGAAAAAATGAAGGGAGGTAGAAGCTCAGCTATTGTAAATCACTGCAATGCCACTGAGGCCAATTTAGACTAGCTGAGGTTGTGGCCTAATATTTGTGCTGAAATCTTGCAGCTATATCTGTATCCCTGAGCTGTATAAATATTTGTTGAAAGCTGACTGTTAGGGTGCAAGGGGTGGATTGCTCATCAGCAAATAGTGAGGACCCTTGTCTTTTCACCTTTCTTAAGGAAACCTTCCCCTTTTGAGATCTGGGAATTTTGACTGTGTACATGTATGACCCTTCTTACTTTGTGCATGGATTATTCTATGTGCAGTGGAACAGGAATTTCCATCTGGACTTTTGAACTTGCACCCGCCTGAGTGTCCAGCCCTGATTCATGCCATGCACTGTACATGAATGACCAGCAATGTTTACAAAATGAATTAGCTTGACTCCAACTCTCCAGCCAGAAAGTAATCAAAGTGAAGAGCCAAGCTATTTTTGAAATTCCAGCTTCCCTAACTAGAAACTGCATGCTCTGTCTCGCCAGTCAGGGTATTAATGTAAAATGTACATGCTCCATACTGGAGGACAATTAATAACAGCAGTGATTCTGAGCAGTCGACAGACATTAACTGTTCCACCCCCAAACTGCTCTTGTGTGGTGGGCAAGTCTGACTGCAGCACATGGTACGGAGAAAAAAATAAAGATTGAAAATATCCATATCAGTAAGTGATTATTCTACGAGCTTTAGTATGTTCTTTTTGATTCTTTCTTCTCCCAAATTAAATTCCAGTTAACATTTTATTTCACCTCTTTTGAATGAATACATGTATTCATTGACATATTCAGGAATCTTCTTATGCAAATATTTTTAGTAGGGCTACTCATAACTAGTATCCCTAAAGTCTTGGAAGCTTTGACTTATTTTCTCATCGACCATCCTAATTTGAACATTTGGGAACAACAGAGCTATCTTCAGTATAACCTCCTTCTATAAAATACATCAGCCTTTGCTAAATATAGTATCAAACACTGGTATGAAAGAAGACAATGTTACATTATACATTTTGTTCCGGATGGTCTGAAACTCAAGATGTATCACTGAAATTTCCCTCTGAAAACAAACCTCCTGATCTGAAAAGCCCACACCATATAAAGCTGGAGATGTCTCAGAGCCAAATTGTTTGCTCCTGTAAATGGTTAGAACTCCACAGAGGGAGGATATGAAATAAGGCTCTGTTGATTTTACAGCAGAGCATCTGAACCCCTTCCCCTGCCCGAGTCAGTTTAAAGCAAAATTAAAAGAAAAATAAGCCCCAATTAGCATGTGGGCTCTTCATTGGCAAATTGGCATAACTCCACTGGATATCTGACTTAGTCAGAATCATCAGGACTTACCACCAAGAAGATCTGGTCCAGGGTATTTTAATGGTGATTTCATGTGGGTGGGTGAGAACCTGATTCTCCATCCTTATTCAGGCTGAAAACCAAGAATGCACTACAGAGCTATAGATCAGTTGAGAAATTGATTGTTTGCAGGGAGGGAGGCTAAAGGGGCTCAGTTATTCCAAAATTAGCAACTGCTAGTGAGGTGTATAGCTCAGGCCAAATGACAGGTGAATGCTGCCCAACACCTCCCCATTTATATCATACCTGCATCCAGACCCTGGTGACTTTTATTTCCAGAATAAACTAGCAAATCCAGGACTGATAAATGAAAAATATCTGAATAAAATAGCCTGGCAGGATATCGTTAACGTTACCTAAAAATCAGAGGTTAATAAATAGTTAAATTCAGCTGTGGCTTCTCTTAAGTAGGTTGAACATAAGTCAATATTTTCGTCTTTTGTTGTCTCAGGGTTTCTACAGGAGCAGAGAGAATTTCATCAATGATTTCTCTACACTTTATAGCATTATGCCTTTGTACTATTACCCATCTGTATCCTTATCTAACATGTTATCAACTGTATGAAAATAACCAGCAGTCCCTTCAGCCCACAGCAAGTATCAATAGGAAGAATGACAGTGGCTAGTTTGCACACTTGAAATGGTTTATTTGTTGCAATCCTGTGCACAAGATGTTTATCAGTAAGCACCAGACAGCCATGCAGAAGAAGGAGCCTTAATTCTGTCTGAGACAGCCTCTTATTGCTATTGATAGTTAGCATCAGTGTCCAGTCTGAGAAATGGAAGTGCTGCAGGCAACTTCAGTCAAGACACCCTATTGATCTACTGCTTCCTCTGCATCCCTGAAGCTAGAGAAGAAAAATAAAAAGGGGAGGAAAAGCTTGCTGTATAAGGGGCAATGCAGCAGTCTACATCCTGCCATCATTCACAGGGGTGTGTATGTGCATGGGTATTCCTGATATTCAGTACCTTAGACAACTGTAAATCACATGCACAGCCATGATAAATATAAATGTCAGTGTGTTGGGAATGTCCTTTATATAAGAGGTGTCACTAGAACTACATTTTTAGCATGAAACATTTTTTCTGCTTTTTATTTTTCATTGACTTATTGTGCTTCTGTTATATCCTGTCTAACACAATCAATCTAAAGCATAATATCTGAGAGTCCTATTCATAAATAATACATATTTGGGTCATTTTCATTTGTATCCTACAATGAAGATTTACAAGCAAGAAACAAAACAAGAAACAATGTGTGGAATGCTCTTATTCAGTGGATAAGAATATATTACTGTGATCAATTAATCTGCTTTTCTCTGCATTAGGTGGACATCTTTATGGTGCATCCATAAGGGTTTATAACTTGGGAGAGACAGAATCAGCTCTAAGGCTCTAACATAAAATGCCTGTACTCAGAAAAGAGAAACTTTTCCGAAGTTTTTTTGCCTGGTTGAGTATTTTTTTTTTTTTCCCATTGTTGTTGTTGTTTTCCAATGGGAAATGTGTTAATTTTGGCAAACTCAACCACAGCAATAACTTATCCATCAACATTGTATGTTGCTCTGCCCTATATTCTACCTCTCGTGTTAAATGAAACAAAAAATTGACCACAATAATTCTGGGCATTTTCACAGTGCTATTCATTCAAAGATAGTCCCATTTTACTACAAACCACACAATTCATTCTGCGAGAAGGAAGACTGACACAAAGAAAGGTTCCAGCTCAGTTTTTAGGGCCAAAAATTACTAGGCAAAATTAATTAAAAAGAAATTCTGTGCATAGAGATTACAGGAGCAGCAAGAGAGGTGAAAGGAAGACTCCAATTGGTCTTGGTTTGCAGTGTAAGAACTGCAGCGCCTGGTGCAGTCACCAGGAGGGCTGGTGCTCTCACCTGGGGCCATGTCAGAGGAGCAGCAGTAATGGCCCAGATGATTATCAATTTTGCCTGCACAGAAAGGAGCAAAAGTGGTGAGTTAAAATCAGCCAGAGCTACTTTAGGAAGCAAAGTCATAACATACAAGGACTTTGCAAGCAATATAAACTCTCGGGGAAAAGTGGGGGTGAGTGGTGGGGATGGGGGCAAGGCTGGTCACTGTCACAGTCCCCCCTGTTGGCCCCAGAGATGCAGCCCAGGCTCTGCTCAGACTCTGGGCCTCAGAGGGGTTATTGCATTAGTTTTTCAAATCTGGAAATTTGCTACAAGTGCATCTCAGATAAAAATTGAAATGAGTTTTGCAACTATGGCAAAAAAAGCAATTTTACATTTCATAGACCTTTAAAAACCCTTTTCAATAGAAAATAAAAATAACAGTAAGGGGAAAAAAAGGCTACATTTCCATTCCCGTTTTTATAGTTTGACGTTGCAGATGTTTCTGGGTCAGAGGTGAACATGTCTTTAGGTGTCAAAAGATGCAATAACCAGAGTCAAAAATGGCCCAGTCCCCAGAACCGTGACTGTGTGCCAGAATATCCCCACCTCAGAAGCTTGCTGGCAGCAATGTGCTCCAGGTGTCTTACGCTATGCAGACCTGGTAGTCATTTTAATATTTTCCATGCTCATGTAAATGGACTTGATGTGTGTTCATCAAATGTGGGAAAATCCCACAGAATTGTGTGCCATCTGTTTATAGGTAAAAAGGTCTGCTTTGCTGACAACCCGGTGCAAAATCAGAACACAGAATGAAAGCAAGCACGCTTTTGTTTTGTTCTGGTTTGATTTTATAAATCCGAGGCTTAATGTCATATTAAAAACCTACCAAAGTTCAAAGGTTCATCCTGTTTGGATAGCAGTACTGTCCTTCTCAGATGTGTGGATATTACCTGAGCTACACGGAGCCCTTAAATCTGCACCACGTGGCTACAACTTGCAACCTAATGAAACCCTGAGCACAGGCAGGAGCCAGCAGGACCTGGGAGGGTGCAAGGGCCACAGCTTGGGCAGCTGGGTGTCTGCACTGGTGCCCTGAAGCAGAAGCCTCTGTGAAACACCAGCTGACAGCATTTCAACACATGGGGTTGGCCTCAAGTGAGGAACTCAAGCTGAAGCAAAAATGGAAAGGCTCATTTTGAAAAAGCATCACCAATACTATGTTTGGTTTTTTGCTAGAATTAAGGCAGGTTTAATTCAATTAATATGGTAGATGCCAATCAAAGTGCCCATCTTTATTATTTTGGTCTGTGTTAAACAAGATTGTTGGACAAAAGCCAGTTATGTCTGAGCTATGACATTACAGGAAGGCTGTGGTCACAGAGATTTTCAACATCAGCTGATAGACATTGACCGGTCATCAAAAGAGGAATTTGAGACCTTTGTTGTCCTTTTCTACTCTATGTGGGACACTTGCTTATACTTTTCTACAGAAAACTGATAACCAGACCTGGGAAATTTACACCTGAATATGAGTCAGATGTCAGAAGATGATGTCAAAGTGTTTCAAAAAAGTATTTTCATTACACTTACCATGGAGTGAGTCTTGGGTGAAAGAAGAGTTAATGCAGCTGGCAAAGGAGAAAAACATCAGAGGAGAATAAACTGATAAATCTGATCAAATCCAGACATATTCAATCTAAAACCTCAAATGGGATTCAAGGTATGCTGGAGGAATGCTACAGCATCAAATGCTGTTAAACCATCCACTACAGCCTGAGAAGAAGACAAAACAAAATCTCTGTAGAAAGATGTTCTGGATGCTCACTCAGCAAGGTAAGTCAGTGTATCTCCACTGAGACAGGCTCCACTGCTTTTCACTGGCTTCACCCT
The DNA here is from genome assembly GCA_910950805.1 of Acrocephalus scirpaceus scirpaceus. Lineage (NCBI taxonomy): Eukaryota > Metazoa > Chordata > Aves > Passeriformes > Sylviidae > Acrocephalus > Acrocephalus scirpaceus. Next base: position 12,082,881 of record OU383783.1, on the reverse strand, counting down.
GCCCCTACCGGCCCGAAACAGATGTTTTAACCTTGCCACCAGCATTGTACTGAGGTGTAGAAGTTGAGAAAGAGAGTTTGAAAGTGCCTGTGGTCAGCTAATTGGGAAAACAACCAGTTCCCTGCAGTATAATCTACCCCATTTGCCAAAAGAGACAAGTTTTATATGTTCAATCAGAAAAGTGCAACTCCTCCAGTAATGTGGCTGAGACATTTACTTTGAAACTGTGGAATCTTATTTTCAAGGTCAAGCTGAGGTTTCCTGGGTTCAGACTAAAATGCTTTGTAGGGCCAAAGAAACATTTACTGGGTTCTAGGGAGCAGGGAGTAGATGTGTAATTTGAACATATTTCAAGTCATCCTAGGAGGTCTCTTTGTTTTTACATATTTGTGTCTCCTCAGACAACCTTTTTATTTTTTTTTCCAAGAAATTGGAAGTGAAGAAAATTATGACATTTTTTGCCACTGCATTTCAGTTGGGCCATTTCCTGCATTGAACTAGAGAACCTGCCTTATTTGCACCCTTTCCAGAATGTATTTCTTTCCAGTGCATCATACGAAACCATATAGAGAAATTTTGTCCAAGGACTGCCATTCCTTGTGTTAAACTGGAAGGATTTTCTGTATAAAGCAATAATTTTCTTTATGTGACCTTTGACAGTGGGAGTGTTGGAGGGCCAGTGGTAGGTGGGGCTTCACAGGCAGTCATAAATTAAGCAGCAGCATTTTACAAATGAGCTCCACAATGAGTAAGTGATTTGGAGATGTGCTACTGCATGCTGGAGATTAACCTTCGAACACAAAAACTATCACCTAGCCCAGGAACAGCAGTAACAGGTTAAAAGAAATATTCAATATTATCAATCATATTAAAAAAAAATGAAGAAGAAGAAGAAAAGAACTTCTTATAGCTGCCAAAGGAGCTTGGGAAAATTAATGTGTCGGTGTCAAAAAGACTGAGAACGAGTGAAATAGGACTACAGTGATTGCCAGAATCTTACTTGCCTGGAGAGATAACATTGGACATCCAGTTTAACTAGGCAGGTGCCAAGAATCCTCTTGTGGATGCTATGGAGTGGCTTTCAAATATTAGAATGCACACTGACCCCCATCGTCTGGTACTTCCTATGGTTTCAGAATTGCTCATTAAGCCAGGGAAACCTCCAGTGAGGTGTGATGACCTGAAAATAGACGGGAGGTAAAGAATCAATGTTTTAAGTAAAACAGCAATTATAAAAAGATCTACAGCTCCTTCCATGTAATCAGGTAAATTAGCAGGAGTGGCATAAAGCACCTAAATTGGAGAAAGAGTGGAGAGAGGGGGAGTGGGGGGAAAAGAAAGTCCCTTGGGAGATATCTGATAGGATGCTTAGTCTGTGTAGAGGGCAAAAGGTTAAGTGAAAATGAGATGAAGGAATGATCAGATATAGTCAGATCAGAGACAGTTAAATAAAGGAAAGTGCTAACCTAAGATAAATGCGAAGGAACGCCCTTGTGCTGAGTGTGTTGGTGTGGCTGTTCCTCAGCAGCTCAGGAACGGGAGAGGAGCTCCCAACCCACACCAACCCTACTTGAAGCACTTCCCAGCAAAGAAACAGAAGGGATAGGGACATAAACTAAAGATTCCTGTCTGTTACTCCAACAGTGTGAAAGAATATTAAAGGGCTTCTAATTACATCTACACTTTTTGCAGGTCCCTTTTTACTGCTGGTGTGATATAAACTACCCTTAGTGATGAGAAAGTCAGGCCTGTGCCATCTGTGGTTTTGGTCTGTGAAAAAGATGTTGTACAAAGAATATCAAAACTACCGATAATTACTTGAAAGCTGCAAACTTTGTTGGTTGGCTAACGCTTTCCTGGGTCAAATAGCTTTCACTAGAAGGGGTTTCCATAATAACAAAACAAAATCCGGTTGAAAGAGGTGAATAATAGAGCAAGTAGATGCTTGGAATACATCCTATAGGAAACTTCATCGACTATTTTGGTAAATCAGTCTTAGAATACTCAGCAAAAAAGACCTGAGATAATATATTGTACCAGAAAGCTCAAGAAATATCTGTAGCGACCAAGTCTGGAAATGACCACGTGTTTTGTTCAAAAGCCTTTGGTGGCTTACAGCCTTAGATTTCTAAACACCAGGAGGAAAATTCGAGCTCTTAGACACATAATTTAGAGCTCAGTCCATTTTTGTTTATTTGTTTGTTTCCTCAGGAGTTTAATTAACATACACAAATAGACCTGGGAATTAGGAAATTGGAGCTTGAACTCAGCTGCTAGGTGCTAATACCTGGGGATACCCAAAAAGGATTCCTAAAGACAAATTTTTGTACTCTCCACAATTTGGTTCTAAACCTTTTGAGGTGAGAGAAATTGTGTGCTCTCTACAATGAGTTTGTTTAATCCCAGAATTCCCTAAATCCAGATGGACTGCTGCTGAGGAATGCTGCTGCTCCAGGTAGCCCGGCTCGCAAACTGAGGATTGAGATGCAGATGGAGCTGTGGGTGGGAGCCCGAGACGAGAGGCCGTGAAGTGCCAATCCTTGGGATAACAAAGGCATGAAGATGGAGGATGCCAGCCAGGTGAATGGACACTGAGAGACACAGCAGGAGCCGGGAATCGCCGATCTTTTGGTTAACAAAGGACACGGGTGACGCCAGCCAGGTGATGGACACGGAGAGGGGGCGGGAGCCGGAGAGCGAGGCTTGCTTTTGGAGAGGAGGTGAGAGGACAAAAGGTATAAAAGCCTGGGAGGTTCTTGGTTGGTTTCCTCATCGGAGGCACCTGCTCGGGCTGCTCCTGTGTCACTGAGCCGGGAATAAATGGTTTTATGGAACGAGACATCTGAGACTGCTATGGGAAACCTGGAGCGACGTGAGTGGGGTGTGCAGGGAGCGGCACCGCGGCTGTGAAGGGGCTTGGGTGGCAGCAGTGACAGCCCCTGTCCTCGCAGTGTGACTGCCCCTGTCCTCGGCAGTGAGACTGCCCCTATCCCTGGCAGTGTGACTGCCCCTGTCCTCGGCAGTGTGACTGCCCCTGTCCCTGGCAGTGTGACAGCCCCTGTCCTCGGCAGTGTGACTGCCCCTGTCCTCGGCAGTGTGACTGCCCCTGTCCTCGCAGTGTGACTGCCCCTGTCCCTGGCAGTGTGACTGCCCCTGTCCTCGGCAGTGTGACTGTCCCTGTCCCTGGCAGTGTGACTGCCCCTGTCCTCGCAGTGTGACTGCCCCTGTCCCTCGCAGTGTGACTGCCCCTGTCCTCGCAGTGTGACTGCCCCTGTCCTCGCAGTGTGACTGCCCCTATCCCTGGCAGTGTGACTGCCCCTGTCCCTGGCAGTGTGACTGCCCCTGTCCCTGGCAGTGTGACTGCCAGGGCATCTCCTGAGTGCTCACACTGGGAAGTTTCCTTAACACTTCTTATTTTTCAGGCTAACACAGACCCCACACATATTTGTCAACTCTACGCGACAATAAAAGAAGACTGAGTCTGTAAATGAGGAGGTTCAAATCAAAAGAGGTGGTTGAGGCATTTTGACCCTATTCAGTCAAGGTCAGGTTTCCTCTGAATTATACCTGTTTCCTTGTCTAACATTTTAGACACCTCCCAAGTGTCTACCGACAGAGTTTATAAGTGGCGTTACACAAAGAAGAAGAAAGCAAGCTGCTCACAGCTCCCCCTTTCCCCATGTGTTACAAAGCAGAGCTCCAGAGGAAGAGACAAAAGAGTGTTTGGGTCCCAGTTGTGAGCCTATGGGAAAGGAGTGGTGAAAAGAGGCCAGCAGCTCCTAGAAACAGGGAGGGGAGAGCACAAATCAGCTTCATGAGCCAGCTAATGATGGATGGCCGAATGCCAATTTAGAGCAATACCTTGAATGGGGTTTGCATTGTTGCGATTATTAAAGGTTATTTTACTTTTAATTTTTTGTGGTAGGTGTCCTTACTTCTTCCTTACAGAAACCCTTGATTTTCAGTTGCTACATACTTAGATGTGCTTGTCATACCCACAAGGTGATTTCAGTTCTCGGATGCCAGGAAACTTCTCTGCTGATCAAAACACAGCTGCACAGGCTCACTGGATCTATTCATGGGTGCCACACGACTGGGGTACGTCTGTCTATACCTGTGAAAATGGATGTAATTAATATAACAGATATAATGCATGCATGCAAATCCAGATGCTAAAAATGACTTATAGTAAGAGAAGGTTTTCATTTGCCAAACCATATCAAAGTATCTGAATCATTTAGGCAATATACAATCTACTCTTGGACTACTGCTGCTGCAGTGACATCAACACCCTCTTAGTCTATTTTTTTTTACAATTGAGCTTGTTTTTTAGTGACAGATCCTAAGGAACACAGTTTTAAACATTCTTTAATTAGCTTTTTCCAGGCCATCACCTCTCTGCAGCATTTAAAAAGCTCTTTCCACCACTTCCCACAAGCTGATTTGACATAGGATGTCAGATCATAAGACCACACGAATTCCTATTCACTGGACACTGATCTTATGACTGGAACAATGAAGGAGCAACTCTATCCATTTGATATAAAATTCCTTCAGTGTAAGCAAGAGAACAGAATATTTTCTATTAGATAACCTTTTTGTTCATTACAGAAATGTATACCAACTCCTTCAGTAACTAATAACAGGCAGTTTCTTCGGAATGCTTTATTAATAGATTTTGTATTACAATTTTACCTTCTTCATTTTGACATTTATTTCTCCTTTAATGAGTCAAAATGCCTAGCCAAGAGCTCTTGGCTTTAAGTATGTTCTTAACATCAGCATATTAAATGCCATATTCAGGTTAATAGGCCTAACTTATCTCTTTGAGATCTTTGTGGAAAGAGAACCAAACACTCCAATTTTAAAAAAATCAATGTAAATGGAAACTTCAATTTTAGTGGCACTGGAAGACAATAATGCTGCTTCATCATCATCTGAACATTCAGTATTATGGTTTTACTGCCAAATATCCCAAATATCTGTGATAAGTGCCTCTTCTTGTAATAAAAGATATTGAACAAAAAGCAGTCTGAGATTTTGAAGTCTTGATTTGCAACAGTCCATTCTGAACCCTTCCTTTTATTTCCTTTTGTATTGTGCAGGCAAACAATAGTTGTAGCTTTCGTCATGAGCTCAAGCAGTACATTTTAGCAGACTGAGCTTAAGCACATGCAGATGGGTGTAACATCAATTTTTTTAAAGGATATTATAAATCCATCTGTAAGCAAATTAATGTAAGAACAAAAGAGCGTTTTTCATAATTGTGGGTAATTCTGAGCAAAGTTTCAATGGCTCTTCTCAGAATCTAGATGAAGCAATTGCAGGTTTTGATTATTTTTTAATTCTGACTCTTAAATCACATTGGTATGAGTTCCATTATCAATGCAAGATCAAAACAACTGCAATAGATTTACTGTAAAAACCCTGATTTTGTCTGCTAGCAAAATGGCCCATACACAGGTTACCCGTGGATTTACTCTTTGCTCATTGGAGACTCAGGGGCCATTTCTACCTTTCTCAGTGACACAGAGCTAAAGCTCACAGCTCACCTGAGTTTGCCTTGCTGGCTCAAAGGTCAGTGTCAGAGAAACTGAATGCACCCCTGAAGGTTGGGCCCACCAAAGGGTTTCTTTATTCAAGATGTCTTTTAGTGGTTATGGTATTGCTGACTTTTTTCTTGTGAAACCAGGAGATAGCACTAGTTTGCTTCCCTGTTTGCCTGTATGAGGAAGTAAGAGAACACATTATAAATTCATTTAAGAGCAAATGAAATAATTCCATCTGCCTGTGTGATTTGGCATTTTCAATTCAATTTCTCAGTTTCTCCGATGAATGACCCAGCTCTTCCCAGGAATATCTACTGCTTAAATGATGGACATATGCTACAATAATAACAATTACAATTAATTACTCTATGGGGTGAATGAGTAATGCCAATTAGTTGATGTGTTGATGTTTCCATGACAAACTCCAGCTTTATGGAGTTGTTCATTTTTAAATCTAACAGCTTTCTGATATTCTTTTTCATGCAATAGTGTGACTTGACCACCTCAATTCATAAATCTGTCCTGATAGATGCATGGACTGTGCTCCTACTTAAATCAAAATTTCAACCAACACCTGAAGCAGAACTAAGTTTAGGCTTAACTGTAAAGACATAGTCATAATAAAGCAGATTTCCTGATGAATACTTATTAAATAATTTCATTGCCTCTTTCCTGAGGAAACTTTAAAATAGAAATGTTGTTACTTTGTTACACATAGTCAAATCAAACTCTGATTCAGGACAACGCTTCAGCCTGTTGTTAACCTCATTAACCTCAGACATCAAATATAATGGACTTGCAGATATGTCTAAACTTAAACTTCACTATCATTCAGAATAGAAATGTTTTCCTGAATTGAGGGTTAAACTGAAGGCATGCTCTTAATCCACAGAGGACAGAGCTTCTTGCTGAAGTAATATTTGGTGTCATAATGTTATTCTTGGAATTAAATATCTGTAAGCCTAATTCTTAATGCTCTCAGACCAGACACTATGTTTTTCAAATTTTGCATTTGATTGTCTTTCTTTCTGCAACACGACTGTAGAAAGCAATTCAAGAATCATGCAGCAGACCAGTAGTACATTTTTCAAGTCTGCTGACAAAAAAATCTACAGGCCCACTGAAATAACAGGCAGCAACAAGTTTGTGATGATTCACATACGTCTGTACCATATTCTGTTAGGAGGCATGGATGATTTTTATCCACTGTGGTATAAAGACACATCAGTATTAAATCTGGGCTTACCCCACGATTTGCTGCCACACCTTCCACTCTGCAGCTGACCTGTGATAACTCTTTGCTCACAGAGAGAGGAAGTCAGAAGCAGTAATAATCCAGAAGTAGTCCAGACCTCCTACAGGGGCAATGTTTCCACAGTCAAAGATTTTCAGAGGAGAGAGATCAGTGCTTTGTTAAATTAGGGACTTAACACAGGAAAATGTCTGAGGAAGTCACAAACCCAAAGCATGGCTAGTTTTTGTAAAACTCCCAACCAGACACAACCAGCAAGTGACCAGAGTTCTGTACTGGATGTTAACTTGCCAAGATGTTTTTCCTTGCACATATGCTGCTTCTTGAGCCCATGAACATTTTCTGGAGGAGCAGCCTTCCCAGCCATTGTTCTCTTGGCCACACTTGAAGGCCTGGCTGTATCAAGGTGCTCTCTGCTGTACAGCTGTCCCTGCTGCCTGGAGTCTCTGCAGCAGGCACTTCAGTGCAGCTGCTCACACTCACAACTGTCCCACCTGCTCAGAGAGATTCTTCACTCATGTTTGAGCAGCAGTGATACCACTGCCAGAGTATGTCAGTCACTGACACCTTGGACACAGAGGAGGAAAGGAGATAGGCTGGAAAGGCCAAGATTAAATAAAACCAATATGAATATTCTTATCACCTTTTGACAAAAGGCTACAGGAATTTTGAAACAAAGTGTGTCGTGCAGCTCCACTGATTTGGTAGCTCAGTGAATTATGTCAGTATAAATGGTGTCTTGGAGTATTAAAAAAGGCATCAGATTGGTAACTTCTAGTTAAGTACTGATAGGCCAGAGAATGGAGTCCTGTAGGTATTTTGGCAAGTCAAAATTTTACCCAGTTAATACATACTGTATAAAATATAGGGCTTTTAAGTTGTGGGATTTTTCTGTTTTGTTTTCAGACTCGAATTTTCAAATATTTGATAAGTTCCTAAAATCCCCAATGCTTGTAAAAATCCCCAAGTCACAAGCCAGTCGGATAAAAATCTGTTCATTGTAAAAAGGGAAGGGGGAAGGGTAGGGAAGGAAAGGTTTGTTGATAAGTTTGCTGCACTCTTAAAACATTTAACCACAGCCTGGAGCTCAAATCAGCATTCATGTGAAGTTCCTATTTATTATAGTATATGAAAAGTATTCACCAAAATCATGTCTTGTTTTTGAAAGATGTGCACCCCAGTAATTATGGTGTAAGACTAAATCCATTTCTTGGGAATATGGAAAAAAGTGGGTGATAAACACTGTCAGGGGCTATGCTCTGGCCCATTTAAAAAACACATTTCTGTTCAAAATAAGCATTAAAATAACAGTAAAGAGTGGATGAGGGAGAAATCACAGAGGCATTTATTATGCTGAATCTAGGCCCACATTGACTCATCTAAATCTATATAAAGAAAAAGTCCTGCAAGTGGCTCTGAAAGTGATGGGAACCCATGCTTCAAACACATGTCTTGAAAGAATGTCAGAAATCTCGTTCCCCTTTCGGCTGCGGTTACAGATGCTTTGTCCGGACTGTGGGCTCACCAGTTTCACTTGTCTGGAACACTCAAAAATACATTTTCCCCTGGAAGACAGTCTGCATATGCTTACAATAAACATTAACCAGATCAAATGACTTTCACTTTGGGATAAATACTTTCATGCAAGTCTGTTAGTGACACTCATAGTAAATTGTTAATAATTAGGTTTTCCAATCCACTTGGGTTGTACTAACGAATACAATCACTCCTAACATATTTATACGCAGGATAAATCCTGCCTCCCTCTATGTACCCATGGAAGGCCCAAAGTAAAATGGATAAATTCTGCTGCAGGAACATGTGAGAGCCCCTTTAGGTCAGGTGAGTGATCCTGCTGGTTTTGTGTGTCTCTGAACTCTACTGGCTGGGCAAGAGCCAGGAGAAGCTGCCTGCCCATCATGGACATCTGCCCTGGGGCTGGGGCTGGAGCAGAGCAAAGTCTGCAGCTTTCTAGCCACAAAATATGTAAGTTACAAAACATGGAAACTCTCAGCTCTGCAAAGCCAATGAAACCACATTTTCCTATAACAGTGGCTTCCCCTTTTTGCAGGATACCCACTCGTAATGGCTTGTTGTAAATTACACTGTGGTATCTCTAGAGATGGGAAAATCTTTTTTTATGCTTGTGAATGTAACCCAACATGAAGTGGTCCTCTAACAGGACATTTCAGGGTCTTTACTGGAAGGACAACAGTCATGCCAATAGCTCTCAGCACCCTTCTGCTAAGCCAAAATACAGAAGTATGAATTAGAATTATGTCTACATCATAATTAAAATAACACCAAAACTGTTACCTTCAGCAATTTGGTTACTGGAAAATCCCTAGATACAGCTGAGCAAAGCTCCCAGTAATTTGCTCCACCAAGCCCTGAATAGTACTTAAATTCAATCCAATTATTATTAGAAATTATCTGTTCTATTTTTGTGTAATTTTCTTAACAACTCTGAATACCTAAAGAAGTACTACAGCAGACCGTAGGACCCAGCTCTGGCCGAGAAATCTGCATGCATTGCATAAAATGTATGATTCTACAACTCATTAAGTCTAATTTATGGCATATGTAATTAAGCACCTTTGAATTGAACCTAGGTCTCTAGAGATAATAACACTTAGATCTTATATAGGGCTTTTCATCTTCAAAGTGCTTTACAAACATTAACTAATTAACAACATAATAAGACATGAAAGGCGAAAGTACTTACCCATAGTGTTGTATTGCCTCTGTATAATTCAGATTTTGATGTTTTTCAGTGCAAGGCCCAGTCTGGGTGCACAGAGAGGATTTACCAGTGGTCCCCTTCACAATCAGAAAATGACTTTGTGCACATCATATCTCTGAATTCCCAGAGTCCATTCCTTCTCTGCTATTTATTGCTGAGTCAGAAGAAACAGCTCCCGAATGGGAAGGAAGGTATGGAAAATACCACACCTTCAGCTCACAGCAGTTTGAGGCTGTATGGGTTTTCAGGGCTTTGGAGGCAGAGTAATGGGACATAATGTAGAAAGGGGCTCCTGGAGAATGCACTGCACAAGATTTCTGGTATTACCTAAGTCCATGTCCTTCCCAAGGGAAATCTAATAATTACACAAAGTCTCTAGAGGTTGGCTAGAAGACTGGGGAGAAGGCCTTACCTCAGCTCAAATACATTTTTCTGTGGATTTTTTTTTTTTTTTTAATTTCTGCTCTTGTGAAACTCTGAAAAGCCAGTGTGTTTGTTAGTTTTTGGGGGGTTTTTATCACTTGGTCTAATTTACATATGGTCTCTTGAGACAGTGTACCTTGAGACAGCCTTATTATCTGAATGAATGTTTTCTTAGTGATAGCAATGTTGCAGATGTTGTATCAGGTTTCTTGAATCCTCCCTGAACATTCCTAATGCAGAAAGATGACAGATTAAATAAAAGGGGAGCAATTAATCCTGATAGTTTTAGTGACCCGTCCTTCAGCCATTAGCCTGTGTCAGCGATCATTTTCCTGAGCTCAGAATGCTGCCCATTGTCTGTGCACATGCTGTGCTTGAGCATCACCTGTTCACCAGCAAGGATAATGGTTGTGGAGGCAGGATCTCTTGTCCCTACCCAGACAATGCCTGCCTCTGTCCTCGTGGGGATTCTACAGTGCCCCAAAATCTGAGAGTTTGGGGACCAGTGGAAAAGCACGGCAAGCATATAAGGCAGAACAATGCACATGTACCTGCCTAGCTCTGCACACCAAAAATATCTCAGGCACAAACTCAGGTGACTCAGCAGCAGCAGTGCAGGTGGAGCCCCATGAGACATTAAAGAAAATGAGACATACCATGGACCAGAAAATAACATGCCTGTGGAACCAGCAGGCTTTTGTGCTTCCCCAGACACACAGTCCAGAGCAAATCCTGAAAGGTAACAATCTCACAGTAGCAATGCCTACAAGAGATCCTATGATAAACATAGGGTCTAATCAAATGCATTACGATTTTTAAATGCAAATGTAGAATAGAACTGTCAAAATGTTTTATCCCTAAATTGTGAATGCTAACCTTCCCATACTTATTATATAGCAGTACATTTTAATTTGCCTGGAGCAGAGTTGAATAAAGCAAGCATCACAAACACAATCAAATGGATATTTGAAAGAACTGCTCTTCACAATAGCTGTGTGTCTGAGCAAAGCTTCAAATGTTGATCAATTGATTACCAAAATCAAAGAATACATTTCCCAAATGAGCTTCTGTAAAGCACTCAATAGGACCAGAAAAAAACAACATAAAGTTCTGCAGAACAGCAGTTTTCTCTAAAATATTTACAAGTGCAACTTTCTACTGCTTTCCTGGTTTATAATTTAGATCTGCACAGATCTAGAATGAGGAATAAAACACTTCTGATAAATCAATGGTTTGATTCAGTTTCAGTGTGGCAAATTCAGTCAAAAAAGATAGAAAACAATTTGAAATTATACAAAGGTATACTTTAAATCTTATAGCAAATCACAGCCTCATTAATACAATTGCTCAAATGATTTTTTTAAATCTGTAATGAACAAAACAATGGCAAAAATATAAAATTAATCATGACTACTAGTGTTCTGTCCATCTGCCATCTCCAATGAGCTGGTTTCTGCTGTGCTGTGCTGCTGTACTTGTATTTTTTGCCTTTCTTCTGTCAGTCATCTTTGCAGAACAACTCTGCACCAAATGCACGTGGCTTTTGCTCACTGACTTTAACCTGAAAAATGGGATGGAAAAAGGAAAACTAACTTCCAACCTGAAACAAACCTATAATTTGCTTGACCTTTCTTGTATTTTATCCTCCTTCTGAAGGCAGGTTTTCTTGTACCACCTCTTGCAGTAGCTTCATCTGTTATACTGTGCTGTCCTCACCGTGATAAGATCTGAGCCAGGGTGAAAATTCTTCAGTATGCTCCCTCTGTAGAGCAAAATTCAGAGTTGTTCATAAGCAACTGTGTTCTCAGCACCATTGTCTTTACTCCCCAATCTCTGGAAGAGGCATTTGTTCTGAAGAACATAATGGGATTCTGACCCTGTCATGTGGCTGCTGTTCTAGTCTGGAAGTTTATAAGGGAAAAACCTGAAGGATCAAACCCATTCTTTTGACTTAAATGAAAATTTTGCTCAGCAACAACTTAAAATATCAGTTGAAAAGCCTGAACCTTCAGAGTTTCGGACATTTGATATTAAGGTTCTGACTCTGATAGAATGCAGACTTTATAGCACTCAGTCTTTCCCATGAGCTGCTGCTTTACTGAGGAGAAAAACCCCACCCACACCACATTACACTCTCAGTAATTCTTAGAGTAACAGAGATTACACTGATCTGCAGGATTTTTCTCTTTTCTAAACAAATACCTTTCTGGAGCAAGCCTCTATGCTGAAATCCTCTTGGGTAAACAGAGAGCACTCCAGGACTTACTGCATCTTAAGCAAGTGAACAAATATTTAGCCTTATGACGCTTCTGTGGTTGATTCTCTGTCCGTACCTTTCTTTCATCTTCCACCTGGAAAAGAGGCAAGGCTGAAGGAACCTAACAGGAAAAGGGAAAAAACAATGAGAAGAGGACAGAAATAGTGGCTGGCCAATGTTAATACAGAAACTAGAAATGTGGGAGATCAACAAGTTATAGGGAGGGGATATTTTGTCTCTCCTTATACTTTTGCAGATCATTTCAACAGAGCTTTGTTTCACTTTCACAAAACAGGATTTAGCTCCTATTGCCCTGTGCAGTGAGGTAAGGAGGACTTTCAAGGATTGTAGAGACTACACAGAAAACTTCCCATCATTCTGGGTGCCAAGGGAGAGGCCCCAGTTCCTGTCTCTCACTGGTATTTGCTATTTTCCCAGACTCTTACCAGGAACACTCACTCTTACACTGGCAGGGAGAATAACATTTTATTCTACTCTGTCCTTGATTGCCAGTTAATGAAAGATTTTGTGAGGTAAAAAACAGAATTTTTTTTTCTTCCAGTGCTGTTATTCCCATAATGCTCATGGACTTTTTGATCCTCCACCACTGTATCATGTCATCCTCCAGTATCTCAGTCAGCTCCTAAACTTGGAAGGAAACAGCAGCAATTCTGCCTCTGGATCTTATTCTCATGTGGGTCTGCTAATCACATGAATATCCTTAGCCTTACAACAGGTGATTTAATGGTGTCATTAATCCCATTTTATTCTAAAGAAATGAGGCACACAGTAATGGCTTGGACAGGAGGCTGGGCACCAAACTCAGATTTCTTGTTAAACTCTTGCAATGTTCATTCATTTTCTGATACTTCAGTTTTTTATTTTTGCTCCAAAGTATTTGCAGAACAGTTACAAAAGATATCAGAGCAAAAAGCCAAGTCAATGAAAGCAATCAAATGAAAGTATTTAAATAGCTAATTTTTTTTTTCTTCCATATGACTCTTTCTGTACAAGAAGGCAAGATGAGTTCTTCCTGTGCCAGCAGATAGCTGCAACTCTGCAGAGTTACTGAAGTGCTAATATTGATCACACAAGATGGAACATGTTGCTGAGGCAATTGGTCAGGCTAAAGCAATGATGGCAGCACATGGCACGTTATGGATGGCTGAAGTAGCTGAGGATATCTATCTTTCTGTCTATCTACCTGTTTTCCAAGATGTCTATCATCATTGAACTTTGCTACCAAGGAACAAGGGCAGCACTTAATCATCAATAGATAAATACTGTTTATGCCATTAATTGGGGACTGGGTTAGATTTTCCTTGTTTGTACCTTTTTTTTTTTTTTTTTTTAGCTCCAGAGCTGTGAGACAGTAGCATTTTCTCACAGCCTGTATGTGTTGTTTTGGGACTCGTGTCAGTAGCAACAGCACAGCTCTGTGTGTCTGCCAGGGGTAATTCAATGGAGCTCCTTTCCAGAAAAACAAAATATCCAGGAGATGAATGTTACAAAATTTTAACCCCGGCACCTTTTCATAATATCTGATCCGTGGTTTGGAAGCAGCAACAGTGTGAGCAGTCTCTGCACCTGCCCCACGCAGCCACAAGTGTCTGAATAGCAGAGGGAGTTTCCCAAGTAATACCTGCTGTAAACCCACAACTTCCGTGCCTGCATTTTCTCTATAGTTAGTATTCAGCAAAGACACTGCAACAGTGCGGGGCTGTGTGCTTGCTGGCATTTTTCTTGTTCAAAGCTTTTGAGAACACTTTACTGAGGCAAATAATGCTGCCTTGAAATTGGCTTCTAAACCACATTTTGAGAAGATGAAACACAGGCTCTTGGCTGGGTGTTTTTGTCCTGTGCCATGGCTTACTTGAAGCAGAAGAGCACCCATCTCCCCCTTCCAAATCTCTCAGCTCAAGTCTCATCAATCTGGCTCTGATCATGAGATTCCTCTCTAATGGAACAGTTTCTCTCTCTTTTTTTTTTTTTTTTCCTTAATTTTTACATTACTAATTACAAGCTCTGGTATATAGATTTCATCCTTTAAGATTTAGGCTCCTACATGGTTTAAGCTCCAAGGAGAATTCATTTATCATTAGAGAGTCTTATATTAAAGACCATCTTCCTGGGCTAAAGTTGGGAATAATCACTGTGCCCTCTTGTTTTTATCTGAAGTATTCCAAAAGGAGAGTTAGTCTAAATTAGGCTACAGAGTTTTTGCCTTGACATTTGGGAGGTCAGATTTTGCCTGTGACTGTCAACCTCTCAGAAGAGGAGACGGCATTTGGAGTAATCCAAAACTCCTGCAGAGTTACATTACTGTGGCAGCCAGACGAGTAAATCTAGGCTGAAGATCTATTGGTTCAATTACTGCTTGGGGTCAGGACATGCCATAAATTATTAGATATGCAAATGGAAAACTCTGACTGTTGATGAAAGAAAGATGGATGGATTTCTTAAATACTCATAATTAGTGCAAAGACTAACTATATAAATTGATGTATAGTTATTTGCTTGTAAAATACTTCTTAAATGTTACCTGTGTGCAGGTAAAAATAATTACCTTTTTTGTTTGTTTGTTTTATGTGCATATCACATTTTAAAAATAAACCTAGGAAATCATTTGGAGGTGTGTTTTGGGCTTCTTCTGCAATGCCCCTTGAGTTTTGGAGGCAGTTCCAGAACAGTTCAGAGATGGTAACTCTCATTTTGTTCTCACTTCCATGGGGTAAATCTGCAGCACTGCCCTGTGTTCTGTGAACATGCACTGACAATGGATTTGGGAGGAGAACCATTTCCTTTGCCTGTGGAGGTGGAGTGTGCAAAGAATGCCCCAGGCTAGCTCAGGTTTGTGTGTCTGCTGGAGAGTGAATGAGCTGGCACACGATAACTTGACCTTATCATAACATGAACTCTGTGGCGTTTCAAGAGATTTTTGTGCATAGGAAAATAAAATGCAGTTGAGATATTATTCTACCACACCTGTTTCTGCTGTCGCCTCAATACATTACTTATAGTCTTATTTCTCAGTGTGAGTAAAATTGGAGGAATTTACCCCTCCTTTAGTCATGTAGGAAGCCTGCTACATCTATAAAAACTTGTTGAATTTCTCTTGCAGATTCTCTCTTTTGGGAGAGAAGTTTTTACTACCTGTAAGACAAAATGATTATGTGAGTGAGAATAACGTGAGCTGTTCGACGCCACCTGCTGCTGCAAGGGGAAATATATTCCCAGAGGCACCTTGGCTGAGCAGGAGCAGCTGCAGAACCACTGGAAAGCTTGTTCTGCTCGGTAGTGAGTTTGCAGAAGTACATCACAACGCATGAGGGAATGCACTTCCCAAAACTGATGCTGACTTTCCCAAGCACTCTGTGGAAGCCCAGGGAGTTTCTAAAGGATATACAGCATCACTCCCTGGCTGGTAACTTCCAAATAATTTTCATTTCTGTCACTCTGGATAGAATGTTTTTCAAGAGTGCTACAGCCTTTCTGAAAGCTCCTATTAACTGCCTAAATACAAATCTATTGGCTGAAGCTCTTGCTGTCATTATTATTATTTTAGTAAGAGTTCACAGGGTGGGGTTTGAAACTAGACAGTAAATACAAAGTTACTCAAGTATTCTTCAAGTAGAGATCAGAAATTAGCTCCTAACATTTATGTAAAAGAAAAAAAAAGAGAAAATACATTTTAGCTATTTAAAATATATACCAATTTGAGACAAATATTCTTTGTTTATGCAGGTATAGAACCACCAGTAGCAATGGAAGGTAAGAACCTGCAGCTCACCTTTTGTACCTCTGGGAGTGGTGGAAGCCAGTGATGTTTTGTGGGTAAGTGATGTTCTGAGTAGTAGAGATGATCTCATTCCAGCATGACACCAACGTAATTTGGGAGCAACCCCTGGGAGCCAACAAAACTGTACAGGGAGAATCATAAAATGAGAGCAAACAATCAGTTTTTAAATATTTTCCTATAAAATTCTGACAATTATTTTAAGTTTGTAAGAAGGCTACAAGAAACAACTCAATATGAATAATTCATAATTTCTGTGTAGAAACACTAGTAATAAGGAAAAAAAGTATAACTTTTAAAGTGTTTAATTTAAAATATTATTGTTAAAAATGGTTCTTTTTGATATTCATTTTAATCTTATTAGTTCTGCTCTGAATCAATCATGAAAGTATCAAAGTTCAATCAGTGTTCCATTAACCTCACAAGGTACTCAAAAACGGATGAAATTTAAGAGAAATACCTGAAATAAGAAAAATAAGAAAAGCACAAGCAATAACAAATATCACACCTTAGTTTATATTTTTTAAAAAAGTCCTATATGTGTATGACATAATTTGTAAAAAAGGAATCAAGAAAAAATCCACTTTGGAGAAGTGAAGAACTGAATGATTTCTACTTTTTGTGTGATTTCTAAACAAGCAATTTCTAAATTCTCCTTATTGCTGTTCAAGTCCAAGTCTTCAGTTTTTTTAATGAGCCTGGTCACTTGGTACAGATTTGGATCTGTCTCTGTAGGCTGACAGGTTTTAGGAAAGAATAATGCTAATTTTACAGAAACATTGCTTTAAACTTACAAAAAAGAAAGATGTTCTAGAAGTTTAGCAGCATATTTGAATTCTTTAGTGTTCTTTATTTCTATACTCCCATTTCCCTGTTGTGACACTCATTTAATAAATTTCAATTAGGTTTGCTATATGTAACTGCAATTTTGCAACAATAAAAA
Source organism: Acrocephalus scirpaceus scirpaceus (assembly GCA_910950805.1). Taxonomy (NCBI): domain Eukaryota; kingdom Metazoa; phylum Chordata; class Aves; order Passeriformes; family Sylviidae; genus Acrocephalus; species Acrocephalus scirpaceus. The sequence continues at coordinate 12,065,918 of OU383783.1, read as the reverse complement.
CCATATTTTTCAGTAGCTATAATAGTCGTGAAATAAAAAGTTCTCTACTAAACCATCTGGACTTGCATAAAAATGTGATTTATTGATTAGCTGGTAAATATTATTAAATTTTATCATGATTTTAATTCAATGAAAGGGCACAATGGGCCCATTCAACCAACTTCAGTCTCATTCATGTACAAAGATTTTTTTTAGATGGTACTCAGAAAAGGAATTCTTGACAGCTAACTCACAGTACATTTTACTGTCTGGCCCCCTCCCATCAGTTTGCTTATAGTCAATGACAAACTAATTATAATATATTGGATGGGCTGTCTCTTCTTTTATTGCTTTCTTATTTACTGTCTTACCAGAAAGTTTGTAGTTAAAGCAATTTTTACAGATTTAAAGAATGGAAGCAAATTCATATTTCTAGAACTTCAGCCAGAAGTAACCATATTTTCAGCAGTTGAATTTTCATTAAAATTTACAAAAGACCTCTGCCTTCACTGATTTATTGTTGCATTAGGCAAAACTACCCAGAGTGTATAAAATACTGTGTTACTCCACTTGTTGTCTGATCTAACATGTTATCAGTGATTACAAGTACATTTTATAACCCCAGCTGCTGAATCGAAAAAAAGGTGATACAAGCATCAATCTCCAGGATAAAATCAGAGCTCTCTCTGCCACGGTTTGACCTTACTGATGCCTTTGGATAGTCTTACTTGTCTAAGTCCTTGCAACAATTACCAGGGGACGGTTCGAAAACGCAGCTTTAATGGTGCCGATTGAAATTGTTAACAGCGTCAAAGACTCGCACATGAGCCCCAGAGATTTCCAAGCACAGGCAAAATTTGAGGAAACTCTTGATGCCACTGGAGGAAAGAAATGGAATAGGGCTGCAGACATGAGGCACAGATTTTATTTGTAGTCTTTATTGTCTGCATCCCTGAACCCCACGGTGTCATTAGCAAATGCAAAAAGCTATAAATAAAAAACTTAGACCTCGAGATACAGTTAACTCCAGCTGTAGCTGCCAAATCTTATTTATAGCACAAGGAGACACAGTTAATTACAGGTCACAAAAATGTTAATTTCTGTCATAATACAAGTAATAGTCTAAGAATGAAAAAGCTTCTTTTTGGACTGAAATGGTTTCTTCTAATAGATGTCTGTTAATTTGAAATACCATCTCTGTTTGTAGACTACAGTACAGGCAAAGGAAGGATAAATGTGCCTAATCAATCTATTTCATGGTTCTAAATATAATAATATTCAAATTAAAATACTAAATCCCCTCAACATTTCCAAAGGTAGGTAAACAAGAATTAGAGATGAACAGAAAAGACTATTTTGAGCAGTCTGACTATTTGAGTTGTAGCTGCTTATTATTAACATTAAATAAAAATTGAATCAGTATTTTAGAAATGTTAAATCCTCATGACCTGAAAGTGAATAAAAAGGTCCACCTTATGAACAAATGTAACTGTTTTCCCCAAGCAGAGAGTCACCAATGATTTCAGTGATCCTGAAGTACATGGGCTAAGTATAACGACAAACATTATGTGAGGGATGGAGTTCATTATACTGCGTATAATCAGACACTGGTCACTCCACAAGTTGTACTTTATTTTCCCCTTATTTGCATTTAACTTCAAAGGTATTTCAGGAAATGTAAAATAACATGATTTGAGCAGTTACAAAGATGATACACATTTAACTTCAAAACTCTGTTTCAAGCTCTTAAAAATAAATTACATTCAATTTCAGGAAATAACACACCATTCTCATGCAACGTGTAATTGTTGCTTCAAAAATAATGAACTCATTTTTGTACGGAAAATATCACAATTTAGGGCAACAGTATTCATCTGGCTGGTCTTACAGAGATACAAGAAAACAGTTGGGTAATTTGCATCAATATGTTGGTTTAATTCATAATAGAGTCTATTTGGTCAAAAATGGTCATATGACTGTAACTTCATAGGGAAAATTAGCAGACTGGTTTGAATTAATATCCAGCCCCTACTGTAGAGCAGACAGTCTCTTCAGTAAAATGGGGAGGGCTGCAGCTTTCTACAGCTTGTATTTATCATCACAACTTTTTTTATCTTTTCCTTTTTTTTTTTTTTTCTTGTAAATTTTGCAGGGGAAGCTTCTTTTGAGTTCGAGTCCTTAGGACAGGTTTACAATCCCTGTGTGTATGAACATATCTAAAATTCCAGCATCTAGGTCAGTACTGAGCTTTCTAAATACTTAACAAACATCTTTTTGTATCCCTTCATGTCAGATTTAATTGTCCATGGTGAAAGGAAGCGCTAATCAGAATTCAAGAGAAGTACTCTAAAACATGTATCTTTCCAACCTGGCAAAGAAATTATCCTGGGAAAAGCATATAAGGAAAAAACAAGTTCTCATCTTATTTAAAACATCAAAACAAATTAAAAGATTTTAAATTTTCATTATTAACTACTGTATGACTTTTATAGAGCAGCTCTATAAGACTGAGGTGCACTGAGGCATACTGAGGGAAAAGCTCACTTCACAAATACCTTGTTCCTTTCAGAATCCTGGCTGGTAGGATGGTATTTGAGAAGTATTAAATGATACACTGCTTTTACAAAGTTATTTTAGTAGCTTTGAAAAAGATCTCTTTTCTCTTCTCTGTTCCATGGTTTCCCCAAATATTCCTAATATCTATTCACTCTCTGTAGCTGCCCACCACAGCTGGTCAGCAACTCTTGTGGGGCTGAGAGAACCCAGACCTGCTGTGCCCTGGCTTATGCTGCTTCTTCCCAGCAGCCCCATGCCCAGGGAACTCCAGTTTACCACACTGAGAGCAGCTGAGAAATAACATCCACACAAACAGCTGAGATGGTGCCTGCAGCCACCAATGCCTTCAGGGTGACTTACACTGGGACAAACCACGTCAGAGTCACAGCCCCCAGCTCTTCCTAAGCTGCTGTCTTCCTTGGGGCTGCTTCCTTCTGGGAACCATTCATGGCTGCATGCAAGGTACAATTAGTCCAAGCCCAAGCTGAGTGTAAGCACCTCTGTAACCATCCAGGAAAGCCTGGGCCCACAGAAGCCAACTGAAGCTTTCCAGTTGTTTTCAAAGATGCTCTGATGTCTTCAGAGGGAACAGCTCTTTGCATGTTTCTCAGGTCCACATTTGATCTGCAAAACAGATCCTTTGCAACTGAGATCTCTCTTAACTCTTTTTTTTGTGTGGCTCTATCTAAACAATGATAATGTCACTCCAACTGAATATTATTTGCTAGAATTATCTGTCATATGAAAGGTATTAAAGTTTCTTTTCATAGCTGATGTAAACTGTCATGTGAAAATAGAGACTTTTAAGAACATTTTCTGCACAAAATGCACTAGGATCACTGAAAAGTTTTACAAAAGTGTAAATGTAATCTACAAAATTACAGCAGATTTTGTTTAGAGCAGGAGGTTTGCATCTGCATTTGCAGCAGTGCTGGTTTGCACAGCTGGGTAGGGACAAACAGGAAGGCAAGGTCCTTGCCTGGCAGAGCTGACAACTTCAATCAGGGTGACAGTCTAACACAAAGTGACAGTGGTGGGGTTCAGAGGGTAGGAAGGGCAACAGCAAATGAAGATCAGGGGGAAAGTGATTTGCAAGAGCGCTGTTTTGAAGGGACTCAGATGAGCACACTGTTGAATACCTTAAGGTTGGTTTGCTTTTTAATTTCAGGAGTGTCAAATTCAGGTGTGACTGCCCAGTTATCAGCAAGCTGATGCAAAGAACAAGAATTTTGGTTTGGAATGGAAAATGACAGAGCAGGAGGACAGGAAGAGAATCTGGTAGGAAAAGCATAGGGAGGAAATACCTACAACAGCAGCATTTTCTCCCAGTCTTGGTTACATCTGTAAAATATCAAAGCATTCTACCTAAATAAAGTGCTGTTGGGTAAGTGTTTGGGAGTGAGAGGGATGGGCAGGAATGGCAGCAGCACAAGTGCATACCTATCTTAATGAAGTCTCACACCATGTTTGTAACAGCCCTTTAGAGAAATCATAGCACACCATTCTTAGAGAGCCAGTTTGGCACAGCCTCTCCTTATGTAGGAAACCACTCCTATGATCTCCTGCAGGTATAGGAGTGAAATTATCTGCTGCAGTAAATTCACAAGTTTAGCATTCCTTGCTACTGTGACCAAAGGTTAATGTTTTGCTGCTTGACTGAATCAAAATCACCAGTTGCCTATTACATATTTTTGTGGTCTTGCTCACACATTTGACTTCAGCAGACTTTGAGTAGTCTAATTCCCTGAGTGGTAAATGAAAGCCATGTATATAAGAGATTAAGTTTTGTTACTGCAGAACAAAGCAATCCCACAAATGGTTTTCTCTTGTAACTGATTGGGTCAGCTGAGGGTAGCTCCAGGCAGCACAGGCAGCTTCTGGCTGCAAACGTGCTGGGTGACCATCAGCCTGGTGAAAACACAGAGAAGGAGGGACTGCAGCAGGCTGGAACAAATACCTGACTTCAGGGCTACGGCTTCTTTTGGCACAGATGGCTGTGTGCAGCAGCTATCACAACATGTGGTGCTGTGCAGCAGCCACCCCTGACACAGATGAACACAGGACAAGAACATTAAAGACTTTCAGGGAGAAGGGGAAGGGGTTTGGAACACTATCTCATTTCAATCCACTCCCGAAAACTACAGAAAATGAACACTATTTTTGAAAAAATTCTAATCCAGATGCTCAATAACATCCCACAAAACTTTGCTTTATTTTAAATACTCCATAGGACTTAAATGGAGTCTTCTTTTCAAAAATAAGAGTAAAAACCTGAAATTCCTTAAATTGATAGTCTAGTGTATAGCTATGCCCCTACTCAGAGTAACTAATTGGATAATTTAGCCACAGCACTGACCTGAACAATGTTACTCTCTTGAAAGTTCACCTTTCTGTCAAGTTGGCAGTGAGTGAATTTGAATGATTTGAAACTGTCCTTGCAAAGTTGTGCCTGAGCAGGGTCATGGAAAGCAGCTGTGTGGGGCACAGGGTGGAAGTGTTAACCTGAGATGTTCCATTTGAGAGCACAGGTCTGTGAGCTTCCCACTGAACTAGAATTTACTATGCAAATACCAAAACAAAAAGAGCTAAGGTTCTTCACTGAAAATATGGTGACACTGTGTTAGTTCTAGAAGACAAAAAATTGGAAGTCACTGAGGATGAGGAGGTGCATTGCAAGTGCCAGAAAGCAAGCCTGAAAGGTAGAGGGAACAGGCTATTTCTCTTTGTTATCGAGTGAAATGACTCCACAAATATGACAATAAATCACTGCAGGAATCAATCTGAGTGGAGGCAACTGCTCCATGCTGATAATGCATCAATCAATATTTAATGTTTACACTTTAATTAATCTGCACGTAGGAAGCATTCTTTCAGTGACAAAAAAGTGATGAGAAATAAAACACCTTTTATATCAAACAGCGACGAGTGGCTGCCTATCTGTGAGGCTTTGATTGGGCCCTCAATTGATCATTGCAGCCTCTTTCGATTGCACCAGTGTGCAATGTCACATTTGGGTACAAAGCAAACACCATCTCTTTGAGGGAAGGAGGGGGAGCTTCTGAATCTGCTTTTGAGTGATTACAACTTAATCAGAACAAAGAAAGACTGATAGCAAGGTGAGTTCTTTGGAAAGACTGGGCAGAAGCAATTAAGCAAAAAGATTTTCAACATCTGCATCAATGACACCTATCTGAACAGATTCTTACTGTGTATTACAATTATTGATACCTGCTAAGGCTTTGCACAGAAAAACAATTCAGACGTTGACTGGTAAAACTGCCTTCCCTTATCAGAGCTACCAGTGGAGACTGAGAATTGGTCATTTTGTCACTGTTCTGAATGTCAGGGAAGTGCCAGGTGCTATGTGGGACACAGGAGAAGTCACAATTCCTGCCTCAGAGTGTTTTTCCTCACTGCTCTGTTTAACCCTTGTAAACTCCAGTTCCTTCTTTTTAAAGGGCCTGATGCATTGTTCATTGATGTCAGCTGAATGACTTCTATTGACTTCGGCAGGCATTGCATTAGTCCATAGATGAATGCTATTGAAAGGCACAGTGATGAAAGACAAATGAAAAGACAGTGATACTAGACCAGTAATGTTCAATTATTGCTTTAAAAAAAGAAATACTAGAGCAGTACATTCTCTATACATAACTAAAGCTTTCCTATGCTTATGCCTAAAACAATTATTTGAAATGCACAGACTTTTCACATAATAAATTCAATAGATACAAAATTGTTATAACCTTACAGAGGGTGGAACCCAGGGAAATTTTATGCTATTTTGTGTGTCAAATTTGAGTTATTTTGCAAAGCCTGTCATGAAGTTAGGATCGGGCAAGGGACCTATGCAAATGTCAAATCATTTTAAGCTTTTAAGTAGACCTGCTACTAATTAAAAACAATTACAATTTTGGTTTGTTTTCACTGAAGAACTTTTGTTGTTTTACTAGTACACAAATAGGAGGATTGTACTTAGGATCCAGTCAAAGTATGCTGCCAAAATGCCTGCCCAGATCTGGGACTTCCTGGTTTAGGGTGCTCTGACTGCTGGCTTAGTCAATACTTGAACAAAACCAGAAATTATTCTTTATGGTGTAAAGTAATTTGTCAGAAAGAATTTGAAAATATTAATCCTCAGTCCTGTAAGTTTTTATTTCACTACTACTGGACAATCTTTTTCTGTGTTTCACAGAATTTTTCTGTCTATTCCATAAGTCTGGGGCACTCAGAAACACACCCTGGCATTTTGGAATATCAGGAGCAGCCAAGTATTTCAAACATGAATGACATCAGAAGACTTCCCTTTATTGGCAAAAAAGTTTTGAAATATAGTAGCATACAAACATGGGAGGAAATGTTCACTGAGGAAATGAAAGAAGATGAATATAACATTTAGAATGTGATAGTAGAACTGAAGCTAACTTTTTTACTTTTGATGTTTCCTTGTCATTCTCACATTTTTTTCCCACAGAACTTGATACACAAAACCCCATAGATTTCATAATCTCCATAAAAATGGAGAAATGCCTTCTTACCAAAATCTATAAACTGCTTTTCAGCAGATTTACTACATACACACATATCTACCCACAGAGTTATGTCTGCAGTTTATCTTTTCCATAAAAACTTCTTCCCCCCTTCTGTGCAAATAAGTTGAACAAGCTAAAATATAAAAGGGCAAAGTCAAAAGAGAGGAATGCTCTATGGTAATGCATGGTCAACTACAAATATTTATAGAAAAGGTGAAAACACTACTGTGTGCACATCAGGGTTGCCCTAGGACAGCTGTAACATGCATAGTTAATGTTTATGGAACAAAACCAACTTACTGAATGTGAAATCTTCATTTTCCTCATTTGCACCCAAAGTGAAGGTAAACTCAGAAAAAAACTCCAAAAAGCAAAAGAAAAAACCTTACTTGATAAAATCCTGAAGCAACAATGCAAAAGCACTTAGTGTTGTCACTCACAGGCAGAAAAACTGAACAGAAAAAGTGGCATTTTCTGATTTTCTGATGATACATTTTGCTGCACACAACTGGAATAGCAGCCCAACCTGGAAAGTCCAGTCCCAGCCCCCATGAACTACAGTTCCTGTGGAGCTCCAGAGATGCATGGGTTGGTTTGCAGCAACAACTTTGTCGTGCAGGGACACAGGCCACACACTGTGGCTTTGAAACCCCATCCCTGAAACTTCTGGGACACCAGTCCCTAAGGTTCTTTGCCACACTGCTGGGACATTTCCTTTAGCAAAGGAGATACACCCCAGCCCTGGACCCTCCCTCCCACCAGGGCTACACTACAGCGAGTTCCCAGGTATAATCACTGTGCCAGTGTCAAGCCCAGCATCAGGGCACTCTCCAGCATCACTTCTGCCTACAGCTGCTGGCACTAGTCCAGGAACTTGCACCTTAGTTACATAAATAAGGAGCACCCAGTGAGATCTAAGGGTACCAGTCCCTATTTAGCACCAGGGCTCAGGCTAGTTTTCCATCTCAGCTTGTCACAGCTGTCTGCTGCATAGAAAAAGTCTGAAATGTACTAAAAAACCCTGGAAGACTAATAATTCATTAAGCTGACAAATGAAAAGTAAGTCCTATCGATCAAGAGTAGAACTTCTTGGTTATAAAGGAAGCATATATTATTCTGACAGTATTTTCACAAGATAAGCTGAAGTTACAAAGGAGACAACCAATTTGATTCAAATAACTGTCTCTGCTCAGAAACATTCATGATTGCAGTCATCAGGCACAAGTTGGTGGAGTAGCATTACTACTCCCCTTTTGAAAAAATTGGAGAACTGCATAATATCCAGGGAACAGGACTGTATCACTATCACAGGTTTTCTGACTGCTGATCCTATGGAAAAAGGTAAGGAAAGGTCTGACTCCTGCACCACTGAACCTCAGCACTACTGACTGCCAGCATGGAAGGATGTGCAATCACACACACACAAGATTATCTCTCTTCCATCACTAGCACTGAAAAGCTCCGGGTTTATTGCACTGCAAATGAGAGCAAACACATTTGCAGCTGGCCTTCCACCACCTGTAGAAGGTGAAAGTCGGCCAAAAGCCTACAAGACTCTCCAGTTGTGATGAATGGATGGAAACCAAAGTGTGGCTCAGATTCAAGCCCTAGACTAGTTACAGCACTGTAATACTGTGCCAACAGACCCACTTAAGAGTGGAGGGCCCAGAGTGAGAGGCAGTCTCTAGTATTCTGGGATGGTAAAATATATTAGGGCAGGCATCAATTTACCTTGGTTAGTTTTGTTTTTAGTTATGCTGTATTTTTGTGCCCAGGGGCCTAATTTATAATTGTAATAATAAATGTATTATGAAGTATAAGCCAAGCACATGCAGGTTCTAATTCTATTTCCTCTCAAAGGAAAGAGCTAAGCTGTTAAGCTCCAGGTTCTTTCAACATTTCCTATTTGCGACAAACACAAAAATCTGAAATCAGAGATGTACCACTGCAAGGCTTTTACAAAGTTCAGGTAAAGCAAGTTAAAGTCTGCCTTTTCTTTTTTAACACTCAAATGATATTTCTAGTTCCTCAGCTGTCACAATGCCTCATTCTGCAGGCAAACTGAAGTTACAGTTACCAATTCAGTTCAGGCACTCTCCCCAGGAGAGAAGTTACCATCCCAAAGCTTCCAGGGTAGCACTTCTACCTACATTCTTACAGAGAGAACTTATGGGTCACCCGAGGGACCTCCCCAGTTCCTAAGGATGGGGACAACCCAAAGTCTCTTAGGAGAATGGCTCTTAATCTGGCTTGGTTGTAGAACTCAATGAACAACCCAGCTGTTAATGTTATATTAATTTTGCCCTTGATTGTACATGAGAACTGGGGGAGAATGTTCCATTATCTCCTTCCCTCTTGACTGGAGCACCCTGTGCCAGGCCCCAGCAGGTGGCTTGTCCCAACTCCCCAGGTCCCTCTTACTGGGGCACATTTAGAACAGCAGGAAAACCATTTGTATGTCTGTGAGAACAATGTAAAGTTAACAGAAAGCTATGTTTAATTATTCAGATTGTCAGTAAGTTATTTAAAAATATGATGTTGAAGAGCAAGACTAGCAACTGTATCATTTATCTACTGTTTTTACAGTATATAGTATTTATGCTATAAACAGAAGTTTCAATAATTAAAAAAAAGAAAATTACTGCAGTCATTTTTACTCTAGTTCCCACTGATGAACGTTGATATTGACAACACATTAATATTTCTTAGCTTATTTAAGCTGAATAAATAATGAGGAAGAATTAATAAGAACACAACTACCAAACATAATAATGGTCCTTAATCTTATGAAATTGTTCTTTACTCACGTGAGCAGTCAATCTCACTAATGTCAGTGGCCCAAATTTTGCAGTCCTTAATCACATACTGTTACCTTCAGTAGCTGTTGTTCTCAATTTAGGATCAAAGCCCATAGTTTGCTGGGGCCATGCTTTCAAGGGAGGATTGGGCCCAGACTTTTAATAAGGGGTTTGGTGGCTTACAAAGAGGTGATTAAGATCTTCCTTTGAAAAAACAGAAAAAGTAGAGTTCTTCTTTTGGATTATAACAGCACAGATAGCCATAGCTTGCGGATTTCAGAGTATTAACTACTAATCCACAAGTGAACTGAAAGGTTTTTGTTTGTTTGTTTTGCTATTACAGTATTTAAACTTGTCAACCTTCAGTTCTCAGTAAGTCATACTTAAGTTTCTTAGCAAAATATTTTATCACATCTCTGTGAGTGTGCCTAAGAGTTTGAGAGCTCTCATAGTTATAAGTAAAACCCAGGGTAGGTGGGTTTTTTTTGGTTTTTTTTGTTGTTTTTTTTTTTTTTATTTGATATTATTTAATGAATATCTTGTACTTATTTCTGAGAACTCAAACCATGAAGTTTTGGAAACTAAGCCACAATATAAAAGTTTCTATTTTCCTTAAGTGACATTCAAGGATTGTTGTTTGTCAGCAACAAACAGAAAGTACTTAGTATAATTATTATAGCACCTCAGTAAAAATCAGACTCTAGCCGTAGGTGATTGCAGCTATAAAGTTTCCAGAATAGGAACAATGAGCCCTATGAAACTAATGAAAAAAATCGCCAACTTCCTCACTCCAAAGTCTGATTTTTACAAGGACTCCATTTCTTCCTGGTTGCCAAAAATGAACAGTTTATTTGAATCTAGCTTAGGTCTCCAGAAAAACAATTTTAATGTAAAATTGAATAATGTTGCACCAATGACAGGATAGTTAAATGGTTTCAAAACTGAACAATATTTAGGTAGTGTACCCCACTAATGAAAACACAGAAATCATATTCTAATGATAGCATAACTAAAGATGATAAATATCCAGATATACCCTTCCCTTTGCTATACCACTGTACTGTAATCAAATCAATTAGAAATCTAATGATTGCTTTGACACAAACAGGTATTTAATATGCTGAAAATGTACCAGATTTCTCCCCTCAAGCATTAGTAAAATCCCCAAGAAAATTAAAATCCAGGTCATAGCTAAATTCCTTTGAAACTGGGATTTAAATAAAAAAAAGAAAAAAAAAAGTTTAGTCACTGTAAGAATTCTTTGTGTTGTTACATTTTTATAAGGTTAAAGCTAAAAATAAGATCAAAATCTTTTTGGAGGTTACATTAAAAAATAGACCAGGTGTGTTCAGAAACCCATCACACATATGCCTGTTAAACAGATGCCAACCAATAAATTAATTAAAGCTACTCTCCTCTTGAAATAGAAAAGAGGAAAGAGCTGTTAGGGACATTTATGGGGTGACGTTCACATGACTGACAAGTTTTTCATGCTTGGCCTCTATTGTACAAACCTCTGATAATTCTCAAACATTTTCCAAAAGGAAAATGAAATCTCTGTGTGTGAGTAAGAGAATTTAGTAACCTGTTTCTGGACAGTCAGACTGATGCTGGAGATATGGCATGGCTGTTTATCAGCTAGGAGAAGTGAATTAAGGAAATGAGGTTTCAACAGGGACCTGATGAAAATCCTTGCTAATAACCCCTGCCATCACACTCAGGAAATCAGAGTTTGCATGTGAAATATCTCACTACCCTTTGTATGCTGTACTGCATTGTGACAATTAGCACCTCAGCTGATCAAGTGAAAAACTTTCTTGTGCTCATCTTCAATCCTACTATACTTATATAGAACCTGGAAAAATAAACAGAAAGGCCTTTGAAGAACTGTAAAGGGTTCTGAAAGGGCTAAGCAATTCCTCAAAACATAAAATTTTCTCAGACTTTAAGGGCAAACAACATTAATTTCTGCATTTCTTCTCCCAAGAATAGATTTTTTTTTCTGGAAACAAAACAATTGCTGCAAAAGGAATTAGTGTATGTAAGGGGTTATTAAACATGGCATTCACCCACTGCTCTTACACAGAAAAGGCAGCTCTGAAAAAACCAAAGCTGATTAATATGAAAGGCAGCTAACCTAAAAACGAAAACTTGAACTGAATGGTGTGTGCTAATCTTTCTCAAATACACTTATGAAAGCTAAATTTGCTGGTATTTGCCACTGCTATGCAGGCTAAGTGTTCATGTGAATGATATCTCCACAGTTCTGAGCAAACCAGTAAAAAATAGAGTTTTGTCTTTGCTGGTAATTTTTTCAATCTCCTGTTCATCCACAGCTGCCTGAATAGTGAACACTTCACTATCCAGTGTAATTTGTGATAAACTTTGTTAAAAAGCTGCCATTCATTACTGGTAATTTCCTTAATCCTCAAGTCTCTCGTAGGGAAAAGATAGAAATTCTATGTTACATATTTGCTCTACTGGGTCTACAGAAAAACCCCTCAACATGTTAGCCACATTAATAAAATACTCACCAGATCAAACTCTTAATAGCCAGCCTTAGACTCGCCATTGTTTATTGATGTTTGTTTGCCAGCCTATCTGGAGACATAGGGAAACTCTTAATAGCTCTGGCCACTCATTAGCAAAGTACCGTGGAGTCCTAATCCCATAAAGATATTAAACTATTTTTCCTTACAATAGCAACAAATGGAGGCAATTCTCAATACTTATTAAGATGTGGTACATTCTTTGCATATTGAGTTTCTTCTTATACTTTGAACTCTTGTCCCCCATCACTCTGTTTCTGAGGCTGAGATCAAAGTGGGTCGGCCTTACAGAGCTGCAGATGAGTGGCCCCTTTTCAGAGAATATTAATGCCCTCCTGAAGGGCCCAGCTGGGGAGGAGCTGGATTCCCCTGATGGGAGAGCCCTGCAAGCCCAGCCACACCAGGCCACCACTGGGGACACAGCCCTGCCCTGCCCTGCCCAGGGGAGCTGCTCACCCCAGCTTAACTGCGTGGCCCAAACCTCAAAGCAATACCGAGCCCAGGTCTCTTTTGGAACTGGAGAGCTGTGTAAATCTGCATTCTGGCAGACTGGCACAGAGCAATTTGTTTTACACCAGGGAAATATGTGACCAGTTTTGTATTTTGCATTGAAAAAAAAAAAATCTGGTCTTACTGGTTCCCACTTTTGACTTCTCCAGTTTTAGTTTTTACTTCTCTCTACCTCAGCCACTCAAGGACTGGGGTTATCAGTGAGCTCAAGGGCAGCTGGCAAGACACTGTCCCCCTCCAATCTTCCACCTCCAGCAGGGATCCTGCCATACAGGGTTTCTTTCTTGCCTTCAAATTTGCTTGCAAGGCTTTTAAAGGGGAATTGCTTAAGAGCTTGTTAAAGGTAAGAGTAAACATGCTAAGTACTAAGACATTCAGTGGGTATCGGAAAAGAAGAAATGTTATATTCATTACAGAGGAAAATCTAGTAATAAAAAGTATTACCTGCATTTATAGCCCTTGTAACCTAATTTTTGTGACAAAGCAAAGAAGTAAAAACATTCCTTTCTGCCTTTCAGTGACCCCTATAAGAAACCCCCCATGGAGTCATTTAGGATAGTAATTTGAGTGAAAATATATGCAGCCTTTACTTTGCTTGCTCTTCTTAAATTAATAACCCTTACTGATAATTAATTTAAAAGTTTCTATTTGGGTATTTGCAAAAATGCCCTCAAATTAGTAAGCACTTAAAAGAAATAAAAACTTAAAAGACATTATCCACAACATAAAAGAGTAACAGAACATGGAGCTGCGTTGTTCAAATGTTAAAACTGTACATAAAATACTCCTTCAATATACACTGCCAGTAAAAACCAAAGCAAAGCAGGTCATTAAAATGTCAGACTTGGGGCAGAGTGGAAAAAATGCTGTGTTTAAAAGTAAACATGTAGACCTTTTATAATTATTTCCCCTTAAAGTTAAAGTTAACTGTTAAAAAAAAAAAACCAAAAAAACCACCAACCCCAAAAAACCCCCTCAAACCAACAACTGAACCAAAACAAACTAAAATTAACCCCCAAACAAACAACTGTAGTAGCTTCAGGATACAGTCAAACTCTAGTCTTAGTCTTGCTCTGAGCAAACCTAAGGACACTTTTTGAGCCTTTCTGCAGCTGGATGTCAGCTCTGTTTGTGAAATGTGATTTTCCTTTATCAGTTTTTTCCAAAGCAAAAGCAGAGTGGTGAGTTCAAGCCATTGATATCTGTGCCATGAGTATGCTACAGCTGAATAGCAATAACAGGAGCACCAGAAACCCTGGGAGCCCCAAGTGCCTCTGGAGAACCCTTGGGAAGATGCTGAGGTTCCATGCACAGCCCTGTGATGACTGATGGACTTTCACACTCACTGTTGTGGTGATGTTGAGTGTTGTGCATGATTTTATCACTCTGTAAAGAGCTCAGAGCAGAAAACCTCGATCTCTCCTCATGTGAACTAAAACTGCCCACTGAAACTGGCAAAAGATTGTCAGGATAAAAGAGATGCTGTGGCAGTTACTGGGCAGCTGGAAGGCACATTAATGACACTTATTTGAATTAACCTTTTCTGCAGTCCAGCGCAGATGAACCAAGATCGTAAAAGAAAAACCAAAGTCTGTCTCTTCAGACACTGCAACTATGTTGCAGTACTGAAAATAAAATATTGTATACTGGTGTCACTTTTTCTTCTTCCAAGATTTTTGAGCCAGTAACAAAGACTAATGTCCTTCTGACTCTTCAGAGCTGAAGGTTTCAGTTTCCCTTCCACTGGAAAAAATTGCATCATGATCCAAAGAAAAAAAATTCTAAACTGTGTCTAAAAGGTGGCAATGCCCAGGAACAGCTCTGTCCAGCAAGCACAATTCCATATTAACTGTGTTAGTGTATATCTACAACACCACTGACGTACTCAGTTATTCCAGATTAATTTTGGTTTTATGGAAATAGTTGACTCATAAGCAGAGATAAATTTAATGATCAAAACCCACAAAAGTTGTACCCTCAGGCAGGTTTTGGGCCTCCCACTGAAGTCCATGCAGGAATACAGGTAACTTATTTTAACATCTCTAACATCTCTGAAGCTCTGTTCCCCAAAGCTAACAAACACCGCTGCTGAAAGTACAGGTTGTCACATTTACAATCAGCAATTAAAACCAACATTCTTCTGGTTTCCATCTGATAAGAGCAGTGCTCAAAGTGGAGAGACAATGGAGAACACATAATAGCACCAACAAATCCAACTTGTATTTAACCACTTCTTTTTCTTTGAATCAGCTTCTGCAATGCAAATATTTGTAAGTTGAGAAAAAAGCCTGTAATCGTGTTTGACACGTTATACTCAAAGACCATGGGAGAATTTTAACCTTCATACTTATGAAGTCTCTTTTTCTAGTTTCTGGAATTTAATGTTATGATCAACTATACCAGGAGGAGACAGAGCAGTGGACAAAGTTTTAGACTGGTGTAATTGACTCAGCAGGAAAGCAAGGACACCTTTAAGCAGCTGTGGTTCCATGACTGTTTACAACAGGTGTGCTATGCCCAATACTCCTTCACTAGGTATGATCAGTAATTCTTAGTCAAAGGCTTAAAGTGACAAGGAAAATAGCAAAAACATACTCTATATGTATTTTTGACAGCTCTAGGATTTTCCCTCTATGATTAAAATGATGAGCAATACTTAAAAAGGATTAAATTAGATGTTGGAAAGTTAGTTTCTTAGCCGCACATAAAGTCTTCAAAAAAAAGTCAAAAATTCTTAAATTTTGAATCAGCAGGGTGACTTTAGAGGCACTTCAATACTTCCTATAATGTCATCAAACTATTTTGATGCTGTACCAGGAGCCTAAAGCCAGGCTGAAAGCACCATGGAACCATGGCTTGTGACCTATGGCTTTGATGAAGGCAGCACACCATGACCCTGGAGGGCTGGTACTTAGTTATAATGATAGATTTGAACACTGTTTCCTTTCCTATTGTCTACAAGTATTCAGGATGATAATCCCAGTTTAAACAGGTTTTCTAGTCTCATTACACCTCTGTGAGTTCTAATTTCCCTAAAGACAAGCAAAAATGTTAATTTTACCTGTAATCTTTATGCAAAATCAACTACTATCAATAGTGGGGTTCCAGAGCTTGGAAAGAGGGTTCATTTTATGTTCTTCAATTCAGATAAAAAAGAATGAAATAACTTTCTCTGAACATATTAGCTTGCTTGCAGTTCATTGTGAGGATGTCAGAAGCTTGTTCTGTACTGATTTATTATATAACTACTGTTACTGTCTTCCTGGCCACAGGCTAAACCAGCAGCCAGTTCTCCATTACCAAACTGCCAAAAAAAAATGCTGTTTGAAAGTACACATTAAATATATCAAATGTTTTCTTCAAAGGACTTATCATAGATCTTCTGAAATCATGTGCCATATTCCAAGAAAATTCCTTAAAAAAGATGATTTTCATGAGCATTTGGCATTGATTGCTCAGGAGTTTAAAGCAATTGGGTTTTACATTGTATTTATAGAGCACAAATTGTCACTGAAATGCAGGCAATCTGCATTGAGCCATCATTTCTTCACACACCTCATTTCTAGATATTTATTTAGAAAGAAAAACCTCCACAAACACCACCTGCATACATATTAAGAGCACATCACACACATAACATTAAATGAGACCCACCACCCACAAACAGTCTTCTTTCAGGGTTTCAGTCTCCTGTAACTCAGCCTGAGTATGAACTAGAACAAGTCATGGCCATCAGGCTACTTTGTTGTTCTTATAATTTCAGAATTTTTTTTAGAGAGCTAAGCAGCAAAGTCTCTAGGATTCTTCTCCTGAAACTTTCACTTCCCAGAAGTCCTTATTCACATGCTCTATTCTGGTCAACTCTGAAGATTGTAGATCTATTTTTAAAATTGATGGTTTGGCCTTCTCTCCAACTGGCATTGCTACTCAAGCAAAGAATCACACCTACCTTGCTAGCAGGTATTGCTCCCCTGGTGTTGCCCACTGTGCTGAAGAAGGGGCAGATATTTCTTTGGCAATGTGATTAATTCAAACTACAGGTTATTTCAGTTCAAAAAAAATGAAACAAAAAGCCAAACACCAAAACGAAAGGGGGAAATAAAGAAGGTGGCTAAGTATCAGCTCTTGGATCAGAGACTGGGCAGGGAAAGCTGCAGCACGGGAAGGCAATGCAAGGCCAAGGCACCTGTGCTCACTGCCCTGGGAGCCCAGCACAGCCTGTGTGCCCACAGCCACCTGTAATCCATCTGATTTCCCTCCATTGCAGACAGGGGTAGATTAGGAACAGCTCAAATGAACTGGTCAGCCAGTAGAACTGGAGGAATTACAAGCTTCTACCAAAGGATGGTGATAAAACATTTTCAATCAGAACAGCTGCTTTTAGATGTAATGTTTGGCATTAGGAAAAGCTGACTGCAGCCAACGCAGGCTACCTGCTGTATTTTAGAGAACGTGCACGTGCTCACTTGTGCCAGAGGACACAGTGTATTATATCTCCACATTGACTTGTTCATCTTTAACTGGCACATACCTGGAAAACTGGGGGATTCACACCTTTACTTTCTCTTCTGTGTTAACTCTGCCATTCTGTTACTCCATGCTGGAGACATCTTACAAAACAGCCTTGGACTCTGCAAGCTGCTCAACACATTTAAATGCTGTGCTGAGATACAGATCTATAGATGCCTTAGAGAGCATATTCTAGAAACCATAAGGATCTGATTTACCTTCATTTATGCTGTGATTACAGCACTGCAGTTTGAAATCAGTATTTCGAGGCAATGGTTAGAAATCTAGCAGCATTTCTGTATGAGCTGTCATCACCATCTGCACCACCACTGACTTTTTCTTAACTGATCCAGCTGAAAAAGAAAAAAAAAAAGTTAGATCAGTTTGAGTCCAATTCCCTGTGCCTGTGCAAATGCTTCCCTTGGAACAGGGCAGGAGAAGCAGCAGGGGCCAAAGCTGCTGCAGAAACACAAGTGTAGCCACATTCCTCGATATTTGCGTAGAGGGCCAGAGTGACTTAGAATAAAATATCTTTAGGTGCATTCTAGTCTTTTTTATGATCACCATTTTTTTTTCACATTCCAGATAGAATCCATCCACAGACCTGGTGTTTTTCCGGTGGATTTGTTCACACAATACTTTATGTTGGCAGCTCATTTCTGTCTTAGTCATGTTTTCATTTTTTCTTCAGCAGATGTTTACAATTACTCCTTAAAATGTTTCCATTTTCTCTGATCACTGACTGTGAATGAGGTGACATTTTTAAAAATAATTGTAGCTTTTTCTGGCCAGAAACCATGTTCTTAGATTCAAATAGTCTTTGTCTTTTAAACTGTGGTAAAGGTCTTATGTATTTGTAACAGCAGCATCTGCACTACTTTGCCTATTCCTTTTTTGACAAAATCAAAGTGTTATTTGTCATTATCTGTCTGTATCTTCTGTCTGGTAGTCAGATGTTTATATGGCTTTTATTTAACCCTAAAGATGTGAGGCCTATTCTCCTGGATTTGTGTTAGAAGGACTGCAGAATAAAAGGTTCTACAGCAGCCTGAGCCTCTGAAATGCAGAGGGAGGTTTCTCTGCTTTCCTTTCAATCAGGTTATTTCCCAATTGTTTTTATTGACTAAAATTTAGATCAAAGTTCTTACAAACAAATGCCTCATTTCTAACACCTGCAATTATATTGCAATGTTTGTAATGTTTCAGATGTTCTTCAGAACCCCATTTCTGAGAGTCCTCCAAGCTTTTGAGAAAATTCAGCTGTTTCTTCTTTTTTCTTCTTTTGTTTTGAAAAATAAGATTTTAATTTGCAGAAAAATTATAAAACTGTGCCATCCATTTACCACAAAGGTTTAAACAAGAGAACCACGTAGATATTTTAAAAGATCATCTTTTTTTTTTCTTTTTTCTTTTTTTTTTTTTTTTTTTTTTTTAATGCAGTCTCGTGACTTTTGGAGTGCTGACTCATGGTTTTTGCATGCTTGACATCAGCAATACCACAACTGAGAGAAAATCTTTGTGAAAGATTCCTTTCTGGTCCTCTTGCAACAAAGGGATCCTCCCTCTGGAAAAGACACAGAGAAACAACTATTTCTTATTCATTATAGTTCCCAGTTAAAAACAAGCTCAAACCCCAACTTTAAAGCAAACAATCTAAAATATCTGCCAAACCATCCCTGCTTCTTTCTTTCACCATAAGGACTCAAAAAAGGTATAAACACATTTTTTTTCTTTGATTTGCTAGGATTAGAAAATCATACAATGTATGAAAATGAAACTTCTAGTATAATTTAGTATTTTTCAATAAGCAGCTTCCTTTAATATGCCAGATTTCTCCCTCTTTCTTGTCAAACAAGTCTGGCATGAGGGACAGAAAATGACTTTTTCATCAATGATCATATGTTACTTTGTGTGTAGTTTTTTAGCTTCCATGAAAGAACTGTACCAATTTTATGATGACACCCATTCTGCTCCATTAAAAAATGTTCTCCCTTACTAGGAATCAAGTATTCTGAGAGACACATGGAAATGTCGCTTGAAAAATAATTTAGAACCATTTTGTTTTTAAATGAGAATTTTGGCCCAAGAGTTAATGCACTTTCACTTCAAGTTGATGCATGACCTCAAGTTTCTACCTGTGTAAAACAATTACAAATATTCCCTACTCCTAATAAAAGAGAAGGAAATTAGGGGCTGTCCCTAACATTACTGGTATCAGTAGTAGAGGGATATGATGGTATATTATACTAAGTATAAAAAATTGGTTCTGGAGCTGGCTGGTTTGGCAGCCAAAACTAGACTCTTTATTGAGCAAAATCTTCCTATTCATTCCAAATAGTTTTCCTGCAGTAAGACTTGAGGATAAATTGCTTGAGAGCTTGATAAAAATGGTCAGTATGTGCCTGTATTAAAGTATTTTTGGCTTCAAAAAACTGCTTCAGAGGCAGATCAGGTCAAATTTACACAACTGTTGTTGTCATATGGCATTAATTTGATAGCTCACTTCAGCTGACAGTTGGACTTGCTGATTCTTTTATATTCACCAGACTTTTTAATTAATTGTGCCAAGCTGAAAGCCAACAAACAAAATTAGGCTGAAAATAAAACTGTACACGAGGAAAGGTACAATCATCCAGATAAATTCACACCATAACTGAGTTAAATCTGTACTGTGCTATGAATTACCTAATTACACCATCAGAATCACCATTCATGGAGGGCTGCTCAGCAGAGGATATAAAACCTCCAGCATCACAGATCATTCTTTTTTTTCCTACCTATATGTTCTACATGGACCTTAACAACAATATTTTCACTACTTCTAAATATTTCTAATATTTCCAATACCATTACTACTATAAAAGTACTTTTATTTCATCAGCATTGTTTTTTCAGAATGACAATGAAATCATAGACAATTTAAGTACCTGTTCACAAATTTGGATCTACTGAAGACCAGACTATAAAAGACGTGATTTGATCTAAGCTGCACCAGTCCTTCAGCTGATTGCAAAACTCAGGCTGCATCTCCAAACATCAGTAAGCACAAGACTAATTTAAGAATGCCAGAGCATCACTTCATAACTGTTCCTTAAGAATAGTTATTTATAGTAACCCGTGATTTACCCAGAAATTCTTTTTTTTTTAACTCTGTTAAACTCCCTCTTTTAAAAAATATTCCACATTATCATTCTGTCATAGTAGAAGTAGAGTTAATAGAAAATATTTCCATTTTTTTATGCTCATTTGGGCAAGTGGAATTAAGACACCACATGCTGCAAATATATTAATACTAAGTAAAGAGCTTCTTTTTCTCTCACCTAAATGTGTATATACACACAATGATGATGTTTTACTTGATCAAGATGGGGGAAAAAAGATTATCTAGAACATTTCAACACTCTTGAAGTGGTTTAAGCTTGCCTGTGTGACATCTCTTTTGGGACTACTCCAGAATCAAAATCCTATTTTAAATGCCCAAACCATCAGCCTTTCCCTTCTTCCCAATTCAAAAAAAAAAAAAAAAAATCTCCAGAACCCAAAAAAACCTTTAAAGTCCTCAGCTCACCTTCCTCTTTGGCTTTATAATGCATCACTCAAATAATGTACAAAAGTCTCAAAGGGAGGAGAAACTATTTTTGTATATATGTCACTTGGTTAAAAAATGAAAGCTTAATATAATTTCTGGAGAGAACTCTATGGCTGAAATCAGGATAAAGCTGGTATTAAAAATAAATTGTAATCTGAGTTCTTGGCTGCACAGCGTGTTGTTGTAGATAGGAGCTGGTGTGGACTGAAAGGGCTGTTTGTTGACTGTTTCTCTCTGACACAGTATATGAATCCCGTTCTGAGGTGGTCTGCTGGTTGCCTGCAGTGCAGGAGAAAAGACAGTTTCCCTTTTGAGGTATAATTTGCTTTCCTTAGAGCACT
Organism: Acrocephalus scirpaceus scirpaceus; assembly: GCA_910950805.1. Classification (NCBI taxonomy): domain Eukaryota; kingdom Metazoa; phylum Chordata; class Aves; order Passeriformes; family Sylviidae; genus Acrocephalus; species Acrocephalus scirpaceus. The sequence goes on along the minus strand of OU383783.1, from coordinate 12,044,555 downwards.
GATGGCTGAACATGACTGGAGCTGGTGGAGGATGTCAGACTGAAATGCTGCTGCTCTTACTCTACCAGAGTACCCAGCTGGGGTGTCTTCCTCATATTAAATCAAGCCTGACATGTGAGGTCAATGAAGCATTTCCCCCAAATCAGATTGGTATGAAACATTAAAATTTTTTGCAGGTTTTTGTTTAGGTTTTTTTTATTATTTTTAAAATTATCTAAAGTAATTAGAGAATTTTGACAACATAACCACATAATTATAAATATAAGAGGAGCAACTCTGTCACTTGGTGACTGAAGACAATACTTTAGTTTCTTATTTACAGCCAGGTCTGTTTGGCCAGTGCCTGTCTGGACAAAAGTTGCCAATCTTGCCAAAAAGTGTCCAGAAGTTAGACTATATATCATTGGAGAAAGCCATGTCAAACTGATAGACTAACGCAGCTGATAGACTAACACAGAGCAAGAAAATAAAAAAACCTATCTGAATGTGTATAAATAAACAGCTTCCCCACAAACTGGCATTTCACAGATTCTCTTCTGTTCTCAAGAAATGCATGAAACAGTCACGTTGAAATGTCAACAGAAATATTGGCAGATCAGAGCTTGGTGAGTAGGTAAGGAATGATATTCATGTTAACCAACATTAATTCTTCAGAAATCCAGTTTTCTATTTCATCTACCATTGGAAGGACTAAAAGAAAGATTTTATTAATGAATAAAATCTTATCTGGAAGGCTAAGTAAAAAAATATATTTTCCTGTCTCTAAAACACACATACTGATTTGAAAGTTTGGGCAAAGCAGCATCTGCACAGAAATTATGTAAATTGGTCTCTACTTTCTGCACAGATAAGACCTTAGATTAGAAAAAAAAAGGATAAGGAGTATATGAATTCTAAAAGCTCATCTTTCAAAAACTGGTGGCAATCTCTTGCATTATCTAATATGGATTTCCTGTTTCATTCAAATGTTAATATATACACAAAAATCAGGATTACAGGGGCCACAGGGGGCATGTGGTTAATTATGACAGCAAGCAATGTCCTTTTCTCACACAGGCAGCCCTTTGGGCAACAGGAAGAAGACAAGCTGCTGTTGCTCAAAGAACTTGTAATGAGTTTCATATTGCTACATTACTGGGGAGGGTTCTAGAAAAAACCCAGTGCTTAAAAACCGTGTGCTGGTCTATACCATGGGAATTTCCTTGTGGTCAGTTGGGCTAGAATGGAAACCATCTTTGTTTCCTTCTTGCTACCTTCAAAAGGTATTAAGAATGACAAATTATTGCAGCTCCTGAGCTCACCAAAGCTGGATTTTCCTTCAGGGGCAAGAGAAAACTCATCCTGAGTGCTTTTCCCCACACAAGATCGTGCAATGCTTCCCATCTGACGCCTGGTCTAATTTACACTCATCCCTATTTGTATTTATAAGGTCATAAACAAAGGAGATTGGAACTAGTAGAGAGGAACATACTAATGTGAGTTTGGATTTTGTTTTCTTTCTGTTGATTTTCTGATCGCTACATCACAAATGTAGTGATTAGCAATAACGTTTTAGGAACCTGCTTTTGTGAGACCTGACAGCCAGCCTACCTGTTGGGGGGTTCTTCTGGAAGAGATGACTGATCATTTCAACAAAGAAAGTTAAAATCCTCTTAAAATTGCGTAAGATTTTCTTTTGTGAAGATTTGGTTTGGTCAGGGACTTCTGCTTTCCTGTCACAAGGCCACTGATTAATATGAAATAAACTCCTTCTATAACTGAATCTGTTTTTTCTGTCTAGCTAGGGTGGCAAGTTGCTTCACGAAGAACAGGCTCTGGCAGACAGTACTTCACGTAACTTTCATGACTGCATTTACTTTTAATTGATACTGCAGTACTGTGCCCCTTATGGAGTGTTTTAAATCAATGTCAGCCATAAAGGGGTACTAAACTGTACAAGATCCCTTTTTGGTTGCTGTTAAAGATAACTTATTTATGAGGATATGAATAAAACTCTAAGTGTGTGCATGTAAATATGCCCAAAACTTTCAGAACTCTTTTCCTTTATTTCATAAATTGGAAAATGTCAGGCATGTATTTTTTTCCCTTTTCCATCATGAAAAATTCAACAAGGGCCCTTTGAATATTTTTCTCTCCCCTTGTGTTTTTCTCCATCCCTGTATTTACTGGATACGACATTGGAAGTCGTTATCCAATGAGAAAAATCAAGCAAGTAGAAGAGAGGCTCTTCCAAAACTGGCAGAGCTCTGGCATTCACCCAGAACTTTCACGTTATGGAAACAAGCCCTTGACAAGCTCAGACACGTGTGATTCTCCCCAGAAATGAGCAAGCCTTCTCAGCCCCTGTGTGCCAGCATGGACATTACTCCTGGAAGCTGTTGTTTCAGGAGAGCTATTCCTTAGTAACTTCATTTTCAAATGTTTTAAATTCCCTTGCACAGTATAGTGAGAAAAACAGCTGAGGGAGTCACTGTGTCACTCCATCAACCAGATCCCGTTTTTTTTGGGATAGGCCTCTCAACCATTTTTCACAGCCTGAAGTACCTCCCCACTACCACACTAAACCAGAGGTTTGTTCTTATTAGAGAAGAGAAGTAGCAAATAGTCCAAACTCCTGGCCAAAGCTGCCATGGTCACTGTATGTAGGTAGTTCCCTGACATTAATTTCTCAGTAAAGGGTAGAGAACACAGGGAGGAATTACTGAGGTTGCATTATTTGGTTTCTCAGAAGAGTCTCATACTGCCCAAGTATTACTGACATAGAACAGATGAATGCACAGCAATGAAGTACAGAACGAGAATGTCTCTTGATCTTTATATATTACACTTTTCCTTTCAGATCCTCATAGAAATTAGGAGTGAGTCGGTATGGGAGACCGAAATCTCACCAAAATCAATACAAAAGAAATTAAAGATGGTGAATTAACTATAAAGACTATTAGTGCTCATGAGTTATATTCAAGGTAAAAGATTACACTGAAACAGAAATTAAAGGGATAAACAAAGACAGCTCATTACCTTACTTAATTTTCTCTTTTATGGATTAAATTTGTACTTTTAGAAGTTTGGTGGTTTCTTTCCAGTCAAACCATAAGTTCTATTAACTCACCCTGAACTAGAATTTTTATTCTGTAGAAAACTTCAACGTTCCACACATTAAATATATGATGTGTCATTCCATTGGCATGAAACAACTTCCATCTGAAAATGTAGCAGAGAATAAACAACTCAGAAATAACATTTTCCTCAAACCTGAGTTTAACATGAATCTCGTGGAAGATGTTCAATTGCACCTGCTCAGAATCCAAAGTCAACTGTGATGCCTTTAAAACCTCCATTCTGTATTTGACCGTGCAGCTCCATGTGCTTGGAGATTTTTCTACAGCTGTCCTCTGAAGGGTGAATCCCACTGAGGAGGCTGCCTATGAAGGAAAGTTAATGTCACCACATCCTTGTCTGGCCGTGCAAGGGATGGTGCACAGGGGCCCTGCTGTGCTTACAGCAGCAACAGAGCCAAAAAGTCCTACTGTGATTGCAAAAATAACCGGCTTATTTTTGAGCCAGAGTTGGTTCTTTTATGTCCTGACTCAAAATACAACAAATCTTTATAACAGTTTGTTGCTGTTGTTTTTGCACCCCCCACCCTTTTTTTTTTTTTTTTTTTTTTTAATAACAGAAGTTTTTGTAAACTATTCAGAAGAAAGATACCAAGTTTGGCCCCAACCCAGCAAAGCACATGTTTAACCTTCTGCATGTCACTAGTTTCTGAAATCAATGGGACTGCTTGCAGCCTGAGAGTAAATCATGTGCTTCAGTGCTCCACTACAATAAGGCCTTTACAATTGTTTTCCTCTGTACAGATAATTCTAGGAACCCTCACAGAGCCTCAATGACTTTCACAGATGATGAAGGATCTCTGCTATAGGTAGGAGGAAACCTTGCTAAACACCTCTTTTTACAGCCTTACAGCCTTATGTCCCATTGCTTTGTCAACCTGGTACCAGAATTTAAACCTTGTTGGAGACACAGATCAGCTAGGAGCAGAGGGAGTTGGGTGCATTTGTAAAAGGGAGGCCTTTCCTGGCAAACAAAGAAAGGAAGTTGGACATATATAATAAAAAAATTGTAGATATGGAAATTATAAGTGCAACAAATAAAGGGCTCCTTTAGCTTTGATGCTGAAAACAGTTTGGGTTGTTTTTCTCACAGAGCGAAAACTTGTACTTCTGCAAGATGTCTTCTAAGAAAGTATTTGGGGTACAGAATTTCATTCATGAAAGTTTCATTAAACACTTTTATTTGCTCTACAAACCATAAGCAACACTTCAGAGATCAAGCACTGTGGAAAGCTTGGAGCAAGGTGCAGCTTGACTGTTTGCATGGGGTGGGTGATTAACACTTTGACTTGGAATACTGCAAGTACCCCAAAGTACTGCAAAACACCTTTGGAACACGAGGACTTCTATCACTAAGGTTGATAGTTTTACAAAATAATCATCTGTTTTCTCTGGCAGAAAAATTACTGAAATATGGATAGACTCAATCTTAAAAGCACAAAGTTGCAAGAAACTTTTGAACAAAAGATAGAAATTAAATTGGAAATTTTTTTTCTAAATATTTTTTATTACTTGCCCAGCCAATACCTAACAAATGGCCTCACTTTAGCAAGAAAAATTAGCCTTCCTCATTTGAATAACAATCTCTTTTTTTTTGTTTTTCTTAGGTGCAACAAACCCCCGGGATTCAGACCTACTTGTTGCTGGCTGAAGAGCCCTTTCCTACAAGAAATCAGTTTCTGATGAAACCTGCTATGTGCATTTAAGGTGAGAAACCACTCTCAGCTTTACCTCAGGATGCTGAAGTGTTTTATGAGCTAGCGCTTGTGGTGTCAGCCTGAAAAATTCTGCTTAACATCATCCCCCCCAAAAAACCAAACACAAACACACACACACACACACACACACACACACACACACACACACACACACACACACACACTCTTAGCTGTAGAGCAAATCATCCCGGAGTTTTGCAGTGAAGAAGTGGGAGCAAGTTTCTGCTGAGCATTGGCTGCATTTGTACCTATGATCTCATTTTTTTCAGTCACACCTGCACCCACACAGCAGCTCCTGCACTGCTCCTGCCAGGCTGTGCGTGAGACTCAATGCAAGTGAGAGCCCTGACTCCTCCTTACCTACAGTGCCTTTATACAGGGGGCAAAATGGCAAATCTTGAACAGTGCCCAGCTTAATTAATTTACCTCAATGTGTGGGCAGAGCTGCTGCTCCTTTATGGTGTAAATAGCCTGTGCCCTTCCAGCTGCGGAGCACCTTGCCCTGCTGCCAGGGTGAGGAGGAAGTCATGAACAGAATATTGCCTGGCTATGCTGATGAAAATGAAGGCAATGCTCAGGGTACTTTGCCTCTGATGTTTGATTTGTCTGCTTCACTCTGCATCCTTTCTCGAGCAGCAGCACTGGAGGTTTATCCACACTAACTTCTCCAACCACATTGCTTTTTTTTTTGAAGTGGAGAGGTGCCTTGAATTCACTATGAGAGGTAAAAAACTAATTCTGAGCACCCACACCTGCCTGAGTTCAGTGATGTATTTCAGCCCTGCACATCTGACATGCAATAAAATATCAGCATCTTACAGTACCAGATACTAATTAGAAAAAGAAATGTGTTAGATGTCAGGCCTCAAGAAAGAAAACTTAACATTCTGACAGCAGCTGGAGAGTGATAGCCATAATCAAGCATTGTCCCTGCTCAGATCTGTGCCAAACAACCTCGCTTACTTCCAGCTAATTCTCCATCTGAGACGATCTTTCTTTACGATTCCAAAGAAACATGTTGTCAGTTCCCACCTGCTGGCATCGCTAGAAATAAAACCACAGTTGATTGGATGCAATAGGTCAGCAGAATAGTGCATTGAACTGTTGTTTGTGCTTCCAAGCTGTGTTACGGGGGGATTCACGAACATTTATTAACCCTTTCTCAAGTCATGGCTTTTGTTATGCTTTTATAAAGCAGGAAGGTTTCAAGGATGAAAACACGTCTTTTTAGGAATTTCAAAGGAAGCAAAATTTGGGCTTGCTGCCAGGCTAAAAGTTCGATATCATTTGAAAACCAAAATATATTAGAGAAGAAAGAAAATGCAGATGTCAGCCTAGTGACACAGAGTAATCTATTTGCTCAGTGCTTGTATTTTCCTACCAATTTTGTATTTTTCAAAAAGGACAATAAAAGAATTGTGCTCACTGCTAATTAATGACAAGCTGGTAAAAGCATCTATCCATTGTTCCATTTATTTCTTCATTTCCAGCAGTTAACAGCCCTGTTCTGAAATGAATCAATGTCGTTTACACAATGTTGTCACCCCTATTGTTTCTTTATCATCCTTGCATTTTCATAAATTGGAGGTGTTAATGGCTTCTCTCAGAGCTCTAAAATGTATGCAAAATGGTAATCCATCCCCTAAACAATTCACATTTAGGCAGGCACCCTCTTAAATACGCTTACTATTAAAATGAATCCTTTGTTTGGATCTAACCGTATCTGTTTGTTTTCTAAACACTGAATCGTAGCAGGTATGCAGAATCTCATTTTAAGTAGGGACTATCAAGTACCCCTGTCCTTTCAGAAACCTGGTGATTTGACTATAGAGATGAAAGACTTTTGGGATTTTTCTTAAGGAATGATATTACATATATATGAAATTGCCTGTCAGGTTTTGAAGGAGAAATCAAGGGTTTGGTGCAAAGATTACTGATGCAAGGAAGAGACATTTACTGCCCGTAGTGGTCTTTGGCCTGGGCCCGAGTAACAGCACTATGGGCTCTCAGAGACTGGAAAGGAAACCATGGCTTTATCCAGCATGCTCTAAAGGCAGCAGACTGTCCTTGCTGATAACTTTAATATCTTTGTTATTCAGAAGTGCAATAGAGTCAGTGCTTAAACCTTTGCGTGATTGGATTTGCAAAGTTTGTGGGACAGGCTGCACCTTATTGTCTATGCAGAGATCTGCACAGGCACCCGGACAGCTGCTTACAACATCAACTTAAATGTTCTTCTTCTGAATTATATTTTATAAGCCTTACAAGCTTTTTAAAGTAAATTCTGCACAGCTTAATGGCTTCATCCCTCTGAAATATTTTTCCGTTTGTTTTTAAAAAGGTCACAATTAATGTTAATACTTTATGCACCTTCCTGAGCCTGACTGAAAGTAATTTAAATCATCGAGTTTCATTTCATTGCTATTGTATTCCTTTGGTTCAGCACCAGAGTGGACTGCATCAAAACAACTTTCTAGGAATTATATGTTAGAAGTTAATTTCCATATCAAGGTGCAAACATCTTAAAATGAGATTTCAAACATTCCGATCTGAGTAAGGTACAGTTTGATGAGATATGCTGGCGTAAGCACCGAGATGGAAAAGAAAAAAAAAAACCCAAAACGTTGAAACTGAAATATCTGACAAATAGGCAGGGAAGCATTCCAATAACTTAAAGGAAAAGAGAGCATTGGTGGCAACAGAAGCAGCAATCTGAATAAAAAACTAAAACCAAAACAATACTTAAAACATCGTTTGTGTACTTCCGTTTAATTCACTTTTGTTCCAAGCTGAAGAATCTGTATTGCTTAGAAGTGACACTGAAGTTCCCCAACAATGTATGACTGTGTGATCTGTGCTGCTTAAAGGATGGATCCTTGGAGAACTGACACAGAGAGAGAAGATCAAGGCTTGGCAGTGACCGGAACATGCTGCTACACAGCAGGCAAACATTGGAGTCGAGCAGCTGCACCAAGGCGGGTTGTGCTGCCTTTTTCCTTTATGCTCTTGTTTTGACTTGTGTTAATCACCCATTGTTCTAGGTGGGAGAGCTAAATTAAAGGACAGGGCGATCGAACAGAGCTCCCATTCAATTAGAGGAAGCAGGTCACCGCAAATTCTGCTGCACAGCGAGGTGATAAGCAGGAATTAGAAGCATACCTGGAGAGGTGTACTATTTAGAAACAGGCACAACAGCCTAATTTTAACTAAGGTTAAATGAAAGTATTTTGTAGTCTTCCCAAATGTTCAACATCCTTTAGCACTAAACAGTGTAAATCTCAGAAGTTTGCCTTTTGCTATCAAGTTACAGCTCTAATTTTTAAGGGCAGAAGTGTAGCTTAATGGGAAAATTTTTAAAAAAAGATAAATGGGAACAAATAAAAATAAATCACTTTGATTTTTTGTGCACTGCTTTGGGATAATCTTTAGCGTGTTCACGCCAGCCAAATTAGATTGCCATTTCATAAATAAGCACGGAGAGAAGTTTGACTGTGTAGAACTTTCAGCCTAACACGTGGGGTGTTGGGATCGCCCAATGAGGGAAATCACTGAGAATCATGGCTGGTTTTAGATAGATTTTCTATCAAATAAAAAATGGCAGGTTTCAGACATCTCATAAGAATAACCTTCTCATAAGATTTCAAACCAAGTGTTCTTGGGCATGGAGGTGTTGAATAGACTTTGAATGGGAATCTAAAATCATCACTTCCACAGAGCTTGTGAGAGTTTTCCAAGCATTCTTCATTAGCTTTCCCTAAGCTCTGTGGGATCTGGGGATAGCAGCATGTACTTGTCTTCTAGGAAGGTGGGCTGGGATTATTTGGTTCACAATCACAGAATCACAGAATCACTGGGTTGGAACAGAACTTTAAGATCATTGAGTCCAACCCAAATCCACTGAATTATGTCAGCTCCTGAGCTAAATTAGTAGTTACACCTTTCAAGGAGTCTTATGGGCACATCTTCTGCACTCTGGGGACACTTCTCAGGCTTTTTATTTGATATATGTACCAGGAAATCCCTCTGTGGGGTGTGGAGTACACCTTTCCTGGCTAGAACAACACAGATGGAAGGATAAAGAGTTGGTGTCATAGTTAATTTCTCTTGATGTGATGGTATTAAAATGCATCGCTGGGACATTCACAAGATGTGATTTGGAAACAGATCTCAGCAGTTCTCCAAAGAGCAATAACGCACACGGTCCAGGGATGCAAATAAATTGGAAATACTATTCTCCAGCTATAGCTAGAGATGACACAGTTATTTGTACATAAACCCATCCTCTTCCTGTGGCATAATGCAATTTTTGAGGCTTTCAGGCTCCTACACTACCATGTCCTCTATTTGCCATACTCTGTCCTGGGACAGATCCCTGTGTGGTGCACGTGAGGACTGGACATTTTTGATCAAAGCAAGTACTGACAAAGTGTATGTGAATTAATGAAAGGAGAAAAGAGACAGATCTGGAGCTGGTTTCTATAGATTTCAACATAAATATTTTAAGTTTATAGAAATGGACAATATAGCTTTATCTGTGTTCCTTTTTTAATCCAATGAGCATAACCATCAAACATAACCTAAAAAATCAGGATTTCCTATTACCTCACTTAAATATGATGGAATTCTCTCTACAACAAAGCAAGCTGCAGCATTTCTCTGTTCTAAGACTGTTCTAAGTCATAGACAGGAGGAAAATAATCAAACACACATTGTTGTTTGCCAGAACAGTCCTCAAGTATTCTGCAACATATATTTTTCAGAGGTATCACCTGAAAAATTTATCTTTGAATAAGATTGAAATGTGAGGTCTGGCAAGGTATTCTGAGTCTGGATTTTTTAAACCTAATTCTGTTGCAAATGTAACTACTCCGATTGTTTTGATTTAATCAAAACTGGCTGTTAAATCTCTAATTCTAACGTCTTTTCAATCTTTGCTCAAAGTGACACATATGTACTCCGTGACTGTGCATTGTGAAGTTAACAACTTGTTATTTGGCCTATCAGTTGTTGAATATTCAGCCCCTTGTTGGAATTGTTCAAAATGTAAAACTATTTCTGCCTTTATCATTCCTGTCTCTCAATTCATCCTTAGAGATCATAGCTTTTCCAGAAAACAATTAAAAATACAGAGATGTTGTATTTTTAACTTCTGAGGCTGAAGGTTTCCAGACTCGCTTTGTAGTTGAAGAAGAAAAAGAATAAGGAGGAGGAAGAATAAAGTGTATATTTCATCTTCTAGTGATAAGCCAATACTGAAATATACCTGTTTTTAAAGACTTAGTCAACAGCTAAATACAGAAATAAAATAGTCCAGGTATTATTTTAAGATAACCACAGGAGTTACCAATCCCATTTTTATATGAGTACATGATCTTCTCTGAAAAATGAAAAATTAATTAAATCCCACAAATATTAGTTTTGGGTTTTTTTTTTTTTCTTTTAGCAAACATGTAAGTTCATGTTGTCTTTAGACCTCAGCATTATCAGAGGAAATAATATTGGTTGGTGAACTCTGTTCAACTCATAGAGGAAAAAAATCCTATTTACACAAGCCAATTAAGGCTTATACTTAAAAGAATCTTCAAGAAATTAACATTAAAATTTCATAATAAGCATTAAGATTTTCAAGTAAGGCTATCAAATACAAAATCAGACCATTGTAATTAAGGCCATCCTAGCAGTTTTTCAGAAATAATTGCCAACCCTCACATATGTCACATCCAGCCATCTACATGCATACTTAGTGGCCAGAGTGAATTGGGACTGTGTCAGATCATTATTTCTGTAATCAAACACCCCTTTGATTAAATGAAGCATTGCTTGAATATCATTGAATGGAATTAAACAGAGAGTATTTATTAAATTGTTTCTAGCTACCATTGCTGTTGGGAACATTTAAAGCAAGTTTTGTTCATATTTGTTTAGGGGTTTTTTTTCATTTATCATTGAGAGCAGCTGTCATGCCTGGACAAGTCAGCATTTTTAGGTCAGTTGTGCAAGGAAAAATACTTGTACTCTTTGCTTAACAAATCCTTAACCTCTCACTGATAAATTATCTACAGAATTTAGCCACAGTTTGTTTACAGTAAGTTTCATATTGTATCAAGCAAACTAGGAAAAAAACATTCTTAGCCAAAGGAAGAAGAATTCTATGTGCCTGGTCTAAATTTTACTGAAATCAGTAGAGATTCCTACAGACTTTGGTAGGCTCTGGATGAAGCTCCTGGTGCACATTAGCTTTAGGGACACATTATTTTGGTATTATTTTTGTGGTCTCGTGCCACCTATCCAATAGGCTTGTTTGCACCTTCTGGGCTGGGCTGGGCTGTGACTCCAATGAAAGGATCATGTCTACTCTTATTTAGCTTTGATTAACATCATTAACCTATCATGCACTGGAGCGACGTGCAGAGCAAATTGGTAAGCCAATTTCAGCAAGCCACATAAAGCAAAGAACAGCTTGGATTGTCAGATAAACATGCCCAGAGGTGCAGTTAGGATGCTGAAATTATTAGGTGAATGATAGGAAGCCAAAAAATCAGTGAGCCACTTGAGCAGAGAGTATAAACATAAATATCCAAAAGCATGCCACAGTGCATGCGTATTTTATGTTGATGTGCTCATACATTATCTCTAAGGGTTTATTTAAACCATTTTTGTATTCTCTGCAATTCATTTATCTGCATAAAGAAGAGCCACTAACAGGACAGTGCCTTATGAACAAGCAACCTTGTATGTTTTCCACTGCTGTTTATAATTCTTCATGCTCATATCTACAATTCATGAGCAAATTGGCTCGTGAATGTTTCCATAAAGGTTGAACAAAGTATGGTGCTGTTAACACTCGCACTGTCATGCACAGAATCAAAATGTGCCCACTCTCATTCTATTCATCACAGCTCAAAGACATTTTGGCAATGATATTATCCAAATATTATTAAAACTTTGAACCCTGTCCCCATAAATTATAGCAAAATGGCTTCAGAGCCATTAGGCAAGGAGGATGTATGGGCTCCAGTTGCTTTGGAGTAATTATGTGCTTAAAAGGAAGCGTGGCTAAGCATTCTACCAGTAAAACGAGAAAAGCTATGATCATTTGTTACTGCTTCAATGCTGTACACAGTATTGCTCACACAGGTCAAGCCAACCTTACAGCAGGACAATTATCTGCCTAGAGAGACCAAACATCTGTTATTAAGTACGCAGAGGCACCACTGCAGCATGCTAGAAATCTTGTCCACTTCATTGGTTTGGCTTACGGTAATGTACTTCAAACACTTGGCTAACTCTGTGCAACATCCCCCCTTTCTTATTGTTACTGCAACAGTTCAGCTTTGAAATATGCAGTACCTTCACTCCCCCATTACTTCCTTTAATATGTGCACAGCTGTTAAAGATGATGGTGTAACTTTAGATGAGTTGCTCTTTCTCTTCTCTTTTTTTTTCCCCTCTCTCTCTCTCGCCCCCCTCTCTCATTCTCTTCTTTCTTCAAAATGTGTTCAGAACATTCTTGTACATTTATAAGTTACCCACTGAGAGTCACTGTGGAGAATATGAGTGGTGCAAAAGCGCAGGGACACAGTCTTTACATTATAAAACAAAAGCTGCTTGATTTCAAACATTCCCTAATCTGCCTGAAGAGGCAAAGGACTCCTTTTCACACAATGGTTATGAACTAACGTGTTTAAAACAAACAACAGCACAAGGAACACACACCACTTCCCTGCCCTCACTGGCAAATGGGTAGAACAATCCTCTCCTGCCAGGCTGATTATTCACCTGAAGGGAGGAGATTCTGAACTGTACACAATTCACTCCACTTTTTAAAAGCTCTGATGTTAATATACAACTATTTTCCCCCTCTGATAGAAACTGGAGATGGAAGTGACACATTTGCTTTCACAGGGCATAGCAAGAAATGTAAAAGACTAATGAATGGCTGGCAGAGATGTCAGGGTTAGAAATTAGATCTATCTTACCTGTCTTGGGTTTTTCTGAGCAGCCTATCACAGTGTAATAATCAAAACTTTGAAGGAGATTTTTGGTGGGAGAACTACAGAAATCAAAGATCCTAGAAATATTTCTTTTCATGCTTTGAGGAAAACTGTACTGCTTCTGCATTTGCTCTATGCACACTGTGCTGTAGAAAGAGGAGCTGATACACCTGACAGATTTATGCCATCCTGAGATTCTATCAGCACACACTTCTCTTTAAAGCAACCCAGATTTCCTTATGTTAAAAGCAAATGAGATTAATACTCTGGGGTGAAAAACACAGGTCCACACTTCTGCATACATAGGTAAAAAGTAAAAAAATAAAAGGAAAAAAAAGAAAAGCTGAACATGGTCACAAGAGCTTAAAACAACCCTATGTCAAAGATGACATTATAGTGTAATCACCAGATTATTTTGCCCCTTAGAGAAAAAGGCTCTGGAGGAAAAGGCATACCTCATCACTCTGATGCGTGGCTCACTTCAGCCATTCCCATCTACATCATTCTCCCTTTTCATTATCTGTGCCTGGGAATAAAAGGCCAGTTAGACAGAGAGTTTGAAATTGGATCAGCAAAGAAGAGTGTGTCTTCTGTCTGAACTTTATATTCACTGATGCCTAGCCTCAAAGGAATTACAGAATCAATTCAAAACACACTTATTAAAATATTTTAATTAGCTTTTAAATCATATTTAGGATTTTGAAACTCAAATATATACGGAAAGTTAAAAAAAAATTCTTTAAGATTTATACACATTTTCCATGAATATTTATCTGATTTGACTTTGAATCACTTGATTACATCCTTCTGAGTTTCTAAAGACAATAAATAACCATGATAGGGCAGAAAAATGACATTTTAAAATTTCAAACTCCACAGAAATCAATGGGAGTTTTGTTTAAAAACCACAGAAGCCTCTGGTTATGATAGAAATACTTTTCTGTCTCAAATCACTATAGTTTATAAGAAGTACTCATGATAATCCAGGTGTTTGTTTTCAAAATGGGGCCACAAATTTACTGATAAGACTCGTCCAAAAGAAGAGTTTATACATGTCGCATACATATTTACTTCTTTACAAAATGTCCACTTACACGGTGCAGAAATATAAATTAAAGATGCATCACACTTGCCTTTACAGAATATATCAAAGCAAGCTCATGAACTCAGTTTTTTCTAATTCATTTAAATACCATTAGCAACATAGCAGGACAATTAAAACCTAACTTTAAAATAACACTGTTTGTCAATATTTTCACATAGAGGGGTGCATAACTTTTGTGTCAGTGTAAGAGAAGTGACAATAGCTGAATTAGAATCACAGAATCGTTTAGTTTGGACAAGACCTCTAAGGTTATCAAGTCCAATCAGCACTGCCAAGTCCAGCACCAAACCATGTCCCTGAATGCCACAACCACATGTCTTTTAAATACCTCCAGGGATGGTGACTACACCACTTACCTGGGCAAACTTCCAATGTTTGCGACCCTTTCAGTGAGTTTGAGGTCTAGGACTGGAAAATTAAACAGGAGAGAAGAAACTAGGGTTATTCTACAAACTCCTACATTTTTTGGAAGACATCCCTTCTGAAGAATGAGACAACCAATTGTTTGGAGTAATCAGTGAAGTCACAGAGATTGCACTTACACTGAAGGTACTTTGAGTTCTGTGGGCTGCTCAGGGGGCACCAGTATTCACCTGGTGATGCCTCACCTGCCAGCTGCAAGTGTACCACTTGTAAGAAACTAATCAGCATGAGTAAAGGCTTCAAAAGAAGCTCCTTGAGATCATTGGCTAAAAGAAATTCTGTAAATGCAAAGGTGGGTAGAAAAAATCCCATGCAAAGAAAATGTCATAAATATTCAACCCTGGGTGCTGCACACAGTAGATATTAATTAATACAGTCTTGCAACTCCCTGCACTCTTTCTATTTAACTATTGTCAATTATCACAGCACCTCATAAAGCAGACAGCCTGTTAGCCCTTGCACAGCTCTCCATGTAGCCTAGTGCTTAACTGAGAAAGTCCACCCATTCAATCTTTATGCTCAATTATATCATTTTTCTTTATTCTATTGTGGAAGGAAAATTACATACACCCAGTCACTTTACATTGTTTGTACTGTGACCAAAGGTTTTTCCAAGAAATATTGCCTTCTATGTATTGTAAAAAAACAAACAAACAAACAAAAAAAAGTACAACCTGGAGTATGAGAGAAATCTGTGATAGCATTTCAGGGTAGAGCTCAGAGTTTACACAGCAATAGTTCATCAAAGAACCTTCTTCTTCTGACTGCCTTGCCCAATGCCAGCCTCAATCCTCTTTCCATGCTCCCACACTTCTCTAACAGGCTAGTGGAACTTTATTCCATCCCTTAATATTTTTTAAAATTCCGTTTCTATATTTCATTTAAATACTAGTTGCCCCAGAGATGTAGAGCTACTGAAGTAGATTTCAAGCAAAGTTCTCTTTATCTCACCAAGTCTCCAAGAAAAGAGGAGAAACCCAATAAAGAAAAAAAACCCAAAAAACAGGTTAAAAAGGAGAAGCGTGGGAATGAGCTTGTCAAAGAGGGTTTTTGATCTGTCTCACAAAATATTTGACTATGTGAGGAGACAAGTACAAGTAGATGAAATTTTCCGTATAAGAAAACTCCTCCACAGTCTAGTTTCAAAACAAAGAAGTACACACATTAATGTCAGCCGTTCTGTGCCAACTGATTAATTTTTGTAATCTTGTTTTAGGTTTTCTCTTCAATTGTCAGTTGTAGTTTCTTAAGAAATCTGCACGCAGCTGCATTTTTAAGCACTCTCTCTACTCAAATGAACTAATCTCTTATATTGTACTTGTCAAAAAAACCCCTTTCAATATTATTTTCCCCTTGGAAGGAATAATTTATGGCAAAGAACATTTTTTCAAGACCTTTCCTTATCAGGAGGACATATGTGAAACTGTGGGCATAATTTCATACTATCTTTTACTGTCTTGATAACAAACAGTTTGTGTTACTAAAGCACTTCTTTATGCAGGTGGATGATAAAAACATCCTTCAACCTGAAGAAAAATATTTCCTCAAGCAGCTATGATTGCACTTCCAGACTGCTCAGAAAAACATATTTTTGCAAACTTATTTTGAGGTTTCCTATGTTGCTATGACAAAGTCACCGCTTCCTGAGAGCATCTACCTGGTACTGTCAAGGTAGAGCCACTTTCAGACTTTGTTTGTAAATAAAGTGCTTGTGTGACATAAAGAATATTCCAGGTATCAAGTCAATTTCAAAGCCTCCATGAGAAATTTGAATATTCTTTTTGCTGCAGCAGACAGCTGCTTTCTCTCACTGCTGGATGGTGGTGGAGTTGGAAAATAACCTAAACATGCAATGAAAATTCAGTAGCCTACAGGGAAAAATCTTTCAGCCTATTTTTGAGAAGACAAACATCCAACCAAAACATTAACAGTTTGAGTAAGCAATAATCACCCTGGTTAGCAATCTAAGCAGGGATTGTACAGACATGTGATGAAGCTAAAATCGAATATTAGTATGGTCTTTCTAAGTTTAGTTGGTAGATTGAATCAGGAAAGGTGCCCTGTCTAGACAGCCTCAGCTTTGTAAATAAAGGAAAGACCCCGTTCCCTGTTTATCCAGTCCCTTTACGTGTTCACCTGAAGACACAGACACACACACACTCGAGTTCACGCCAAGGTTTAAGAAAAGCAATATGCTCCTTTTACAAAATATATTAGACACTTGGATTCAAAATTATAGAGACTTTCTGTTGGGCTTTCAGCAATTCTTGTAGTGTTTATAGAAGACTGCTTCTGACACTAAATTATTTGCAAATGTTCCTCTTTTTGGGGGGGATTTGGAGCCAAATTATAATAAGCAAGAGCAGATTGACCCAGATTAAAAGATACAATTAGTCTGTCTGATTAGTAAACCTAAAAAGTACTACTTACACTAAGTTATTGTTTTTATGACAAAAGAAGACATCCTGGCAGAACAATAAAGTCAGTGCCATGGAGAAGAACCTTGCAATTTACTCCAAACTGTTTAAAATTTTCTGTTTAGAAATACAGCAATTCAGTAGAGCTGAAATATTATTATGCCAAAGGTAATGATACAAGTAAATACATTGTAACTCTATATGCCTGATTCTTGTTCATATCAAAGCCATTTTTTCTTCTGGCATGGGTGAAATTTTAATCATATGCAAAATCCCTCTGAATAGACGAGGCTCTTACAAAAAATGGGGTTTTTTTTCCAGTAAGCATTCAGGCCCAAATCAACTTCACTTTACAGCTCCTGTGGAACCTGTCGTGGTATAAATTGAAATGAAAATTAGGTCTTCATGTGTGTAAATATATACACATATATATTTTTATTTATACAGATGTAGAATTACAAAATTATTCCTTTAGGGACCCAACCTTAAAATATTATATATTGGCTAAATTTAATGACATCAGTCACTACTTGTGGTGTGGGGGAAGGAAGAACTGAATCCATTTGCTAGTCTATAAACCACTATGATTAATTAAATAAATACAGTAAGAGTATTATACTCTGCAAGATATTATTGTGATCTGAACTACTTCCATTCAGGCACTCCAAAGCAAAGCATCATCCCCATTTCTCCTGAGCCTGAAAGGTGTAGTTTTTGGTGAAACTGTCCCGTGGCTCAGCTGTGGTTGCACACAACAGTCAGCAAAGTGAACTGTGGTCACAAAGCATGAGTATCAATGCTAGACAATGATGCATCTTCAGCAAGAACTCTTCCCAGCCTGGAAAAGCTGGTGCTCATTGTGACCTGAAAAGGTTCTACCCTAATGGGTAACATTTCATCAATCAACTCAAGTTGGCAGTTCCACCATTTGGTGCTTCCAAGTCTGCTGAGCCACTTGCACACCAGTGAAAGTGTTACTGGTTTTACACACTGCCTTCCCAAACTGCTGATAAAACACAGGTCACAACTAGGAGCCAAGTTCTGTTTCCCCTCACAGCAGATCTCTTGAGTCCATCAAAAAAAAGGTGGTGGGTTTGTTGGGTTTTCCCCTAGGGTACACTGCAGGAACTCTGAAGAGGGACCATCATCTGATTTTGAAAGACTCAGAATAGCAGGATCTCCTGAACAGCTCTCTCAAGTGGAAAAGAATGAATTTTGTTCCAATCTATCTCCCATATAGAAAATATGCTGATTTTCCTCATTCTGGGACGCAGTTTCCCATCTGCTGCTGAGTGCTATGATGCTATAACTGTGACCATACTCGAAGCAGTTTCAGGATGACAGTGAAATGTGCATTTTTAAGACTAAAGGGAGAAGGAAAAGGCTGATGTCGAGACAGGAAGCTGATGAGTCTTGTAATAGCTGACTTTGCTATACACTGTCTTCGTGAGAACAGGAGACGAGCAAAAAAGTGACCTGAAAGAGACAGGAAGGAGCCCTGGGAAGGCTTTGCTGAATATTTTGAGAGTCAGACTTAAGATTTATACAAAAACCCCTTACTTTGGGTTGCTATATTCATGCTTCCAGTTTAGGATTATTTGTGAATGTCTGTCTGTAAAGGTACATATTATGGCACCTCTTCATGTGTATAGGTAACTATGTGAGAAATCAATCCTGCCTTGTGTGTCTATCATCAATCCTTCATGTGGGTTTTTTGTTATAGAGTACATTTAGATTTATTAAGTGCACGCCCAGATTTTATGGCAAATGACATCAAGGCATTACAATGAATGGATGACTCAAAATCATGACTGCAAAGACAACTTTAATGAATTTAAAATAAGTAATAGTACACTGAATTGAAGACTAGGAGCAGGAAAAGTGTTCCCTTCACTCAGGGAAGTTTCACAGGGCAGCTGAACTAATGGAATTGCTGTCAGCCTCAGAAGAGTGGGTTTGCTCAATCCCACCTAATCAACCTCAGCTGAACCCCCAGTTAGACAGTTATTGACACCTTGCAATGAGATGTTTTAATTTTCTGTGAGCTATTAATTACTTTAAGTGATCCATGAGGCAGAAACAACACCCTCAGACCAGAACTGGACTTATATGATAAGTCCCAAAATCTGGCTCTGATTCACAAAGCCCAATGAGCCCGGGTAGTCAAGATTCATCTTTCCAGACTGCATCCAGTATGAATAGTGATCACACAGCCTTCTCAAAAATAAGTATTATTTATAATGCTATTGACATGTGTGCCATTTCTGACAATGTGAGCTGGTATGATGCTCCTGAGTCTTCCCAGACAGCAGCTCTGCCTCTGTCAAATTCTCCTGAACCATAAAATTCCATCTCTAAACAGATCATCCTTTGAAATCCAGCATCACCTTTTCTTTTCCCCCTCCTGTGTTTGTAGGACTTTTCTTCTCCTGGTTCAAATAGCTGTAGAGGAAGCTTCAGAGCTGATAGAACTTTCCTAAATGATTCTTAATAGTGTGCCAAGAAGTTTCCACTTGGGCCATTCCTTCTGCTTCTACTTGCCCATTTCAAATCCTCCATTAAGTGAAAACAATGTATTTTACAATAAACATACCACTAAACACATCCATATATAGACCTGATTTGATTATTATTGCAGAGCAGCTCTGATTTTTCCAAAGAAACTTATCTTAGTCATCACTATATAACACAGAAAAAGCCATAAAATGAGAAAGTAAAAAAGAAACTCAAAACCTTCTCTTTAACATTCCTCATTGACAACGTCTTCTTTAAGTATTCTACTTTGCCCTAAGTGTTTCTCTAATGCTTTAGTAACTTGCTATCCTCTGCCTACCACTGAAAGTGAGCCAAGCAGGGCATGTGCCTAGCAGGGCACATTTTTTATGCAATAAAGGAAGTGAAGTATCCCTTGGGAACTTAAACTGCAGGCTTTGGGAGATAGGAGAAAAGTTAAGGAAAGTGAAATGAGAATATGCTTAAAACAAAGAGTGAATATCCATACTGCAAAATTACTATAGAATATATAATTAAAAGTTCTTGGCTGCTCAGTGTTTTGTCTCATCCCCTTAAAAGCTGCATTGTGACACAGGAGCCAGCATCAACTCTAATTGTGTCACCAGTAACAATGACAGTTATTATTACTTTTTATTATATGCAAATTCTCCATTTGTTCCTTCAGCTAATATGGCCTTTAATCTGGTATCAGTACAGCAAAGGTGAATTCTGTTTTTACTGGCAACAACATATTCCCTGCTGGGAAAATATGACCCATCATGGAAAAGGCTTAATCTTGAAATTCAGCTATTTTTTGTTTCTTGGTGGCCTCTAATTGCAAGCTTGAGGCAGTGCACAATAATTATCAGTCTGCAAGCATGAAAAGGAGTAAATGCCAGTCAGGCCATGAAAAGGAGTAAATGCCAGTCAGGCTATATGGTTGCTTTGTGCACACAACACGTAAAGAACTTTGCCATGTCAGTGGTGGGCTGGCAGCTTTCTTCTTCAGTGTAATGGCAGTGATTCAGCTGGTAACTGGATGAAAAATTGCAGCAGGTTTCCCTGTTATGATTCTTTCATGCATCTCTGTCAATGACAGTTTACATTCTGGGATTGAGATCATTTGTTTCCTGTTTGCTCACAGCTTCAGGCTTTTCTTGTTTGCCACCATGGATTTACAGCCCTCCCCCGCCCCCCCCCCCAGCAAACCACATCTAAGGGGTTGAGGGATTACAAGGCTTAATACTTTACAGCTCAGCACATGTACAGAAAGTTGGAACTACTGTAAAAGGAATGATGACTAGATATTCCCATGAAATAGATACATACATGTGTGAAAATATGTCTATGTAGAAAGAAGCCCACAGAGCAGCCCACAGAGTAGTGAGATGCTAGACTAAAAGGTTTATTAGCAGACTGTCTTCTCATCTTCTCATAAACTAACAGGCTAAACCTCAGAAAGAAAAAAAAATACAAGTAACCTTTTTAATATGTTTCTTCCCCTAACGCTGCTTGGAAAATGATAGCAAAGTAAAATGCACACTTCAGAAGACTTCAAATAGTCAGACCTTTCTGTAGTTTGATGAAAAAGATATTGCTGTATCCATACAGTCATTAAAAAAAATGAGGGCATAAGCACAAGCATGAAGGACCTGACATAGTGCTAATCATACCTGCCTGTTAGGAGAGATGCTTATATCCCGTGGGCCAGATCTGAAATATTTTACTCCCATGCTTCTCCCCCATCAATCCATGGACCCTCCCAGTGCCTAGCTGCAGTAGGGAACTGCTGCTGCCTACATGAACCAATGGGTACATATGAGCACAGACAGGAATTCTAAGGCTTGCATTTGACTCCTGCTAAAATTAACTGGAGCTGATTTCAACCTTGAAAAATGCAACCCTAAGATCTCAGAATAACACATGAGGGTAAAACAGTGAGACTAGAATAGAATGGTGTGTAATTAAATGAAGACCTGAATACAAGTTGCCCAATCTAGCACTTTTCAGCTATCCTTTTCCTTTATCTGTGAAAGGAAGTATTGTTTGTCTTTATCACTCTTGTCATGGTCAGGAAAACTGGGTGAAATGCAGAGTTTATTTGGTAAACGTTTTTTGTTTTTCTATTTACTAGCTGCTCAGAAGCAGTTCAGCTTTTCCTTGAAAGAGTATTTGTATTCAGAGAATTATTCGTGGTTGCCAGCTTATTCTCAAGCAGCTCATTACAAGTGTTCACTCTTTAAGTACTTGGTTAATTTTGATTAGATAAATGGCTATAGGGTATGTTTCTGTCCCTGACTAAACCTCTAAGTGTTCAGTTTCTTGATTAAGTACTCATGTTTACAAATTTACAACTCTCTTTCTAAGACTGTTCTTAAATATTTATTTAATATACACTCTTTCAAACATTACTGCCATAAGAAAATAAGCTTTGTCACAGAAGTTCAAGCAACAATCTCTGGTGAGTGAAGTTTCAGAAGGGGCATTACTTGTTTTAGGGAGCACAACTGATGTCATCCTACTTGAAAACACAAACATGATATATTATATAGGTTAGCTGTAAGAAAACCAGCCTTGTAGTCACAGTTTATTGTATGAACCCCTCTCACTAAGAGAAGAACTCCCTAAGATATTTCAAAATAAAATGGCGTAGTTGGATTTTTATAAATGTTTCTGGATACAGACCACAGAATCAAATCCACTGACCTGTCCTTGTTCTTTTGCATGGTTCCAGAGTTCCAAAACAGTTGTGATGTGTTCATCAGAGTTTATTACTGCTTACATCATCAGAATGGTGCAAAGCAGCTTTTTAGAAGTGGTCTTAGGCACCTAAACTGAGACAAACCACCGATACATAAGGCCCTTGTTTCCATCAGGTTCACTCACTGTCCGTTGTATATAGGAATTCTAAGAATGAAGATGTGACCTTTGGGGGAAACACTATTAAAAGATCTCAGAATCAAGTCCTGAATTAGGTTGGACTTTAAATATCTGTTCTTTGTGTCAGATGAAGTTGAGCAGAAGAGCCAAAAGGAGGCAAAGGCCAACCTACAGCCTAGCAGAGGAGGGCCAGCAGAGGCAGCTAGGGAACACAAGAGGCAAGAAAAGAAACTAAACTCCTCTGCAGCAACTGTGTTAAAGCCACTGTTTGAAATGCCCACTCTGAGCAGATTCTCCTGAAAAGAAAGGCAGGAAAAGGATAACCCACTTTGCCAACTGAGTCAAGGCACAGTCTCCATGCAAAACTGACATTAAGTATTTTACTCTTTACAAATAGTCTTTATAATTGGGATTTTTAAATAATCCTTCTTAAAAGGGATTGCAGCTGTAATCAATTTGTGGAGGGCTGTTTTAATAAGAAGCTGCTCGAATAGGATTAACTATGAGACCCTAGACCTCTTTCCTCCAGTCCTTAAACTCCTATTTGAAACATTTAGATACCCCATAAATTATTTATTGGTCTTACAAGGTGTCATCAAGCTAAGAAAATGATGCTTGACAAGTTGAAAACCGTAACCATTTCCACCAATTTGTTAACAGCCTCTCCCACATGGCATGTAATGTCTCACTTCTGCCTTGTCTTACAGGAACAGTAGTTACATTCACCCATTGCACCAAAAGCACATGTGGAGAGCTGTCAGACCTTGTGCATTCTGTTTATTTCAGGAAATGTTCCAGAAAATAATTTATAGATAGCTTGAAAATAGAATGTCAAAGTGGATTTCCTTTTTCTTGTAAGGTTCTTAAACAACAAGGGAACAGAAAAAACAGAGTTTTTCACTCCCTCTGTCTGCCAAAAAGCCCCCTCTGTGATTTCTAAACTGCACAGAACAACACATATATAGACATGCTGTAGAAAGGAATACAGGGAAAATCTATGAGGGCTTTGGCCAAGAAAAGAGGAATCACCCCTTCACATCTCTCAACAGCTCTATCTGTCAGCTAAGGTTAGAAAAAAGGCTACTGGATTTTTTTTTTTTTTTCCCCAGGGCTTCTCTAACCAGCAACACTGGTTAGTGATGAAGACACCGGTAAAAAGACAGTGAGACAGGGACATATCTTTTCTTCAAGGGATCTGGCTTAAGGATCACTTCAAGCAAGAGGCAATCTGCATTTAGCAAATATCATCTTAAATCAGTCCTTATAATTCTGATTCTCTGAGAAGGATAGAAACTCACTGCACCTGAAAATAGGTTTCTGCTCATCATTGCTTCCTGTGGGAATGTAATGCAAGGTTTCATGCTTGCTTTCCTCTGTAGGGTCTTACTCACTGACTCCCATGCTGGCAATGTTCAGTCATTAGTTACAGCAGTTTTGTGGGGATCCTAGGCCATAAGCACTTTCTTTAAATAGTTTGTTAGTTTGTTTTGCTTGTTTTTATTTATTTAGGTATTTAATTTTTACAATCAGCATGAGATTATAGATTTGATCCGTGGTGCAGCCAATCTCTGTACCATGAAGCCATCTGTGCCAGTGTATCACGTAAAGCAATTTAAAAACTGGTTAAACAAAGACTTCAAAGGGAGAAGCTCTAATTTATTACATGCTGTTTATTTACTGTATTATTCTACTAATACCTGATCAGTCAGCCTTCCACAGCAATCATAAAACTGTCCATGGGACCAAGGCTCACGGGGGAGTGACCTGTAGTTTTGCAAGTGTACAGTTTCCACAGACAGAATATCTGAAACTAAATCCACTTAAAAGCACAGAACTGGGGAAACTACAGGTGCACACAAGTAAGGTTTTGTCTGATCTACTTCCTGATATAATTTCAAGTTCACTGAACTTCTTTGATGTTTGGTCATTTTAAGAGACAGTGACTGCTGGAAGCTTCTCTTCCATTCAGTCATGGTGCATGGACACAAAGGACAGCAACAGCTACCACCACTACTTATGGACAACCGTGTACATCTGACTAGATCAGATATTTAAACATTGGGACTGGGTGTGGTCATTTAATAGAAAATCCCTCTGTGTCTTAAAAAGGGAGAAAACAGAACATGAAGTGAAAAAAGTTAGGAAAAAAAATTATTTTTACTTTCAAAAATAATTAAGCTGTTTGTTTCCAACTCCTTATAGACACCATGAGATTATGGTTGGATCCTTTGTACAACCCATCTGTTTAGTATGAAGCAGTGTTAGTGTATCATGTAAAGCAATTAGAGGAACTGGTTAAACAAAGACTTCAAAATGTGAAGTGTCTGGCAGTCCTGGCTAAAATATTTAAAACACAATACAGTGGCTTTTCCACACACTGCTCTATGAAATAGATAACTCCCAGCAGACTGCAAACATTAGCAGAGACGTCACTGAAAATAAAAGCTTAGATTTAATGCAAGAAAGTTGCTGCTGTCTTCCATCTGATTTTTAGATGCTTGGATATGATTTTTAAGCCACTTCAGCACTTTAAACCATGTAGTTCCACTTCACATTTACAAACTCTGGCATGATTACCTCAGGTATTGGGTGAAAGCAAATAGTGTTTTCCCATTTTCCTTTGAAAATCTTGACTTTGACTGTTAAAGCACACAGCCATAGAGTTACTGTAAATCACAAAAGGAAAGCACAACTTTTAGAAGCTGCAGTTTGCAGGTGTGAAACATTTTATAAGAAATGCCTGAATATGCAGAAATATTTGAATATGAGTTTTTCCTTGTTCAAGGTAATTTGTAGAGCTTTTATGATTGCACAGCCCTGCTTGTTCACGAACAGATATTTGTAGTATTAGGCAGACACACAGAAGCAAATGAGTTTAAAACACACAAAAAGCTATATAATTTAGCAAGGGAAAAATGGAGAAATTCTTGAGCTGCTAATAGAAAAGAAGCACATTGGCCTAGAAACCCCTTTTTGTTTATAATTTCATATACAAAGTCAGTAGCCTGAGACAAGCCTGTCACATCTTTGGCACTGAACAAGGGTCAGTGATGGATAACTGACCTCCTTTCTCACTTTTATCAACAAATGTCAAAAAAGGCAAACAACAGCAATGACATCCTGCCCAAACAGCCAAGAGTGTTTCATTTTCTTTGCACTTCTGTTTCCTCTGTGCCTTTAATCAGGGCTGGGGGATGTAATTGCTCTGTCTGGGCACAGCTTAAGGCATGCTGTGCAACTAACAATTAGTTTAGAGACTGAGATCTATAAATTTTGAGAAAAGAGTAAGAGGATTTGGTGTGCTTGAGCTATCCTTTCTAATGAAGAAAAATATCACACCGGAAGGGACCCAGAGTGTTATCAAAGCAACTTAATATCATCTGGTAGTGATTTGTAGGCCCTCATAATCTATTGTGATCATGTTGAAGGGGGAGGAAAAGTCCACGTGTTCCACTATTTATGAGATTTCCCAAACGATGGCCGCCATCTGTGCAAACGCCACTAATCTCAGCCACCGTGCTCATGGCAAATGGCTCCATGGGATTGTCCGAGGGAAGGGAAACACTGCAGGAATGTTGGGCTATTTATTGTTTATAAAAATAAACCGAGTGGACTAAGACATATGCGAGGAATTTATATCAAACAGCTGCAAAAGCAAGTTGCCTCAATAGGCAGGGTGCATCGGTGATGCAATCGGACCACACCGAACGATTTTCCTATTAATCTTAGAATATACATGGCATGCTTGAGATACTGATTTGTCCCCATCTACACCCAAACTCACCTTACATGGATATTCTTAAAGTAATTTCTGAAAACAGTTTATGTAGACAGAAACTGTTTTATTATGTGAGTTTATTAACTAAATAAATATAAACAAAGTCTAAGGACAGTCTGTCCCCATAGAATCTTACCTCACTCAAACATTCCCTCATTACCCTCTAAGCTAAACAAGCACAATGCAGATCCTAATACGCAGTGTAAGTGAACCAAGTACACCAAGATCCTAAGATCTGAAAATTCCTTGTTTTATGGTTAGCAGTCTAATCCCACCAAAGTCTTTTCCTAATTTCTTAAAGAAGAAGACCAAATCCATCACAAGAAAAAAAATTTAGTGAGAACAAGGAGTCAAGGAGTAACTAGATAACACCAAAATGACTAATGGTGTCACAGCAAACGCATAAAATAAAATATTTTAGTGTTGAGCCTGCATGACAGGCAGGCATGAGCATAAGACAAAGAGGAAAAGAGAGCTGATCAGAGACAAGCTTCTCGCCTTTGTAAAGCTGGTTTGCCAGACATGCTTGACACTGGAGAGACTCTTACTTTTTTCACTGTTAATGGGTTTGTATATGTACAGCAGCCTGTGGGAAATTCTCTTTCTAGGTCTACATGCTTGAAAAGAGCTATCTTCACTTTTCATTAAAACTGCATGCACTTTGAAACGCCTGCCTTCAGGAAAACTCCCAAGCTGATTGACTCTAACATGAGAATTAATTCAGGCTGCTTTAGTGTGTGGACAAGGCTACACAGAACAGTGTGTCAGAATTAGGCTTTTCCATAATACAAACTGGCAAGGATTGCTCTTTTGGGAATCCTGCTCAGCTGGAATTCAAGCACTTTGTTTGACAACTGATTTTCAAGGTGTGTGTCCTTTTCTTTTAAACAAACACATGATGCTTGAATGCCAAGGTACAACAATGCACATGTACAAATGTATGAATGAGAAAAGGACAGTTCCTAAGAAATCCTTTGCTGTGACTTGTGAATGGTACTTGCCCATGCTAATGACAGACTTTTCCAGCTAGAAGGAAGAAAAAATGTTTTGTTTGATCAATTTGTTTCAAAAGAGTGATCATAAATTTAAGTAGTAGATACCAATTGTGCTTTCTGACTTCTGGGAGACTCTAGAATTTGGGTCTTTCTTTTCTGGAAGAGAAAACATCTCTGCACAGCCATAAGATATTCTAGCTCAGACACTGTTAATGTATGAGGTATACGCTTGAACTGGATGCTTTTTATCAAAAAACCCACCCCCAAACCCCACCCTTTCATCCCAAAACAAAAGGCTTTAACCACTCAAAGAAGAGTTTCTGAGCTACAGGCAGACTGTGCATTGGTCACACTGTGTCAATGAATGATTTTGCTGAAGCCCAGGCCCCAACACTGCATTGGTTAAGGTTTTTCTGCAGTTATAGCTGATCTATAAAACAGCATAAAGGCTGTTTAAAGTCATTAGTGAATCTGACAATAAACTCACTCTTTTACAGGCAAGAGACAGTTGAGAAACAAATTCAAGATATCTGTTGTCTTAATAATCACTGAAATGCAATCTTGGTGTTGCTTAAGGTGTAATTACCTGACATTTTTCTCTGACAGTAAGACATAGAAGTTCTTGTATTTCCTTTAAATGCTGACTGTTCATTTCTGTTCCTGTGCTGCAGTTAATCCTCTTCTGTGCTGAAATCTACAGAATTGGCCTCACAAAAATCTGTAGAAGCACAGAAAAGTCAGGGAACCTTCACAGTTGCCTCCACCTCTAGAGAAAATAGATACTAGAACTGCATCAGCAACAGGCTTCATTTCTGATCAGATTCTAAACTGATTTTAGTTAGAGTACGTGTAAAATCCTAAAGCTTACTATAAGAAAATTCCTGTATCAAAGAATGCTAAGTCTATCTTGTCCAGTAATATAGCCTGAAAAATTAAGCTGGGAACATTTAAAGATGCCTCTCTTAGAACTGGACTGAGACATTTCACATGAGCATGTGAAATGATTAATACTAAAAATTCCTTGTGTCCTTGATTGTCTCCCTCCTTGCCAATATGGGCTCACCTATTTGAATACAGAGATATAATTTTAGGTCTATTACCAAACACATAACTGCTCCTAACACACGCAGGATTGGTATGCACGGACACTCAAGTATAGCAGATCAACCAAAGATCAATGTGCACAAGAGAGCTCATGTTCAGCCTGCAGGTAGGTGCATTATGCACCAGCCCATGGCCCAGCACTGCAGAAACAGCTCCAGCATCCTTCCCCTGGTTCTGCTGGCAGTGGAAGTAACCAGCAGGATGAGCGGGAGCCCAAGCCCACCTCAGCTCAATTTCCCAAAAGGGAGTCTCCTGCATTGGGACACTGCTCCCATCTCCTGCTGCAATTTATTTCATTCTGAGTTGTACCACTGGAACTATTTATGAAGTCATACTGTGAAGTTTGTTGTAAACTGATCTAGGTTCAAAAGCTTTTGTGAAATGCTGGTGGCAAAAGTGAGGTTGGCAACAGTCTCCTAAATCAGTTGTGCTACATGAGCAATAGAGGAACTTTAAGGTTATCTTTTCCCCACCAGCTTTTGTGCCTTATGTCACTAAATTCAAAAACACGTCATAGAAAAGAATTGCAGAGCTTGAGCCTCACCAGAGAACAGCCTTTCCAAAAGAAAACCTTACATTGGCATTGGTTTGTAAAAAATGTATGCAGATGACCCAGGTAAACCTAAGTTCCTAGTTTTCAAACATAGAAACAAAAATAAATTGTGAAATGCGTGCCAGTAAAGTACAGTCATGAGGATTAAAATGATGCCTGGTTTTTGCTCCCACTTTCTCAAGCACAAAACAATCAGAAAATAAAACTCACTAGCTGATTGCTTTTGAGGTTTCATTTAAAACTTCTTTATAACTCCAGTGTACTTCCTACTCCTACTTATTCCTGCATCATCAGTCATGCACAGCACTGTAAAATACCATGTTTGTCACTCTTCTGAAATGTAAAGGTATGTGCAACCTATGTTTTTTCAGGCCTGCTGAGTGATTCATACTATGATGAAATCTTACTATGATGGGAGGAGAACAGGCCGTTCAGAGTATGCCAGTAACTTTTTCACAAGTTATTTATCAATCTTTCAACACATTACCACATTTTTCCTATTAAAACACACAGAACTATCACCCAGGAGCTAGCAAAAATGGTGGCATTTTGCTCCTATTCACAAAATGTGGGCTAAACTACCAGTGACCTTGAAATATAAAGTGCTTTTTACTGTCTATAGTAAGCATAAAGGGTTTCAGACTGCAAGATGCACAATTGCTTCATCACAAAATGAGTAGAAACATTTCATTTCTGCAGAGCCTGGTCATTATTTGTGAGCTGTGTAACATGAGGAGACCTACACAGAATTTCCCTCAAATTAGCAACTACGTATGTCCAAGTCAATTGAGAAATAGGACTTAGAAAGCCTTAAAAACATATTATTTGCAGTGCTATCATTCCCCCTGTTTTAAACAGGAAAAGATTAGGTTAAGAGACACAGGTACACACTGGGGATCTTACCTTTTACTTCTCTGCCTGGATGTACAATTTGAGAAGCGATCTGCCTGTAAGACAAGAAGAAAATAGATTTTCTGTTTTCATGCCCACGATTTATTTTTGTGATCCTAGAGATCCTCTTTTTTCATCAGGTATTAGATAAAGCACTTTCTGAGGAAGGTGAAGGTTCTAGTCAGACTCTTAGAGGCTGAATAGGAATTGCAGTTTAAGCAGGGCAAAGGCAGAGCTTGAAGTTCACCTACATTTCTATTACACCCTCCTATAAACTAGGTGCAGACTGCCATCTTTTTATAGTATATCTATATATCTTTAAAAAGGTAAGTGGATATTCTCTACTTCCTAAACACATATGATTCACTCATGAAAAGACTAGTTTTCAAGTCATGAAATCTGACTCGTTTCTTTTTTTTTAATCTAGTTAGAGGCTAAGCTGTTGTAAGGAAACATGGTGGAGCTATATTTATTTGTACCAGCTAAATATCTCATTTGTCAGCATTCTGATCAGGAGCAGTCTGCAGATCGGTGTCTTTCCCCTCCATAGTCACAAAATGAAAATTAATTTCCCCCTCCAAGCCCCCTGTAGCATCACGAGCCAATACTCCTGGAAGGCCATGTGAACACCATCAATGTCACACGATGCAATTTAAGCAGAAGACCAATGGACAAGATCTGTGTCTTCACAGAAAAGTGAAGTTTCCATGGGAAAGTTTCCTCTCCATGGGAAAGGAACTTATTTTTATAAATTAAAGCATATCATGTAGCATTTTTAGTAAACTATATGGTTTTGGTTTTTGAGTTATATAATTTTGGGTTATATGACTAGATTAAAAAAAGTCTAAAACGAAGATTAACATGGAATAGACAAGATAAAATTTTTTGACTGTTTTCTATCAAAGCCAGTTGAACCCACCAGAAACTTGGGAGTAAACAAAAAAACTTAGTCTAAACATTAGACAGACTGAAATTTAAACATTATGATATAAACTCATTTTACCTGTAAAAGTCCTGCAATGCATAACAAAAGTATTTTAATGCACTCATCATCCTGAATTTTTTGCTTTGATCCTTAATATGCTGGCCTCCTGCCTACAAACCTGAAACCTAAAAACAACAAACTCAGTGGTGGGAAGGGGAATTGCTACCACAAACCTCAAAATTTAATAAGTGAAAAAGCATTTTTAGATTCCAGTCAATCTTAAGCAATATGACCACAGTATATATCATCACACATAGTGACTGAGCAGAGCCAGGGGCCTGTGTCATCCTGCAAGGGGAGAGGAGGATCCTGCAGGGCTGAGCTTTGCACCCCCAGAGGAGGTGGCTGTCCAGGCAGCTGCTCCCGTGGTGTGGCTTCCTCGAGTCCAAAACTCTGACACTTATCCCAAGAACGGTGAAGTGTCATTAGACGCCAAAGACACTTTTCCCATCTGAGAACATTATTTTCTGCTGGGTTTCACTCTCACTGTGGAAAGGATTGCTTTACAAGATCACCTTTTCCTTACATTGATTTTCCGGTTGCTTTGCCTTCCCGAGGTTTTGTGGAGTAGAAAGGATCATGTAGTACTGAGCTTACAATAAACAAGATCTGGAAGAGGACTCTGTATGACATTAGGAGGTAGAACATAAGCTGATTTTTTTAGATCGGGCAGTAAAATAAAAAAAAATAACAGATTAGTGTAATGAAGTGTCTTTTTGTTCATATTTTCCTATTCTTAAAAAATAAAACTATTTTTCAGGTTTTAGAAAAGAAGGAAAAAAATCAAAGTAAGGAATGTTCTCAGCATTCCTGAAACAAGTGATTCTTCATATTACTACTTTTTATGGGAGTGACTGTCAATCATCAATCTTCAAAACTGTCATAAACACCCACACATGCTATTTCAAAGATACCTAATGTAGGATATATAATACCATATTTCAAGCTGGATTCAAAGCTTTTCATCTATCTAATAGTTAGGAACAAGGAAAAACACAAACATCAAATGAAATGAAATGTATTTGTTGATGCTAACTGCAAATATTCATTTTATAAAAATTAAGTCTATTACACATCTATTTAAAAATAATTTTTCATGTCTGAATGATGATAGGGATCCTGAAATGACTAAATCCATAGAGAACCACTGATCCAAGGAGCAGATATGCCAGACAGGACCAATATTAAGGTGCATGTCATGGCTTACAAATTTCCTCATTTCTTAAAGAAATCAATAATCTTTCACAGATTTCATCCCATTGTGGCTTGATCTCAGATACTCATCAAGAATTTATAATCCACAGAAGCAGGGAGGGGAAATTCCACAAACTCCTATTTGTGGAAGGCACTCCTCCTCCAAAACAACAGAAATATTCATCACAGCTTCTAGATCTTTCCAGATTCTGTTAGCTAGGTATATTAAAGACAGAAAAGATGCACATGACAAATTGTTCTCCTGTTTCCAAATTATTAGGAAAAATAATCAGCAACAGTGTATTTGGAGGTGCACAAAGCAATAAGTTATAGCTTGCTCATGGTGTAATTGAACCAAGAGAGAAGCACTGGGCAGCCAAGGGATGGTTGTAAGCAGGCTTGCACAATCCCAGGATGATTGCTTGGAAAGAACTGCATAGGAACATGGACAGAATGAAGTAAGGAAAAAATTATTAAGACAGATAACTTTAAGTGCTTTGCTCCTTGATCATGTTTGATGTTTAGATGACCAGATAGTGTTTCATGCAATCCAGAAACTTTACACATTTCTGCAGTGACTGTTGGTTGATAACCAAATGGACCACGGCTATCTATGCAAAGTTGATCAAACAGCCCAAGGACATGGCCACAGGGCACTGAAAGTGTTCAGAGCTTCCCTAGAGGGACTGGTGACCCCTCACTGTGCTGCTTTGTTCCAGCAGGCCAAGGACCTCACAGATACAACCAAACCTGAGCCTGAGGTAAGCTGTGTGTGAATACTAAATAAAAGGAAGCACAGATTCAAATAAATTTTAACCTAAATTTTAATTCTCTTGTCACATCCCTCAGGTGAAAAAAGCTATGGCTGAACAATGGCTGGGGAGCACAGGAATTGCCAGCAAAAATGTGGGAGGAAGAGCTGGGCTCGTCTCCCTGTGGCTGGGGCAGGTGGCAGGGCCACACTGGCACCAAGGGGATCTTCCTGCACGGGTCCTCCCTCGGAGCTACCACATTAATGGAACCTCAGGCCCACTAGGAAATACTGCATATATTTCTTAATATCAACTCCAGCTTTCAAACAAGTGCATTATTTATTCATTAGTACTACATTCAAAGTGCTGTTTCCCTTGTTATTTGGTGAAATAAATGAAATAGTGATATCACACTAAATCCCAATTTACAGCTCTTGCAAGCCCCAGATGACTGTATCATAAAATTCTCCTTACCCTCCCCCTCTCCACTCCTTTTTGCCTTGTGTCTGACTGAGAGAAGAACTGCCCACTGCAAGGAGCTGAAGCCTGGATTGGTGGCCTGACCTAAGCTGAGGAAGATATATTAATGATTAATGGATTCCAAATGGGAGTAAGGACAGTCCTAGACTGAACACTTGGATCAGAGGATTGGGCTCTACATGTAAGGTGCACCTGCAGATACATTTTTTCTCTGGAGAAAGACTGGACAGAGACAGTGGGGCAGACTGGACCATACAGACACAGTGCACATATGTGGAGAATATTTTCAGTTCCTTGTAGCTTACTTGTCTTATGAAAAACAAAATATTTGTCTAAAAAAAATGTAGACTTGATTAATTCTTAAATCTTGATTTTTTCTTTGAGAGACACCAAAATATCTCTGGTTCTCATGTCCAGCTGACCTCCTCATGATTGTAGCACACAGTTCAACTCTCATAAGCTTCCTTTTGCCAAACTTGCAAACTTCATGTTGTAAGAAATAGAGCAAAATAAAGGGAGATTAAATAGTGGGAGGTTTTCAAATCTGATAGGTTTAGAACAAGCTTCAAATTTCATGTTCAGGTACTGGCCTTTTATAATTATGCGAAAATTCTAGCTTTGGCTAGCCAAAAAATTCAGCTCACACTGGCTTTGGGGTCCTAATCTCTGCTACTTTTGACACATCATACTTGTAAGGAGAATCTTAACCCCAAATGCTCAATATAGCAGACTAACAAGATTTCAAAAGTTTTCTAAAAATTTGTGATTTAAAAAACTGTGAATTTTAAACCCCATCTGGTGATTCTCAGTATCCTGCCTGTTGCACACTTGAGACACAGCAATGTGGAGATATGGGGGTGTAATTTTTCAGAGGGCTGTAGCTGTTAAGCACCCACTTCTGACCAATTTCCATAGTCACCTAAACTCCAAGGAGCCCTATGTGTCATGGGATAGCAATACTTAAGGGCAATATTATCTATCACCTCTCACCTTTCAGTTCCCTTGGAGCCGCTATTGACTTTAAAGATATTCGAGTTACTTTAGTACCAGGACTTCAATTTTTCTCTCCCCAAGTATTCAAGCTCCCAGGAAACAGCAGATGCTTGGCCCACACAGGTGTGTATGTGTGTAAGGGTATGGGAAAGAGGGAGAGCAGAGATGTGTAAGGGTGTGACAGACTGGGACATGGCTCCTGTAGTCCACAGAACTGTTTAAACACACCCAGCTGCCTTCAAACAGGCAGGAAAATACCAGCACTGGCTGCTCAGGAGAGGCAGACACATCACTGTGACTTGACAAAAGCAAATTTAGACCTCTCTCTTTGAAGAGGTAACTCAAATGAGGCTAAAGTAGGCAGAGTTAAATTAAACCAAGGTCAGAATGTAACCATTCCTAAGACAGATTTAGGCAGCAAACCCCAAACTGCTTGAGGACACAAATACTGATACTTTATCTTGAAATCTAACATGCACTATCTGGCAACAGCATTGTTTCAATTATGAAACAATTCACACAGCTGACACATGTAATGAAGCTTGCTACTTGCCTAGTATATCGTTTAAGGTAAAAGAAAAGAGGGTATGTTTTATCATAGTCTTTCATATCTTTGTCTATTGTTCTGCAATCTATTTGCATACCTAAAGGGAAATGGTCTTTTTAATTTCTTTCCCCTCTCCTAATCATCTGAGGCCTATTTAGAAGTGTTCTGTATCCTGTAATCAGGCAATTTATACAGTGTGCACCCTTAGGCTACAGCCATTACAAACAAGCTGAAAAACTCCTTTACAATAAATGATTTAGCATGGGAAGACACCATTCATAATTAATTTTTTTCTGTTTGCATTGGCAGATGGTCTCAGACATTGAAACATGGCCTATTGCCCACACCTTTATTCCAAAGAGAAAAGGGAAGCCTTAGAAGAAAAAGAGAAATGCCTGTAAGACTGCTTCACTTTGGGAATAAACATGCTCCCCAGCTTCTCAGAAATTTGTGCATGCTAAAGACTGGATTCAAAGATCGTGGAAGTCAAAGGAAAATAAATCCCATTATCTTCTGACCAGGACCTGAATTAAAACCACATGGAAACTATTGACTTGAAGGATGGTGCGACTATTTTTTTTTCATTATTTTCCATAAGGGTTATTTCTGAGGCAGCTTAAACAGACATATTGTGAGGGTGGACTTGAGAATGATCAGCTTTGGATTTCTGAATTCTGGGTACTCATTGAGGCAGCAAATAAAAGAGAGTTCTGCTACTAGCCACATTTTAAGACATGCATTTTCCTGCTTTCACAGGACAGCTGATGACAACTTCATTCTCCATTTACTCATGTATTTGCTCACTGTTTACATGTTGCTTTTCAGTACTTTAAAACAACTTCTGATGCACTTCTGAGTTGCTGGCATCACTGCAAACTCCCCCAGACTGAGATCCAGCCAAGCACACTGTCATTTTAGTGGCCCGTGCCAGTATTTTGTGGATGGTGATAGGATAGTCTAATCTACTACACAGCAAATTCCTAATTTAAGAGAAAATAGACCCTTCTGTGACATGACTCAGAGTACTCTGACCCTTCCTTTTGCTCTGTAACAAAAGAGCAGGCTGCATTTCTATATGTGACCTCTAGAATGTGATCTAATCAAGTCTCACTGAGGTCTGCAATGTGTTGAGTGCTGGTACTGAAACCCAAAGCCACTGGCTGCCCATTCAGGATGCTCTGTTTGGATTTACACACACACAAATGCAAAGGCCCTGGATGAGCTGGAGGCATGGCACAGGAGTTACAAGATGTCATCTGAAAATGCAGTTAGCTTTAGCTGCATCTCATTTTTGTGGTATCTGGTCCTACCTTTACTGCCAGGAAGACACATTTACCATACCCTTCAGCATCAGATAATGCAGGTGAGCTGGACCATTTCAAGAGGAGGTGACACGATGTACTTTAGGCAGGGGCACTGCACAGAGTGATTATACACAGCCAGAGGCCACTCACCAGGTCTCCACAGGCCTTACAAAGTTCTTGCTGTTGACTTCAGGTAATCTTCCTCTGAAAATATAAGAATCAGCTGGTACTAGCACCAACAGGTATTATGTGCTACATTACAGTTTCCAAAGGAAAAAGAAAACGGGAGCATTCCATCTCCAAACACTTTCCTGCCCTCTGAACATGATCCTCAGGCCCAGGGATCACCCCAGGCCCTGCAGCCACACACAGGCAACAGGCTGGGGGAATGAAACTGATACACACTTGCCACTCGCCTAAATCTTACTGACTTCTGCTTTAACAGGGGCTTGGAGATCACCGCAGTTGCTTAATGTTGCTTTGGTCTTCTCTTTTTCCCACTGTGCCAAAGCCTACTTGCCTGACAGATGTGTTGAAATGCCAACAGGAAAGCTGTTTTCACTCTAATTTCAACCTGGCTCAAACCATCAGTTTTACCACCACATCACAAGGATTTGTGAAAGTCAAAATGTTTCATCTGATTTAGAAAAAATAAAGCCTTTGAGTTTTCAACTTTTGTAATTTATCCCGTGTCCTAACTATCAGTCCTATGTCAGTCGAGAACTGAGGAAAAAGCTCTTTGAAAAACTCCAGTTCTGAAGAAATAATCAACAGTTGTTAAAATGGCATTGTTCTCTCTGCAGTGCAGAACCATCTGGATACTAGCAAAGAACTGGGATATACTGGATATTCCACTGGCCCAGGGAAAAGTACTTTCATAAAACCAATCTGCTTCCTTCAGTTGAACACATTACTCTCACTGTTTCTTGCAGTTGATGCAATACATGTTTCTGCCTTTCTATGAAATTTCAGCAATACCTGAATTCATAATAATTGTCTGCTAGTGATCTTCAGAATGAAAACACATTTATTTTATTAATTGGACCAAATCTTGAGGCCATTTAAAGGTTGTTTTCTTAGCCCTTCATTAGGTATTCCATAGAGATGGTAGCCAGGGTGTCTTTTGCCCTTTCCTTTCAGCAACAGAATAGGACCTTTCTCTTCTCTTCTCTCTCTTTCCCTCACTGATAGACACTTAAAATTCAAATTACAATTATACTAGACCATAAAAATATACAGGTAAGGCAGATGTTGTAAGCAAGCTACTTGACAGAACCTCTTTATTTGTTTGGGTGACTTAATAAACTGCAGAAGCTGAGGTCATCAAAACCTCTCAATCATGTTGCAGTCTAGTGCCAACAGCTGTAACAAAACTGGTGATGTAAAACATGTTAAACATGCCAAACCCAAGTTTCAGACAAGGCAGTCTGTAATAGGACTATTTTCTACTTGAACATTACACAGCAATGTGCTCAGGTTTATTTATGCTGTTCTTAATAGGAATAACTAGAAACCCTGTTTCACTTGCTCAAGGCTGAATGCAAAGACTGTTTTGTCATGAAACAAACTTGAGACCTGTATTGCTTTCAGATCTGGTTAGACAGAATACAGGTATTAAAACTGGATTTTAGAAATTGAGTTTCATCTTTTGTAGGGGAAAAAAATCTATTCTTACAAAACTATACTAATTGTTACAAGATTAGGGTGAGAAAGAAAAAAAATTTTTGCCTCCACCATTTTCTGCCTCTTATTTTACAACCCTATTTCAGTTAGTCAAGAATTCCATAAAGAAAGCATGAATTGTACAAAGAAAAGCAAAAAGATCAAAATTGATTGATCAGATAAAATAAAAAGGTCTTAGGCAGGATTTCCAACTGTGAAAAACAATCTACAGGCAGAACACGTACAAATTGCTTGTAGGTAAACTATATTGCAGAATATTAGGGAAAGAAAGTAAATAGGAAAGAGAGTAGAGGCAACTCTACATGGATTTCCTGGGACACCACTGTGGCAAAGCCGAAGGGTCAGATTCCAACATCTAACGCACAGCACGTACTGCCACACAAGTCTAAAAATTTCTGCTGACACTCGTAAATTGCCACATGTTTGGATTTCCAACAAGATCTCACAACAAGCTGTGTTACTGCAAGTCATTATTTGGGGGAAAAAATGTCTCTAGTGATGTTAAAAGTCGTGGCAGGATGTACTAGAGTGTCAGGAGAGCTCACTGGGGAGCATTCCTGCCTCAAGGCCAGGAGGCTGGATATAAATTCTGCACCTGGCTAGAGGCTGGGGGGAATGGGCTAAAGTTTATCTCAGAACTGTAGAGAGTCAGTGGTTGTGGACAATGCCCCACTGGCAAATCCCAAGAGTAAAGGTAGGCAGAAGCAATGCAAGATTCCTGTGGCTTACACATTTCTGAACCCTCCTGTATGGAAAGTGCATCTGAAAGATGCTTATGCAGCATAGGTACACACTAAGCTATAATGAGCTTTAGAGATTTTTCTGAGAGACCCATGATAATTAGCTGGTCTGCATTCCCCAGAATTGGAGACCAAAGAACTGTGTCTAATATTTTCCCATAAATACATGATTTGTATCCATTGCGTTTTTCTGAAATATGGAATCAGAGAAAAATTATGAGAAAGACTGAGTCCAATTGTTGATTTTTTGTCCAAACTGATTCAAAAGATGCTTTATGTTTTAAGATGTTAATTAAAAAAATGATTCTTTTTATATGCAGAAAAAAACCCAATAGAAGATATTAATCTGGAATGGCTTAAAACTCAATATTAATGGCCTACACAAAGCTAATATCTTGCCTGTTTATCTATGTCTATGACATTGGCTTAAAAACACATGGACTTGAGACGTATTTTTGTTTTTCACTTCCTGTTGATGCTTTGCTTCAATGGCCTAAGGTTAGCAGGCAGCATACAAAATTGTTACTGAATTTTCCCAAGTTTGAACACAGAGAAAAGGGTAAAAGCTTGAGCTACTTATCAGTGCCTATGATAGATAAGAGGAGGCTGATAGATAGATAAGATAGCTAGATAAGAAGAGGCTAACTTTCTTATGTGAAATGTTTTTTGAGTTCCTTAATAGAGTAGAAATTAAACATCTTACTATGCTGAAGTGATTTTTGTCTCCTAACTCTGCTGAGAGGCAGGAAAGTGCAGTCTCATGGGGGGAAGCTCACAGTCCCCGAAGTGTCCTGCCATGGACACTCACTCTGGCTGACCCAGCACTAAACCCAAGCACATCTGAGTCCCTGTAGCCCAAGTTCTCCCAACTCACACCGGCCCTGTGCTACAACTGCAGGTGAGGACTGGCTCAGGGACGGGCGAGAGCCACTGTGGACGGGTTTTGCACAATTACTGCAGCAGCCAGTAGCAGAATGTGCACCAAGATCCATGGAAAGCAAGTTAAAAAGCCCCCAAATTGCACAGAGCTTCTAAATAATGTCCTTACATGAGCCATCACAAACCAAACAATGAATACTTGTCTTCTATCATCCCCAACATATCTTTTTAAAATAAAGTCTTATACACTGATTTCTTCCACTAAAAGTGGAAGTAGAAGAAATACTCTGAAAGCAATGCCATGATCCTCTAGATATATCTTAATTTCAACAGTAATGCTTATTTCAGTCACATGATATTGTTGAAGTTTATAAAAAAATTGTCACAAACCCCACTAAAAACAACAATAAAGTCATTAATGAAAAACCAAGAGAAATTTAAATTATTACTTTGTTTATGAATCATATGTTATCTTCTAATAAAATGTCACAATTGACATATATTTATGCATAATATGTGCAATACAAAGCTGAGTTGAACAAAGATTTGTTCTAAAAGTAAAGGCTTGACTTCATTTCTTAAATTCTTAATTATGCAGCCCTGGAATGGGACATAATTTAACAGGACTGTCTCAGTACAAAAACCTAAAATTATATACTTTTGGCTAATAAAAACCAGTTTTCCCTAAACAGGCATTCAGAGGTTTGACCTTTAACTACATTGAAAATAATCCAAAGTATTCTGAATTTATTGGACTTTGGAAGAGCAGTTAAGAGGGCCTGATTTAGAAAAGCCCATTTTAATCTTAATTTGAACCATGATACATATTTAAACTTTAATCAGGCAAGAGTACAATGCTACCATCAATGGGGTTGAAAATAGGAGGATTTTGGACTCTTAGTGGTGTGGCCTGCCCTTCACAGCCTGATGCACCATGGTTACTCTGATTATTATTCACACATAGTTCTTCAGCAGATGGAAATGATGAGAAGACAAAGGACACAGTCTAACATTTTATGAAGTAACCTTATGAAAGTCTTGAAGAACATTTTGGAAAATGAATATGCACTCTTTTTGTTTTCATAAAAGTGATAATGTGCTTTGCAATGGGGGAATTTTTTTAAAAGAGGATGGGAGGCCATGGCAGACTGACAATATTGTGAAATAATCTGCCACATACACAAATTCCTCAGTTTTTATGAAGTCCATAAAATATTGATGGCCAAATTTTTGACTTCAGCTATGCAGATGTAGATGATGATACCTGTAAAAAGAAGTTAAATAAGATTATTATAACCATCTTGTGTTCACAGGGACTAGGATTACACCATTGCTTGAATTGAGAGTAATATAATGTCTTTAAGTTTACTTGAGTTTTTTCATCTTCTTCAATTGAGACATGGAAAGAAAACATGATTTTAACAATAATAATTTCACAAAACCACACACAATTTACACACAAATATATATATAGAACAAATACTATTTTTCAAAATGTACCAGACTTACAGTCCTAGATCTCAGTCTTCCAGAAACTTACAACCTTAATTACCTTATGTTCATGGGTATGTGACTTAGTCAATTATTTTTTTTAAAAGACAGATGCATAGGAGTAAGTAAGGACTACTAAAATCAATGGGGGGAACCCCAAACCCAGTAGCACCTCCAATCTTAATTTACCTAATAGAAGTCAAAATACAGTGAGTCAATCCCCTGCTCAGTATAAACCAGCACATTTTACTGATGTGAATGGAGCTATGCTGACTTACACCTACTGACACAACAACCCAAGAGAGGTAAAGGGAAATTCTGATCCTTGACATATTTCAGCAACTTCCATCACTCCAGCTATGGAACCTTGTCATATTGTGATTCCTGAAAATTTAACCATCTGGAGGAGGAATGTGAAAATACTGATTATTTTTTTCTTGTCAGATGACTTGTTCAAAACACAGAAGTGAAATAAGTTGCCAAAAAATCTCCATATAAAAGAAGTTTATTTTGGAGAAATTAAGAAAGAGATAGAAATAATTAGGCACCTAAGGATTATTACTCAATGGCATTCCAGATGTAGTTTACTACTGCTTTTGTTCTCTTCAGCAAATAACATTTAAATACTCCATACAAAAGAGAAGTCCAAGGATGTTTCATCACAAAGTAGCTGATGTTCTGGGGTAACACAGTTCCTTGAGACATCAGAGTCCTTACTTCAGCCTCGCTGAATTCAGAGCATGGGCAGAAATTTGGGCTCTTCTGGCATATGGTTGAACTCCTGTTTTGTGAGAAGGATTCCTTCCCTACTCAATAGCATACAAGTTGACCATGCAAAGTGAAACATTTGTCAGGATAAGGATCAGAGCACACATCATCTGGTGGAAGGGTGAGGGCACCCTTGGAAGGCAGGAAGGTTGAGATGTGCTTGAGCCAAGGCATCTCATGGCTTTTATTTGTTAAGAGAACACAGTTCTCAAGTAGTTGGGTGAACTTAGCCTTTTATTTCCTACGCTTCCATTACAATGCACAACCCCAAAACATCTTGAAATGTCAAAACAGTTCATTTGACATTTTCAAAATGAAACATTTCAACATTCCGTTGAAAACATTTGTGAGTTTTGTTTCTACTGAGATTATTTGTCAAATAGTTTTGATCATTCTGGACTTTTTCTCAGCAGTAAATGTTACCCTGGTTTCTCCCCGCTCCTTAGCTTTGCTTTTCAAATGGCTCAGCCACAGCCTTACTGATACTTGGTAAATTTTTTGTTGTTTTACTTCAAATGGTAATTTTAAATACAAGGCTTCCTGTAATCTGCAATGCAACAGCCTTCTTAGTCAACACCAACCCTGTGAATGTTCAGGAGACCCTATGGTGTTTAGAAGGAAACAGGATATGTAACATTCCGCTAATTGAATAAGACGGCTTTTATTACTAAGCAGCTTCTTTCCATTTCCCACTGAAGTCAAGATATTTACATACACCTAATGCTTCAATTTACAGGCTATAAACAGCCAAGTCATTGCAATGCAATTATTAATTGCTAGTGTATTCGCATGGAAATTATTAAGCAGTTAATATTTTTAATGAAAGAGCAGCAGCTAATTTTGGCCTCACAAGACAATTTGTCCAATGACATATTTCCTAGATCTCAGAAATAACAGACATAAAAAGACAGGTTTAGACTGGGATAAGATGACTAAAACCTAGAATTTTCAGTAACTCATTTCTATATGTTTAGATGTGTAATTTATATGAGCCTTGGCTGTGGGCTTGAATGGACAGCAGAAAAGCATGCTGAAATGAAATGCCTGGATCATTCAGGCCCACTGAAATGGACAACACAAGCTTCAAAGAATCTTTGTGATCTTTTAGTCAGTGTTTTCATATTACAGCAGGCAAATTGCTGTAAAATGTATATTTTGGGTTATTATCTTGTTTTTGAATGTGTTGAAGATGCAATGATATCAAAATATATCTTCCAAGCTTTACTGAAATCTTAGAATGGTATGTGGAAAAAAATGGCAGACTCAGTTTAAATGATGACATAGGAGTGTATATATTGAGGCCATATAACTAGCTGGAAAGACAAATTAAAACTTATCCTAAGTTAAATGTTCTCCTGACTTTAAGGAGAAAGTTTTGGCCAAGCTCAAATATGAACACCTGCTTCTAAACACAGAGCTGACTTTCTGCCATTTGCCAAATGTAAACATTCTACCATGCACTAACAGTGAGTGTATTTTTGACTTGTAAACAGAAATAGCATTAATAGCTCTTTAAAGACATAACCTATATAAAACTATGAAGATTTTAACCCAAAACCTGTTTTTCTAGGGAATAAAATAAATAATAACAAAGAAGAGGTTGTCATTACAGCTGTGTGCTAAAGCCTACTGAAATCAAAAGGCAATTTCACAGTGTTCAAAGCACTGGGTATTTAAACTAAAGTAACAGTAGCAATTTCCCTATCATCTGCCTAAGCCTGAGTGCTTCACAGGGGTAAGGAAAATACATTTAATCACATTTACTTCATTAGTTATCATGCATTTTATTGACTTTTTTATGCTCAAATCCTATGATCTATCCTGTAAGGAAATATTGCATATATCAGTTGTGCCTGGAAGTTACTGAAGAATACATGAGAAAGGCTCATAAAATCTGATTCTACAAAGGCTCAGCCCCAAGTTACAACAGGCTTGGAGACCTCACCAGGGGCTGCAAATGGGGAGGAAGATATTTGTGTGACTGAATTGCACAGAAATATTGTGATTCTCAAGGCCAGTGTGATCACTCCAGAACTTCAGTGAGGCACACAGTCTTAGCTGCTTGTGGGATCAGGATCTGACATTGCCACTGGCATTTTCTCCAGAAATTTACACTGCTATGGGTGCTCTAAAATCATTATTCAAAATATGCACTTTGAAAATAAAATTAAATTTGCTAACAAGTTTCAAGGGCCTGTTAGATACTCTCCTAAAGTTTCTATCTTCAAAGAAGAAAACAAGAAAGTTCAATGATTACAAAGAAAGGAAACAAACTACCTGTGAACGAAATTTAAAGCTTGTTGTTTTTAAGTTTTCTTGTCATCGTTCATTAACTCATTTGCTCATTCAAATCCTCAAGAGAGTAAAACTCAAATCCTGACAAAGCCACTACGCCAAACACTATTTTAAATTTTGCATGTGCTGCTCAAAGCCTTGTGCTCAGAGCTACAGAAACGTGTCTAATCTTAGAGTCAAACACGGAGCAGCTCCTACCTTGACTGGTAACCGTTAGCAATATGAGCAAAAGACATTGCACTGCTGGTGCCAAAGCTTTGAACAAAATTACTTCCTTTAACACACCGCCACCTTAATTATGTGCTGGAGAACATAAAGCAGGTCAGACAATTTGTACTGGGACATCATAATTCCATCAGTATAATGCTGACATTGCTAAAGATTTATGAATGGAATGTTGCAATTATTTTTTTAGTAAACATATCAAGTTTCACTAATGGGGGGGCTGGAAGTACTAATTAGCTTTTTTGTTGGGTGGGGTTTTCTTGTGGTGTATCATATAAGATGTGGGGAGCAGAGGGTGGAAGGGAAGGTTCTGTGAAAAAAACAAGCACACACAATTTATGTATGGCCTGTAATTCAAGCAGATGTTCTTATATAGGGGCTGCAGGGATTAAAGCCTTTCTGCACATAATTCTATTTGCTAACTACCTTCTGTCTGCACAAACCTTCCAGCCTATGACAGAATATTGCTAAGCCACGTTTCTTTAAAAGCAAAAAGGAAGAGTAGACAAACAATCTTAAAATTT
Source organism: Acrocephalus scirpaceus scirpaceus (assembly GCA_910950805.1). Classification (NCBI taxonomy): domain Eukaryota; kingdom Metazoa; phylum Chordata; class Aves; order Passeriformes; family Sylviidae; genus Acrocephalus; species Acrocephalus scirpaceus. The sequence goes on along the minus strand of OU383783.1, from coordinate 12,000,228 downwards.
CTGTTGTTAGTCTTAGAGTTTGGCAGTTTGACTGGCTTTAAGCAGTTTGACTGGCTTTAACCTTTAACCAGCTGGGTGATTCCACTGCAGTTATTATAACTGCACCCAACAGCAATGACCTTGCTCGGCAGAGTTTCCTTTGGACAGCCATTCAAACCAGCACTTGACTGCTGTTGGCACATACGCACTGGTACGGCAGAAACAAATTGAACTCATGCTAAATCTGAAGAATGAATATTTAAATAATATCCAGACATCCCCCTTAGTGACCTTGCTCAAAGGTTTGTCAAGATAAATAGGCAGCTCTAGACAGAAAGAGGTAAAACCTGTTGGGTGGTCAGTATTGTAATTCTATAATATGGCAATATCACTATATGATGGCAAAACTGCAACTGGGGGACAGAACATTCCAAAATTAATGATTTTAACACTCTCCTGACAGACACGCTGCCTCCAGAATAAAAGAACTGGTGGAAACATTGAAGAATTCTAAAACTTTCACTGACAATTATTTTCCTGTATCTAAAGAAAATAGTTGCCCAAGCTCATTTTCTCAGACACATCAGTGCAATTCCATCCTGACACCACTGTGATGACTCAATATTTGCACCAAGCAATATCCAAGAGTGTCTTCAGGAAAAAACATTTTTCTATCACCACTTGTAGGCACATCCAGGACCTTGTATCGAGGAAATCTAACATACGAGGATAATTTCTGTAGCAAGTAATGGTTCAGGAGCAGATCTCTCTCAGTCTTCATGCTCCTTCTTGAAAACCTGTGTGGTTCATCTCTAGCTGGGATTAAAACCACAACACACGTATGGAAAGAGAAACAACCATGAACTAATTCTTCTTCTCCCCTGTGATTCTCTGTAAATGTAAAAATTGTAACAGTCTCTTAATGCTTTTAAATAAAGCTCCATCTATGTGGAGACAGGCAAAAAGGAAGGGGAACAGGATTCAGTTCATGATCTGGAGCTGGAACTGAATTTTCACTGTCCTATCTGTCATATTGTTAACTAACTTAATACATTAAAAAATTAGAAAAAAATATTCAAAACTTATCTTTCCTTTTATAATATAGCTGGTGTAAATTGTGGTTTTGGTAGATATCATTAAAAATCTAAATTCTGCCCCACCACTCTCTGCAAATAACTTAAAACATTTAAAATATATAATTTCAAGGACATCTTTACCTGTATTTACATGTAACAGACTGACAAAATCTAGTTCAGGAATATTTTGTATAATCATTTTTTACTGTCTTCCAGCTTCATGAAAAGGTTGTTGATTCACAAATGCTGTGGATCCTTAGCAGGATGCACCTCAGTGCATTTCACTCTCTCAAATTATCTTTGAAATAAAGAACATAACTCAAGAACATGATGCTATAAATGTGACAGCTAAACATAGAATCCTTAAGGCTGTAAAAGACCTGTAAGATCATCGAGTCCAGCTCCAAACCCAGCATCATGTTCAACACTAAACTCTATTCCCAAGTGCCACATCCATACACCTTTTGAGCACTGTAAAGAGCGGGATAAATTTCTGATCTCAGAATAAAGATAAACATTAAATCTTTATCAAGAGATTTGCTTTCAATTATTCTCATATTAGAGTGCTTCCAAAGGAATCTGGATAGCATCCAAATAGTTTGGGATCACTTATTTTCTTTGAAAAGCCTTTTAATATGATGTTGATCATAGACACTCCCATTTTCTTGTGCTTCAAATATGTGACAGCAATGAAACCTTTTTTTTTTAATGCCAGCCAGCTGCAGCACCTGCTCTTGTGTTCACTTTTCATATTTCACTTGAGATTTGAAGCTTTGTATAACAGGGCATGTTGACTAATTGTAGTCTTCTTATTTAAGCTTTCGTCTTCTCGACACTGAATATAAAACGGAGAATGGTACAGAATCCTCCACCCAGGAGTATCAGTGTGAGTACTGCACATATAGGAGGGCTTTTGTCTCATATCATTCTGGAACTGCCTTAGAAATTTTGCAGACAAAAGATGGAAAAACCCCAACAAATTATTCTATCAGCAAAAAGACAAATCATACTTATTTGTTGCTGGGTAATATCATATATACTAATTCACTGATTTATTTTTTTTCAGCATGTCCAAAGCAACTGACCCTCAGAAGTTGTGTTTAATCAAAAAAAGTAGTATCATCAGGACATGACAGTGGAAGCTTGTGAGAATAAGACAGAGGTTCAGAGATGACCACTCAGTGAGACGCTCTTCAGTGACAAGTGGTGCCAAAGTAAAACCCTGGATAGGAACTTTCTTCATGATCTCGAGGGAGAAAACAATCCTCAGAGTGATTTAAAAATGAAACAATGTAGTCTGAATACTTTTTATCTTATTCATGTTTCTATTTTTGTTTCTAATCTTTGTATGCTTTTGCAGCAGATATTAGAAGGATTTTTTTGTGTGTGTGAAAGCTACACCAAAAATGAAATTACGGTGAAACTACATGCCCATCTAGTTTTTGTAATATAAGGCAGATATTGTTTCCTTATTCACTTGCAATCTGAAGTCTGCACTGAATCCAGTTGTGCCTACACAAAACATTAGAAACTCTCATATGGCATTTTTCTTCATATTGAATTTTTGTAGCACTTTCATAATTCTTTCATAATTATTTTTAAACACTTGCTTTAAAAATCTGCTAATCTTCACTGAAAGAAAATGAGTGGGAGAAACAGATGTCTTCCTTTTTGTATCATAGACTAATACCTTCCTCACACCACTTTTAAACACTTCATTAGTGAAGAGTACATCATGAGGGATTGAAACACAGGATAAAGACACAAACTGACATGTTGGAAGAGGGAACAGATGGTGACATGCCAACATTACTGGTAGGAACAAGAAATTCAGAAGTGTAAGAGGAAGCAACAATGCAGGGCACAGGAACAGCACCAAATGAAACTTTTCTTCTGTGCAACTTTAAAGACTATTACTTGCCTGGATCAAGGACTTGTGTCACCAGTGGTCTTGATAAGAAACATATGGATGCATTTTACAATGGTGTGAGGATGCGATTCTGGTATTATTAGATCAGTCGACAGCATTCCCCCAGGCAGTGGGCATATTGTGAGCATAATGGTATTAATTCTACTTCATTTGCTACAGCTTAGTTGTTTCCTTCGCATCCAAATCCTCGTAATGAAAGGAGAGAGGTCAGAAAGTTTTCCAGTGTACCAAAGGTCCACTGTAAGTCATTTGGATGCACATTCCTAAATCACTGTTACAAAGGAGAAGCTATTAAAAAACAACAGGTAACACGCTGGCTTGTGAATATTTGTGCAGTTGAAGGATTGCTCATGAATGGAAGATTGAATGGGAAGAATCCAATCACATACATGAGTATGAAGGATCAGTTTGGTGACAAAATCAAATCTCATTCTAAAAATCACATAAGTGAGAAACAGATATTTCACCCATTTATAGTTGCTAGACAAAGGGAATCTGAACTCTGTTCACCCTTTCCCATTCTCAGCTACATCTTTTTCTTAACCAAAAGGATTTTTGCACTCAAAAAATCTATAATTCCTGCTGTGTACAGAGTTTGCAAAGATTTCTAATGAGCACAAACTCTTAAAACCCCTCTTCTTTTTTTAGATAAACATATTTGATCTTTCCAGTCATTATCATTTTAACTTGCAAAGTGACATTATGCCAAAAAGAAGGAATTCATAAATTAGTTCCAATTTAGAAAGTTTTCTTGTCATTGTATAAATGACAGATCTTTAAAAAGACGACTTAAAATGAAATGCAATAAAAAAAATTCACTTTTGTGTCAGGTTTTTCTTTTCTCTCTCTCTCTTTTTTTTTTTTTTTTTTTTTTTTAAGACTGAAAGAATAAAACAATGTGCTATCAAAAAAGAAATGAGTGGTACAAAAAAAATCACAAATGTGCATGGACAGGAAACTCATTTAAATTCCCAGATTGTTTTAGGAAAGTTAAATTTAGTTGGGACAGTAACAAAATAAAATGTAAGCAGAAAACACTTTGCAAAGTTAAATTCACCTTTCAACAGAAATTAATAAAGCAGGATTCACATCCAACTTCTTATTCAAAACCCTGCTGTTGGCTGGAGATGTTGATGCAGGTTGCAAACCTGTTCTGAAGTCAACCAGAAGTTTGCTAATTATGTTACTGAGCCAACATGACACCCATGCATTTTGTTTTTATTCTCTTTAAAGACTGCAAAATTTAGATGCAGAATTTGGTTTGGCTTTCAAATAGCTTTAATGTTTGGGAGCACTTGACTTGAAATCTTTGAGCAGAGTGTATTCCTGTAATGAATTGCTGATATGTGCAGAAAAAGATCAGGAGAACAAGTGATGCCAAGGTGACAACAGACCAGAAGCTAATGGGAGACTTCCCTCAGTGGAGGGGAGAAAACAAATTTAGGGTTGTATGTGAAGATTTTTTACACTAGGAAAGGAAAGCATTCAAGTGAGACATCACTCCAGGCAGTGACCACAGAAAACTTTTGGGGTTCCTGTAAGTGATTCTTCAATGGATTCATTACTTCAGCTTGTTCTCAGCCTAAAATGGGATTTATCAGGGGTCCCACATGCCTGTTCTGGACTTGTGGTTGGCAGATTTATCAAAATACCCATCAATGTACTGAAATGGAGCAACTTAACCACAAAACATTTAACCTCTAGGAAATAGTTTCCTGGCATCATCTTGTTTCTTGCTAACTGTTCAGAGTTACACACAATCCTATCACTCTAAGATCTACCTGGCATCATAACAGTTACTTCCCTTTTTAGTAAGTAAATGTTTGGTTCTGTAATATTGAGATTTTACTGCCCTGCTTTTTCGTTTCTAGGTGTCTTTTCTGAAAGTCTAATAACTTCCAAACAAAAAATTAAAATTAACTTACTGGGAGCTCTGTTTAGCACCTCAGGTTTGAACATTCACGTAGTGAGATTCTATTACTACTTTTAGCTTCAAGTTTTAGGCAAAAGAATTTCAGACAAGGGATAGCTACTTTTACTCACTCAAGAAATCACAGTACTGTCTTACATTGCCTGCATCATCACACTCCATGAAAGGCAAATAAATTAATTTCTAAGGCATTTTCACCTTTGGCAGCTCTGTAGAAGCTTCAGTTAAAAAGCAAGTCTTTAGGCAGCTTAATGATAGCAATGTGCAGGTTAAAAGGTACATCTGTCAGAAGCCAGTAGATATAAAAATACAACAAAATACTCTAGTGTTTGTATCACAAATAGGAACACAGAGCTAAGAGAAAACCACCTGATGTGCAGATCTGCTGCCCTAGTGCTGGTCATTTTAACAGAATCTATTATTTCTATCTGAGACAATAGTGATTGCAGAATACAATTCACAAACCTTCTTCCCTAGTGGGACAGAATTTGTTTTTCAACACCTTTTTTTGTGAGAGAAAATTGAACATACAAATTTTCAGGGTGTAGTGCCAAACTGTATTTCAGACAGCCATGAATGAAGTTAATTGTGGAGGTTCATTTCTCCCAAGCAGTTCTTGGCTACAGGCAGGTTCCCTGGTTAGTCTGAGCAAATGCAGAGGATCATGGCAGTCACACATTCCCCTTTCAGTGCTGGATGTGCAGGGAAGACCACCAGAACTGCACAGGAATGCCATGACACTATGGGATCAGCTTCCAGTAAGAGTCAGTTCAATTACTGAACATTAACAACTGCCAAAGTAAAAAGAGTTCAAAGCCTTTCATGGGTTGTAACTTCACCTTCATTCCTCCATAGGAATAAGTTCAGAATATGTCTGATGTCTCTAGCAACCAACTGTATTTCAGGGGGAGATTTGGATCTGAGTCTATCCAGTACAATTTCAAGATACTGAAACTGCAGCTGATAGAAACTTCAACATGATTAGAATGATTTACTTATCCCCACATGCAAACTTTCCTGTTTTTCATTTTTACTTTTGTAGTAGACTTCCTTTTACTACTTTAATGCCTACATTTAAGGCAGAAAGTGAAATGATATTTAGGATAATGTTTTAGCATCTGTTTCACAATGGTTTTTATTGAAGGTGTAAAGCACTTGCATTCATAGAGAAAAGAAGATGCATTTTAGAAATAAAACTATTAAGTAACATTATCTTGCCATGGTTCATTCCCACCGGGATAGAAGAACCATTTGAAAAGCATAACTGAATTCAGTTGAAATATGATAAATTTTTATCTCTGTCTTACCCATCTTTTCAGCACTGCATGCTGATCAAGAAAGCAATGAAACCATAGTGTTTATGTTTAGAAGCTTTTGTCTGATCATATGTTGTACAATACCTTCATTCCCCCTACTACATAGAGAATAACTTCCTCTTAGAAAGGAGGATGAACATACATGTTTCCATATCTAATTACCAATATACAGTCCACCAGCAGCAATCAATGTCACGAATGGATGAAGACATGAGAGATGAAAATATGCCTTTGCATATCATGGCAAAAACAAATGGTCTCCAGGTAACAGAATGAAATGGCTGCTTGTATCTGGCACAAAATCACAGAAATACATATCCACAGCAAAATTTACAGACAACTGCATTGTCATTTCTCTGGAGGTCAAACCCTTAATACTGCATATATCTTCTTTTGGGAAAGCAGACACTGACAGGGACCATAGAGATATGCCTATTAATTATCTTCAAAAGATTGTTTACTGATTCTTTCCAAAGAAGATAGAAACTGTTTTATTTAACAACTAAAAATACAGCTATAATAAATTCAATTAAAACATAAATATAATATTATGAATAAAAACATTACCAAATAGTTAATTGAGAGTTCAGTTAGTATGTATTTCTGAAATATAGGCCCCATATCCATTTTGTAAGTCACTGGATCCATGAGTGATCTGCAGACAGGAGATCAAAACTGCCTTTTGAAGTATATTGGTTCTCCTATCACCCTTATGAACACTGCCTCATATAGAAAAGTAATATTAAACCCCAAGTACACAGTAGGGAAGCACCATTTCTGCTTTGCAGATGGCCAGCTGAGACATGAAGAAATTAAGTGATTTTCCCAATGTCAAACAAGAAACCTGCATCAGAATGGAGAAAATCTAGGCCTTCTGAGTCTTGGCTGATTTCCTGAACAATCAAACAATTCTCATGTTCTGGCATGAATAAACCTCTGGTTGCAGATTGGATTGGTGAAAGCATTAGTTCATCATGGGATGAAAAACAAAAAAGAGAAGAACTATCTAAAACAGTACAATATAATCTGTACAGCAGTTTTCTTCTCCAAAATTATACCCCGAAATCTCAAAGTTAAATAACACAGTAATTAAAAAAAAAAAAAGAAAAAAAAAAGGCAAAAGAAAAATTAAGTATCTTAGACGAAGAGAAAAAGATGTTTCAACTGAGGCATGAAAATAAATGTAGATAATAATTATCACTTATGCAATGCTTTTAATCTTCAAAATGCTGTATAAATATTACTTTAAAAATCCTCACAACACCTCAGGAGGTGGGAAAATATTAAGCATAATGTAATAAGTTATATCCTCATATGATTTAAACCAATTTTCATTCTAGGAAACCAAGTTAAAAAGAGGGTTGGAAGACTTAAAGAGTTTGTTTAAAGCACCTTAGCTGGCAACATTCTACAGAAAACCCTCCACTACCACCTAAGAGGACTGTGGTTCTCACAGGCATACACGAGTCAGCTTTAATTAATCCAGTTCAGGCTCAGCACAGGCTCTGCAGCCGGGGTTCAGCAAGACTCCACAGCCTAGCCCAGACTGCAGACAAATCCTACAGGATAGCTAGCCTGGACTGCAGGCCTGGGATGGGGTCACTCACAGGATATGAGCTGGCTCATTAAAAACTGAGTACCTTGTACAAGGGGCCATCCCACAGCTACAACGTGGCACAGGCACATCCAGGGCTGGGGCAGTGGAGCTGCCTCCGAGGTTTTCTCCTTTGGCTCAAAGGCAGCCAGGCAGGCACACACCAAGAGGCTGTTTTACACATGATGGAGCCGCATCGGGGATGGAGCTTTTCCACCTGCAGAGCCTGCCAAAATAATGTAAAAGGGCAAAAGGGAAGGTGGTAAGTCTAATCAAAGACAATGTTTTGAGCCGAATAAAACACTTAACTGCATGGAAAATTCCATTAGGTTGATTAGATACTTGCCTTAGGGCCCTCTTAAAACACCTGTTAAAAAAAAAAAAAGATAGCTGTATTGCAATGCGGCTTAAAAATATTAGAAAAGCAGGAAATGGAGCTTATTAGAGCTCAAATTAGATCCAAGATTTATGTGAAGAACAGTTGGCCTCTTTAAAAGGCCTGCTTAATCCCTAGATGGTTTTTATTGTTTCTATTATTATTATTTATTTATACAGTGCCATAGGTATACATGGCACTTTACAGACAAATAAAAGAAAACATGGGTCCTCCCCCAGAGAGTTTACAGTACCTGACCCAGCAAAGAGTTAAGTACACGAGTAACTTCATTTACAGGACTAACCTCTCTTGTAACCAATGAGATTTTTCAAAAAATCAATTTATTGACATGATTATCTCTTCCAGGTCAGATCCTCTCATCTCAGACATTCAGTCTGAAGCCACAGGTGCAGAACCCAGTTCACAGGAATAACTACTTGAGTTGGGCATTAACCTCTGCTGAGCAAACCTTACAGTAGGATTTGTTCCAGGTAAAGATTTTGTTCCATGATAAAGGTAAGCCAAAGCAAAGAAGGAGGGAAGCTAAGAAGTTTTTGTACTGGTAAGTTGGCTTCACTGAAAGTCTTTTACTAGCATGTGTAATATTTTCTCAATTGAGACAGAAAAATTAGTCAGTGACTGAGAAACAGCTCCATAATATGGCTTGGTGCACGCCAGGGAAATTGGATGTTTGTTGTGCTCCTCCTTGCTGCACCCCAGTGTGACAGGGGCCACTGGCCAGAGCTCTCTATCTGCACTCTGAGGCTGCTGTAAGGAACCTTCCAGCACGTGCATTACACCCCAGGTGTAAACTCTAAAAACAATCTGTGGAAGTGTGTTCTTTCTTATTTTGCAAAAGAAGCACTCCCGGTTCTCTTTTAAACCCCTACTATTGCATTGTGTTTTGTCTGGAAGATGAGGGGATCCTGTTCTGCTCCTTACTGTCCTGATGCCCCTATTTCTGTGAATGGAAAATTGGAGCTACTTCAAGCCACTTCTCTTTTGGAGGGTAGTAATGACTACTCCAAATGTGCAACCCTATTTGCCTGCATATAAACTTTTAATAATGTTCATTAAACTTTATTAGAATTGTTCGTGCAGCCAGATCAGGATTACAAATTAAAACCTCAATCCTGCAAACACTTATGGAGCTTTATTCATATAACCAAAAGGAAAAATTTCTCTTTCTATACTCACACACTTAAACTGAATCTGAAATGTAAATATAGTGCTATTTATTTTCTTATCCGCTGGCATTAAGGTTAAAAACATGCAGGCAGGAAAGAAATTATATGTTACTGGTATTTAGAAAAAGAAAACAACTCCACAAGCTTTTTGAAAATGCATTTTTAAAAAAAATCATGAAAAAAAAAATTGGACTTGGAAAAGTCAATGAAAAAAGTGAACTATGACTGTAGATGCATAATGATACACAGAAAGTGCTGGCCAGAAGAGACACTGAAGTCTCTAGAAGTGTTGCGAGGAACTCTATGGGCAAAAGGATCTTCTGATACAAGAACCCAGTGAAGCTGGAAAGAATTTTCCCATTGATATGCTTTGAATCAGATACAGTGACCAACAAACTGCAGGACTGCAGGTAAAGGAGCAGCCATAAAATCCAGAAAGAGTTTTTAAAGAAAGCAGACACGAGTGTCATAAAGCCAAGGTCAAACTCCATCACTAACACAAGTATGTGTGTGAGAGAATTATACCTCTTTTAATGCTAAGTACAATATTTATGATTATTTATTTATCTTGAAACAAAAGATAAATCAATTCGTTTATTTTAAAAAGCATGTTTTTATTCCACTGAGTAATTTCCTTTGAAAAAGAAAAATATTTCCTAAACCCATTAGCAGTCAAACCTAATTTTTTGTTGTTCCTTCTATTTGAGATGAAGCTGCATATCATTATTCATGCATAATCTGATTTCAGCTGATTCCTTATTTACAATTTTTTGGTACATTCTCTTACATAAGCAAGAATTAATATACTCAGGCATGAAAGAAATATGCTCTATTGTCTTTTACTATAATTCTTTGGGAGGTGCCATACATTGTCTTTAACTCCCAATGACATTCAAAACAGCCTGACGAAAACACGAATAAATACACACATAAACAAGGAGAAATACACTAATAGCAAAATCATTTGAATACAGGCTTGTATACAGGTACATGGAGCATGTGTAGTATAAGCAATGCAAATCATGAGCTGAGCCCAAATTTTTGAATAAGCACGAAAATTATTTAAAGTTCGTCCAGCCTGGGTGATAGAGGGGGGTCAGAGTAGTGCCCCAGAGTCACTGCCTGCCCCCTGACAGCAATCAGATACCAAAAGCTCAGCTCTTCCATCTCCCTCCCTGCCTGAGAGAGGACCCCGGCACGATGAGCTCCTTCTTCTCTAAATGAGAGCACCCTCCAGTGTGCACACCCAGTAACATCCACACACCCAGAAACATCCACACAAACCCCTAGCAACATCCACACCCCCAGCAACACCCACACCCACACCCAGTAACATCCACACACCCAGAAACACCCACCCACACCCCCAGCAACACCCACACCCCCAGCAACACCCACACCCACACCCAGTAACATCCACACACCCAGAAACATCCACACACCCAGAAACACCCACACCTGGCAACACCCACACCCAGCAACACACACACACACAGAGCAACACCCACACACACCCAGCAACATCCACACACACACCCCCAGCAACACCCACACCCACACCCAGTAACATCCATACACCCAGAAACATCCACACAAACCCCTAGCAACATCCACACCCACACACACACCCAGTAACATCCACACACCCAGAAACATCCACACACCCAGAAACACCCACACCCACACCTAGCAACACCCACACCCAGCAACACACACACACACACACACAGAGCAACATCCACACACACCCAGCAACACACACAGCCAGCAACATCCACACACAAACCCCTAGCAACATCCACACCCCCAGCAACACCCACACCCAGTAACATCCACACACCCAGCAACATCCACACACACACCCAGCAACACCCACACACACACCCAGCAACACCCACACACATCCAGCAACACCCCCACACACCCAGCAACACCCACACACACCCAGTAACACACACCCACACCCAGTAACATCCACACACACCCAGTACCACACACACCTCCAGCAACACCCACACACACCTCCAGCAACACCCACACACACACCCAGTACCATCCACCCCATTCCTGTGCAGCTGAGCCCATCCCAAGCTGAAGCTGGGAGTGGTGTGGGAGCAGAGGCTGGCACTGGCACCAGTTCTGCTCTCTGCCAGGCTTCAGGGAATCATGGACCTCTAGAGGGTTGGTAATACTGAGAGAATAATTCACACTAGAAATACAGTGAAATTTTGAGGTTTGCTTGCAGATCCACCCTTTCTAACACAACCGAGTTTCCTGTCCTCACCCCAATTCCCTCCTGCTATTTCTCTTACACATTTTCAATAGTTATGAATCAGTGAAAGTCTCAGAACACCTTGTATCAATACAAACTGCTTGATTCTTTTCCTTTTGACTTTGTTATACTTTTTTGTCATGGGGAGTCACAGAGCCTGCAGCCTTTCATGACGTGCAGGCAGGCAGCTCTCCTGATATATGAATTAGGAAGAAAAGACAAAAACACTTCCGCCTGCTCAAGTACAGAAAAATGTTAGTGAATATGGAGCACAGTAAGACTCACAAGGCTGTGTCCCATTTAACTCATTAACATTTACTCCTGAGCTGCTTATTACAATATAATTTTGCTACTTCTTTTTATATTGAATTTTCTGTACATGGAATGACAGGCAAAAAATTTAATGTTCATAATGCTGAGACTATTTATTCTGCAGTAGTTAATAATACTCTTTCTTTCTCGTTTATCCTTCATAATAATTGTCTTCTTCTCAGCAGGTAGATTGGTTTTTATTTATTTGCACAATTTAAAAAAAAATATTTGCAGTTCTCATTGATTTTTGCCTACATGCAATAGTATATTTTGTGGCATTTTAACAAATTAAATTTCAAGTGGTTGATATTTCCAAATTAATTCTGCAAGAATAGTTCTCATATTCATGTACAGGAAAGACGAAACAGATATTATAACTCTAGAGGTAGTGACTGGGTTGTAAAATTTGACCTTATGAAAGAAGTAATGTGATGACTGCTCAAAACTAAACTGTTGGAGGTCTTTGGGATTTTAGGGCCTGTCACAGTGTCCCTCTGAATGCTGCTCACAAATATAAAACCTTTCTAACCTGTCTTGCAATTAAAATTAGTTTATCCCAACTAGTCTGTTCACAGAGCCAGATTCTAAGGGCAGATGTGACTTGGCAAAATCCAGGTCACACCCATCCTTTCCATTTCAGAATTCCTCTTTTAATCTAAGGCTTAACAAGAACTAAAAGATTTTATAGTAAATCTGTTTATAATTAAGAGAATATACTTGCCATCTAAATGTGTGATGTCACTACAGGTTTTTCCAGGAGCAACTCCAATGTGCTGAAACTTGTCCTACCTTCCAGTGAATAGTCCAGAATTTTGAAGGTGTCTGTGTGCCCAGCTTCAGCAAAGTTGCCACCTCACATCTTTCAACATGTTGACTGAAATCTCAGGAAATGATTTTTTACTGATAGGTTAGTTCTGATGCACAGAGCCTTTAGTCATACAGCTGCTTTGCAATATGAACCATGTACCTCATCAAGAACAATGATGCTGACCACACTTTACAGCCAAATCCAGCCCTGCAGGTGAATCTGAGGGATACACAGGTGTCTCTGGAGGCAAGTCAACCATACAAAAATCAATATAACCACACAAAAAATATAAAAAGAAAACACTCCCAGGGAGCTTACTAATAGGTTTTTGCAATCTGTCTTTTACATTCAGATTAATCAATAAAGTAAAAACCACCACTGTCAATGTTTAGGCACATAAGCTTCAAGGCTCTATTTCTCAATTACAAAATTTTCTTGGATATTATCTCTAATCAAAATACCCTACTTGCTAATTCATGCCCTAACATGGCATTTTGAAAGAGGGACTTGGATTCCCTGACTGGTTTAGAATATAATGAAAACAGAATGATCATATTCTAACATATTTTCAAAAGGAAAGCTCAGCTTATTTTTAACTCTAGAATTTTGACTTGGTTCACTAACCCTCTTGGCAACCACAAGGGGCTGCTGAGAGGTCCCACCAAAGCCTTGTCCTTTCCAAGTTGGACAAGACCCAACACCTGAGCCACTCATGGTGTCCCCTTGCTGAACCCTCTCCAGGCTTCCAGTGCCTTTCTTGTTTTCTTTGCTTTTCACTAATACACTACAGCAGCTATCCCAAAGTCATTGGCAAAACAGAATCTCAGAAGCCAGTCTTGTCTTCTGATTAAAAAGATGTTTTCTACTGGTAGTTCTAGCCTGAAGTCTATCAGCAGCACACTGTATTTCTGAGTTTTCTCATTTTGATATTTATGGCTTTCTCACTTCGATATTTATAGTGTCTCCCCCTCTTCTAGAAATTTAACAACTTAGTTGCTCACAAGTCACCTAAGAAAAAAGTTGACATCGTAACATTGTTCTACTTAGAAGCATTAGAAATAATGGAGAGATGCTACTTATTAAAATATGATCACTGACTTGAACTGCATAGAACAGGCTTAGTAAGAGAATAATTCCCATTCTTGTTCTCCCAGGAGCAAAGCTGCATATTCACTTTTGGTTTCAGTTCCAAACTGCAGGAATGTTCAACTGAAAAATGCACCTCATTTCAATTATGGAACTCTTCTGTGCTCCTGACTGCCCTTCTCCAGTGGCTTAACTTAACTGCAGCAGAGAGAGACTGGATGAGAGCAGAGAGAGATGACATCACATCTGTCTGAATTAACAAGGTTACACACAACTACAATTAAGTTCAGCTGAATGAATCAACAAATAAGTAGAAATACTTTTTCCCATAACTTCCCAACATAAGTCACAAGAACTCCAACCTTTGGAAAATTCTCCTTTAAATCAAGACCAATTAATTTTATTAATTTCATATTGGTTTTGTACATGTTAATACCTTTTATAGGTCCTTAGCCTGAACAATCATTTAACTTTTTAATTTTTAATGTGCCATATGTCTTTAATAAATAACTTCTAGTGTTGTTTCTTCCACCTTATTTTTCTCCTGTGCACACCATACATACTTCTATACTACAAATGCTGTCTCTTCTCTCTGTACAAATTATAAAGGGTTGTCTGTATTAAAGATGTTCTACTCTGTTTCATTTAATTTCACTGATTAATGATTTTGTTCATTGACCATGCAAATACTTTGAATTCAACCAATGGAAATAATCTCACAACTGAACAAAAATAATTTCAGTTTTTACATGTGCAATGAAAACATTTACTTTGTTCGTATGCATCATGTTTAGAGCCGAGAAACTGAGACTGGAAAAAGAAGTTCCATCCCTGACTTGGTAACCAACTTCTTTTTTTGATCTTGACTGTATAAAAGACATGAAGCTAAAACTTGGTGCTCAGGCTTCCTCACTATTTGATTCCAATCTGCTGTGAAGGACTGAAGCTGCCCTCCAGGGACCCTTAGCACAGCGATGTGACAATGGCAGAGTGCTTTGCCTCCTGCCACTCCAGAGGAACTGGAGAAGAAATTTATCCACACTATGTTAAAGAGCCACTGAGGGCAGTTAAGAAGCATATTTTCTAGTGTTTGGGTTAAGGAGTTAGCTGGACAAGAGCCAGGATTAAAAGAACTGCAATAACTCAGGGTTGTAGGTCTTAGTTGATTGTCCACAAGTTTGGCTTAGTTCAAAGCCACCCTGAATTTTGGCAAAACCTACGTTCTGCCTCTTCAAACTTCGTTAACAATTTCGGTGACCTGATTGTTACAGAAACATCACCAAAGCAATATGCACAAAGGAAGGAAATGTGATGTGAGGAAAGATAAAGGACTTTTGACAGATGAGCCTCTTGATCAAGCATATGCAAGTAATAAAGGGTGGTTTTAAGACCTAAGTGACCTGGTCTGATGAGAGTTGGTGAGTAAATCTCACTGGTATCTCTGAGAGAGGACTTGTAAGAAATTCCTTATTTGAGATTTGTGGCACTGAGCTGACCATTTTGAAAGTAGACTAAAAAACTTGTCAAAGTCTCAGTTTCTATCACTAAGAAAAACTAAAGGACCAGACCTGCTCCCTGTAACTGTTTTCCTACTTCATTTATTTTCCTTCCAAAGGCTTGGGCTTTGGCTCCTCTCTTTAGATAAGCCATATCAAAAGCAGGTGGGGGAACACGTAATTGCAGCAGCAGAGTGTGCAGACCTGTATCCGCTCTCTGAAGAGAACCTGGTATCAACCACCCTTGGTGCTAAAACTTGAAACATCTCATTGGACACTCTGGATGTTTGCAAGCCCCTCTGAGGTTGCAACATCAGAGGGGACAGATTTAAGTCTAGATTGATATTTAGTAATTTTTCTTTACCAAAATTAGGTGCAAGACTGCCAAGTCCTCCAGGCCATACTTTTCCCTACACTTGTTGCTAAGAAAAGAAAACGGCACCAGATCTTTGGCTGATACAAATGGGAATAGCATTCATGTCTCCAGGGCAGAGCTACAAATTGAAATTATGGAGTAATTAGTTCACAATATTGTGATGGCTCATAAAGAATTCTTACAAATTAAACGAATCACAAGTTGTCTTACTTTTTATTTTAATTAAAAAAAAAAATTAACAAATTCCATTCCCTCACACTCCTTCTATGTGCCTTTCCTGGTCCTTAGAATTCCAGTGGATTGTAATAAAAGGGAAAGACTGCAGTAATTTTTCATTGATGTGGTAATACATCTTGATATATCTAATGGTGATAACAAGAAATGGTGAAACTGAAGGGTATTTTCAGTATTAGTCTATCTAGGGCTCAATTTTTTTTTTCTACAGCTAATTTTCACAGTTCCACATTGAAGAAGGTAAAGAGTAGGATTCTTATAACAACGCTTTAACACTTATTGGTATATAATTAATCACACAGTATTTTCATGACTGACCTCTAGGAAAACAGGAAGAGAATTTTCGTTATTTTTCATTTCTAACTGGCAAACTGAATAAGACAGAATAAAATACTTTTTCCAAGAGCCATAGATTAAACTGGACCAAGAGCAGAGGTTCTTGGGTCTATCTCCTTTAGGTCAGATTGCAAAACCTTTTTTTTCTCACTGAAGCCAGTGAGAGCTGTTGAGGTATTGTGGATTGCTTATTCTGCCTTTTGGCAGCACTGCTAATTCTGTGCAAAGTAGTAGGATTTAAATGTATGACTTTCACCACTGCTGCTCATATATTGATCTTTGAAGTCCTTCTTTTTGTTTAATAACAAAAAGATAACTGAAGATAACATTCATAAAATCAGTAATACCAAATAAAATTTCCCCTCTTTGAGAAAAGGCCTGTTCCACTAAAAACCACAAATGGACTCTAATGACACAATTTTGTTAAGGAGCCCTCTCAGTGTCAGTGTGCAAATGACACCAAGAAATTAGAATGCTTTAATACAAACCTTCCTGTGCTTTGCTGATCCCATTAATGCCCCCCTCTGTTCTCAGAAGTGACAGAGAGATGGGAGGGAGAGAGGAGCACATCATGGTCCTGTGGCACTCAGGTCCTTGGGCTGGCCCCGCACTGAGCACCTGTTTCAGAGATCTACCAAGGATGGTCTGGGGCTAGCCTGAAAAACACATTCACCATTTTTGTATGAGACTGGTTGCTGCTGCCCAGACTGCTCCTGTGTAATTTGGAGGATAATCTGAGCCAAATGAGGAAGATATTGGCATTTTGCAAATGACTGGCAATAGTCTAAACAAGAGATTAAGATGACTATATAATTTCTTTGCTCCTTCACCAGAAACAACTGTGTTTATATTTGCCACAAATCTCTTATGTGAACATTCATTTCTAGCTAAAGCTGTTCTACCATATGGATCAGATATTTTACTTTCCCAAAAAAAAAAAAAAAATCAGTTCATTTATGATGGAATATTTCTTTGACTATTTCTATGGAATGATGGGGGAGACTGGTAACCGTAAGGTTTTATCTGTACAAAGAGAAAATGTCAATATCTGTTTGCTGCAAAAGATCTGAGATTGGAGCTAGTAACCTCAGGTACATATACCTGAAGGTGCAGAAGGTGAAAATCTCCTCAATCTACAAAACTATGAGCTTTTCACTTCAACTGCTCTTGTCATTGTATTCACAAGCTGTAAGTTAACAGACATTTAGAAAGAGCAAATAGATTGTTATTTAGGATAACTAGCATTAATATAATGAGGAAAAAATATCCCTATTTAGACACAGAACTAAGAGACATGAAAAAAGAGATATGAGAGGCAAAATGAAATGGATCTTTTTCTAACACACTAAACCCCTTACCATTGTTCTGTCAATATGGTGATTAAGCTTTATCAGCCATACAGCAATCGTTGTCCTTATTTATTTTCTGTGTTGTCAAAAGTGTTCAAATGCAAAAATGTAACAGTCACAATAATTAAAGGAGATGGTGAAAGTTCATCTCTGTGAAATTAAAATTAAAAAAAATATAAGAAAAATAAAAAAGGAAGGAAGGAAAGAAGGAAGGAAGGAGTTTAAAACCTAGATGTTTAGACAGCCCTGCAAGCCCCCTTGTGACCTTACTCTGATATTTAACAAAACATTAATCTTCTTGCCAGCAATTATAAAGAATACAGTGATGTAGCTGGGGCTCAGTGAGTGAGTAATAGTAATTCCATTGTTCTCTTTTATTTATGCCTTGGCTGTACCAGGCAGATGAGGTAAGTTGGGGCTTTTTATATGTTATTATTCTGAACTGGCAATACATAAAGGCTGATTACACAAATATCTGTCTGTTTCTGAAGCACTGTTTCACACCTCCTTCCAGCTCATGATCAAAGCGTTTCAACATTTTATTATGAAATCATGAATCCCTACTTAGTTTGCATATGAATTATAGCCTTTAAAAAAAAACCACACTGGTGTACAACAGTGACAGTGCCTTTTGAACCAAGAAACAAAACAAGGTGTTACACATTACATCTGGAAGGCAATGACTTGCTGATTAATTCTGTTTTCTGGAGCACAGTCCAACCTCCTAGTGAATACATAAGCCTTGAGACCAAAGACATTTTTTTTTGTGAGCAGGCCAGTGATTTTATTCCTCTTGTAAGAAAGTGAGCTCTATTAAGAAGTTGAGAAAATGTTGTCATGTAGCTGTAACCAAAACAAAACTACAAGAGCTTCCCTCTGCTTTTCTGAAATGCAGTAGCTATTCTAAAAAAGGAAAATAATCCAACTGTCCAGTTAATAACATCCCACTGTAGAAACCATGCATTCTGAAAGTTGCTGAGTGGGTTCCATCCGCATGCGTAAAGCACATCGAAAGCAGACAGTGAAGCAGAGCTCCCTAAGCCATGCACAGGTGTCCTGCACCTAGTTCTTAGGAGAACTGCTATGGTGTATTTAAGATTCACACTTCCTAAATTTCAAGGATCAAAGTCACTTGATGTACAATCTTTTTATTTCAGAAAGAGGAGGGGTCAAGGTATCCACTCTGGTTTTTTACCTTCTGAGAAACTTGCATTTCAGAGTCAAGGATGTGAATCAGGGATAAGACATCACACAGTTTTGTAAGAACTGCATCCAGTTGCTGATGCTGATGCTAAAATGTGGTATTCCTGTACGACCTATACATCTAATTGAATTCCAGTGGTTGATCTTTTACATACATCATGTTTTCCTCACAGTGGTCTGAAAAAGTGCCATTCCTATAAAATATAAAATATGCTAAGGATTTTCCAAGTTTGTTTTGTACCATACAAATATGAACTGTGAACAATCTTATGAATAGAAATAAAATTTTATTGGGTTTTACTGTCAGTAATTTGCAACTATTAATTTTGTTGAAAGCCATGCCATTTCTGTCACTTCAGTCAAAGCAGGATTTGGCCCATAATTATTGACCTCTTTTTTTGTATCAACATCTTCCCCCTCTGTTCACTTCTCTGTATTGGCAGATGCAGATCACCTTTATAAATCTGATAAGGTCACCAAATCAAAATTTAAGATAAGAGGGTAAAGAGAAACTATTTCTGTTTCATGACCTGCCAAAAGGATAATCTAAACTGATTGCTGCACTTCCACACAGCTGTACAGTGAAAGATCATGTGGCCAAGGCAAGAGCCAAGCTGAGAACACTTGGTTTGTTAAAAGATTTTTCAGATCATCAGTAGGTGGCTGAAGCAATTAATACAGCATTTGTTTTCTGAGAAGCTAAAGGCTTAGCTTGTCACACTGAAAAGTATTTCCCTGTTGGAGTAAACCCATGGAGGTTATCCAAAAGCAGATTCAACTGAATGGCATCTGGTGTAACCTGGCTCTGTCTCACTGGTGGGACTCTGGGGCCATGAACACTCACACATCTTTTGTCATGATATCAGCCAAGGATTTCTTTTGCTGGCCAATTCAACACATTTGAAACATTTTGTAAAAATAGCTACCACTTCATACATTCTCTGTAAAATAACTCTGAATGTGCATCTTTGCCCTTATAATCATTTCTTCAGCACAGTCTAAAATTGGGTGGGTTTAAATTCTGTGCATTACAGTAATTGCATTTTTTACCCTAGCACATTTTAAAGCAGGACAGAACAGCATTGTAGTGTGTGAGATTAGCAATTATGCTTTTATCAGTATAAATACATTATTATTGAAATGAATGAATTAATGTATAAAGCCTCCATGTGCAGACTTAATAAAAGTGCCAGACCAAAGAAGGAGAGATCCCTGTCTGAACGTCAAACTTCAGAAAATAATCCACCTGGTTGCCCTCACAGACAGGCCACATCTCAGGGTACCTTGCAAAATCAAGGCTCTCTGTGCATGAGACACAAGCTCACAAAGGCAAGAATCCAGAGTTGAGCCTTAAGCCCTGTTCATAATTTGTCCCATTGTTCCAGCACATATGAGATATGTGAGACCCCCAGCACCTCTGAGGCTCCTGTTCTGTTCCTGCACAATAGGGGAGAGTTAAGGATTGCATTGTGCCCATATCCCCTCAGTTCTGGTGCCTGTGTAAGCTTTAAAGAAGATATTTAGAGTTATCTGAATGAGGGTTTATGGTAATGTTGAAACAACAGAATAATATTTGGGAAAAGTAATAAAATCCTCTCTCAAACTAAGATACATTAAAACTGGCTCAGTATATCATGCAACTCATTATGTGGAATTACACCATTCCTCTGAGCTATGAATTTATATAGTACGGAAACCGTAAGAGATAAGAAAATATGCTTGTAGCAAATGCTGTAAGAAAAATATTTTTGATTTGACAAAATATACTTTTGCAGAGCAGATACTTACATGCTCAATCTAGTACATTTCTACTTCAAAAACTAATTGTATGTAACAAAAATTTATCAAAGCTAATGTTATATAATTTGGTTCTGTCCATTTTTTACACTATTATCTTAATAATTATTTTGTAGTCTCATGAATCCCAGACTTTATGGGATAGATATTGCATTAGCTAGACTCTAATGGATCACAATGGCCACTACTTTTAGAAACACTCCTGTCCCACATTCCCAGAACCCATCACCATGGAGTATTTAAACAATATTAAATCCATACAGAAAAATATCATAATTAGATGCAGTTACCATAATAAGCTGCATTCAAAAGACTTAGAAATACTCATTCTTTACCTATTTTCTACTTGAGTGTACTATAAAATTTGTAAAAATGATACTTTCAATATCATCAATACAAAATTAAGCTGCAGGTTGCACAAAAATTCAGTGCACACCTTAAGGCACTCAGAATGTAAAAGGCTACCCAGGAACACAATGGGATTGTATTATGCTGATGCAATTAACATATTATACCATTTGCCACCTTGCTGGCCCATGGAGACTTTTATTCTCTGCCTGGAAATATCTGATGGTTTTGCAGGCGAACTAGAGATAAGATTGTTCACAGTTCTAGAGCTCCAGGTCAAGATGACTTCTAGGTCTCCCAAAACTGGAACATGTAGAGGATTTTAGTTAAGTACTGCTTGAGGACATCTTTAAGAATGAGAAAAGAGCCACAAGCTCAGCACAACCAGTAGAAGTCCTAGAGCCTTCTAGAAGTCCTAGAAAAAAGGTATTTTCATTTCAGATTTCTGGATTATGAAAGCAAGAGGACTGTAATGAGATTTTATTACCCAGAAGCAAAGCTGTAAGTAGGAATGGTTTAAGAAAAATCCTGAAGAAGTATAAGGTGGAATAATGTGTTCTTCTGGGAGTAAAACAACCTTCAGCTTCTTTAGGATAGGTAGATGCTGCTTTCTGAAGGCTCTGGCTGCACTAAACTTGGCTGAACTTCTGAGAAAAGCAGTTATACTTCTCTTTTGAATACTCCTGCTGCCAGAACGCTGAGGGTACCCTTCTAATTCTGGAAAGTGGACAGGGAAGAACAAAGGAGGAGGATATAAACACTGCCTGATTAACACGTGTGTATCTTATCTTTAAATTTTCTGAGAAATGTTTAATTTCCTCTTGTTCTCCAGCTGCCCAGTTACTAAATTTCTGCAAAAGTGAATGAGGAAAAACTGTTATTTTGGGGCACTAACTTGGCATTCAACACTTGAGACTTCTGCTGGTGAGGTAATCTTAGCTTGCCTCACACTTGTTGCCATATGGAACTGAGAAACCCTTGACTCTGGTTTCTTCTCTTTCCTATTCTGATCCTACTGTTTCCACTATCAACTGCATTTAATACACATTTCCAAACCGTGCTTACTGTTGCAGCAGTATCTCTAGGTCAACTTCTACTCAATTTCTGTAAGAGTCTGCCTGACAAACTTGCTATACTTTTGCTCTTGAAAATGGAGACTTATGGGAATCAAGTAGCTCATGAGATTTTCTATTTTTCCCCAAATTTTTCATTACTCTGATGTTCGTTACGTTTCTCAAATTCATTCACACTGATGGTCAGTTTGCACAGCCATTCTGCAATACAACTGAAAAATGCAAACATTGCTATGATCACAGAAGCATTTGATGATTTTGTAACTTTAAAACAAGCTGTTATGGCAAGACAATTCATAGTCTCACACAAGAATGTACAAAACCAAAAGGTCAGAAGCTCTCTCATGGTACTCATCCTCAGAGGCATGTAGAAGACCAAACACATACACACTCAACAAAAAGTTGTCACTTGGAATTTGAAGTTCTGCTCTTGGGCACACTTGGACCATCACCCACGGAACCCACAATTGAAGCTTTCCTTCCCCTGCACCGCCATGGTTTGAATGAACTTGCACTCTCCAAGCACAGCTGGTCACTCCTTTTCTGCAGTGGCCTCACCTCTTTTGCCCAGTATGTGAGGGAGCTGGAACCCATTCCTAAAGTAATTTTAACATATTTTTTCTACCTTCTGCATAATTTTGAAAGCAAAAATTGTCTTCTACTGAGGTTACTCTACATTAGCCGAAGGAACTTTGGGACTGTCTCACAGAGCTTTTAACAAAGTAACAAGCAAGTTTGTTCAGATAAACAAGCACTCAAAATTGGGTACAAGGGTACCAAGGTGCCTAATCCCGCCCCAAGGAGATGAGAGGAAAATTGGTTTCCCATGAAACTTCATGTCATGTTTGGTACCATTTGGAATGGTTTGGCAACCACCCAGGCAAAGACACCTGATTGCCACAGGCAGGGAGGTGAGCATTAATTCTGCAGCTTCTGCATGACACGTGGCACTGCTGAGCAGAGCAATTGTCAAACACTTTTAAAAGCTAGGCTCCCAATGCACAGAAAATGGCTATGGGATGAAGCCATATACAATTTCTAAAGATATCTTTTATCTCTGTAGCATCTGTTCTCATTATGAACTCATTTTCTTATCTATGCCTGGGTCCATTTCTTAAATCTGAACACAGGATAAATATTTCCACTGGCTTACATGGGTAATTGAGTCTGAAAATAATACTTTCAATATGGTTAATTCATCAGGAAAATAAAAAATACATTTGCACAATTTTAGTACATCTCTTCCTTTAGTACTTCTCTTACTTTACTGGAAATGTAAATTTACATTACTTTGTAAATTATGCTTATAATTATCTATTTAATCTCAGCATCTTTAACAAATTAACAATAAGAAGTATCAGTGAAAAACAAGTTATATCCACTTGAAATAAATTAAGCTGCTATTTATATCTGATACACATTCTTCCCAGTCATGATGGGACTGATGTAAGACCATCACTTCAGTCAGATATTCCTGTCTTTCAGACATTTCCTTGCTCTCCCTTGCCAAAATCTCTTGTTAACTGTTCATGAAAGGTCTTCCTAGAGACTGATATGCTGCACAGGATCCTTAGCTTGACTCTCTTTATTCATGCTGAGATCATATCTACTGATTTTCTAGCTCTTCTCCTCCAGGTTCTGTGCTGCAGTCCTTTCCTTTTTGAAGTTTCTATTTTCATAGATGACCATTACTTTCTTATATTTAATTCCTCCTAAGTGCTGTAATTTCCCAAATGTTTTTAATTCCATAAGCTGTTTCCTGTGATCTTCTCCAGACTACTTCTCAGCATGGTTTTCAGCTTTCTCTGGGGCTATATTTTTTTTATCCACCTCTTCCTCTCCTCTCTCTTCCCTCAGCATACAACAGCACTGGCCTCCTTCAGCCATAGCTCATTTGTCTGTTTAGCATCTGTTTGTCATTCATACCCCTTGATGTTAGAACACTCATCTTTTTCATATTCTCATCTACAGCCCACTGTGAATAGTTGCACAATGCCTTAGAGTCATCATAAGCATTTAGTGCTATTTCTTCTATTAAAATATTTGCATCCTTATCTCCAATGCTCTCATTTTTCCCTGGGAAGTTTTAATATTGTCATCACTGTTTTGAATTTACTGTTTCCTGCAGCTGATCTTTAATTAGAAAGCTTTAATGGGCCAGTGTATTTGCAGAAGCCTCATTTGTCCAGACTCCATGTATAAAAATCTGTTCCTAAATGCAGAGTTTGTCAAAATGCGGGTCTTCCATTACTTTTCTTATACGTAAGGGAGCCCACTGAAAATGTCCTAATTTGTCCCGATACTCAGAATTCACAAACACCACAAATAAACTGGCATCACTTCATGAACATAACACTGTAGAACTACTTTGGAGACAACAATTGCTAAAATTGGTATGTAGTAGCCATGCTTTTCTAAGCTTTTTCTGTTGTGTTTCTCTACGCAGCTGTGGATCAATGCAAGCTAAACAAGGTAAAATTTTTACAGAATGTTCTATCCTGAGGCTAAACGATTTTTTTCGCCCATTGCCCTGAAATTATTGTAATCAGTATTTATTCTTGAAAAAACTTGAAGGCTATAATCATATATCAAGGCCCAGTTGTGACATGTAAATACAACCATTTTTAATATAACATAAGAAAGCTCGCGAGCCATGCATCTGAGTGGTACAGTGAATACAAAACAGATGAGGAAAGCCTAAGGTAACAGTGAGATGGTAATGGCTGGTGTAATAGGCAGTGCTACTGCACCTCGACTGCTTGGCTATGATTAAACTAATGTAATAACTGCTACCATGCTAAGAAAAGGCACTAATAGCAGAATGGTGGTTTATGGTCTGCTCTCTTCTGAAATTTACTCAGCACCAAAGTATTTATTAGAAACATATTTATTGTGTACTCACTTTTGGATGTGCCATATGTTCCTCCACTGATGATGTAATAATTTGTGTTTATTTTTTTTTAAGTGCTGTATAAAAAGACTAAAGACGAAACTGGAACAAGTCACCAGATATCAGTGCTGAATGTGAGATCAGTTTCATAGGAAGACAGTCATGCCTCTAATGAGAAGTTTGCTCTAATGAAATGAAGGAGATCAAAGATGATAGAAAGCAAAGCTATGTAATGAAACAGTGATTTAAGAAGCCTGGGACATTTATTTTATTTTCATTGTAAGATAGGTTACTTGCCTTACAATTTGGTATTGTTTATTCTGGTGTCTGTACATGGTTTTGATTATATTAATTACATTATTGGCCAAATTCTAAACTCTTGTAAATCAAAATTACTATTCTGACTCCAGTGAATGACAGTGACTTATACCAACTGATAATCTACCCTTCAATGCCTTAAAAGCCAGGATAAAGACTTTGCAAGCCTTCTAAGAAGTTTGTTTGTTTGTTAAAATGTTACAATTTATTGCTGTTTTGCAAATGGATAGAATTTCTTGCTGTAAATGCTTTAATTACTATTATGAAATGAATTGAAATTTAATTAAAGATGAAAAAAAGTACAGTGGAAATTTTTAAAAGGATAAAACCAGCAAGAAACACTCCCAGATTTGAATGTCATTTTAACAGTAATTTGAACCAACATCTGAAATGTGTTATATAATTTTAAACATATACTAAAAATTATTTTCTTCCAGCTTAGAGCAAGTGCAGACTCAATAGTTGTTCCAAAGCTTTTAGTTATTTCCCCCCTCAATCTCTAGATGTAAACAAAAAAGAATGCTAATTTAAAAAGTTACTTCAGGCAATAATCTTGTCAAAGTAGTTAAAGAGGGTTAGACTCAATCATTAGAAGGTAGGGCAACATCTAGAGAAAGCATTCATATAAACACATTCCATTTATTTAATCAGTGATTCTCCAACAGTTTGAAACAAATGCCTCGGATATTATTGAAAACTATTACTTTTTCTCTTAATGAGACAATCAAAGGTGTGTTGGATTCTCTTAAGGTATAGAATGAACACGACACTGTTCCAAAAGGCATTGATGATACTAAATAGGTGGGCAGGTTTCACTGAAGATTGTTGTACCCTCAATTCCCTGCATTTTCCTTGTTCCTCAGAGGTTGTCACCAATGGCTCCATGTGCTGTTTCTCCACTGCAGCAATTTTACTGGGGTTTGTGGAGGGCCCAGTACAAATGGGGAAAGCTACACCTGATTTCTAAAAGGACTTCAGACTTGTTTGTGCACAGGCACTGTCAGCGTGTCACCAGCTCGGCTGTAGGTTTCCTTGTCTGTAAACTCAACAGGTTTTATTGGCTACAGCTGAAGGGTTGGACACCAAATGCATTTCTCAGGGTCTAAGCAACTACACACACATCTGCAGTGCCCTCAAAGAAGGTGAGAGAGGCCTTTGAGCAGGCAGAACTGGGGTGGGGCCATCGACCAGGGCCTCAAGGGGCACCTGCTCGGAAAGTTGGGCACAGCCAATGACACCTGTAAGATTTCAGCCTAGAAAGCTTCTTCAGATGCAGTGCAAAATGGCAAGAGCTTGAATGCCTCTTGAAAGAAAGCAAGCTCCAGTGGAGATTAGACACCCTCTTGTGCTGACACAGAGGTTATTCATGGAGCTCTCGAGAAAATCAGCAAAATCCCTGGGGAAGCTGACAGCTCTATTCCATTGGCACTCACTGGCCCCATCGTGTGCATATCCAGGTAGCTACCTTCAGAATAGACCCTTCATTGCAGTGAGTGACATACTGAGGATTTGTACTGCTGGTGTAGCTCAGTATGCCAGTCCAAATGAACTTAATGTTCTGTGATTTATGCCTTTCTTTTTAAGACAACGTGTCCTCATGTTTTTCCAAGAATAGATGTATAACTTGGTCTTTTGGGCACTGATCCATTTTACACATTTCCTGATCTGCCCTTGTGTTACTGGAAAACATTTTCCAGAATGAAAGCTCAGTTTGTGCAAGAAATAAAATCAATTCAATTGAACGGAGATGATGGTTGCACAAACATGTGTATATTGTGTTAAACACAAATGTTAACATTTATCAATATGATTTAGAATGAACCAAATAAATTTCTTCTAGTGGACCAAACTTTTAATGGTATATTTGTGTAACACTTGCATTGAACTTAGAACAGCCTGTGTTCTGCATAATGTTTCAAATAGGAGTGCTAAAATGGTACATTTCTTTCCCATTGAACAAAGATTTTATGTTTTTGGCAGTGGTTTTGTAAGATAATGTACTTGTTAGCCAAAAAAACCACTCAGAAAATAACCCTACTCCTACTTTGATGTACAACTATAACAACAGTTTTTTTAGGAATGGATATGACCCATTTTTTTTTACACATTATATTATTTTTTTTTTCAAATGTCAAAGATACTTATCTTAGTGAAGGCTTCTCCATGGATCACGTTTCCCTATTTTTTTCCAGGGTACTCTCAAGATGAATGAACTTTATCTTTCCAGGAAGTTAATTTTTTTATTTAAAATGTGAAATCTTGTTGAGTTCCAGGGTTAAGTGCATGGTTTCAAAGCTGATATGTTTTCAGCATATGGCTCTCTTATTTCTAGCTATATTTTACATTCTTTTATCTTGAAACATTTTACTCAATTTCTCAAACATTCTTTTATCTTGAAACATTTTACACAATTTCTCAGAAATGCCATTTGTTTAAAAATAAGAATAAATTTTTGAGAATAAAGTCTCCAGCAGGATATTGCTTTCCTCTATTTACATACAGGAGACAACCCTGGCAACAATTTAACTCCAGCAAGTTGGAGAAATTCCACCTGGACTAAGTGTCCTGCCATCAGACTGGTGTGTGTTCCAGAAGATGGTTCACTATCAGATGACAACTGAGAGTGTGTTGCATTTCTCTTTGCATCAAGAGAAATATAATCATTTATGCAGGAATTTTATGTAGGTAAGTGGGCCTAAATTATTCCACTTTGTGTTGTGCCTTGCTCTCAGAGCACTTCATGGGGAAACTTTTACAGAGCCCCAGGTCAGACTGGGATTCCCACTGAATCTGGCAAGAATGCACTACCTTCCAGACTATACACATTTCATTAAAAAAACACTCCCAGATGTTTCCCTGTTAAATGTTTCAGGTGAGGAATCAGGACCTACGAGATACAAAACTAAATAAACAGAAAGTATTTGAGTGTTTCAGAGTTAATTGTAAGAGAAATGCTAAGACATGCTTTTGGGAACTATGCTACTTCTAATATAATTAGGAAAGAGCCAATCCTGAATAAACATGAAGAATTTGAGAGCTACAATAATTAAAATATGAATACAGTTGACTTTGTGATGGCCAGGGCGGTTTCATTAATAAAAGTGTTCTGTTAAGCAATCTAGATAAGATCCAGAGTGTTCCCCCCACAGAATAAGTGATACCTCTTGCAATATCTTGCATTAGGTGCATAGCAATGGTATTATACAGCAAGAAAAGGCTACTTGATCTATTAAAATTACAAGAAATAAACAACAATTGAGGATACTTACAATTAGGATACTCTTCAAAAGGCAGAATTAAGTGCCATTTCCCTCTTCTCCACTGTGTCTCACATCCAACCAGTTCTGCCCTTATACCTGCACAAGAAAAAAAGGAATGCCTTAAGGTTCTAATGAAAAAACAGGCATCTAATATGGCCTAATCAGTCACAGAGATGTGGCAACATCTTCCTGCCTTGCAAACTCTCAGTGAATATTCTAACCCCCTCCTAGACTCCTTCAGTATTAATTTTCTCAGCTACTCCTATTAAGATTTTAATTAGAATTTCTACAGTTATGCAGAGATAACATAGAATTATTGCAGAAATATTTCTACAGTACTATAGAAATATTTACTGGCGATGAAATTCAAAATGTGCTTTCAACAGGAGGGCATAATCCCAACATTTCATATTCTAGTACAGAGGCAGTTCCCTTAGGCCAATCAGTGTAATCTGGATGCAATTATCTTTTTTTTTCTAGAGAAGTTCGATTTTTAGAACTTAGGAGTGTTGTATGAACCTTTCTGTTTCTAATGAGATAATATTTTCTGTCAAAAGACTTTTTTTTCTCAAATGATTTTTAATATTGCCTTACATAGATTTGTCATGAGAAAAGGTAGCTAATGTGCATTGCACAGCCCTTTGTTTCCCGTAATGTTCCAGTGAATTTCATAGAAATAATCTACTGGAGATCTACTACTCAATGTGAATAATTGTGAGACTCTGCCTGCCATGTATCTATCATGATCATCTATAATAGCTATAGTCCACAGTATTCAAACTGTGCAACTGTGCAAAATGGCATAAAACTGCATAAAACTGCACAACAGCTACGAAAAACAACTAAGATTGATTTTCTAGTACCATTAGGTCTATTACATTCAAGTATGTTAAAAGTGAAGAATAATAATAATTTTTAAAATTACAAATAGAAGTCTGAGGCTACAAGGGCATAAAAACCAATGATGACACTACTGTGAGGACAGTTCAAAAGGGATATAATTTATTTGTGAGATTTAAGCATGTGTTACTAATACTTTTATTAAACGGTAAACCTATACTTTGGAGATTTCTGATCATGACATATATTGGAATTTACATTAAGGAGAGATGGCTACTCATAGACATTACTGTTTATAAATCGGATCTCTTTTATGTAATATACAAACTACCGGAATTATTTAAGGGAGTGCTGATACTGAAAAATGAGTATTGATTAAAAGACAAAAACAATCCCTAAGAAAATTAAGCATTGAAATCAGACAAAAAACATTAAAAAAAAGAATGAGCAGTACCCGTAACTTGGCGTGCCACTTCCTAAGAAACACATACAGTAGCAAAATCTATTTTAATTGCATATGGGGACTTTGCCTGGATTATGCCCAGGCACATGACAAACCATTACCAAGTACCCTGTTGGGAGTAAAGGACAAAAAGGGCTTTTACTTGGCTTGTTGCCACTTTTCTCAGGAACAATAAGTCAGTCACTAGTCACAAAACAAGAGTCCCCTGCATCAAGCCAGCCACCCCCAGGGAGGCTCTGGCTGGCAGCAATTCCAGGCAGCTCCAGCTTCCCAGTGCCCAGTGCTGGGGGCTGCCAGCCCCTCTCCTTGGCATCAACTAAACTGGGCTGCCCAGTCATGCCCTCTCTTTACAACTTTTCCTCATTGCTTGGAATCACATTCTTTTTAAAAGTTATTGCATGGCAAAGAGAGGCTGTTTAAGACTCCAAGCCATGAAGTATTCTCCTGATTAAGGAGTAGTCACATTCTATATTTCCAAACGGGACAAGTTTCATTGCCTGCGGCAAGAGCAATATGTACAAGCCTACTGCATCATGAGTAGGCTCAGAGTAATCAATGGTTAACCGGCCAAATAAAGGACAAAAACTATCACTGGGGCCCCAGCAAGGATCATGATATAAAGGATCTGGAAGGCTTCTGATTCCTTAAGAGCCTAGAAGGTGTAGGGGTCCTCTGAAAAGTGAGTTGCACAGTCCTTGTAAGCACTCAGCGAGTGCATTTTGAACATCTCACAGATGTCAGCAAAGGCTGACCACAAAATCAAGAGATCTTCTCAGCCTGGCAAAACAGAAACAATCCCAGCCACCCAGAAACTCTGTTTTAATGAAAAGATACAGAAAGAGATCATTTGAAGTACACATTTTTGAATATTTTTTTAGGTATCTTTAAAGACAAGAGAAGGAGTCTCTTGTCTTTCCCATTGTGTCATTTGTTATCATGGTGCTACCATAAGGACTTAGCCTCCCTCCACCTTCTAAATTTCTAATCTGGTGATGCTATTGCTCAAAACGACATTTTATTTCCCCAGGAATCACACACTAGTTGAATTAATGCCTGATAAGGAAGGTTCATTGTGACTTTATTCAACATTTTGTACACTTGCACTAGAACTTGATCTTTTATTTTCCAGTGCAAATCTAAATATTTTTTGCATGGAACAGAGAATCTTGTCTTTGGATTCATATTGTAAGTGAATATTTTTCCATTAATACTTCATAAGTTTTTCAACTAATCTCAGAACAACCATATTTTATTTTCTTATAGCATGGTATCAGTTTTAAATCTTAAAAGATTTGTAGTTCTCCATCAGATGTAGTAAGATAATCTTACTATAAATAAAAATATTTTAAAAAAAGAAAATTATATGACTTCCAGATACATCAAAAAACCGAACATATCAAGACCATAAAATTCTCATGCTTATGATTTTCCTATTTTTATAATAATATGTCAAATTTTCTACATTTTAAATACTCATGCACAGTGAGAAAACAAATGAATTGTTATTTTCCCTCAGGATTACATCTGAAGTGTTTATAAATAGTTGATTTCCACCTTTTCAAAGTTCCTTGAAAATGCAATGTGCATTAGTTAGCACACAATGCACTAATTAGCACAACGAACACTGGTTTATATTTGTAATCCTGCCTAGAATCCATCTTTTCAGTAGTTTCAGGTCAGAAAAGATGCGAAATGCTATAGTCCTATAACTGCAAGAAACAGGAAATAGAAAAGCTGTAGGTTGGATTTCTCTGCTGAAGTTAATAACACACAATATAAGCAATTTAACTCCTTTAAGCAACTTTGATCCCACCATTGTATTTCATGTCTTTGTTAAAAAGAGACAACAACAGTTTCAATATCAATAATAAAATGTAAAGATAAAAGTTAAGAATAAAACCAGACATCCCAAGTGCTAAATCTTTAGTGGAAAGTAAGATGAGGAACCAAAGAAAAGGCCCCCATATTTGCACAAACACTGGCTGCTAAATTGTTTTTCACACAGCTTCAGAGTAAACATTCTTTGGCAATGAATTAGTTCCAGGTCTTATGCAGAAATGTTAATGCAGCATATCTCAGATATGTGCATTTAATTGTTCTTGCAATTATATACCCTGACACTGAAAACAACATTACGTCCAAATAAATGTGTGCAGTTTTGGGGGGTTACTTTTGGAGAACTCCCTTAACGTTTCGTTTTGCCAGTTTGTCTCATTTTGTTCTTTAAATGGTCTCCAACTCCCAAGGCAACTTTGATAAAGTCAATGAAATTATACAGGTAGAAAGGACAAAAATGCAGTCTCTGGATTTCAAATAGTGACAACACCAGTCTCACCATTAAGCCTGACACAAGAACCTTTTAATTTAAATGTAATCTCCAAAAGACCAAATTACCAGCAACATGTTCTCATTAATTCCTGTAAGGGATGCTCAAGCTTTGACCCCTTATTGTTCTCCTTATCGAGAAGTGGCTGAGTCATAGTATTAATAAGCCATCACTCATTTAAGTGGTCATTCACTGCTGGGCGGGGAAAAGATAGGCTCATCCTTTTGAAGTGGGAATGGGCAAGCAAGGCTGCTGTAATAGGCTGTGATTATTTTCACTATGAATGCTCTCCCAGCTTTCAAAAATTAAAAGGAGCACTCATTTTCCTGCTTGAGTATTTCTCACACTGGCAAAAAAATGAACCCTTTGAAATGTAAATGATTTAATCTTTGCAAACCCCTGCTTCAGAGGGAGGTACAGCTTCATTTACAAAATGAAGACATTTTAGGAAATGATTATCATTGTAAAATTGAGGTCAGCAGGGAGTCCGAGTTCAAACTCTTAGAATATCAGCAGTGTAACAAGTTTGATCTTCCTTACTGCATTGCTTGCATTTGCTTCTCTGGGTTCCAGCAGAGAGCCATTGTCAGTCGGAACTTGTTCCCACTCATTTCCCCTGGTTAAATAAAATAGTTATGCTTATTACATAGAGTTAGTCAGTCCAATAAAATCTAGGGCAAAACTAAAAATAAAAAAGGGAAGTTGAAATCTATTTTGATTAATGTATACACTGTGTGCCGCCTATTCAACTAAAAACATTCAAAGGCTGACAGCACTGAGGATATTCTTTTTTTAATGCTTAGTTCAGGCAGTAGTGTTGGGCAGTGTTACTATACTGTCCTACCAAGGTTTCAGGAGGAGACCACCCATAATGGTGAGAGAATATTTAATTTAAAATTTAAACATTAAATCCTTAATCTCTCTTCTACAACATCCAAGTAGAATGACAATTATTGTTGTTGGCATTATAGGGTTTTATGGTATCAGTCAGGCTTATTATGAACTGATGGAGATGATAAATTTGTATAACAAAGTGCAAATGATAACAGCTGCCATATGACAACAGCCATTATGGAGAACTTCCCTGCACTAATGGGCATTTCAGCTGAAACCAAGGGAAATCTGTCAGAAATGAGGATGAATCTGAGTGAAACAGAAAGTGAGAAGTTACAGAATTTTATTGGTGATCTTGAGATATAAGTTCATCACCTTTAATCAGCAGAGTTACTTATCTTTCTGCCATTCTGGAAGAGCCATTTCTCCCAGCCTGATGTTTTGAAAGGGATAGCTAAAATTAGAATGTCAAAATGTCATTTGCCTTACAAAGACCCTTGATGTTACACCCTTGAAGTTACACTTCAATAGGACAGATGAAATGCTGTTACTGCATGAAAGATATACACCTATATCTGCAACATGCAAGAGAAATATACCAAATTAAGCAGAATTCAGCACCTGTCCAATACCTTGAAAAAGGATAGGTAAGAATGAAAGGCTGCCTGTACTCAAGTTTGAGTGATGCACTTTGAAGTAAATTTAAAAGCTGGGTAGCCAGACTTGCAGGACACTTATCCAAACCAACCTTAAGGAGGTTTGTCTTTACTAACAGCAAAATATTAGCAGAGGTTTTTAACATCTCTCAAACAGAGAAGAAAAAAATAAACAAAACTGCACAATTTTTCAAAATGACCACAATGCTGAAAAATATGTTATAACATTTCAGAAGAGATAAAAGACAAAGTCTGAACACCATCCACCCCATATGCAGTCTCACTGCCTACTGGTTTTTCTGGTTGAAGCAGGTGTTTTGTTTGTGTGCACTGGAGTGTGAGGCAGCTGTTCTCTCGAGGTATGAAGGGCTCCATTATGAGCCCACCCGCTCCCTTTCCAGGGCAGGTTCACAAGCTGGGCAATTGCTGCAGTGGAGGAAAGCTCCACACCCTGGCCTTTGGGCAGCACTTCTTTCTCTTAGGGGAACTATACACCTGACAAACTGTGCAGGTGCAAAATGAAGAAGTGTGATCAGAAACAAACAGGAGAATAAGTCGTGCACAGTAAATTGATGTTTCAAAAGCATATGGCCAAGTGTGTCTTGCTATCTCCTGGAAACATCACATGAGTTCTGGATAGCACTGGCCTGAAAGACAGCTGTTCAGCAGAAGCCTGACTTCTTTCTGCCAGTATTACTTCTTTAACTATTTAAAGGTACCTGTGAAGTTTTAGACTTGATGCTTGTAACAGAAGCCAGACTGCAAGTGGTTCTAGAGCTGGATGAACTTAAAGTTTAGAATATCTATGATTTGATGAACTAATACAGTAACAGATAACTAAAAGCTGTTCCAGACTGTAAACTCCCTGGACAAAGACTACTCCTTTTGTTTGTATAAAAACATCCCCACTCAGCATGGTGAGTAGGAAGATGTCCCCCAGCCTTCCTCCATCTCACACTCTCCAGCAGAGGAGTCAGGTCACAGGAGGGAGCAGGGTTCAATGTAGGGCAAGCTTTACTGAGCTAGAAGTGAAATCCAGGAAATTCACAAAGATTCTGAGATCCGAATTTTAAGCAGACTACAACTTTAACCAGTAGATTATTTATTTTATTATGATTATTAGGAATTCTTTCTTATTGCCAACAATGTTTAATATTGTACCTCCCGGGTTTTTGTTTTTTTTTTTCAGAAAGTTCAGATCAAAGGTAGGAGCACAAACACTGCATTAACTCAGGGCAAGATGTACCAGTGGAATTGTTTAGATTGTGCTTCTTTAGCTCCACATTCTGAGCAACTAATGCAATATTTTACATAATATTTTACTTTGGAGAAGTTGAAATAAATTCTGTATGACATTTGAAATCATGAAGCAGAGAGCCTAGCTACTTGCCTGGAACTCTTTAGGAATGGTCTGCCTTGAACTTCTTAACAAATGCTGTGCTTTGCCATTAACTCATTGCTTCTGAAGTTCTTACAAACTGTTCCCAAGTAATTTTCTTAATATTCTCTTCAGTGACAGATATTTTACACATTAAATCTATTTTTCACGTTAGCCCAATGATCAAGAAGGCTGATGTAATCCACTGGGGGAACATATATTCCAGTTTTCATTCATGCTTTAGAGTATTGTCACAGTCCAGCACAAAGGAATAATCTGATTGTTTCTCATAAAGCAAGAACAAATCATGATTGAAGGATTTCTTCTATTTAAAGCTATGCCTTGCAAAGCCTATTGAACTCGCTAGAAGAGTCATCTCTGATGCCTACACTAACTACACAAAGCTGCTGCACAGTTGCCATTCAAGGGCTAATTTAGTACCAAAAGGCCAATATTGCTGATTTGCAGATTACAAATATCACGAGATATTAATTTATTTATATTTAAATCAGGCTAAAAGATTAAGAGAATTTTCAGTAGATCCATTTACAATTGAAATGAGCGTAAGTTTGAATCACTTTTTTATGATCTGGGTACAGCTGGGCTTTGAAAGAGTTGCCGCCAGAATGATGCGAGGCATTTGCCTTTGACAAAGCAATGCAAAATTTGTGTAAGTGGGTGAAAGAGCATTAGATTATAGCACCTCGCAGGTCAGCTGGAAAATACAATATGTATTCTGATGATGAGGAAACACAGTGAAAGGCGGCGAGCAGGTGCCGAGGGCTGGGGCTGGGATGGCAGCGCAGGGCGGGCCAGGCCGAGCCCGTGCTGGGGTTCGGGGGGCAGCGCTGGGCGGGCCGGACCGAGCCCGGGCTGGGGTTCGGGGGGCAGCGCTGGGCAGGCCGGGCCGAGCCCGGGCTGGGGTTCGGGGGGCAGCGCTGGGCGGGCCGAGCCCGGGCTCGGGTTCGGGGGGCAGCGCTGGGCAGGCCGGGCCGAGCCCGGGCTGGGGTTGGGGGGCAGCGCTGGGCGGGCCGAGCCGAGGCCGGGCTGGGGTTCGGGAGGCAGCGCTGGGCAGGCCGGGCCGAGTCCGGGCTGGGGTTCGGATGGCAGCGCAGGCCGGGCCGAGCCGAGCCCGGGCTGGGGCTGGGATGGCAGCGCAGGGCAGGCCGGGCCGAGCCCCGGCTGGGGTTGGGGGGCAGCGCTGGGCGGGCCGGGCCGAGCCCGGGCTGGGGTTGGGGGGCAGCGCTGGGCGGGCCGAGCCGAGGCCGGGCTGGGGTTCGGATGGCAGCGCTGGGCAGGCCGGGCCGAGCCCGGGCTGGGGTTCGGGGGGCAGCGCAGGCCGAGCCGAGGCCGAGCCCGGCCCGCGGCGCTCAGGGCTCTGACCCCGGGCAGAGATAACTCTGTCACTGCCCCTGTCCCACTCTCCCACTTTGTATCCAAGCCCTCCGCTGCAAAATGTAAAACCAGCACATAGAGCACACTGCTTTGGAGGTCTGCCACTTGCATTCAGGCAACCATTTGTACTTTTGCAGGCGTAATCAATCTCCTGTTGCTATCAGCAGGGAGTGGGGCTTTGCTGCTTTATGGCTTAAAAGTAGTCTTGTGCAAATTCTGCTTCCCTCCCCCCTCCCTTTAGCTCCACTACTCACAGGATTTCCAGGGACATGGGCTAGAGCTGAGAAAAGAAGCTTGTTTGATTTAAGCACAGAGGGGTTTTTTGTGTGTGTGTTTATATTTTCTCTGCATCTATTAAGGGGTGAGGGGGAGAGACTTCATTTATATGTTAATATTAGCCGGCACCCTGACTAAACTGACAGAACTATTTCATGGGAAGCTGACAAATTTTGTCAGCTAGGCTATCTTTCCACATCTCAATAGTGGCAATAATCTTGATTAGCAAAACAATTGGGGGCCAAAGAAGTCCTGCTGTTCCAAAGACCCTCTTCTCAGGTTACAGTTTGCTAATGTGATGAATCCAGAGAGTCCTTCAAGCTTGAAAAAATTCCCCAAAGCAGCTGAATTTAGGCAAATGAAGGGAACCATTTTGGAGGCTGGACAAAAGGGGTTAATTTGATCGACCATGTCTCCATAGTCTTATAACAATCATTTACTTAACAAGCATATAGAGAGTCATTCCATGGAAACTGGTGGAGTTAACAGAGGAAGTTCGAATAGAATATCTGTTTATCCCAGATGTGTGGGAATTTTAGCCAAAAAACAACACCACATAATTGCTGCCTGTGGTATTGATTCTTACACAGGAACAACAGCAGAACTAAAGGGCTCTGAGCACGTCAGGAAGGCCTCTGCTCTGAAGCAGTACAAGCTTCCATTTTTATTAGCTTGTTGCATTGCTAATAAAATAATTAGAAATTAACTCTTTCAGGGAAACTAAATGAATTCAAAAGGTTTGTGCTGTTCTATTTGCAGTGCAATTTAAGGGAACTACTTCTGTTTGCAAAAATAAGGGCTTTTGTAATATTTTTGATGCATATTCATTCATCTTCTTGTTTGTTATTGTATTATTACATAGCAAGCCATGTTCTGAATTATATTTATGCAGCTCAAATCTGTTGTATTTCTTCTAGAGCAATCAGGCTGCATTTGCCTCAAGAAGAGGACCAAATAGTTACTGGAACTGTAAGCAGATGGAAATATACTTGGTCCAGGTCAGCATAAATATATAATCACAACATAAAATAGCCCTCTTACTTTTGGTTCCTATCTCCCACTTATTTTTGCTTGCCATTATAAATCTGTCATAAGTTGATCTAAAATCATGAGATTCTGTTTAACTCTCTGATGCAATTTTTAAATTTGCATTGAGAATTTTATTGTAAAAGTACTAAATAAAGCTTCCTCTTTTCACACACTTGTTCCCCCCTGCCCAGCAACATCTTTGGAATAATTTCCAATTCTGTTGCTGAAATAAAAATTACCATTCATATCATGTTTTGTAAGACTGAGAGATTTGACCTGGTGTGTGCACACTGGTGAATATTAGCGTAAATATACATTTTGCCAGACATCAAATACAGGATTCTTAAAAACTGCTGAACTCATCTGTCTTCAATGAGTTTCAGAATCAAACCTTACTTATACATTATGCAAGTATGAAAGAGGAGAGGAGGAGAAACTCTGGCATTTTCATTTCTAGTTCTTTTGCATATTTGTGGTGTTGTACACATCATCTAGAAGGAGGTCACTCTTTAAAAGATGCCAGTTATGATTAGGAAGATTTTGATACAATCATTAAACTTCCTTATTTCAAGTTATTTTCTTGGTAACTTAGAATGATGGAAGTCTCCAACTTCATTAACTTTAATGTGAGCAAGTAGGTTTTTTTTCATTTTCCCTCAAATTTGTGATAGGATGTGAATGGAACACATTTTTAAAATTGATTATTCATACACTTGAAGATAAATACATCCAAACAGAATTGGTCCACAGTCTTTCACAATGACAACATCAGGAAAAAAGCTTGTGCAGAATTTCTACCCATAGGGAACCTTCAGCACTTTGATTAATGCTTATTTATAGTTAATTTCTAAGATGGGTATCAGAACTGTAACATCAGAAATTCCTCACTTCCTTTCAATGTAATGCCATTAAAGATCAGGTAACACAGATCACTCAGAAAAACTCTGTCTGATGGCAGGTAAAATTTTGCCCAAGTTAAAAAAGCTTACCAATAGCACGGCACACTTGCAGCCAATGAAGCAGACTTACAAGAATGTGTGTGTCCCCCCAACTGTTTGAAAACTCTGCACAAAAATTTTATTTTTTCATCATTCTGTGCTTCCAGATGTTCGAAACTGGGTTAATTTCTTAGGAAGCTGAGGTGCTCTGTTTTATACCATCTGTCACACACTATCATAGTGAAAAAGAGAAGGGAAACACACTATGAGACTAACATCCAACTGTTACATGGTCATTAAGAATCTCATATTTTTTCATCACATAGATCTCTACCTGTACACAAAAATCCACCCTATAACTGTTTCATTTAAGGCTGCTTCTAACAACAGCACAGGTAGCAATGACAGTACCAGCAGAGAAGCTATGCAGCCCTCATGCCATGAAGCTGATAGGGAACTCAATCAACCTATGATAAGTAAGAATATTTTTCATTTTCATTTTCCAGTCTTTCAGAACAGTGGACAACATCTAAATCTGAAATCTTGACCAAACAAAAGCTTCTTTATGGCCTCAAGCTTGCGCAGTTTCCTTTTAGGTTAAGGTGGTACAAACTTTCAAACAACTCCTAAGACTGAATTTTTTTGTATGACTCAAGTGGATCAAACCTGTGATCCTGACTGTGCACATCTTAGAATCCAGCAATGACTCTGAGGGAAGTTTTCCCTGGAAGAAGTATTTCCCCCCTCCAGCCAAGGCCTTGGCACAGACACTGGAAGGCAAAATGCTTCAGGCTGTGTGACTGCGCTGAAGCTCCTCCTCTGAGAGACTGGGACATGGCACAGTGCCTTTGGGTCTGCTTCCCCAGCAGTTCCTGGTGAGACAGGATATTTCCTTAGGAATGTTTGTTGGTATTTACACGGGGAGTTCAGACAGTGACTGGCTATAGCTCCCATTAAACTGCAATTGTTCAGGTGACAGTTCAGATCCTCTGCCTGATACCCTGCCTTGGGTGAGACAGAAAGAATTCCCATTAAGGTTTGGTTTAGGCAGGATATCCAAGGCTTCTGGCTGTAAAAAGATGGAGCTAGCATAGGTACTAATACTACTCTGTGCTAATACTTCCCCCTTTTGACATAGTCCCCAAAAGATCATAAGTGAAGAAGAAAGTGGCAATAAACATGCTTTGCACAATTTTAAGGAAAAGAGCTTTGCTCTGATTCCAGATATTGTCAGCAGGATGAACACAAGGGACAACATTTAGTTATAGATTAATAATCCAAGTACAAATAGTTCTGAACAAATAAAAAAACCATAAACTCACAATATTAAGCAAACCAAAGGACAAAGATCACTCAATTCTCAGAGCTATATTATTT
Organism: Acrocephalus scirpaceus scirpaceus; assembly: GCA_910950805.1. Classification (NCBI taxonomy): domain Eukaryota; kingdom Metazoa; phylum Chordata; class Aves; order Passeriformes; family Sylviidae; genus Acrocephalus; species Acrocephalus scirpaceus. The sequence goes on along the minus strand of OU383783.1, from coordinate 11,960,170 downwards.
TTCAGTGGGGAAACAAACCATACAGAAGTCATTGAACTCCGTGATGTCAATATCAAGGTGAACTAGCCTGAATGAAACGTGCCACAAAGAGTTATGAAATGTAAAATCCAAGTAAAGCATGTGGAGTTTACATGAACAGCAATGAACTCACTGAACCAGAAAACTGACTTTTTTTTTCAAAAGTTATCAAACTTCTTTAAGTTGGAAAGTATAATGCAAAGTTATATATCAAATAATCAAGAAAATTTCACAGGAAAGCAAATTAACTATAACATTCTTATTATGTTCTTTCATATTCTTATATCATATGTTAATGCCATTAGAATCAACTTGAATTATATAATCCTCTGCTTGCAAGACTTTACCTAAAATAAGTAATAATTGTTCACTTTTCTAACAGTAAGTGAAGAAAGCAAGAGACAGAAATATTTCTTTCACCAGGAAAACAACAACGCTTTTCTCTGGAGAGACATATTTTGAACTATTGCATAAACTCCCACTTACCTTACACAGTCTGGTTTTGCATTGTGTTTTTTAACTGGTCATCCTGCAGCTCATGCATCATTACCACCAAAGAATTATTCTAAGAAACTTAAATGCAGTGTAGACCAGAACTAATATGTAAAACCTGCTCCCTCACTCTTCATTAGAGAACTAGAGATAAGTATGAGTTGAGAGTTGAATTTTACCATGAATTTTGCATTAATACTTGGACAATAATTCTGTTATATCACTATCCTAGGGCATAAACTATTTTCTGTCACCCAGTGATAACAGCAGAATGGTCATCTGTCTATCATTGTAATAAAACTATTTTGTCAGAAAAGGTTGTTAGATACAATACTAGGCTATCAAATTAACCATTATCTATCCACCCCAGACAATCTTCAGACTATGTTACTCCTCTAAAAATTAAAAGATACAACATTGTACATTTCATAGATCTCAGGTCACTGGCACATGAAAACCCTCCCATTATGTCAGGTTTTTTTTATAAATAATCCTTCCTGCAAATTTACCTGCTCACACTCCAATATGGATCTTTACAAAATAATCCTTATTGTGTGAGCAGAAAAACCCCAGCTCGTTAAGACTGATGAACTTAATAACATAGAGACAAATACTTTTGTGCTCTGGATTTAAACACAAATACTTTCCTTAGTGTTGCAGTTTACTTCAGATCTTTCCTAAGATCTGTTACCTAGTAATATTTTATGTAGGTGAAGTGTCACAGAAATGGCTATACCCCTAGTGAAATATAAACTGAAACTTGCTCAATTGAGCATTTTCTTTTGACAAAGAAACCTGGTCATATTTCTAGCTGTTTTTCTTTATGAAGGTATTTCATTTTGCCTTATAAGTACATTGAAAATAAACTGAAAAATTCCACATTTAAATTTTTAGTGCAGCTGCATAAGTCAACATTTATGATAAAACAGTAGAGAAAAAAGACAATTTTTCATGCTTTGAATTATCACAATTTACACATGATGATTTCCTGAGCAGTCTGAGGTCTGATAACTATTGTCACAACTGAAGCTTTCCCATGTACTCTCAGCTTCAATTCTCAGTATTTGGCTAAATTTGTAGTACTGGGTAAGACGCAAAGCAGATTTCTTTTATTTTCTAAACAGATGATTTCTTCTAATTCTTAATGAGATATGAATCAAACTTTGATCTTCAAGGTGAATCATTCATTAATCATAAACAAAACATGATTAAATCAGGGACACATCAGCACATATTGTAAAAATAAAAGCTTGCACAAGCCTTTTATTTAATATTAACTTCATTATGTTTTTATGTGAATTCTTGGAAGTTTGTTATCCCAGCTTAAAGTTAATATTTCCTTAGGAAAAAAACCCTGTATCATGTGATTATTCTTCATGTAGTTAGGTGGCTTTATACATGTTAATGGTTAAACTGCTTCAGAAATGACATTAAACCAGAGAGGAGTGCAGAGAGTTTCCACTGATTCTGTTGTGTCTTTGAATTACTCTGACATATAATACAGACCAAAGTACATAATGGGAAGAATGAAGAAAATACCTTCAGAGAAGCATATGCTGCTTTATGGAACTGCACACGATAGAGAAGAAAAGGAGAGAACTATTTGCTGTTCTCTCAGGATGATCTGTTAGCCAGTCTAGTTCCTGCTCACAATTTAGACTAATTCTGTAGATAAATCATCTTTCTTTTTTTACTGTTTAATCTATTTTAAATAAATTTACTAATCCATTGAAAAAATATTCAAGGTGCAACTCTTCATGAGAGAGGAAAAGGAGTCCACCTTTGATAGTTATCGCCATTTTCACTAATAACTGGTAGGGTTTTTGCAGAGGCCAGAAAAAAAATGAATGGAATTCATAAGTAAAAGTTTGTATTCTGAGAACAGTACCTGTTGACAGTACCTGTCTCCTTCATATCAATTTTATATCCATTTAAATTTCATAAGCCTCAAGTTCTCACACTTGGAGGATTTCTCTCCCACCAGAACAAGCATAAGGTCTAGTTAAATATAGCTTTCCTTCAGCTTTGAGAAGAGTTCCCTCATATGTACTGGAAAACACCAGCTGAAATGTAAATGCATTAGCAGGAAAACTTCAACTGACAGAAACCAGCATCCACCCCCAGGAATGCACCAAAGTAACAAACCTGCCATTTGGATGGGAGTGACTTTCCTTTTTTTTTATTCTCTGAAGGAGCTGTAGTTTAAAAGTTTGGAAGGCACATACAGAAAACCACAGACAGTAATCTCAGCACCCCTATTTGTGTGAGCACTTAACCTTTCAGGAAACCCTGACAGTCACAGCTGCTAATGAAATATAGTTCATTGTTTTTTTTTTTTTTTTTCCTCTGCAAGAATATATGTGCTATATATAATATACATGCAACAGTAAGACTTCACCTGCTATCAATAGGTCAAGCATGCAACAAAGAGCCATGGGTTGTGTCTAGCTCTGACAGAGACATTGCAACTGTAAGATCTTCAGAGGCTGCAGGAGGTGCTGTCAGGCTCAGGAGAAATAAAACATCAGCCTGAGGAAGCACCCGAGACCCCCAGCACCACAGACTCCTGTTCCAGGAGAGGCATAGAGGGAAATACGAAAGAATGGAATAAATGGGAAAAGCTTCAAGAGACTGGATAGTAAAAGCCAATACAACCAGGTAATTGCTTTATCATTGCTTTATCACCCAGGTATTGCACACCAAGTGTCATGCAGTGGCTGGTTGTGCTGTAAGGCGACATCCAGCAGTCACAAAATCTTCCTCAGCATGGAAGCTCCTAGGTTCAACAAAACCAGTAAGGATACTCAGCTCTGTAAGCAGGAAGGCAGGTTTTAAGGAATTGTATAGGAAACAGCAGAACTGAAAATCCAAACCAAGAAAGCAGTGTGCACCCACAGGAAAGCTTGGTTCTGGGTGACCACAAAAGAGTTGAGACAATCATGTCCTTACTTTCAAGGGTCTCTAAGTACTGCTCCAGTGAAACACATAGATGAACTGGAATGGAAAAAAACCCCAGAACCTCAAAAGACACAAAATTCGTGTCCAGGTTTTCTACAGTTTAACTGAAGAAGTGCTACAGGTCCTGGAGGGCTGCTGCAGTGCCTTTCCCCTGTCTTATCCCTCAACCTCCATCCGTTAATAATGATCTATGTAATCCACGTGTCATGTGATATAGTCATCAAAAAGTGATGTACCTGCACATAACACATACAAAACAATATGAGAAGATATTTTTAAGAAGAAGAGAGAACCTTAAACATTAATAAGTAGCAAATCTGTGAAATCAAAGCATTTTCCTCCTTTTTTTATAATAGCCTTTCATTCTTTTTATGATTTGTCTTTGAAAGCTCTTAAGCTCTTCCTGTGGATGACAGTTGATATTGTTCTTCCATCCTGTTGCAGACAGCACAAGGGAGGGAGGGAAAAGAAAAAAAACCCTATTGTACAGCTTTTCGTCTCTGAAACATGATTTTTATAATTAATATATACAACTGAGAAGAGAAAGGTACGTTATAATGAAGTGCAATTAAGAGGTGTTTGTTCCTGTCCCACACATAAGATGACTATAATTTCCTTGGCTGTTTAGAAGTCAACCATTATCATTACATTTCACACATCTTTTCTACTTTTTTTTTGCACTTCTGATTTTGTTTATTTTCAATTAAAAACTCCAAATAAACATACATACAGAAAATCCGATATTCAAGTAACATCATCTTTTAATTATATTGTGCAGTGATCATTAAACCTAGTGCTTATACTAACCTTGTTGGATTTAGTTTCATAGGCATGAATGGATCTGTCAATTTTGCATTAGACTTAAGTTCATGTAAGGGAGAATAGAATGTGCATTTACGCAGCCCATATTGCATGTAACCACAGATGTATTATTAGAGGAGTAATTTAAAGCTATTCTTTTGGCATTTTTGTTTTTAAATTCCCCAAATCTATATCACAGCACAGTTGTCTATTTTAAATTTTGTATTAATATTATTTGCATTGCTGCAGTGGCTACCCTTTCAAATCTCACATACACCCACACGAAGAAGCAATCACTGCCTGGGAGACCTTACAGAGTGAAGACATTAAAGGGACAAACCATGAAGAGCAAGGCATGTCCTCACTGACGTGATGGTGACATTTTTGTTAGCCTTCAATGCAGCTCCCTTGAGAGGTTTCCTTCCCGTTGAGGTCCTGGCCAAGGCTGGGACTGGTCCAGCTGAAGCCACAGTAGATCAAAGCTGGGAGCCTTGGCTGCCCTAAGCCAGCAAAGAGCCCTGCAATGACTGGGGAAGTTCAGACTGACAGCTGAGTCTGTGTTTTGAGCTGAACTGCCATTAAACAAATGCTTTCTTCCCAGTTTAGATTTGTAAAACCTTTATAAAGTGAGCCCAGAAGGAGCTACAAAGGACTGGTTGCTGACAGACAAACAGATGCAGACAGACAAATTGAAAACTCAGCCCTGATTAAAGCCCATAGAAACACATGGAAAGATTAATGTTGAGCACAGTGGGCTCCTGAACAGAGGCAATTTACCTCAATAGGACGTAGATGTTACCTTATCTTCAAATAAAAAAATAATTTTTCTGTTTAGGTTCTTCTATTGCTGAAAATATTCTTTGACACTAAAATTACTTGATTTATTTCCCCCAGTTTTCCTCATGTGCTACTATTTCTGCTGAAAATTTTGATAGACATAATTGTATTTCTCTATGCACACTTGTACCAATTAAGCTAAATAACTCAATTGTTCTTGAAATGAGTATGAACTGATTTACCAGAGCAAATATTTTCTTTCAATTGTTTTTGTATGTTTTTGTTTCTACAGAATACTTCCTGAGAAAAATAGTTCAGCTTTAGTTGAAACAGACTACTTCCACTCTATGTAAGACATGGTTGTGGTTGCTGCTGCTGTTGTTTGCTTTTTTTTTGTGGCTGTAGTTCTAAAAATATCTGAAGAGATAAATGTATTACATTTTCCATATCGGAAAAATACATATCGTCCTTTTACCACTTTAGTTTACTGGCTTATCTTCATGTCCATGCATTTTCCCACTCTTAATATACTGTTCCAACAAGTGATCAGCCTTATCTGATTGACATGGAGTTTATATAAATTAGGAGATGGGTTCCTATTCATTACATTATTCAGAAAAATGTATCCACATTATTGTCCATTTGCTGTCTATATTAAGTGCACTGACTTATGGTTGATATTTTCCTGACTTTAATACTGCTTTCTTCAAACATAATATAAATTTATGGGAAGGCATTTTGAATAGTCTGAAATATTTCTTGAAACTATGCAATAGAAAAATACACTATCAGGTTAACATTATTTGCCACTGATATGTTATTTTGTATTGTTTCCCCTCTATCTTCTGTTTTATATTAGAAGAAGTCATAAAAACTTGTATTGCAAAAAGCCAACAATTCAATCAACTCTATTCCAGCAGTTAAAAAAACTTTAGTTTGCCAAAGCACGGAGCATATCCCAGCTGCTCTCTGGTAAGATGTGTTAGAGTGACCATAGAGATTTCTCACTTGCTTGATGAAAGACAGACTTGGTGGTATTTTTACTTTATTCACTGATTAGAAGCAAGGAGCCAGCCAGAGCCACATCTTTCAACAGCTACAGAAGATTAAAAGTTATATTTTAAACGTGAGAATACAGCACTAGTTGAAAAAGTTTCCAATCTTGCTAATTTTATCCTTTGGGTTGTATAAAAGTAGTAAAAATAAGAAAAAAACCTTCCTATCTTGGTCTCCTTTCTAGACTTCCCAACCTCCTTATTAGCCCTTCCTTCCACCTCCTTTCCCATTTTATGGGGAATCATCTATAAAGCACCTAGAAGTTGTTGAAAGGAAAAAACTGAAGCTGCATGAGCTAACCAGCAGCTGCCCAGTGAAGCTGCATGCAGCCTGTACACAAAACTTCAATTACTAGCTCTGCTGAGTTCAACGGGATTATGTCTGGGAATAAATGTTCTGGTGTTCTAGCATGGACACAACCTGATCTAAATGGAGCAGTGAAAGTGGCTTTTCTCCTCCTCTCTCTTGCCCTTTTTGGCAAAATCTCTTTGAACATTTATGCGCTACCAGATTATTTCCCTACTTCCCACCAAATCCTACTCATTTTTATGACAGTATGGTTTAGACCTCCATCATCCTGTTAATCAGCCTTATAACATCTTGCCACCTGTGCTACAACGACAGAAAATACTGAGAATTCAACATTTCAGGAGGCTGAGTAGTGTAAATCATGCAATTCAATGAAATCCATAGTTTGAAGTGTTCCACTGTTATAACTCATATTGTTCTAAAGGAGGGATTTCACAGCTCATCTCCACTCCTCCTCCTTCCAAGGTAGTCTTTAATTCAGGCACAACCCACAGTTCAAGTTTGCTTTGCTCAGGAAGGCTCTAAATGTTCCCTGTGGCACAGCAGGAGGCTGCTTTAAGGCAGCTGAGATTGGTGGGTGGAAAGGGAAGGCATGAGATCACAATTACACCCCACTCCAGTGATATGTCTGGAACTGCAGTTGCTCCAGACAAAGAAGTTGAAGTGTATGGGAGCTGATATCTCCCCAAGACAGACCTAAAAATACCTGTCAGGGCTGCAGATTTGAAACAATTACCAGCAGCAATTCAGAGTTTTCCTGCTGGGAGCCAAAGATGCTGCAGAATCATTTACAACAGGCTGTGTGGAGTATCAGGTTATGAGAGAAGTGAAGCACAAATGTTTCTGATGTGCGCTGGAGGGAACCCATTTACACCAAGATAAGAGCTGGAAGTCTGGAACAGGATTTAGAAGTGGACAAGATCTGACCCACTCAGGATGCCCAACATGTAAACTCAAAGTAGCTAAACTCTGCCATTTCCATGAAGCTAGGAAAAGTCTCTTAAATTCACATACCAGCCTCCTGGGAAGAGAAAAAGCATTGCCATGTCCTAGTCACCATGAAAGGAATTTGCTTTTATGCCCTGGGAGTTATTTAGACTCTTCTGAAACTAAGCATCAGTGAGGTTAGTTGAACAAATCAAGGCAAACAGCAAGTTTATGAGATGCACACCCCTCATTTCTTGTTTTGGCTAGAGCACTGGGTACAAAATTAACCTGGTGTATAGAACAACAGAGTTAAAACAACAACTAAACAATGACTGAGTACTGAAACTACTTCCTACTCTCATTTTTTTCTAGTGGAAATGTCAAACACAAGACCTCGCACAAAACATGAGAGAAAGACTTCTTGAGAAATTATCTTAGGCTAAGCCCAAATTAAAAACTCAGTCCTTTCCCTGAATTGAGAGGGACTCAAATTTCTACTAGGAAAAGGAGTAAACCAGTGTTTGCTGATCCATCAGGGTATAAAACTCAGTGCTCAGTCCTGGAAACAGAAACAAAATCCCATTTGACTTCTTTTACTTCTTGATCAAAATATGAAACATGTTAAACCCCAGAAATAAATCTCAGAACATATGATATTATTATATAAACATGGTGGGCAGGCTGGAACATATGGACATGTGTAATGGACAAGAGTTTATCAGCTTACCCCTGAAAGACACCAGTGAAGTATTGATTTGAGCACTATTTGAATTACCCTGACATTCAGAGATAATCCTGTGTGATTCCTAAATATTAACAACAAAAATCCTTTCAATTTTCTCTTTGCATTGAGGCTCAATGTAGATCTAAGTATTCAACAAAATGTATCCATGTCTCCCAGATGCTGCCTTTATTTTCTGAAGTGTATCTGACTTTTCTATGAGCTACCTTAGAATAAAACCATGCAGTAACTTGGAGATTAATACACACAATGAGATGTATTTCACACAAATGTCTGTCTCCCAACACATTTCCACACCAACCAAATGTCTCTGGAGGCCAATAAGATAATCCCTGAGCCCAGTGCTCATGTGGACACAACTTGCTTTTGCAGTTAGTTAATTTGAAGTTTCTTCTGGCAAATCCTCACACCAAACTTCCTCTCTTCCTGCATTACTAACACCTGCTGTACCACAGCACCTGACAGGTTTCAAAACCTGAGCTGTTCAACAAGCTTCACAACCTTCCTGTGTGGAGGAAGTACCAATTTATTATCGCCCTCTGAAGAGGGAGAAAATGTTGACACCGTGGAAAAGCTGGATGCAATGTTTTTCTTTGAAGTCTGCAGCACAGACCTGTGACTTAGGTATTTGTGGTTTGAAAAATTTGTAACTTAAGTATTTTTACCATCTGTTTATTTACACTGGAAGCTTTTCAGTACTCATTAGGAGCATATCACTCATCGTACGTTCTCATTTACTCTGAAAATTAGGTGCTTTTCATTTATTTATAAAAGCTTTATTGCTGAGTTGCTTCCACTGTTTTCTCCTAATTTGTACATTTTCCTAATCTCTATATGAGGAATCATAAGTCTGAAATGTTTCATTTTTTATTCAGTGATCTGGAATGCACACAAGTACTGCACCCATTGAAGCAAATGAGGAAGTTTTTCATTTCAGTGACAGAATATCACTTGGATGTATTTTGAGGAATAATGTTCTCACAACTTGGTTGCACCACTACTATGAAGATTTCTGTAAACACATTTGCCTATCCTCATACTCTCCAATTTTACTTTTCAGAAGAAATATCGCAGCTTTTGTGTTAGCTGAATTATGGAGAATATGAAATTACGGAATAACTGGTTAAATTAAAATAAACATTTTTTTATTAACCTCAGTAAAGACAGGACTTCTTGATGGCAAGGAAAAAAACTGCTGAATGCTTATAACCATCCAGAATCTGACCCTAATTATGGGAATACAGTAATTTTGCTGAAGTCAGGTTTCTACAGTGAAACTTCCACTGGCCTCTAAAGATGGGGATAGTAGAAACTTAATTCTCTGCAAATCCTTTTATCAGCACAAGAAAAACATTAAGAAATACTCAGAATTAAGACAGATACAGACACCAGAAAAATACGAGTACAGATGTTGATGTCAGCTTTGACAGCTACACTGCTGACTGGCATATGCATGTTGACAGCTGAAGATGAAGGGCTAAAGTAGGAGGAAAAAATATTCCAATTCAATTTAATTGATGCAAATGACTAAGACATAAGTAAACTATAACATGAGCTATGAAACAGGAACAGCAGATGCATGCAAATTTAAGTACTTTGTGAATTTTTATATTAAGTATATATAGTAAGTGATCAAAGTCATCCTCTCTAACTGTAGGTGTATTTTTTAAATCATTCTAAGGAAAAATACTGCATTTACCATGATGAAAATGAAAGAACTAAGACAGTTCATACACTGAAACAGTTAATTACATACTGGATCACTTCAGTGATAGCCCAAAAACTCTGTAGTCTAGAAATTAGCTGGGAAATACACTCAAGGATTGCTATTTTGCTATACTTCAGGGAGCAACATACATTTCCTAGATTTATCCCTCTGCTCCCCATTATCCCTTGTTCATAAAATATTCCCTGTTCAATATTTTATGAACAGAAATGCAGAAGACAGATTTCTGTTTTTCATGAACATTAGTTTCTCCTAATTTGATTTGCCCTGTGCTTCTTGGTGCACTCTTCTGGCTAAGGAAAGTGCTTGGAGATCTTGCAGAACTTTGGCAAAAATATTAAAGTTGCTGGAATGTTTTTCTGAAATCATTGCCAAACTTGTTCAGCAGTTACCATATTAGTGACTATAAGTGAGTATATAATTTAATAAGGGATCTACACTGAAACCGATTCAAAATTACTTTATACATTGAGATTATCAAAGTAAATAAAGATCAAGCTTTCCAAAACATTAGTTCTATTCTACCTTCAAATCAAACTACAATTCCAAATAAATTTTGAATTCTTTTAGCTGCAGCTGTCATGCTTTACACTTAAAAAAAATCCAGAAAAAGTTTAGGTTTTGTGTCAATTTTTTTTTACTATCCAGGTTAAAAAAAGGTCCTTCTCTAACAAACTAAACAAAAAGAAACCAAAATAAAAATTTCTGTTTGGCACAAAATTACATATCTTTAGAGCATTTTAACTACTTAAAAAAATAAAGGCTTCTGCAGGTTGGAAATATAGGGATAGATATACGAAGAGAGGGAGGGAGGCAGTTTCAGCATTTTGATATTTCAACATATCTTTCTTACTTGAGTATATTCACCAAATTTAACCTGAATTCATTGTTACTTTTAGGTGTTTAGAATCAAAATCCTCAGTGAATTGATATTTATCAGGAAAAAAAAAATACAAACAGAAGTCCTCCAAATATCTACTGTAACCTTAAGCACCCCAAGAGTAATGTCCATTGGATTTTGTGTTTTAAAGATTCATCATGGAAGAGCAAAAATGATATTTGAAATAAACTACATTCCTTTTTTTTCCCTCATCTATAGAGTCATCATCAAACCAACTGTTCTGGAGCGGGTATGTTACATCACACAGGCAAAGCACCTGGAACACACAGTTCACAGCTCAGGCTTTCCTTGTGTCCCATCTGATCCTGATCCTGGGCTGCCCCCACACTGGGATTGCCCATGAAATGTGGATAGGTAGGGCTGCTGCTGCTGCTGACCACCCTCAGCTCCCTCCCCTCAGGCTCCTGCAGCTGGAGCTGCTGGCTGCTCCCCGACAGGCTCTTCCCAAAGTTCCCTCCCGTGGCAAGCTTGGACCATGCACATTGTCCTTCTAAACAAGGGGCAGGAGGGCTCTGAGGTAAGCTGCAGTTGACTCCAACCATGGGACAGTTTGCCTAGACCACAGCCCACACTCCTGAGAACTTCATGATAAAGTAAATTGCCAGCCAGATTGAACAGTCCCAACTGGCCACGAGATCTCTACTTCGAGGTGAAGTCAAGTGACTCCTAAGTCTTGCAAAGAACCTGCAGGAATAACACCCCTGCATTCTGTTCTGTATTTCTCCATTGATCATCAGAGGACTCTGAGCTGCAAGCTGTTTATGCAAAGAGCCCACTTAAATCAGAATCCAATATCCCAAAATCAATGAATGGGAAAACTAAGGAATATTATAAATTAAATTTTTATAATACTGGACACACACATGAACAGAAAAGGTCAATCAGGCAAGTAAATACCATTAGTCAAGGGGAAGTCTGTTTCATGGGTGCTCCTATTTTGAAGGGTCAGTATTCATGAATGAAACATATTATTTCAGTCCTCAAATCTGTGTACAATTTACTATGAAATGTTGATTCATAATTCTTCTCAAGCTTTTAATGCAGGAATTATATGTATATTTTAAGATAACGATACAGGCCACTTCATAAACACTGTCTTTGATGCAAAAGATCAGACAACTGTTACTGGCTTTTATTAGTGGAGGAGGAAAGTGAGGCTTGGCGTCAGCAGACAGACTATTGTATGTACAATATCTGTGACTTAAGTTTACTCCAAGTTGGCTCCTTTGTAAATTCCCCAGGCTCTATGAAATCTAGAGTTGGGGCTGATAAAAACACTGAAAAATAAAAAGGCATCCAAAAGAGCATTTTATAAATGCAGCATATTTTATAAAAAGCAATTTCAAATCTGCTCCAGGTAGGCACATAAAATCTTATGAATAAGTTCAAAGCATGGTTAGAAAACTTTTATGCACTGCCCTTAAAATAAAAAAGAATGCATATACATGTTTGGAGAATCTTTGATATAGGTATGTGTGTGCATACAACTGAGTCTGAATGAAATAATTTCCTTAATATGAATATGTAAATGTCAGGTTTTGCTAAATAAATAACTTTTATTTTTGCTCTGACACAGATGCTGCAGCAACAGATACCCTAAACTCTCTACTTGATTCACGGTGCTGTTCATTCTCTGGGAAGTTCCATCTCAAATACGCCAGTATAGGGAACTGCCCTAGTGGCAAAAGTGATGGACTCACTCCTCTGTCCCAGGGGACTGACCTGCCTGGGGCAGGGCTGTAGGGAGTGGCAGCCAGGGGAAAGGCCATGCTTGTGGGAGATCTGAATCACTGGGCCTCCCAGAAAACAACTTTCATGAAATCCTTACTCATTAAACGTGAAGGTGAGTTCTCCTGGTGGAATCTCAAGGAAGCAGCTGTGAGATGCTGTTGTTGTCTCTTCTCAAAACCCCCACACCTCTGGAGACACACAAGGATTAATCACGAGCTGTTGGTAACAACCAATGTATTTTTTATATAATATATCTTTAATTATTCCAGTACTACTTATGACATTTAAATAGATTAGCATTAGCTGATGAGAAAGTACTTCCTTTCATCCTGCTCACCATCTATCAACAGAGATCCCTTTTGCAAGCCTGCTAAATTCCTTGTTTAAAGGGAGGGAGGGGAAGGAGGTGTTAACCTGCTAACTCACTCTTTCAGAATCAGATTTTGTGTATTCCAATTTTTTTTATCACTGTTATTACAAACCTGTATATTATTGGCTTAATGCACTTAGTATCTACAGAACAGTATTTTCAGCATCCATTTAAGGTATGATGCCAGTAAAATATGGAATTAAATCAGGATACTGTGATTCAGCCACATGACAGTGAAAGTAGAATGTGAAGCAAGGGTTCTTCTCCTGAATCCTAACTTTGAAATCCACATAGGAGAGCCATGCCGTGGCTAAAAGAACCCTTTACCAGGTGGTCATCTAAATGAGTGTTGTTCTGGTACCCACCACTCCATTAGCAGTTTTAAGGGAAGTACTGGGGTTTACCCAGTAAAACCTGTGGGTATAGAATTGAATTTCATGTAGAAAAAGGTAAGGTTTACAAATAATCATCTTTACAGGTATTACAGGTTTATTATAAGGTATAACAGAAAGAGCCCAGGCTTAGATAAACAGACATTTCAACTGTTTCATGAAAAATAGATGAACACTTAACAGGAGTGGAATTTTGGTTGAGATACTTAACTAAAAAGGAGGAAAACTGCATTATCCTCTATGGTTTGTCCTGGAGCTCATGAATAACGTTCTATAAATCTTTGATTCAAACCATAAATTCATGAGTTTTTCTAGCAAGAAGCAGTGGCTTAAGCACTTACTACTCAATTCAGTGCTTCTCTTACTGCTGCATCTGATATTCACCTGGCAAACTGGGTTTGGATTAAAAATAATGAGGCAAAGATGAACATTTGAAAGACACCTCTGTTTCAAGTACCATATTTGATAAAATATCCACCTTTGAATATGGTATTAACCCAAACCCTTTTCTTATTCTGGGTTTATCATCTACCCTCCTCCAGCCTGGAACAGGATGCAGAACCAAGAGTAACTCCAAAGGGTACATTTCGAAAGGCATAAAGAAATATTCTGAGTAAAATAACCCCTGACAGTAACATAGAGAGCATTTAAAGAGACAGATGAGCAGATAAAGTGAGGCATTATGGGCCAGTGTAATTTCATCAATCTCATTTGGAACATGGCACCCTTTGGAACAGCGCTGGCACATGGGAGCCTCCTGGAACAGCAGCAAAGGGGAGGATGAGGAATCATTCATCAGTGCTCCTGACCTCCAGAGAAAAGCAAAAATATCAGAGGCTGGGAAGTAGCTGTTTAACATCCCCTTATTTACCCACTTCATTTAGTAAATGTATTAAATTAAACTGCAGATGCTCTGCTGTCAGCACAGCAGGGTAGAGGCAGAGTATTAGCTGGCTCTTTCCTGATAGAAACATTTTATGTACTGTAAATAAATAAACACCATTTTGTTAATTAGTAAATGAATTATTTTTCAAAAATGCTCTTTATAGTCCAAGCTACTGTAGTTCCTGTTTTTACTAGAGACCTTGCAATCAAAGAGGGAAAATGTTCAAGCTCTTGGAAATTGTAGCTCTTGAACAACTAATTATCACAATTCCAATCATGTTTTAAGCTAAATGTTTTATCAGTACTTCTAAAATCAAAATCACAGTAACTAGACTGAAAAGGAAACCAGACTGAGAGAAAAATAACTTCAGAAAAATATCAGCAATGTCAAGTTCATATAATTAATTTTATTTTAAAAAATACTTTTGTTATTAATGATTAGAGGGAGATTTTCTAATAAATTTAAACACAGGGACTCATATCAACTATCCATGTACTCTTACAAGAAATCAAAATGAAAGACTTATGGAAAGGAAGTCCATTTACGGTTGAGAAAAAAAAAAAACCACAAAGAAAACCAACCCCAAAGTAAACCTTATATCTGATAGTTACATTGCATTGCATCATTGTGCTCATTTGTTCCAACTTGCTGGCTCAGTAAAGTTTTTAATAGACAGATGGCTAATTTTATCATTTCAACCCAATTTCTTACTGGACCAGCTCCAAAGATCTAGTGTTAGTGTAATGCCATGGATAAAGGTCAGCAGAATAAGAGGAGAACATATGCTAATGTCAGCGTTTCACGTAGTCTCCTTTAACAGAATATACAGTGCTAAGCTGAGGGATTTGCACTGGCTCAACACTAACACCATATGGGTGGCCTGTTGAAAAGTAATGATGGCCTAAGCATAGAATCTTAATCAGGTACTGATGGCCAATGAATCAAATAGCACCACACAAGTAATCACTAAGTGATTAAAAAATTGCAGAAGATGTATTGCTGAAATTACTCTGCTAACTAGAGAAGTGATTTTGTCTTAGCTAAAGCCTGTCACATCACTACCTCTTAATCTTAACCCCAATCTTTTTTATCCTCATACAAATCTTTCACAAATAAAAGGCACTCAGTTTTTGGTTGTTATGAACATTTATGTGCATAAGGAAAATGTACTTGCAACTTAGTAACTCTACGTTATTGATTTTAAGAATTTATGAAAGGTGCACATCAAGGGCTGTATTCCTCTCTGTTAACTGTCAGTAAGCAAGAGGAAAACTTGCAAATTTCATAGACAAGCCTTTATTTATTTTCAAAAAAATTTTAATTGATGTAAATACTTGTTTTTATTAGGTAAGCAAGGCTTGGCTCTGTAGTCTGTGCCTAATAATTGTACCACACATTTCTGCTGCACACGTTAAAATGCAGCTCACTACACATGGCAGGTTCATGAGATCTGTGCTGTGTGGAGGCAGGGGGTACCTGAATATCCATCACTTTCTTTAGGAAAAAAATGCTGCCAGCTTAAGATAGCTTTGAATATAATGGGAACTTACCAGAGGCAAGGCCATAAGATGGATGATTAAATAGATTTAATTTCCCAAATAAATAAATAAGTAATCTCTTAGTTGAAGAGTTGCAGACAGTTTCCTCAAAGGAGAGGCTACAGAAATGCCTGAGAAGTTGTAGCATCACACCTATAAACCCAGTTTCAAGGATGAGTTCACTTTCTCACCCCATCTTCAATTCCACAATGTATCTCACAGGCAGCAGGTTCGTGCCACAGCTAAAGCAATCTGTGTAATCTAATCTCAAAAAGGGCAGTCTCTTCCTTTTCCCTCTTGTCAGATAGGTATTTTCATTTTTTAACTCCTCCGTTTGGCTCAGCAGAATATAAAAAGTTTCTATTGCTGATAGGAAAAACAGAATAGCTTAAAATCAGATCAGCAAGAAAATGTTTACATCTAAATTAAATGGAAGGTAGGAGGGAAGGGGTTTCCAGAACTGCCTCCTTCACGCTCACATTAGCAGAGATGCTTTGTGAAGAAAGACACTGAAACTTATCTGCTTCGATCTGCAAAGAGATGAGATGATTTCAGTTTTGAGCACACAGATGTTTGGTTTGTGGACAGTTGATTTACATGCATTTAATGGGGGGAACAGGGGGCTGGGGACAGGATGTACAGAAAAGAACTCAGACCAGAATGCTTTTTCTTCAAACACTGTTGTAATCTTTTAAAATAAAAACCAGCAGTTACAATTGAGGTAAATAGTTTCAAATTATTGACCTTGATACTCTTAGTTCTGAAGTAGTGGGTACAATGC
The DNA here is from genome assembly GCA_910950805.1 of Acrocephalus scirpaceus scirpaceus. Taxonomy (NCBI): domain Eukaryota; kingdom Metazoa; phylum Chordata; class Aves; order Passeriformes; family Sylviidae; genus Acrocephalus; species Acrocephalus scirpaceus. The sequence goes on along the minus strand of OU383783.1, from coordinate 11,943,765 downwards.
TAACGGATATGAGCACAAGATATTTTTGTAAATAGAGGTTTTGCATTAAACTTGTATCCTTCTTTTCATGGGACACAGTTTACACTAAGAAACACTTCACCATGCAGATGGGCTACCCTCACAAAGGGAGAAAAGAGATTTTAGAAGTGTTTCAAAACCTCTTTTATGAAAACTTGATCAATTCTAAACCCAAGTAGTCCCTGCAAAGAACTTTGTTCCCTAAATTTCACTTCCTGAAAATGACTACCAACCCTTTCAGGCATGCCCACAGGAATTTATTCAAAACAAAACGAGTAAGTGCAACAAAGCCTAAGATTCTATCTATAGAAACCAGCCTTCAATAATGCCAGAAAATACCCTCAGAACACAACTTTTGTAAATAAACGCTTCTATCATACTACTTTGAAGAGTTTACTTAGATATCCATGAAGTATTGCATTTTATTTTTAACCAGTAAGTGCTGAAAGCAGATTCCCTTATAGTGGAATAGCTCTCTGATTTATATTTAAAATTAATCTGGGAAAATGAGAAACTCATACTCTAGAGTAAAACTTCTGCATAAAGCTTAGAATCAATACAAAAAGAAAACTGTTTTCAAGAAATAAAAGTGATTTACAACAGAAAAATCTCAAGGTAACTCAAAGATTATTTGAAACTAGTCAAGGAATGAAATCCTTACAAGCTTTTTAATATTCAAACCTGAATAACTGTAGTCTTTATTTTTGCTGCTAATATGAAATGTTCTCACTAAATTTAAATATTGTGAAAAAACATTCAGACTAAAAACAAAACACAGCTTAAAGAAATGTCAGACATGTACAAAATTACTGTGAAAGAGGAAAAAGAAGAAAGAAAACCCCCCAGAAATTAGGCCAGTTTTTAGGCTACAAGCCAACTGTTTGCTCTACTTTGCTTTATTTATTAGTTCTTAAGGTATTTAAAACTTCGGCATTAAAACTGGAGAATGATTTGCAAATGAATGCAGTTGCAGTTGTGAAAATATAACTCACAGCTGAATGTGGGTTATTCAGACAAATGGCTGCTTTGTTAGAGGAGGGGAAGTGAAGTTCTGTGTTAATTTATTACAAACTGCAGCATTTCAACCCTGATGTCCAGGCAACAATGTTTTTTATTTCAAGTAATTTATAAGTACTTCCCATAGCACTTAACAGTGATGTCTTTGGCTGTTTCACCATGGTACTAGAGTGTATATGTATTTACTGTGGGAATTTGTTTTTAATAAAACTGTTGTAAGGCATTTTTATTCCTTCTCTTTGTTACATTAGAAACATTCTCTGCATAAGTAATGTATTTTTCCGACTTGAAAGGCAGCAGATTATGGCCAGCACTGTTTTTGGTTGTGTAAAATGATGACAGGCTAAGTGATTTCTCAACCAAAGCAAGTTGTTTCACTTGTCATGATTTAATTCCCCCCACCATTTTAATACTGGTGATGGTGCAGGATTTCTGTAAGGTCCCTGTATTGGGGAAATCATGTCAGTGCCCAGATAAGATCTGGTCAATATGAAAAAGAGAAACCAGAAAATGAGGTGCAATGTCTGACTTACCAAAAGTAACTGTGGCATCTTTGAAGAAGTGATGACAAACCTGACGTGTCGACAGTTAAAATTGCTTCAGCACTTCACCTTTATGATAAGAAAAAAAAAATTAGAGGTAATCTTTAATTAACTTCAGTTTGGATGAATATTCAACCAATGGATATTGCTACACTTCTGTAAGGTCCTAAAAACCTAGACACCAGAAAAGTCTTCATTCATTTAAGTAATGTATCACTCAAAATAGTCTTGGCATATGTTTATCCTCATACTCTTATACCATTTGTTTCAAAGGGTTAGATTGTTGCAACTTTTATGGCAAATATAACTTTAATGTAACTTAGTTTTGAATGTCATGCTCCAGAGGCTTTTGTGGAATTACTGCAGCAGTAGAAAAAATTACAGGCCAAACACATCCTCATTTAAGTCCCTTAACACAGGTTAGTATGTGTAAATATGTGACATTTGATTTCTTCTAGTCCTAGATTAAGTTGTTTTAACAAGAAGAATATTTATAAATAATACAATAATAAAGCTTCTGTAAGAGTTGTTTTACACTTATAAAGCAAAAGAGTTGATAGATATTGAAATAAATAAAAAATTTGCAAGTAACAAGTTTGTTTCCTTGGACAAATTTAAAACTATCAACTTTCTGAGCCTCTGCTCTAGGATTCAGACTTCTGCTTAAACACAGAAGGTGAGATTCATGGCAATGTTAATTATTTTTTCATTTTCCCTTTAACTTTTTTGAAAAAAAACCCTCAAAACAAAACAATTGCTGAAGCAAAAGCCTCAATTCCTTAGTTAGCAGCCTCATGCCTGGAATTTTATTGGCCAAATCCTAACATTCAGTCTATTGTCAGCTACTTTATATCTACTGCAAGCCCCTTTGACATTATTTATCAGAAACATTCTTGAGCAATCCTTGCATACAAATTCTGCAGAAAGTTTCTTTGTTAAAAAAATATTGTTTAATCATTTTGTTTCATGTATTTGCTTTATCTTCTTCAAAGCAGAGAGAAGAAAAAAATCAAGAAAAAGTTCCCATAAAAATGCTCTTAAGATGTAATGCAGGGAAATAGGAAATTTCAGCTCAGAATATAAGTGCATATTTGGCATTGTTTTAGAATAATTTCCATAAAGCTAAGAAAACACCTAAAAGTTCTCTCACCAGTGGAAACTTGAGACTGTCATATTTTCTGTAATCTTAGTGCTTTTCAGTAAAAGGAGATGGAGTTTTTGGTTTGGCTCAGCAGTTTATCTCAACCCCTTTTTTTTTTTTCTTCTCTTGTACAATGCCAAGTATATTTATATTATACTACTGAATTATTCTAATATATTATGTGTGACCAGACTATAAACCTGGCAGCAGATTTTCGTATTTAAAATGGCAAAACAGACTTCCCTGCTCCCAACCTGAGTATCCATCCCCACGAACATCACACAGAAACTGTGGGGAAGAAAACCCTGCAGAGTTAAAACCCATCCATGTTACCCCTGCATGCAACTGAGCTACCACCCAGTGTGCATGGAGTGCCAAGAGGGAAGAACAAAACCCATGGAGCAAAGTTAAAACAGCAGACAGCAAATTTCTGTGCATTTGTGGGGCTGGTTCCCAGTGTTACACCAGGAGCTAGAAGGACTGTGAGATACAATTTATGGAAAATTAGGTTTTTATCTACAGATTTGGAGAAATTGGGATGCAAAATACCAGCTTGTGATTATTCCTATATGTTCTCAGCTCTCTAGCTGAAGCTGAAGAGAATGGATATTCCTTACAATGCAATGTTTCCTGTGGAAGATTCTATACATTGAAATGGGTTACAAAGGAAATACCCCAACATCTTCTAAAACATGTCAAAATCATGAATTTCAGTAACAGCTGAGGGAGTTTATTAATTTTGTGCATATGCACTGGAGTTCTTCAAAACACAAACCCATTAGGGTATATCAGAAATTAGTGAGACCCAAAAAGAGGCATTTGGATGATAATGGAACTCATGAAAGAAGCACTCCTCCTTAACAGCAGGGCTCAGTGGGGGACAAGGCATCTGTTTCATGAAAAATTAAGACTTTGAATTATGCTGCTTTTCAATGAGAAACAAAAGTAATACCTGCTGTCATTTACCATGAAAAAATTGTCAGTAAGTATGACATGTCACTGACTCAACAGCTTGGTGATCAGAGGTATTCATCAAAATTTTAGAAACATCACATCCTAAATGAAAACCCAAACCAAACAACCCCAATCCCAACCATGATGATTTTCCACACCATCATTGTGCCCTATCCACTTTTCTAGATGGTTCCTAAAATACATAAACAATTCCTCTGGAAAAACTTGAGCTGCCTGAAAAGGTACCTGGCATTTATGCAACTTAATGCTTCTTTCCTCTCATTCTTGGATTTTTGTTTGCCTGCTATTAGTATTTTTGCAAAAGGAAAGGTTCCTACAGATAATTCTTCCTGACAGTCTCTAAGAATTGCATTCAATAAATATTTTAGGAGCACAGATACTGAATAAGCTTAAAAGGGGTAAAGAATAGTGTTTAAATAACCATCCTTCAGCCATTGTCACATCTCCAACCTCTTTGTGGAACCATTTTCTGGTTTTTAAGCCTGTGCATGCTTTGAATTTTTTTTAGGAGTGGGTAAAGGAGACAGATAAAACCAGTGAAGAGAAAATAATCTGCTTGTAGAGTGTGCTTTTGGCAGATAAATAAGCTTATGTTAAGTTACATCTTATACTCCACTTAGGTTGCTTCAAGACAGTCTAGACAGGCACACAGGAAATGATCCAACAAAACTCTGAGGCATGCTAAGTAGGGCACACACAGTGTGGGATACACCCGCATTAAAGCTGTCTCTGCATACTTCAGCTGCCTTGCATGCATGCATGCAGATACAATTTTAAATACTACCAGAGTTTTTGTTCTCCTTGTTGTGCAGTGCAGTTTTTATTGCCACAACCCCTGTAACATCCTGGGGAAGGTTCCAGGAACTATGAAATAGGCTGTAACATCAGAAAGTCTTCATCTGTCTTATGGGATCTCCAGTGTTCAGGTATGTGATTGTCCAGATTATTTCCAGACATTTCATCACACCATGCTGGTTGGAAGTATTTTTGGTTTTAATCTGCATAATTAGATTGTCAGTTTTTCTCTCTAGAGAGCACCGAAAACATGATGCCTTATTCTACTCCCAAGGCACAACTGGGATCACCACCACCAAACTGCAGACTCACACTGAACTGCTTAGATGCATCCCCTGGGGGGAAAAAGAAATTGAAAGTAGAAAGGGTCCATTCCATGACATTGAGGCACAAGTAAAACATGAATTTGCAAGGCAGTGCTTTTCTTCCTTCCTGTCATAGCTGACAGGTCTCAAGGTTGAGAAGTTCAGGACTAGAATCATGAGAAGCTGTATTTTTAACTCCCCCACTGTATGAATTGGACATCAGAGGTACACCATTTTGAAGGAATTTGGAGTTCTCAATTTTGAACGTGCATTTAAATCACTGGGATTAAAGGAGACCCCTCAGAGACTCCATGAACAAACCAGCAGGATTCCTATTTGAAGACAAATAGAGCTCATTCTTGTTCTAATAAGCATGCTCACAATAACAGGGCGCTGCATTAAAATTGTTACAGATAAATGACACTAGAGTTTGAATGGATCAGGATGAACAACTAAATTTCTAAACATTAAGTCTTCAAGATCCAGTGGTCCAAATCCAAGCTTATATCAGAACACTCAGTTATAGAGCCAAAAGGTTCTAGAAATACAAGCAGAAGCAGAAACATGTCTGCATTTGCAGTGCAGATGACAGTCAAACAACACTAGACAGAGTGGGAAGAATGAGGAGGGAATGGCAATTTCCTCTTCCAAGACGTCTGATGGCTTCTCTTTGGCATGGTTACTGATATTTTTAAAGCCTGGAAATATAAGAACTTTAACTGTGCATTTTTAACTGTATCTCCAAGGCAATTGTAGCTGTACCTCCAAGAGAGATTGTAAATGTCTGTACTCTTCCCTGTTTTACAGTTAGATACATTCTGGTAAGCCAAAAGAATTACAAGCCTTCTTCCACAGACACTGAGAGGCACTGACACCAAAGTTTTGCTCTTTCTTCCTGTGTATGTTTCTGTAGTCACATACTGAGTTAAAAAAAAAAAAAATCTGGTTTCCACAACAACTTATTTCCACCTATTTATTCCGAACATACAGTAATGGTGGACAGACATTTCAGAGACTTGACAAACACAGCCACACAGAGGAACCAAGGTAAAGGACAGAAATAAAGCTCTTCTCTGCCTCGCTGCTGGGGAAGCCATTTTGACATTATCTCCAAGATACAACTGAAAACTAGGATCTTTTAGACAATTAAATATTCCACATTAGCTTAACCAGCAACACACAAAGGGGTGTTTTGACTCCTGCATCTTCACCTGGTTTGGTCTCCAGCACCTACCACTCCAGGAGCTGTGCCAGAGACGCACGTTCTCCTAAGAACCAATTACATGCACTGCAAACTTTCTGCTCTGCTCTGCTCCGTGTTGTACATCCGTTGCTTTAACACCATTTAAAAGCCAGCAAACGTACATACACAGATTTCTGTGGTCAGGACATCTGCACTTTCTCAACTGTTTCTAAAGCAGAAAAAAAATGCCTATTAGTTTAAAATTTGAAGAAAAATTGCCCACAGGAGGAATGGGCATTAGCCATGCTTCACTTCCCTCCTTTTTGTTGACATATGAAGCACTTTTTTTCTCTTTCTTTCTTTCCAATTCACAGTGAGTCTAAAGAGGTGAATCAGTGCACAGAGAAAAAGAGAGAAAGAGAGGAAAAAAAGAAAAAAATCCCACAACCCTCTTTTTCCAGGGTGGGTATGAAATATGAAGGCCCAACAATTGTCTGAGCTCAGTGCATTGGAATAACATTGGTTAAATTATGGATAGTTTTGAATAGTGTCACTTTTTTTTTCTCTGCAGATGGTTGTTCACACAAGGAGTCTGGCCTGCATAATTGTATCACTAATAAGCAGTAAGGCAATTAGTTGTGTAAGTGTGCTATAATCATTCTAACAGAAGAGATGACGAAGAGACAAAAAAAGGAGGGGGGACAAAAAATGTCTTTTCTCAATTCATCAACTGACAGCCATAATTAGATATATATAATTGAAAATTCCACAGTAGGGGGGCCAGCTTATACAAATGAATTTTCTTTGCTTCTCTTATGCATTTTTTCCTTTTGCCTGAACATTCCCCCCAAGAAAAAGGCAGAAAATTTGTCATTCCAAGGGAGCGTATACTGTATGAACCACAGGCTGCTCATTCAGAGCAATGATGTCAGAATAACATCTTTCCCCCCCACTAAGAAATAGACAGCTTTGAACTGAGCCTTTATTAGCTGTTTTCAGTCAGTAGCGAATTAAAAAACCCAAAACCAAAAAACCCACAACACAACAAAAAGAACTCCAAACCAACGCAGCCTTGGATGATCTATATCAGTTTGCAGAACATGAAATGTAAAACTCCAAGAGGAGAGGTCATCTTTTTTTCCTATTGACATGAAGACGGCTTGTTTTTGGTGCTGGGGGAAGAGTTCTGAGTTATAATAGAGCATTACATCATCAAGTATTATGGGAAGAAGGGGATTTCTTTTGAGCGAAGCCTGATTATCAAAGGCTATAATTAAATTTGGGCTAAAAGTGCCCAAGTGCTTATGAGTTTGTGGAAACTATGCACAGAGCAGCATTCCCCTGAATTAATCAGCTTGCAAGTTTTCATTATTCTGGAGCTTCTCTTTTTAAACTGTAAGCTCACAATCACAGCTTTTTTTTTTTCCTTTTTTTTTTTTATCAACAAACTCTTCTAAAATTTAATTGGACAAACCTTAACTGATTTTTTTTTCCCCTTAAAGAGAGAGAATGTTAAGGCTGGAGCTTGTTAATTAAGTTCTTTAAGTGCCCCCAGCTGTGCAATAAATTTTCAAAGCTTCACCACTGCATTTTTTTAAATGTTTGCTCCCATGTTTTTTAGTTAAAATATTTTTTAAAAGAGAAAAAGAACAAGCAAAAATAACAGAAGACTTTGGAAAATTCCTACACATACGGATGATCCTGGATATTGAAAATTGAACTTTTAGCAAACTGCGGCTGATTAGAATGTAGCTGCAGCTACAGGAATATTTTAAAAGGCAGCAGTTAATTAATTTCTTCTAAAATAACTTAGCACCCCTTTTTATTTCTTTTCTCTTTTTTTTTTTAAAGAAGGCTCTGTGTTAGATATGGATAATTTGAAGTATCCCATATAGTTGTTCCACAACAAAATGCTGCTATCTAACATCAGTGAAATGTTTTCTGAAACATTATGCAGAAACTTCCCCTAATTCAAGGAGCATATGTTTGGCAGGATAAGTCAACATAGTTCTATTATCTTAAAAAATATCAGTGGCCAGAGTTCAAATCTGCAGGCCTCACAATGAGAGAATGAAGATGACACAAAAACTTGTGTCTTAACATCAGGTCACCTAAATATATATTTTCATGATTTATTAGCTAGCTGTATATGTTTAATTTCTTAATGTGCCAAAATATTCAACACCAAATTCTCCTCTACACTGAAAAAAATTAAGTTATTAGATCTACACCTGGCAGGGAAAATTTACTGAATATTGTAATCATTATAACTACAAGTAACAAATTTTTGGCAACTCGGGGCATCTCAGAAAGTTTGTTTCTGAAGTACAGAAATAGTACTATTTGATCCAAGACATGAAAAATTATTGTCTTCTTGTCTCTCACATACCAAATCACTAACAGTCTAATGGGAGATCATCGTGTTCTCCCTGATGAAAAGAGTTGATCCTGGAGAACCCTAGCACTGGCTTTTACTCATTTTTGTAGCCAAATCCACTCCACCTTATCCAACTGTTCATTGTTCTGGAAGTCTGACACATCCTAAGTGGCCTTGAAAACGCTGAAGAATGCAAATGATGACAGCAACCTCACAGGCCAGGGACAAAACATGAGACAATACTTTGCCAGCCCTATAAAAGCCGAATATGTAAAAAAACACCCCAAACTTTTGCAACTGTTTGTCTCAGGTGAGGCCCTGGAGTGCTGAGTTTACCAGAACCTGTCATCTCCAGACTGCCTGGGACCTGCTGAGGATGGGCCAGCTCACAGATGGAGGATGTTCCTGCAGCTTTGCTGCTCACTCAGCATTGTTCAAGCTCTGGCAGAGCTGTCCTGTCCTGGGCACACAGCAGGGACAGTTCACACATCCTCCCAGCATGGCCATGGTAGGGCAAGCAGAGCACAGGGAGTTTTGCCTTCCCCTCTGAGGTTTGTGTGTCAGGCCCACCCTAGGCCCAAGAGCTAGCCAAATTAAAAGCTTTTGTTTTTGTTTTTACCCAAAATTTCATATCACTGTTACAGAGCCAGGGGCTGTGCCAAAAACTTGGAATGAAATCACTGAGCACAGAAATTCCAGTCAGCCTTCTGGAGATCTGCTGGTGATTATTGTCAGAAGCATCTTTGAATGTTTTTGGCTATTAGGAATTTTCTGACTGATCCCAACACACCCATGGATCCGACTGACTGTGTGAGAAGATCTACCTTTGTAAGAGTACATTTCTCAACCCACAGTATCTATCACATTCTAGAAGAGGAAAATAAATATTCAGTTAAAGTCCTCACTTGTTTGTTCATTATTTCAAGCTGTTTCTTCAGCTCGCATGACAACATTTTTCATTAGAAAAAATAAAATCAGACACACACAAAGAAATGAGACTTATTTGGGAAATGCCTTTTTGAAAACCAAAAAATAACAACTACATTTTTCCTTTTGTTACAGCAGCTGCCTCAGGTGTTCTCTGTCTTGCAAACAATATAATTTATCAGATATTCTAAAAATCTATACTTAAGAAATTCAATGAATGCGCATTCTACTGTATTATTTTTCTTAAAGAATTAAGGGTTTTATTTCATCTTAAAAGATTCTTGGCTGCATTTCCATGGTGCACAATGACACATTTGGTTCTTTGTGTTTCTAACTAAGTAATGACATAGTTCCTCTAAACCATGAAAAAGGTTGCGTTTGACCAAACAAGAAAGGATGAACTTCTTGGAAATTCTATTGACTGGATCTTGAATCAGGCCCAGAACACTGGGACGAATCCTTTCTCCCTGCAGACCCCTGCTAAACCTGGCTATAGCTGCAGTGGCACCACATTGTTTCCTCCTTATTCACTGGGTACAGTAGTATCAACACAAACTGTACTCAACTGCTGAAAGCTTGATTCTCAAACATATGGATATGTTGAAAATTAAATTGCAGGGTTTATTTGAATTTATAGACAGCTCGGTGAATGTATTTTTGAGATACAGTCTCCATCAAGGAGATAGATGTCACCTGCCATGAGGAACATGATTGTATAATGTTAAAATGCCACATTCTCTTTGTAGGTAATTCTATTCAATTGCTTCCTGCAAGGATTTGGGTAATGAACACTTGAGCATCTGTGGTGTGGCTTTTTTTTTTTTTTCTTTCCCTTTTCCTACTCCCCTCCTCCCCCTTCTCAGAATCTTTCTCTGGATTTGTATTTCTTTACTGAATATAAACCCTGCCCTGATTCTTTTTACCAAGTCCCCTTTTGCATTATATTACAATGATTACAACTATATTACAATTACAAGAGTGATGTTTCTACTCTTTTATTAAGATCCCTACCACTTCTAAACAGAGAAGATGTTGCAGGACAGAGTAAAGAAGATCCATGTGAAACTACTGAGCCTGTGAGGCAAATTATTCTCTAGAGTCAGTCAACAATGTGGGAATAGTTCAACACCCTTTCAGTTAAAGAGTTGAATTATCTTGTTTGTTTATATGCAAAGATTTCTTCTATTTCTTTTTAATCATCTAGTCAATTGCAATTGTCACTTCATTGTACAACTTAAATCCAAGCAATATTTCTCATATCTAAGTCATTTTCTGAAGAATGGCATCTAGTCTGAAAAACTGGGTTATATTGTAGCAAACATAAGCAAACAGCTTGCAGGAAACTATTTAGTACACACAACTCTTCCCTCCACCTGTAATTTATTTTACTGCTTTTACTCATTCTCTGATTATTTAGATTTTTAAAACACTTTGACAAATTTATTCCATTTGCATACAGTCTGTAATCCTCAACTAACTGTTATTTACTATTCGGAATTTTATTTACTCAGATTAACAGCCCACAAACAGAATGCTAAACTAAATTCTACTTGTCTTTGCAGTAAATTGAAAACCTGTCATGTCAATACATACTTATTCATACCACAATCAAAAGTAAATAATTATACCAAACATTTAAGTTCAACCAAAACAAGTACCAAATAAATAACAAAGTAACACAGGTCATCTGATATTATTTTCTTTTCAACAGGCTCTCAGGCTAGATTAGAAAATGCTAATGAGAATAATTAAAAAGTACTGAAAAACTAGAGTGTAAGATTTCTCAACTTGATGTAGAGCTCAAAATAGAAAGAGGAAACATTTGGGTTTATCTTCATCTAAATAAGTTGTATTACTTCCATCTACTTAGTATTGGTTCACAAAGGCAAGATTTCTACTGTAGAGGGAAGATTTGAATCTTGTTCCTGACAAGAGGAAGAAACAAGGAAGTAAGTACATTTCTGATACCCTCAATCCTCCATTTCTCAAACCCCTTACAAGAGAAACAAAACCCAAAACATTAGCAGGAGGACTGTAGTCAACTGGCAGAGTTGAATATGGGAATAAACTAAACTGCAAAGCACAAACTTCCTTAAAAGGCATTTTGAGATGGGAAGTACATTAAAAAAAAACAAAAATAAACAATGTGGCCTAAAAATCTTTCTAAGATTATGGTCAGATGATTCTGGCCCCAAACATAGTTATATTCCACAGTTCAGTATGGTTTTCATTGTAGCCCATTAGCTGTGCCAGCATCCACCAAAACTGAGAAAGTGTAATGGAGCAGGAGTCAGTCAGTGCCACCTCTAGAACGGGGGAAAATGGGCAGGGAAATGTGATAGAGGAAGGTACATCAGGAAACCTTCTTCCACCCCACTGGTTAATTTTTACTAGCAAATCTCTTGAAAAGCACTGTACTGTATCAAGGGCCTTGATGTTTTTAAAACAAAGAATTTATGAGCACTAGAAATGTAACCTACCTTCCTTTGTTCACTGAAATACATCATCATTTTGTGTCTTGTGGTAGCAAAAGTAATTTAGAGGATCCTGACAGAAATAATATATATATCATTAAATCTGTCCATTAATATACTCGTGGTATTATAAACATAGCAGTTTGTGGATGACAGAATCTAAAACCAACTCATTTGTTTGTGTCAGTATTAAAATGTAATACATTTTCTTTTCACATCCAAGCCAAGTGAGGAGAGCCTTCTGAGCAGAAACTTATCTCTAAACAGGGCTCGAAGAACTCAGAGATTAAAATGTAACCTTTGAACATCACTTCCAATTTGCTGCAGCTCTTAGATATATTGAGAACAATGGTCTCAGCTCAGGTCCAAGATCTAGTTGCTCACAAACAAACAACACTCATTATCATAACTAACATCACTACTTGCAAGGGAGTAATAAACTGCAAACCCAAGGCTTTTAGGGGCCTAGTCTGACATAATCAGACACTGGAATTATTATTATCTATTCCTTGTAAAGAAATCTAAGCTGATTTATCAGAATGGTAAGATCAAAATAAGTACTGAGCTATGCAGAATCCAAATAAATGATTCTTGAGAATTTCTACCTGGACAACTTAATACTGCACACATTAATACCCTTCCATTCATAACTCAAACATCAGTGTCCACTGAAGTACAGAAGGACAAGTGTAAAGTTACAGAAAGAAGGTAATTTTGCTACTAGACTGAACATGTACAGTTTTGCCAAGTAGGATGGGCATCCAAGTAGGATGATGGGGCATCTCAAAGGTTAAGCATCCCTGCAGGACTTTACCCTAAGACAGAGCAGCACCACACAAATGGCTGGTTACACGTAGGACAGGGCATATGAATCTACCACTGGTCTCCTGAGATGTAAAGTCTATTTTTACTGGCTAGATATTTTTAGAATATTGCAACATGTAGTATCTGTAATACCTAGCAAACATAGCAGCAACACCTGTCAGGAAAGGAATCAAACATACTGCATTATTAATATAAAAATGTCTGGAACAAACCTTCCATCACCTCCTTGGGGAAAACACTGGTAAAGTCTGTGTGCTTTCTAAAACTTTCCAACTATAAAAGAAAAAATTACTAAGCCACAAATGTAGCAAGCCTAGCATAAATAACCCCTAAGAATCCTACACAAAACAATAATATATCATGCCTGGAAACATCATTGAATCTCACAAAGGGTATACATGTATTGCCTACAAAGTGGGAGCAAGCTTCCCCATTTTTCTATCTCCTTTGTTTTATGTCTCAATGGGCATGTCCAGAGAAGGGCAACGGAGCTGGGGAAGGGTTTATTTGTATTCTACTACAGTAAAAAGGGGTCTTTTGAGAGATTCTAATGCTTACACTGAATGTCTGAATTATCAGTTATGAGAATGAACCTCTTTATTAAGGTCTAAGATGCTGCTATAGCTTCCCACACAATGCTAGGACACACAAGGCAGCTCTAAGGAAGCCCTTTGAATAACAGCCCACATTAAGGTAATTTATTTCATTAGCATGACTTCAGTTAGCTTGTTTTCACTGGACATTCTTTACTTTTCCGGTGTCAACAAACGGACATCAGGACTTTTGTCTAATTTTTAATACAAGAAGAAAATTCTTAACCTCAGAAATACTACATCAGAGCAGGGGTGCCTATGCCAGCAAATCTCTGAGAGCAAGTGGAGTAATAAGCACAATAAGTTCAATACAAGTGGTATGGTTAAAAAGGCGCAGAGGCACAGCATTGACTAATGCAGGTGTTACGCCTTTACCAGGGTTACTGGCAGAGCACAGTGATAAAGCAGCCAAACCATTCAGTGTGACAGGATTTGTGCTAAGATCTCCTGCAGAGATCTGGAAGAACAGCTGATACATAACACGAAGACAACTGCTGTGCTTTTCTTGCTTCTGCACATGCTCCAGCACCAGAATTTGAATGGCTGAAGAGATTAATTCAGACAGTAAGGAATTCCCCAGAAAACCGAGCAATAAATGTTCAACAGGCACTTTACTGTTCAAATATTTTGTGCCCACTGCAAGGGATGCTAATGAAGTTGTTGACAGTGCTCTCATTTATGCTAGTAAAGTGAAATATCCACAATATCTGGTGAGGCACCCTGTGCCATTTCCTACTGATAATGGGACTTGAAAAATAAGTGCTGATCAGCAGCAGCAGTTTTATGGGGAAAGAGCCACTGAAGAAGCAAGGCCACAGCCTGGGGTAACATGGTCCAGGGTAGCTGAAAACTGCCCAAGCTTTTTGTTTCCCTGAAATGGTGCCACTTATCAGATCTGACTAGAGGACAACCAACACTGCTTGTGACTGGTGTCCAAGTTTCACACATGCTGCTTTGAACAGCTCCATAGAAAAACAATTGTTTCCTGGTTCCCATTTTTATTGTATGTGCGCAAATGCATGTAGCAAACAGCAGGGATGCTTCCTGCATCACAAGAGCCAGGTCATGTTCTTTTTCTGCCTGACTCAAAGCAGAGATTCCCATCTCTGATCACCCTATCTAAAGCAGAGAAGAGATGTGAATATCCTTCTGGATCCTGGAACAATTTCTAAATTATTTCACACACACAAAAAAAATCAGACATTTTCTTTTCATCCTCTGTTTCATGAAACTAACTAGAACTAAATCATTTTACACCAGTATGTTAAGCTGCTGTTAAATTTTCCTTACCTGTGGAGTACTGAAATCTGTCTGCAATTCTCATTCTATTTTGATTAGAGTTTTTTGTTTGTTTAGTTTTACATTTAGAAAGTTAAAGTCTACTGTCAAAACCTCATCTTGATTAGTTGGATTTTTAGAATTTTGTTCAGGAGTTCCTGAAAGGTCTGTTTGAACAATAGTATCCATCTCCACAAAGTATATGAAAAAAACTGCCTAATAAATTTAAATGACTCCTGTTATATATTATAACAGATATGCTTAAAACTACAGATTTGATTCAGCTGCTGAGCATTGACTGGATTACTAGTCATGATTGCCACTTTACAAATATCTGGTTTCCAAAAAAAATAAGGGAAAAAACCAAACATTTACCTCACATTTCCAAGACATTCAGTCTTCCAATAATAGAGCGAGAAATCTGGGCTAACAAGGATAAGTTTATTTAACCTTATTTCTATTCCTCTACAACTCTATTTCTGGAGACCAGTTATCAGAAGCTGCAACTCAGCAAAAATTTAATCGGGTGAAATGGACAAGGCAGAGGGGATCCTGCTCTGAGCTGGTACTGAGGCAGCCAGCTCTACCCCCAAGAAACTTATCCTGATGCACATATCCTCTGAGTGGCTAATAACAACTGGGCTATAAAAGGCATCGTTACACCAAGCTCATCTCCAGAATTACTGCACTTGTGTGGTGTATTATTCCCCAGGAATGCTTGCCAAAACCAGAGAGGTTTATCTGGAAACAGGACTGGCTTTTCTATTAGCCTATAAACAAAACATCAGCCTGACTTAGGAACAAATGTATAGTGTGCAGTTTCTCTTTCTGAACTCAGATTTGGTTTCAACCTGTATTCTTTACCATGGGTATATATGTGTATATAAACATATCTACATACACACATATAAATATACATGTCATACCAAGAAAAAGTAGACTCCTACACAGATTTATGAAATTATTTTGCCATTTTATTAGGAGAACATGGCTGAAATTCTATTCTCACTGCAATGTAACACACTCCATCGCTCTCGATATTAGGCATTTCGGTCATTTTCTCATATCTAATTTACAAAGCAAAAAATCCCTTTTGCCATTCCCCCCTCCTAAAAGGGGACTTTTCCCCCTTGTGATCAATTGCATCCCATTTACTTTAAACAGAGATATCAAATTGTTAAACATTTTAACCACAGTATGTTCTGGTAATTCAATCCTTTGGATTTGCTTGGGTGTCCCAAAGTGTTTTGAGTTCAAACAGCAGAAAGAAACTGCAGCGCTGGTCAGTCCCCTCTTAAATCTTCTTATGGATTTCATTTGCTGTGTGGCCTGAGAGAGGTCAAAAGGTTTTCTCACAGAAGTAGAATTTGAGAAATAATCACCTTATAGACCCACTAAATCAATCATAATTAATGCACTTGCCTAGTTCTGTCAGAGAATTGCTGCTAGAGGGCAAAATAAAGAGGCCCTTTCTAATACAATTTGAAAAGAGATCAGATCTGTCATTTCATCTAATAATTGAGCCAAATGAGAAAAGAGAAGGGTCAGAGTTCATCTGGTGGCCTTATGTAAACCCAATAATACATAATTCATTTTCATTTTATAGAATTTATAAGATGCTGTAAACTGTCAAGATACAGACTCATCTGCTTCAGCTTCCAACAAAACCTTCCTGTTCATCACACAACACACGCTGAGCTGCCAAAACTTTTAAGTGGTATATTCTGGCAGAATAATCCAAAAGCCTTCAACAAGGACTGGTATTTAATTCATTCTTCCAAGCGTGTGAAGTTAATAACTGAATAAATCACTCGCAGCTCTTTCTGAATGATATAAAACCTGTAATTTATTTACTGAGTGTTACAAATACAGTTAAAACATGTTTTCATGCAAAATGGTTTCTTTTCTTTTTTATTATTGTTATAAAACATTTTTTGTGAACATAGAACATAAATACATATGCCCTCAGAACAGAATACTTAATTCCAAGTATTAACTGACCATATTCAGTAGAACATTTCTATT
This sequence comes from Acrocephalus scirpaceus scirpaceus, assembly GCA_910950805.1. Classification (NCBI taxonomy): domain Eukaryota; kingdom Metazoa; phylum Chordata; class Aves; order Passeriformes; family Sylviidae; genus Acrocephalus; species Acrocephalus scirpaceus. The sequence continues at coordinate 11,927,290 of OU383783.1, read as the reverse complement.
ATTAGCTACAAAACTAAAGTAATCTGAAGACCTATTAAGGAAATATTTCTTTAGTAGGGAGGTTACCCTTAATGCTGAATATTAAGTGAAAATATCAAAGAGTTACCTTTCTAGTCTGACTTAGCCTTTTTAGTTCCTATGCTGGGCTCCATTCTTTACTCACTCACACTGCCACAACCAAGTTAGAGCTCTGTCTAAGTAATAAAGGTGAATTGATGGTTTATGAGTTATTCCTCAGTGCTTTGTCTCCTTTACTGTCAATACAACCAACATGCAGCAGAGCATCTGGGCGTTCATGGCAGAATTTCCTAAGGCGAATCTGGGCTTTTGGGGAGAAGAAATTTTTTTATTGAACCAGTCAACAACATAAGTTGTTGAATCAGTAGGGATGTTTTTGACTGATTCTTAAGTTTGAAACAGAAACAACGAACTTGGAAATAATATGAAAGCTGAGAATAAATCTAAGTCAATAAGCTAATAATAACAAATAGTTCTATGATCCAGCACAAAATTTGACTTAGTGATGTCCTTGGATCATCACAGCTAGGAGAGCAGTACCATTATGAAAGTTTATAAATCACTTCCAGTACTTGAATTGTTTAGAGATGAGGGAGTTTCCTACTGCTTTTGGTGCCATTTGTGAAATACTCAGGGTTGCATATAAGAAAAAATGTTAAATAATTGGACCAAGATACTCCAGACTATACTGTCCACTACACATCCTGCTGAATAGAAACTGTACTAAAGGTACTGCACTGTCTGCTTGTTTCACTGGCTCAACACACTTAAGCTTCAGACTCCTGTCCTACACTGAACAGGTTTGTAAAGCTGAGACTATAAAGCTGCCATAAAGGAGAACAGATGATTCTCCTTGACATAATGAATTTCTGTACTAATTATTTCCAAGGCCTAGTAGAAGGTTGGGTTAGAAAGTCCTGAGCAGACCTCATGCCATGGTTGGGAAAAATCTTACAGTGCTCTGACAGGTTCCCAGCATATTCAGCCAGAGTAACTTAGAGCTGCCTTAGATTATTTCAAAGTCTGCTGTGTTATCTGGCCACTCAGTGTAATGGAAGCACAGATTCGTATTGTCCTCTTCCTTCTCAGCTGTAGCAGACTGAAAACTGAATACAACTCCACAGAGATCACTTTAACAATTAAGAGAGAAAAGTAAAATTCCATACTAAACTACCATATGGTGTCATGTTTCCAGTTAAATGGATAATATATGAAACAGCCACTCCTCAGCAGCACTGATAGCAATGCTGCACTGCCCTCCTGCACCATCCTGAATGCTTGGTTTTTGAACAGCTTCACCAATATTACATATTCTGTAATATTTATAGAGAGGAAAACGAAGGCACAGAAATAACAGGTTGTTATACATCAAACACTAAAACTGAAACCAAATCTTGTGTTCTTTGTGCCGTGTACCTCACCAACAATCTCTCCCCTGTAACTCTGACCTCACATAGCAAGCCATCGAAGACACATTACTCGCTATTTAATGGCAAAAGTCGGTTTGTATACATAAAACCTGCAAGAAATAAGTATGTCACTCTCAAGTTACCCTTTATCTATTTACTCTTTTTTAGTTTGAAATGACAACATCCTTGTATTTGTCATATTGTTAAAATCTGACCTTTGATCCTAGGGGTCACTGCACTCCCTGAGGTCATCTGCCCATCTGATTAACACATTCCATAATTTTGGAGGTGGCCAGTTTAGTGGTCTATCCCATTAATCATGGCACTAGAAGCAGCATGAAAAAACCACTAAGGTTATCAAATCCCCACAGGAGATTAGGAAGTTAGATAAGCACATGAAGTTTAACAAACAAAAAGTACATGGACAAACCAAAAGGCATTCAAGGCCTGAAACCTGACACAAGCAAAGCAGCATGAGAAAAACAAACACCAGAGACTTTTCCTACTTCTTGTTTTTCTCCTAGTAGATTTCATAAAGCTCTGATATTTCCTTTTGGAGGTAACACGCATTTTAGGTCTGAGGAAAACGAGAAATTATTTTAGGTTTTACCACTATCCAAACTCACAGTACCATACAGAGCTCAGAAACAATTCACATGAGAGGAGTGACCAGCACGGGATACTACTGACAGAATAGCATCAAACAACCATCAACACGTACAATTATCAAGGAAATGATCAGGAGTGTGGGAGCTTGGTCAGCTTGTGAATTAGTAGCCAAGAGGAAAAAATGTATTTTTCATTATGGGTCTTCTTATATTATCTATTACAGAGTAAATAAAAATAATGATATAGGCAAAAATAAACAGGAATCAGCCTCATAAATTAGACTTTTATCCTGAGAATAAGGAAAGTTTTGGGTCTGGCCACTTTGCTGCCTAGGAGAGTTGTTCAGAGTTTCCAATTCTTCCCTGGTCCTTCCTTCATGCATTTTTAGGCAGCAAGAGCTGACACCTGGTTACTGTATGTCCAGCTGCCATCAAAGTCAGATTTGGCCTGACAACTTGAACAAATACAGCAGCTGGATTTGAAGAGAGACCGTGGCAACTGTCTCACATTGTTGGTCTTTCTTTGCATAATCTAATATAAAAATGAAATTCCCATCCTAGTTCCTAGAATAACCACTTCCAATCCTGGAATTTCTGCTTTAAATTAAGCACTCCATTTATTGAAATGTATTGATTTCTCATGAAGAATAATATTCCAAATAAAAATATTATTTTAAACAAATCCCATTAAATTAATTTTAAAAAAATATCTAGTTTATAATCAATCAATTCCTGGTATACTCTTTCAGAGAGCAGTAACACTTTCACTGTATGCATTTATCATTGCTTTTCTCTTATATATCTGTGTAGGAGTAATGAATATGATAAAATACTACTATTGGCACATTATAGCTGAGTATGTCATTTGACATACATTGAAATGCATGACATTATGTAATACTAGCCTGTCATAATTCTACTGCCTGTGAAATGTTACAGGATGACAATAAACAGATTACAATTTTTCAGATTTGAAATTTGAAAATTTAGTTATTTAGTTTGAAAATTTAGTTATTTAGTTCTGGTTTTAACTACTTTATCAACTTTTCAATTGAGAAGCACAATTTTTCTGTAATAATGAAATAAATACTCACCTCATATTCATTATTCATCATAACTTTGTCTTGCTGTGAATTTTAAAACTCAAAAAAGTAAAAAAAAAAAAAAAGAAAAAAAAATTTAAATAATTATTTTTCAAAATACAATATTTAGATTATTTCTTTTTAATATTTAAGTATATAAAATTAATATAATGTTAAGAAATGAGTTTGTGGAAACAGCTTTTGCTAATGGAAAACTACTATTTGAGATTCCCTAGTTCTTTTCCCTGGACTTATAGTTATTAATATGATGGAAATAATCATGGGATAGCAAATATTCCAAAACTTCAAACTTCAAAGCAGAAACTCTATTTATCATTCTGTTTCTATTTAGCACAATTGTGTTTCCCACCTCTTAATCCATTCCGATTGAAAGCTAATGAATACAAGACTTTAACAAAAAAGAGATTTAAATTTGTGTCATCAGTTTTGAATGTTTAACTGTTAGTTCTCATAAAAATGCAACTCGTGTGAAAACGAGTGGGAATTTATCAGATCAGATGGAAGTTGAACAGAAAATTTCCATCTACTTTCTTTATCATCTCAATTTACTCTTCAAGACATGTTGGTGCACTGACCAAGGCTTGTCAGAAACACATCCCCCATCGGTGGCTAAACATTTAATTGAAGTTTACAAAGAGGTTTAGGATCTGGGTCACCTGACAGACAGAAGAGATAGAAACCACTGTAGATATAAGCAACAGCAAATAGTTCCATTTCTCTATAAGATTAGGAGAAGGTTTAAGCTGTTTGAAAGCATGCTAGCAAACTTTATCTGACATGGCAGGAGGGGCAGTTACAAGCACGATTCTTTAGAGGGTCCCAGTGTTCTTCAATCTGGTCTGAAATATCTTCTTTATTCCCCCCCTGCACTAACAAAGTCAGTTACCAGTGCCTTCCAAAAGACACTTTCTTTTCCTGATTTGAAAGGAGAAAACTAAAACCAAGCTACTCCTAAGCTCTCTGTCCATCTAATGGCAGACCACAGCTTTAAATCAGTGTGACAGAGTAGTAAGAAATGAGCAGGATTTGCTCTGTGGCTCAGGTACAAGGCAGTGCACACTGAAGAGCCTTTACTTTCCTTCTACCTGAGCAGGTAAGACAGACACCCAGTCCAGTCCCACTTGAACTTCTATGTGCACTGAAAATCTTTATGAGGACAAACATTTGTGGGATCAGACAAATGATCAGTGCAGCCTTGACTGCCAGGATTTCAAGTAGCTTGCTTTATTCTTGGTACTCCTTCTGAGCTGTTTTCTAATAACTCATCCAGAATTGGCAAGTTCTGCCCTCCAAACCCCAGTAAAAGGGCACAAGCCACTTCTCACAGTCAGATGCACAAATTTCCTAGAGTTGTTTTTTACATGAAATATAGAATCATTATACTACCTTTAAGCACTTTGGCCATGTTTCAAAGTATAAAATCTACTGGACTAACAAATTTATAGTTCTCTGTGTTTCAGAAAAGTCCATTGCTATGGCTGATTAAACGAAACGCATGGAAAAAACCCAAAATGACCATGATTTGGCCACTTCCTCCACTTAATTTGTGCACTCATTTCCTTGACTTTGGTCTAAAGATGTTGCTGGGATGAATAGGACATACCAGCTGGGAAAACCAAACCAATTCATGCTGAATTAGTACTGAAGCAATTATGGAACTGGTGCTAGAGATAGTAAATAGCACCTCTGATTCTTGAGTCACAGCCCAAGGAGGGGCTGCACAGAGCACTTCAACCAAATGGGCCTGGGCTGCCTCAGGGGAGGAGGGATGATGTGGGAGGGCAAGAAACCCACAAACCCATGAAGTACAAATGTCATTTGGTGGGGGATTTGCACTCACCACCCTAAATTCCAAATTTCACACAAGTGGCAAAAGTTTCACTTTATGTGACAGAAGTTAGTAATTTTAAGCACATACTTGTCTTTTAAGACAGTGAGATTGAGGCCATCGAGGCTTTATCTCTACAAGTAAAATTTTTTTCCTGATTTTCCAAGAATGAGGGAAAATAAGTTCTTGGCCTTTGAAAATTAACTTTTAAAGAGTTTTCTTACTTTTCACCCTGAGGCTATGAAGAACAGGACTTGCCTAGTTTAGCATGGAAGTAGAGAATGCCCTGTTTCCCAGCTGTCACACTATGTTATGAATGGCAAGAAGGTGCACAAGGCCAGAGAAGAAAGGCTGTGATAGTTCTCAGAATTTGTTATTCCTGTTATCCTGCTCAACGTTGTTAAAGATGCTCCTGAGAAATGAGGGTGCTACTCAGAGAGATGCAGTTCCCAAGTCCAACAAACAATGAGGAATCTCAAATCTCAGTGTAAATGCCATTAAGCACTCTCTTCATATTTTGATTGATTTTGCATTATCTGTAAAATACTGTCCTGTTACTCCTAACCCTTTTATTCAGGCCTCTTTTTACTGCTACTTAAATATTTTTGACTGCTTCACTGCAAAGGTAGAACATGACAGACACCTCACTGTTATCTGCCTAGATTCTAGTGAGACATTGTTTTGCCTGGTTTAATTAATTTGGACTTCAAATCCTTTTAGAACAGTGTCATCTTAAACTCCACACACAAGCCCAGCTCTAGATGAAATGCACAAATTAACAATTAATATGAAATATGTGTGGTCACAAACTGACTTGAAAGGACAAAGGAAGCTACAAGTAGCTTTTCCACAGGTGAAGTGAAGCTCTACAGTGCAGGTATGAACAAGAGCATAAGTTAAGATTTGGATTCAGATTCCTTAGCTTTTATTGGCTCAGATATTTTTTGCTTTCTTGTCTTTTTAACATTTTTTTTTTATTGCTGTCCTCTGTATAATATTCAAACACAATACTACCATTGCTCTCTAACTTACGTGTCTAGCTCATCCCCAAGTCCTTGGCAGTTTTTAAGGTGTTTATATCTTTACAACAGTGAGATAATGAAGCAACACAGTCATTTTGTTGTTGCAGAAACTGAATGAGTGTTTAAATCATTCTGAGGACCTAGCCAATAAAATTTAGGGTCTTCAGTTCCTGACTCCCAGCTGCCTGTCCAGGAACTGAATCCAGAACAGTGAAGGTACTTCAGCACAGTGCAATGAGAGGATTTGCTTTCAGAAGTCTCAGCCCAGCTTTTTAGATGTATTTCTGTTTGACAGGCACTAGATCCTACTTTTCACTCTTGAAATCTATGAACTTTGTACCAAGATTGAGCACATATTCCTCCCTGCCCTAGATTTGTATTTGCTCTGAAAGCACAGCTATGGCAGCAGAGTTTGTGGAAGAGCAAAACAGAACTGAAGCTTCAAATACCTGAATCCTGAACTGACTCTCATGTTGAATCTCATCTCTGTATTCTCAGACCTGCAGGTAAATAAAGTAGATTACCCCACTAATCCCCACACTACTATGAAATCTTTCTTTATAAAAATATGGTTGACAAACTTAGTTTTCTCCTTAAGTAATCTGTCAGATATTAAGAGAAAAATTACTTTCCATTCTTGTTCAAAGGAGGATAAGGTAATTTAAACAAAAACACTGCATCAGAAGTTTTGAATGGTACTTCTGTGGTATCTTAAAACAACTGGCAATGGTTCTGTCTTTCCCATGCTGAGGAGATGCTCAAATTTAACAATGCAAATGGAGAATTATGATTGTTATCTAAAGTAGGGGCACAATTAAAGAAAATGAGATTTGTTTATGGAACAACATTGGCTTGGTTTTTTCTTAGTTACTAATCATGAGTTTAATTTTTAATGGAAAAGCATTGCTAGCACAATTAGCACTCAATTTACATGAGCATCCATAGACCCAATTAATTAAATTTTATTGATGCCTAGTTGCTCTTTAAAATGCTTTCCAAATGCCTTCAAATTGATTTTAAATGGTTGATAGTGAAAGTCAGTATGTTCCTGGTAGTAACCCTACTGATTTTCATACATATGTACCTTCCATACTGTAAGCATTCACTGCTTTCCACTTGCTGTCTGAGAACGTGCTCACTGCTGGGTAACAGAGTATTTGGGAAACAGTTATGCAATGAAATGCAAAATATCAGGATTAGAGTGATGAGGATGAGGATCTACTCTTCTCCCTTTTTAAATGATATGTTATTTTTTTTTTAACCATGCCCTAACAGATGTGCTTGTGTCACTGCCGTGTTGTCCCAGCTAAGGAGTGAATGAGTTCATCCTTGTTGACATTCTTGTGAGCCTTCAAGACAGAAAAGTGTTATTCCTTCTGTTTTGTGTTTGAGGAACTGAACCACAGACATCAAGAAGCTGATTTTAGATTTTTGGACCACAGAAGGAATTTGAAGTAGATTTTAGCACTAAGTGACTTTCCTAAAACCACAGAGTAGGTCCCAGCTGTGATTGTTTAAATTTTAGGACAGTGTGCCTGTCAAAAGCCCTTGACTGTGTTTTTTATTAAATTAACTGTATCAATTTTCTCTATTTTAGCTACTTTTTCATATTTTACTATTATTTCTGTTAATGTGCCCTTCATAGTTCTCTGGGTGGTGGAAAGTTTCTGCTTTATTTTTTAGCCAGGGGGCTGTGTGTTTCTGTCATGCATCATTATGACAAGACCCAAGAGTTGTAAAACCTTCTCTTGTGGCTCTGTGGGAGGCTGATTTCCATGACATCCTTTATCCTCTGGGTAAGCACCTGCTTAGCCTGGTTATTACCTTGATGTTTCTTACCTAGATTATATTGAATGTGAAATGCTACTTCAGCTACAGTATGAAAAGATAACTGTCTGCCTGTCTCATAAATATGTTTTTAACAATTACCTTTGTTAGAAATATTTTTAACACATACTGAGTTTCACTGGATTATAAATTAGTCTAAAAGTCTAGCTTTTAGTCATACTTCATAATTAGCTTCTATTTATACAGTTTATGTATTTTTAAAAAGCCAGGAAAGTATATGAATGTGCATTCATATATATATTTTATAAATGTAATATTACCAAGAGACAATTTAAATGTTATAAACCTACATTCACAATTTAATGAAAAAACATTTTTCTAAATTGAGTATAACATTAAAGCCTCTAACAAATACTATCCAGAGGATTCTACACTATGATTTTTCATTCACTTAACATTGTGATTTAAACAATATTAACTATCATATCATTTCATGTTAACAGAAAGACAATCAAGATGAAATCTTAATTACTAAAGAACCGTCAAGAGACATTAACAATTTAATACTGAATTTTATAAAAGTAATGATTGTCCTATTACATATGCTGTAATTTCCCTTTCCTGACTGCTCTAATAGTTTCCTCACTCATTAAACACTTATTTTCTCACTACCTGCCAGCAGTTTCATAGGTGGCCTCATTTAAGGAAACTGAAAGAATATGAACAAAGATAATATGAAGGAAAAATTACAGTTGAAAAGAATTAGAAATGTAAAATATAAACCCAGGTTACTTTGTAAAATAGAGTACATATACGTAGTATAGCTGCATTTGAAAAATGTTTAAAGGGGTAGTGAATTAAGGAAAAAGCTGATAAAGTAACATATGTAATTTTTTTCCAAGAAATATAACTTTTATATGTGCACTTGATCTGTTCCTTGAGATAAAAAATCTAACAGTAGCTTGCCACAACAATGTGAGTATAAAATATGCAAAAGATAAAACATAGTACAGTTTTCATATCAAAAATTGGTATCAAAGTAAAATCAATCATTTAGACAATTTCTTGGTTTCCAGGTTCATTTTCTACGCTATTGAAAGAAAAGCTGAAATGACTCCCCAAATATCACAGTCCAAACTTGTTTCACAGTGACATATGTGAATGTCTGGTGGAACCAGGAATGTGAATCCTTCATTAACAGCCACTTGGGAACAGAAAGTATTCATTCTTTAAAATGAGATATTAATTTCAGTATTGTCAATAATTTTCTTTAAAAAACGTATTTTCTCCCCCAAGGGAAAATCAGGAAATTCTTGTCTTTTCAGACCAAACAAAATTTTAATCAAGGAAGGTCTTTCAGCATGCCCTGAAGTCTAGTCAGATGCAAACAGCTTCCAAACCAGTGAGGACTATCCAGGATAATTACCTGCATTGGGAGGAATACCTTTGAATAATTACCCTGCTCGATTCTGAACAGAGACTTGGATGTGTTTACCCTGCAAATCCAGGGAGTGATGGAGCACAAAATGTACATGCACACTTCCAGAAGACAAAAAGGTTTCATTTCATCCCAATAAAATCAGTAGCATTTTTTTAAAACTTTGGTTTCACCAAATAGGCAGAAAAATCCCATTATAGTACAGGTTTTAATTTTTTTAAAGGAAAACCAATTAAAAATATATTTATGGAATCTTTATTGGGGGAAAAAAACCCACCCAAATACCCCCACATTGAAGTCTATTAATTTTCACAGGTTTCTTTCAGCAGTAAGTATAGAAAAAGAGAACAATTCTTAAAAGTGTCACAGCTGTAGAAAAAAAGAAGGGAATTTCCTACAACTTTTTTTTTCCTAAACTTAACATTAAAAAGGATTGCTAGCTTACATAATATTTCTTAAGGTCACTGAACTAAAATCCTCAAAACTTCAGCAATGTTCTGCTCAGAATCACCTTAAAGATCCCTTCTGTGGGTTCTGTTCAAGTAACTGCTCTTAGGAATGGTTTGCTAAGGCTGAATCTATTTCTTAGGCACCCTTCCAGTGCAGGAGATAAACTGTAAATCAATGTGCTCACAGCTGACACTAGCCAAACACACTTGCATCTGTGAATTGTACAGGAATGCCACACACAGTATCAGAATTTGGTCTGAATTTGGCCTTGGGAAGATGAATTTGGAGGTCCCATTTCCAGACAAGATGACATTAGAGACCAGGAAACAGAAAATGTATCAGAGGTGCTGAAAAACCCCAGACAAAACACTGTAAGTACGCCCAAGAGTAACCTAAAGCTGAAAGACCTGCTTGGGATTCATATGGTGTAAGCTGAGAATTTAAGATCTGGGTCATCAGATAATCATCAAGGTAGAATCTAACTGACTTTTAGGGTTTAGGAAAGATTTTCCTTTCTTCCATATGGAGATTATGGCACTGTCATGCTGTAAGAGGCCTTGTGCATTTCATTCACCTACTTCTGAAGCCTCTGGTCAGACAGAAGATAATGGCTTAGAAATACACTGAGTTTAATTTAGCACACTGGATAAGCACTCTAAAATTTCTGCAGACTTGTCAACAGACATCCTCTACAGATGCTGTATTCTGTTATCTTTATCTTTATCTGCACCAACCTTTTATATTGACATTTTAAGTAAGTACCAATGCCAGCAGAAATGAGAACAGATTCAAGGGCTTTAATCAAGCTGGAGCCACTCGTGGGTTGCAAACCACGTCAGTTGGTTTCTGCCTTCAGCAGGGCTTCTCCAGTGCATGTTATCTCCATTTCTCTACTACTTCCAGGGCTCATGGTGCCAGCCTCTCATCCTAACTGCTGATTGAATCTGAATGGAGTGTCTAGATGTAATCCAACAAGTATATCTGAAAAGGTGGCATATTTTTTTAGCAAGACACATGATCCCTACACAAACAGTTGCAGAAAAAAATTAAAGCTCCTCAAACAGCTACTGAGCTCTCAAGTCTTATACAGTCTGATGGAAATGCTGTGGGACAGCAAGTAGGATAATGTGGAATTGCCTGGCTGTTGTCAATCACTGTCAGATCCCTAATTCTATTTAAACATGAAGTTTTGGCACTTAATTTCAATCCCAAAATAATAACAGCCCATAAGATGAATTTGTGAAGTATTTCAGCACTTAGCACTGGACTGTAAACAATTTGCTACACAACATATTCAATATGAATTAAAATGTTTGTGTTTCTGGATTTTCCTGTTTAGAAATTTTACTTTAAATTGGGATTTATTAGTATTCCAGTTCCAAGCCAACAGAACAATATTAACATTCTCTCAGAGATGTGTGAGTAAAAGTAATCACTAATAACACTAAGAGAATATCAGTAACTGTCATTCAGGAAAGTTCTTGCCCTTCCCCCTTGCATCCAGATTTAAATTCATCATCCTCTTTAAAGTGGGATTTAAAGCCCATCAATACATCTTTCATCTTAAAGGCAGGCCTATGCTGCATGGTGGCATTGTATCTCCCACTACTTAATATTGCAGCAGTATCACAGCTCCTGGTGATTGGCAAGAAGAAAGTTTAAGGATGCTCTCTTATTTCACTGTGCAAGAATTGAATTAACACAGCATAATAAGCTCATTGTGCAACCTCGTCTTTCTCAAATATTCACAAGAAATACTCAAAACCAAAATGCTCACAAGATCCATGCCTGATATTATACCCTTCCCTTCATTTTGAAATACCTTGCCTCATGCAAGTCTTAGGACCCTTTCACCTCCCAAATGGGGAAAATATGGCAGAGAAAGTGAACAATGCAGTTTTGCGAAACGTAGCATTTCATCTAAAAATGAGCTGTAACAGAAACAGCCTGACTGCGTAGTAAATTCAGCCTTTACTGGGAAAATCTGGGTTTCAGATTTTAGACTCCATTATTATCCATCTGTTGCACTCAGTTATCATTAACTTAGTGTTTGTCAGGATCCATTAAGGCCAATTAGCACGTCAACAAGCACAGCTCATGCAGTTAAATATCCGTCTAAAGCCCCTTCCTACACGGTGTTCTTGAGCAGGTACTGAAGGCAGCAGCAGGGACAGGCATGAGTACCTCCACACAGGTACCTGCTTTATTAATGCTGACCTGGAAGTGACATTTGTACAAAACACCATTTGGGATTTGGATTATCAATCACTAGAGTAATTCTTAGCTTATGTGGATACTTATGAAGACAAACGACATAATATAAAACCATGGATGACAAGAAATAAGTGCTTCAGTGTTGTTTCAACCATAACATTGAAGGATGTAAGCCAGATGAAACTGGTGAATTAATTAATACCTTTTATTAGAGCGGCCAGTATAGATGGGAAGAAGCAAGGGAATACCTCCAGAAACTGAAGATATAGAAAAAGACCTCAAACCACCAACCAACCCAAACTGCCCCCAACCACCAAACCACCCCCCCAATCTCCCCAGTTTACAAGACTGGGAAATTTCACATATGCTTAAAGCAGTAATTTCAGTAAAATTTTGTCAATCCAGCTAAGTGATCCACTAAGATTATCCACAAACATGCAAAAATACAGTTTACAGAATGAGAACAAACTTAACAGAGATGACAGCTGCTTCTTTTGGATGGCTTCCAGCTAAATGAATTTATACTTTGCTTAGTAAGAATGCATTCTACTTAAATTTTCTTTAAACACCTCAGATCAATCATGTACCTCCAGTTTTCTTATTTACAAGGAATAGAATATATCAGCTAAATCCTGAGTATTTGAATTGATCAGCATAACTTCAGCTGTGATTTTTTTCATTTATAAAAAACGTGTTTCAGCAATTTCAAAAATTGTATTGTAATATATTCCTACACTTCCTTGGATCCATTTGAAAAATATCACTTTATCCTTTCCAAGATAAAGATAGCATGATGGAAGGCCCTGTAGATCAATCAAACTCCTGAAGGACTTGAATTTTGTTTCAATTTCTCTCCATCTTAGCCATACAATTCCCAGCTTGGACAACAGTTACAAGTGGAAGAAAGAGAAAAGGTAACAAAATCCCCATAGCTGCTCTTTTTGAATGTGCTGGACCCCAAATGCTTAATACTTTATAGAGCACATTTCTACACTAACAGACCATGTGGGGGAATGCAATACATTCCAGTATACATACCATAACAATTGCAAATCTCAAAACTATTCCACAGTGCTGAACGATTTTTATATGTGCTCTTATTTTTTTCAAGAGTGATTTTTACCTGAGTCCAGTAACCCACCGGTGCAGATTTTATTTCCAAGTAGGAAAAAAAGATGCCAAGAACAGGAAGAAAACATTCAAGAGGGCACTTGAATACTTAGAAATGTTACTGTATGGGCTAAAATTTCATCAGAATAACTCCTGAGATTTTGGTATTTATACCGAAACCTAAATCAAATTTTACCTATGATATATCTACAAATCTAAATATCTGATTTTTGCTAAAACTTAAATTTCTCCTAAAACACTTTCTGAACAAGTACTTCTATTTCTGTGCCATTAAATTGCTTAAAATACTTTTTGTTAAAATGGTCTGCAACAATATAAAAGCTTAAATTATTTCATTAACCTAGCTGTAGTTTAATTTGCTTGTTCCACAGAAGTTCTAATGGAAAAACTTATTTTCTTCATTCAGAGTTTGCATGTTATCTGCTCTAGAAGGAGACTTTAAAACTTGTGGAAATGCAACCAAGGGAGGAAACACACAGACTACGAATCTGCCATTTTCCAGAGCACAAATGGCACTTGAGAAGTATTGTATGCAGTTATAACACACGACTGATAGCAGGAAAGTATATTTTAATTCAGCCTGAATTTAACTGACAAAAAAGAAAATCAGTTATGACATAAAAGGACCAGCAAGGGTTACAGGGGGAAAAATTATTTAGAGCCTCACAAAGTATCACTACAAAATCAATAACCCCAGGTCACACCTGTGGTAGGGCACCCTTTTTATTTTATTTCCTTAAAAGCATTTGTCTCTTTTTTATTTATTTTTTTAATGGGGACTTCAGAGGCAGTTGTTAAACTAAAAACATCCCTTTGGGTTTGGGATGAAACTATCAAAATCTTCCTCAATGTAGAGCAATATTACATTTCCCCCTTGCAGACTTATTTCATAAAAATGTCAGCTATTAAGTTAACATTATTTAAAGGGGTTTAGTTTGTAGTTACTGAATGCAACCTAAGCTATATCCATAAAGGCCTGACATTGATCCCTGGTTGTATAAAACATGATACAGAGAGGCACTAAATAAATAATCTGTATACTGCTTCCAAAGCATCTCTATTTATCACTGCATTAATGATAAGGATCTGATTTAAAGTGAACCCTAGCGAGGGTCAAATCCGAGCACAAGCTGTAATATGATCTGCAAGAGTGCTGATAACCTGAAACAATATGAAGAAACCCTGTCAGATAAATAAAACAAACCAGTTGTCCATTAAACAAAGCTAAACAAACCTAAATATGGACTGAAATATTTTTTTTCTTTTAAAATTTATTTTATTTTAAAGAAGCACAGAAAGGCTACACCTGGAGATTTGAGTCAGTCTAAGACTAAAGAAATAACACTGAAGAGAATAACAAAGACTGGTTTTTAAGAAAATATGCAACCACCCATGAGAAAGTTTAGATGTGCCCTTGCATCTCTCAGAGACTTCAAGAATTACCACTAACCTCTAAAAAATCAAAGGCAATTGTTTCCAAGGTATTATCAAATGTCTGATATGAACAGCCCAGATTTTGGTAGAAAAATGTATTTTTTAGGTTTAAGTACATGAATTATTTAAAATCTTGTAATGCGAATAAATTTTTCTCATGATTTACTGAAGAAAATTCTCATTAATCTTTTTTAACAATGCCAAAGGTCACAAACTCTTGTGGAAAAACAGGGGAAAATTCTATTTGAGCAGTGTCTGTTATAAATACATGAAAAAAACCTGAAGTGTAAATAGGCAGACAGCCCTTTGTTAAGCTGCAGGCTCACGTGGAAGCCCTGCTCAGCATCCTCCTACCTGGGGCTTCATTCAGGTTGCTTTCTAATGACATTTGGGCCATCAAACAAAGACTTGACCAGCTCAGGAATGAAATTTGGGCAATTCCCATTCCACACCATTCTGCTGTCCTCAAACTCCGTTATGCTCAAGCATGTGAAACTAAACAGATCCGTTCTGATCTTTTGATCATTTATGTTATTTTTGTTGTTTGTATTTCAGTAAATAAGCAACATCCCTCCACTTGAGGCACAGATTGAACAAACAAAGTCCTCTTTGGCCTGAGGACCACACAGATGACACGTCAGGGAGGGAAACCAAAGCACTGATAATTTATCCAGACCTCATGTCCATCTTTACATTTAGAAAGGCTCCCAAATAATAGTTAATAGCTTTTACTGACATTTGAACTACTTTCTATAGCTTATTAAAAGCAGTTAATTTAAACTGAAGAAATAGCAGAAAAAAACTTGCATTAGTGGCACTGCATAAGGTTTTGTTCATTTTGTTCTACTGGACACAACATATTGTGCTTTGGTGGGTGCAGAAAACACTCTCAAATTTCACTCACTTTCTGCACACCACAGTCTCACCTATTTTGCTTTGAGCAAGATTTCTTTCCCCTTCAATTCTATGAAGCTTCACACAAATAAATGAAATAAACATATTCTAATTTTTCTGAAAGATCATGGAGAGAGGCTACAAATACAAAAGAATATATATTTGTTAAGCAAAAGTGAACATCCCTGTGAACTTTTTTCCCTCTTCCTACCTATCCTAATGATAATGAAAACAATCATTAGTATAAAAAGAAAAGAAACCAGGTACCTACATAAAAGAAAATATTTGACTATTAGAAGTTATAAAGTCAGTAGTGAAGAAAGAATTAGGAAAACAGGAAGGTTGTGAGCAATCAAAGCCATTTAAAAGTCAGAGTACAAGAGCGTGATAGAGAAATCAGAAGGGATCAGAGCACAAAGAAGACAAGATGTGTGTAATAAATGCTTGGAATAACAAATGTGTTTATATCTGTGCCTTCCTCTAACAGTTGTGTACATGGTTTTGGTGGTTTTTTAAAATATGTTTGTTCCATTCTTGCCTGGATATTTAAGCACAGCGTGGCAGTCATGTATGAAGAGGTGTTCATAACTAAGATATGAAAAGGTTTCTGAAAAGCTGAATGAAGAAATCAGACTCTGGGTTCCAAGACTGCCATTTCTCAGCTTCAGCTATCGCATACAGAAAATTATATTTCATCAGCACAGTGGCAGTGGTAGAAGCAACATCTTTAGCCTGTACTGCCATGACCCAGACAATCCTCACTGAGAAAAACAAGTAGGTGGATTATTTAATCAGGTGGGTTGCTCTTAGGTTTCAAGCAGTTTCAGAATTTCAATAAAAAATAAATAAAGAAATTCCTTTAAGGCATATGTATTGGGGAACAAGATTAAAATATGCTAATAAATGAATTTCCAACTAAAACTTTGTCTAATGAGATCCTGTACCAAAAAGGATGGATGGGAGAAAATGGGTTCTTTTATGCTACCCAAAGTTCTTGGTAAATATAGGAACTCAGTCATAGAAAAGTGAAAAGGAGATTCAAAGCAATATAAGAAAGAAAGATGCAAGCTAGCCTCATAATTCTAATCTTCGTCATAATTATTAAAAATATCACAGAATCCAAGGTTTCATCAATATAACAATCTTGTTAAAAGTATTGATAAAATTGTAAAGTAAAATTGATATCTCTGGCACTATTTCAAATTAATTACATTGAAATGTTTGACCTTGAACATTCCTTTAATTTTATTTTACCCAGTTTATGCATTTGTTTAAATTATAAACGTAATGTTAATGGTTCCAATTCACTTTGAATTCTAACTCCCTTTTGAAACAGTCCCTCCAGGTTTTGCAACCAGGACACGTGGGCCAGGTTTATTGCCCATTATCAGTGATAATGGAACAGCTACTATGGAACTGGTGGGAACTGGGCTTTCTCAAGTGGCTGTGCCTAACAGAACATTTTGGTTTTTATAACAATATATGTTATCAATGTAAAAGGAAAGAGCAGTTCCCAAAATCATTTCTCTGACAGTCAAATGCAATATGACAACTTCCTAACAACAAGTTCTCTGGTGAGAGAGGAGTTAAGTTTGGTCCTTCTGCTGCATTATTCAGGTACCAAACAATTCACTCCATTCAAAAGAGATAAAAAAAAATGGGAGGTTGTATTATTGGAGCAGACAATTCTGTGTTTGCACCATAAAACGTACCAGGAAGTTTTACATTCAGGTTCTGCCCAGATTTATGCTCTGAGAAATGTGAATTAGGAAAAAAACTGTGTGTGAATGTTTCAGGCACATAACTTTTATGAAACCAGTATTCTGCTGCCTGCAGTTGTGGCCTGGCTGTGTGAGACAAGTGCAGTGGGGCAAAGACAAACTGAAGCTTTTCCTCCAAGGTCACTATTAATTACCCTTCCATTCTGCCCACTCCCCATTTATCTTAAGTAAAACCATGTTAACAAGATGATTATACACCTATTTAAAGGAATAAAAATATTTATTGTCTGAAACTCCATTAGAACTGCCTGCTCAGGGCTCTGACATGCTCTGCAGACACATGCAGTCAGCTGGGAGCAGCAGCTTCACAAACATCTGGTTTTCCAGGCTTTGTGCTGAAGCATCCAAGTGCTTCTCTTACAAATTGTATGCAGTTCATTTTATTTCAATGAAATAGGAATAATTTCAGTATTTACTTCATTTAAAGTAAATTTAATGAAAAAAACAGTTTTCATTTTAAAAACCTGAGAAAATATTAGAAATAGAGCATTTTTAAGACAGCTACCATAAAAATGAATATTTGTGCATTATTCATGCTCTTTCGGGCATAGACGTTTTTTGCATTTTAGAAGACTGCATCTCTAAGCAATTGCCTAGCTCTGATTTTGCAAATTGCTTTTAATATGTATTTAGGCAGAACACGCTGAAACTTCTTGATGTCTGAGGAAGCCAAAATGTTGCATATTACAGGCCAATTATGTGATCACTCCCAAACTACTAAATATTATTACAAAATCTGAAACAATCAAGGCTACACTTAATCCTTAGCATATAAGGGATGCCTTCACTAATTTATGAGATTTATCTACCACCTGAAAATTGGAAGCCTGTTGCAGGGTAATTTACAATTCAATGATAATTGTACTGATCCCATATGAGGAGGTTCTCTCTGCCTCTGTGTGTGCTGCTCTGGCCCTGGGAGCTGCAGCCCCGTGACGAGGGGTGTCCAACACCCTTCAAAGCACTGCCAGGAGAGGGACAGGCAGAGCAGGCAGAAGCTTTTTCTTGCTCTGACACTGTCTTTTAGTTAATATCTGCCCTCCCTGGAAAGCATCTCTGTGGGAACCTAGAAGACAATTTCCAAAATTTCACCCAATTTTTGAAGTTATTGAATAAAGAATACAGTGTCCTGTGTACTTTGCTGCATATACAGCCCTGGTTTTCCCCACCAATTATCACACTTCTATGATTTATGTTTATGATCTTTATGTTATTAGATCTACAACTTGCAGCAAAACCTCTGTTTGCAGCTGGATTTTACGGGTGTGCTGCACCTTAGAGCACTCACCAATCTTGATGCCTACTGGTAGAGATGCCTGCATTTACTCATATTTTCATAGGAGTTCATTTATTACATTACAATTACTATGAAAATCAGGCCATAAAAAGCCTTGGAGGATCCACTGAACTCACACAGAAATATTGGATCAAACAAAATTTTTGCAATGACAAAAGATGATAATATTTGATATTAAATTCTGTATTTAAGCTCAAGCAAAGCATTTCATTTTGAGATGCTTCTAAGGAAAACAAGGGACAAGATAAAGTACAGCCACAAAAATGGCAAAAAGAAAGTTCTCATCTCTCCTCAATTTTTTGCCCTTCTTCCTTGGAGAACACATGCCTGAATCCCCCAGCTCCTGGGAATGTCCTAATTATCTGCATGCAGTGTACAGCTCCACCTCTTCAGGCCTTCGTGTCAGCTCCAGTAAAAGTTTATTTAATGAAGTAGAAGAGGGTCCCATATCTCCAGCCCAAGAAAACCCCTTGAAGGTAAAAGTATGCGTTCAACAAAAGTAACCTGAACTTGCAAATTTTTAAAGGTAATTCAACACACTCAGACTGATAATAAGAATTATGGAATATTAATTTTGGATGGCCCAATCCATATTTTTCAATTACTGTAACATTCAACAGCTCTGTCACTAAGCCAGTTAAACCCTGCATCTCTCAAAAATGCTGCATACCATTCTTTACTGTTGCAATACTTGTGGTAAAAAGGAATTTAAATCATTAACCACCTAAAATAAATGTTGAATAATTTTATCAAAGACAACAGAGACTTGTTTTTTACACAACCACAAATCTGACCTGCTGGAGTTTACCAAGGAGCTGCTTTGTGTTTTCTGCACTGACAAGAAATCCCATGTGTTCATACTGTGTCACAGCACAGAAGTAAGTCAGCCATGGATTAACTTCCATATGTTCTTTTAATTGATTTAACAAATATAGATAAGATAAAGATACTTATGTGGCATTGTAAAGAGCACAGACTAAGACCTGGTCACCTCCTGTGTTTTCCCAGCACAGACCTCTGTGGGCATTTCTTGTGAAAGGAGTTGAATTTACAGCACATTTACAGGAATTTAAGAAGGATGACACGCAGGAGAGAGGCGCTTCAGTTTTAGCTCCTTGATAAAATTAGTATCACAAACTTAAAACTCTCAAAATACTTCCACAATTGCTTTATTTACAGTTTAAAATAATACTAATGGTATGTTTCCAAGCCTAATTGCTATGATTTCACTGCTATGGGGATTTATAATCCATTTTAATCTCTCGCTGAACGCACCCTTTAAAGCAGAAATCAGCTTTCTAGACAGCCCAGAGAACTAGAAGCCTTTAAAAGAATATTTTACTGTCCCTTTGCAGACACAATCCCTCCCAGAGTGCCTGGTTTTCAGATTCAGGCTCAGAATGGATGCAGGGGCTTGTTTCTTCTTGGTCATAGCACATAACATGCTGAGACAGTGACGATCTGTGGGAATTCACCAACCCGCTCGGAATTCTACATTTTATAAGAGAGAAAATGTCAGATGTGGTCAGCCTCCTACCCTTTTATGGCTGACTTTTATTATTCACTCCTGCCTCTTACTGCCTACACCTCCTGAGCAAATGTTCAAAATTCTATTCAAATTGCCGAAGCCTACTTCCTCTGCAGAGAATAATACAGATTCAAAGGAGGACAAGTGTTGTTTATTAGCAATTATCATGAAAGTCCTTCCTGTAATTAACCTCAGCTTCATGGACACTACTATTTGCACTTCAGCTATCTCATAAACAGGGGCTGCATTTCCATTATTGTTAGGGAAGATGAGTCATTGCAGAAGAATGTTTATCTCCAGTCAGTTTTAACTAGTTTTTGTCTGCATGAGATATTAGTCACTGGTACCTACAAGATTACAAGAAAGTCTGGATTTCAGCTCCCTTTTCAAAAACCTCTTTCCTCTTCCCCTTCATTTATTCAGAACTCATCAGTAACAGCATAAAGGCTGAGAGTATATAAAATGCTCTTTTCAATTAAACCTACACTTTGTCTGTATGATCACTGAATCATAACCAAGAAGAATTCCAGATTCTGCCCAGCTAATGGGAGGTCTAAGACACTGAAAACCCCAACATTTGCTCTGTAGGCCATAAAGAGACAATGGTGAAGGATTTGTTTTAACATTTTTCAGGCTCTCAAAGAGAGCTGAGCCACAAATCAGTGCAGTGATGTATGCCTTCTGCTTGGTGAAAAACTCCCAAACAACCCCTCACTTTATTCACAAGACACAGTCAAAAATGAAAATACATTGACAATGCACATTCTTAGGTTTTTGCTTTGCATCACCCATTTTATTTATAACTGAACGGTCTGAACATTAGGAGGTGTTAATAAAAACACTTATCACATAGAACTTGAATGTATATCTCAGTTCTTTAAACTAAAAAGGCTAAAAATCCTTCTCATGACATAAAAATACATGCAGGCAGAATTTCTCTGACACAGAACTACCTGCAGGTATTCACCACAAGACCTGGGCCCTACTGAAGGGTATTCAAGAACATCTTTACATATTTTACATAAACAGAAGTAAAAAGTAAAGTGAAAGCTTTACTAGCAATACAGTATTAAACAGCATAGTTGTGACTCTTGCAATCTGTCTGCGTCTGAAATTAAACCTGATTCAAAGGGGCATAGCTAAATAAGCAAAGTAGTTAAATGCATTCAGACTAGCAAGCAGAACTCCCAGAAAAATAAAAACATTAATTAAGACTAACTGGACTTGAAATTCTTCCCATACTCACTGCTTTGAGTAATTTCATTTCACATTCCCAAGTGCTAATTCAGAGAGCTACATCAAAGCCTGCAGAAATTTATGTAAACTGTGAGGTCAGAGATGAGAATATTCCTTTACTTTAGATGCAAGTTTACTGGTCATTTGTCATTTTACTGTTATTTTCCTCTTGTGGGAAATGCCAGGTAACAGCAAGTGTGAAGAACAGACCTGGGTCATTGCATGCAAAAGCATCCATATTTCTACATCCATTTTGCTGCAATGATAAATTTTAGAAAAAAATAAGCTTTTTCTATTTTTTTTAAGGACTTTTGAATGCTGTTGATACACATCAGGTTTGACCCCAATGAGGTTGAATGCTGTTCTCTTGACGAGGTTTTTTCAATGTATGCAGTGAAACAACTGCAGACATAAATTGTGTACAAGCTTGTTTTTCCCTTTCCCAGTGGGAGTGGCAACTGAAACCTGGACCTTTGCCACGTTGGTTGTGCAATTCAGATCACAGTACTTATAGAGACGGGATGGTCAGTGCACCAGCATACTAATGCAGCTGACTGCCAGACTGGCCTTTGTTAGTATTTTATAAATTAAAGAAAAACCACAGTTTAATCTCAGACCATTCCAAGTAATTCTAGACATGGAATATAACTTCTGGTCTCACCACCTACTTCTAATGATAGGTTTCTAAACTCACTGTTAAAGTTTTCAGCAGTGGCATTGGAGTTTTCAAATATATTACAGAGAAAACAAATATTATCTATCCTTTACTTTTTCTTTTTTTCCTCTGAAGCCCATGAATATACAACTGTTCAGCTTTCTGTTGTGCGTAAGAATTATCTAACAGTTTGCTGCAATTAGTTTCTGGTTAAGACAAAAGAGAAATTAGCTTTGTAATAACATAACAACAAGCCTAAACAAATAATCATTGCACTTATATGGTTCATGCAGAACGGCAAATGTGATTTTTAGTTAGTTCTCCTCTTTCAGGAGTAACACACTGAAATATTAAACAATATTATTGATAATAGGAAATAAATCACAAACAATTGGACTACAGCATATTATATTCCAGTATCACATCAAAAGTTAACAAACTCACTGTATTCAGTTTTCATTTGAAGTATTTTTGTATTTATGAATGTTTTAGCATGAAATAGTTTTTCCTGAAGAAAAGGGAAAAAAAAAGCCACATGAAAAGATACAGGTATTTGGAAAATGCCTGCTGTGATGACCTCTACATTTTCAGAGCAAAAGGAAACATTTTTTTAAAAGATGCATTACTAGTTTCAAAATAATTTCTCTTTTTGCATGTACATTAGCAGTAGCAATAACTTTTTCAGCTTGAAGGTAGTGACAGGGATTATAATGAATAAACTCTGTTAGCCTTCCCTCCTGCCCAGCCTTTAAAGCATACTTAATTATAACGAAATGGTACTTTGCTCTGTCAACAAGTTGTGAAGTCACTTGCTCAACCTTTTTCCTTTCATTCCCTCTGCTATTCCTCATCTCTGGACCTGTTTAATTTTTGCATTTCCTGATTTTTATCTTGGGAAAACAAAAGGCAGCTGCCCTAAGTTACATGAAACAGCAAAGTGACTCTGCTAGTTAGTGATTTGCAGGTTCTAAACAGTGAGTTGTGTGAAATGAAAAGGGGAGTGTCATGTTGCAAAAACTCTTTTCTTTCCCCTTTCTACAGCTGTATTTCTAATCAGCAGAAGATACATCTTGCTTGGAGTCAACCCCCTTTCTCTGCACATTCTTAACCTTCTATCTTATGCATGGATCACTGGTTAGCTTAGAAATGCACAGACACAAAAGGGGGAGCTGACATGTGAGGTTTGATGGCAATAATGGCTGTTTATAAGCCTAATCCATCACATTTAGTGGACATCTCCATTTTTGTCCCTCTGAAAAGGTATAAATAATAAAATGGTATAGCTTCGGCTCAGAGGTGCCTTGGTAAATATTTTAACTATTTACAAGATCACATCAATAACAAAAGAAGCATCTGTACCATCCATACAGAGGCCTCTGAATCATTAGAATAGTACCCAGATGGTTCTTACAATTCATCAACAATAAAATGTCTTCATGACAGAGCTTTTGTGACATCATTGATATTTTTATATGCCACTGTTCAATACTCCAAACTCTCATTCTTTTGCCTAAGAACATCTCAGTAAATATTCTTTCTTTCTCAAGGCAGAGGAGGAAAAAAAAAAAAAAGAAAAACTTAATATAAGGATCCACAAGGTAGATCCAGCTGCAATCTTGTCTCTAAATAATTCTCTCTTTCTCTCCAAATAATCAAGGATCTGGATTACTGATATCTGGAATACATCAAGGTTAGCACTGTGTCAAATCTTTGATAAACTCAAGCTGCTACCAGCTACTGGGCAGTAGCAGCTGACAGTTTTTCTTTGATTTTCCTTTATCCATATCACATCCAAACAGCAGCACTTCAAGAACAGTAACAAAACAGAGGAAAGGAAATTCAACAGTTACAAAATTAGTCTGATGTGCTTCCTATTTGAGATCTAACAAGTCAGCTCTGGGGATAAAGTGAAGTTTATTCTATTCATAAAACAAAATATTTGGAGGTGACAACACACAGGTATACAGACAGTATAACAGGCCTTGGTTTATCTAGGCAGAGGTTTTGTGTACCTGGGGTTTAGGTGTCAACTCAAAAGCAGGAATACACCAGGTGATTTTAGAAGAGTGCTGAACTTGTTAAATAAACCATAAGCTTAAGAGGTTTCATACTGAGTCTTTAGTTTCATTGAGTGATTATAGCTGAAATTCATTTAAAAAATTAACAATATCAGTTTCCAGGTTTTAGTAGTTTTAGTTTTATTCATTCATATTATAAACTGGTCTTAAAAAGTCTTGCATAAAGAATTTACTCAATTCCATAATATTCCTTTTAACATTGAAGTCACTAAGTTAAAAATATCTCTTAAATGTTACTTCAAACTTCTACTGTTGTTTTACAAAGTCTGTGCTCTGATACTAAACATTTTGTCATTAACTGATGAGAACCCTGATAAAATAGTTGAATTCCACTAGCCTAAAATGTACACGAGGGCACACTTACATAAGAAAATGAAGACTAATTCTAAAGAATATTATTTTATCAATTTTTAAAATATCCCTGCACACGCACACTTTCTCAGAAAGATGGAAAAATGTGTAAAAGAAGAATTCTAACAAAGAATAACAACACTACATCTTTTCAAATTAGAAACACTTCTCAATAAAGTATGAACCCTTTCTCCTTCCCAAAGATAAGAAAAATGGCATAGAAGTAAAGCAATTCAGAAGCATTCCTGAATATCAATGCTACCCCAATTCCAAAACTTGGTCAATAAAATTAACAGCCATCCTTTGAATGCAATATCACACCTCTAAATGAGTTCAAGCTGGTGCTGTTATTGTCCAGTGGAATGTGAGATTTACATTTCACAGCTCCTCACCAAAGTAATGAATTAATCTGATCTCATAAACAAACAAGTCCAGTTTCATGTTATTTCAATGGCCCTCCAACAATGTGTGCCTCCACAAAGAAAAATATTTATCATGTTTGTGCTCAGCTCCAATTGTAAATGAGACTGTAATAAAACAACACCATAAAAACCATTTTCACAGCTGAGTTTGCAATTTAATAAACAGATGCAAACAACAGTCTTTGGAGATCAACAGTTAAAACTAAATTAAGTAGAAGACTCCCCACATCACAATGGGAACAACTGGAATAGCCTTGAGCAACATGCAGGAGAGTCACAAGGTGTGTGTCCTTGGACTTTCCACAGGCACCAGCCTTTGAAGTATATTATCATAACATCAATGCAAATCAGTCAGATGATTTCAAAGAAAGGCCAAAACCACTTTACCTTCTTTGCACGATCCTAAACATTAAATAATTGCTCTGCAAGCACCAAATATTTTCAGTCATACTATATTTTCACTGTGCTGGCCTATATAACATGTATTAATCTATTCTTTTCCTTACCCTTCATTACTCTCAAAAAAAGCCACCAGCATGTGTCTGCACTGGAAATGTTATAGTTCATTTGAAAAACTTCAGATCTCAAAAATAACATTTGGACAATGTGTTGGATTTCATGCAGAGCTCTCAGAAGTGCACACAGTTTGTGGAGTTTTCCTTGAAGTCAATGGGAACTTTCCCTGAACTCATGTGAGAGTAGTTAATCTGAGTTCTTGAGAGTCAGACCTTTCAAACCATACCCTGTCCTAAAGGTGACTGTGCACAGAACTCGACTGAATATGTATTTCATATCAGTCATTGAAGACATGCATTAGGATTATCATGAGTGGCCAGAGACTTTCCAAGAGCTCAGTAATTCACCAACTAAACCTTCTCTTCTCAGTAAATTTGGATCTTGGTATTCCCTAGAGCACAATGGCACCACATTAGATCAAGGGCAATACAGTGGAAGGTATGTAGCCTGACAGGGGTCTAAATTTCCAATGAAATCTTGACAAGGTGCCTGCTCTTTCTGGATTGCAATCTGGCCTCATGATTGCCAGTTTCTCCCTTGAATATGGATATAAGTCATTAATTGCTACTCAAGGTAATAGACTAACACAATTGCATCT
Source organism: Acrocephalus scirpaceus scirpaceus (assembly GCA_910950805.1). NCBI lineage: Eukaryota > Metazoa > Chordata > Aves > Passeriformes > Sylviidae > Acrocephalus > Acrocephalus scirpaceus. The sequence continues at coordinate 11,901,491 of OU383783.1, read as the reverse complement.
TTACAGTAAAATATTTACATGGCAAAAGCTATCAGAAATACACACTGCCACCTGAAGTCCCCAGAGTAAAACACTGGGAAGGGCAGAATTTATATATATATATATATATATATATATATATATATAATCTGTCTTCACTTATTTATTCTATGACTGGCACTGCCTTCCTCATTGCTAATATTTCCAAATGAGATGATAGTTTAGAATTTCATATTCCTTAGGAAAAAAAAGTACTTAGAAGCCTTCTCACTTTGTAGGCTCCAGTGTGTGATAAAGTTCAGCCTAATATCTAGTTCAGTATTTAGTATCTAATTTATTAATAAGAAAACAAAGTGGTAATATGCTTCCTCTCCCCCACCCCCCTCAAATAAGCCTCCCAATAAAGCAAGTTTTAATGAAAAACTGTACTTCCAATCTCTGACCTGGCCAATGGCCCACACAAGGGCTCTTCCTAACAACAGACTCTAAATATAGTATTGGGAAAGAAGAAATAGTCAGTGCTAAAATATATTGTTTGTCCTTGGCAGATCCGTTGAATTAATTAAGAATTAATTTGATCTTTTGAATTGTTATGAGAATCCTCTGATCTACATACAATTATATTTTGGTAGAAGTAGTGCAATAGCTCAATTGAACACTGATAAGAGGGTCAAGGGAAACATCACCTGCAAAAGTTCAAAAGGTTTGAGGAGGCTCCTGCTCTTTAGGATAAAACATGAGCATCCCACCAAATTTGTCACAATAACCTTTGCTGAAAGACTACAAGGACAGAAAAAACAGTGACACATAAAACATTTTTAAATTACCTGGGTCACAAGTTCTGTTTGTACTCTTTTGATTGGGATAAATGAGATGAATTTTCAAAGTCAACTGGTGAATCTCTCTCCCACTGATCAAGAGGAAACTGCTTTGGTTATCAAACCAATGACATGATACTGAAACTAATTCTTAGTTGAGGATTCTGCACATGCATGTTAGGTCCACATTTAAGCTATACTTTTGAGAGATCTTAAAACTATAAGTATCTTCGAATATAGTAACGTTTTGCACACAACCTTGCTATGCTAATATACACATTCATTTTAGGGAAGTATTTGTGAAATATGGCCTACTCAAGGAGAAGTATGAGTTAAAGGTTATGTAAAGGTGTCACAGAAAATGAGCTAATTGATGCTTCTCCAAAGTACCAGTTAGAGCAATTTTATCAGGATACTCTAACAATTTATAAACTGCAATTTTAAAAGTGATTTAAGAACGTGAACTTCAATGCCTTTGTAATTGAGAATCACCTCAGAAATTAATGATCATTTTTATGGCAGTGCACATCATAGAGCTCTAATCCCATCAGGTGGCATTTTGAACACTCAAAGTAGTGTCTACTCCTCCCAAAACAAAGTTAGTTCGCATTCCTTTAAAATTAAAATATAGCTGAAAGAAATGAGCCCTGAACACAAATCTGCAATGCTTGTGAGCATCCCTTCAGTGCATTCAGACAGTCAGCTGAGCACAGCACACATTTTTAACAGTCTTTTCAGGATACAGAAATAAACAGGTAGCAAATTGCTTCTCAGGTGATTGTGCAGGCTCTGATCCAAAGCCCACTTACATAAACAGGAACATTCCCATTTACTTTAACAGGCTTTGGCTCGTGCTCCAAGAAATGCACATTTTGCTTACATTCCAGGTTAGCACAGCTCCACTTAATTATTAAGCATCTGAGAAATAGTTAGACATTTCTGTATAATAAAATTTCCAGTCACTGACAAGAACATACTGTTATATTTTTTCTCCTATGAAATTAATGGTCACGGCAGATGTGATGTTGAAACTCTACATTTTGATGCTGGAGATTTGTACTCAGTCTTGCTGGAATTGATGGCTGAATTTCTCTTTAAGAAAATGACAGCATAGAAGGGGACTCAACCTCACACAACTGAGCTCTTCAGAGTTTTCTTTTGTTTGAACTTGCACTGTGCAAGTGTATTATTGTCAAAAAAGGAGATTTTATCAGACCAGCTCAGCCTAGGTTGATGTGTGTTTTATGCCAAATCTACAGAGTATGTGATCTCATACGAGCTGAGTCTCTACTGAGAGATATGGAACACTTACAGATCTGGAAGGTCCTACTTCAATCATCATCACAGCAATCCATATCTAGATCAGACAAACTGTAAATGCAAATTGGCAAACAAATGTTTAACACCTGATATGATTTTTTAATCTTCCATCACTTTAACAATCACACATTTTAGTATTTCCAACAGCTGTTTGTAAAATATCCCACATATGAAGATAAAACCTGATTTGGATGCAAAATTATTTTTACTCTAAATTAAATTTGGCCTTCACAAGCTCTTGCAGGCTTTCCAAATACTTAAACTGAAACGGGAAGCAAAACATAAGAAGGATGTCATCAACTACCCCACTGGTTCCTTAGTTTTGAAGTCTCTCTCTGTAGGACTGATACGAAGCGGAAAAAGAATTTAACTTGGCTGTGAAATACCAGCTGATAATGGTCCTGAAAGCCTGACACCCTGTCCCCCTTCCCTTCCTCTCCCCTGGGTGTGCAATCTGTTTTGATGACAAACTGAAGACACCTTTTTACTTCCACTGCATTATCTTCACACTGTGGTGTTTCTGCTTGTCTCGTGTTTGTTATATCAGCTCTCCACTAAGGGTTTGCCAGAGAGCTAACACAAACCACCAGTATCATGTCAAAAGAACTTGTCCTACATATTCAACAGTTTCTAGGTATTGTTACACTAACTAAAGTCTTTTTCTTGCAGTAGATTGCTGTTGGAGACAGAATCAGAGCCTAGGGCAGTATCAGCACATCCCTTCCAGGATGAAGCAAAAAAGACTCATCAAACTGCAAAATGGACAGACCTGTTGTGATCCAAGACATCAGCAATTATTCTCAAAACACTTCCAAAACCCAAAATTAACAGATGAGTGATTTATAGCTTTTAATATATGTACAAGACCTGATTCTCATCTCAGCTGGTATGAAATGTGTAAAGCTTTTAATGACAGAGGTTTTGATCACAAGAGAGCTTCATTCTTCATTCATGCTGTGCAAACCCAGTGCTAATTTTGGGAATGGTAAGGCTGATCCAATAAAAGTTCACTGTATCGACATCACGATAAAACTGAGGTCATAATTTGACCCCTTCCCTGTAATAGGGGCGGTTAAACCCCTTACCAAAAAGCCCTATTAAAATGAACCTCAGAATGGGGAAATATTCATAGTAATAGAATGAAATAATGCAACTGTCTCAATAAGGATTTTACCACAAGGTGTCCAATTAACAATTTCATAGCGTCACTTGCTATAAGTTGCTTTGAATGCTGGACATAAGGCCAAAAGCGGAAGGCAAAAGATGAAATTTCTTAGGGTTCATGGTCTTTTATGCTGGATTCTTCAAGTGATGGTCAGGCATATTTCATGCTGCAGTTTATGCCTCAGTTTCCCTATGTGTAATCTGAGATGAATAACAAATTGTTTCATGGAAATAGTTCTAAGCCTCTTCATCATCTACATAAATTAAATTTGCATTGTTATTAGATATCTACAACAAATTATTCCTTTGCCTATTGCCAACATGGTTCAAATTACACAGCACATGTATCCATGTATGTTTCGTAACTTTAATTTACTGATTTTAGTAAAAAACATCTTTGAAATTAAATGCTGTTATCCACTTTATTGCTCAGATTGTACTTTGCTTATTGCTGCGTGTCTGCCAAATTCATCTAATCAACGCCACAATCTAACTACAATCAAAGACAGTGGGAGTATTTATAAATCCAATCTGTTGCAGCAAAGAGGAAAGAATACAGACGTTGGAGTATTCAGTAATAACAACCCAGTGGGAAAGAGAATATCTGCTGGTTTTTAAAACTTTTTCTACTATTCCTTCCATAATTTCATTTACATTTTTCTTATGAATGAACAGTCATGTTACCTTTAAAGGCATTTGCATATAAAAATTTAAGCTAAAATATCAAAATAAAAGAAATTGGAAAGTCCATCATTCCAATACATTATGCCAAGAGAGCTAACCCTCACACAAGGACAGGCCTGTGCCTTCTGCCCAAGGCAAGGAAAGACCACGTGTTGTGGCTTTTCTCCTGTCCGGGTACACTGCACACCTCATCTGCACTTGACAGTAGATCACATCATGCTGAAGCAGATCTCTTGCCGAGGTGGAGCTGGTGAGCAGGAGGTGGGGGAGCAGCCTGGCTCCTGCCCACTCTTGGGATGCCCTGGCAGCGTGGCAGGCAGGGGCCATGCCAGCTGGCACAACAGTTGTCACAGCTTTTCTTTTTGTCTCAACTTTTCGCACAAAGGAGCACGGATTGACTGTGGCCTCAGCTGCTCATCTCCCCCGGGCTTGGGAGGCTCCCAGCAATGTTCTGTTTGATCCTAGGGAACATGGAAATGAGGGGGAGATGCTGCCACCAGAACTGGCTCTGGGGAATCGATGCACAGGGTAGATAAGCTGTCCATATCTACAGCCTTTACTCTTTTCAATGCTCTTCCTCACCCTCCCAACACAGTTGAGGGCGATCACAAAATGAGCCATTAACCTCTACTCCTTTTTACCTCCTTTTCACCTCCTTTTCAACATATGAGTTAATCCTTTATTTAATAGGTACTCTGCATTCCTGTGTGACAAATGACTTGCTAATTTCTCATCAGCTTTTCTATGACCATCCCCACTGTATTTCAAGCCCTTCCTCAGCATTCATGCGTTCATTTTTAGGGAGATTTCAATACACAGGTATTACTGCACCTCTTATAAGACAGGAAACTACAGCAGAGACACGTAAGGTAAAGTGTTTTCAGCAACTCCAAGTGCTCACTTTGGAAAGTCCAAATCTCTCTAAATTCCTTCACATAGCTAGGCAGTGCTCAGCAGTGTGTGGCCCACAGGCTCTGAGCAACAACATTCATCATTCCATCACATTGTCAGATAACGTGGCACAACATTTACACTAAAAAGTAAATGATCATAAGTTGATTTTTCTAGCACTGCAGTATAATTCTGCAGCACTGATGGCTACATCTATAGTATTAGTTACACCAAAAAAGAACTTGGATGCATCACACCATCTAGTTGGAATGAAATGACTTCAAACTGGCTGTACAAGCAGATATTTAAACTGAAGTCAGACCCTGAACCCACATCTAATTTACTTCAAGTGGCAAGTCACTGGGCTCGCACGAGAGAAAGTAAATGTGTAAAAGCTCAGGGAACAATCCATTTGCTCTGTTTAGGATATGATCTTGGATGGGATCTTACAGGATTATGTGTCCATAGTCATGTAGTCTGTATGGCAGATGCAGAAAAATTTCCTAATTCCCCAGGGCAACTTAAAACCATTTTCTTCCTACAGATGATGCATCCACTTTCCAGCCTTCTTAACCAGTCTACTCCAGCCTGCTGTTTTTCATTCCTACTTTGCTGTTGACCCATTTGTGGTCTGTTTCTGGTCTCAGTCTCATCTGCATTAAGCAGAAGTGACTCCTGTGGCTATACATGGGTCAGACCAGAAACCATCTCAAAGTGAAATAAAAGTGAGCTTTAATATCCATGGTAGTTACAAATTTCCACTATATGTGGAGATGTGTTTAGGAACATTTTACATTTCTAAGGTGCTGCACTTTCAATATGTTGGGCCAACTTTGGTCAGTGTAAATTAAACAGATTTTGACTTTTAGGGATGATAATGGATAATTCTGGCTCATAGAACACAGTAACGGGGACTTATCTTTTTTCTCTCAGTAGCACTTCCCAACTAATATGTTTTGTTACTTTCCCAACAAATTATTAGCCTGCCACTACAGCATTGAGTACAGTTAGTTTTCTTCTGGCTCCATTTCACTTAAATGTTGTGGGGCTGCCCATTAATTTACACAGAACAAGCCATGTTTCTCAGCAAGCTTGAGTTACTTTGAAATGGACATGTCAGAGGGCATAGTTTTGCCAAGGCAACTGAGATTTTAAGAGAAAAAGCTATTTGTTGATTTGTTTGTTTCAGACCAGTTGAATGTTTTAGATTGAAAACCACTTCCAGGTTTCGTGGGTTCACGGAAAGAATTAACCCGACCATACTTTAGAGTCAGTTGTCAAGAATTACCATGCTGCAAAAACCCAACTGCCCTAAATTTCTCAACCAGCAGAACACACCCTAAAAGTTATCTGTGTTAACCAATACTTGGGTGAACCAATATTTTCAGCCAATTTTCTGTCATTTTAAGGTTTGTGTTGGTAAGGCTTGCAGTACTTGAACTTTGCAAGAAACTAATGAAACTATATGACTTTTTGATGTGAAAGCAGAAAGTACCAATCTTTGAAACAGAAAAGGTTATAAGAAGAGAGGAAATTTAATTCAGAAAATGAATTTTTTAGACACAACTGAATTTTCATTCAAGGCAAAGATCTGATAAATATTGAGTAAATAAGTTCAAGTTTATCACACCTGAAGAACAGTTCAATTTCAACCATATCATTGTCAGGAAAAACAAATACAAACTTGCCCCAAAGCTAAACAACTTTAGAGAAATCAGGAAGAGGAGAGATAGACAGACAGTAAGTTATGAACATAAAACTCTTTGTACCAAAACCAATTAACCCTAACCTAAGGCAAGCCTTTTTCTTCTAGCCCTTCATTTAAAGGTTTTACAATTTATAGCCTGTGTTTCTCAGGGGAGGTCTTGCTCTGCTCTGATTTCACATTTCACAGCAGCACATGTGTAATCCTGCTGCAGCACAGAGCACATGACCCAGCTGATAGCAGGAAATCCACTTTTCACTAGTTGGAAACACACTGGAAGTGAGATGCAACCAGAATTCACTTCAGTTGCAACAGGCCATGGGGGAATGTTTGCAAAAATGACAGACTGAGGTGATAATCATCAGAAATCTGGCAGTCCCATCCTGCATCTGACATCCTTGGAGGGGAAAAAAACCAAACATACCCAGCCCACTACACTATTGTTTGAAAGACAGCTCAGGTTTTGAAGTGGATCTATAATTGCCATTATTATATCATGACTGGAAAATGCAATATGACAACCAAATAATTTACTTATTGCCTTCAAGCACCCAGACAAATTCATGCTTTAAAGTCTCCACTTGGTAGGAGTAACTCACCATCTTCATAAAGAAAACCCCCAGCTCGCATAAAATTGCATGTTTAATGACCTTTTAAATTTGGTATGATCTCAAACCAAAAGTGAAATACACACATAGCTAATCTGTCCTCAAGATAGAGCTGCTCCAACAAAACAGTTTGGAAGAGGATAAACTTTGCTATGCATCCATAAATGCAGGCAGAGAGGAAAATAAATCTGTTCTACAGTAATTATTTGTAAACACACAAAACCTAATTCATGCCATGAGTTCATTAAGTCAGTTTAATAATTCCACAGATATGCTTACTAAATTCTACAGTACTTAGAGTAAAAAATTATTTCATTATTTTTGCTTTTCTTTAATTATACAAAAGATTTGTGTACCAATTTAGCGTTATGTATTTCTATGGCTTCACAGTGTACATATAGATGTAGATAATACACAACTTTAAAGGTACTCTCACTTTATATTTGTATTCTTAAATCAGTTGCATTGTATTATATTGCAAAAATACAATTTTCTTATGACAATTAAAATAAGAAATAAACTTTTAAAACAAATTACAGTTTTAAACAAATTGCACAATTTTAAAAATATGTCTATCTCATCCAAGTTCTGTCTTTGCTGAGCATTATCTTGGGTGACAAGTTTTCTAAAGTTTCCACCAGCATTCTATTAATTATATAGTTATTTTTACAACAAAGGGTAGGGTAAGGAATCCAGAACCATACAGACATAGATATACACACATGAACAAAGCAGCACCAATAATAGCAGGAAAAAAGAAAAGGAAATCTCACAAACAAAACAAAAGAAACAAAAAGAAGCATCATCATTTTAAAACAGTTACCATTTTATATTGTATCCCAAAGCTACAGTGTAAGCAGGTGGAAGTACAGTTTTCAAGCCTATATATTCTTCTCTTATATCAAATCCATAGAAACACCTGTGCTAAGCAACTTTTGATTTCCTATTGTGAAAATAGTTTCTGAAATTCTCAATTTTCTTGGAAAGAAATACTGGTCCCATGATGGACTGGAGTAAAACAAACAGGGACACTGCTTCAAAAATACTTAAAGATTTTATTTCATGATTTTATGCCTACAAAGTGCAGCTGTGCTTCTTATACATTGATTCATGTTTACTTCTGAGTATACACCAGACATCTTAAGAGTGACTAAAAACTCAGAAAAGAAACAATGTATTTTCTAGTGATTATCTAATTATCTGTAGAGTTAGAAACCCAGCTCATTCAAGGCAATAAAATGAAAAGCCAGTTTATAAGCTGTTTCATGGTATAAATGAGCAGCCCACCAGCAAGCCACATCCATAAAACACAGAGATGAAACCACCCAAAATGCAGCTTGATAGACTCTCAAATGCATAGGTACAGTACCTGTCTCAAATCAGATATTTTATTTCAGTTTCTTATTCATACGTATGCTTTCACTTTAGGTAAAATTAGATTCTATATCTTGACAGAGAAAATTATTCATTGCAGGAATATGTGTAGTTAAGTTGGAAGAATGTGTCTGCTTACATAGTAGGTGACTTTTACCCGAAGAAAGAAAGGTTACCCAAAAGTGCCTGCAGTTCCCCCAGTGACTTTTGCTCAACTGATCCCCAATACCTCTGCACATGAGGATCTGAAGGATATGAAGAAAATATATATATATATAAAATGAATGAACTCAAAGCAGCAGTACGCTCTGAAATCCCATTATTTCCTTTTGGAAGGATTCAGATATGGAATGGAAATCTGGCTTCTAACCATCCAAAGATCATACCATATTAAAGAAATTAAGGCAATATTCAATCCAGCCTTATTTAGCTAAAGTAATCTTACTCTGGCTGTGACCTCAGTGTGAATATCACTTCTAGCCTGCAACATGTTGTGCTTATACTTTCACAGAATGTTACTTTTCACTTTATATAAACAGGGAGATGGGTTGAATTTGAGTACCTGTTTTCTGATCTGTCCCTTCCCTGCCCCTGCTGCTTCCAGCTAAAATCCAGTTTTCACTGCTTTCCTTACTGCAGCACTAACCCTGGCAGCCTCCTCCCACAGGCCTGTTTGTCTGAGCAAGTGGCAGCACCTTGTCCCTTGCCATGAGCTGTGCCTGTCCCGAGGAGCTGGGCACTAAATGCACAAGGAATGACTGAAATACTCAGAGCCCCAGAAATTCTGAGATGCTGGGTCTGCCAGTCCTTCCCAGGGTGGGGCTGCTAATTCAGCAGCCCAGCAAGTCTCACAAAAACAGAGTCCCCATAATCTTTAATCCTGTCAAATTTAGGAGCAAGACAGAGACAGATCGAACTAAGATTATTTATCACCAGTGAATTCATACAAGCCTTGTCTCCACAATATAAATCTAAGGATGTTTCCCAACTTTCATTTTCTATGACATAATATGTGCATGAATAAAATCCGCAAGGATACCACACTTGACAAAAAAACCTCAATGTAAGTAAACAGAAACAATTTATCCCTCTCTGACAAACAACAACAACATGGAGAACAAATGGTGATATTTTTCCTGCTATACTGGTGGTATTGGAAGCAAACATCCATGCCACCAAAATGCAAGGAAACTTTTGTCCAAATCAAAGGTCTCAATGCTAAGTATGTACAAATTTGAAACTTTCAGAATTCAGAATTTGTAACAAGCAATTTCACAGATTTTGGTTGCTAGAGCTGCTTGAGGAAAAGAGCAAAACAGTTAAAAAAAAAAAAAGAGAAAAATAGAAAGCAGAAGAAGCAACCATTAATCTAGAACACTTCAATGTGATTAAAAAAAAGCTTCTCTTAGCATCAGAGCATTCATATTTATGTCTTCTGTTTTAAGGTAAGATTTCTTGAGCAAGAAGATGGCTTTTCTTCTCCCTCATTTTTTAGTGGGAGACATGACACTTGAATATTGCTCATTACATTTCTATTTTAAGCATTAGTGGGTTTTGGTATATATGCAGATGAAAAAACCACATTCTCTTTAGGTCTTCTTACACAGTGCATTATGGATGATTCACAAATGTTCCTGTTAGCACTTCACTGAGAAGGGTGTCAGGTTAATAATTAGATCACAATTGTTTTCAGTGACATTTGTGAACAACAAACATGTATCTAGAAAGCTCAGGATCCCAAAGACCTCAGTCTGTTAAGGAATGCTTACATGCCAATTTTTACCTGAAATTTCAACATAGGATTAGCATAATGCAAATTATTCCCTTCTGGGAATCAGTGATCTGTACAAACGGATGCTGCTGAACAGAAAATGGGCTGAAAGCAATTGTATTTATTTAATTTTATGCCTTAAAGGGCATTTCAAAATTTACTTTTGTAAATTTATTCTTTAAAATAATTTGTTTCCCAATGTAAATTACTGGAACATCACCTAGATTAAAGAAGTGCTCATCATGTAAAGAATCCATAGCAGTAATAAATTTTTCTGGAAAGAGTAGACAGTATTAAGATTATATTTAAAGTGTAATGAGGGTACTGTTTGTCATCTAGAGCCTATAAAGACATTTCCCTTTTTATGGTAATATCACCATCATACACTTTTTAACATATAACAGAAACCATCAGTTTTTCCTTTTCCATGCTCAAATACCTTTATTCCTCCCTCTCTGTTATGTGTGTTCATGTGTCTATGTTCCTACAATGTGCTCTGGGCCCAAATAACCCTTCCATTCACTTCTGCAGAAAACAGAAATTTGGAACCTGTCCTCCTGCCTAGATAAGGGTCACTTTTGTTCTGAGCCACTGATTTAAAATCCTCCAGTGAAAATGTAACAGCAGAAGATTTTTTGGAACCATGTTCATGCTAATATTCATGCCTCAATAAACCTGCTTCATAAGTTGTTTTTAAATCTATGAGTTAAAAATGTTAATTTCAGAGGTGAGTGTCTGGAAGTGTTTCCATTTAATGGACTCATCTTGAGTCTGTTTGGTGATTTACATGAGTTAAATATTTTTCGAAAATAAAGGGAGCAACACGTACTGGACATAAACTGAAAAATTAGGTTACTCTTCTTCCCTTCCCCAGCCTCTTAGGAAGAACTGGGTAAGTGTCACTTAAGGTAAATGTACTGATCAACTCCTCATGGGTTTCAGGTAAGATTCTCAATGTTTGTGCTCTGTGCAAGGGAACAGAGAGTGTGACAGATGGTTTGCTTGCCTATCTACAAACACCACTAGAATTGTCTAAACATCCTACACAGATCTAGATTCTAGTCCCAGACTAAAACTATACATCATAATGTTACATCCTAGGCATTCTGGGACTTCCCAAACCATTATTACATCAGAGGAGACAAAAAATTAATCTCTGCCAAAACCTCATGGAGGGTGAGCTCAGAAGGGTTTATTCAGGTCGTTTCACACTGGAGCTAAGAGGGCAAGAGTTTTATTTGATACAAACCTGCAGATTGGATTCTCCACAGCTCCTCTGGCTGCACCATTCTGCTGCTGAACTGCATTTGTTCAGTACCTGTCTCTGCACAGACTGTTGTTGTTGCAAGGTGCTGAAATCAAGCACAAATCAGGACTGAGCTCAGCTTTGCCATTTTGTATTTCTGATTTAAAACTCGTATTTATGTACTTCACCCATTAACTGGAAGCTATGCCTGTGGCTGGAACTATAAATAACCAGTGTACCAGAAATGTGAAGAAATCTAGTTGTAAAAGGGCAGAGAGGAAGTGCTGAAATAAAGTAAGTTGGCAGAAAATAATATAGCAAATCTCATTAACACATTGTGGAACAACCTTGTAAGTTAACAAAGACAGATATTTAAGGCATGTTTAATTGACACACAATTTTTCAGTATATACCAAAGAAAAGTTTATAGCATAAAAGTACTGACAACTGGAAGTTATCTACAGAATTTTATAAGAAAGTACTTGCAGATGGAAATGTAAATTACATTTCAGACAAAACAGCCAGTGCAATAAAAGTGGCTTTTAATAAAACATGAGTGCAGTTGGGTTTTGCCAGTTAGTTTCAGAAAAAACATAATTATTCTTTTACTAGCTAATATGTATCACTGAACAACTGCACTTTGCTATTATACATTGTAATTATTTTGATTAGTTGTATTTTTCTTTTAAAAATGTTTTATTAATTAGATTCTTTTGAAATCAAGATCTATGTTTCTTTCAGCTACACATTATGACCTAAAAGTATAAAGACTATTTTTGCAGAATTGCTCTAACATATACTTGGAGGGAAGATTAAAACAATTACTGAGCTCATTTCTTAAAACATCCAAAATATCACTAATCACCTTAAAACATCCAAAATATCACTAATCACCCCACAACAGCCAAAGCATCAGTTGTCAGATAATATTTAATCAAGATTATTTTGGTAAATGAGACTAACTTGAATCTTGACAGACAGAGGTGTCAGAGGGAGTACCCATTTTCAGATAAAACAAACCATTCCAACTTTTGCAGACAAACCCCAAGCAAATACCGTGATCTCATCCTATCTGTGTGCCTGGAAATGTGAACAAGGTACAACAACAAAAAAAACCAAAAAACCATAGAGAGCATACAATAAACTCATACTTTTATATTGTAGAGAAACACATTCACATGACTGAAGTCAGCAAATAACAAAGTCACTGGAATTATTTGAGCACTTAACAGAGATGCATTCTTAGTAGTAAGATTAAAAAGGTCACTTGTTCTCCATCATGATTAGCAATATAATACCAGCCCTCAGAGGAAAGAGTTTCTCAGCCTACAAGAATTCAGCTTGAAAAAATAAATGTGATACTGAATTTGAGAAAGACTAAAAGCCTGGCAAATAAATTGCTAATGGATAAGATGTATCTGATATTTGACTGTTTTGGTTCAAAGGCAGCTTAGGAAGGCGTATGAAAAGCAATCTAGATTGCAAATATTACTTTTGTGGAACAAAACAAACAAGCTCATCACCATTCAAAGTATTGCAATGAAACACATCACTTTGAAAAAATTATTCCATCTGTATTGGATCAATTGATCAATTGAGGAAGTCTGGACAGTGGGGTTTTTGATACACTGGCCAGTGAATTCAAAGTGAAGTGCATTTCTCCTAGATACAGCAGCCAAGCAAATCAAATATCTTTCTTAAGTATTTTTAAGGGTACAGCTGATAACAAAACCCCCTCTCAATCTCTATGTCTGACTGCCTGTGTTCAAGCAAAAATTGGATTGCACCAAAACTTGCTTTGACTTGATTGAAAGTGACACTGGAAATAACAAGTAAAGGTAAGGTAGGATCAAGGTGAAAAGGAAACCCACCTATGGAAAAAACCTTTTCCAGATTTGTCTATTATAGCAAGAAATAAAGATCATACATTAAATTCTTCTTGAGTGATGACAATATCAAGGTAAATAACAATACAGCTGTAAGAAGTGATGTCACCAAACTATGAAGGCAATAATATATATTTTATACAATATAAAAAATAAAGTCTCTTTTTTGTCTATCATTTTGAAAGCATTCCTTGCCCACTGTATTTGTCTTATTCTGAGACAGAACCTCAACCTAAAGAGCAATTTTGAAATTATACATATATTTACTACAAGCACCGTTAGTTTTTATTTTTTCTAGACTTTAAATTTGAATCATTAGACCTCATTTCTGTTGTGTTGGAGAAGTCTTGTTCTCTGCTCAATCATCTTACACTTTTACAATCATTAAAAAACCCACCATAAGATAAGGATTAAAAATGATTAATTTGAAAACCACAGAACATCAGGAAGAGAAAAGGCAATAAATAGTTCTAGTTTTGTAACTCTTGGCAGGAGGATATGACAGGAAGTTTAACCTTTCAAAGAAACTGCATTAATAAGATTACTTTTGTTTCCTCTTTTGTTATTTTTCCCCCAAATTTTCATTATTTTCAAATAGAAAGAAGACCTCAACCACCTGAAACTGTACTCATATTTAAACTATCTGTACTACAAAGTTTCAAGTGGCAAAGTGCTTAACATAGTGCATAAAAAAAGTAAACAGTTTGAAATACAGAATATTCTTAACTCATACTCTACCTACTATACCTACTATGGCACTGGTATTAAATATATATTGCAATATTTTGGATACTCCCTTCAGGAAAACTTTGATGGTTGAATAGAAATCTGTTACTACATCTGCTGCTTCACACTTTAGTTTACTTTATATCAAAACACTTAAATGACACTTGTTTATCTGAAAAATATTCCAAACTTCCGCTATTAATAATCATACTGCAATGAAACTTCCCCAAGTCCAAACTTAAAGGATCCCAGAGTCTCTAGGTTAATGATGTTCACTGCAGAGAATTAAACAATGAAAACCACGAAACAAACAGGAAGGTTACAACCAGAACACTACATTATGAAATAATATTCTGATGCAATTCTGTAGATTTTGTTTTATAGATGGAAATAAACAAAGGAAAAAATGGTCGAGGGAACAACTTATTCATGGTCTTTTATCATGCAGTTTGCTGAATGACAATAGTTCAGGATTGTCAGAAGACAGTCTAAAGACAGGTTAAATTCTTGCACAATATTTCAGCAGTGTCACTGCTGACAAAAATCCCGGCAAAGCACAAACAGTAAAGTCAGGAGAATGCTTTGCCTTCCCCCACTCTCCAGCTGTAAAAGATGAGGAGTCGAGTTTTGACTTTATTATGATACAAAGAAAGATGATTCTATGTAAAATTAGAGATTTTGTATCATCTAAATATGTCCAGCACTTCCCAGGCTCACTCACTACACAAGGAATTAAAATATGGCTCAACAAGGAAGGAAACAAAAGGCACAAAGATTCCCCCATTGATCACTACTTTGCCCAAAAATTTGGGATAGTTCCCAGTGTGTAGCAGCCAAGCCATCAATCCCAGTACCATTCCAGAGCTACCCTGGCTGGGGTGCAGGGAGGACCCTGCATTAAGCACAGCACCTCTCCCCTGGCTGCAGTGGGAGGTAAATTGTTTTCATCACTCCATTATAGCAACAGTAGGAATGAACTAAAGCTCTGCAAAGCAGCTTTGACTTAGAGGAGAATTAAGACATTAGTGTAAATCTGTTCCTATGACTTCACGTAAATGTATGTTTTTCTATAAGTTACGTAAAGACTTGTTCATGCATGTGACAAAATCCCTCTAGCCTGCTCTGAGAAAATTTCTGTATATTCCTTTTTTATGCCAAGACTACTTTTATATGTGCACAGACAGGGAATAGATATGCACACATCACGCACTAGAAGCAAGCAAAGAGCATTTTGTGAAACAGGAAACTTGCAAGTTAATTAACAATCAATTTATAACCTCTCTGCTTTTTTTTTTTTTTAATGAAAGCAGATGTTTAAATATAGTACTTATTAAAACCCCAATTTCTACCTATAATATAGTGATGTCCTTGATTATGTGACAATCATCAGGTCCTTAGCTGTAAAATAGAAATGGAAGCACTAAGATAGATGTTATAAATTAATGCAGGTTGGTTATGGATTAAGGCTGAACCAGATTTTTACATTAAAAATATCTGAAAAATTATTTTACAACACTATAATTTCACAATTACAAGCAAAACACAAGAAAAAGAAACCCTAAGCATCTGCTAAAACAGAATCTGGTCTATTATATAGGAATGTTTGATTAGCCTTTTCACCTGACTGAATTTTTAATCCTAATACTTTTGGAGGTTTAAGGCATTAATAGAACAACTTGTTATTGTTATTTCTGTTTTGACCCTTTAACAGAGGATAATATCTGTATTAATATAAATTTAAGCAAAGTGAGATGCATGGAATGTTTTTACCAATGAAGTAATTTTCATCAATAGGCCATGCTGGCATAACACTATAAGAATGAAAGAGAAATAGAAGTTAGTAACTAATACTAGGTTTGTACACAAACTTTAAACTAGGCTGAATTAAGAAAGTAATATTTACTTAATAGCATTTTAATTTCTTTTTTCTGTTGATAGACCACATTTCTTGATTTTTACAATATATTTATGAAAACAAATAGCCATTTTCCTACTACTGGGATCCCTGATTCATGCCATATATTCAAGAAGCTATCATTTTCCAATGAAGGAAAAAATGATTATTCATTAACACTATTTCATGAAAATACAGGCTGCATTTTTAAGGGAGCAAAATTATTAACATAATAAATGACTATTCAAGCTTATTGTGAATAAACCCACAGCTAGCTACTTGAATATCTTGATCCAAGATGCTATTTAAAGGCTCGTGCTTATTTCCAGCTGACTGTGATTCTGTATGGAAAGAGCTCCTACAAGTGAGGTTGAAAGAAAGTTCTACAAGTAAGACTTCTAAGATACAAGGCATTCTGTGTCTTATTTACTTTAGAAAATTACGTTAAGAATACAATTTGCTTGTAAGTGAAAATCTTTCAATAAAAATCTCATTTTTCTGCATGATAAGCAATTTTTTTGACATGCAATGTAAACTGGTTTGGGTTAGGATATGGTTGTAGTCACTTAGAAAAACATCATGTAACTCCCACTCTTCTTTCCTATGTGACAGGTCCATTGCACTTTGTATCTATCTTCTCCAATGAACTTAATCAACTTTTAAAAATAATGGGAAATGCACTATAACAAAAGTAAACACATTTCAAAATTTGAAATTCATTCAAATGACATTTGTAGAATGTTAGTCTTAAGTAGCTTTAGAAAGAGAGAGATAATTAAAAAAGGAAAACTGGAAATTGTTTGTGCAGGTTTCTGTTTACCAGCAAGACTCCAAATTTTTTAATTTTCCTATCTTCCTCATCAACAGTTCACGTTGTTAATCTGTCCCCTGGAAAAAGAGGGAACTTTTGTGAAGCCCATATTCTCCATTTCCTCTCCTCTCTGGCAGGTTATTGTCTAGCACCGGTTAAAGTAACATCCATTCTATATGTTTCTGTACACTGTCTCAAAGCCTGTTAATTCTCATGAAAAAATAAAGGTGAAATTCCAAGCTGAGAGCTTCCCCTTTGCAGTTCCCAGCCTGACCCAACACTCAGCTCTTCAGCATGGCCGTGTCCCAGCCTCCCTGCACTCCACGCCGCCGGCACTTTTGGCTGCGCCGCCTTTGGCTTCGCCAGCTCAGCCATGGGGTTCTGCCATCACAAAACTGCAGAACAGATCTCTTTGCACTCACGCCTCAACAAGATATCAAAGACTCAATAAATTCTGCTCCAGGCAGTTTTTGGGATCAGTATTCGAAGTCACCTGTCTGTCCCAAACTCTAATTACAATGCTCAGGGCAGCATGCTAAATTAGCTTTGAAGACCAGCCTGTTTTAGGGCCTTAAAACGGTTTCCCACATTGAAGAACTAGAAAGGCAGGTGCAGTGTAAAACTTTGCTATAAATCCATTTGAATGCACGTTAGATTTTATATGGGCCAACATGCCCACCAAATTTGTGCCTGAGAAATTCTTCCACCTTTCCTGCCAGGTCAAAGAACTTTTCCAAAGGCTATATTTGGCCAACATCTCAGTCTGTCTCTTTACCTGAGCTTACATCTGCCTGAAAAAAGGCAGAGAGTAACAACTCTGTCTCTGTTCCATAGCTTTTGCATGATCCAAAAAGCCTCCCCTTTAATGCAAAGCTTTCGGTCACCTGATCAGTTTTCAGGTGATTTAGAATACTGCACTAAAAACCAGGGGAGCCCAAGTATGGATTCTAATTTGAGAGGTGAACACACGGATAAATTTTCATCAAGAAGGGAGGTGTTCTTCAATTAGTCAAATGAAGTAATTCATTTTTCAAGAGAAAATAAAATCCATCCTTGAATTAGAAATAGTAGAGTTGTGTGGGAAGTAGGAAAGCACCTGGATTTCTGCTTTGTTGGATGTTTGCTGTGGAAACAATCTGCTCAATTTTAACGAGAGTTGACATCACTGAGAAAATTCCCTGCCATCATTTCACAACTAGCTTTCTTTGCTGATTTTTTGATGTTCTTTTTGTTTGTTTGTTTGTTTTTAAAATACTGAGTTAAAATTTTTATGCTTCTAAGTAATTATAAAACAAGAAAAAAGATCCTTGAAGTGGAAATACTGAGGAGCTGTAATTGGGCCGTGGAGATACCCTATTATCTATGCTGCCTTTTTTTTTGCTTTAATTTCTGAATGGCAAGTTTCAGTGCTGTTGAAAGCTAGCCAAAAATTCAAGGTGGTATGAAACATTTAAAAACATTATTTTTAACAATGCCGAGAAACAGAATGGCACCATTTTAATGGCCATATGTCATAAAGACTATTTTTATTTAGGAAAATCTATTTTAATTTAAATATCATAAGCCCATGAGCTATAACAAACAATATTTTTTTCCATATGCTTGGAATTATTGCGAAGAAAACTCACTTCTCCCCCTCCTTTAGAAGTCTGAATATCCGTGTGTGTTTATGAGCGTGTGTCTGTTTACGGTGATGGAAGGAAACCACTAAACTCCATTAGTTAATGCAATGGCAAAATACCAAAAAGGAGGTCTTCCCTTGGGGTTGTTTTTTATCCCATATCTTTCACTAGTCCATTTTCCATATAATCCCCTTGCAACTGCTCGCCACAGCAAGCTGCTAGTGGTAACTGCATCAACCCAGATGAAGTGGAAAGTTGCTATAATTTCTTTCATCTGCGCTTTTCCTGAATTCACGTGCTGTATGGTTTGAAGGAAAGTTCCCTTTACCAGGTGCTAAGAAATGGAAATGTGTGTGCATTTGTGAGCACTGACCTGGGCTGGGTGCTGGAAGGGGAGTTACAGGCTCCCTTCTAAGTCCTTGAGCAGGATCACACACAATGAGATTTGAAGACCAGATTTCTCTTCCACCTTTTCCAGTGCAGAACACAAAAAAACCCCAAAAAACCAAGTGGCAGGGGTGGGAGGGGAAGGGGGATTCTGTTAGGTTCTTGAAATTTTCATTTAATTATTCATTAAAGCCTGCAAACAGGTATCTATAGTGAAATTGACATTAATTTCCTAGAATCTTTTAAAATTTCTCTTAAAATAGCATTTAGGAGTGTGAAGGCCAATAGTTACTTCAGATACTCATAACTATGATTATACACATCTGATACTTTACAAGACTTCAGTGTTAAATTGCAGATGGCAAACATTGCTCACATTGGACTGTGCTGTGACATACAGAAGATCACAGTGAAAGAAACAGGATTTTTTTAAAAAATAAGGCTTTTCCGTGATCATTAAACATAAAGCAAATGTATTATATGCTCACCAACACTACTTGAAGGAAACAGAAAGCCACCCTATATGCTTAAGATGGAATTTCCTTTTCTGAAGAGGTTTTACAAATAAATTAGCCTGGCCCTTGAACCAGTAAGAATAATATATGCAACTAAACTCATCAAGCAATTTAGAAAAGTCTGAGAGGAAACTGTGTAATTTACATTAAAGAAACTAAATGTTTAATAAACTAACAACAAAACCCAATATAATCAGTCATCTGTTGTTTTAGAGAATTCTACTAAAATTCACATATATTTCTATTTTTAGGGTTGGGATACAGTATAAAGAGCTTTATACTGGCAAAATTACCTTTTCTGTAAAGAACAGGCGAACAACAAAATTCTCACAATAACCCATCCAACCTTTATATTCACAATTCACAATTTGCTTCACAGTGGTACACTCATGATAATGAGAAACAAAGCAGAGTCCTTAGGTAAGAACCTGTTTCTTCTGTCCTTAAAATTTCCTTAGAATCCTACTTAAAACAGGCAACTTTTAGGAAGAAGGGCATCTGAAAACATGAAGGCCTCTTCACCCTGGTCACCAACTCAGTCTGGGGCTTGGAATGATGTCTGAAGTTGTAGCTTTCATGTTTTTCAGATTCTGTGCTGCCTGGGGGTGCAGTTCTGATCCTCACATTCAGTGCTGGTGAGCTCTCTTCACAGAGCAGGGACACAAAACAAATCCTTTTCCTGCTGAGGACCAGGGACAACTTTCAGGCCCAAAAGCACAACCAAGGGTGGCTGAAGGGAGGAACAAGAAGGATGAGACCTCACAACGTGAAGCTGTAATTGGACAATTAAACCCCAATATGCAAATGAACCAAAACTTACAAAAATGTAAGATCTTGTGACCCATCAGCCATTTTGTGACCATTCTCAGCCCACCCTGGGTGCAGCCTTGGTCAGGCTCCTGTCCTGCTCAGGGTGGATCCTGGAGGCCTTTCAATAAGTACTTAGTTTATTCTCAAGTATATTCTCGTCCAGTCTCTCAGGTCAGCTTTCCCAAGGCATCAGGAACAGTTCATGAAATTCTTTTTTCCTACAGAGTGTGCATGCACACAAGGCTCAGTGGTGGCTCCTACGAACTGGAGCCCTGCACCTGCAGAGATCTCCTCTCCCAAAGAGCTGCTGGTACAACGTCCCAGGCAGAGAACAAGACCGTGGCTGCTACAGCCCTGGGCTGTGTGTCAGATGTTTCCTCTCTGGCTCTGGGAGCAGAGGAATCCCAAATTCCCAGCAACACCTGAGGCTCTCAGCCCTTTCCCACATAGGCATGTAAGTCCCCAAGGAGACAATTATCATTTATGCACCAAACAGCACAACTTGGTACAAGCCTTGTCTGGTAAAAGGGTGTCTTCCTAATCTCTCTGTATCCAGACTGGTGCTGTTTACATGAAACACTTCAGAATTATTATTAAACATAAACCAAAGTTACTCTTCTAAACCAAACATCTTTGAACTTCAGTCAGGCCCCCTCAAACAAATAAGCTGTTTTGAAAATTATTTCCAGGGCGACGCCTGTTGCCATAGAGATGACATTAAGTGAAAAGGACAAAAAATATAGAGGGTGATAAACTGCATGGTTGGATGACACACTTGACTTCCAAGCCTGTGTTCAAATAAGGCAGACATGCCAAGATTTTTTATGAAAGACAAAATTAAAATGTATCACTATCAAGCTGTAACTGACAAGGTATTGTGTGGTGGCTGTTAACATAATGCTCCATATATTTATTGTTTGTCATTTTTCTGGCCCTGATAAAGGTCTTTTAGAGCTGTAAATCATACCATTAAATCTGCCACTAGAAACAGAGGCTGTTTGGAGAATGAAAAGACGAAACTGAATCACTACTTACAGGTTTCTGCTTCATGACAGATCTTAACTATCACATCAGAGATGATATTTATTCTTCGAATTTGGCACTTTTTCAAACACCACACTGTTGCCTTATGACCTAACTCAAAAAAAATTCTCTTGAAGACCAGGCTCTTTACCATGGTGAAGTATTGTACGGACACAATATTCAGTTGTGTACATATGGCTTAAAACAATTTGTTCACAGGTTACAAATTATTGGTTTACTCACAACAAATATTACTACTTAAAAATTAGCCTTCTATTCACATTCTATTTATGAAGGGTCTACAGTATTTTTATGTGAAGGGTCTAAAATATAATTGTGATGACCTTGAATGGTATTAGTTGAAAAAAAAAAAAAAAGCAATAAACCATCTGCTTTTGTTCCTGCCTGAATACTTTGATCAGCACCTTCTAAACACAGGCCTAGAGACACCTAAACCTGACAACAGACAGGAATAATACAAAATTATAAAAATATTGATAGAGATCAGACGGGAAAAATAGATGTATTCCACACAGTGGAAAATACCCTCTTAATGCTCTCAATATAAAACTGCTTTACTAATCTAGACCACAACAAGGATCATAATCCATATCACCCAGGCACAACATCCTGTCTGAATGCTGCTCTGTGCCAAATGAGAGAAGTAAAAAAAACCAACCAGCCAAAAATCCCCCGAACACTCACAACAACAACAAACTTTATAAAACATGGCCCAGATTCTTAGACTCTGTCAGGGTAACTTTAAAACACACTTCCGAAATTGAGAGTAAGCAAAGAGACTCTCTACAGCATCAGCCCATTAAGCGGCAATTTTTGTCAATGCAGGACTTCAGTTAAATTATCAGCAGATTTCACACTGTACTGTACTTCACACGTGTATTTGGTAGAAGGTACAGCAGAAAGAGAATAGACAGAGAACATTCAAACTTCTGGTATAAGCATGGGCAGTGAAAATATGGCTGCACTTAGAGCCAGCTCATCAACAGAGACAATTCTGCAGACTGGAGACAGGTGAGTCCTCTTTCACATCAGGACAGTGCTGCACATCTTGTACCCACCCAAACCAGCATTTTTTACAAACACATATATATCTTCACCATTCTTGCTAAGTTTCCAGTTGTTTTCACTGTACCCCTTTAAAGATTTACTCTGCATTTCTGAAAGGAAAGTGCATGACATCAATGCCACGCAGAGCAGGACCACAGAGGAGCCCAAGTCCAAGATGAAGTAGTGTCTGGGTATAACACATACTTGATAATGATTAGAAACAAAACATATAATCAATTAAAGTAATTCTGCCTGTAGTTTATTCTGAG
The DNA here is from genome assembly GCA_910950805.1 of Acrocephalus scirpaceus scirpaceus. Lineage (NCBI taxonomy): Eukaryota > Metazoa > Chordata > Aves > Passeriformes > Sylviidae > Acrocephalus > Acrocephalus scirpaceus. Next base: position 11,878,920 of record OU383783.1, on the reverse strand, counting down.
AGCACCACAGAAAGTTATTACTAAAATCCCAGTTTTAATCTTGCTGAAAACAAAATTTGTAATTAACTCAATGTCAGTTATTGAAAATTAAACTACGAGGATGCCTTTGCTATTGAACATGCTGCCAAAATGCTGCATGGGTGATAAGAACTGCTGCAGGCACAGCAGGACAGGCAGCTGTGTGCTTAGAAATCAGCATCTTTTTGAACATCTGACTAAAACAAGATACCCTTTAGGGTCCACTTCTATTAATGAAACTTTATAAATTTTTAATTGGATTTGACAGTTAAAATTAAGCAAATAAACAGCCTGTTGCAGCATGAAACCACCTGATTTTATCCCCCTTGTGAATCAATGACCTTCTGTAAATAAGCAGAAGGTTAAGAAGGTGGATTACATAACAAAGTATCTCAGGTTCATTTGTTTGCACACAAAATTGGATGTTCATATTTCATTCAAAATTCTCTTTGGAGAAAACTATTTTCTTCATAGTACAATATTCAATAGTTTTCAATGAATTGGTGAAATCTGATCACTCGATCACCTGCACTTCCTTTACTTTCCCAGGCTATTAGAAAAGATTTTTATTTCTGTTAGTGCTTTAAATTCTTCTGGAATATAATCCTAGAGTCAGCTTAAGGGTAATTAATACTAAGGTTTTATTTTAACACAAGCAACAAGGGGAAAACATGGCTATTACAAAATTTCTGCTGGTGTTTGTATGTATGAGATATTTTTCCCAGACGTTTTTTCCTGTTTTAGCAAAGAAAGGGCCTTTTCTTGCAAAACTAAAATATACCTGAGAGCGGAGCACAGCGAAGTTTGGAGGGAAATACATACTAAAAATATACTTCAACTCTCTGAGAAAATCTAATTTATTTGGACATTAGACAATTTAATGATAAATGTACCTAAAGATGTGGTAACACCTGAGTCGCAGCACCATGATGGTTTTGCCCTGCCCCTTATCTGGACATTTATTCAGTGTTGTATTTCCTGTTCTAGGGAACAGCACTTTGCCACTAAGATGGAAGAAAGGGACTGAACTAATCAAAGGCAAAATCTCTTACAAACTCAAAGCCTTGAAAGAAGAAACTGCAGCTTTTAGGGAATGGAGCTTCCTCACTCACTCATTAGGGGTGACATTGGTACTGCATTCTGCTATCTACTCACATTTAAAAATATGATATAGCTTAAAGGTAAACGGAAAGATTTTTAACCTATGTGGCATGCATTTACTTCAAGAAGTTGATAATCAGTAATCAATGTTATAAAGGAAAAACCCTAAAATTATCACTGGAATTAAATAATCTTGGCCTAGATGTGTCATCCTGATCATTTAATGAACAAAGTATCTTCCCAGATAGAAGATATTAGTGAGAGAATCTACATATTTATTTAGTGTTTTAAAACAAATGCTAGTTTGAATGAAATTCAATTTTCAGAAAGTCTTGGCAAAACAGCTACATGAATCTTGAGTTCCACTTAAACTCTCACCTTGAAATAAATTACTGCAAATAAAATTTATTTTAGCTAAACTTTTAAACAACGTATAAAAGTAATAATAATTAAAATTGTCAATAAGCTTCCTTTGCTGTAGATCTGAAAGGGGCCAGTAATTCTGAATCAGCTTCTGAAATCTCACCTCTTTTGTAGTCTAATTGGTTACATCAGTAAACTGCTGGGTGAGTGCTTTAAAAGGATGCAGAACAGGAATAGAAATACAGCTTTATGGGAAGTGAGGTGTGAGGCCATTAAATGCATTCACTACATCAGAATGTTTTTAATCCTACTGACCAATTAAGTAAAAGGCATCTTAGAGCATGTAAATATAATGTTAGAACAAGTAAATATAACAGCCCTGTTGCTGACTGTAATAACAGACATGGCCAATGTGATAAAATATGGACATTAATTGTTAATTAACTTGATGAAATATTTCTTAGTGATAAATTCTTGAATGTTTCTCCAAGTTACATTAGAAGAAAGAAAAAGAATGAGCAGGCCAGTCCAAAACAATCTGAATATTAATTTTTTTAAATCCCAGTCAAACCAAATGAGTGGATTTATTTCAAGGAAAACTACATTGTTAACTTTACTGCTTATTTCTGACCAAGATAATTCTTTACTTTGAATACTACATGGCCCTATTTCCTACTAAAACTATAAATTACACTAACTTAGGCTCTTTATTTAAATGTCAGAAATTCCAGAGCTTACCTACAATTGATGCCACGCACTGGGTCTATCAAAAGCATTTTAAGCACGTTTAACTTGGTGGAAATTCCTACCTTGTTTATGTCTATTTTAAAGAGCATTTCTTGCCACTAATTAAACTTCCTACAGTATTTCTAAGTTCCTAATTTAACTATGTGAATTAATTAGATCTCAGCTCTACTCCCACATTCCTTTAATACCACTTCCTCTCTTTCAGTTGCTCCACATGGAAGAAGGAAGAACAAATGTACTTTGCTTTGTAGAGCAGTCTGAGATCTGTTAAAGGAAAACACTACAGAAGAGCTGCTTCTATTCAGAAATAAAATTCAGCTTTAATGACTAAATAAAATACTTGATGAGTAAGGTTAAGCCATTTGTGGTAGCTTTAAAAATCAGAAACAGCAAAACAGCACATTTGGGATATGTAAACATCAAATTCAGGATATAAATGAAGCATAACAAACTTCCAAAGATGCTTATGGAATAGAGACTAGGCCTAGTTTACATAATATCAACTGCCTAGCTAGTTTGTTTTTAAGATGAGACTTAACTCAGGAATTTGACTAAACAAACAGCAAGGGATTCCCTTCAGAGATGAACTATGAAATAATTTGCTTTCCATTGTTCAATTACCTAAATACAGTTACTGTGTAATTGGTCAGCATGAGACATGTTTGCATAAACCTGAGATGGATCAATGTCAAACACCAACTCTGATAACTCTAAACTTTGTGATGCGACACAGCCAAAAAATTTAACTTTCAACTTTTAACCTCACCACCCCAGTAGTCAGTGTTCTAGCTCTGCTATTTAACAGCTATTTGTATAAGGGAATAAATATTTATTGTTCTGTGTATATGTGGAACATATACTCGTGACTTACAGCCTTAAACTAGAAATTAACATTCACATCTGCTTTTCACCGAGTTTGCAGTTATTAATACAGGCCACTTTAATAATGAAAAACATTAATTTGAATTCATATGTGAGCAGCAAATATATGGCTTTTAGGAATTGGGCACTTAAACAAAACATTTCTCAAAAATTGATTGAGTGGCAAGTCCCTGATTAACTCATGCTGAACATTAATGGTTCCCTAGTTATAAAGAACATCTTCTTAAAGTCTTTTCTGAAAGACATGGAGTAGTGGAGAGATGTAGGGAAAAAAGAGAGAAAACAAGACAAAAAGAAATCAAATCAATTTTGTTCCGTTATCTTATTTGAAGTTTTCTGACTGCTTGCATTTTAGTTTATTAAAGGTTTGCTACTTTTGATCTAGTTCCACAAAAGAGATTCCCCCACACACTTCCTCATAGCAAGTCTACCAAACTACAACCTTGTGGTTTGGGGGCAATATGACAATTAGTCCCACCCAGCACAAAGGTACAGCCTAAAGCAGCTGACAACAGACTGCTTAGAGCAGCCTTCCTCCTTCAAAGAATTGAAACCCTGATGGCTGCTGAATGTTGAGCAGACACCACCACTGTTCTTAGTGTAAACTCAGCTTGAAATAGGATATGCAATAGGTCAAAACAAGTAACTTATTTTGTAGTTTAAATGACATAGAGTTGTCCTAATTCTCATAGAAGTGATTTTTAACAACAAAATCATCACTTGAACTCATGGTCAGGACTGACAAGTATAATGAAGAACAATGTCTTCATTTTATACATTACTTTGTGAAAGATCTGGTATGCATTAATAAATATGAAAAATGTTAACTTATGAGAATATTCCTATGAACATTTAATAAAACTATTTACTTTGTAAAAATCTTTCCGAATTTGCAGTATAGATGGAACTGTAGACAAGCTACCAAGAAAAGTGTTAATACAAGAGAAAGTGTTATGGCCACATCTAAAGACAGCACAAATTTAGCAACCTCTAAAGTTAATAAAAGAACCATTGTAATTCTGCTTTTTAGAACTTTTGGTATTGCTTAGTAATGTTTTACAGGACTAAATAATAAACCATGCAATAAGTATTACAGAAAAGTTTTCAAAGTGAAATCATGAATGGCACTCACTGCCTGCTTAGTTATGCTTAGATTTGTGTTTCCTGCCATCATTAAGAACAGTACACATGCAGTTTTCCTCAGAAGGGAGGAAAAATTATAAATTTGAAGGAAATGTACTGGATCACCACTACCTTTTGAACTGGTCTTTGGCCAGCAGGACCATTAAATAGTAATGTTAAAGCCTGCTGGAGACTGGAACTTCCAGGTCCACGCTCTGTCTCGTATCAAACACAGATAAGTGGTCCCCTGTAATTTTTATGACTACGGTGTCAAAAGTCTTCCATTCAAATCACAATAAATATTGCAATGAAGTCTGGAAGCAGGGCCATTTGTACTTGCTTGGGGCTGAGAATTAAGATGGCCTGTTTCCAGTTAGACAGTCATTAGAAAGATCTAACGTCCATGCTAAATGGCTTCCTGTTCTGAGTACTTAAAACCAGTTTTAGTAAAATTGACTTCCTGAACACTTTCTTATATCTTCACCAATACATGAATTTGTGTTTTACACTTTTCTTTAATCATGGGTTCTTCACAGACTGTCCCCATAGTAAGTATCTTACTTCAAATTAATTAGGAGTCCCATCTGGCAGGTAGCTCTCTATAGTCATATATTTTTATGTTGATCCAAAGCCCCTTATATCAATATACAGCACAATGCAGCAATGTGCTACTAAAGGCTTTGGGGAACAAAAATGTGATATATCCTTCTTTCACTAAAATACAGCTACAGCAGTTTCATTCCCCCACCCCCACCTTTCAATTTCAATTATTTCAATATGAAGAGACAAATTAACATTCTATCTGTTAACAAAAAATATTAAATCAATTTGTCTCAAAGGGAGGCTCCATCTTCCTGTTTGAGGTCCTGTTAAAGATTTTAGGGCTTTGTGTAGATGGCATACAAGTATTTTGATATTTAACTCCCACTAAGTGCCTACAAACTCTCATTAAGACAGACTCTGAGAAACTATTTTGTATTTAACAAAACTGAAGCAGACACATGGGATTGCAAGCAAGGCCCGTAGGCAGAAGTCATATATATAAATATATTGTGGGTCTGTAACAAGGTATTTCCTGGGAACAAAAAATGTTAATTAAAAAAATATTAGAGCATTCTAAGGAATTTTTTTTACCTTTCATTTTAGGTACAATACTTTGGAGAACTGACAATGAAAAGAGAATGCATTAATTTTTAAGCTATTTGGTAGCTTGAGAATGTTTTTTTCCTGATCTTCATTGCATGGTTTGCCCATACTTTCCCATAAATTGTATATTCAGACTGATTTGCTGTCTCGTGGATGCCTTGCCGTATTTCAAAATTTGACCTTTCATGATTTGAAATTATACAGATATATAATAATATATGAATAAATCTATAATAAACAATGCAATAATAATGCTTTCTCTCACCTATTTGTCTATAAAAAAACTCCAAACAAGGCAAATCTCAGTAAACTAGGTACACATATAGGACACCTACAGTTTTTTGGAGGGTTCCAACAACTCTGACCATCCCCAAATTCCTAAAATAATCTATCACAGCTTTCTAAAAAATAAATCTTGACATAATATTTCATGCTTGTGAAGTGAGAAAATCCGAATGTGAACTTGTCATTCATGTTCTCATCTCTGGACTTTGTGTTCACATGTGTAGCACTCATCCAGTGTAGTAAAAGGAAAAAAATGGTAGCAAACAGACCTCAGTACTTACACTTCTATATTTGTTCAAGACAAGGTGGCACATCTAAATCTGAAAGAATAAATATCCCTTTTTGTTGTCCTTGATAAAAGCTGTGAATTATTTTCTGCCAATATATTCACTGAACTACAGTTGCTAATAAATGCTTAAATTAATGAAAAAGTTGAGAAAAAGGTTTTTTTTAATAATAAGTCATGAAACTTTTCCACAAAGCCTTTTAGTGTACCAACAACATCTCGCAATTCTTTATGAAGCTGCACCTCCACCTTCAAATCTCAATAATTATAAAATTGCAGACTCAACTATGGAAGGTTTTCTTCGGTTTGGGTCTTCCAAATTTTTTGTCCCTATAGAATAGTTGAACTGTTCTAACAGCTGATCTATTCTGCCAAGGCATCCTTATAAAATGCAATAAGATAATATTACTTTGAATAAAACTGATATATTAGTCTGGAAGTTTTTATTGTATGTATGCATGGTTAGATTTACAGCATGTGAAGAATTACTGCATCCCTTAATTTCTATCATTAGTGGTGCCTTTTCAAATATTTCTTGAATTATGTTACTCCCCACCCTGTGTATATCCTTAAAATAGGAGGTGTCTATCATCTAGTACAGAACTACAGAAGTTTCTCCTTCAGAACCTTCTAAAAAAGCTGTTTTGTCTTTCCTTGAGGCTGCCACACACAAGGTGGAAAATTACATCCACAGTGGTATTACTGCTCTCCCATTCCATAACATCATCTGTACAACAAAATTATAAAAATTAAAAGCTATGAACATGCTACAAATCATTGCTAAAATCTTCAGGGCTATGAGTATTAAAATATCATACTGCACATACTTATTTTGAGAAAAACCTGTATTTTCTATAGATATACCTATCTATATTATTATAGACTTATTTTGTGTACTTGCATATTATTAAAAATAATAAAGTAATAAGGGTGATAGAAAGAAGCTTGAATATTTGTCTGCTTGTCTGAAAGTACTTAAATTTCTCAGGCAATCATCTTCTAGAACTAGGAAAAATAGAATCCTCTCTCCAAATTACTCACAATTATGAACCTGAAGGAAATGGTTTAATCCAATTAAAAGGTAACAACAAGGTATTTTGTGGGCAGCAAATTAATTGAATACATGAGTTCTTATTTCAAGAAATTTCCCTGCTGTGTGATAGTCCCAGACTTGTGGGTCATCTGCCATGAAGACCAGAGATAATAGTACAGCAAATATTATGCTGTGGCAACCAAGGAACATACCAATTTTCTTTTAGAAAAACATTAGAGATGAAAAGACAGAAGTGGAAACAGTGCCCTCCCTTTAGTTTGTGATTCTGTGGTTTGTATTTTAGCATCTTTTCCATTTTTGTTTCTTGCAGTCTCATCAGCTCCCATTACCAAATAGGGAGATGCATTGACAAACATGCAAAGGACTGTTTTCAGGATGAATAAATGATGAAATTGCTTAGTGACATGATAGTTGTAAAAGGATAAATAGGCAACTTTACCAAAAGTCCTGTGTTTAAACCAAGTTTAATCCATCCTACAATAAATGGCTTTATTCAAGAGTACTTAGCCACTACACTTAAAAGTTATCATAAATCCTTCTAAACACCCTACGTTTGTTGGCACTTGAATCATGAGAAAGGCATTTTACATTAAATTACTACCAATAAAAATTATGCTTTTTGCTAAGTGTTTAATAAAAAGACAATTTTCAAATATTTTCTAGACCTCTATTTTACTTTGGTACACTCTAATTAAAATGAGGAATATATAATACAGCTTCAGTATTAGTAAGAAGCAATGTGTAGTTTCTCACATTAACACAATTGTACATACCTTCAACTGCCTCTAGATCTGAACTTATATTTTAGACCACTACCTGTATAGAATCATAGAATTAGTTAGGCTGGAAAAAGTCTTTAAGATTATTGAATCAAACTATAAATATGAAGCAGAGAAGCAATGCATGAAGATTTATTATGTCAAAAAAGAGGAGACATGAAGTCCATCATGTAGAGGAAAGTATTTCTATAGATTTTCAAGGCACTGCATGTTCTTAGTTGTAGGAGGGATGATTCCTGCTCTGGAATAGGTGAGATGTTGACTGTATATGTTGGAATTCCAGCTAAGCAGAGATTTAAGACTGTGGCAACAAACTGTATCTGCAGAAGGCCATTTTACACAGAAAGGTAACTGATATCCCTGTGTTCCCTCATGCCTAGCTCTTTCTAAGAGAACACACACCACTTTGCAAGAAGAGTAAGCAGGGCACCCCACTGGATATTGTAGTGACTGATTTGAATAGCTGTGGAGTTTATGGGCATGTCCCACCTCACAGAAAAATTATCCCCTTCAAGACAGATATTGGTTAGCCTTGGCTGCAGGGAGACTTTTCTCCTTGTTTTGAAATAAAAATGCACCAACTACCACAACTTACTAGGAAATACATTCCCTATTCTGAGAATTTCCAATGCTAACACACAAATTTGTCAACATCAGCTCTTCTGTTTGATTTGTAAATGCTTGACAAGTAGCATATGTCAAGTCTATCTACAAACAAAAGCTATCATGAATGCTAGATTTTAAAAGATTTTAGCAAGACAGATGAGTTTGTTTCAAAGTCTATGGAAAAACAAAAGCTGAATGGGTCTGATCATCAAAGTAGAATTTAACTATATTTGGGCCAAATTTAAGTAAATGGGCACTAATACATAAGAGTATTAGTGTTTGCCTGCTTTGAAATGTTTCTATTCTCAAGGCTTATCCTGAAAGTTTCTTTAAGGATCCATTATAAAACCCAAGCACCTGATACATTCTGTGCAGAAAAAACTTTCTCTAAGAACAACTTCTAGCTGAAGGGAATACCTGCTTTAAAATGCCAATAGCACTTATGATATTTCTTGCATGAATATAAATTCTTAAATAAAATAATCAAGTTGAAAGTTTGTGCTGTGTTTACACGTCAGCAAGAGGCATCACTGCTTACTATGATAAATCAGGGACAATCAATGCTATAGTATTGTCATTAATAAAATATGAGTCAATAGGCACAAACTTTTAATATAAGCCTAATTATGAGTGTCTCTTTGCATGAAACTAAAAATATTGAAAATGTTGACATTGGAGATGTGCCCTTGAACCAAAAGCCAAGTATAAGTCAATAATCTATTATGATTTTCATTTTGCAGAAGTAGTGCCATTATTTCAAAAGGTCTCAAAAATCAATTTAGCATTTAGTATATCTGTGTAATAATGACATCCTAATTAAAAATTCCAATCTGAATAGCACAAAGGATAATGTTTAATCTCTAATCAATGAGCACTGAGAGAAGAAGCTATAGGTGCAATAACCTTTCTAATGAAGTTTACTGTTTTTTACAGATTGCATATTCTTTCATATTTCTGATAGCCATCCTTACACTCTGAAAAATATATGTAGATATTCTCCAACTAAAACCATAAATATGACTACAAGTTATTTAGAGAAAAATAGCAAAGTAATAAAATAATCTTTTGCTCTTTATGGATTAAGCTGCCATATTACACAGGGACCTTGACTGGTATTTTTTTAATACACAAGAACTCCACATTGATAAGCCACTTCAGAGTTAAGGTGATTGCTTATACAACCCTACAACAGCTATTTCTAGGATGAAATGCTTGAGATTATTTTTCGATTTATCACTATTGTGACATGACATTTGAGAATTATTTTGCAATTAAAAAATAATTCTTTTATTTCCCAATTACCCTTATTAATTTGAGACTGCAGATTCTGAATATCCATCAAAAGAAGAGAAATTCCACAAAAAACCCCTCACATAGCAATAAATATAATTCCTTACAAGTGTTCATCACTCCACTGGATAGCTGCTCAATTACCTGTGTGTCAAATGATTATCTGAGAGCTCAATTCCATCCCCATTACCCTTCCCCCACCACATATTTCAGCTGTATTTGCTATGGAATTGTTAACACATCTTTGAACCTGCGATTTACTTGGTTAATTTCCCACTCAGAGGTGCTGGAGTAACAGATGTCATAATTATTCAATTATTGTCCTCATTTTACATTCATTCTTTCAAGGCATTGTATAAGATGGGCCCACTGGACATTAATTTCTGGAGCAGTGCAATAATACACCACTACAGCCTCTTGCAGTTCTCCTCATGGGTGAAACGTGAAATACGTGAAACGGTTGCAGAGGTCTGTCAATTTTTGTCCTATAAATGTTCAATTGGTTCAAACACAGTTTAAAATACAGGGCAGCATTTTCTATTCTATGGCTTTCTGTTACTCTGCAATGTAAGAGTGTGTTAATGAGGCACTATAATTTAAAAAAATCCCAATAATTAAAAATGGAAGAACAAGCTCCTCCAAAGCTGCAATGCAGCCTATTTTGAATGTTATTAACAAATTTTACTGGATTTCTGTGGGGCTCATGGCATCATCCATACAAGCTGGAAGATCATTCACACACAACAACATTTCCATGCAACTGAAATGGCAAGAAATTGTTCCCAAATTACTTTAAAACCAGATCTGTGCCACTGAACACATGGGTGAAATGGTTACACAGCAATAGGGCTCCCAGAGCCCCACAGCTGAGAATAGAGGCTCTCATTCTATATCCCCATAAGTACCACAGCACAACTTCACACCCAGATTGCCCAGAGATACATATGGAGATAGAAGAAGAAAAACAATAAAATGAGGTAACCACTTGGCCTGAGACCATTTGTGTATCAAACACGAAGATGCAATGTTTATGAGACCTCTGTGAACTTTGGGGGAAAAGTAAAAACATGCCTAATGCAACACACAAAATAGATCTATAGAAGAGTAGTCCCTTCAATCAAAACAAACAACTCACTTGGTAACAACGCATGTTTTAAATTCACAAAGTACTGATCTGCACATTTAATTTTCTGCCTTAAATGTATACCAGATCCCTGAACCTATCCTCAGGGCCACTGAAAATCTCAGACATTTTAGGATTTTCCTTAACACGGAAGCCATGTGTAGTACACAATAGGAACAAGGGATTTGTTATAGAGAAGGAAAGCAGTGTCAGTGCCCAGACTGCAAATGCAAAAGGATGCCAAATAGACCAAAAGCTACTAGCTGAGGTTTGGAATAGATCTTCTTCCTTCTTTCTTCCCTCTACCACTCTGGGACACTAAAACTTCTCAATACGTGCATACAAATGCATTGTGTCTTGTACTTGTTTTCTAAAATAGTGTTTAGCTTCTATATTCAAGAAGCTTTTATGCTTGAGAAATTACTATTTTTATATGCTATACCCTCAGGCTGTAGTACAGTATAATCTATACTTACGTGCTTTTTCATGTAATGTGGTCGTAGCCAAAATGTGAGAGCTGCTATGAGAAAATTAAATAGAATAAGAGCTGCCATGTGCTCCACAATTAAAGGAAACACTAAGTAGCAGCAATGGGAATTAAACAGGACAGTGTGTTATGCCAAATACCAAATGTGAAACCAAAATATCTGCCAAGTCTCCCCTATTTGTTACAATTTTTCCATATTTAGGTAAATTTATGTAATTATGTACCCTGCAGTGGTAATGGGACTGTGCTTTAGTCCTTTTGCAGCATATGCTCTTGGCACAAATATTCTTTTTGATGGGGAAAAAACCCACCTTGGCCAAGATTACATATGTTGATTTTATATTGGCATCCTGACTGTGCCTAACAGCTGGTCTTTAATGTAATGAAACTGTGCTGGATTTATTCAGTTAAACAACTCTGCAGACTATTTAAGCATATGTATTTCTTGTAGCTCCCTATGTTTTTGAATCTGCTTTGATCAGAGCACCAACAGTTGCACTGTTTTTCTTAACATTTGAGATGTACCTGTGAGCCAAATAATAAGTATACTAAAGACTTAGTTTCTCCTTATACTCTATGACCCCAGTTTTAAACAGCAGTGATCACATTCACAAATCTCTCATGACTTTTCCATATATTTGCTTAAAGAAGGTGTGAAACGAGCCTGTTCCTTCCTGATATTTTTTCCACAATCAGTAAATTGTTCAACAGTTTTATAGTCGCAAAGATGATCAAAACTTTTTCATTCTTTTTGGTGTATTTGTGCAGGAGAGACACTGTGGGAAAGGCACCACTTGTTCTGTTGGGGTTTTTATAGCTGAACTCAGGGTGATTTAGTACGGTACCACGTATATGGAATATTTTCCAAGCAGAGGGAATACACATGCAATACACCAGCCATATTTCAAAGATAAGTCAGCCAAAAAAACTATTATTGCGTTGTGCCTCCCAATCCAAGACAATTGTTGACATGCAGAAATGCTGAAATAAGCTCAATACTTCTGGGCATTCTCAGAAGACCCTTGAAGGCAGTAGCTGCTATTGAAACTGAAACCAGATTTTAAACTGCTGTCTCATAATCCCAATAACTACATCCTGCAAACACATGTAGAAATCTAGAAACAAGAACAATCACGAGAGTTTAAATATACTAAGGTCCTTTAAAAGAGTGGGATAGACTGAGACAGGCTGAGAAGTTCAGTCACACCTCTCAGAGGAGCTGTCACTGCCTCCATTACACACTTACAAAGTCTCACATTACTAAGAAAGAAAATTTCTTCATAAGCTTTGATCTCCTGCATAATGCAGAGCACCTAACCTCATTGTACAGGATTTCTAGCAGGAGACTCTCTCATTATTTGAGAAACTCATCTTCCGGATAGGTCCTGACAAAAGTTCATTGTACCTTATTTGCTTCCTCTAATACATTCAGACAACACTTTTATTTATCTCACACTCTAGACTCCTGAATAAATTATGGGAAGAAAGCAGTTGCACAATATCATACAAATACCTGTTCTTCTCAAAATGGTGTGATTAAAGTGCATTAAACATCTTCCCCCTTCAAAACTCCAAAAAAAAGAAAGGAAAAGTGAGCTGGTCTAAAGACAAAAATTATGTAGATTCACCTCCACACTGCACAGATCTTCACATGATTCGAGTGTTCAGACAGAACTCAGCCTTTATTTCACGTGAGACAGCACCCACTTGCAAATGCCTGATGTTTTGCCTTCACTTATGTTCTTCAGAGGATTTTCATAGAAACTCTGTCTTCTAAAGTGATTCATGTTGCAAGTTTCTCTTTATAAACGCTGCAGCTGCCATATCTAGCTGAGCAGTTTTAGAGCAGTCTACAAGTTACAATAGCAGGGGGTGATCACTGGTAGGGAACAGACCGTTCACCAGCAGTCTGCTACTAAACTTCCAATTTAAAAGATGAATAAAGCCTTCAAGATCCTCCATTAAATTCAGAACTCTCCAAATTAGAGATTACAAGTGTATAAAATGACAGTTTCAGTGCCTTGAGATACTGATCTAAGCAACACCAGTTCATTTACACTATTTACACTCTATTTAAATATCTGTATTAGTAAAGTTAAAAAAAACCGAAAAGAAAGTCCACAAATCCCTCAAGGATGTAACCTTAACCAGTGCAGCTTTTTTTTTACTTGAAGAGTAAGGAAAAGAGTATTACAGGAGTAATACAAGAGTACTTGGGCTTGTTTCAAACTAGAATAAACTTGTTTAGAAGTCTTTCATCAATGCTTTTACTGACAAATTTAATGTGAATTTAATTTAAGAGTACTGGAATAAAAAAATAAGACTTTGACGAAATCAAGCAACAAAAGTTTTGAAAAATTTACCAGAAGTACAGGAGGCCCTTAATTACCTCTTACTCTAGCACATGACACTCACACAGCATTTATTTTAGGAGAAATAGGAAATGGGATCTAAAGGTATATTGTCTTATATTACACACAAGTGTTGTGTTTCTTTGTATGAAGATTGATAATTTTACCTTACTTTATGGATTGCTTGGCTTTGAACTCCCCCCACCCTTTTATTTATTTTTTTCTATTATTAATTGTCATAGGAAATATTTAACCTGAGTTCTGGTGGAAGCAACCATTCATTTAAAGTAGTTTAGCATATCTACCTATACACTGCATTCAAAGAATTTTCCTGATAGAGTCTTTTAATTGTAGCAGAAATCTGGGGGATGGATGGGGAAGATTGTGAAGGAAACAGGTGAAGGAATTTTCACAAAACATTTTAGGAAAACAAAGGATCTTTTAGGAAAAGGAATGACTTAGTGACTTGTAACATAATCCTATAGTACTTCAGCACAATAAAGCACTAATGTTTTTTACATAAGAAATTAAAATGGGACTATTTCAATGCTACTTTATCTTTTCTGCAGAAACATAAATATTGGATTGCTGTTCTTAATTTAGTTTAAGTCTTCTAAGCAAGGCCAGAAAAAAAATCCAGATATTACCACTGGCCTTAAAATTTGATCCAACATTTTAGTAGCAATTACTATTCCCATGACACCTAACCAAGTTTAACAATTCATAGTAGCAAGCAACCTACAGATGCTTCTCGTCATGAGAATATTAAAAACAGAAGAAAAGATCATGGAATTTATTCATTAAGAAAATAGGTTGGCAATGAATTGAAGTGATTCAAAACTGCTTTTGGAGCTTTGATTTAAACATGAAGAACACATGGCAATTATGCACCTATTCAAATAGCTTTCTCTTCTGTATCCATTCAGAATACCAATGCTGGAGACAGAGAACTAAAACATTTCACTTGTGTCCTTAACCTGGGTAACAAAACCATCACATTTTTATTGGTGAAGGGTTGGTTGTCTGAAAAAGGACTACTCAAGGTGAAAGGTAACAGCATATCACAACCCAGACACGTCCAGTAAACTAGAAATCTATAACCACATTTACAAGATTTTTTAAAAATTACGAAAATATCAAGGATTGTAGAAGATTTTTAAAATAATGCAGGAAAAATGAAATTTGGAAAGACTGTGTGGCTTAAAGCAATCATTTGCAAAGTCTTCCTTGGTTCCTAATTCACTGAAAAAATTGAAAGCAGAAGTTTAGATTAACTATGTATCTTTTCTCCCCTGGGATTTAGAAATTCCAAGATATTAGTATTGTGGAATTTCTGTTAAATATAAGCAGTATATTGGAAGATTTTGCTTCTCCCAGCCAACTTGTGAACACTGATACCCTAATTGTTCACATTAGAGAAAAAGCAACAATTTTGGGGTGTGTCCTGATCAGTAGACATCTTTTCTAAATGAAAAAAAAAAAAAATTAAAAAGCTTAGTCCTCAGCTTTCAGGTAAGTCCTTTAACTTAGCAAATCTTGGTGACTTTTTGAATAGACTTTAATTGTATTTTGATATTTTTCCAAAATTTAGGCTAATGTAACTCTGTTTGCAAATACAAATACAACCAAAGTGACTGGCAAGTTTTGAAAACCTTAACTGTGCCATTTCATCAGACTTACAGGTGGTTCTTTTTTAAATTTTCAACTGCATCTATATTTAAATTCTCTTACTCTGACAATTTGTCTTAATACATTCTTAAGCATACACAAAACTTATGCAAGAATGTTCAAACAAAAAATTTATAGTTCCGTGTATTAAGAGTTTTGTAGCAGTCAGGAAACATTTTAAAGTGATTTTAAAGGTGCATATTAAAGTGACTGTGATATCCTTAACATCATATTTTCTTGTTTTATTGTAAGTAGTGACAAATGAGCTCAATAGAGCCCTGCTGTCTCTCCCAGAGCTGCTTGGAGAGCACCAGGAGCACAACACAGTCAGATCTCGTGAGTCTGTTAAATGCCCAGGCTCGAATAACAAGGCAGAGCCCTATTCCACCACTCTTACTAATGAGGTAAATTCTTTTGTGTATTGATTTTAATTAGTCCACTTGTGGAAAAAAGTCCAACATAGCATGATTAAGGGCAGCAATATAGCCCTGGGTAAGGACCAGACCTACTTTAAAGTCTAACATAATACACAAATTGTCAGTATCATAAAATCTAATTTTACATACATATATGAATGCATTGTTTACTAGGGGATTTTTTTTTTTTTTTGTTTTAATTTCAATGGTCTGGTTGAAAGTTTAAAAGCCTGAATGCATTACACTCCATCCTGGTGTACAAAAAATGATGCTAAATATGAACATAGGACAGACCACTGAAATACTAATTGGAGACTGGAACATGGTGACAAAGAAATTCATAAAGGTATTTATAACTGAGTTTATATGATTGCCTGTGGCTTGGAGGAATGCAATGATACACACAATAGGAATTATATGCAGTCATATAAAATTAGACCATTTCACTGATGCACTTAGATGAATGCCTAATATTGCCATTCTTCTGATTGATAGCCATTACATATATATAAATATATATTATCCAAGCTGCATTTAATAGGGTATGACAGCTCTATCCACATAAATTACTGAAAGAACATATCACCAGACATTAGTTCTGTATATTAGTGATTAAACATTTCCATAGTACATATTACCTAAAACAGATTTACACTGATTCAGTAACAGTTATTTTGTTTGATAAATAATGAGTCCTTTTTTATGACTAAAGTAATTCTGACGTTCTAGTTCTCAAATGAATTATTTCTTCATTCTGTTCTACAAGGATCTCATCATTCAATCTCGTAGGTGCACTTCAAAAGCTTTAAGAATCCCACATTTGATTTCTGGGAAGTATTTTCTCGTTAACGTCTAACATATGTACCCCGTAGGCATGATTCACACAAGCCTCTGGAATTCTAAGGAAATGATGATCAGTCACAGAAATGTGTAAAGAATCAAGAACTCTGGCAATTTTCACTTCAAATGTTGTCAGCGAGTGACTATTACAAAAGTACTTTTCTCACCACATCACTGAAAAATGCTGTGTACTGAGCAGGTATGAGAAAAGTTACACTTTTAATGAACTGCACCACCTGAAGGTTGATTTCCTCGAAGCTGGTAACTGAATCTGTTACATTCAGAGAAATGCTGATTACAGGTAAGACATGCTCAGTATGGCCTGGATAAAGTTTAAACCTTGCAGGGTGGGGAAGGGGACACCCAACCAACCAGAGACAAAAAATGTTCTGGGTCCTCATTTATCACAAACCACGCTCCAACCAATACTGCAAATGGCAGCAATATCTTTTTGCTTAGCACCATCCTTGGAAAGGCCAGCTCACACATCTAATAATGCATATCTTTAAGTAATTGATTGGTTGCTTTTCAAAAATGGAAAACTGTTCCCTGAATTACTAAAGAGCCGGTAAAAATTAAAACTAATGAGCTCATTTCAATAAAAATTTATGAGACTGGTTTCATGCTGACAAAGTGGGTCCTGCAGGCAGTACCCCTCCACCTGCCTGCCAGAAAAAGGAAAAACTTCGATTTCAAAATATTTTAAAATCTTTTAATGAGGTATTAAAATATAGCTACAAATCTACAGGTAATTTGAAATATTGTGTGCAATTCTGAGATCACCAATAAGTCTTTTGTGGTACTAAAGAACTCTCTGAACCAAACAAAGATAATATTAGTCAGCAGTAATTACTAGAGATGGAAAATTCTCTTTAGGATCTATCAACCATATGCAAAATGAGTGATGTCCCCATATCGACCAAGCCTTCTTAAGTAGTTTTTTTAAGTTATCATGTAAGTACATTTTAAGATGCAAAAATACAACACTGAAACCCAAAGAATCCAAGTCACAGAGTCCAAAATAAGAATAATTGCTTTTTGTCCGTGACTAGAAAAAGTTTTAAAATAGAGAACAGCAGCAGCCTGAGCCTAATAAAGGAGTATCATATTCATTAATACTATGCACTGTTACACGTAAAATAGTTGATTTATAAACAAATATTATAATCAAGCATTTATCTAAATAAGAATGTAAGAAACTAAATAATGCAATAAGCCAAACAAAATCAAAGAGAAAACTCTATATATGTACTCCTGGATGTATCCACCAGTAAAAATCCAATTATTGATCCTAATTATTTTATAAAAAGTGAAATATCTGTTTACATATGGTAACACTGTACAAGAATTACTTTAAACATGAATATAAAAGAAAAACATGTTAATGTTTAGAAAACTGACAAATATGAAATGCCCTTTAAAACCTGGACTATAAACTTCAGAAGGACACGGAAAAATACCTGCTATTTTAAAAGGTACCAAAAAAAAAATCAGAAGTATAATGTAAAACTGGAGCAGGATAAATATAAATATAATTATTTTTATTATTATTATTATAATGTGTATATGTAGATACATATATATATATATTAAAATGCATATATTAAAATACAATAATGTATGTATTAAAAATGTGCCTGTTGTAAAAATTCAGAGTTTTGGAGAACTTCACATTACAATCATGCTACCAACAAAACCAGAAGCTACTCTCAAACTAACTTAAGAATGTTATGGTCTTCATCACTTGACCTGTATTCCCTTTTTTATAGTTTTGATTTCTTTTTAATACAGAAACAAGCTTTCAATGTTCAGAATATTACAAACTGATTAATGGAACTCATGTTTGCTTATGGTAGGAAATGCTATAAAAATAGATTAAATCAACTGAGAAATAATATGGAGGTGAGATTCTTTTGTCTCTGAAACCTTGCTAAAAGTTAAGCTGCTTCTTCTTCTGTGAAATAAAATAGGTATTTAAACAGGTTTAAGCACAATATATGTTGAACTATGTGATCACATACACAAGAGATATTCAGAACAAGTAGAGAAATATTGTCATCCCAATTAAAATAAAATTTGATCTACACCACTACCAAATCCATTTTTTTAGTCAAGTGGGACTTTGAGTATTACACTGTTTTTCTTCTTTGTACTGTTGTTGACACTCTCAGAACCATCTTCAAAGCACCGTACTCTTTTGTGTGGTGTAAAACCAGTATGCTTCCAATTTTGCCATCAATCATCTTTAATAGCATATGCTATTAATGTAATTTTGTTATTGAAGATTCCTAAATCTATTCAGTGGTTTGCACAAGACAATTACGTTTTTTGTTATATGCATGCAGGCAATCAGATAGCATCTTTTTAAATAAGAGTAATTAAACATGGTCATTATAAATGGTAGATTATTAAAAAAAATCATGAAGTGTCAATATGACATCCTTTGATTTAAAATGAAATGGTAAGAGAATGGAGAGATGCATTTTAATTATTTAATTTTAAAAGTGTGCTTGAAAAGTCTTCTTTATGAAAGCTTGCTGATGTTGGGAAATGTTTTCCATAGCTATCACAGAGCCATGGATGGTTTCAGAAATATTTCCTAACATGGTGAAAAACCATCTTAGAATTACTTCAGTCATAAAAAAATACTTTCTCCAACACAAAGAAACCTTCTATCAGTTATCTAGAAAATTAATTAGGATATATGGTAACTTTCCCACTTTTACAGAAATGAAAAAAAAGAATTTAAAAAAATCTGCATTAGTAGAGTAACACCTGTGTAGTCAGCATTGAAGAATGTCTGCATCCTTGTACACCAACAAAACTCAACACATTACACACATCTTTGCCACCAAAAGTTAAACAGATACATTATTTTGACAGATCACTTCTTTTTCTCTCTTCTTGCTGTAACAGGTTACTTCCTGTCTACCTTGGCAGTATCAAACCCACTTGTTCAGTGGGGCACTGAAGCGTGTGATGTGTAATGCATGCACAGTCCTGCTGGTACCCACATTTATCTGCAGGCAGAGCTGACAGGTTGCTGTGCACTGGGGGAGCGTGCCCTGCTTTCAGTCTCACTGGAACTGTAGCTGCTGAGTGTCAGAAAATCCTCTTGAGCATCCCTGCTTCTGTGGCATTCCTGGCAGCAGTATGGGGAAGCTGGACAGGCATACCTGGATAACCTCCAGGATAATGTTTGATAAATTTGAAATACCAATGTGAAATATGAACCATGAGGTTTGATAGCTTTTTGTGCCTAGATGTTAAAGAGTTACCATAAAACTACAGATTTTGAAATTGTATAAACATCCTCCCATGGTTCCAAAGACCTATTAAAATTGCTTAGACATGCTCCAAACCAAAGCATATGAAGTGTTAGACTTGCCTCCTCTTGTGAAAGAGTTAAGCATGTCTTTTAACTCAGATCAGCATAATTATTTTGAACTGGTTTTTGAGTAAAGCAGGTAAGGAGCATTCAGTGAGCAGCAGGTAAGGAGAGTTCAGTGAAAGGACTGAGAAAAAAATCTTCTCTGGGAAAATGGAACTTTAAAACTCCTTTCAGCTGTTAAAATGAGAGTATTTGAAGATTCTCAACCATGTGGAGTACACAAAGTAGTTTTAGCAGGCATGAATTGTATAGATAAGCAACAGTATAAAAAAAATGAATCTATTTGGGTTATCAAAAAGGGTGAGAAAAAAATATTCCCTTCTATCTAAGCACCTCTGTGGACTATGGGGTCATTAATTCTTTAGATGTAATTGTGAATATATTCTGGTCCCTTTTGGTAAGTAATGTTTAATCCATTTTATAGATAGATGATGACAACTATACCCCACCTTATTAGCAGCAAGTCTAGTTCAGACTTGCATCTACCTGTCACCATAGATCTCCAGTCCTATTTTCAGAACAAAATTCATCAGAGAAAAAATATTCAGTACAATTAGCTTTTTATGCATTGCTTAATTTGAGATATCAAGGAAGTGAAACAAAAAAAGGAATCTATCACCTATATTAATGGATGTTTCAGATCAATTTAACCTGAACTAATATATTTTCTTAATGACAAATCAATGTCAAAAATAATGAAAGAACTTAAGATTCTGTGTGCTTTCCTAAAGTCTTTGCTGTTAAACAGGGTTGTACAGCCTGCCAGTCTTGCATTATTTATTAGCTGTGAATATTATTAGACCTTGTTGTGGTTTACAGTACTGAAAAGATAGAAGCCAATTATTTCTTCTGCATTCTTTCAAGAGTTACACAGTTGAAAAGTAAAAGAGAGTCTTTATATCAACTAAATAAAATTAAGAACTTCAAACAAACCTAGAAATAAACTGCAAAAAGAATACACTACAGGTTTAATTTTCTGTTATTGGTTCAATTTTATACGAATGTCTACAATGTCTCCAGATGATTTTTCCTCTGAGACCAGGACGAGGTGCTAAGGTCAAGAATCCTCCCAAATTCACATTTATTGTAGCTTATTATGCAGCCATTTTTGAACAAAGAGAACTTTAAATTAATAAAAACTTTATAACAAATATTACAGTAGAATCTGTGGGCAAGAACTCACACACACTTAACACTGTGCAAACAAGAAAAGAGAAGTTCCCCTCCTGATGAGAAAAATTTTAAGTTTCAGGGTGACAAGTGGGTCTTGTGGATAAGAGTACCAAAAGGACAGGATGATCCTTAATATTTATCTCAAAATGACATTTTCAGAAGCTGTTCCATTGCTTTATTTAGTGGACCAAGAACAGAAACATTTACTCGCTCCCCAGTGCAGCTGGCAGATGTGAGTCTTCCCTAATGTCTGCATCTACCATTTAGTTCCCAACTGAGTACTTTCAACTGTTCCTCAATACCACAAGAGAAGAAAAAGCTTCAAGTCATCATTTTTTTCCTACAGGTAAGAGTCAGACAACTTCTCAACTAACATCTGGATATTTTTGTGAGAAAAACAAAGTATAAAAAGAGAAACAACAAAAGAGTTTATTGGCAGCAAGGATGCATTGAAGCTGACATCACAACTCCCTAATAAAGTCTGGGATCACAACTCTATGAGAAACCAGTGGCAGAAGTGAAAAACTAAAAGGATGCTTCATTGGAAAAACAAGTAATTTCTGTTAAACTCAACAGTTATTGGTGTGTGAGCACTGAATAGGCTTGTGGTCCACTATAAAGACAGAACTCTATCTGAATAAGCAAGGTTATGAGTAGAGCATGGATAACTATTTACAGGAATTTCCAAAACTTTCAAGTGTGTTTATGCTTAGAAAACAGCCTGTGTAAAGCCTGGATCCTTAAGACAGAATGTACAATTGCAGTATTATGTTTAATGCCATAACATGCCTGTAACTTACAAACCCAAAGTCTTTTTACACACTTGGGAGAGATGGAAACACCATTTTTTGGGGGGGTTGGGGGAAGAACAGCAGAGATCAGTTTGTCCATCCACGAGGGGCTGTGCCTGGGTTACCCAGCTAATTTACCTTGTGACCTGAGCTAGATCTTTGAACCCATTCCTTCAGAGGTGAAGAGCCAGGGTATTAAGCTTGATTCATTTAAAAGTGCTCGACCAACATAACAAATGATTTTAATAAGATCTACAACTCTACCGGGAAAACTGTACAAGGAAGGCCCAAGTGCTTCTTTAATGTTTAAAACTTGATTAAATATTTACAGTAGCATAAGACTGAAAAAAATCAAAAAGCTCCTCCTTGTCCTGACTGCATCAAATCATGTTTATTGTAGCTTATGAAGAAGAAAAATTTTTGCCATTATTAGAAACAAATATAAAAGCTAAATTCAGATACACAAAATTTTATAATCTCTATCATGTGTACTTATGATTACACTTATTTATAAAAGAAAAACAGGACTAAATATATTTATGCTTGCTAAAACCACTATTTTAATTTTAAAGATTGAGACTTTTGATAGATAATATATATATTCCTCCCCCCCCCGCCGGCCATTCCCTTATATATCTTCTGGATTATGAAGGCTTATTTTGGATATCAACTTATCAACCAGGAATTTTCAATTTTCTTTTGGATTTTCACATTTCTTTTATTGTCCTTCAGGGTAATGAATGCAAACCCCTAATACAATAAACTTGCTTTTCTCAGATGTCTCTTTATGAATAGGTCATACAGCACATTCATAGCTTTCAAATTACTTCAGGTGCTAAAGGAACATTCAGGTGCTCACTCCTTAATTAGCACAGCCTTTGGAAGAAAGTTTTTCATAGAAGTCCACAGATCTGTGAACAGATTTTTGGCTCTAGATGAGTTCCTATAATAAACAATTACAAGTTCCAGTCAAGAGCTGAGTTTGAATGAGTTCAATATGTTGGAAGGAGTCTAGAATCTCACTATGGAAGATAGCGAGGAAAGAGATAGATAGGAAGTTTTTGATCCAAGTCATTCCAGAATCCACTGTAGTTCTCTGCAAATGAGGCATCTATTCAAACACCTTAACAAGTTTTAGTTACCTAGCAAAACTGCTGAAGCTACAAAAGCCTTAAAAACCCAATTCTCAGAGGAGTGGATTAGTGTACTGAAATAAATACCACGGTCAGCTCTTTGCAAATGAAGTCACAGCACACATAATGAAAGAATTTGGAGTGAAATCATTGTCATTATAAAAAACCATTTGATCCTGTTTCTGACAACAGAATCTATATCCTTGGGCAATTAGGCCATAAAAATGGTTGTCTATAGGTGTTTATAAGAAGCTAATTGTTACCTTGAAGCCATTTGGAAACCTGCACATTCACAAGCAGTTATACAGCTAGATAAGCCCCAAAGCCCATCTCACTGTTGACCCACTAAAGCAAGGACACCTGAAATCCTGGGAAAACAGAAATCCCACATCATCCAAGGCACTCCCTGAGGATAAGGCAGAACAACTGATGGTTCTTTCATCCTCCAAAATAGCTGTTGGAAAACCATGAAGGTTTTCCTGTAGCCAACCAAAAGTACACGGAAGTCAATGGGCTTCCATAAACACAACTCAGCCAGTCAAACTAGTTATTCCAGCCAGTGGTACCCATTAACAAGGATATGAGACAAAAAATATAATTTGTCTCTCAATTGCATGCTTTACAAAGCCAGAAGCAAGAAATGTGATGGACTAACAAGAGCAGACCCCTAGACTGTGAAATCAAGACTGCTAATTTAAGGCAAGCTGTCATTTTCTGCAAGTTGCTAACTTTCTTGTGACTCAAGCTTCCCAGATGTACAGTTTGAGAAAAATGCATCTTCAATGAAAAACAGATGCTCTTTCAAAAATATGAGTTCTCAAAGATAAATAAATACTTTAGAATTTTACTATGCAAAAGATTCCTACATCTCCTCTAAAGAAATAATTACGCTATTTTGGTTTAGCTTTAGAATTTGGTTATGAGGGGGGATTCTTACAAAGAATCACATCATTGCTAGCCACCTTTTATTTATTCATTCATATAAACTCCAAGAGCATAGCCAGGGTAGTAGTGCAAAGCAGGCAAACTGCTTTTCATGGCTTGCACCCCTGCGCTGCAGTTCTCAGCTTTATGCACTCGGTTACAAGCTGCCATCTGTAGCATGTGTGTTAATGGCTGCACGACACCATTCATACACAGAGGCAGCCACGTTCCATCTGCCGTGCAGTCAGGCCACACATAACTCAGGCCCACCTTTAGACAAAACAACTGCTGCTTTCTCAGCCTGACAATGGAAAGAGGTGATTGATGGCACGGGCAGCTCCCATCCAACATTCAACCAAATGCGCACTTAGCATTTAGGCGTCACCTGTTCTGGGCATAAAACAAAATGGGCTTTTTTTCACAGTAATTCTTTGTAGGAAGGAAGTCTGACATGTCACCCAAAGCTCAGCACAGAAGTGAGTTCAAGTAATCACTAGAGAAAAGTTCCCCTTCAACCCTCACCCCCATATTTGACATTACTTTTAGCCACGTGTTTAGTAGATATATTACTTTTACAGAAAAAATCTACCTGTTGTGCATTAAAAATGTTAAAATATGGAGAGAACTATCTAAAAGACTTAAATTTTTCATAGTATGTAAGCTATGCATAGTCCAATAATAAAATAAAAGCATATTTTTTAATAATTATGAGAGATCTAATATTGATACACACGAACAGCACTCAACTCCTGGAACCAAATAAAGTCCTTCTAAAGTTTCAATGCATTCTTGGAAAGCAATCAAAGGCCTTTTTTTCCATAAGTTTGTTATTTATAGAAAAGCATTTGATTGTTGCATTGAAGTGTGCACTCTATGTGTAAAAAGGTGTTTATGGGTTTTAGTACAGTATAGTTAATACCCAAGCAATACCTAGCCCTTTTATAATAAAGAACCCTTACTGAGAGGATATATATTGTACTTTTCATCAAGTGTACAGCATACAATTACATTTGCTGGTGGTCTATAATGTAAACCCCAGTTGAGTCAGCTTATAGCTTATGGATTTGTGTTCCGCATGCAACAATTAAGAACAGTTACATTTTTGGACTCAGCTGAAATTAAAGAGTAAGATTTGAGAAAAATATTCATACTTTCTGTCAAAGTAAACTATAAAAGCTTCCAGAATATTTTAAAATCAAAACTACATTGCTTAAGATTTAATATATTCTTTCTGCTATGTATGGATTGATAATTACATACTTTCCCACAGACAAAGAAAATAAAAGGTGCAAAGAGTACACAAAACAGACCTTCCTGAACACAAAAGGTACAGTTACATTCAGGATAAATGTGGTAAAACACAGACCTAGCAAAACTCCTACCACAGCATAACTTTAATCATCCATTGGGCTACACAGCTGACAATATTCAAAACACAAGAGAAAAAAAAACACATAAGAAAATTAATACCTTTCCTATCACAATGAAAGAAAGAATTACCTGTTTCTAAACATCCAGAATCTGAAATTTAATATAAATTCAGCTTCCCACACATGAATTCAAATAGGTATTCAATCATGTAACATTTTAAGGTTAATGTTACTTTCAAGGTTAGAAGGAAATGTAAAATTCAAGCTTCCAGAGCTTGACATATTTTAATCCCAATGTATGATTTAAATATGTGCATATTTATTGGGTTTAACTGCTTCTATATTTCATTGTTTGTTATGTTCTTCTTTTCAGAATATAGAAGAAGAGAAAAAACAAAATTATCTAAGAGCACAAAATCTGCAGTCCTAAGAATTTTCTTTCTGACATTGACTGGAATTTTGTACGGCTACAGCCTGAGGGACAAGTTCTTAGAAGTTGCAAATCTTAAAACACACATAAGCGTAACTAGATAACTGAGCTGGGCACCAATGGCACAAGCAAAATTAAATTCCAATATGAACTACATCTTGAATAAGTTGTTATGGCAAAGTTTACTTTCAAAAATTAGGCACCTTTCACTTCACAGATTTGGGTTCTGCCCATTATGATGCAGCCACAATTGAACAAATTGCTTAAGCACCCAAATGTGTCAGATAGAAAGTCCCTGCTGGACCGCCCCAAGTACGAAATTCAATGGCAGAGATTGTGTCAGTGCTGATCCCAAATGGTCAAACAGCCCTGACTGCCATGGTAAACTACAAGAGATGCCAACCTTGTGACTGCACAAACAACCTTGAAGCAATTTTGGTCCCAAAAAAGCCATCTACATACCCATGTAATGCAGTTCCTTTGGGATTGCTTTAAATACTTATAAAAGATCTTTCCCTAAATCAGGATTTCTACAGAAGCTTTAAATAAAATAGATCAGAAAACAAAGTTACAAGTACAACCCTCAGTATTCTCCTTCTGAAAAGCTTTTGGTGCATTTGAAGTTAATTCACTGAACCAACTTGAGATCAGGAGTAACAGAACTTCTGTGACCTCTGATTCTCTGGACTATACATGCAAAATTCCTACTCACCATTCTTTGATCGTGGTTTAAGTAACAAAATAATATCTGTAGATACAGATTTTTCAGGGTTTTTAGGTATATTTATATATATCTATTAATAAAATTTTCTTGCTCTAAATGAAACCGAACTTCACAAGTGTAATGCATAGTAATAAGTGCACATCCAGGTGGACAGAGAGCTAGAATAAATGAAAATTCAAGTATAAACAATCTCGCACAATTCAACAGTTAAGTCAAAGAGAAATGTAGAATTAACTTTTAGTTACAAGATAGAACTCTGAAGTATGTTATAAAGTCAAATGTTTGCACAGAAATATATTTTGCTAGAAAGCAAAATGGCAGCTTATTTGCATATTTCTTTTTGTTAGCACACAAGAGTCAAACTGCTAAAACTAAGATAGCAAATTGTTTCAAAACATTATTTTTAAGCAAAAAATAAATCGGGCTGAAAACAGCTATTTTATATATAGTCTCAATTTTTGCAAAGTGGATCCAGAACACATCTTTCTGGAAAAGCAGACTAGATTGGTATTTTAGACTACATGGATCTGATGATTTCAATTGATGCTGACTGTGCTCATCTCAAACTTGTTCAGTGCTTCATTAACACTAAACAGAGAAGCAGTTTAGCAGGTGGTTTCCATGTCTTGCTGGATCAGAGCCTGTATCTTCTGTCCCACTCAACCCCAAGGAGAAAATTTTCTCTCATATTTACAGTATTCAACATATGACCTTCTAGAATGTATTAGTCATTTAAAATGTTGTGCCATGATAAAACTAAACAATGGCATAAAGTTTTGTGACTTAATTTTTTTTCCCCAAGTAAAAATAAAGTAAGCTATGGTATGTATCTACACACTGATATTTTCATTTTAGGAGGGGGTCTACTCCATGTTTTGCAGTGGAGAGGCATAGACACCTTCTTTTATGTTCCACTGCTGACATCAAAGTCTGCATAGAATCACTAAATATCTTAATAGCTCTCCAACATTATGAATTACAGTATTTTATGGGTGGGATTTTCCTTAAAAATACAGGTGAACCTTGTTATATTACTAACTAAACAGATTATTTGTTTGAATCTGATTTCATAACATCTATTTTTTCCCCTTTATGTGTGACAGCAGCCTCAGAACAGTAAATTTCAACACTCTGTGAGGCTGTTAGGAAAACTATGAATTCAATGAATCAAAGTAGAAAAGAATGGTAAGGTGCAAAGGTATGTATGGAGCCTGCACCAAATTGGTTTTGCCAACTAGACACCTCTTTTAACATATTCCTGCTCCTCAGGGAGGGATATGGACTTTCCTACTGAAATACTATAGTTTATTTCATGAAAAATTTCAGCTAAGCATTTAATCAGATCAGACAATGTTTGGTTTAAAGAGAAGTTCCTACAATTCAGTTAATACAAAATATGGTCAAAAAAACATTTGCAACTTGACAAAGTTATCTTCTTGCATTCATTCAACCATAAAGCAAAGTGTTTACACAAATGATTACTGATTATGCTATACTACATTTTTGTTTACTACAATGCAAGCTACATTTTGTTTATGAGGGTTAGCAGATTACCAAAAAATGCTTCCTAGTAGTTAACATTGTTCCTGAAGAATAAATGGATGAAGTGAAATCTGATAGTGTATGCATAATCCAACATGCTGATATTGTACACAACTTCAGCCATGTGTTTGTACAGGAGAATATATTAAACCCCATCTGTTTTAACAGTCTTTAATGTTATAAATTAGGAAAACATCAAAAATGTCAGGAGACGGCAAACACTTATTTGTTGTCTTTCAGCTCTATATTTATTAGACAAGTTTGTTATCAAACTATTCCTCCAAACATGAAAAGAACAGCAGGCCTTCTGGAAAACCAGATGGCTGCTGTGGTTTCGAAACATGTTCTGGAAGGGTTATGTAGTTTACATTTTTTCTTTTTCATAAAGGATTGTGTGGGATGTGGCATGGTTCTCAGACACAGAACTCCCACAAAAAAACCCAAGGGGTATGTGGGTGGGAGAGTAAGGGACTACTTGAGGATACAAAAAGAAAGCAAAATTATCCATGTCACTGAATCTAGGAGTCCTTCTTGTAAGAAAAGAGAAACTTTTTGACTACAAAGGAAATAAGTTACCACTATAAAGGAAAAACAATGCTTTCAGACTGCAGTCTTAGGCATTTCACTGCCTTTCTCTGAAACAGAAGGGGGCCCTAGACACTGAAATTAAACGTGGGACCAAGAAGAGGAAAAAAAAAAAAAAAAAAAAAAAAGGCAAAACAACAGAAGAAATATGTTTGATGGGATGAATTACATGCATGTCAAGAGGAAAAAAGAAAAAGGTCAGTCTATCAAACTGAGAACATAATCATATTTCAAAAGGAAAAATGCTTCATAACATTTGGTTACTTCTTAAATCAAGACACAGTAGGAGGAAACCCCAAATAAAAGAGGACTCAAAGCCCCATTTCAGGAAGGATTAGAAAATGCAGGAAAAAGAATCCATGGCTACCTCCAGTATTTTGTATTTGGAATGACATTTTCTGTCATGATCTTTTGTTTTGGAGCAGAAAAACCCCTAAAAGGTATTTCATTCCAAGGACACAGCTTTGCCAGAGAACAAAAGAGGCATTTGAGAATTTGGATAGCCTCTGGGATTGGGATGGCAGATCTTCCTGACCCAGCAAAGGGGGCCAAACCAGCCAGGTGCCAGCATTCTTCAATAACCCTGGCAAAGCAGCTTCCCCAGCTCTCCCTATCCTGAGGACTCTGGTTATACACGTCTGTCCCCCTCCTAAAATAGTCCCACACCTGCTGCCAGCCCTTTGCTCCACCTCTGATTCCAGAGTCTGCTTCCAAACTGCAAATAGTCCACCTGATACCAACAGGGATTTATACCAGGTCAGACACTGGAGGTTGCTGAGATTCCAAAACCTTTGGCAGCAGGTGTGATGGAGGAACACAGGACAGAGAACATGAACTGAAACAGCCACAGTTCTGGCTGAACAGAAGGAAAACACTGTTCCCATGAGGACACTGCCTAGAGGGGCTGTGCAGCCTCCACCCCTGGAAGTTTAAGGCTCACAGGACAAACCTGGACTAAACTGGCCTCATCCTGCAGCTGATTCCTCCAAGCAGGAAGTTAGAATAGAGACCCTGGAGGTCACTTCCAAGTTCATTAATCCTGTGATTACTCAGAAACTATGAGAGCTCCCAAGAATGCCCTTTTCTTAATTCAGTCCACTTTTGTGACTGACCATTTCAAGTCAGAAATGGCGTACTGGACAGCTAACAAAGATGTGGATGAAACAAGTTAATTAAAATAAGCTAAAACATGTTGCTTTTTGTTTGTTTGCTTTTAATCAGGTGATAACTATTTGGCAGATATTTTGGCAATATGTTTATCGAAAGAGGTTCATGTCAGATTTTTTTATTATTATTATTATTATTATTTGTTCTTCCTGATTCGTGAAGATGGAGTTTTTAAAGTATATTATTTTTCTCCAAGCCATTATTAAGTATATCTTGAATTACAATGTTGTATTTCAATTTTCATCACTCATCACATTCAGCCACAAATACCAGTACATTTTCTTCACTCAAAACATATCTTTTATTGATACTGTGTCTGCAATAATGATGCAGGTGAATTTTATCATTCCTTTCACCCTACTAGTAATGAACAAATTCACTGCTTATTACTTTGGACTTGATCTCTAGCAAAACACTACTGGAACAAACAATTTGATTTGTCAACACCTTTACAAGGACTCTTCAATCAATGTCAGAAATCCAAATTTAAGCAGCAAAATACATTTGACTGCAAGACCCCAGACTGATTAGAGCTTCGAGTTCAGTGAATTGCACCAGACAGGACAGCAATCAGATTATTAACTCCACTTGAAAATACTCTCTGCTGCCTGGGATTAGCATGCATATTTTGATATAGATCGATAAGCAATCTCCTTTCTATAAGAAATGCCTGCAACATTCATTTGGCTGATCAAAGGTATATATCAGCTTGTTGTGACAGCTAGCTATTGTTTTCCTCTTTCTTTACAGGAGAGTCTCTATTAAAAAAAAAATCCCTGGCTCCCTTTCACCTAATAGTGGAAGTCAACAGAGAGTCACAAAATTCCATCTCCTCAATACTGAAACACAATTAGTACAGAAAGGACTTTTGCCTTTTTTGTGGTAACTTCACTTTCACTTCTTCATTCTTTCTGTTCTCCCTCCCCCATTCTAAAACTATGAAGATTCTCTTCAAGCCTTCCAAACATTTTCATGGTATTCTTCTCTACTTCACTCACCATCTAATTTGAAAAAAAAAAAAAAAAAAGATATTTTTATTAATTTGGATGCCATTTTTCACAAGAACAATATATTTTGTGGCTTTGGATTAAAAATAAAGCAACTTTTTATGGTAAGGTTCTCACAACAAAATCCATTTCCAGTTAACTCATCAGAGAAAGAAGGCAAGATATTTTCTGCATAAGGTAACATGAACTCTTAAATGAGCTCTGGATTTTATTGCATCTGCAGAAATGAAAAACCAAAATTTATCTGCCAAATTTTTTCAAGATAAAAGCACAGGCATTTCATCCCTCCTCTAATTACATATTAAATAACTGCTATCTCATCTGAGCTTTTTATCTTTTTAATAAAAAAAGAGATGCTTTAAAAAAGACAAACACAGCTTGCAAAGCATACAGTCAAAAGTTTGCATGAAACAAATAGACACCATGCCTCAAGGAGGCCGTCAGAGAGCCAATGTGAATTTTGATCTTCTGAGGGAGAGATGCTCTGAGATCAGCATGAGAAGAGAAACCTAAAATAAAAGCTTTTTTCCCCAGCAGCACGGGTTCTTGAAAGAAACCCATATTCACTTGTAGGACTGAAGTCCTGAAGCACAGGAGAGAAGATTCTCCATCCACACCCATGCTTCAAGGACAGGTACAAAAGCAAAGGAGATTTCACTGCTGGTTTTATAACTTTTTACAGCTGTTTACAATTTTAATTGATGATCTTCCTAACCAAATATTCCTAAAATAAAGCTCACTAACAGCATACTGAATTCCCACCCCACCGAATTCAGTGAGCCTTTCCCAGTTCCTGTGGCTTTTCTCCTGTGCCCAGTCTAGAAACAGCCTCCAGGTACCCCCTGTGCCCAGGACTTCTGGAGAGAGTAAATACTTATTTTTTAGCCTCTGCTTACCTCCAGGTTGATGCAGTTCCTTCACACTTGAGAGCAACACATTGGACTCACACTCTGAGTCTGCTCTAGTACATGTAATTTCCAGGCATTTATCAGCATAAATTTTAGTCACTTACAATGTTCCAAATACTTTCATCATAACACTGGTTTTTGTTTTGTTTTGGTTTGTTTTTTTTTTTTTTTCCTAATTTAGGTCTTTCCCAGCAGAAGTTAGGTATTATTTTCTAAATAAAGTTAGGTATTATCCTCTAAATAAAATAGTTCCTTCATCACTGAGTCCCTATAGAAAATCCTCAGAAAATCATGTTAACTCAAAATAAGCCTAAGTTTCCCAATACCACAGAGACATGAATTCATATGAAGCTATTTAATCCATGTATGTGTACCTAATATATGCTATATTAACTAAGACAAGAGAATTTATCATATTCTAATCCTTGTTAGATATTTTTCCCCCAGCAATTTTCAAACATTTATAATTTCTGGTGCCATAGAACTGCAACAGAAACTGCTATGAATAATATGTCATCTCTTATTATTATTTCTAATTAATGAATTTATTCAAACTGGGCAATCTGTAGGCTAGAAGACACAGGAAGCAAATTCCAGGTAGTTCTTTCAGCTAAAGATACAAAGAATAATATTTTAGGTGGAAGCAATTTTACCCATTGAATTTCAATATTTAAAAAAAAATCCTACTTGCACCTTTAAAAGGCAGCATTTAAGAAAAGATAATTAGGTCTTCATTTCAGCTCCATAACCAAAACTGTTTGTGGTAGTGTATAGCAGAGCATGGGTTTAGCTTCTGTTGACTGTTTTCTTTGTATTTTAGGTTGCAAAGGATTTTCTGAATGATAGGTAGAGGGGAAAAGGAAAAGAATCCTACAAATACCCAGGAGTAAGTCCTACTTACTTTCCAAGATAAATTTTTTTCCTTCCAAATAATTCTTTGATTTTACAAGATCAACATCAATCTCCCTTTTCAGTTAATCAAGGAAAAACTTGTATATATTGTGTATATATTACCTGGAAAGCCTAGACATCTCTTTATAACATGAAAGATTAAATTTAAAAATGATTATCCAGATTATTGATTCACTAAGAGGATCAATGGGTTTAATAATATTCTTAAAGCAGAACATTAGGATATATAAGGATACACATAAGGATAATTGCTTCTACTTCCTGAAACTAGTGGGGAGAACAGGTACTGCTTTATCACCGTTTGCAAACCCAGGATATTTAAATTGATACCCAAGTTGTTTTTCCTCACTGGCTCTTCAGCAGAGACAATTTAAATCTAATTAACTGGAGATATCAGCTTCATATTTGATTAAGAAATCTTACATAAAAAACCAAGGATTTCAAGATACAGGTTCTAAATCTTTAAGCTTCTTAACATGTTTATGATTTATTTAATGCAGCATGTCAAACTCAGCAATAGATTGACTGATTTTTGTTGTGAAATTCTATAGAGTGCTGTTGTGCAAGAATAGGAAGCGGGTTACCTTCTCAGACATAACTTTCCTTTTGCACTTATCATTAATGATAAAAGATAAATTAAAAAGCATCTCTTAAGTAACAAATTGGGTAGAGTGACTGCCTCTTCAAAAAAATCTCAAAATGTTTATAAAAGGGATTATAAACATATGCAATAAATGTTTAATATTTTCTACTTGATCTAATAATCTTTTGGGTTTTCTCAATTAATGGTTAATACTATTGACTCAAAAACTTTATAAGACACTCACAGAAGGCATCTTATCATATAATTATATGAGAAATTACAAGGATAAATTAAAAGTGAAAATGTTTACTAAATTCTTTTAATAAAAATTTGTTACTTTTTACTTGACACAAATATATTTAAATACCTTCATAGAACAATACAGTGGTGCAAACAACTTAATTCCATTTCCTATAATTTGTGTTACACACAGAACATAAATCAGTCTCCTCACTCCTTCTTCAGCACCTAACAGCCTAACTGTAAATACACTTTGAAATCCCTCCATACTGGTAGAACAGCTCATTTTGCTAGAGGAATTCACTGCTGTCTGCCTTCCCAAAAGCAAGCAGAGTTTTCTGACAAGGAGCATACATTTGTGTTCACAAACAGGAAGAGATGAAGCCAACATCCCTCCTCTTTCATCAGTCATTTCCCTCCACTGCAATGGCATAATTTGAGTAGCAGCTTGATTCCCTCTTGCACACCTAGAACCACAGCAGGCTGTGCAGGGCATTCAAAGCTACAACCTAACCCAAGCAGAAAAATACAAATAAAATATAATGATTTACACTTTTAAGTACTTAGACTGTATATTACTCTATTAAATCTGAATTCATTGATATTTTTCATCTTTGACAAAAAGAGGAGGCTGTTGTGTAGAACATTCATTCTGAAGGAAATTAATCTTCATTAATCACAATGGCAGTGTTATTGACACAATGCCCATATTAATTCAATTAGACACCTTATTTCTCTATTCCACACTAGCAGTGTACTTGCTTCAAATTGAGAAATTATTTGTGCTAGCTATTATTTTGGATGAAATCTGTTGTCTGAGTATAGATTGGCAAATTGTTAGGAGACACAAGATCTTATTTAGAGGCAGAAAGGAAAAAAAAGGCACTTGAAATACCATTAGATGTATCAGAACTGTCGTGGTCTTGTTTTTAAGATAGGTCTTGTCTATAGTCCTGCTTCTAAACATACCAATACATTGTTTCCAGCTTGGATTGAGTTCTTTTTTGGTGATCTAGGTTCCATACTATTAAACCTGAAGGAAAACAATCTCATGCATCCAGCAGAGGTTTTCAACAGGGTCCATTTTTATCTCATATCTGTAACAGCTCTAATCATGTAATTCCATCTTCAAGAAAATCAGTGGCTTGATCTGTGATATTTTATCCAACTTCTCAGTAAGATAAACTCCTCACAGTGTCAGAGCACCCAGTTGTGTTGGGATCTGCTGCAGTACTGCCTTTATTTGCTTCCTTAGGACACTGAACACAGCTTCCCCCTGCACAGAAATGATCCCCCTATACTGCAAACAGCTCTGTACCCACGTACAGCAGCCTATAGTTCCACTCTGGCTCCATCTAACCAACCCCAGGGAAAATGACACAGTCACAAAGTGGCTGAGCTGGGAAGGGACCTCTGGAGCCAAATGGTCCAACTCCCCTGGCTCAAGCAGGACCAGGCAGAGCTGGCTGTCCAGGACCATGCCCAGCCTGCTTTTGGATATCTCCAGCAAGGAGGACTCCACAGTCTCAAGAAGCTGGTCTCGTTCTCAGAAAGCTACAGAAAGAACAAGCTAGAACTACAATTTTGACATAAAAACCCCCAGCACAAGTGGAAGAGGAATTTAATTTGTTGTTTTAGGCATGGCCATTTGCAATATATTAACTACCATGGTACATTCAAGGTCTGGAAGAAGGGTGACCCTGAATGTACAAACCAAAGTGTTGTGTTACTTGTATCACATAACTCTTTTAACATTTACTCATCTGCAGAAATAGCAATAGCCTGAAAACTTTATGAACCTAGTTCTGCACCTTCATAAAAAGCTTCTTACACACATTTTGTAACAGTAACCCTCTGTACTTCTCCCACCCTGTTTAGACTGTACTCTATTTCACCTGGTACCCACCTTGAAAAGGAGTAACTTAAGCAGGTGCAACGGGGAGGATGTGTTACACCTCTGAAAAGGGAAAACAGTCCTCCATTTACAGCTCTTCATTAAACTTACATTTCGTCTTGCAGGTTAAGTGGAGGTTGTTCCTAAAACATTGTCATTTCCCATTTATTTGTAAAGACTGAGAAAAGAACACATTTACAAAAACTTAAACACCAGTGGTTCCAGCAATCATTTCACAAATGATTAAATGATTAAAATAGGAATGTCATTTTAACTCTTGGCTATTTCACCATACAGATGTCTGTGACTATATTAAAAATCAGATTTCTTTTAGCAGTAAAGAACTGCTGCCTTTCAATATTCCTTCATCTGCCTCATGCAGGCTGCAGAAGCAAGGAACACCAAGTCAAACAAATGTGAATGTGTGATCAGTTACAGAGTTTCACACTTAAGCACCTCTTAAAAATGGAAGCAAGTGCTTTTTCAGGCAGAAGAGAAGCTGCCACTACAGAGAAATAGGGGGTAAAAAAAACCCCAACAAAACCCACAGCCCCATAGCTCCCTCCCCTTCTCACACAGTTAACACAACAAGAATTTTCCAGAGGCTGCTTGGCTCAACTGCAAGTCTGTCCTGTAATAAATGCATGGGCACAGACAGACACAACACAGCAGAGCTGCACTGACACTGATCTGGGCTCCATCCTTTGACTTATTCAAGAGTCAGCCAAAATTAATTAGGTAGAATGAAACACAAGTTCCTGGGTGTTAAACTACTCTCAGTAATCTTTTAAATGCAAATATTGATGCAATTATATGCACTAATAAGACAGAGACATTCAACAATTTCAGTGATAATTTCTTTGAACTAAAGATTTTGGATATAAGGCATAGGACAGTATTGTTTTAAATAAAGGTATATTTAGACTGTCAATCTGAACAAGCTGGATATACTCAAAGGAAAACAAGATAACAAGATTAAATAATGAAGATAATGTGGCACACAAATAATGGGAGGTGATAAATTTGCATTTAAGAGACCAGAGAATATAGTATCTATTTTTATACCCAGGCCACTCTAAGTGTTCAAGCAAACCCCAGAGGTCTTAAAAGAAAAGAAAAAAAAAAAAAAAAAAAAAAAAAGCAACAGAAGAAGGAGAGACTGGCTTCAGACTGATCTCTGCTGAACTGCAGAATGTGAGAGGAAAAAGAAATTTAATCTGCTCAGGACACTTACTCCTTATCATAGTGTGTCTTCAAGAAAAGATTTAATTACTTAAGCTTGGATATATTTGTCAGTATATGGCAAGTTACTATATTGGGATTAATGCTCTGAAGCATCTTCCTTTGTCACCTGAGATTTTCCCTGAGTGTGTCTCATGTATAACTAAACACCATGTTTAGCAATGAGTCTTATGTAAGAGTCCTTCTGCTTCTGTTTCCACAGAGCTTATGCTAAAAACAAGTGACTGATTCAAGTGACATTGGGAGGCCCTTTGAGTGTAATTCGCCTTATTATCTTATCAGTGGTGAAGTCACGGAAGTGTGAATCTTATCTAAGGATTACATCTGGCAAGGATCATGATTAAAAAGATAGTATCTCATAATCTATCTCAAATTGTTTACTGTATTCATGCTATTTATACCCAGCATATAATTAAAAGCCACACCCTTGGCATGCAGGTATGCAGTTTTGACTGCATGTTTAAATAAACAGTGTTACAGATCATGTTGCCCTCAAGAATATAATAAAGGCTAAATAAGTGAACTCAGGAGGCAAAAAGACAAAAAAAGGCCCACAGCTTGTCTGAACACACACACACAAAAAAGTCAAAAAAATCTGGAACGGAATGAAGCACAGCATCAGTACATCAGTACACAGGGACAGAAAGAGACAGGAATGAATTCTTTCTGATACCAGAGAATTTCATCAAGGAAGTAAAGTTAAGGGTTGGTCATATGTAGCACTCCTGTTGTTCTGAAAAACTTTCAGTTCAGGGTAGCATTGAAGAGGAGTTTCAGGAATGTAAACATAAATGCCTGTGTTTCTCCAGCACTTGAAAATCTGCATTACCTATGAACTATTTCAACTGTAACAGGCACCTGTTTTGTTCAGTGTGTCTGGAATCTACTGTTTAGCTGAGATCCCTGCAAGGTGGTACACCACATCTCTGCACAGCCCTAGCAATTTATTTAGGGATTCTGCCTGGGCCCAGGGCACCAACAATGCAAATCACATGCACAGATACTATCTGAGGAATTAAATTAATATATAAACTACATCTCTTGTTTATAGTACATTCTGAATTGCAGGCCAACACAAGTTACCTGCAAACTGCACTGAGGTAAAATCCATTTCTTAAACACTTACAAAATTACCAGAAGTACAGTTGCAATCTCAGGGCTCTGTGGACTGCCTAGGTGACACTCATATCCACCAATTTTCTGGCAATCCTGTAATAAAAACAGACGTTATTACCCAAGAGAAAAAACCATTAAGCTGATAGCCAAGCAAGAGCTGAAGTCCTTATGAAATACTCTACATATTTGCTGTATTTAACCATATAATCAACCCTTGTACTAATCAGAACCCTGACCCTTAGATTATGTGCTCCTGTCTTTAATCCAGACAAGGAACGGCTCCTGCACCAGCTACTGACTCCTTTTTAGGACAATCACTTTCCTCTTCACTTCAATGGCACAGTGAGTGTTCTTTTCACAGGACCACCTACATACAGAGACAGCAGAGCACATGCTTCACACACTTCTCAAAAGGGCTGCTGACATTCTTTGTACACAGACACATAAAAAAACCCCAACCAACCAACCAACAAACCAACCAACAAACCAACCAACCAACCCACTGATGGTGCAGACATGACTGTGCAGCATGCTCCAGCCCAAGGAAGGGGCAAAGCATAGTTCTGAGGGAATTCACATCTGATGGCTTCAGAGTCATCTTCCCATTTTGTGCTGAACTCCCAGTGAAAAGCTCATTCTTTAGCTTTGGAAAGCCAAGCAGATTTGGGTTTCATTTACAGTAAGAGCAAATGGCACAATAATTCTGAAGTGTCCTTTGGCCATCTAACTGCCACTTCATCCAGCTATGTGGTAATTAAACTTTTCCTGGTATGCAAACCTCCTTTATGCTTTCTTTACCACAGAAATAAAGTATTCATAAACTAAAACAAAATGCCTTCCAACACCATCCAGCTTGTAAAAGAAATCCCTGTAAAGAACAAACCTAACATATTAAACTGGCCAGTGGCTTTCCAGCTTTAAAGGGCTAATAGACAGCCAGCTGTTTGCCATGCCATTAAAGCACCCTGATAAACTCCTTATGGCGGGTGAGAGTTAGAACGTGATTTAATAACTACCAAATGAATCATTTATGAGCAAATATTATTTTAACTGGAATATTTTACTTCATAATGCAAATCTTCCAACTGCACTGAAGACCAGAGCTACAAATTATAACTACACATTTTAGAATAAATGAAGAAATATATTGTGCTCTTCAAACAATGATGGTCATTTTTATTGAAGCAGTTGAGCACTATTTCCTGAATGGCAACAAGTTTCTACATCACACAGTTGACAGCCCATCTTGAGCTGCCATAGCACAACCCACAATTTGCAGAGAGCAGTCTTCCGATACAGAACACAAACTGTACTGGGTGCTGAAATACTGAGGAAGTATTTTAAAAGCAAAACAACAACAACTGCCCCACACACAGTCTCAATACTTTGTCTCCAGGAAGCTTTAATCAGGATTACATTTTTGCATTCAATATATACTTATGTCTTATCTCCTGTAAGGTTGTTAGCTTACCAGACCCTGAAGCTGTTTTACTACTAAAATATCTCACCAATGAGCACCCACAGCTTCCTATAATCAGTACTCTTTAACCTAAGCATATTAAAGAATCAATATTAAGAGGGGTAAAGAAGTGTCATCCTGCAACATTGTCTCTGATTGCAAGAGTCAGGTGAACTCAGTGTTTAACTCATGTTAGCTTATTACAAGCAAAACACAGTTTATTAGCAGAAAGAAATGAGAAAGAACTATTAAAGAGTAAGAACATCTATCTATAAATTAAAGTCTTAGAGGTGAGAGTGCTCAATAACATTACTACTCCAGTAAATCTGCATAATTTTAAACATAAACCTGATTCACAGGAACCCCCTACTTAATTGCTTCTTTCATAAATTCTGCACAAACCATACATCATAAGAAAACAGCAGAAAGGGGTATTCATAGCAGCATTAAAATGGAATGTTATGTCATGACTCACCTGCTAAAGGTAAAGCCTCCCACTGCTTGCAAGTAGAGCCAGATTCATCATCTATTTTGCAGGCAGATTAAATTTGTGAGAGCACAAGCAAAACATGAATGCATGGAAAATTATGCAGTGCTTCTTTCTAATCCTCTGTTAGACAAAATCTTGCTGAATTTTAGGAATGGGGCACAGAGTTTCTCAGTGTGTCTTTAGAATCTAAAGACCTTTCTCCCTTGATATCATTTCTGTAGCAAATTGCATGTCAAAAGTTAACCAAGGCATGAAGAGTATTTAGTTCTTATTCTTTCAGTGTGAAAATTAGGTGCAAGTTAAACTGAACCCAAGCACAGGAGAAAAAAAAAATAAAAATTGAGAAACAGAAGTGTCATGGAGTGTAATGACAAAGGTATTCTGAAGGACAGGCACTAAAGAAACATTAGACTTTCTCCACAGCCCATAGAGATCACTGTGACAGAATCTACTAAAGCTGCAGTCAGTTATCAAACTACAGTTTTGAGGTCAGGCCTCAGAGTTGAGGAATATTTACCCATCTGCAGTTCAAACACAGGGGGAATGCTCATGTTAAGAAACACTTTTCTACTTTTCTCTACATACCTGCTTGTCTTTCAATGAAACAAAAGTGACTCTAAAGCCCTGATCCTTCATAAGCTAAAGGATGCAGGTTTTATTTGTGCTTCCATTCAAACAAATCAACTTCTACATAGAAAACAACCTCGTCCCCCCCAAAGAGGATCAATCCTTTCTGTAACAGTAACCAGCAGAAAACAGGCTTGCCCCTTGGAAAGAATAAAATTATACATTTTTCAACCTCCAATCACCTTCAAAAACCAACTTGCTTCCATCAGCACTCCCTTATGAGGGAGTGTTTTTTTCTCTGCAGATTTATCTATCTGCCTTGTGAGTTTTTTAAGCACTCACACCAACACCACAGTAACGAAGTCCTCAGTTACACTTCAATTCTCTAAAACTTCGAGACTCTCCCTTATTTTTAATAGTGCAGAGAAATAACAAAGCTTCATTTGGCTAAGGCATCAAGTAGTTGTTAATTCATGAGATCCAGTTCATTTCTGCACCATGCCCTTCAGATCACTTCAGCTGGGGTGTTCAGCTCTAGCTTGCTGTTTGACAATCAAAAATCATAAATCTACAGCAGTTAGAGCTGTAACCCATTTTAAAGTAATGTTAATAAAACAGAACAAAACCGAAAATATTTTAGACAGTTTAGAACATTAACAAAGCTTCCCATTGCCTGCCAATTCCAGAAGCAAACCTGATATCTTCTGGTCAGGGCATGGAGCACCACAACATCACGTGTTCTGACATGAATGGCATTAAAGGTTATGGTTCCCAGTGAGGATGGTCTGTGCATCCTAAATAAATGGAATACTGCTTTGAAATGCTATAAGTTTTTCTAGTGCAGGAGAGTTGTAATAGACTTCTGCAAGGATAATGTAATCTTTTTCAAAAAAGAGGCAAAACTAGAGTAAAAGTATGAATTTTCCATAATTCATACTAAAAGTAAAGTAAATTCAAAGTAAAGCTAAAAGTATGATTTTTCCATAATTAGCAAACATAAATTTCTTTGCTAGTTCACATGCATATTTTATAAAAAACCAAAAGCAGTTATAATAGTTTCCTAAAACTGTTATACAATCCAATTAATTTTAGTTAAAACTGTATGAACTAGCCATGATAACTAATATTATTTAAGCACCTGAGTTTTAAATTGACATTTAGACAGCTCTATTTCATGTGTATAATTCATACATGTCGGCTAAGAAAAAGTGTTGCTATTCAGCAGAAGCATGACTTCATTTAGCCTTAAAGAAGTGCTCCATTTAAACCCAATGTTTATATGTGACAGAATTGAAAAGCATATCTTTGAAGAAAAACAAGAACTGAATTTACAGACATGGCACTACCCAATCCTGGTTTTGCAGAGCTGCTGACCTAATTCTCCACCTGAATTAATGAGGACTGTACCTATGTAAGTCAAGCCTGTGTTGTCCTCTCTGGTACAATTCAGCAATTTCAGTTTCAAGGAACAAAACGAACAAGTGAACATTCCTAATGGGCAGACCTTGAACACACTCCTGGAAATGTGAACTTACTGTGATCCTTGAATAGGAATTAAGTTGCTAAGAGATATCTGTTACACGTTGCTTTCACCCTTTAGTTTATTTAAATAAAACCACATTTTATGTCCACTGTTTCTAGTCAGTTTTATTTCTTGCCAGTAGACCTCTTAACTGAAATTATGCTCCCAATTACAACCTTTAAAATCAACAACATTCAAGCTAATATAGCTGTGCAAAGCTCCATCACTAAATCTGATGAAAAATTGATATGGATGAAGAGGGGAAGAGACAATAGAAACATTCTGGGAAATATCTTAAAAGGGTGGATTTTACTATAAGCTATCTAAAAGCCTGACATTTAGAATAACTCTAGTTCATTTCAAGATTAAATCAGAGGAAGATTTTCCCTGAACCTACATTTCAAGACAACCTCAGAAAATATCTTTAAAGCATCTGTCACCTTTGAATTCTTTGTAGGCAACTGTAATCAAGATCATTTAATATATTCTCTGTTACATAAAAATAATCATACAATGCAACTCAGTTGCTTTGCATGCACTTCTGGAAAATATTTTAAGGTATTCAGAAATATAATCCCTACAGCTCTTCATCATCACACACTTTCATTTGTAATGTTCCTTCCCCTACGTTTTCATACAGGGTTGCAACATCCAGTAGCCATGCTTGGTGCACACATCTCTAATTCTCTATGTAAGCAAACAACAAAGGAGTTTTTTAAGAATGGACAGACTTTTTTTTCTTTTAGTCTTTTTCTTATACAAGATACAGACTGGGATGGGACCAACATGATCACCTTTTATTTCTCAGTATTTTTTACATCACTCACAGCTATAAGTTTTAGCTTCTTTTTAAGCAATTCCACAGTGCAGAATTTTATTTTGCATGAATGCATGAATCCACAGAACATATACAGAAATATCAATTTATCTCTAAGGGAATAACTGGTGCTTTGAAAAGCTTTCTGAAAAATAAACCATATGATTTTTAATAGCAAAAAGATCTTAAACACACTCTGTAGGACTGCACAGATTTGGGGCAGGATGGGGGGAGAGCTAATGCTCAAATGCTGTAGTGCACTCTACACACAAACAGTAATAAAAATCTATCACTTAATCATTTACATGTTGTGTAAAACAGCAGTCTCCTTTTAGTTAAGAGCTGCTTTATGTCGTTTTCATCGATACAAATGTTGCCCAAGTGATTGTGTGGGAGAATATAAGAACAGACTGTAATAAAATTAAAAATAACTTTCCAAGGAAATAGTATTTGGAAGGATTAATTACAGAAGTTCAAACAGGAGGCCATATGCTTTCCCCTCTCTTTACTATTGAGCATACAGTATGCCTGTAATAAAACAGGAAGGGGAAAGAGCTGGTCAAAGCAAACTGTTTCAAGTACCAGGTAATGATTCAAGATATCTTCTCAGTTTTGTATGCCTGAATATAGTTTATCTATTCATTTGACTTCTATGCTAAAATTTTTATCAGCTGTGTTCATTTGTGGAATAAAATAGTTAGCCCTTTGCCACTACGCCCATATAGCAGGTTCCTCTTGAGTGCTAAATACATGAGAGAAGTTGGTAGTGTGAGTATATTTCCTCCTTACATCAAATGCTCTACTCCAAATGTAAGATTTACTTGCAAGAACATTGAGGCTGTCAAAGATCACGGCTGCAACCAGTGCAAGCAAAAGAACTTTGTTAAAGTTTACAAGAATTGGGTGCTTTTATATGCTTTCCATTTGAGTAGTACACAGCAAAGAAAGTCGCTGTGACTTGACAAAACTTGACTAAAAGTTCACACTAACATGCTAAAATAAAAAAGTACATGTTCAAGTGTTTTTCTGATTTGGGGTCCAAAGGCTTAACTTCAGAAAATGGGTAACTTTTTCATTTGCATGAGAAAACCTTCCCTTAAATTAATCAGTTTATTATTTTCATAACTATAACATTGATTTTGTAAACAACTTGATGGAAGTTAAATAAAAGTTTCTAGTAGAAAGAGCAGAGCAGAGGTACAAAAATAGTCAGAGAGACTTTTATTCCAACTAAGTCATATGCAATGTGACCGAGAAGTCAAAATTACTCAGACAACCAGTATTATGGCTGCTGCCTTTTTATTCAACTAAATCTATAGGGTTTTTAAAGTGCTAAATTACCTGTAA
This sequence comes from Acrocephalus scirpaceus scirpaceus, assembly GCA_910950805.1. Lineage (NCBI taxonomy): Eukaryota > Metazoa > Chordata > Aves > Passeriformes > Sylviidae > Acrocephalus > Acrocephalus scirpaceus. The sequence goes on along the minus strand of OU383783.1, from coordinate 11,835,022 downwards.
GTTTCCAATTAATTGCTTAAAAAGTAGGTAAGCACATGAAAACTCTGTTAAAGGGTATGTTGAAAAACTCAGTTATATAAGTTAACATTATTAGAGATCACAGTGGTAGTGGGATCACAGTATGGCCCCAGAATACAATACTGGAAGAACAGCTAGGTTTTAATTCTCATTCTATGACCTCTATAAGAGAAAAAAAACCCCAAAAAAACCCAAAACAAAAACCCCAAAGCAAAACAAGACCACCAACACCAAACCCCAAAGCCTCCTCTTTTCACTTCCATAAATTAGTGGAGAAAAGTAGCATTAAACTACAAGAAAACCCATTTGGGGAAAGTGTCAGAAATGCCCCGTGCTCTGCAAGAAATCATAGCTTATTAAGAAATGATTAACTGTTCTAGAAAAAAAAAAGAAACAAACAAAAAATTAAACAACTGATCAATAACATATTATTCAAGTATTCGATTTGATTATAGTTCTATGGAAACAACCTATAGAATTATTAACACTTATTAGATGACAGGAAAAATTGGAATTTCTTTCCTTGTTCTCTCCATTTCAGCCTGTTTGAAACTCTATTTTATGTAATAACATAATGATGCACTGAAAGTTTTTTACAAATGTAAATCCATCACCTCTCAAGTGAAAAATCTACTGAGAGTAAAGCTGGTTTCTGTACTGTTTAAACGTAATGCACTACTCTGTCTAAATCATAAGGGAATAAGGCACTTAAAATAGGGTGTCACATTTCAAGGTAATAAATAGCAGACTGATTCAACCTCCCAGTTGATCCTGCAGTTTACTTACACACAAGATGGAAAATAAAGTACTAAAGCCACTGTGATTTACTTCTCAGAAATGAGACACTCTATATTAGTGTAAATGAATGCAAAAGTCCTGCATTGACAATTTATTACATTCTTAGGCCAAGCCCTGATTGGATCAAATTGCAAATCATCTTTGTGAGCACACCGAGTGCATCTCACTGCACATTCCAGTCAACACTATCAGCCATAGAGGAAAAAAACCAATCCCAAACAAAACCAAAATGACCCCACCCCAAAACTCTCAGCCAAGTTTCTCCAGTCCATTCTTTTTCAAAGCATGTTTGTCTTCCCATTTGTCAATATTTAGGGAAAGGGGTTCTATCCCGAGAGAAAACCCATTGCTTAATGAGCTAGCATATATAATAGTATTTTACTGTTTCTTAGTAGTTATCTAAAGTAGCTATCCAGTAGCTGTCTATCATTTTGTGGTTTTTCTTATCTCATAATAATATATTTTCCTGTGATTTTGCCAAAAAATATTCCTAGCAATACCATCAAGCAATACTTTCAACAACAGAGCATATTTATCCCCAAAAGATATTCCAGGATTAACAGGAAACAGTCAACAATTCCACTTTAGTTTCTAGTTTGTGTACACTAATGCTATTCAAATACTTCAGAGAATCCTGCTCTGCTTATTCCAGCAGGCACGCTGATATTACTTGACGTTTCCACAATAGCTCAAACACTGAAATGGATGTCCATTTTTTAAATAGAAAGCACAGGACATTCTAAAACAGCAACATTCCTTATAGCCCTATGTGAAAAACAGGGAAAACTAAAGCACAGAGGACAGGAGGTGTCTGTGCACTTGGGCTACATGAGCTCAGCACCAAGGACTTCAAGGCCACAGAAATCCACAGCCTTTGGTACAGACTCTGTTCAGGAGCACCAAAACTGAATTGGAATCCAAGGGCATCTTCGCTGATAAACTCAGGGGATCACCAGAACCATTTCAGAGTTCCCACAGCTAGGGCAAATCTCTTATTCATGGGACCAGAAAAGGTTTCTCATTTCACACCACAGGAACCACTTCCCTCAGCCTCTTTTCCTTTTAGGATATTTTGGGGAAATGTATGATTATGTCACTTTTTACCACCCAGTGGCTTTAAAATATGCATATTTTGTACTAGTAAGACATTTGCTTATATAAATACATATACATATATGACTAAAAATAGTAGGAAAACTGAGGTTTTTTCAGACAATCTGTATGATGTTTTCTCAGCCCATAGACATGCAAACAGCTGCTTAAACAGCATCTCTCTTACACAGGCTTTTATATTCAAAATTACACAAGATCCACCTTCCAAGGATGTTTGTTAAATACAGTGCTCCTGCAAACAAAAAACCCTGATTATCTGGATGAAAAATGGTCATGTACATTTTCAAGAAAATGCAATGCTGCTGTAGAGTAATAGAATCAGCAATATTTCAATATTGTTCTAGTTAAAAAATGAAGTTCTATAATTATCTACTACCTTTTTGCAAAAATGTCTGATGTCTGCCAGTGTATAACCACACATGAAAGGCTCTTGTCTTGAAAACCCAAACTGGCAGAAATTTTTGTAAAATGCAGGACCTTGAACAAGAAGTAGGGAGTAATTCAGTACTTTAATCTACTAAATATTTTAAAGGTTTGTCATCTGCACTTCAAGGTCTATCTTTTTACCAGGTGCATAATAGCTTTAACACTGTAAAAGAAGGAACTATACATATCTCCTATGCCATAAAACACTAATCAGTGTAAACTTCAAAGCTTTTACTTGAGAGTGTAAACTTCTAAGAAAGATTAGATAACTACTGAGCAGGTGCAATCCAGGAACAAAAATAGATGGAAACATAATAAAGGAAGCCAGACAAAGCTGCTGCTAAATAAAAATTCCCTTCTTATTAAAGAGGAATGACCATAGCAAAAAAGAAATTTAGATGTAATTACCATCTATTTTAAGGCTAGCCAAGCATTTTGCAGATATTTCCTGAAAATATGAGTTCACCATCTGTACAGATACTCTCTTTTCTTGCAGTCATGTTCAACATGTCATAGTCTATGAAAAATTAAAACAATTATATGCACATTAAAGGGCACAACACACAGTCTTAAATTACAGAATATTTAACAATTTTTTTTCAAAAATTGCTATTTTGTATAAAGCAGTCAACCCTCAAACTCCAATGCTGAATGTTCACTGAAGCCAAAAGTTTCATAACCTCCTCCCACACATTCAAGCAATAGTCACATACTGAAGCACACACAGGCACCCTGGTGAATTACAGAACTAACTTAATGGGATTAAGTTCACACTTAAGTATTTCAAATAAGTACTGTTCACTTCTTACTTTCCATTGTGAGCCAGGACAAACCACAAAGAGACAAACCTAAGATTTATATACATGGAAAATATTGGTTTTGCCTCATGACAATGCATTTTATTGCCACACATCCAAACCTCTAGGAATTTGGAGGAATAGAAAAGCTTTATATTTCATTTTATCATTTTCAAACAAAATGTTTGATTGTTCTCACGTGTGGAGAAGATGGTCAAATGGTAATAAAGTGGGAGTTTGGTATGAAGAAATGAGCCCACTGTCAGAACTCTCACCGACATCTATAGAGCTAACCAGCATTAGAAGAAGGTTATTTTCAAAAAGGTATCTGTAATTATGAAAATTTTTTTGCAAGTAGACATCTAATTTTTCTGTTTTACTGAAATACCATATCTCTTTCCATTACAAAATGTAATCTTACAAAATACAAGCCCATTTTTGCATGTATGTTTTGGGGTCTCTTCTTGCTATTCCTTTTCTTTCTCCTCCAGAACCTCAGAAAGTTTGGCTCCATCAATCAGTCAGACCAATTAGATTCTTTTGTCACCATATTTTATATTACAGAAACGTTAGGTATTTGTAATGGAGTATCTCTCTTTCTTTCAGAATAAATGGCCTGTTTTCCTGAGAAATGGAGTTGTTCTACCCTCATTACTCCCATTAACCTGTGAATTTAAATCAGCTAACATACAAATAAAAGTTGCAGAAGCAGCTTGATCACAAGAATGCTTTCATTATTTTTCTAAAACAAAAGTACAGAGACTTTAGATAAAGACTGAGGAAGCCAACATCTATGTAATCCATCGAAGTGTACTGTTAATTATGTACAAAAAGGGTTTTTTTTGCAGAGGGCACAGCAGCAGCATATTCTACAGCAATTTCATATAGACTGAAATTCCCACAGAACACTCAATACAATCTACCTCTCAGAAATTATATTTACTGCCCAGGAGACAGATTTTAGCTAATTGTGATCTGTGCAAAGAAACAACCAGCACCCATAATACCATCACATTCAAATAGAGATTTCTTTAGGCACTGTTTGAAATATCCCCCATGTCATGAATTTCTCAGTGTGGCACCCCCAAACTGCTTTTACAGTATAAGGCTCTGAATAAAGCTGCTATTAAATCAGTCAGTGATGGGGATCCTACCACAAAAAAATCACATGTAAAATCCTGGGCATGCTCCCATTCACTGGAGAATTTATAGTGGTTAGTAGGCAGTAACCTTGCTCAAGTAGCTCTTCTCCTGGTGCATATAAACAAATTCAATACATTCACATCAACATCCTACATACCACATCCTTATCACACTGCTGCCACTTCATCTTTTCTATTGGAATACTGTCACATTTCACTCCCAGAGAGTTCTTAGCATTAAACTGGAGAGGACCTGAACCATTATAAAAAAATGTGCCTGATCATTCAGTTAAAAAATGCTAAAGTACGTGTGCAACAACTTAGTGGGACTAGTAGATATTTACTGTATTTTGCTCAGATTAAGCTATTATCCCTGTTTTTGCTTATTAAATCTACTAACGACATAGCATCTGTAAACAGACAATCTGGAGTTGTCTACTCGTAGTATACCTAACATTTTAGATAAAATAGATACATATTTAACTGGAAAACTATCCAGTCAAACCTTTCCAAAAGATGCCATCTCAGTTTAGCATAAAAATCTTAGAATGTTCTTTTTATTTTTATTCTCAAGATGACGTGAAGTACAGCATAGTAAAGAAAATTACATCATTATGTATCTATCAAACATACCTGCTATGCAACAAACACCTGTATTACATCTGACCTTCCAAGTAAACTGAAAATCAAGGAAACTTTTATTCCCTTTAAAATATCAAAGTAGGGGGTTTTTTTTTCTATCTCACTCAGTTTAAAATTATATGTAGAAAAATTTTGGTAGTTTTTTTCAGCAACCATTATAATTTTTACACATAGACCTGGTTCATTTGGAAGTGAGTTGCCAGGAAAGCATGCAGTTATGCACTCAAGGTATACATACAAGCTGTGCAGGAATGCCATATGTACAAGAGGAAATAAGGGAAACAAGAGTCTCCAGTCTGGGGTTTTCCAGAGAGAGCCTTTCTTGGGCCACTGTGAGTGGCTCCAGCAGGGCCTTCTCTGCCAAAGGAAGGCAGTGGAGCTGTCCAGACTCTCAACTGGCAAATGGTAAGGCTGCCAAACAAAAGGGCATTATTCCAAAATCCGAGCAAGCACCTGCCATTTCCGACTGGTACCAGTCACTACTGGGCACAAAGGCATGGGATGTAGCAGAGAAATTGGCAAAGAGGTTTGTTCCTCCAAGCATAGATACACATGTACTGGTTAGATCTTTATCATTCATTTTCCTGATTGTGGACAAAGAAACCTGCAGGATTACAATCAAGTCATTTTAATTGAGAAATGTTGTTAATTTCAAATTATATCACAGTGTACTTGTTCCAGCTTTATATTTCTAGTAGCTATAAATAAAAAAGGGAATTGTTTTGCAGACAGTACTTGATACTCTTCTTCCCTGGGGCCACCAGACAGATGAAACAATAGTTCTCACTTTCAAAATGCCAACAAATCCAACCACAGATACTGTGTAAAGCAACAGGCACAATGCAAATTGAGCAAGTAAGGATACAATACAAAAGACAACTTTGCATTAAGGTGGCAACCTATCTAAATTACAAATGTAGGAAACCCTCATTTCTGCATTAAAATAATAAGTGATATAATAATCACTTTGTCTCCTTCTTTCTAAAGGAATAAGCCATTGCCATGCTGTCTATAAAACTGTCACTTGGTGATGCTGCGTAGCTGCTGCTACTGAATAGCAAAATTCATCCAACTTTCATTTATTTTGAGTTGTAAAAAAAGGAAACTAATGAACTCTGAATAATTAAGATGTTTATAATACGAAACTACTGTGTCTACATATGGCCTAAGATTCTCATCTGATTTGGCTAAAATGACATACAATTAATGTATGATTTTTTGAGCATGGGGTCCTTAATTTCTTTTCATAGGCAGATGTAATTTCGGTTTTTTATATCAACTATTTAATATTCTATGAATTAATTTTTCTGGTCAGTTACTCTAATTTAGCAGTGCAAAACAAAATGAAAAAAACTGAAATACCTAAACTAAAAATCTTTATTTAACATACTGCATACAAAATAAACCCAGTGATTGCTTTTTCTGTGGAATTGGTATACAAAAGAAAATCAAATAGAATTCATCGAGACAGAAAGTGATGCATGAGGCTATTAACGTCTGAGACATGTCAATAAAAACAGTAAAGCAAGATACTTTGAGTCTAGCTCTCCTCCATTTGAACAACTAGTTTAACTAGGTAAGAAAAACTGCTTATTTGCTAGGCAGAAGCTTGGGAGTATAAGAATATGTGCTTTAGCTAGATATTTTTTATTAAAGCAGAATGTGTGTATATATATACATATATATATATGTAAATAAGAAAATAACCTCAAATAGAAAGTACTACTTAAAAACATTTTTATATGAAAGCTTCTAGGTTCAAGCAAGGATCCACAAGCAACAATGATGGTTTTATTAAGCAACATATAGACAGTTGTTCTAACAAAAGACAATGAATCACAAACCCCACTTGTAAATTGACAGGCTATTCCCACATACCTACAAACTCTAAATCTTTGTTCAGCAGATAATCAGAGACTAGTTTGGATCAAGAATTCTCCTGCATTAGAAGGGTCTGCAGATATAAAAGAAACGTGTTGTTTAAACAAAAACTGTAACTAAAAACACAACATCTCTCACAGTAAGGATCCACAAGTAGTTGTTACAGACTATTGTTGTTAACAGAGGTGCTCTGTCTTGACTAAGTTTGCAAGTATTCTGTAGGTTTTCACTCTTATTTCACCTTACTAATTAACACAGTAGAAACTGAAATTTCCCCTAATAACAGTTATTAGCTGATAACCAAAAGGCTTGCCCTCCCCATGTGCTGACCAGGTCACATAAAGAAGGGGAAGGTGAATAGCCATATTAAAATGCTTTCTCTTTCCCCAAATCCCTCAGGGAAGGTCCTTACCACTGTGCCAATAAATTTCTTATGGCTGCCTCCATCATAAATACTCTGATTAAAATGTAAATTCAACCAACCTATCAGCTTCCCATTAAGAGGACTCTTTAAAAACACCATTAATCAGCTGAGAGATATGTAGTGAAATACCACTTATCAATTCTAACTGCTTATGACAGTTAACAAAGCTTTATATTTGCCCCAAACATGTGCTGATCTATCAATTATGCCAGGGTTCACTCTCACGCTAATTGTACATTTTCTTCCCTAATGCATTTTTGCTGTTATCTCATAGGCTAATGAAAGCTGGGAAATCAATACATATAAATTATACATGCAAAGAAGGACTGCTGTGAACATAAAGTTTCTAATTAATTGCACTTGATTAATTTATATCCTTTAATTATCTTGCTAAGCCACAAACAACATAAATATCCTTGCAATCTGGTTATTGCTATGTCAGTCATAAAAAAAAGCAGACACAGTAAATCTATGAAATCTAGCAAACTCCATTGCCAAAAAACATGGTATGGCATAAAATATAAATATAACTGGACTTACTCAAGACACCTATGAATAATTTTACTGTGACAAATTACCACCAAATATGCTGTATAGTTATTTGATTAAGGTTATAATGATGTTATAACTTTACACATAGAATACAGGGTAAGCAAAATGCAGGCTTATCATGCAGCCCTATGGAGGTTCTTATTTGTATTTATAAAACAAATCTGCAATAGATATGTAAGTGATATTGATATCTGATTGGTTAAGGCCAGGGATCAAATTATCAATATTTGAAATTAAGGCATTACTGCTTCTCTGCACTTGAGATTGCATGGTAATTTGTTTGCAGAGTTATCTGAAAGCCAGAAATGCACACAAGCAGAACCTAATAATGATACACCCAACTCTAAGCAGAGTTAAATAAGAGCTACCATACTATCTTTTGTAAGAGGCAATTGGCCAAATATAACTTCTTCCATTATGTGAGTAGCTGTAACTGTAGATACTTCTTTTTCCTTTCAAATTTTGTCCACTTTGGTAAACCAACCATATGTCACTGTTTTGAAATCTAATCCTATCAATCCACCAGACTTGCTCTTTGTCCTACACAACAGCATATTACTGAATATCTGTATCTACAACTTTCATAAATGTGTAAAAAGAAACTGTATCTGTCTACAGGGAGACTCAGACAGAGACCATCTGTCAGTGACTAAAGCTATTCTTTAAAAAAGAAAACATTCATCTGGGATTTGCCCTTTACAGAGTAAACCCACTTAACCTCCCAATAAGATTAACTGTTATTTGTTTCCATTAAACAAAAATGACCATGCTAATATGCATTTAATAGCACAAACAATGAGAGAAACATGAACTTTAACAATTTTTTAATTCATTAAAATAATGAAAAATGTTATTTAACAACAGCTATTTTATTATTCATTAATAACTTTTCTTTTGCATTACAAGCCCTCTTCCTGAAGTTGAGACTAAAAATATATTTCAAAAAAAATAGGGTAAATATTGAAACTAAGAGAGAAGGCTCTTGAGTATGCCAAATATTATAGATAACAATGACTGTGTATAAATTAGGTCTGAATAATACATATACCCAATACCTTTGGAGCACTGATGATTTTCACCTGTGCCCTCAACATCCAGGCATTTGCAAAGAAAGGTATTTAACTAGATTGATTATACAAGGCTGTCTGAGTGGAGTTAGTGCAATGTAATGGAGACTGTACTCTGTGCTTCTCTTTGCAGCAGCACAAATCACTGAACCAGCCTGAAGCTATACAGAAAAATACCTTAATGTCTCTTCTTGGGCTGACAAAACACAGTAGTACTGTCATGTGAGACTCCCTCTTCTACTGGGGAAAAACACAGCAGGAGAAACCTTTAAATGTAGGCTCCCAATATTGCCTTGTGCTTCTTTTGTCAGACCAAGTTAGTGAGATGTACTATAGTATTAAACAGTATCCTAAAACACGAAATGGTGAAGTGCAAAATCCCTCAGAAAATTAATTCCTGGGTCCTGCCTTCCTGATTTGCTCAAAACTGTACCTCTAAAGTAACCCACATAAGAAGCACAGAAAGTGTCCTCGTCCCCTTAGGAGAAGCTAAAGGAGAGCTCAATAAAGTCTGTTTCTACTGTAGGCATAATTCAAATCTTACTGGAGCCAGTGGGAATATATTCACCAGGTTCAGTTAGCTTTGCATCCAGCTTCCTTCATTAATGGTAGTGGCACTATGCAATCAATAAACATTAAGACAAAGCAATCATACAATCATTTTCTCAGTGAGAAACTGGCATATGCTATAAATAAGAATAAATAAATTGATGAGGGGAATCATTATTACAATTCAGCACAGCTAAAGGAATTGTTCCTAAAACGGAGAATCCACAAAATACAAGCTATTCTCCCTCTGACATTCAAAGTATACTAAGAAACAGAGTGCTTTAGGTATGTAAGTCTCTACTTACTTTAAGAATCAACTGATGCCTTACTCGAATATACTGTATTTAATGATCCAACATCGGGGGAAAAAAGCTTTTATAGTATATACAGAGTTATACAGAAGCAGATATTTTAAACTCGGATTCAGGAGATACCAAATCTAGATGAGGATGCATCATCAGACATTTCAAATCTGCTAAAGTCTCCTTGTATTGGACAGGTGGTGGACCACAACTTTTCAAATAACGGAATCAATCCTTTGGTATCATTTGCCTTGGCTTCTGATTGTCCCCTGCAAGGGCGCAGCTTCAGACTGGCAGTGCCCAGTGTCTGTGTGCTGCCTGTAAAGCTGCAGCTGGACAATGAACTTGGTGTTTTCATGACTTTACAGAAAAAATAGTGAGGAGTGAAATTGAGAAAGGCGTGAATTAACAAGGACCACGTTTAGCTACCGATAAAGTTGTGACACAAGATTTGCCACGTGCCAGACACTTCCAGCACAGAACACCCAGCAGTCACTAAGAAGGAACTGAAGGCAGCAGGAAAAGCCTTTATCCATCCAAACCCCATCTATTCATCGAAGGAAAAGCTTCGAAGGATGTAACTTCCACTAGAGTTCACTGGATTTGACACTTGAGATATAAAGCACCTAGATAGAAGCAGAGTACTGAGGTTTGACTGCAATTACCTTATCTTTCCTATTTTTAGTGACAGAACCAGATTATTTTAAGTGCATTTTATAGAAAACCCTTCTTTACTGAAATATAAAGACTGTAATAAAGACAATACAATGTTTTGAAACTGTTTTAAATCCTTCACTCAGCTTTGCTTCTACAGATTTAACATGTAGGGGTTCTAATCTTACTGCTACTAATTAGAGCTTTAGTGTAATTGTGCCAACAGGGTGCTTGGCATAATAATTACTATTGAGAGATTCTGGTGGAGCAGTAACATGCCCACATAATACAGATATGTCTAATATTATACAGCAGTCACCTTTGTATGTTGACTCTTAAGTTGGATATTAACCAAGTAAGGGGTTATTTTGCCTTTATTATAAAGCCTAAAAGGCATATACATATGTATGATTTAGGTATTCATTTTTTTCTCTTGATTCTTTTGAATATTAATTAGGCAGAAGAAAACTAGAAGGCACTTTTTATTTCACATCCTTCATAATTTAGTCTGGTTTGGCATGGGAAAATGAACAAAAATGCTTATGTTGGCAGGTCATACTTCTAATGTAATATTAGACTTTCTTAGGATAATGTCCTCAGCTGCAAAGTTTACCATAATATACAATAAACGGAACTAGAAACAGAGGATGAGTAAGACTTAAAAATGTGCATTTAGAAAGAGCCTGTGCTGCATTCCATTATAGTCCTATTGGTTTTGAAACAAATCTTTATGTAGCTACTTGAATAAATCTATTCTGTGAAATACACAAGACAAATTTAAGGGATAGTGCAGGAATACTAACAAAGATATAGGAGAGCATTTTTGATCACTTAGTAACATTCATTATCTTACTGTCTAACAAGTTTCAGATAATGAAACTTTGTTAAAGATGTAAATCTATAGTGCAAGAACACTTACCAGCACTGAGATGTTTTGTATGGTTTGTGTTCTTTTAACCTCTAGTAATATCAGCTTAGGTCATAGTATCATTAATAAAATAAAATCTTAATTATGATATGACTCTAGATATGAGAAGGACTTCAAGAGCAATTCAAACACGTGAACCCTGCACAATATCATAAGCTAAAAAGTAATAAGCCTTTTCTGATTAATTGAAATATCTTCTTTGAAAAAAACAAAAGTGAACTCTTTAAAATAAAAAAGCAGAGCATGGAGCCTGAACCAGAGCTTCATTCAGAACAGACAGGCTTGTTTTTACTGCCCCTTAGTGCTTCCCTTTTAAAGTGACAGGAAACCAATTTCTGATTACAAATCAATAGGTGAGCACACTATCATCAGAGAGTAAATTCAGTTGTTGATATTAGATCATAGAAGAGGGTATCAGAAAAGAGCAGCTGTTGCCATTTTGATGCATACAAAACCCAGTAAACAGTATTGTTTTTCTGCGACTCCGTTTTTTCCAGGAACAAATCTTACAGAATAACTCACGTGTGGCTTATTTAGCATTTGTGGGTCACCATCAGGAAAAACAACTGTGACAAATGCACCATGTACATAAAGCGTAGAAGTTTAAGTCTCAAAACTAAGAACCACTGAAATGTGCTGCTTTAATTAATATAATGGAAACAAAAAGTATGTATGTGCCTGTCACACAGAATACCTTTTGATGAAGTCTCTTTTTTCTTTAAGCTTTTAAGATAATCTTAGAGAAATCATCAAACTATAAAAAGAAATCAATAAAACAGAAAAGGTTCCCATCACCCCTAAAAAAATCCATAACTTTTGCATTTTAATAGAGACACTACAAGACTATACCAGTCATTTTCTTTCTGATGTGTTCCTTTGATTTCACTCTTATCTCACAGGACTCTTGACTTTCCTGAGAAAGGGATTATTGAATTGTATGTCTCCCTCAGATGCTCTTGATCATTCAAGTAGTCTGTACTTAAGAACGTTACAGAGTCTGCTCAGCTGCTGGCTCCTTGGGAACTCATCAGGGACTGTCATCTTAATATTAATTGGGTTTTGTGCAGGAATCCAAGTCCCACAATGAGAGGGTTTCAAGAGAGAAGATTATGCCCAAAGCCAGATATAAAGACAAACATATTTAGCACAACAATTATGATAATTGCAGAAACACTCTGAGAAATAAGTAAATCTGATTAAGGGCACTTCTACATGATCAAATATTAATCTGATGTCTTCACTCTAACCTGGTTTGAACATAAGAGGCTTCTTATGGTTTTATGTATTAACAGATTTGTAGAAGCTGAACTCATAGTACCTAATAATATGGTACATCCAAGTCAATACAGTAAAAGGATCTTTACGGAATGTAATCCACTTAAATTAAAAATAGACACAGATTGAATCATAAAGCTTAAATTAAAATTGACATAGAGTCAATCAATAAAACATTTTATATAAAGTCTTGTATAAACTACTGTAACATTTTTCAGTCTCATGGCACAATAACTTGTGTGTATTTATTTTTATTGAATAAAGACTGCATCACTTCAGAACAAAATTATCATAAATACCACTCAGACAAAGACTAAAAGTTTCCAGACTGACATAGCATCCAGAAAATTGAATATGCTTATATTTGCAAATGTGAAATTTATGTATCTTTAAAATATGTGGATTATTTGTAGAGATTTGAAGTATAGTTAAGTCATTCTATCTTTAAAATCACTCTGATTTATAGGAACTGTGGGCAAAACTATATTTTCATGATGAATAATAATGCAGCAGCAGCAAAATAAGATTTTTTAGCTCTGGTTTGTCTACACATACATACATGCATATACTTGCATACAAATATATACAAATACAGATCACTGAATTAAAATTCCATGCAAAATCATGTCTAATATTCTGTACTCATTATATTCAATACTACCATGACAAGTGTTTTCAGTTTGCTATGCATAGACCATTTTGAATAAATCTGCAATTAATATATACAATATGCACTTGTTAATATAAATTTGCAGAGGTAGAAGCAATGCCTGAGAGCATCTAAACTATATTTGAATAATCATTTAACTCAGATGAAAGCTCCCATGTCCAGCTAAGTTTTCAAAATTGAACATAAAGCATCTGAAAGCGATTACAGTAATATATTCAGGGACATAAAGGAGAAAGGAAAAAAGAAGAATGTATCAAAAATTGTAATACAAAAATGAATGATGTCAACACAGGACAGAAACACACAGGCATAGATGTCTATCTATCCATCTTTATTTGTAAGTATTAACCACATATAGGCCTTATGTGAAAGGTAAATCTTGCCAGCATGGCTTACCTCCCATAGTAATTAGGCTTGTGTTTCTGCTTTATTAACTCTGATACAACAGTGTCCTGCCCTCTGTCACCAAGGGTACTAATAGATGATAATCACGTAGATTTGGAAACCATACAAATTAAATGATGAAGTGAGATGAAGTGTAGTAATGCAACGAGTTCAAGGACAAGCAATTTAGTCATTTCAATATTCATTTCCAAGATATTAAATAGAAATACCAGAAGAAGCTAGACTACACTCTACCTCGAAATTAATAACTTATGTTTACAAGCAAATGATGCATATTCTTGAAATTTTAATGTTTCAAGGATCATACTAAAAGGATTGCCTTATGTAAGGAAAAAATAGCTTACTTTCCCCTAAAAGAAACATTAGAAATATATCTATTATTTACAAATGTAATGGAATCTTTACAAGATCCAACATTCCCTATGGACAATTTTATTTTATGTGGGGAGTAAGTATGTTTTCACAACCCAGTGATAGCAGGCCCATATGAGTATACCAGAAATACATTTTGATCTGTATTACTACATTTTGATCTATATTACTACAATCTTGAAGACATGATATTGATTCTGAGCTCCTAACTACAATTTTTCACCCATTAATTCCAGAGCAATAATATTGCAAACCTACCGGTAATTTTTAAAAATCATTAGTTATACAGAAATCATACAAAAATATAGCTGACAAAAGTAATTTAGCTACAAATAGTTGTCAGCATTTTCTTTTAGAAGTTTTGAAACTGTTAAAACTTGTGATAAATATCACAATTTTAGAGTCATTTCAGAGAGGCTTAAAATTCTGAAATGTCTGTTTAAGTAATAAATTTTATTAAAAAAAAAAAATTAATCAGCTTCATAGGAGATAACTAAAGCCCTGACATGAAGGTATTAAGTCTGAACATTGTCACAGTGGTTAACTGTGTTTTCAAATTCAGCCTCATCTTTTGTAATTTATCGATATTATATTTTTCTTATTGCATTTATCTTTTTTAATGCACAAGGTGTTTAGTTTCAATGTCTTATAAGTTCAATGCAAATCTGAGACTACTAGATATTTAGAAGGTAGAAATATATTTAATTCTGTTTCTCAAAAGCCAAATATACTTCAGCATTAAAAAAATTCAGAAAAATAGGGGAAAAAATTCTGTTAAAGAGGGTGGCTTTATTTTTTTTAGTAAGTAAACAGGTGAATGCAGCTCCTTAAGTATATTGTCCAGTTGTCAAAAATAACAAACCCTGGCTCTTGGGAAAGCAATATGTGCAACTCAAATCAGTCACATTTTCCCAGTAGTTTTTTAAGCCAAGATATTCACCTCAAACTTCTCACTCCAGCATTAATAGTTTTGAATTCTGTTAAATGCAAGTTTAAATAACCAGATGCTTGTTAGAAACACAATTCTGCTGGGCTTATACCACGCATTTTGAAAGAAAATGCTCTGCATTCTTTTTCAAACTAAGCAACAACAGTACATTTTAAAACATCACTTATAACCAAAAAACATAAAATACTATTTGTCTCTTGTTCATGCATATTGAAAAAAATATTACTTCATTCTTCTAAGTGTTGAGGTAAAAAGAAATGCAATTTCTGCGCTTAAATTGAGTTCTGCGTAAAAAAATATTTTAAATTATATCAAAACTTTTAGCAGTCTAACAATCTTTCAACCTACAAAGGATGCATTTTACTGCAGTGCCAGAAAATATATATAAACCACATAATATAATTTCATCTCATATTTAAAAGGTTCAAATGCTATGATTTTTAAAAGGTGTTTCAAAAATTATAGTTTCCATCTTTAAAGAGGAAAGGCTTAACAGACAAAAGAAATACAGCTATTTTGCAAACAATCATCTAACTAGCTACTTTCTGTTCTGAGGAATTGTCTTCTGTGGTTAGCATGTTTACATCCATTCAATTCTAGATGCAGATTATGGCAATTAGATATTTATCCTCCTTAATGTACACTGTTTTTATTTATGTTGAACTTGAATCCCTTATCAGAAACAAAGCTGCATACATATAACCCGAACCAATGGCTGGAGATGCACACAGACTACTGCTTGTTTACTTTGGGTAGACTAATCTTATGGCATGCATTAAAAATGTTGTACTTGTCACTGGCTAATACAACAAATTGAAACCTTGGAACAATCTTATTTACTATTCAAGTGCTCCATATTTGATCCTTGCATCAGAATTTTCACTTAACCCTTTTGTTAAATAACTGAATCTTAGAGCAAGGCACAGCTACACTGCAATTTGAAGCTAAATACAGGATCATTTAATTTCTTACAAGTAGTTTTCAATCTAAGAGACACATCAAGGTTGCATTACCTTACTATATGCTTTTAGCCCCTCAGTATGCGGTGTATAATTGAATATTTCAACTGGTTTATTCTATTCACACAGCAAGGGTTATTGTTGAAAGAAAAAAAAACAACTCAAACTTTCCCTCATCTGTATTCCATAAATAAAATGCTAGCTGCTGTTTTTACTTACAGTTTCCAGAATTTTTCTCTTCTAAAATATTTTAGCTCTTAATATTAAAGTTTTATTAGTTATTCTGTCAGAAAATTCAAACCTTTACTAAGTGACATGAACAGTTACAGTTGCTTTAAGTGTGCTTGGGTACCCCTGATTCCATCAGGAAAAAACCAAAACAATATATGGCATATGTTAACATCTAATGACTGAAAACATACCCACTAAAATAGTCCCCCAGACTTAAAGGAAATCACTACTTAATTCCACAAACATTTGTTTCAGCTCAGGACTCGCACTAGAAACTTTTAAGTAGTTCTCTGGTTCAGAAATGACTGCAGTTGATGCGAGGAGCCATAAGATGCTGCACAGCACCATCTGCTGGTTTGAGCAAAGGGCTTCGAGACAGCTGCCCGACTTCTGGGGTGATCAGAAATCCCAAAAGATGCCGTGCCACTCACCTCGGGTCCACGGCACTCGGGGAATTCTGCACGGACTCACGGTACAAACTGAAAGAGAGAAAGAGAGAGACACAGACAAGGAGTCAGATGTGTACATAAAGACATCTGAAAATCATACAGAGATGAAATCTGAGCAGATTTCTGGAAGAAAAAAAAGATTGCTGAATTTCCTTTGTCCCAATCCAGGAAAGTGCTCATTTTAAACTATTCCATGGACATTATTTTCTTCTTCAATCTAGATACCTTCTCTTTTGGGAGGAAATTTAGGTGGTTGTTGGATGCAGGAAGAATTTTTTTTAAGCAAGAATGTCCTAACAGCTTCTATCCTAGGTTAATCCTTACTTAAGAAATGTTAAATAAAGAAACAGTTATTTTATTTTGGGTTATAGTGAATAAAGACATTAAAAATTGTATAACTGTAACTGATGAAGAGTATATTTTTATTTTGTTCAGGCTACAAGGCTGATGAAAAGTGATATTTGGAATGTTATCATTACAAATGTGAAATATAAAACAGCCTTAGGAATACTTTCTGAGAAATGACTGGTGAGAAAGTTTATTGTTTTAAACTTCTGTTGGTACTTAAAAGGAGGCTACCACCAATCCTACTTTAACTGCAATTGTTCGCTACATCAACACAGAAAAATAACATTTCCCCCCAAAACGGGATCATCCAGGCCTCTGAAATGATAGCTTTTTTATGCAGTTTACCTACGAGCAGTGGCCATAGATTTAAAAGTTAAAGACAAAGTGTGCAGCCTGAGCAGAGCAGTTTGTGTGAGCACCACCCTCCCTGCGAGGGTGCAGGCAGCAGGGCTGTGTCTGACAGTCCTTCCCTGGTGACACCATTTAAACCGTGGGGGCAAACTCTAGAGATGGGAAACCCAGATTGTGCTCACACCTCTGACTGCTCCCCGTAAATTAATTTGTTTACTTGATGCCTGTTTCACGAGGTGCTCAGAGGCCTTGGCTGGTACATGTGCATACCACACATGTCACACGTTCAGTACCCACTGTGGGGTCCTGGCCACAGCCTGCCTGTGACAGCTTGATGATGAACAGCTGCCCTGTGCAGGGAACAGGCACTGCACTGCAGGCAGCACCAGCAGGCAACAGGTAAGCAGTGTTGGGAGAACTCATATTTCACAATAATAGGACAGGCTACTTTGGAAATCCTATTTCTGAGCTGTTCGAGTCTGTGTGGCCAGAACTCAGTTTAATGCCTGGTGAAAGAAGCAGACTCCTACCAATTTCAGCCCCCACATCTTCAGGGCAAAAGTCAAATCAGAAGAATCCTTCTCTTTCTTCTCCCCAAAAACTCACAGTCAAATGTCTTTGTTACATCTACAACTCCAATTAGTATACACCTTACTTTATATTTGAGCTAGTGCAACATTTGAGGTTAAAGAAAAACATTCAGAGCAGTCTGCATTCCCAACAATAAACTAGGAATCTAACCAGCATGCCCTCCTCCTGCAGCCAGCACAGGAGCCTCCTGTGCTCTGCAAATCCAAAGCACAGCTCATCATGTGTGTCTATGGCACAGGACAGAAGGTATGGAGACAAAAAATAATCCTGGTTGGCACTGGTGTACATAGGAAAAGATCAAAGTAATAGATAAGAAAAAGTTTTGAACAGGCTTATCAGATTTCTTTGGCAGCAGTACCACCTGCCAGAACCTCAAAAATAAAAAATGCCTTTAGGTTAGAATGCTCTCTCTCCTATGAGTATTTTTATAAAGTTTTATTTGGTATTGTTGATTCCAAAAGATGCTTCTATTTCAAATTATATCAGAGAACTCTTGCTATATTTCAGTGATTCAGTAGATGGTACGCACTGAGCATCATTTTATTTGTCACTGTAGTGATATGTAATCTCTTCAGTGTGATGACACACGAAAGTTTCTTGCACTAGCTTTAATAAAATAGTTGTTAAATCCAATCAACAAAAAAGAAACAAATAAACGTATTCCAACCATAACAATGAAAAAAAAAGATGAGAAAAAAGGATCCAAAGTGGTGTCTTGAGCTACACTGTACTCCCTGCCTGGCACAGCCAAAGATGAACTCCCATCAGCATCTTTGTCATATCGACATCTAGCACAACTTCATAGCTTGTAAAGGAATAAGTTTAGTGTATCACAAAACTGCAGAATAATTAATCATCTGCACCAAGAGATTTATGGCTGTTTCAAGCCTAATTTACAAGCTTTTGACAAATTTTGTTATACCAAAATCGCTAAATTCTTGCTAATTCCTAGTATTACGGATGTTATAAGCTATGCAAAACACACTGGATTAAAGCTGTAAGTAGACATTCCTACACAGGTACCATCTTTCAAATATATTAAATATTCATGTGCCAAGAATCCAGTAACCCAGATGCAACCTCTAGGATCACAGATAACAGTACAGAGCAGGACATTTTCTCCTGAGTTTAATAAAGGCATAATGTTGTAGAGATACAGATTTCACTTTCAATCACTTCAAAATATAACAAAAAATTTTTAAAAAATTTGAAAAATTACCTCAACATCTGAAAACAACATGAAAGCTGTCTTATAAATAATTAACCAGAAAAAACATTAATTTTCACAAATTTCAAGGGAATTTGGATTAGCCATTTGTTTTATAGTCTCTGTGGGACAGGAAACATTTCTTCCACATTTGTGCCAAGTGCCCCTAACAAACAGAGCTTTTAAAAAAAAAATCTGTTACAGCTAAAACAAGACCTGTCACAAACTGCATTTTAATTAAATAGTATCTAGACTAAATCAGTAAGAAATCCCAGTTATTTAACAGCTTCACTGCGAACTGATACATGTGTTATGAAAGGATAAAAACCTCAGCAAGGTATCACTTCTAAAGAACTGAATATTATTTAATTGCATGGAAATGAGATACATATGCTTTGAACTAATGTGGAAGTACTTATCCATAACATGGCATTTATCAAAGATTAACATCCTCCAATAGAGACATTTTCAAGCTACTGCCCATGGCCACAAGAAACCAAAGTTAAAGCTGGAGATGGCAAAAAAAAATCTGAAACTCTGTTTCAAACATATTACTGTGCAGGAATGATTACCCACGGAATACTGAATATTTGAAGCCATTACATCCTGATTTAGAGTGATTGTGAATCATCTCTTGCTTATGGACAACTGCATATGTAAATATCTATGACAAATAAACACAAACAGATCTTTGTTGTTTCAAAACAGTGACATGCAATTTTTCCACTAACACAGTACTATAAATACTAACTTCTGCAACCAATTAAAGAATTTGCAAGAACAACCTCAAGTAATAACACATATTGTGCCTGCAGCTTCAAAAGTTTTGAGAATGTACAAATTTAGCATATGAAAATTAAGACAATCATTATAAATGCAAACTTAAAGCCAATACACAGTGCTGTCATTTGATAAAATGGTGTAGAAACAGAAAATCTAGAATTCCAAGCCCAAAAGTAGTTCTACCACAGCACTGAGCACAGTGTCCAAAGCACTCAGCAGTGGTCACAGAAGTTAGAGGCTCAGATGGATTTGTTTTATTTGAACACAGAATCACAGAAGGCTTTGGGTCACTTATCCAGTTCCAAGCTCCTGCTGTGGACAGGGACACCTTTCACTAGACCTGTCTGCACTCAACAGAACCTTAACCTTGGTTTGCACTCTATCACTACTGTATTTTACTTTATTATGAATACTGTCATCACTGTTTCTAGCCTGGTTATTTCTATTCTGTGCCCTTGGGTTTACAAACACCTTGCCTGTTTGCAGAAGGAGCTGCCATTTCAGGCTGCAAACCCAATAAAATTTGCTACAAAAGGATCCTGAAAGGATCAAGCCACAGGATTCATTACATTCCTATCTCCTTAAAAAACCTAAGCAAACAAAACAAAATACACCCACTCCCAAGCCCCACACACTCACAAAACAAAAACCCCTTAAACTGAAAAAAAAAATTATGCCCTTCCAAATGGAAAATGAATTTACACAGGGAGCTAGAGCAATTGTCACAAATTTCTATGAGCATATATTACAGGTTGAAAAAAACTGGCAAGCAAAGTAACAAGGGTGGTACTGGGAGCCTTACTTAATGGTGTGCATCTAAGTAGTAAAAAATCCTATTTTTCTATATCCTAGTGTAATATATTGATTTTTTGTATAACCACTGCCACAGTTCTGTAAAGGTTATATATAAGCACTTGTTTAAGCATTTTAGCAGCCTGACAAAATCTATGCAAACAATCATAAGCAGGCATAAACTATAATATCTTATTAGGCATTCTAATGACATTTTTAGGATAAATGTATTATAATGTTTAGCCATTTGATGGAATGCTATCTTGAAGCATGCATTCCTTGCCTATTTTAAGCTTTCACTAATTTAAGATCATTACTGCCAGAGCTCTGAGAACACTATTTCATAAAAATAAGAGACTTAACAGTTCCATTTGAGTTAGTGCCTCCAATGATATTAAGCAGGTGCCTTTCCAAAATATTTTCTTAAAAGAAAATTCTGACAGTGTGCCAGAAAAAGGCATTGATACAAACACAGAAAGAATAGTGTGGTTTAAAATATTTTTCTATTTTTAGAGTAGCACATATAAATAATTTTAGAACTAATAATTCTCAAATATTGAGTATATTCCCCTATGAAAGCATAAGTGTGCTACTGGGTGAGTTAACACATACAAAAAAACCCCTGCTGTGCTACATTAAAGATTGGATATTTAAATCTGACCTGCATGAGAACATAAGAAAGAAGAAGGTAGAAAAGAGAAAACTGAAGTTTTGAGTGATGGCTAAAATACATCTTTAAATTCTCTTAGATTTGCTAAGTAGAAAAACAGCAAGTGGAAAGGACAATGGAAAACGTGGGATTTGGTTTTTTTGATGTAATATCTAATCTATGCTGTTGCATTTTAATGAACAGATTTAAGGCACAGTACTCAAGCAGAACATGAGAGTTTACAACAGAAGGCAAATTTATACCTTTTTTCTCTGAGCTGAATTTATATTAATTCTTCAAATACATGTATGCTACATCATACTTGGAAAGAACATGTTTCATCTCTTCTTTGAGGGCTGGCCTGCTTAAACCCAAATCCCCTCCCTGCTTTAATTAATGAAGTAAATTATGATCGAATACACCCCTGCAACATCTTGGAGTCTGTTGTTGCTACCTTACCCTCATAAGCAACTGTCCTAGAGAATATTGATGCCCAAAAAGACTACTTTCCTTTTTATTAAGGACATACATAACCCAGGGGCAGGAAGCCTTCAGGGGAAAAAATGGAGCCAGAAGATGTGTCTTTTGGAATATAAAAGGCCATATGTATTAGAGGCAGCAAACGAGTCTGATTCAGATTCAAAACTTTCCGGATCGTGGGTCAGCAGATATAGAAGCCTTGAAGATACAAAATACCCTCTGTGCCAAACTGCAGATCCAAGTACTAAATTGCAGTCAATCATGGCCACAAGGAGATGATTCAGAGGCAGACTTATGCCATCACCCCAAAATTATTTTTACAGGTCCCATGAATGTCTATATTAACAGAACTCTGTGGACAAAGCACTTAAAAACTTAAATTACAATTAAAGTCTTTACCAGGCTCCTTTGTTTTTCCCACCATAGAAACTTAGTAGATCCTAGTGACTGATGCAATATTTACTTCAAATCAGACTAATTTTCCATATGTCCAAATGATAAATCCAAGTGGTATTTCACATGACCAAGCAGAAATGCAACTTGGGTACCCTCCAGTTTGCAAACGATGCCAAATTGCTTGTGGATGGGAGAACTTTATATTCAAAGGGCTCTCATCAAGCCAGAAATATGGGACAATAGAATGATCACAGAAAAGAACCACTTTTGGAGTATCAGTTTCATGCAGTAATGCAGTTCAAGGACATTTTAGTAGGTAGCAGTTCTGCAGAAAATCTTGCAGGCCGTAGAAGACGTGGGTTTTTAATAATGAGAAGAGACACTTTGAGAGATTATGTTATCTCCAGCTTCTAAGAGTTACTGAATGCAGCCAGATAGATCATTAGGAAGTCTGTCCAACTGGGAAGCCACTCTTGCTCAGAGCAGGAGGCTGGGCTAGGTAAACTTCCTCAGAAATAACCTAATGGTACCGGCACAGGATTTGAGACAGTAAACTACTTTCTGACAATATCAATGAGCAATTTACCCTCTGAAACTGCAGCTTGTTTGTGAAGAAACCTTTGTGAACCTACAGGCAAGAGAATGAAAGAATGAAAATATGTTGTCCAGCCTTTCTCCATAAGAGCATGCACGTTTGACAGCATTGTTTGTATCAGGTTTTCTAATCTAGCCAGTCAGTTTGTCTGCTGGTTGTGTGCTTTTCCCACAGTAATAAGGAGTTTCTACTTCAGGTAAATGAAATGTGTTTCCAAACCAAACCAAGCAAATTCTGAAGGAGCAAAACCAATAAATCCTCCTTTCCTGTAGAGTTTTGCCCCAAGGTTGATAGCTCCTGTGGCTTCCCTGGCTCCTAATAAAGGCTGATGTTACATTATACTTTTCCCTCTCAGGGGAATAAGAACTTTCTCTTCTAACCATTGCTTATTTTCCTAGGGCTCACACAACTGAAATATCTTTCTGATGTCTAGCTCTCCACCACATTTATTCTGGAATGACAAAATCAAAAACTTTTTAGCAATAGATGCTCAGACACCCCCACACACTGTCAACACAACTGCTCTTGTCACTTCTGTGTCACCACCCTGGAAAACACTGGTGAGCCATGAACTGGGAAGTTCTGTATGCATTCTGAGTTCTGTATGCATTCAGCAATTTTAAATCCACAGTAGCAGCTGCTATTGGTCAAAATAAGTTCATCCAGATGTCTACAAAACTAAATTGACTTCCAAGGATGACTTGCCATAATATTCTCATCACAAAGCAGAAAAAAGTTGTATTTTAAAGAGAACAAGGAGGTCATTTTTATGCAACTGTTAGGTTTTAGGAAACTTCAGGAAAACAATCTTTTAATTTACTAACCTGGTCCAGAAACTGAAGAAATGGAATGATTCATTATAGTATCTTTCTTGATGGTATTTCAATTTCAAAATTAAACATCAACCCCACTTGATTTTCTTCCCCTCCTTGAATTTCAACTCATTCCTTCCCTTTTCCCAATTTAATAACAGTGTATTTTATAGATTAAAAGATAAATGCCTGTTGCAAAATTGTTCCTCTTTTTGATTTAGAATAAATCACAAATTTAAACGTTAAATTACAGCTAGATGATCATCATGATACCCTGGGATCAGAACTTTACCTCAGCATAACTGTTATATGGGTTCCATGCAAGGCAGAACTCTCAGTAATGACATTAGCATCAGGTGCTTAGGTATTGCCAAGGTAGAAATTTGAATTAATCCAGTTTGGAACCTCCTTCATAAAAAAAGGTTAACAAGAATTATTAAATTTTAATGGCCTCACTTAATTGATTGAATTTCATTCCAAAATTTCAGGAACTACCTAGAAAAAGGCTTTTAAAAATCTGAGCTCAAAAACCCAACAAGAATAAAGTTTAAAAAGCTTTGAAAATCAGGATGAAACAGAACAGCTTAATGTGTGGCCTGATATTCACACAAACTGTCTTCACACGGTGGTTTTGTTGTTTGAGGAACTTCTTCTGTTTGATTGTTTAACTAATACATTGCTGCAGGTATTAAATTTTGGGTTACATTTAAAATGATATTCCCATAATGTGTATCCCCAGAAGAGTGGACCTGGGTAATCTCAGTTATTAAAATACTACAAATTACTTACATGATTTACTGCTTTGCTAACTTCTTAAGAAGTTTTCTTCACCTTCAGAGCATCTTCCCAGTGTTTTCACAAATGGTCCCAAATCTGTAAAAAAAAAAAAAAATTAAAATAACTCAAAAAGTGTACAGGTAGAAATCCTCAGTTCTCAAATCTCATTTTTATCTCAACTGCTTGCACATATTTATCTAATCAAGCAAAATGCCATGGCTCATACCAGGCTAATCTCAGATTAAGTAAATTGCTAAAGGTTTATGAAGTCAACCAGGTAGGAAAAAAAACAAAACAAAACAAAAACAAACTCCACACAGACACTTCAAGTGCCATCAGTTACTGTGGAGGTACTGTGGAGGATTTGACCAGTCCCTGTTGAAGGGTGGAAAATTTGACTGTTCTTGGGGTTTAGCTGCATCATCCACTTCCAGAGACCTTGGGTAAAAGGAGGATTGGATCCAAGAAACACGTCTGAATTCTCCAGGTAAAAACCCATTTTATCTGAATCCAGAGCAGAAAACACCACTCCAGGCCATTATTATGAGAAAATAATCCTCACCAGCAGAAAATTCGACATATTTATAAGGAAACTGTATTCCTGAGGTCAATCTTCTCCCCCACCACCAGCACAGGTATCAAGACAAGAACTGGCCAGCTTAAAGAATTTTTAGAATTTATATGCACCTTTCCATGTCTAAGAGTAATCTAGCAGAAGTCGTACTTCAACATGAAAGGAATCCCTTACCAAAAAGGGAACATCAGGCAATGGGCAAGGGTCAGTTCTACCCAAAGGGGGCATGAAGTGTCCTGACTAAACAGAACCAAAAGATTCCATGCAGAGAAGGAACCTTGAGGGAACATGCTTTAAAGATGTTTTATTTTTTTCAATAATGCTGTCATAAGCCAATGAATTGTTTAATTCCTACATCTTCAACACCTTCTGCCATCAGTTAATACTCAGGATGTTGGATGCTGAAAGTCCATTGCCCACACCAGAAGTAGTGAACATAGTGATGCCAAGGGTTTGCTCACTGGTTTGTAGCTCCAGTGAACAGGTTGCACTTTTTGTGCTAATTTTATGTGCTTTTCAAAGGCAGTCACAAAATGAATATCAAAGCACATAAGTAATCCACATTGGGAAATCTGTCAGAAATTGTTGGGAAAATAAAGTGAATCAATAGTATGTCAAGGGACTCAAATAGAAAAAAAAATTGAATATTCATTTTCTTGGTTTCAGAGGAGCAGGGATTTAGTAGAAGTGGAGCAGTTGCAGGATTTTCGACTTTCTTGAAAACATTTAAATAATTTTTGTGGTGTGCTTTGAATTCAAAATGTAATTAGAGCCTCTAAAATTACACTTTGCATCTTCATGTTGTGTACTGATGTGTATTCAGCATCATTAGGAGAAGGAGTCTGAATGGCACAATGACTTTTAAGTATATTGTTGCAAGAAAAAAACTATAATAATAAGTATTTACACTTCCTTCTTACCATGCAGGAATACACAGAAAGAAGCCATACATTTGAAAGTGCTGCTACAAATGTTTCTAAGTAGAAGAAAATACAAAAACCAAAAATACCTGGCTTCATTTCTGTGCTTTAATGAGATTTACAGCATATCAAATATATATATATTTATGTGGTTTACATTCCAGGAAATCTGATATGCTCATAGAAGCAACTCTTAATAGAGGGCTATGTCTGTACAGTTTGTTACTTAGGCTGCAAACTTCCTTCACCCATTTGCCAAACAGCTGTAAATCTGGTTTCACACAGACCCCATTATGCAAATTCAATATTGGATTAAACGGAAGCACACTTCTAATTTCTTATCACTGTTTTTTGTAAGAAGAAGATCAGGCCCCTTCATCTTACACATAATAAAAGAGAAGAAATTTTGAAATAAGTCCCACAGAGTGAACTGAGGCAGGAAGAAGGGACAGGGCAACGCCAGAGTAATTTCCCTAGTGCTTATTTATTTATGCATTTATGCAAATACTCTTATGGGAAAGATTATTACACTTTATATAATTTATATCATATAATTATGATCCAATTGCCAGCCAGCACACTTTTCAAGATAATTCTACTTAGAAAATTGAAATTCTGAGCCATTCAAGACAAATTAATCATGTATCACCTGGGAAAGCTTTGCAACTTTAGCAGCAAACACTGATTTGTCAACTTAATTTGCTCTCTTATTGTAAGAAACTCAGCTTTCATGTTCTTAGGTTTCCTGAAGTTAATACAAGGAGGAAAGCCCACAAAGTAGTAAGACTTGTGAAGAAACCAGTAGAACTGGTAAAACAATGATGCTCAAACTATCTGAACGCAGCAACCTTTATATGAGCTTTACAAGAGACCATACAAAAACCAGAATGTACTGAAGCAAATGAAATTCTAAAACAAAATACTTACTTAATTACAGATTTGTTTGATACAGACAAGCAAAAAAAGAATACTCCTGTAAAAATGTCAAATTAACATCTATGGAAACTGCAGTCTAATGTTTCACAATTCTTCCAACACTCACATATCCCATTAAACAGAAACAGTCTTTGTGACCAGCTTCTAAGCAATCTTAACTCTGCATTAGCAGTGTAAAGCTCATGATAAATAAAAAATAGAAAGTTGTTTCTCTGTTTTTTTTTTTTTTTTTTCTTGGGGGTGAGGGTCGTTTTTGTGCAGCTTCATCTTAGAAAAGATACAACTTCAAGACTTAGAGAGTCATAGATGGATAATGTAACAAGTAAAATTGTACTAATCTAATCTTGCCTCCTATTACACTACACTTACTATGAAGACACGCAATGTATGTAAACAAAATTTTTCTCTTTGACAAAAAAATAATTCCAGGAGACACATATCACTAAAAATCACAGGAACTTTGAAAAGTGTATCAAGGATAACATTTAGAGTGATTTATTACATGTGAACCTAAAGTAGGAATTACTCAATTTTTAATAACACTATCAAGGTATACTCATTGCCAAAACAAACCATTCAAGATCCCCAAAGTAGTTTTAAGTAAGAGAGCTGGTCATGTTAAATACCCTATGCATTAAATGTTACCTAACAATATAATTAAAACTATATCTAGACTATATTAAGCATTACAGCTGTTTCAAAAATCTGCCTAAAACAAGGAAGTTACAGCAGTTGTAAGATTGCCCCTTTTCATTTGAAACCATTCAAACACAGGGCTGACTTGGTGCCAATAATCCTGGAGAATAATATGTATTTGTTAATACAGCAAATAATAACAGCTCTACCTTGCAGAAGTTTCCTACCCATGAAAATAAAAGTTTCTACTCCTGAAAATAATTTTTAAGAACAACAAGCAAAGAAAAGTACAGTTCATCTTCATTCTGCTTCCCATTATCTAATACTAAAAACAAAGCTCCATGAAATTTGGTCTCTTAGGTCCACATGCAGTCCCTGCTTACTCCTAGAAATTTTGGCCGCTGCTTTGTCCACAAGCCCAATGTGACAATAAGTGCACCAGCAGCTGGCAAGAACTGGAGCACTTCCTGCTGGTTCAGCCAGAGGAGCAGCAGTGCCACAGCAACACACAACAGGTCTGCCAGCTGCAGAAACCTGGCAGACCTCCCAGATGGCATCTCACTGCACCAGTTAGAACTGATGGAAACGTTTACCAAGAAATACTGACAAACAAAATCATCGTGTGTCATGCAGATCCACCTTAATTCCAAATCCAGAAAGGAAATTGGCGTGTACATGTGATTAGTTTCAGCAAAGACTGTTGAATTTGAAGTACTTACCATGCAAACATAAATATAAATACAATTCTAACAAGTCACAATGACTACTTCAGTGAAATGGATCACAATGTGAAAATTGTTATTAACCTTAACATGAAATCTATCTCCTCTGAAATGCAATGTTCAGGCATATTCATGTGAAATCATGAACCAAAACATCATCTGTATTTAACAAAGCCACAGATTTGTTACCATTCAAGCAAAAGCACGTAACACATCCATAACAAAACCTTGGTACTGCTAAACAGCTGTAGTTTGAACATTGTCCCTGGAGATGATCTGAGAGCTGAAGGGTCTCTCCTGTGAAGACAGGCTGAGAGAGTTGGGTTGTTGGGACTGCAGGGAAGAAGGCTCCAGGGGAACCTTCCAGTACCTGATGGGGACTTACAGGACAGGGATGTTTTACAGGGCCATACAGGGATGAGATACAAGGGCTAATGGCTTCAAACTGAAAAAAAATCAATCTAGATTAGCTATAAGGAAAAAATTCTTCACACTGAGGGTGGTGAGGCACTGGCACAAGTTGCCCAGACAAGTTGTGGCTGCTTTATCCCTATAAGTGTTCAAGGCAAGGTTGGATAGGGTTTTGAGAAACCTGGTGTAGTGGAAGGTGGCCCTGCCCATGGCAGGGGGTTGGAACTAAGGGTTCTTCAAGGCCCATTCCAACCCAAACCACACTATAAATTTAATTTTAAAGAAAGAATGTTTCTAAAAGAACCAAAAAGAGTTCTCTTGAAAAGAAAAAAAATGAACCCACTTGAGAAACTACTGGAACACTAGAAAAGAGGCATATTTAGTACTGTCTTCCCAAACCTTCTATAAACAAACAAATCTAATTTTTTCAAGGCTCAGTAAGAAACAGTGAACTAAATGCTACACTAGAACAGGAACAAGGCAAGGAAGCAGCAGCAACCTTTCTCTCCCCAAAACAGATTTGCTCTGCTTTTGTAATATGGCTTTAGAGTTGTCAGCCACCAACCTCCACAGCTTCTGCTGAAGGCAATAGAAGCTATAAATACTGAGACTTCCAAGAAACCAGATCCTTATGCACATCATGCTGGTTGACCTTGAAGGGCATTTTGCCTCAAGAGACACAACTGAGACTAAATTCATCTGCATTTCCATTTTGTATTCAGTTGTAGATAGTAAATCTGGCTGCAGCTCTGCGTAACAATTCACCCTTGCCACCCTGTTCAACGAATGCTGCCCTTTCACTGAGGTCACACCCAGCCTTCACCAAACCTACAACAAAAAGTAGTACTTGCATCAGTCTCTCACTTCTTTATTTTTCTTTCAAAGTCCTATTTCACACAGATCTAATGAGGCTGAGGAGATAATGAACAAAAAAAAAAGCAAAAAAAAATTTTACACAACTTTCTGCTATAACCAATTTCTAAGAACATAATCAATTATTTTTACAGTTCTTTCCACAATGATAGCTTGAACTGGCATCCAAGAAACCCAGTCTTCATCAAGACACATCCAAAAAAAAAAAAAAAGCCTGTAGACTGACAATGGATTGTGCATAAAGCTGGGCTGCACAGTTTATGTCAAAACTCTTCTAAAAACAGAAGATCATCTGGAGGAGTTTGAGGTTGTATAAACAGATCAAGTTTTAATATAGGGTTATATCCCTCAATGTGTGTTTGGCCTGAGAGAGAAGCACCAAGAGCAAGGTCTCAATTTTTATAGTCTCTAAAAACAATATAATTTGCAAACGCATCTTAACTAGTAGCTACTTTATGCTATTCCCACTTCATTAGGAACACTTACAAAGGTATTTAAAAATTCATATTCACATGCAATGTAATTGCCATTTAAGTCAGGAATTCACTTTTAATAAACACATTCTTGAGCTGGTAACAGTAAAAGCATCATTCAAACATCATTTCCTGTACTAAATTTTTACCCATATTAACAGACTTAGAAAAGCATCAACCACAAACATGTTGGTGATGGAAATTTCCTAACGCAAGCAGTCTTTATAGATTTCTGCTATTTCAGTGCAGGTCTCCAAGGACCATTTGAATCCATATTAATTTCCTTTCTGGCAGTTATGTGGCCATGTATGAACTGCACTATTTCACTTTTAATCTGTCAGTAATTTAGTAATGTGTAAACTAATTATGCACAGATATTAATGTAATCAGTTTGGGGAGCTATAAAATCAATGCATTTTTACAGACTGTGTTAAAGAGAATTGCATTATTATAGTGTTAGGCCTGTTCATGACAGTGTCATGGAATTAAAATAATTGAGATCCATGCATCGATACACATTCCCACAACACACCCAGCAATAAAAGAGTATAACTTTCTACAAAGGACAAGTCAAGTTTTTTGGTAACATTAACATTTAATTTGCTTGAAAATAATATGTGGCTTCCTATTAAGAAATACACATTTGATGGCATCTCAGGTTTCCTATAGTGAACTAGAAATGAACTGGCTAGCAACATTTCATCCATAATTCAACCCAAATACTCGGCTTTGCTCCAATGGAAAATGTACAGGAAAGACTACAACTACAAAGTAACTACAACTCAGCACTGGGGCACCTAAGTTGATCAAGAATCACATTTGCAGCATCATGTAACAAGCCATTAAAATGATCAAGCACTGCTGTGTATTCAGGCATACAAGAAGAACACTATCAACATACAGGAGCTAAGGTGTGCTACCACAGACCTCACTCTGCTCTCACATACCCAGCTGCAGCTCATAACACAGAGCATTATGCCCTTTCCTCATCTCCACCTCCCTCATGATCAAAGGGCTCTTCACTTTTCCATGCTTTTCTACATGTTATTTCCTCTGGTTTCTGTTATTGAGGTCATCCAAGACACACATTTTACTTATGAAATTTAATAATACCTTTCACCAACTGTACTTACCATCATACACACATGCATCAGGCCAAGCAGGACAACAAGAAGGCAGTTCTGAAGTTACCTCAACACTTAACACTCCATCTATTTTCTCAGATAATGATTTCCAAGGTAAAAGGAACTTAATTATCTTAGAGAAGCACATTATTCCTCTCAGATTTATTTGAAAATATCAATGAATTCAGAGCTCTGCCACACTGAGAGCACTACTCACAACATAACCACAGCAGTTGCCTGTTCACTTACAAACATACAATTAAATTATGTGTCAAGGTGTCACGATACAATTAATCCACCCAGGTCTGATCTGCTGCCAAAAGGCCTCTCCTTTTCCCCTCTCCCTGCCTGACCCTATCTGGCTGCTGCCTGCACCCTCCTGCAGCTCACAGGCAGGTCTGGGCTAGGGCAGCAGGGTACACACACTGCAGGCTGCTGGACAAATAACATCAGTATGCAGAGATAAACATGGCTTGCTTACAAGTAAATTAGTACTTGCTGCTGGTAAAATTAACGTTTTACACATGTAAAAGCTATTAAGATCTCAAACTTTTCATGCTACCCGAGTATTAATTTATAGTTATAAGTACATTTGTTCATGTAGGTTTTAAAGAAACAGCAATTTAGAACTGCAAAGCACATCTATCTGCTCTTGTACCCTGTTTTGGAAAGGGAGCTTTATAGAATTAACTTGAACTTTTAACTGGGCTGGCAGGACAAAAACACTAGTGAAAACCAGTCAGCACAGACCCCAAAAGCCCCTTTACATAATCACCCTGCTTTTCCTTTTCTCTTTTAAAAACACAGACAATTTTTGGCATGGGCATAAACAGCAGGGCACACATCGCACAAAGTTTATGTGCCCAACAAAATGCATACAAGAAAAACCAGTTATTTTCACCTGGCCCTTGTCAAACTTCAAGGTGTCCTGCTTCCCATGGAGTTCCCACAGTTATCTCCCTTAATGTGTGTTTGGCCTGAGGGAGAAGCACCAAGAGCAAGGTCTCAATTTTTATAGTCTCTAAAAACAATATAATTTGCAAACACACCTTAACTAGTAGCTACTTTATGCTACTACCACTTCATTAGGAACACTTACAAAGGTATTTAAAAATTCATATTCACATGCAATGTAATTGCCATTTAAGTCAGGAATTCACTTTTAATAAACACATTCTTGAGCTGGTAACAGTAAAAGCATCATTCAAACATCATTTCCTGTACTAAATTTTTACCCATATTAACAGACTTAGAAAAGCATCAACCACAAACATGTTGGTGATGGAAATTTCCTAACGCAAGCAGTCTTTATAGATTTCTGCTATTTCAGTGCAGGTCTCCAAGGATGAGGTGTCTGTGGATCAGAGGGGTCCCCACTGAGATCACTACAGCCCCCAAGGGCGCTGATGCTGCTGGGTGGGAAAGCAGGATGGAGAAACAGAGAGATTCTGCAAAGCCCCGGTGGGCAGAGGGAGATTTGCTTTCAACCTCTTTAATCTTTTTGTGTCATTAAATAGTTACATGCTCAAGTTTATTTTTCTTGGATGCTAATACAAGCCTGTTTTATATCTGGAGCATTTGTGTGCTCATCTTCAAGGAAACAGGGAACAGTGTAGCCTGCAGCCCCCCAGCACTTTGTTATACCAACTACTGACACACTTGGGAACAGTTGTAACATCAAATAATACTATTTGTGGGGATATAGTCAATAAATACACATTTAAGGATCAGTCTAGGTAAGACCTAAACCATAAGAACATGTCACATTCATAGTACCTACTGCATATAGATTCAATTAATATTCAATTATGTTTCAATGTTAAAAAAACAAAAAACAACAACAACAAAAACAAACAAACACCCCCCCCAAACCCAAAAAACCCCCAAAAAACCAAAAAAAAACAACAACAAAAAAACCCCCACCAAGCCTATAAAGGAGCTATTCCTCACTGAAATAATTCTTTCAGCTCTTAGTTAAATTTCAGTAACACTCAACTTTGTAGCAGACAGAAAAGTGGCTCTAGCTGATAAAATGTTTCAGGTAAGCTCCCCTCGGCCACTATAACATACACTTTATTCTTTGTAGAATAGGTTTATCTAAAGATACTACTTTATAAAGCTGAAGCTAAAAATATTTCCAAAAGTGAAATTAAATGAAAACAGGTTTGGCAAAGTCTCATAATGACAAAATTTATTTGCAAAAGGTTCAGGGGAATGCAACAAAGACAGAAACTATCAAGGCATGCAGAAACATGCAAGCTGAAAAGAAAAAGGTTTCCAGTTCAGCCTAAAATTTGTACCTGCCCTCGTGCCAGGTTAAGCCACCTTACACATACACATCAGAAAATGGATGAAGGCAAATATTTTAAGTTAGTATTAAAAGGATCAACTTATTCCAACTCCTTGCTTCCTCTCTAAAATTACTTCCTCTCTAAAATTAGATCATTCTGTCAACCTTCTATACTGTCAAACTATGTTACCCACTACCTTTTATTTACATAGATGGGAAAATCTTTAACAAACCAATACACACACTTTAAAATTATTTCTTAAAATTATTTGGACAAGTAAATTCTCCCTCCTGCACCAGGTACTAGCTCTTAAAATATGCTGAGTGGTCGGAACTACTGTAGTTTAAACATATTTTTGTTTATAGTGCTTGCAGAGCAATGCTTGTACAGACAAGCTAATTAGGCTGAGATTTAGTCCCTTTATTTTTATAATTCCAGTTTTAGGAGCAGAGCATTTGATTTATTACATGAAGGTATTTTTATAGCCTCAAGTACTACTGCTCTTTAGGACATAGGGAACATCACAGCCCATTTAATTTACACAGGAGATGTTAGTACTATTTAATGGCATGTAAACATTTTATAAGGTAAGCTCAAATAACAGGAGATTTTTTTTTTTAATATACTTCAGCAAAAAGGTTCACAAATAGATTTTCATTCTACTTTATTGGACCAATCTCTGTTATTGCATCAGAAGTGAATCGAGTTTTAAAAGGTGTTAAGAGTTTTCAATATATTTTGTGACACTGAACAGAATCACAAAGTATACATAAAACAACCAATGCGTGAATTAATTCCAGAACTAGTGTAACTGCACACCCTTGAATCATATGTAATTGTCTATGACTTCAAGCAATAAGCGCAATGGACTATAGATAATATTATAATTCTATTTCTTTTCAAACACCACAATTTTACACAATTCTAGATAGAAGCATTTCAAAGATACTTTATCATCATTATTACTACACCTTCTTCATAATAGGATTTTTAAGGAGTGACAATATCTTTTTTTAGGCCAATTGATAAATTAAAAACTACAGTAGTTTAAAACACAAGTACCAAAGAAAAGGAATTTCTTCTTGCTAGAAACGTTCCCACACATATTTTTACACCATGGTTCTTCAATAAAACTGCTAGTCATTAATTTCATCTAAATTAAATTATATGCTAGTATTTTATAAATATTAAGGTATTCATTTTCCTCAATGTTTGTATCATAAAAAGACAATATAAAGATCAGAACCGTTGCCTGTTATTAAAAGGAAGTTTTGGGTTTTGTTTTTTACAGTTTTACAGGGAAAAGGATAAGTGGATTGTGGTAGGAATCACTAAAAATCTAGGCAACCTGGATATCACATCATTGTCAAAATATTTTCATTTTGGGGAAGAAAGGTAAGACAGTAGAAAAACACTTATACATTTACTGATACAATTGTATTTTCTTGTCTTCTCTGTATGAGTAAATAAGATGAAAACTGCAGCCTATTTTCTGGTGTTTGTTATGAAAAACATGGAAAGTCTGTAAATCCCTTATATAGCAAAACATAAGTTGAATAACAATAAAAAAGGGAATTCTGCTCCAGTCCCATGTTGTGCTTTTTTGTAAAGCAGAAGAGAGATATTATTTCTTGGATGACTAAGAAAAAGGCCTGAAAGTTCTAGTTCTTTCATAAATGCCACATCCTCCCCAATGGGAATGGTGTGGTTTCAGTTGTTGTTCTGTTGTGCTGTAACATGAGTAAATGCTCTGACTTTGGGAAAAAAAATTCATTAGAGAAAAATATTATCATCTCAGACTGACACAAGGCAAAACGAAATAATTGTGTCAACACCAGTTTGGATTAAACAACATGCTTAAAAACCTACTTAAGTGAAAGTGCTGTAAATACAAGTGTTGAATATTAACTTTATGAGGCGCTTAACTGCACTGGATTGTAATGAGTTATCTAGTTCTGGTGATGCTTTGACACATTTCAAATGAGAACCATAAGGAGTTAACTTATAGTCTTTAGTGACTTTCAATATGTTCAGTGACAATATAAAATCCCATTCATTTCCCACGACATAGCCATTTTCAATAACAATTAATCATAAAATATATGAGCATTCCTCCACCTAAAAATGTCTCTATTTGATAAAAATACTAGTACAACTTCCGTACCAACAGGCACCTCGTTTATCAAGTAATTCATTATAAAAGTCACACTAAAATATATCTGTTCTGCTCTTGGATTCTTCTCAGCAATTAATATGTAGTCTCCTCATTTTATGTTTCTTCCACCTGTAAGATATGTATCTCAAGGATACAAGGACTCTCAAAGCAGAACTTTTCTAGCTGTTCCATTTCCACTGAATAATCAATGCCTATATATGACAATTGAAAGAGAAAATACTGCATAGTGTTAATCTCTACACATACCGTGTGCACTTCTCTTGATAACTAAGGAATAACTTGGTGTATTCTTTAAAAAAAATGATTTTAAATTTACAATAATATCCTACTCTTAAATTTTACAGTATTGACTATTTTTATGTAGGGATAAGCTGAACTTTCTTGTTCACCTTTACAAATTCCTAACTAAACAATATCCCCCCATCTGCCATTATGTGTGATCTTGCTAAAATAGAACTTGTTCTATCATAAAAAACTTCCCTATCATGCACTCAGAGAATTCTTACAAAGATGATCTGAAGGTCTACTCATGGGAGAAGTCCCACGTTTGAATTTCTTGGTTGCTCTTTGGCATGGGAACAGCACCTGTCTGAATGGCCCAAGAGGAACGGAGCTGGGAGGCTGGGAACAGCCTGGCACGATGCAGCAGAGGGATCAGCCCCCCTGGGAAGGCAGTGGGGATGTGTGGGACTCACCCCATCCCCTGGCTGGGCAGCCCCTCCTCAGCTCTGCCTCAGCCGGGCTCAGGCAGCCACTACTGCTGGTTAGGGATGAGCTGACAGACTCTGAATTCCTTGACACAAAGATCTGCTCCAGGTGTGTGGCTCCAGAGGCCTTGTTCTGTTATCCCTGCTCACACAGAGTCATCCCTCACCCTGCAAATAATCCCTCTGAAATCAAAGCTAAGAGGTTTTCAATGAGATTTGAGACTATTCTCGTGTTTAAGTGCTTCATTGGATAAATGCCTTCATTTTCCTTTAGGACCCTATCCAATATCCATTGTAATCAGTGGAAGAGACTTCTATTGTCTTCAGTGAGATCACCTTTCATTATTGTATGGTCTTTATCCAGATTATGTCCTCAGTGTGCAAAACTGGTTGCCTATATATATATATATATATATACACACACACACAATGAGAAGACTTTTACAGTTGAACATAAAGGTGAATGTCTGTTCTTCCAAAATTTTATTGCAAATTTGAAATTCTATCTTATTCCTTTATAAGGTTTTGAAACTATATAAATCTGGATGATGACCAAAAAAACCACAAAGGCTGCTCATATGCTATAAACAAAATTTTGGATTTCAGATATGATTTTAGGTAATGATACCTTCTAGAGAGATTTGAAATTAAGATATTTACTAATTTTAATTTTTCTGATTTGACATTATTATTCAAATTCATAATTGTTCTAGAATCATTAAAATTCGGAAGCTCTCCCAAATGGTTGCTGATGTAGTTAAGTAACTTTGCTCTAGTAACTTAGGTGTCCCAAAGAGAACAATCATTGTTATTCTAAAATGAGGTCACTATACATTCTCTGCTCCAAAATAGTTATTTAAAAGCCTGGACACATACAAATATAAATGTTATTCACAAAGTGTTTACATCATACATGCTATTTTTCATTCATCAATCTCAAAGCAGAGAAAATAATCAAGTATCAATATTTTGTTTTTCAAGTGGCTACTTCAGATAAAGTTTCCAAAAGTTTAACAATAAATCAAGTGGGAAGAAAATGGGAATAAAACCTAAATCCTGAGACTCTTACAGGATCCTAAATCCTGCTTCCACGGCAGCAACGCTACTTCCTCTAGTTTTTTATACATATATTCGTGCATGTGGGATGCTGTTTGGGAAAGAAAACACCTCAAAATAGCCAGTGGCTGTGCCACAGCAGTGGCTGGAGCTTGCTGCTGCTCTTGTTTTGATAAAGTCTGTGCTGCACAGACACATTGCCAAAGGCTTGTAGCGTAAAACATTTTTCATTACCAGTAGTTATGAGAGCATATCAGTTTATGGGGATGATTGTGCAGGTGGTGGTGAGTGTTATAAATATTTATGCTACTGCAAAGGAAAACTCCCTCCTGAAGGTGTAGGAAAGAGGGTCTCTGTTTTTAAGAAATGTTGAAATCCTTCCTCACCTTTTTTACCTGACTTTAAATCATTGAACAGACTTTTAGTGTCTATATATCTTCTGGGATCTTTAACAGCAGCAAAAATTGAGCTTTTGGTGTTTCCAAAGCATTCATTGAAAGAAGTCTATGTTAACCCAATGGAAATGACTGATCACCTTATTTCTATAATTCTGTGACAAATCATCACTGGCATGAAATGTAAAAAGTACAATTAATAGCTGAGAAATAATTGTAAATTTTTTCCATGGAATGATGCTACTCCCTGATGTTTATTCACATCACTACTGGTGTTTACACAAGAGACTTTAACTTGCATCTTAAATGTTCTTCCTGAATTGAGACCCAGGTTCCTTTGACAGAACTTCTTACTTTAAATCTTTTGAGCTTTTAGAGTTGTAAAGCCAAATTTAGTCCAGTGTTTTTGGAGTAAGCTGTAACATGTAAATTTTCATAAAGATGCAGATAACTTTTTGAACATATTTTTAAATGATTGGGTTTTTAACCAGTGCAGAATCACACTCCTGGGTGAGGTTTACATTCTGCTTCGGTGGATTTTAAATGGATGCATGAGGTCCACTTAGACATTTTTATTATTTTCTAGTTTATTCTCAAACCCTGCAACAGCAATGTAGAGAAATGTTGTAACTGAACTCGACATCACAAAAAAATCAGGAAATGTTTGCAATTTTGGTTCACTATAACTCATTTTAAGAACACAAATTCCCTTTCTTTGTACACATAAATGTCATGTGAAGGGCACATAAAAGTTTAGTCAAAAGGGGCCTATTAAGAGCAACAGTGACATTAAGCATGAGCAAAGAATAAAATGTATAATTTTAGAATCATAAAAACACATGGTTTCATTAGACTGGAGTGTTGTGGTTCTCTCCCGTGTCTCAGAAGAGTTGGTATTGATCTGACTATGAAGCTGTGACAATAAAACTGTACTCTATTGACTGCAGCTGCAGGGTCTCCAAATATTATTTATTGAGGCAAGCAGAACAGCAAAGCAAAAGCACTGCCCCAGTAATAAGTGGTAATTGCTGGGAAGTGAAGCATTGCACTCCCTATTGACCCTTGCATCCTGAAATTTCGATGGATTATGTTTAACTCCATTAGGATTGGCATTATCAAATTACATAAACCACATTATGGAACAACCAGCCTCAGTTTAGATCATTGATTTTCGATTATACTGATCTTCCATATGATTCAGAAGTAGCTTCTATTACCAGTGATATGATATCAGTGTTGATCTGTAGGGGTGGAAGTGCTGTTTTATTACAATGAGATAAATGGCACTGAAGAAAAAAAATAACTATTTTTCTAGCACATTGGCAGATGTAAGCACTCCTGTAAATAAAAGTATTTGTAGATTGAAAATTGGGTAGTTCAAATTTTAGATACATTGCTAAAAGCTCTGATACTTCCTCAGAAGGAGGTCTGTTAAAGACATTAAACCATTTCTGCTAATTTCTCACTGTATAGATAAATGTATTGTCAATGATGATGCCAAGTTTCTGATATCAGATACTTGTTCCTTTTTAAGATAAAATAAAAGTGAATGGAATATCTGCCTACTTAAGCAGACGCCACTGAGCTGTTCATCATTCTGAACGTCACTGATCTAAATTTGATATGTTCTCAAGGGTCTATCAAATCCTCCCCATCCTCTACCAAAGTGTCTCATCGTGGAGCTGAACAATTTACTGAGCTCTAAGGATCAGGCAGTTTTGATGTGTTCCTTACAAGCCTAATTCAAAAATCCAATTGTTACAGCACTTAGCTAAAGTTTCTAGAAAGTCATGAATTCTGCTTCAGGGATTGCTGGTTCATTCACTGGCACTGGGATGGGGTCATGTCCATTGCACACACCAATTTTGTGCTCAAAATTACAGTGAGTATCACATCTTTTTAAAAAGGCACTATCTTTTCCCTTTCAGGATTTTTTTTCAAAGACATTCAGTTTTATTTGTGTGTTTAAACTGTTCATTGCTAGGACTATAAGAACCAGTTCAAAGTCTGAAAGAAAAGGAAATGTCTGAAAAGAAAAAGTTTTTTAGCAGAGGAGGTAAAGAGACTCACTATTTATAAAAGGAGTGATTAAAAGTCTCTCTCAAAAACTCACCCATTCATTTCCACCAGAATTCAGTGTGAAGATTAGTTTCCAATACTAATTATTCCAACTTGTAATCCTCTTCCTTTTTCTTGACATCAAATAAATCTGGCCACTAAAGTTACTGGTATTTTGCAACACTAAAAAGGTTTTGCTTAATTGGAAAATTCATCCTTAATTTACAGCGGTAACTCACAACATGTAAAATTTTCACGTAAACGGGTGTCTGAAAAATTAAGGTGTATGAGAACAGAATAAACGGCTTCAGAAAGATGCTTATTATTTTGAAGAAACTTAAAATTAATATATTTTAATAAACAAATCCTACAAAGCGTGAAAATAGATTGATTGAATGACATGACACTGGAAAAAAGCACTTTTCACATCAATAGGAGATCACTAGAGAGCTGCTATTGCCTGAAATGAACTAGATGATAAATGGCCCAAAAAGACAGGAAGATGAAATTCTAATAAAGTTTCAAAACATTTTCATTTCAAAGACATTAAGATTTCATCTATCTTTATTTCTGATTTAAGCCATAAAATAAAACCAGCATAAGGAGTCACTTCATTTCACAGTGGGAACTTCTCTACTCCTAAATTCTCTTTCCTTCTTTGCACCAATACTGTCGTTAGGACATAGGCTCATCCCTGTTAAATATAATCCTTGGTAAAGTATATTTCTCTATTTCATTAAACTTTATACTGAATTTAGCAAACAATTTAGTAATCATGGTTTCCAATATGTAGGGAACAGCTGAACAAAATGTCAGGAAAACCACAGCAGACAGAATTTCTGTTTGGTCATAAATGTCTCTGCCTGTGTAGAAAATGGGATGCTACACTGTAGTTAAATAATAGGGTATAAACAGTCAGGCTAATGACTTCACTGTTATAACTCCAGACATCCTTGACATAGCTAACAATTAGCATTTAATATCATACAGAAATATGTCATGTTCTGGCCTCTTGATTTTCGTTACAGTCTTGGCATTTCAGAACCTTGATATACCAAAATAACATTGTTAAATTAAGATCCTGAAGAGCATGCAATATTAGCAGGTACATTTGTGATTTATAACTGGAAAGAGAGTTGATAATGAATGTGTTTCTAAAAACTGTGGGCTTTTCAGTTGTGAGAATCCTATGAATAAAAAATAAACCAATTATGTGAGTAACACTAATAAATAAAGTTATGTAAGATATACCTGATACATTGACGAACCTGGGGCAAGAAGGCATATTTTGTCAGCCAGACATTGTACAAAAATCTGGAGTTTGCTTTTGTCTTGCCTCTACAGAACATTTCTTCAACAATAAAGTCAGAAGTAATTGAGGGAGGATAACTCTTCTGAACTAGA
Organism: Acrocephalus scirpaceus scirpaceus; assembly: GCA_910950805.1. Taxonomy (NCBI): domain Eukaryota; kingdom Metazoa; phylum Chordata; class Aves; order Passeriformes; family Sylviidae; genus Acrocephalus; species Acrocephalus scirpaceus. Next base: position 11,793,882 of record OU383783.1, on the reverse strand, counting down.
ATGTGTGTACATATACATATATATATAAATAGTCACATAAATTGCATAAGTATATGCATCTGACTGTGATTTACATTGATTTCTTCAGAATTCTATGGCATTAAAATATGTCACGTGTTCTGTTTGACCTGCCTATTTTTTGTTCTTTGAAAGTACATCAATTTTGAATTTTGAAACATAAACTTTATCTCAGATGCAAAATTATGGAAAAAACCAACACCTCCTTTTTATTTCTTGCATATTGATTTCAATGACCATTCAGCAGTTCCAGGACCATCTATTCTTTTCAAAGAGAAGGCTGACATGCTGGCTAGGCTGTAAGGCTGGTATTCAATTTCCAGCTCCCCCATAGGCCTCTTTTGTGATGCTGCCAACTCATGTAGGCACTTTGTACTTTAACTTCCCCTCACTAGAACAGACAGTAGTACCTTCTTGTATCACAGCTGTATCTTGGGAAGCATTAGGATGGTGAGATATGAAAAGAGAGGCCATATAAATGTTTCATAGAGTGTGACAGAGGTATTTTAGAAGAGGACTTTGCATAACAAGACTTTTTGGAGAACATAGGGAACAATTGTATTTTTCCAATGTGTTCCCCTTTTATATAATGAGCTATCCCCTCAGAGACAAGAAACAAATAAACATTGAGTGGATAGCATAAGGCAAGAATTTTAGTGTGTTATGACAGCAAAAAAAAAAAAAAAAGAGGTAAATTAATTCACCCTTATTTTTCATTATTCAGAAAAAATAAAAGTAATGTCTTGACACATTTGCTTTAATCATATTGCTCCTTCATTATTAATTTTAGTACTGGATTTTTTTTTTCTTTAAGAAAAAGAGAAGGAGTAGAAACTTTGCTCATGGAAAAGACCACTAAAGAAAATCCAAGGTTGTACTTGCAAAGTGATTTGACGAGTGAAGATTGCAATGCTACCTCTAAGTGACAGGACCAGGTCTGAGGACTAAATCAACTCTTCTGTGTAACAGAATTTTACTTGCATTTCCCTTGAGCTCTGCTTGAACTCTTCTCCAGTTTACAGAGTGAAGTGGGAACCCTGGAAGAACAAATTGTCCATCATTTAAGCATATTGATCCAAATCAGTCTTGTACAATTAGCAGCTCAGTCAAGAGCAGCATGGTTTCCAAAGATGTCTATTCCATCTTCTAGAACACAGACATACAGGAAGCACTACATGCACAAACACACTGAATTTCACAGCAATCTTGTCTTTGATGTCACCTACAACCACACAGTAATTTGCAATTGTGGCAGTCATTCAAGAAGTTATTTGACAGTAAACTCACGTCTCAAATCATGTTTCCCAAGTATGCTGTCCTCCTAATTAAATTTTAAGTAGAAAATAAATGCAGTTACAATTTACTTTCATGAATTTTGTCACTGGTAAAACCTCATCATATCAGGTTTATTCTCAGATGCAGGAGCAAAATTTGTAACGAGAGCTGAATAAAATTCAGAGAACTCCTAAACATTTTAGAAAACACTGCTGCCTTGTTTCCATGGTACTTAAATAGCTACCTATTAAAAGGGAGAGATTTGATTTTGAAAGAAGTTACTACTACTTGGTAACACACTACAAAATGGGAAACTGTTTTCATTCCATGGCTAGATTAAAATCTAACAAAATTTAACTATCTCATAAAGAGCTGTTTACTATTTTCTAACTTAAAAAATTTTTAAAGTGATGTCACATTTATTCACTTGCATATATTTCACTAGCATACAGATTTTTCTTCATTTAAAAGCTTTCTCTAAAGCAAAATGTTAGCTGATATCTTATTTTTTCAGGTATCATTTAGTGTCATCCAGTAAAAAAATAAACATGTATGTTGCAACCACATTTTGGTGGGGTGTTTGGCTATCCAAGCAAGAACCATTTGAAATAAGTTTTCTCCACCACTGTAGGATATGTCAAGAAAGGGAGACACCAAGTGCTATGGGCTAATAGGAGGAAATACAGCAGTAGAAAAATATCAAGGAATATAAATTTTAAGCAGATATTTTATTTTCTTGGTGGGGTAGCTGGAAAACTGTGTGAACGGATGGCAGTGCCAAATATTTGAGATATTGGAGAATTATCAGCTGGGAGGACAGGAGATGAGGAGAGGAGGTTAATCATGACTAGAGATTTATTTGGGATTTCATCAAGGTTCAGGAAAAGGCATTGGTCCAAGGCTCTATATTTTCACTGCCTAGAGGAATAACTCAGCCCTCATGCTGGGTTGCACTAAGACGACAAAGGGATATACTATATGATGTACTGAAAGGAGGAATTAATTATTTGAATTTCTAATGCTTCTTGCCTAATAGCTGGCTCACAGCAACCTCTTGGGTGTGTAACTACCTTTATACTACATTACCTAGAGGCATGCATTTTCTCTACTGAGTAAGCAGCATTTTCAGAATTCCTGTATTTCTCTGCTGGAGCTTAAACAACTATTTTTATAACAGAACTCTTTCCCAGAGCTGCTTCCAGATGACGTGGCATGACAAAGCATGTCTAACGTGGGCTTGTGTAGTGTAACAATTATCCAGAGAGATGGGATGCAGTATCCCAGTCTGTAGGAATGAGACTGGTTCCAATTTTCTGTCTGGGGGTGGAAGGTTGTTTAAATAGCAACAGGAGCGTGGTAGGGGTTGTTTGAGTTCTGGTATCCTTCCTATGTGATGCTCTTCAGAATTATCTGGTGTCATCAAAGTGTCTGACAGACCTTTACAAGCAAATATAATGACATTATTTGTGCCGTGGTAGTTTAGAAAAGGAGAATGTGGTTACAGTGTGTGGCTATGGTAGCAGGGGATCACATCTCCAGCTCAGCTGCAGCCTGACATGCAAAGTGACTGACTAGCAGGGAATGCATCTCAAGGGAGGAGGCAGGGAAGCAGGCAAAGGGAAGTTTTTTCTTTGGAGATGTGAGACATGAGCAGGAAAATTGTTCTATTGTGCTGTCATCCTACACTGCTTCTTGAATTCTTGATCCTGCTGTTCTCTGTGCTGATACTCTGCTAAGCATAAAAGAAAAGCTATCCAATTCAGACTTGGTTAGGTAACATGGGAATCGACACTATCATCCTATGTTGTGGAATTGTTGGGCTCTACGTGGATATGTAAAAAGCTGCTAGCATTATAGATAACATCAGCTGGCTGTAGATAAAGCAGCCTGCCCCAAGGGGAGGGGGCTGGGAGGGTGGGAAGGGGAGTGGAATAACTGCTTTGAGTGTCTTCACTGAAGTGACTGCCTTGCCAAATAACACCATTTTGTTTATCTCAGAAAAAAGATTCTGTGGTAGAATCAGTCCTGCATAACTGTTCAGAGATCTTTTATAATGTGCAGAAATGTTTTAAAACTCAGTGTTTTCTACTCTGTTATGCAAACCCTGCTCCCCAAAGCACTAACACTGCACATAAAGCACGCAACATGATGTACGTGTCCTGAGCCACAGTGAGAACCTCTTAATTTAAACTTATTTGCCCTATTCAAGTGATTCAGCATGTAATTAAAGTCTATCGCATTATAAAAATTAGCTACAGATCATCATTTGTTACAAGTGTGACTCACAAGGGCTAAGCCTGCTTAATATTCTGGTTGGCAGCAATGTTAATGTTCGAGGGCAGAATCCAGATCAATACACACAATTTTTTTTCAATCTTCCCTGTGGTAGTAGTGTTGTACATTTTGGCATCGCTGTCTTGCCAACTGTAATGAAAGAAATTGTCATTCAAAATAAGACCAATTAAAAACTGATGTCCTTAAAAAATAGCACTGCAGCCTTTTTTTTTTTTCTTTTGGATCCACCATGTTCAGCAGACCACCATGGCATGAATTGCCATTAATATGTCATTTCCCTTTCCTGTTATCACAATATAAAAGACCTTAGCTCTGACCTTTCTATCAAAACATCCTTTGTTTAGAATGAAAGCTATTCACTGTTAGACCCTTATCTATAGAGCTTAGCCAGCGGATCAAATCCAAAGAGCAGAATTCGTTTACTTTGTATTAAATGAGCTCAGTTAAGAAGTTTCAATTTTGGCAGAAAGGTGCATTAATCACAAGGAAAAGAACAGATCTCACTTTTCACAGCTTCTGGTTTACTTTCAATACAGTTACACAGTAAGGCTTTTGTTCCTTAAAAGTAGCACTGTATTTAAATACAGTAAATATAACAAAATTACCTTCTTAAAATTACACTAGAGTTCCTACAGTACAGGATGTCCATAATGACCTCAGTGTTGCATGACTAACTTTACAGCTTCAAAAAGGTTCTAAATTAGTTTGGACAGATGGGTTTTATCCAGAGGAAATCAATGAGGTTTTGTGAGTCTGACTTAATTTTTATGCAGCCAGTACTTTGAGATGAAATTAAAATATGTATAAAAAACATATTAAAGTTTCCCTTGGGTTCATAGTTGTTTGTACATTTACAAGGTGTTAAAGAGATGATTTAAAAACTAACTATATGAGGGATCAATGCAAGTATTCTATGATTTATGGTCTTTCATGACATTTTTGACACTTCTGGCCTAATGTCTTATGTGTTTTGAACCACTAATTATCTTTTAATTCATAAGGGTTTGGTGAGATTTTATAAGTGTAATATAATATAAAGAGCTGTATCACATGGAAAGTTTTAGAAGAAAACACACTTTACAAGTTGTAAATAAAGATGTGCTGCACCAGTTAAAAATCCACTTGATAGTGATACCTCCAAATAGGGAAGGGTTCCCCATCTGCCAACAAAATTGGCAGATTTTTAACTTGCTTTAGTACTGAGGACCAAAATCCAGAAAATAAAAGGCAGGTTTTCATAGATTTAGTGCTTTCACTGTGTAAGATCATATCAAACCCAAAGATTAATCTGCCCGATCAGCTATGACCTGCTCATCTCCAGGATCATAAAACCCTTATATACTCAAATTTTTATATATTCCAAAAAGGAACAGAAGCTGGACTATTCTTCTGGAAACGCATAAGAATTTATTATTTCATACTCTTCTATTGAACTGCCACAACTTAATCCTGCAACTGACTCAGAGCAAGTGGAAAGGTTCCCATAACAGGATTTTTAAATAGACTTTAAATTATCCAAGACCAAAAATCTCATTGGTGTTCCATTCTGGTTTGGATACTTCATAATATCAACTGTGGGTACAACATTCTCTAGGGACTCACAATAACGAATCTTTTTTAAAAACACTCCTATGTCTTTTCACTTTCTCATAATTATTTAGCCCAACATATCTAAGAAACACACTAATTTATAAATCTGCATAAATTAAATAAAACAAACTTGAAAAGTGTATTCCCTAATTCAGTGCAGTCATTAGCAGTGAACACCTGGAACCTTATAATGATTCCCCAATGTCTTTTTTGAGATGCAAAGATGGTTCAGTGTGTTTGTTTACTTTTCTGGGGAAAGGAGGGTAAAATAATGTGAAATACATTGCCCAGCTCTGTATTCCAACACATCTGCTAATATTGTGTGTAAATCAAATATAGGCTTCAATACTCGATTGTAATGGTTGAAACCTGGGGGAGTCCTTCTCTCTTCCTATTCTCCAAATTTATGCAAAATTTTTCCTGTTAGCTTGTAAAACCTAATAATGCATAGATAGACTTCCAATTCTTTGAAATCTGTGGATTTCAACCTGTGAGCCAAGTTTTTAGTGCTACATAATAACTGAGAAAAAAATCCAGGAGAAGGGAAGACAGGAGTACGGAACATTTAGATAGTTAAAGATATCCAGGGAGAGTAAATTTCAAGAGGCTCAGTAATGATACTTCAGTTATCAAGAACCTAAGCAAAAGTATTCTTACTCTTCCACATTTTGCCTAGTTTTGTGGTAATTATTGGTGATGACAACTGGTGTGATCACTATCCTGAATTTTACTGAGGCATCCTTTTTTCCCACATCATACCATAGATATTATCCAAAAATACCACTAATGATTTGTCTTCAGTGAAGGAAAATCTTAAAGCCTGTTCTACATTCTCTGTAGCATCTGTGCTTACAGGAGAGAATGAAATAGAGAAAAACAGTCTTCTGATGATGTTTTCAAAAAGCAAAGGATTGGAGGCTTTGAACAGATTGTAAATGAAGGAGCTAATTTTGATACTTCACTCCTATCAAGTTGTACTTTTCAGAGGACATTATTTGCCATTGATTAACTCTTAGCAGCCAGAACTTCCTCTTCAACTCCTCTGGCAAGCCTAACACATACATGACACTTAGCACAAGCATGCAAGCCAAGACTTAGATATTACACACTGACAGACCCCTCAAAAAATCCAGGGAACCAAAGTTTCTGAAAACAGATGTGGAATTTGCAGTAGGCAAAAAGCATTCCCTGTCAGCCCCAAGTAAAAATGAGAAAAGAGAAACTCATGACATTGAGAGACTCTTTTAAGTGTTGTGACTTTAACCTTCTTCAAGTTGAAATAATGGACATACAGTCAAGAAAGCATGGTCTTTACAAAAAGCAGGTTTACTCTAATTACCTTGGTCAGTTCTACATGATCCAGGACACTAAGGGTAGAAAAGTTCTCTCTAAATGTCTAGGTTTCAGAAAATCCCCCTTAAAAATTTTTTTCCTATTATAGGGCAGTAATACAAGGAAAAGTGAAAGCACAGAACATGAAAAATGCCCTGGAGCAGAAAAAGGTAATATGCAAAATACCAGCCAGATGTAGACACACAGAAACAAGAGATAAAACAATGCTCTAAAAGATGAGGGCTCATTACCTTTTCTCTTGTGGGTGTCTACACCTAACTCACTGCTAAGACCTTCCTTCTGTCCATTTTGGGGTCTGTGGTTATAATTTCATTCTGCCAGCTCCTCGTCAGGGAAATAAAGGAAATAACTCCAGACCTTCTTATCAAATATGAAGAAGGCAGCAGTGGTGTTAAAGTATGGGCAAGCAACAGAGAGCTTCAGAGAGCTGAGATGTTCAAGCAGCTCTTGACACTTCCTCCTACTCAGCATTTTGCTCTCAGGGCAAAGATCATCTTAGAGCAGCTGAGTCATGCAACTCTGAGCTGGTTTAGATTCTTTCTGCTTCCTTTTGTTATGAAAGAGTCCCTTCATGGAATTCATGAAGTTATCAAGGCTTGAACTCTGTGCTCTTTTGATTGTACATCACAGCTTCTTTTCAGCTTGATCTCTTTGCTGTCACATCTTCTGATGATTTCAATGTTTGTGGGGTTTTTGTATGGCTTCTGATAAATACTTCCCCAAATTCTCCTTCCCACCTGCTGACTCTGCATATAGCAATGCCTTTTCCACACTCAAATAGATACATATTCAATTTGTATCAGAATAGATATCAGCTGAGGAAATGAAAAAAAAAATTACCATTATTTTTATATACAAGTTCTAATATTCTATATGCAATTACAGTGGAAAAATCTTTCTCTACCTTTATTAAATAGCAGAACTGTACAGAGAGGCTTGAGAAATCTTTATATTAACATACTGATACTGGGTATTTTTCTCAAAATATACAGAAGAAAGTTTAATATCTTCAAATGAATTACATACTTGCATGTGTAATCTGGCTACCTTCTACTAAAATGAATTATGCTACTGTATATCAAAGAACTGTGTAGATGGATTGGAATTTCTGTATTCAGTAAGGATAACGTAAGCAACATAAAATTCTGGAAAACATTGCAATTAGATTCCAAATTACTTTACAGCCCTTAAGCACATGAATCAAGCTGAGAAATAATCTCCCTAAAACTCATTAATCAAATCAAGTATATAACATTCCTTAACTAATGCTGTCCATTCCATGAAATGTGTATACAGAAGGCTTTCTTTTTTACTTCTCTCTCTCATAACTGTTTATGTGCACACTGAAGAAATATGCCCGGCACTGCTTGCAATAGTTCCAGTAAAAAGGTACCATGAAAACAAACCTCTAATAAAGAGATTCATTATTAGTAGGCTGTATGAAGGAGATCATAGAAGCAAAGGTGTACAAAACTTTCAGGGTACAGCTTCTTAAGTAGCTACAAAAAAAAAAAAAAAAAAAAAAAAATTTGGTTGCAATCCACATAGTGCATTTCACTCAACCTGAGTTTCTCTGAGTTTCAGATTTTAAAAGAAAATAAAAACTGAAAGTGAAACTCAGCTTGAAAGCACTAGGTTTTATCTTGTTTTACATCAAAACCTAACAAAACTGTGAATTTTTCTTGCTTTCAGCATGAAACTATAAATCACCTCAGGTTTTCTCAAACATTTAATTAACCTTAAGGTCAGTTCCTCAGGGTTAAATGCTGTTGTCACTGGAGAAAATGGGATTTTTGCCATTGACTTCTGTGCAATCAAGCTTTGGCCCGTAGTGAATAATTTAAGTGAAGCCAGTTAGTATGAGCAGGGGAATACTGTAAGATAAAACTGAATAATTACTTAGTAGGATTCAAGTAACAAACTAGGATATATTATTTAGAATTAATTATTCATCTATCTATATTGATTAGATTTGCTAGTGAAAAACTTTAAAACTAGTAATTTTTTCCCAAATTCCTTAGCATCTTTGAAATATTCTATTGGAAAGATTCACAGGCCAATTATCCAAACATTTTTTGATTGATACCAGACAGAGGAGTAGGAAAATTATCACAATAACTCTTCAAATTCTTGGTTGTATTTAAGATAGAAATCCCAAAGAAATGGTTTGAAGTGGAGAGAAAGTATAATCTAGAATTTGGGTATTTCAATCACTAGTGCCAGTTTTTGCTGTAGATATATATGTGGAAATGCAGGTAAGCACTAGAAAGATCTTGGAAAATATTTTAGATGGTACTCAAAGTTATGTGTCTAACTGTACCTTAGATGCTTTAAGAATATCACTTTTAGTCCCTTCTAAAACACATAAAATAAATGTTGTAAATGAAGCAGGTAGGTACCCACAGACAGATATGGAAAGACTAACACAATCCAGAGTTCTAACAGAATTCTTTATAGTGATCACTATGGGAATCTCAATTGAGCCTGCAGGCCTTGATTCAACAAAGCATTTAGGCTTCTAACTTCCCATTGATTTCCCATTTAAATTAATGGCAAGTTTGGGCCCAAAGACTTCATTAAACTTGGACTAAGTGATTAGACTTTGGTGATATTTTCAGGACACTGAGTTCTTGATCACTTACAGAACTCCTTGAAAGGGTTACTTTGTGTCAGGGGTTTCAGGTTATCTGCTGGTAAATGCAAACCCACTTGTCACTCTAGTCCAGCCTTTACACGTGTGGCTGTGCTCTGGAACATCAAGGAGCAGCAGCTCTCTATGCCTCTCCCTGCAATTGTACCCACTCCTCTCTCCATTTGTGTGCTCCAAACCTGTCTGACAGGCTGCTGTACTGTAAATTACCATCCTAACACAAAGCTATGAACTTTTACATGACAAAAATTGTGAAAGAAGTGCAAACTCAGGCCCTGTATGTTGGAGCTGAACACTGGACAAAAGTTACCACAGCTCTCCATGCAGAGGACACTGGAAGGGCTCCAAGGCTGGTACAACATTCTGCCTGTTTCTCTGAGGGAGCAGGGGTGTCCCACTGGATTGAGAGTGCAGCTTGCTCTGGGGATGTGTCCATGCTAAACAGAGTATGGGGAGCTGAACATCCTCCCCTGCAAGTTTCATACAACCTATCAGAAAAAGAACATACATTGCCTAGAAATTTCATGCATAACTTCAAATACATATTTCATTGAGGAATATTTGGTGTTGGTGTCCTTAAGGATTGCTATTTTACATACATATAATTAAAATTATTAATTATTATATTGATTCACTCCTAAATCAGTTTTCATATTCATCTCTACTTCATTCATGTGCGTGTTTTTTTCCAAACACAAATAGACCTTGAGAAGCCTGAGATTCTGGGATGAAGCATGAGATGTTAAAAATATCACACATAATTATAATGGTTTTAAGCTATGCTTTGCTATATTAAAGCTCTGTGATTAACTCCTGTAAGTCTGTCATGCATTCACGTCTTACTTTGTTCTGAAGAGCCATTGGCTTTTTTTTTGAATGAGTAAATTAGAGTAAGTTCAGGCACATGTTTCTCTTTTCCACCACATTTTTATGTAGAAATAATACTTTTTTTTCTTCCATCACAGGTAATCATAGTTGCTGTGTGATTTAGAAGCACGATACAGTTTAAAATTATCTGCTCACCTAAATTTTGTCAACAAACAAATATGCACAGAATTATAGAAGCCATCTACTGACATTGGATTCATAAAAATACAAATAAAGGATAATTAACATTGTTTGGGTTTTTTGAAGACTGTAGGGAAAAGCCAACCAAAGTAGTTTAAAGTTATTATTTCATGCTCCATTTAATTTTAAAAGCACTTGGAGATGACTTCTTGATTTTCTTTTAATGCAGTGAACAGAATCTCTTTCACTATAGAATAAATATGCTAACAGAGCTCACTCCTGAGACAAACGTATCTGATTTTTCCAATCCTGTATCCTTAATGTGTTATAATTCAACGTGATAGGTATGATTTTTGACATTATGGGATCTGGTTAGATCATAAAGGCTATACAAATCAAATAATATAGATTAGATGTTATGCTGGTCCATAACTGTTAAATGGGGTCATGGTTTCTAAGTAGCTAATAGACTCTTATGTACTAAATTGTTTCATGGAATTCAGTACCATCTATTCATCATAAAATTGACATGCATAATCTTAGGCTATTAATTAAAAAATACTTCCCTCTTGCTTCTGGTTTGGATGAATTGATTCTAAGGCAAATTACTTTGGTAGTTGTCAGTGCTAACAGTACTAATATTTTTAATTAGCAGTGGACTCTGCATGACAAGTTACTGTTCTATGCTGGAACAAAAAGAAAATACTGTGATTTTAGTTTCCTTAACTGGTTTGAAATAATGAGTGTTCACATTGTATCACAAAAACTTGTCTCTGCTCAACAATGACTTCCCACATAATCAGTCTGCTCTTTTGAGGCAGTCATATGAGAGGAATTTGACATCCTAATATACACAGTGAATTAGGGTTCTGAGTAACAAGGAGTATCTTCAATGTCAGTGGACTTCCCATAGGAAGCTTCAAGAACAGAATTTTGTAATTACACGTTCAAAATCAGCATTTTCAAGAAATTAAGCCATTATAAAGTGCTACATTATCAAAAGTCCAATTTCGTAGCTCTATTTGAAAAAAATGTGTAATATCTTCAAATGTGTTGGGAGGCAAAGTCATTGACTATTTCCAGGTTCCTGTTCCTTCTTCCTTACACCCTTAAACCCAGAGCAGTTTTACAGTTATATAGTATTGTGCACTGGCTTGGAAGAGAGGCCCCCTAAAAAAACCTGACAAAAAGAGTTAGATAAAGACAAACAGCCACAGAGACTTGAATTGAAAAGTCTAAATGCTTTTCTAGGTGAAAATCTAAGTAATTCTGACAGATTTGTTATGTAGCCAGATAATCTTCTGTATCACATCAATAACCTGATTTCTCATGCTAAACCTGAGATTTGGTTGGTCAGTCTTGAAGCCTAATAATGCTGCCAGGGAAGAAGAAATTTTACATGTGTAATAACATTGTCATTTAATAAAAGAAATGCTAGTATTTTCAAATGTATGCCAGGGGAGAAATATGGCCCTCTCTTAACACTCAGCTGAGAAATTCAAACGATTCTTCTTTAGAACTCAGTCTGTTTCCTAGCCAACTAGCAGAACATTCACATTACTTCACTAATTCCTTACCTCTTAAGAAATCAGAATAAAAGGTGTTTCTGATTTTTCTGAAACAAATCAACATTATCACAATAATGTGTGGGCCAGTAAATAAATAGAATGCATGACATCTTGATAAGTATTGTGTAAATAATTATTGTTGGATGAGTTTATAAATGCTTTAAAAGAACTTTATAAATGCTTTACTCTATTGGCTACTTGACTTTCATAAGTAACACACAACAATTCAGAATAACTACTGTTAGTGTCAAGAAGGCCCATACAGAAAATTAATGTCATAATGAAAGGAAAAGAATAAAAGATCTGACCAGAAAATAAATGAGGAAAATTTGAGAAGTGATTGAACAAGCTGAAGGGACAAGGCAAACAGAGAGAAGAGACTAGTAATTGTTATCCACAGAGATAAACAATCATTGCCTAGTTACTTTGCAATTCCATCACCAGGTTTGGAAAATATATGTGAAACACTCAGGTTTACTTTAGAAAATTTATAAGGTTCACCAAGATCTCTTGATCAAATCACACATTTACAGTACATTGTTATCTGTCACAATCAATTAAAACACGAGAGGCTTAAGTGGCCATAGAACACTTGGGAGGTCTATAATGTCCCTGATAAGACTGTACAACACCTCTTAATAGTGATGGAAATTACAAGCATTCCTGGACCAGAAAAACAGACTTCTTTATGCTTGTATGTTTGAAAACTCTATGGAAATGCCACAAAGTCCTGCTGACAGCTAAAAGCTCATCACTTTCACATCTGATCTCCTCTGAATGACCTCAGTACCAGGATAAATATTGCCTGACAATACTACTGAGAAAAATATTTACAGACTTTTGTTGGAGAAATGTTTTCCTGTTTAGAGGAAAACACTCTCCAAATGCATGTTGCCATGACCTGGTAACAGGGGGGAACACAGAGACTGCTGGTTATAATTAGCTGCTGCAGTTGCTTGCTGCTCTGAGCAGTAACTGAGATCTGCATTGAGAGGAAGAAAAAGAGCAACTGGGGAGAAACAATAGGAAAAGTTCACTTTTTAGCTGCCATTTTTGTAAATGAAGAATCATGCTAGGTGGGAGATGCTAGGGGTTTTGTTGTGGCTGAACTGTTTTGGATTTTGTTATAGCTGTTTTTTCTTATTCTTGTCATGAGACACTGTTTGGTTTTGGGATGCAAAAGGAAAATTTCTCTTCAAATTGTTGCACACCCATCACCTAAACACGAGATGGAAAACAATGAGGGCAGCCATGGTACCCATGAGATTTGGGTTAAACTAGTGAAACTGTTATAGCTTTGTAATTCAAATACACTTTATGATGAAAGCGTGCACTTATTTTTGTTTCGGTTTTCATTATGGAAAAACATGACTTCCTTACTGGATAGATTTTCCCAGTTAAAATCTCTTGTTAAAATATTGATATAAATGTTTTGCCTCTCCGTCTCTCTCCTCATACACACGCAGTACAAAGGTCACCATGCAGAAGACATGCAGAGTTATTTCAGCTGCTCTGCACTACCTAACATGCTCTGCTAAGCACATCAACAATTTGGCCACTGCAGTAGAATTTGCAAGAATGGGGAAGACGTTGCCCCCCCCCAGCCCTGCCCTGCCTCCCATGGATTGCTGAAGTTATTCTTTCTTAAGCTGTAAAACTCAAATTCCCAAGATAAATAAACTTCTTTTGAGTTCATCATCCTGGTACTTAGAGAAGTTTAAAAACGTTCCAAGACTCAGAGGCACTTCAGCCTTAGTTCCAGTGCTCACCTTACTAACATGCACATTACAGAGAATTGAGGCTTTAATTTGCAAACAGAGCAGTGCTCTACATTTGTATGTTTGCTTTGGTGGATGAGGGGAGAAGACCAACAGCAAATATTATTTGCTGCGTATTGAAGCCTCTTTTAGACTTTGATTCATTTGATTCCCTTGAAGTTCATAAGTTTGCAAAAAAACCCCACCTTAGCTATCCTGCATACAATTCCCTACTATTTTTAATATAAATTTAGTATTTTAAATCCATCTCTTGTGTCCTAAACCAGATTTTGTCCTAAGCAGCTGTGATTGAATTGTAAAATCTCACCCTTGTGTCTGGTTTCACATCTGGCAACACCCAGCTAACAGTTACAACTTAGACTAATTAAAGGAGGTTTTTAAAAAGCCAAAATTGTATATAAAGAATAAATTATTAAACCACTATTTTGTTTTCCAACAAAATTTGCAGAAACTTTGAAAGTAACTGGGCTATCCAGTTATTTCTAAATGTGTTGACCAAAATAAGAACATGCTGAGGAAAGTAAAGGCAAGGTTGTAAATGGGTGGGGACAGGGCAACGTTAAGCTACCATAATTACTAGCCAGCAGTATGTCTCCACTTTGATGTCAACTATATGCTTTCTTTTGTCTCAGAGAGGAAGAAACTTCAAAAGATTTAATTTCAAGACAATAAAGGGCCTTACTAATACATGTACAGACTTTAACTGCAAATGGAAATTTTTAGTGTCAAAGATATAAATGTAAGTGGGTCAGAACTAAATATTCATTTTCTGTGTTATTTTGTAATACATTCACCTAATATATTCTTTATATGAGTACTATATAGGGCATAGCTTATGAAAAATAATTTTCATGGATTTTTTAATAAGAAATCTACATCTTTGTCTCTATAATTTTATAAGATTTTATATAATTTTAATATGTCTGATTCTTTAAATATGACATAACCTTAAAGGAATTATAAGTGTGAACAATTTTACTGACCTATAAAATATAAAGTTACATATATAAAGAAGATGGCCATGATACCTTAGCATTCCTACTCAGAAACTATACCAACATAAACACTTTTGAATGAATATGGATATTAAAATTACTTTGTCAAACTAGTTATTTTTAATTAAAGAATAAAGACCTGACAATGAAAATGTGCTAAGAATACAGGACTGATATTAATGCAATTCTTTTTAATAACTCCATTAGATTTTGGGTCTATTCTTAAACCACAGATAAAACCAATTAATGATACATGCCAGTGCTTTTTTTTGATCTTGAAATATAGGAAGGAGAACTAGAAAAGAGTATGAGTGGAACTGTTTGTTCACACAGCTGCACAAAGAGCCTGTTTTGGTTGAACTGAAAATTTACTGCATAAACTGAGACAACTGCAGAGAAAAAGGCGTGGATGGAAGAAATATTTCACTTTCAGAGAGCCACTGTAAAACCTAGAGAAGCTTCTAGGGTAACATCTAGCAGAAGGTGAGTTCAGTCCCATCTTCGGCCTGGCAGCATTCGAGTGCAAATTTCCCTCTTCTCAGGAGAGAAAGCTAAAAAACAGATTATGTGTCATTCCCAGGTGGGAATAAAATAATTAAATATATATTGAAACTCTCTAGTGTGGCTTCTTTTTAGTCTGATCCAAACTAATTATGCTACACATAAATGATCTGGATTCCAGTCCCTTTCCCAATTAGAAATCAGTCTACTTTATCTACTGGTTATACTGTGGAGTTTTTTTGTCTACATTCACTCACGCAGCAAAAAACCAATGTCAGCTGAGATATCTCACATAACACTGCAGAGTGCCCTTGAGTCTCACCTGTGTGCACTTAACAAAGCAGTGAAGCAGGTTCTGTCCAGGCACCCTGTGACTGAGATGACTACTTTTCTTTAGGGAATAGTTCACAAAGTGCTGATAAATCCTAATCCTGGCCATTTCATAAGAGGTTTGTGTAGTATCTAACAAAAAATTGCAACATACTTTTCAGAACAACTTCTGTTTACACATCATGTCTTCTCAGCTGTTGTGGTCAGTTATCCTGTATTCTAAGAGAATATCACTGTTTTAAATTTCCTGCTGAAGACACATCCTGAAGAAACATTTCTGAGCTATGACAGCTATTATCTCCTGTGAAGAGATTTGATTTTACTTTCAGTAAAATCAGGTTCTTTGTGTAACAGCCCATGTCACTTCAAGGCAAATAGCAGAAACAGCAGAATGGCTTCTCAATAGAAAACTGTCCTCTGACAAGACCTAAATTTCTCACCCATTTCCACCAAGCACTTTTGTGCTCCCAGAATTATGTTAGACTCTCTAATCACATTGTGTGAATGGCATTCAAGATCATCTGTTTATGCAATAATAGAATTCAGTATGCATTACAAAGAAATCAAATTTTAAATCAAAGTGACAATAATTATGATTGGTTTAGAGGCAGCCAGGTCTACCCTTATTTGAAAAATCTGCACAGCAGCTACACAGTAAAGATCCTTAGCTTTTGTCAAAATGAAAATAGCTAAAACAAAGGCTCCAGGCTCCCAACTTTTGCTTTATATGTTATGATGGGAAATCTGAACTGCCTTCTCAGTTAGTTATTTGTGAAAGCTAAGAGCTTTGGTTGAGCATTCTCAGGTCTGATAAAAGCACTTCACATCCTCCAAGACAAAATACTTATTGATCCTGTAATAAGTAAAATAAATAAATTCGTGTGGGATTAAGCTATTAATAAAAAGATACCCGAGAATGCCTCCAGGATTCCGAAGTTCCCAAACACACCTACTACTGTAACAACAAGACAAAGCCAGAAGATGGCCCGGCCATTAAGGGTGGACCCTCGCTTCACAGCTCCTCAACCACTAGATACCAATCTTGGTGGAGATCCTGGACAATCAAGATCACCCCTCCCAAGATGAATTCCAGAAAAATTATCAAGCAACCTTTTTCATGCAGACAGGACTCTTTTGGAAACACAGCATACCTGGACTTTCAATAAACTTAGCCTTAGGGTAAAAAAACTGTATAAAACCCACGGGCTGAAACATAGCAGTGTGGCAGAGTTCGGAGGGTACTTTTGTACCGCCTCTCTGTCCACCCGGCATTCGATCGATGTTGTTTCTTTTTATTGTGGCTTTATTTCGGTGTTGAAATTGTGTAGAATAAATTTTGTTGTTTTATTTGGAATTGGCCTCTGATCATTTATAACAGATTTGGTGCCGTGACTCGGATACAATTTGGCTGCGGAAGAAATCCCTTTGCACGGGAGGCGCCCTGCCGGATTTTCGGCAGCCCGGCAACGCAGGAAACCCCTTCGCACCTATTGTATTACGAACCAAAAAATTAGATAAAAGCGCCACAATAAAAAGGGAGAAGGCCTGGATCCAGCAGAGAACCCGGGAAAAGACAGGGAAAGGTCTTTTCGGAGCCGCGGCAACAATTTTTTCACTCATAAAATATTCTCCGTGCACGAAGATCTCCAAGCAGGAAAATTGCTGTAAGTACTGCCTGGTTGAGTGGGTGTGATTGAGTGAGTGAATGAGACGTGGCCTGGCCACGACACGAGAGTGGACCTGAAAGCCGCAGTTCCAAATTTTCCCGCGAGGGGTTTGGTCGGCTGACGGGGAAGCGAATCGGGAAAGCTCGTTCACTCATCAAAGCCCAGATTCAGGGGAGTCTGGGGGAATCGATCACAAGAAGCAAAAAGAGGAAGGATACGTTCCTTTTGGGTTCAGGAAATTGGTAAACTCTTTTTGCTACGGGCTGATACGCCCAGGACGCAAACCGAAGATTCTTTCCTCGGACGAACAGACCCCCGGTTCAGCTCACCGGACGGGTAAGTAAGCCGAACGATTCGGGACCCGGTTTGCAAACTGTAACAGTCAGGGAGGAGACCCCTGCTCTTAGCCAGAGCTAAGGCTAAGAAAGGAATTTAGTGTTGCGATCCATTATCAAAAGGTAAAGTTTTTTTTTGGTTTTTTTCTTTTAAAAAAAAAAAAGAGAAAAAAAAAAAAAAAAAAAAAAAAAAAAAAAAAATGGGGCAAGGAAAGAGTAAACATCAGAAAGAATCAGAGAAAAGGCATGCTCCCAGAAAAGGAAAAGGTACTTTCGAAATCCCACCAGAAAGCCCACTGGGATGGATCTTAGAGCATTGGGAGAAATGCCCCTCTTTGAAAGGTAAGTCAAAGGAAAAAATGACTTATTACTGTATCAAAGTTTGGGGGGGTAAGGAAATACAAAAACATGTGATCTGGCCGATATTCGGCACATTTGAAAAGTGGATATGTAGGATTCTTTGCAGCTATGTAGAAAGAAAAAAATCAGTAACCTGCGAGGAAAGAGAGTATGCTCAGGTATGGTTAGAAGCCAGAGCAGGACTGTTTGCACTAAGAACTCAGAGGGAAACTTCAGAAAAAAAGGATGAATAGAATCCACTAGAATTTCTCCCTCCCTTTGTATCAGCAACCCCCTTTGTCCCTCCGGGACCTGTTAACCAGCCTGTGCCTGCCTCGGGTCCTTTGCAGGGGGCTCAGTTCATGGGACCAGGTCAAGCCACATCCCTCCCTCCCTTTAATCTCTGGGGAACGTCCCAACTGCCTGCCCCGCTCCTATCCCTGCCTCCAGAAAGAACCCCAGATCAAGAACCCCTTCCCATACCTTTAGACGCACCATCAAAATGGGTAGCGCCGTCTCCACAAATTCCAGGGGCGCCGTACCTGCAAGCGGCAGGACTACAAGTCCCGAAAGCCTCCACGCAGACTCCGCCTTTCCCACAGCCACAAGAAGCAGTTTTCCCCTGGGAAAAGGCCCCGATTTCTCAGCCACTTGTTCCCCCGCAGCCCATGGGAGCCGGAAAAACAGCTCCAGCGGGCTCTCCTCCAGCTAGCAGGACTCGGAGAAGGGCCAAGCTCATGAGTGAAGGGGGGAGTGAAAATGAAGAGGACAAACATAACCTCTTCCCTTTACGGGAAATCCCTACCGCACCCGGAGTTATCGGATTCGTAAATGTTCCACTTAACACAGGAGATGTGAGAGCTTTTAAGAAAGAAATGGGGCGATTATTAGATGACCCATTCGGAGTAGCAGAAAGGCTGGAGGACTTTCTGAGAAGTAGCATATACACCTTTGAGGACCTTATGTCCATCTTAAGAACACTATTTAACCCCGAAGAAAGAGATTTAATTCGACAGGCTGGGATCCGAGACTGGAATCGCCGTAACCCCCAAAGCACACCCGGAGACCTAAAATGGCCTAGCCAAAACCCGGGATGGAGTTCCCAGACTGATGAAGGTAGACGGAACATGATAGACCTCAGGAATATAATTATCCAGGGAATACGGGAGGCGGTGCCGAGGGGACAAAATATTAGTCGGGTGTTTGGGGAATGTCAAAGAAAAGATGAATCTCCCTCAGATTGGCTGGACCGACTCCAGAAAAGCCTACAGGTATATTCTGGAACAGACCCTAATTCCCCTATTGGAGAAGTGTTGTTAAAAACCCAATTTGTTGCAAAGTCTTGGGAGGACATAAGAAAAAAATTAGAAAAAATAGAAAACTGGCAAGACAAGGACTTACAGGAATTATTAAGAGAAGCCCAGAAGGTATACATGCGACGAGATGAGGAAAATCAAAAAATACAGGCCAAAGTTCTTGTTGAAGCTGTGAGAGAAGTACAAAAGCAAGAGAAGAGCTGGGAACAGGTAGGAACAACGCAGAGAAAAATGGACCGGCCAAATAAGAACCCAGGGCCAAGGGGAGAACTCCCAGAGTGTTATTATTGCAAAAAGAAAGGTCACCTAAAAAGAGATTGTAGAAAAAGAATAAATGATGAGAAAATTTTTCAGGAAGATTAGGGGCGTCAAGGGCTTTTTATTTTGGGGACTAGAACATCAAATGAGCCCTTGGTAAAGCTAAAAATAGGTCCCCAAAAAGAAGTGGTAACATTTTTAGTAGATACAGGGGCAGAGAGAAGCACAGTACAGAGACTGCCCAAAGGCTGTTTAAAAAGTGAGGATAAAGTAACAATAGTTGGGGCAAAGGGAGATCCATTCAAAGTATCAATAATTAAAGATGTAGAGATTGAATCAGATATTAAATTTTGCATAGGGAATTTGCTTCTGGTAGAAGAAGCAGACTATAATTTGTTAGGTAGAGACATGATTATAGCACTGGAGATAAATCTGATAGTAAAAGATTCACAATTAGTAGTAAGCCTATACAAACTGACTACTAAAGATGAAGACAAAATTAATCAAAAGGTTTGGTGCTCTCAAGGAGAGGTGGGGAGATTGGCAATAGAGCCAATTTCAATTGAAATAGAAAAGCCTGAGGAACCTATTAGAATTAAACAATACCCCATATCAGTGGAGGGGAGGAGAGGACTAAAACAAGTAATTGACAATCTAATTGAAAAAGGGACTTTGGAGCCTTGTATGTCAAGGCACAACACTCCCATCCTGGCAGTAAAAAAGAGTGATAGAAGCTATAGATTAGTTCAAGATCTCCGAGCAGTGAATGAGAGAACAAAAACAAAGTTCCCTGTAGTAGCCAATCCTTATACCCTACTGAATAGGGTATCTCCAGAAGATGTTTATTACAGTGTAATTGATCTTAAAGATGTGTTTTATGCGTGCCCTCTGGCCGAAGGGAGCCGAGATTATTTTGCATTTCAATGGGAAGATCCTGAAACAAACAGAAAGCAGCAGCTTAGGTGGACATCTCTGCCTCAGGGATTTGTAGATTCTCCTAACCTTTTTAGTCAAGCTCTTGAACAATTACTAAGTCAATTCATACCGGTTGAAAGAGCCAAGTTATTGCAATATGTTGATGACCTACTGATAGCTGGCCAGAGGGAAGATCAAGTAAGAGAATGTACAATTTTGTTACTGAATTTCCTAGCAGAAAAGAGATTAAAGGTTTCAAAATCAAAATTACAGTTTGTTGAACCCGAAGTAAGATACCTTAGACACTAGATTTCAAAAAGTAAGAAGAAACTAGACCCTGAGAGGGTTGCTAGAATTGTAGCGCTGCCCCCTCCCAGGACAAAAAGGGAGATCAGACAGTTGTTAAGATTGTTGAGATATTGCAGACAATAGATCGAAGGATACAGTGAAAAGGTAAAATTTCTTTATGAAAGACTAAACACAGATAGAGTAAAATAGACAGAAAAAGATGAAGCTGAGCTTAAGAAGTTGAAAGAAGCACTGATAACTGCTCCTGTTTTAAGTTTGCCAGATGTAAAAAGGCAGTTTCAGTTATTTGTAGATGTCAGCAATCACACTGCTTATAGTGTTCTAACTCAGGACTGGGCAGGGACCAAAAAACCTGTAAGATATGTCTCTAAACTTTTAGATCCAGTAAGTAGAAGATGGCCTACATGCCTACAATCCATCGTAGCTGTTGCATTGTTAGTAGAAGAAGCCAAAAAGGTAACATTTGGGGCCCCCCTGGTAGTTTATTCACCACATAATGTGAGGAGCATTCTGCAACAAAAAGCAGATAAGTAGCTCACTGATGCCAGACTCCTAAAGTATGAAGCTATCCTAGTACACTCACATAGTTTAGAACTCAAGACAACAGCTGCTCAGAATCCAGCCCAGTTCCTGTTCAGAGAAGCATTAGAAAAAACTGTTCACGACTGTACAGAAATAGTAGAACTGCAAACCAAGGTAAGACCAGACTTAAGAGAAGAAGAATTAGAAGAAAGAGAAAAATAGTTTGTAGATAGATCAGCAAGAGTATTAGAAGGTAAAAGAAAATCAGGATATGCCATAGTAGATAGAAAATCAGGGGAAGTAGTAGAATCAGGACCCCTGAATGCAAGCTAGTCTGCCCAAGCCTGTGAGTTATATGCAGTACTAAAGGCACTCAAGAGATTAAAAGGGAAGAGAAGCACTATTTTTACTGATTCAAAATATGCTTATAGAATTGCACACACTTTTAGTAAGATATGGGAAGAAAGAAGTCTAATTAACACCCGAGGACGGGGATTGATTCATGAGGAAATAATAAAACAAATTTTAGAGGCGATTAGGGGACCTGAAGAAATCTCTATTGTCCATGTCAGAAGACATCAGGTGAGTATGCAATTCCAGACCAGGGGAAATAATCTAGCTGACAAAGAGGCAAAGAGGGCAGCATTGCTCACAATAAGTATCCCTGAGGCTGAGAGAGAAGAACTTCAGGAATATCCCCCATGCCCATCTCAGAAAGAAATCGAAGAGTTTAAAAAGATAGGGGGTAAACTAGAGGAGGGGAGGTAGAAATTACCTGATAGAAGAGAGTTAGTTTCAAAAGAATACACCAAGAAAATTCTGAAAAGATTGCATCAGCAAACACACTAGGGAGCCCAGGCTCTAGCAGAACAATTTTTGAAATTCTTCAGATGTAAAGGGATTTATGAATTAGCCAAACAGGAGGTGCACAGGTGTATAGTTTGCCAGAGGATTAATCGAGCTACCTACAGACAAACAATTTTAGGAGGACGCCCAGTTGCCTATCGCCCGTTTGAAAGAATCCAAGTAGACTTCACTGATTTACCTAAGGTGGGGAGATATAAATTTCTATTAGTAATAGTAGACAAATTAACTCACTGGGTAGAAGCCTTCCCTAAGGCAAGAGCTACTGCCCAGACAGTATCAAAAGTATTGCTAGAAGAAATTATCCCTCGCTATGAGATAATAGATCATATCGATTCTGATCAGGGAACACATTTCACCTCCAAAATTATCAAACAGACTACAGAAGCTCTAGGAATTCGATAGCAATACCACACCCCTTAGCACCCCCAAAGCTCTGGGCAAGTAGAAAGAATGAACCAAACATTAAAGACTCAACTGTCCAAATTAATGATAGAAACAAAGATGTCTTAGGTGAAATGTCTTCCTTTAGCTCTTTTGAACATAAGAACTATGCCTCATTCAAAAACAGGGTTATCACCGTTTGAAATGCTCTATAGAATGCCTTATAAACATAGAATGCCTGTGGGACACCCTCAAATAGAAGATACCCAGATTCAACCATACCTAATTGCCATAAATAAGAATTTACAAGATCTACGAAAACAAGGGCTCATTTCTCAAAGTACCCCTTTGGGGTTTGCAATACACAAAATAAATCCAAGTGATAAAGTCTTAGTAAAAACCTAGAAAAATATACCTCTAGCACCTCACTGAGAAAGTCCCTTCACTGTTCTTCTCACCACAGATACAGCAATTAAGACAGCAGAAAAAGGGTAGACCCACGCTTCGAGAGTGAAGAAGGTAGACTCACAATACACTACTCAGAAATGGAGAGTGACCTCATCACCTAGAGAGCTGAAAGTCAAGTTGCAACAACACCGATGAATGAAGGGGATCAGATAAGGTGTGAAAGACCGGATTGTGAATGTTTTCCCTTTGTTCACTTCAAGTGTGTATATTGTAAATTGATTTGAGTTGTTCACTGTAGAGGGGGGCGTAGGCCAAAAAGATTATGTACCAACTGTTTAGAAAAAGAACAAAAAGAGACTAGCTATTTCTTAGTAATTGCCACTAACTTAAGTCTGCTAGAGTTAGATTCTCCAGAATAGTATTATATATATGCAAAGAGGACAAAAAAGCAATTAGACGCTAAAGTTGAAGTGCTCAAAGTCGAGTGCAGAAAGACAATCAAAGTACCTTGCTAGTCCGATACAATCAAGTTGTCCAGATAGAGTGCCTTTAAAAGAAGGTTTGCAGCTCAGACTAACAGGACTCCAGAAGCATATGCCTGCTGCCGAGAAGATGGATTACCCCGCCACGGGCTGCAACCCCGTAGGCGAAGGGAAAGGCAGAGGCATGTTGTGATAGAAAGTCCTCGTAGTCCTGAGCCGAGGGACAGGGGGACCCCCCCCCAAGAGCCCACAGAGGCTGACCCTCAAGAAGAAATGTGAACTATAGTTAAACATGGCACCAGAGGGAACCTGAAGTATCAAGAGCATTATGATTGTCCCAAAGATAAAGGAAAAGAGTATTATTTCTTTTATGACACTCAATACTAAATTTTGTAGATCAGAAAAAGGGGTAGAATGCCACGACTCAAAGGCAATTACTAAGGAAGAGCAATCCAACACACACGAATTTATTTAAGTAAATAAAAAGGTGGGGGACTGTAATAAGTAAAATAAATAAATTCGTGTGGGATTAAGCTATTAATAAAAAGATACCCGAGAATGCCTCCAGGATTCCGAAGTTCCCAAACACACCTACTACTGTAACAACAAGACAAAGCCAGAAGATGGCCCGGCCATTAAGGGTGGACCCTCGCTTCACAGCTCCTCAACCACTAGATACCAATCTTGGTGGAGATCCTGGACAATCAAGATCACCCCTCCCAAGATGAATTCCAGAAAAATTATCAAGCAACCTTTTTCATGCAGACAGGACTCTTTTGGAAACACAGCATACCTGGACTTTCAATAAACTTAGCCTTAGGGTAAAAAAACTGTATAAAACCCACGGGCTGAAACATAGCAGTGTGGCAGAGTTCGGAGGGTACTTTTGTACCGCCTCTCTGTCCACCCGGCATTCGATCGATGTTGTTTCTTTTTATTGTAGCTTTATTTCAGTGTTGAAATTGTGTAGAATAAATTTTGTTGTTTTATTTAGAATTGGCCTCTGATCATTTATAACAATCCCAACCATGTAACTGCAATTTGCCTGAAGGACTGAGCAGGGACTGCAAAGCTGGAACAATAAGTATCAGAAGTCTAATACAGAGGTTTAGGTTGCGACTATTTACCTGGATTTCTGCTTTCAAATTTAATGACAAATTTTAAATAGAAGCCAACAGGAAAGCTCTCCCATTTCAGGAACTAAACTGATTGCAACTTTTCAGATGGCCTTTAATTGTGGCTTACTTTTGAGCCAGCTGTTGTGTCCATACTATAAATTGGAAGAAAACAACTGTGGGGTGGACATTTAATTCTGTCTCTCTCGATAGCAAACATTAACCACTGGCCTGCTATCGGACCACCTGCAATGTGTTAGTCATTACAGAGGTCACTGTTACTGAACATTTTAAACTGTGAATAGCTTCGGTTTAAATTAGGTGTAAAAAAAGTCATTTCCTTTCAGTGATAAACTAAAACACCTGCAGCACAGCTCAAGTTTACCATGAGAGATATAAACTCTCACTCTGAAGTTGGGCTGACTGTTCAAGGACATACAAAACCACAGTTCTATAAGATAAAATCTTTCTAACCTAAATTATTACTGTGTTGCCAGATTAGGTGCTTACATGCCCAACTATTTCCCTAGATTGTAAGTTACTCTTGGAACAAGTGACATCTTCTGCTGTGGATATATTACATGACTTCTAGCCTCAAGTCACTCATAATCTAATTTTTCTTTTACCTCCAAAACAAACAAACAAACAAACAAACAACACACAAAAAAAACCCACCAAAAAACCCCCACCAAATCCAATCAACCAACAAAAAAATCTCAAAACACAAAAAACTACCCAAAATGAAACAACAAAAAAAGCAAGCCAAAAAAAACCACCAAAAAACCCCCACCTAATCCAATCAACCACCAAAATATCGCAAAACACAAAAAACTACCCAAAATGAAACAACAACAAAAAAAGCAAGCCAAAAAAAATATTAACCAACCAAACCAAACACAATAAAGAAAAACCATTTATTCTGTCTTTCTTTTCTATTATAAAATGACAAACATTGCATTTTAAATCCAAAGGTGACAATATTACAGCTGTTTCTGATTGCATCAATTTTAGTTTATATTATTAGATGTTATTTGCAATAGTTTCTGTGAGCCATGTTCAGAAGTGATGTTCAACTGGGGCAACAAGAAGCAACTAGGAGATTGGGTAAATATTAAATTTATACAGTACATTGACACAGATGACACCCGACCATTCTCCATGTACTCATGGACAGATTCTATTAACTTCAAAATTTGACCATGTGAGATTTTTAAAAATAAAGACATGAAATCAAGATATTATAATTAAAACATCCCAAAGACTAAGGACTGTGAAATATCCAGGCTGAAAATCTGGCTCTTCAGGCTCTGTAGTGCACGTTTAGTCACAAGATGTTTAAGCCTCAGTTTTACTCTCAAAAACATACCTGTACAATTCCAAATGGTTTGATTATGTGGTACATGAAACAACAGAGAGAGAGAGAAAGTCTGGTAAGGTACTCATTTATCTGCTCTTACAACTCTTTTCACACATTCAAACACTAGATTATGTTTAATTCTCATCCTGACATACTAATTTTCTACTTTGGCTGACTCACTTGTGGGTCCGTTCTCTCAAAACTTGTTGAGATTGCAACTTAGAACATTTGTTTTCAGCAGTCTGTATAGTATAAAGTAACTGAAATGCAAGGTTAATTTCAGCTGAGCTCACAGTATGCCTTGCAGAAGTGCATATCCCTTTCCACAAGATGCTGAAAAAAATCCTGAAAAAATTATGAAATACTGATAAGTAGATGAAGAATAAAAAAGATCTAGGTTTGCAAAATTTTCAGGAACCAATATTCTGGTGTTACTATTGTCCCTCCTACTACTGCTGCCTTAGCAGGTAAAGAAAAGCAAGAAGATAAGCACTAGAGAGCTTAGTTTTAAATATTGGAGGCAAGTCACCAGGGGATGTATTTTCCCTTAATGTTCCAGTATCTTTTTGCATCCTCAGTAGTCAGCTGGGGTTTGGCAAATGGTAACAGCTGAGTGTTTAACCACTAAATTTGCGTGTGTGTTTCTGTCTGTATCCAGTGTAATTAGGAATTTTTGCATTCCATATTCCAACCTGTTATTATCAGTCATTGCTGTAAGGACAAACTCTGCCTCCCAAGTGGCTTCTTTCAATACACCATAAAATGGAGCACTGGTGTAACAGAAACGAGTGCTGCAATGTGGGAACCAGCCAACCTTTCCCAGTGTCACATCAAACACAACACTGTGTGGTCACTGGCAGCTTTCCCATGCTGGAACAAGCCTGCCACGTAGATAATAAAATGCTGAAACCCATTAATAATATCCCCACTATTTTCTCCAGGTAATGACTCTCAAATGAGTGACCACACATTTGGTAGATAAAGGTCCAGGAAACATTTCACAATGCAGCTGCTTTTCGGAAGTCCTGTTTGCAGAACACAGGATAAACACAACTTATTTGAATATTTCCAGGCAACTCCTGATTGTCTGCATAGATACTTATAATTTCAAAATATACTTATGTCTAAGAAATACAATTCCTAAGTAGCTCTACTCTTATTGTAAATGTAACAAATTTTCCAAGGCAAGGAATATTTTGATCTTTTTTAAGATTACAGTAGCCAATACCATTAAAAGTCATTGAAAGTTACTTTTGAAAACAATAAATAATACCAATAAAAACTGAACAAAATATTTAAATAGATGAGAATTTCATCAACACAAATTCAACAAGTAAAATATTATCCTTTGAAATGAGTTCAAGTTAATTTGTGCAAATACCAATGCACTGGTTAAAAAAAATTAAATGAACAAACTTTTATTCAAATATTACTTTCTTCTGGAGAAAATTTGAAAAAAAAAACCCCACAGGAGACATATAATGTACCAAGGAAGAACATGGTGCTCAGCACACCCAAAGAAACAGGCTCTGTATCTGACTCACAATTTGGTTTTGGCTTGCCTCTCAAGAATATGAAATGTTTTTTTGGAGAGCCATAGACTGATCATCAAATATTTAGTACCTGAAAATGCATAAATTAAGAGAGCAATCCCAGAAGTTAGCCTGGCTTCTACCCTCTCCTTAAAGCTAAGAGAATATTCTCATCTTTGAAATACCATTTATTTCTTTTCCATTTACCTTCAGAATAAAATTTCCTAATACACTCCAGGAAAGCAAACCTCTCTTCCATTACAGAAGTTGCTTCCACACTTATAATCCTTTTATATAATATTTCCACAGTAATTTTTAATCTTGCATACAAAGCACGCTAACTTCTCCCAATACTACCCAGAATCTTATTGCTTACTTTCACCCTTTCAATTTCTTACATGAAAAGGGCACAACACACAAAGCTGTGACACTGCAAGGAAGATCATGAACCAGCCTGCACCAAGACCTTCCTGGTGGCTCTTCAGCAGAAATGTGCTCCACAATTTGTGTTGTTTCTCGCTCTTTTCTGCCCAATTCAGCCCAGAGAGAACAGTGGGATGAGAACCTCTCTGTGCTACTCTGTAGATACAGAGGATACAGTGCCTCAGCCAGGGCAGATTTTTGTTCCAGAGGCAGGAAATCTGGGCCAGTGTCTGTTTGTCACACTGGCCTGTACACCCCCATGGATGCTAGAACAGCCTCCTCCACTAAACTCAGCATCATGCTCCTCATGGGTAAGTTTGGCCAACAGCAAGCTGAGAGTTGGCAGTGATCAACAGCAAATATTTTTGCCTGTTATGGACTGGATTGTATAAACACCAATATCATTTGCTCACCAAGACTGAGGACTCTTCAAACTGCGGCTTGCAACACCAACAGAAATAAATATATTAATTGTTAAACTTGACCTTATAAACATGTGCAAGAGCTCAACATTTATCTCAATACATCGTGAACACTGTAAAAATATTGTCCAGATTAATCTGTTGCTAATTCCAGAGAAAATCAAAAGCAGCACACTGAAGCCAGTGGAGATGTTACTCCAAACTATGTCTCTGAATCAGACAATCATTTGCTTACAGCTTCATTCTGTGACTTTTGCACTTTGATAATGCTGCAATGAAAATTTCAAGAACAGAAGAAGGAAGGATAGCAGCTGTGAGACTTCACATCCCTTAAAAAAACAGGCCTATGTATTATCTATGACAAAAGAAGAATCTCAATTCAAAATAAAATGAACATATACAATATATTTCAATGGCATTTGAGGAATGCTAATCTATAGCTATAGTAAGCCATCAAGGACTGAGGTATTACTGTTGGAAAAAAAAAGTTTTTCTAAAATATAAAAAAGGTTTAAAGAATATAAAATATTTATAAAATATATAAAAATGTTTGGGGTTTTTTTGGGTTTTTTTTGTTTGTTTGTTTGTTTGTTTTTAATACATCAGCATCATGCTGTATGTTCTATTCAGAACAGACTGTTTCCCTGACCATGGAAATGGTTCCTGTAATTGTACTCCTGAGTAAGAATGAGCCTCTGCAGGAGCTGACCCATGAAGGTCTGCAGAATACTTGAGGGCAGCAAGAGTGTAAACTTATGTTGTTGTAAACATAGCCCTTAATCCATCAAAAGAAAAATATATGGATTCCATCTTTATTTATTTCTACAAGTCAGAGTCATCATGACATCTTTAAATACTTTGAATATTAGCGTGCTGACTTATGAACTAAAAAAGGCAAAACTTGACTCCAATAAAAGAAAAAGCCTCTTTTTTTGGCTTATTGCTCAAGAAAAAGCAGAGCTTTAACTGTGTTAAAATTAATAAAGCTGTTTTGAGAGGTCCTGTATTTCAATATTATTATAGTTGCAACAATTAAGAATTTGGCTACAACTTTGAGTCATGAAAATCCATCAATCTACGTAGATTTCATTTACTAAAGCTGCATATATGTGCAAGTACTTTTAAAGTTTGTCTAATGGAAAAAAAGCAACTTGGTTAAACCATATGCATGAAGCATTAATGAACATACACAACAAAGAGTAAAAACCCTCAGCATATGATACTGGCCATATTTTATCCAATAAATATACAATATGACTACTGAAGGTAAGAATAAAATGAGATTTTAACACAAACACTTAAATATGAAGGAAAATATATGACTGAACTGACCATTTACCACGAGTATCTTACTTTCTGAAATGTAATAGGGCATATCTGTTGTGACAAGTTGCTGTTAATGCTAGCAGTTTGCTGACCGTTTTAGACCAATTTAATCAGAGATATTACAGATCTTCCTTGCCCCTGCCTTGGCCAAGCTTCTCCCTCTTTCTTACACCAGCACTCATATTCCTGGGGCTGCACAGTGTGTCAGTTCTAGCAACTGACATGGATAAAATACAAGCATATTAAAAAAACCCAAACCCAAACAACAAATTTTTGTCTGTCTCAGCTTCCCAACCATCTTACTGTCTTTAAGGGCAGCAAACATGTAAGGACAGGAGGAGGGCAGGACCATGAACTATATATGTGTAGAATTATACCCCAAAGATTCAATCGTAAATTAGCACTTATCTGTGTACTCAGAAAAGAGGCTGGACATCCTGGGTAGAAGTAACATCAATGTCTTCATGATGGCCCTAGAACTTAGGCCTGTGCCCATTGGTAAATATGAGGGAGAAGAGAGGGAATTCTGACGTGTTAGGCAATGAAGATGGACCAGTGTGTGTGTGTTGGGTGTTTATTTTCTTGTATATCCAATGCAAATAAATATGCATCCAACATGAAGAGAGAAACCTGAGAAACACAAAGATTCTTATAGATGTTTCTTAATAAGATATTGAACACCAGTTTCTAAAGAGAAGTACGTAAATACAAAAAAAATAATTCTAAAACAACAAATCCAAACAACCTCAACCAAACAAAAAACCAAAAAAAACCCCCAAAAAACCAACCAAAAAAATAAAAAAAAAAACAAAACCCAACCACCAAAGCCCTCACCACAATTTTACACTGTGCAGAACATTCCAGTGTGGGGCAGTGAGCTTCTGGCCAGTGTCAACATGGCTGGGAGACAATCCCATCCTGAACTGTGTGTCCAGAACATGTCACCTCACTGTGAGAGAGACTGGGAGAAAAGAA
This sequence comes from Acrocephalus scirpaceus scirpaceus, assembly GCA_910950805.1. Taxonomy (NCBI): domain Eukaryota; kingdom Metazoa; phylum Chordata; class Aves; order Passeriformes; family Sylviidae; genus Acrocephalus; species Acrocephalus scirpaceus. The sequence goes on along the minus strand of OU383783.1, from coordinate 11,763,572 downwards.
GGGAATTCAGGAAAAAGCAAGGAAAGTGGTTTAGTGAAGGGAAGGAGATTTATGAGGAAAGACTTAAAAGAGGTAACAGACTGGCCAAACAATGACTAGGTAGGGGATATGAGGCATGGTAGCAGTCTATAAATATTTCAAGATATAAACACACAAATAAGACAAAAGAATTATCTAATGACATTCATGGAATATAACTAGGAGTTAGAAGATTAATGTAAAAAAGGAAAAATGTAGGTTAAATATCAAGGAAAACCTCTTGAAAGTCAGATGCCTTAAACTGGCTGAAGAAAGGAAATGATGTGTAGATCCTCTCTGGTATTCAGCAAGTTTTGTAACGAAATGAAATAATGCATTAACAAGTGTGCCATGGAGAAAATGCTTGCATTTACATGGAGAAAAGAGACTAAAATACCTTTAGCCTCAATAATGTAATCTTAAATTTATTCAATGTTAATTCATTTTAAAAACAAATCATCTTATTAATTTCCAATATTCAGTTGGCATTAACATTATGTAGCTAAAATATTTCTGTAGGTTAATAATTTTTAGATAGTAGAACTGTTTGAATGTTTAATTGTCATTCCTGTAAAGGTGATGACTAAATAGATTTTGTGTATAAACAGTAAACAGGCACTTTTTTTCAATCTAATTTGAAAAATTTTTGAAACTGTAATTCATAAAAAATTTTAGACAATTTCTTAGGTTCTTTTTTTCCTTATTTATTCCAGCATATCATAAAAATATTGTGGCATTATGTAGCCTACTGTTCAAAATTACAGCATGTTACAGCTCTTAAAATTCTCCTCTATTTTCATCATTATGACTATTAAATTCAAACAAATCTTAGATTTTATTGGTATAAAGTTATCTTTATAAAATTTCTGGTGTGTTTTTCTTACATAGAAAATTTATAATTTAAAAAAAAAGTCTTTGAAACTTCTGTTTCCCAGGAGTTATATGGATTATTATAACAAGTAAAATCCAATCTCCCTTATATTACTCTTTTTACCAATTTTAATAGAAAGTGTTGTTTAAATCCTGCTTTAAACCATAAAGCCCAGTTTAGTAATAACTCCTCTAATCTTAAATTAGATTATCTGTCCTAATGTAATGGTATTTAAGATCTAAATATTTCTTTTTCTTGACTAAGAGCACCAGAAAAAAATCCACCATTCCCTTAAATTCAGTTTCAAGTTTTCTGGTCTAATTTCACATACTTCTATTAAGGTTTTTATTCATCATCACATGATAAGTTTGTTAGTTAAAACCCATGATACCCATTAACAGTGAGTCAGCATGATAAGAGATATAAAAATTTCCAAATGCGAGCAGTAGCACGACAGAAAGAGCCACTACATTCTGCAATTTCATTCTCGAGACTAAAACATTATTTGGCTTTCTCTGCATGTCTGGCTACTCAAAATCACATTGATAAAAGTGCTTAAGTTGTCTTAGCTAATGAAGGAAGGATGGGCGCGTGTGTGGATATGAGTGTGCACGTGTAGCTACTAGGAAAAACTAGAAAGACTTGAGGAGAGAACTTTCTGAAAATATTTGCCTGTGTGCTTTCTTAGGGCCCAGTCCAACCCAAACGAGACTCTGTGGCTGTTGGCCATGGGAAGCTCAGTAAATTTCCTGTGTGAGGAATTCCAGTCAAACCCAAGCGTGCTGTCAGCTGAAGCCTGCTCTGTGACATCCTGCCTGGTGTGCCTCTGCTGGGCTGTCACAGGGGAGCACTTCTGCCAGCTGCAGGAGAGAGACACAGAGCTCTGACAGAGCTGAAAAAAGTCACCAGGTTCTTCAGAAGGGTCACACGTCGTTTTATTCGTTGCTCAGGCTCTGAGGGTTTCACTGGGAATCCTTTTATGCAGCTTGAAATTTATTTTTAACATATCTCTGTGTGAAATATGTGGAGGAACTGTGGTTTTCCAACTTAGTAACAACAAGAGAAAAGCTTGATGTCAGAAGAAAGTTCCAAAAGGCTGCTCTCAGGAGAAAGTCTCAGAGGCTACAGAATTCCTAGAGATCATTTCCTAGAAGAAATACAGTGCAGTCTCAGTGTGTGTGCACATATGTACACAAATGTATGACAAAGGGATCACAGATTATATTTAAAATGTCATATGCATGAATAAGGTTTTGTGTTTTATGAAAGATAAGCAGTCATCTGGACAATGATTTAATATAACCATGAATTCATTAATATAATATCCTATTATATATACAAATGTTTCTTTTGTTCATATAGCAAATACATTTTTGCTGAAATTATAATAGTATAATTTAGGTTATAATGTAAATGTGGTATAACACTGCAGGAATCACCAGAGTCACATTCATGTATATTGCATATTTTTGTTCAAATAAGAGCACTTAACACAAACCCTAATATTCTGTTACTAACCTTTAGAATTAATTGTCCTCCACAAGTGATTTGAAGTTGAAATATAGCATGATACACATCTAAAATAAATATTTTAGCAGTTCAGTGATAATGACTTCAGTTAAAATGCAGTTAATAATTTGCCATACCCTCTGGCTTACAGTTTGATCTCCCATAAGTTTCAGGTTGTCTCCCCTACAGGACAAAGCACATAACCCTTCCTCAGCCTCGACTGGAGGTCACAGCTTCAGTGAATCACTGTTTTCTAGGTGTGTGAAATTCAGTTTCTCAGTCTCATAAAATCCCTCATCAGCAGTCTCATATTTATATGTGGTGGGTGTTATCTGCTGTTGTAAAGAAAGGCACAGATACCTGAAATCCAAGAAGGATCAAAACAGGAGAGTCCGTGAGAACTTTACCTAACACCAAGAACAAGTTAGGTATACTGAAGACAAAAATTACGAACATAAAAAATGTTTCCTTATAAAAACAATGTACTTGTTTGCATCAGTTTCAATAATATTTCTTCTTTACTCTGGTTTTACCTTACTGAACTGAGATATTAGTACTTTATAGTCTTTTTCATACCATAATTATTGCAGTTCAATTACGCTCTTGCATATGTCAGGTACAGTGCAGTCTAATTTAATCTTCATTACACATTGCCATATTGCAATTATACATGCTATCAGAGTGTTAACACATATTTAAACCTGTTATGCCTTTGTCACTGATTTACAAAGAGGTACCTGAAAAGAAGCAGATGTCATAATTACGTGCTTATGCAGCTCATTTTATACTAAGTCTCAACGTAAATTGCAGATGAGCAAGGCATGTCCTGAAATTAATGTAGTGATAGTACACTAATGCTGTGATTCATTATGGTTTGTCAATGTGCTGCACTTCTGGAATGTGTGATAAAATTATATTAATACTGCCTGGTAATGAGATTAATGAATTTGTACATGGGGAAGAATAATGGTTCCCTTTGTTAGACTATTGAAAAAATAACATATAGGTAATTAAAAAGAATTAGTCAAACTCCGTACAACCCCATTTATATTAAATTAATTTGTCTGGCTTCATTTCTAATAATTGATCACTCTCTGTAAATTATAAAGCAATCTTCAACCATATGAACTACTACTGTAGGAGGAGACTTTCCAGAGTATTATGAACCATATCAAGGTGGTCCCTGTGGGTTCATATTAATTAAGGTTTAACAGTTTGGAAAATTGTAGCAATATTTTATGATTCATGTAATTAAACTCTGTAACAAAACGTCACAACCGCTAGTTATATCTGTGCCTATGATTTATATCTTACCCTTATTTCAAAGGAAGCAGAAGTAATGAAATATTCTTAAACACACAGACAATCAAAGGAAAAATGTACTGCTTGTTTTTAGTGTTGCTAATTAATTACATTAGCATTTCATTGCCTCTACTTCAGGCACTAATGGCCACCATCAGACAGTGCAAATTAGATTAATTTAATATTCAACATCATAAGCTTTTTCAATAAAGTCTTGATTCTGATCTCTGACTCGTTTTTCTCCTCTGTAATTCCACTTATTTCAATTGAATTTTCTCCTCTTTTCTGTACCAACCGTGCAGAATCTAACCCCTTCCTTCTTTAGTTTCTGATACGGTTAATACTTGCTAGAAAAAGCTTCTTCTGTAAACTGAAGTCACAGATCTTCTAAACAAAACAGAATTGCAGTTTAATGTGACTGATGCTGATTTTCAAAGGCTCACTGAATAAAATTGAAAGACTCTGTTTGAAACTGGGTACTCTTGTGGTAAATATTCTTGCATAATCTGCCATATTCAGTCATTTAGGCAATTAATGTTCTTGAGGTGTTGCTTTTCTCTGCTTGCTGCTGAACTTTCTCACTTCTAAATTTTTGTTACTAAATATTAGCACTAAAGATGAACTTTTAAAGTGAAATTTTGTTGGCAAAAAAGGGTGAAGAATTTGCAAGAAAGCTTTATTTTTGACTCATTTCTTGGATCTGAAAAGCATATTCTAAAAGACGTAAAATTGTTAGCACTCTCAGTGCAAAAATCAACTCCTTTTTCATTTAATGATATCCTATCATACATTGGTTCTTGGATGCCCCAAAACTACAACATCTGTCCTGCTGTGTGTCACTTGCAATTGATGGCACAACCTGCTCTGTGTGGGTCCAAGATTGACAGTAGATGGTGGATCAATGAAGCAGGGAGATGTCTAAATTCTATAAATTGTCCATAATAAAGACTGTTCTAACAAATCAGATACCAGCTTTCAGACTAATACAAATGCAGGGATCATGAATAAATTTAAAAAAAAAAACCAACCCAACAGCTTTCAAGGTTATACTTATTTCTATGCCCAAATTTAAGGTAGAAAGCAAAATTTTGTCTTTAAATAACTGTTTGGCTGTTGGGGTTTTTTTCCTAAATTCTAAAAATTTTCCCCAAAAAAGCTTTTACCTTTTATTTTCCAGGCTGAGGGGTATGTCACAGCTATCTCAGCTTGTGAGCTGGGGCTTGTGCAGGGAGTGCACATGGCTTGCATTGTGTGCAATGTACTCTGATGTGCTTTGGGCATTAACAGGATTCTTCTGCTTCTACAACAGTACAAAATTTGGTTTTCTGGTAGAAATACTATCTGTTCACAATGATCTCTGTTCTCAGATATCACAGTAATGGGCATCAAATAAGTACCAGAGAGGAACACTGCTTAGTGCAAATGAGCAACAAATGTAAGGCTTGAAGTGAGTGTTTAATTGACCTGCAGGACTCAGACCCGACTCTGACTGTACAAGGGCATGAGGCACCAAGCAGTCCTTGAGAATCTCTGATGAAAGAGGGCAGCATGTGTGTTAGGGACACTGGGTCCATTCTGTAAGGTGACAGGAGTCCCACAATCCCTCTGTGTGCATTTTGAACCAAAATGGGGAGGGAGTCCACAGAAATGGTGTGTCATTCTCTGCTATCTTTGCCAAAAGCCTGTTTCCTGTCAGGAAAATCAAAGTGACTGCCTCTCCAAACTTGTCAGTTACTCTCTTTAAAAGGAACAGCATTCTTATTCCATCTTTGAATTCCTCATCTTACTAATTTTTCCTACCCATTCTGTCACTGAAAAGTGAATTTCCAGTTCAGGTGTAAGCACACCTAAAATCTGTTTTAGCCAAGTAAATAGAAATATACACCATAATTACAGGGGAAAAAAATTACTCTGATCTGTTGGTATTTACATTCCAGCTTTAATTTTTGTGAGTTGGTGGGTTCTCCCCTGTGTGTTATGCTGTCTTTTTCCTGGAAGTAAAATTTAGCCTAAGGTTTATAGGTGCAATAGATAACAATTCTATCCTAATCTAGTTATGACAGATTTAATATTAATGGGACTAAGAGGAAAATCAGTTTCCTGACAAATGATGATAAAGTGAAATCTTTAAGCAATAATAAAAATCAACATGCCATATCACATCACCAGTCATTCAAAAGTGACAAGCAGAAACAATCTGCTGAGACAACATCCAACCACAAGCATAATCACATTTATGATTTAATTCCCATTTAACATCAATCACATCAAATTAATAACCACTCTCAAAGAAAATTAAATCCTAAGTGTATTTTTCCTTTAAAGTGTTATGATCAGAGAAGAAAGTCCTAATTAAATCTTAAACCAACTACATGTTTTATACATGTGACACCTGTAACTTGGCCAGCATTGTGAATTGGCCCCATGTGGATTTTCATCATAAAAGAAACTGACAATCCCTTCTAGCAGCTGCCATAAGTTTGATTAACGTGTAGCACATCCTTTTGTGGAAGTTCTTGTAAAGATTTTCCATTACTTTAATGACTGTGAAGCCATTTTGATTTAGGAAAATACCAGGCTGTGATGATTAGTGTTCGACGTGCAACTCAGAGACAAAGCTACAAGCCAATGTTTATTCTGCTCTTCCTATGAGTAGAGTGTTGGTCAACACCAGGCATCCTGCTCATACCTTATTTCATCTTCCCAAGTGACTTATTCAATGGGTAAGGGCAGTATAAAAACAATTTTTCTACGTTACTGTTGTGGTTCAACCCCAGCCAGCCACTAAGTCCCACACAAGTGCTCACTGCCTTACTCAGAGCCATTCTGTGATTAGGATACTCAGGAATTCTGAATATACTAAACCCAAAATTGAACTTTTAAACTTTATGCAACTCCCAAGCACTTCAATGTCTGACAGTGGCATATGAATGCAGCTGCTCATTTTCATCTGTAAAAGAGTCTGGACACCTCAGGACATACCTTGATACCCAAACTGTCCTTCAGTGGTGCAGCAGACTCTGCTGGAAACATCCCTGTACAAACTAGTGCCAGGATTCTGTCTTTCCCTTGGCTTTTGGTATATCTCCTGTTTCACAGATTGCAGAGGATTTGGTTATGTGACAGAAAAGCTCACCATCAGATGATTGTGCCTCGTAGAGACAGGAGACATTGATTTAAAGACACAGAAATTGAAAGTATAGCAGTTCAGGAAAAAATAAAAAAAAAATGCATGTTAAGATGCTCTTGGTGTTCACCCCAGCCCTTGTTATTTTTTTAATTTCAAACAATGTTCAACCCATTTAAAGTTTCCTAGTGTAAAACACAGGTTGGTGTTCTTGTACTTCCTACATGCCGTGGCAAAATAGTTCTTTATTTAAAGATGAAATAGCAGATGCAGATCTCTCCCTTATGAATTTTTTTTCTTCCCCTTCATGAAAGCAGAGACTTAGACAAAGAATGTATTTTGCAAAGAATGATTCAAGTGCAATAGTTAGCATGTACTTTTCTGCATTCCTTTAATAAGGTTCAGCAAGGGAATGTAGTTTGTTTCAGGAATATAGTTTGTTTCTGATCAGATTCTCACCTAGATCAAGCAAAAGTCAGTCATAATAAATCAAGTAACATACAACATATCTTTAAAAATAGTCTTTGCAAATCACAGTCCTATGATGACAACCAATTCCTTCTTGCCTTTTTAATTATAATGCTATAGAATCTTATAACATGCAAGTCTGTTATTATAGATTCTGCTGAAATATTCAGGGCTAAGTAAAGATGTGAAGACACCTTTTTGAGACAGAATATTGGCAAACACTCTCCTATGCCTTACAGCAAGAAAAACAATCCTGCTGCAGCTGTTGTGTTTATTAAAAAATTCATGCTATAAAAGTGTTACCTGAACACAAAGTATTTTTATTTAAACCTCCTAAATTGAGAAGCACATTTCCTCACATGATTATGAGATCTCCAAGGCCTGCTGTGGATATCTGGCATAAATTGGTTAATTCAGTCTCACTTAAAAGTTTCCTGAAGTGTTAAGCCCAGATTTTAATGCACTTTGTCACTGAAGGTGAGCCTGTGAGTCTCTTCAGTACACCAGGGAACAGCTACTCACATGTGCAGTTCCAGTGTCTTCCCAGGAACTGGAGGGGAATGGCTGCACCAAGTCATAATCTATCCCTCACAGACTTCTCAATAACATGAAAACTACTCAGCACAAAAAAAGAGTTTAGATTCTGGTCATAATCACAGTAGTATAATATTTTTTCCATTTGAACTAATGGCTAATAATTTGAAATAATAAGGTGTTTCTATGCACAGCTGGCATTCAAAAATACAGCATCCCTGCCATTGTGCATTTGTGTACATATGTATGCATCTGCCTTGCCACATGTCTACACAGATTGAAGCAGAATTAGGAAGAATTGGTGGAGATCCTGATCTATGAGTTTTAAATCATCAGCCATATAGAAATGGATGTTACTGGAACCATATGAGTACACAGGATTGCTATGTCATTGGAAAAATTTAGGTCTCTCAAGTGAAATGTATTCAGCATTCACAGCTCAGGGTGAGCAGCCCTCCTCTGGGTCCAGTGCAGCAGGTTAACTTTATTATGTAAGCTTTATTATGTAAGCTTTGCACCTTGCAAATTATTTTATCAGTCTTTGATCTATACATACATTTTATCTAAACTAAATTTGGATAAAATGCATATGAGTAACCATGCAAACAAGGAAGATCCTTCTGCATTCTACAGGTTGTGTAATTACCAACAAAACCCAGATTAATGAATCTCCCCCTTGTACCTTTCCACTTCTCAATTTTTCTCTTCTTTATTAACTGAAGTTCATTTATCTTTGAGCTCAGCTTGCCCAGCCCTAGCATGAGTTGGCAGCAAGGAGTGCTAACCAAAGCCTCCGAAGGGGTGGATCGGCACTTCCTCCCAGAATTAAATGCAGGAAACCAGTCACATAAGCAGGAGGTTTGAGAGTATTAGCAGTGGTTTCAGGGGAAATTAATCTTGTTCCAAGGAGTAAATCTACACGGTGAAAGCTGGATCAAAATAAAGCACTGTACTAACAGTGAAGGCTGGACAACTTGTACTACCAGAGCAACTTCTCAGGGCTGTCTTGAGTTTCACACAGATGAAAGCTTTAAGCCACCCATACCTAAATAATCCATCAGCTTTCTTGTCAGCTCCTTTCTCCTTGTATTCTATTGCTAAATACCAATGTCTAAGATGCACACAAATATGGCACACTCTGTTTTATCAAAAAATATGCTTAACCTGACAATATGTACTAAACACACCCAAAGTTTTGGACCACTTTGAACTTGCTGATCCTCTTGACTAACCAAGAACATGCTTTATAAATATTCTTTCCATTTATTTTCTGAAGTGGTTCAGTTTGTGTCTTGTTTTAGAGATTAAAACTTGTTACAAGATCATTTTCATCAAAGATTGGAATTGTACAGATCACCTCATCAGATTTATATAGGCAGCATTTCAAATTTTCAAAAATTGAGCAAAGAAGGATGACTTAATGGATAAAGTTAATAACTTGTCTGCTAAACAACTTTCACTAGATGTCCCTTTGCTCACTGTACACAAAAAACTTTGGGGGTCACCTGCATTCCAAAAACAGCAGTTAAAAATTTGTATTTAATTCCTGCAGGATGTCTACCTCTGGCCATTTTTTTTTTTTTTTCCATCAAGTAAAACCTGACTTGGAGGCAGTTACCTGTGCCCTGGCCCATTGCATCTTGCTCTTATGTTTTCCCCATTTAGAGGGGTGTCACTGACACTTCCCATATGCTCTGCTCTTGCAGGGGTAGCTGTGTCTTTAGCCAGCATCTGACAAAAGAGCAGGGCAGGCTTTTCAATGAGTACTTGGTAGTGAGGTGCTCAGCCTACACTGACTGCTAGCAATTTCCCTGCCAAAATTATGCTTAAAACAGACTATGAAAAATGCTGTCCCAACTGAATGACCTTGCTTTAAAGACATGTGGAGACAAGACAAACCGTAGTCAGCTTTTAATCCTGCCTTTCATAAATAAATATAAAGAAAAATTATTGCAGAAAAATTTAGAAAATTATTCTTCTTTAAACACAAGCCTAATTACAAATGAACATCAGCTATAGGCTATCAACTAATGCTGTTTATTACATTGATTATAACAGGGAATCCCTAGGGTTAGTTGATGAAATAAAGATTTAATCTGAGGGTAAAGCACAACAACAAAAATGTAGCTAATTGTAAACAATAGTATTCCAAGTCCAGCTGAGTCCATCAATATGAAAACAGAAGTTAACCTCATCCTTCCACTACTGTAAACATATTAGATGCTATTTATTGTGATTACATGTGTGTGGCCTGTTACAGCCTAAATAGGAACATTTTCGTGACTGAAAGACATAAACATCAGATAACTAACATCATTATTCCCATTTGAAGGATATAAAACCTAAATATTAATTTTAATATTAAGATTAGCAAATTGGGAAATCACCCACACCAAAATCATTGCAATAATATCCATTGCTAATAAAATATGTGAATTCCAAGAATATTGAAAGTACAGGTGGGAATCACCAGGAGTTTATATGCTATCCTGACACACGTCATAAACAGATTTCATACAAAAAAAGAATACAGATTTTCCACCAAAGCAGAATGAGTCACAGTAATGGGAATTAAGTTAAAAGATATTAAAAAAAACCAAACAAAACCAAGCAACAAAACCCACCCTATGGAAGACATTGCTGGTAACGAGAGAGGAGCAGGACCCCAGCAGGGCTGGGGACAAGGTGCAGTGGCCACAGGTAGGGAGGAGGCACTGCCAGTGTCCAGCTGTGCCATGGGGGTTCCGACACCCCCAGCAGCTCCCTGTGGGGCCAGTCTGAGCTCAGCTGACCAAATTCACCCAAAACCACCCCAAGTAATCACAGCCATGTCACCAGCACAGCCAGGCTGTCCCTGAAGGCAAAGCAGCTGCTTTGTAGATCCAAAGTTCTGAGCTTTCCTAGCCCCCCTCTGAGCCATGCCTAGGGCTCTGGGCTGAGCTGGCTCCCCTCTTGGCTGAGCATCACACCATCCCAGTAACTCCTGGCACTTAGTGCAGACCTCAGCAGCACTCCAGGCTCAGTCCCGTGGGCTGCACCACTGGAATATTCTGCTGTTTGGCTGTCACTGACACCCATTACCAAATCTAAGAGAAAAATGACTTTGGGGTTCCCTGTTCTGTGCCTGTACAAGACCTTTGCTATGTGAACGCTTGACACCCAAAAAGTTGATGTGCTATTTTTGGAGCAGTGCCAAGGATACTGAGGGGATATTTTTGGGAGTACCATGACATTGCAAAAGACTGTGGTTAAAGACTTGGGAAAAGGCAAGGCTCAGCTACCTGCCAGGGGTGCTCCTTTACCCAATGGCCTTCAAAGGTGTTACCAGAGACATGGAGTGATCAGAACTCTGGAAGTCTGTTCAAGAGGGGAAATCACAAAAGGACATTGGAGTTGCAATCTGAAACCATGGCAGATTTACATTGCAGGAGTAGAGGCTGAGTCTTGGCTACAGCCTCCCCATCTGAATCTACATTTTCACAAAGGCAGCCCTTTCATGTTTTGAAATTCATCTGGAAAAATTTGGATTCCTTAGACATTCTGCTTGCTCCACACTGCTTTTTCCCATGCTGTTCCTCATTTCCAAGTAGTTCCTACCACTATTATTTTAAACTTTTCTCAGTATTGCTTTTGCTGAAATATTTTAATACTGCATGCATTTAATATCAGCCATCCTTAAGAAAGTTTTCTTTTCCTGCACTGTTTTTCTTGACATTGTTATCATTACTGTAAGCATTGCTTTGAATAATCAAATGGTGGCCTGCAGACACTGAAAGAAGAAAGGTCAGATACTGTATATGACATATGATTTGCACATCCTTGAAAGGGAAATGAGTCATCTACATAATACAAACAATAACTCAGTTGCATATGACTGAGATGCTAAAGATAAGATATGTTTATAAATGAATAAACTTCCTGATTATAGTGACATATTATAGAGATTTTTTTTTTAAAAGGACTATTTTTGTTGCAAACTTTAACTTAAAAATAATGGTGAATACTGAAACTCAAGGTCCATGTGATTCATAGCACAATGCATTTTTATTTTGTAGACCCTTCTTAAGCAGAAAAGCATCAGTGGCTTGTTGCTAATAGCTGAACCTCTCAGAAACACAAAGTTGCTTTTAAGTATGGAATAGAGTACTCTGCTTCCAAATATTACTGCATGGATATCACAAGAGTTCAGCTCTTCTATTTTGGCATTGGACCCAAAAAAAAAAAAAAAAAAAAAAAAAAAAAAAAGACACAGTGTTTTAAAAGAGTTAGTGAAAGAAAAGGAATAGAAATGAGCCTTATCAAACCAAGAACAAGAATATATTTACTTCCATTTCCAACTCTTCCCATGTCATACAGTAGTGTGAACAGACCCTCCAAGTAAATACCTTTCTAGACAATCAGATAAGGAATTAAGTGCAGGAGCCAACCTTCTCAACTCAAAAGCAATGGAAAACACTGTCATTGTCCCTCTCCTCCACCTATCAACCCTGCTGGAAGATAATGTACTGGAGGGGCACTACAGAACGCTAACCCTAACCCCAAACCTAACCCTTAAACCTAACTCTCTTCTCAATTCTAAAACAGTGACCAAACACTGTCATTGTCCCTCTCCTCCACCTATCACCCCTGCTGGAAGATAATGCTGTGGAGGGGCACTACATAACCCTAATGCTAACCCTTACCCTGACCCCAACCCAAACCCTAGACCCTTGGTTAGGAGCTAGGGTTTGGGTTAGGGATTAGGGTAAAGGTGTTAGGATTAGGGTAAGGGTGCTAGGGTTAGAGTTAGGATTTATGGTTGGGGTTCAAGTACCCATGGTTACAATTAGGGTTAATGTTGGGGTTAGGGATAGGTTTACCGGTTGAGTTGGGGGTTAGGGTTTGGGCCCCAGCCATAACCCTAACCAAACCCTAACCCTAACTATAGCCCCAAAATCTTACCCGAACCCTAACACCTAATCCCTTAACCCTGACCCCTAAGCTTGACCTTAACCCAAACCCTAAACCTAGACACTAACCCCAACCCTAACACGGACCCTGAGCCTAATCCTTGACCTTAACCTTAACCCCATATCCATAATCAAAACCCTTACCCTAGACCCTAATCCTAAACCCTAGCCCTAACCCAAACCCCTAATTTAACCCTATCTCTGACCCTAACCCTAACTCACCCTAACTCACCCGGACCCAAACCCTAGCCCTGACCTTTACCCTAGACCCTAACTCTAACCTTAACCCTGGGAACCCTAACCCTGTCCCTAGTCCCCTAATTTGAACCCCTAACCGTAACCCTAACCCTGAGAGGAACAAGGTAGCAGGGTCAGTTCCCTGTGCTTGTTGTGCAGAGCCCTGTCCCCTGCTCCACAGCTGCTCACACAGGTTCAGCAGATATCCCCAGTTCAGCTGCTGCAGAGGAGCTTCCAAATGGAGAAAAATATTCTGAACTTCCCAATTTCCCTTCCTGCTTTGCAATGCCTTTGGTGATCACTTTGGCTCACTTCCACACTGCACAGCAGTGGAGAGTATTTGATCTTTTGCTAGGATACCTCACAGCCTTTCCCAGATGAAAAGTTCAACTCAGCTAGGTGATTAGGAGTCCAGTTTGAAAGCACAGCAGGATAAAGAGCTCAGATTAAAATCAGAAATATTCCAAACACCACAGCTCTGAGAGGGCTGAAGTTGAAATTAAACACTGGAGTCAGCACAATACAAGAAATTCACAACCAACTGGTGTATATCTTGCATAATAAAAGTTTAACCACATATGTTCTTAATATACAGGATAGAGACCCAAGTATGACCTGGATAAATCCACTGTAATATGAACCAAAACCTTTGTTGCGTACCTTCAGCTTCATCATCTACCAAGCTGAATCTTTGGAGTGCAGTCAGCTGAGCCTCAACAACAAATATCTCCATTTATCTGTCTGGTTGTTTACAAACAACTGATAATTATTTATATTATCACTGCTTCTATAATGTATTTTATCAGTTGCTGCTTTTTTTTTTTTTTTTCATTTTGTATAGTCTTTCAACTGTCATAAACCAGTACAACAATCTGTCAACATGAAATAATTAATAATTATTATGTGAGTGACTGATTTACTCTGGAGAACATGAAAGGCCATGAAACCTGGAGTTTCCTGGTCTACATAGTGTGCACAAAGGAAATGAGCATAAGCAATCACTGTCAGCTGTTCTTGTAAGTAAGAATTGAATCATTTATCTGTCTGCATGTATACATTATCATCATCTCCCACTCTGAGGTAAGCCCTAATAGCACTTTATGGTACAAATATAGGTTGTTACAAATATTTCATAAGAAATACTACTCATTCCTTTTGAGAAGAATAGTTGATCATGTACATATTTAGCATAAAGTGGGAAATTAAAAAATTTTATTCTATGGCTCTACAACATATTTTGGTTTTGTCTGCAATAATTAAAACACAGTTGAATATCAGATATAATTCAAATTGATAATGCACAGTAATAATAATTTAAATGCTTATTTCTTTTGTTCTTTTCCTTTCTTTTGTTTTCCGTTTGTTGTTGTGGTTTTTTTTTTTTGTCTAGTATTAAACACCTGCAAATACCTTCAACTGTTTTAGTACTTCAACTATTTTAGGTTTTTATTTCCCATCAATATGCAGAAGTTATACCATAAACTTAATTTGTATCCATGTGATAATTTAAATCAATCATATCTTAGAGTGTCTTGCTCTAAGTCTACAGAAAAACTACTTTTGATGTAAATGGAGACAGAGAATACACTTATGGCAGTCACAATTGAATGTTTCATTCCACCTCAGAAAAAATCCAAAAATCAAGGTAAAACCTGAAAGCTTTTTTGAGCAATCACATAACTCAAAATAAAATTTATTTTTTACTTTCTATGTGAGCAAGAAAACATGCTAGTAGGCACCAAAGCAGTGTAGAGAAATACTTACAGCTGTCATTTTTGTAACAAATAAGGCTTTATGAATAATCAATTGTTTTGAATATTGGCTAAGCCACTTTCTGAAAAATTAAGAGACAATTTTCCTTTTCCACCTGGGGAAATAAATTAAATTTAAATATACCTAATTTTAAATAAATAATAATTAAATATTAAATACAATATAAAGAAACATAAAGATAGCTAAATGTGGTAGAATGATGTATAAATATGTGTTCTTACACAGAATAAAGTTACACTTGCAAAGAAGTTAATTTTGATCAGGATGTTTTTATCTTGTGAAGCTCAGGTCTTTTGATCAAATGAATTATTTTTGAGCGTGACCCATCTATGACAAGGTTTGTATGATGTGGGAACCTGTGAAATTCCTGTAGGCTGGAAGACACAGGAGATCCTTTCTAAAATTGCATCCAGTGCTCCCAAGGGACAGCTTGAATGTCTCCTGGATCTGACAGCCCAGTGCCTGCAGGCTTCTCGCTCACCCCAAGCACCCCCAGCAGTGGGACCAACACAAGGGGAGCAGCACAGTCTGAGAGCACAACTGGGAGAGTCTGCAGGTAAAGCCCTCCAGAACAACAAATTCAAACTGACTCTAGAGAAATTTCTCTTTCAGAGTTAAACTGGAGTGTGGACAAACTTCTCAATTCTTTCCCAAACTGAATTTTCCACAACCTGTCTGTGTGTTGTACAGTTACAGCTTGAGAGGGTAAAAATGTATGAAAAAGCCACATGCACCACAAAAGGCAGGTGGAGGACACTGACACCGAGCATTCCTTACCCCATCTCCCCTCCTGGCTGGCAGGAGGTACCCAGCACGACCTGCCTCTGCTCTTCCCTGCTGGCACATCCTGTCCTGGGGGCCCTGCTCCATCTCTGCACATCTCCAGAGCTGAGATAACTCATGGACTGCTGGAAGAGCTCTGAACCTTTTATCATGTTTCTCCCTTTCTCCATTCCTTGTACTATACTTGACTTTAAAAACTTTCTCCGTCATTTAAAATGGAATTTATTTGTGTTTAATTGAGAAAAGTAACTTTAAACCCTTGACATCACTGGGGAAGAAACAGAGCATACACCCAAGCAGGTTTACTCCCAGACTGTTTTCTGGTACTTATTCCAATAGAATGCTAATAATTATGTTAAAAAGCTAATTTAAGAAATCCAATTTTTGGAAAATGGGTTTTCAAAGGGCACATTTAACAACTAGAGAAAGTTCGATCTGATTTCCCCATTAGAAGAAGAAGGAAAATCCAATTTTAATCTATTTTTGTTCTCTTAAAAAGATGATATATAGAAGTTACTTTGAAAATCATCCTTTCAAAGCAGAACCTAGTATAAGCATGTGCTAACTTGCAAAGTGCAATTAAACTATTCCGATAATTCTGCCTGAAAAAATTAGCAGCAGTATTAAGAAGGCAAGTTGTTTTCAAAATGTCCATGGCAGAAATGCTTCTGTGTTAAGCTGGTATTGATTCTGAAACAATCTTACACATGATAAATGAGAGCACATTTAGGAGAGGATTCAGTCATAAGAGCTCACAAATCAATCAGCTTGTCAACAGGCAGACCAAATTCAATTTTTATTCTTAGTAAACTCTTATTTGGTGGTAGGCCATTGTTTACTTTGAAATTGCTTTACAAAGGAATGGGGGAGGAGGGGAAACATGGGCAAGACAAGCTTTCATCAACATATTAGAAGTTGGTGTTTCATTTAGGGCTGGGACAGGGAAAATCTGATTATCCCTTGGATAGTGCACATCTTTTATCTCCTTCTGGATGATCATAAACATTTGCTCATGTAGTTCCCTTTATCTGCAGCAACATCTCATAATAGCTCTTGCACAGGGAGACATGGCATCACTAATTTGTGGCAGAGCACACTGAAATTGGCATGTCATATTCTTAAGCAATAACCTGATGTATCCAAGAACTGCTGCATCTCTTGGCAAGTCATGTCATATTTCTGACAAGCAGGTTTTTTTGTATTCTGATAGCTCAAAATTGGAGTTGGAGTGAAATGACATGATGAGAAAAACCACTAAAAAATCCCCATGAACCTATTTTCCAGAATTCCCTATCTTCTGGTTCTGAGAAACTCATCAAAAGTAACCTGGTTGGAACTTGAAAGGTTATTGGAACACCTCCCACTTAACATAATTCAGTTATACAACCTATAAGTGACTGTGCAGTGATCTCACTGCTTGATTTCTGAAATGTCAGTATTTCAGTCTAGAGAGTCCAACCTGAGAGCTACCAGCCATCCATGTGGTTGTGGAGGGATATCCTCTGTGTGAGGCCGCTCAGACACTTCCCTCTTGCCAGCCTAAAGAGGACTGATTTTGTGGAAGAATGTAGCCTAAACAAAAAGCCAGTTGAGTAAGTCAGTTGCTGAGACTTACACACAAAAATCCCTTAAGCAGGAGTCCAAGCTGAGTGTTATTACACCAAAGCATCACAGAGAGCTGCACTGCAGGAACAAGTACAGATACTCTGAGTCATGGGTGATGCAAACATTTTTGGAGATTTCTCTTTCAGGATTAACTTTTGGAGAGCAGAAATCAGAATATGAACTATTCCTATTACTCCCTCCCTCTTCATTACATATAAAATGAGAGACTTGGAGGCAAAGGCTTTATGAACATAGAACAGAATTCACTGGTGTTTTCTTCCCTACACACAAGTTTGTTTTCTGTCATGATTCTTCTCCTCATTACCTCCTTTACCTTTAGATAACTATTAGAAAATAACATCCTTCTAGTGCCAAAGTTGGATTTCCCTCACCCTTTTGGTTGATAAAACTAGAAATCCACCAGGCCCATGTATTTCTGGAAAGCACATGCCTATTTGTTTTTTTTTTCATTTAGTCAATATTTATTATGTTCTACCATCTGAAGATGCTTATGGAAGAGAACTTTGTGTGGATTTAGCACATATTGTCAAACAGATGTCATACAGAATTGACATTTGGAGCATAGATCTATCCAATGAGGGATCTTTTCTAAAGATAAATTAAGAAAGTAAATTAATCAGTTTTGTCATAGACACTCATTAGGACCACAAACCTTGTGGGATGGGTTTTAGTTTTTATTCAACAGGGAGCCAGACTTGGGCAAATTCAGTTTTGGTTCCTTAATCTCATTAGTTTCTGTTATTGTACTATAACCAAATAAAAGACTAAAGTAAAACCCCAAATATGAACATCTCTAAATACTGCAGTCAGAATTTGCAACAGCTTGTGCATTTCATGGCTGAGATTTTAAAGTTGCATCCAGCTGACCCAGAGCTCCAACTCCAAACATTTAAAACCTAATAGTTTCCAAAATGCTAGTCACAACTGGGAAACTAAGAATAGCAATATATAAGCTTAAACAGTGTCTTGCATGAAAGACATCAAGACTGTGCAGAATACAGCGGCTAACTCAGCCAGCCTGACCTCTCTGCAGAAAGAAGATATGTACAAGGAAAAGCAATTCAGCAGACTTTGTATTTTAAGCCTGTGAGGGTCCCATATTTCAATCGTTACCATGATGTCTAACATCTGAAGGTGAGTGAATTGTAAAAGACTCTTCTCATCAGCCTGGGAAAACATGTCTTACAGACACTTCCAAGATAACAACTAGGAGATGATTAAACATCCTCCAACAAGTTCAACTCCTCCTCCTTTCCCCTGTCTCTTAAAACAATCAAACTTACAGGAAACCCCTAACAAACAAAAGCATTTGGAGGAAATATTGTGTTCTGCTTCTTGTGGTGTAAAGGAAGAAGACAAGAGTATCTTGTTTCACTGTTGTGTTTTAATGAGAAAAACTACCCCCTTGCTTTTTATCCTTCAATTCAGAGCACATGAGAGGCATACTGGAACCCAATAATACTTCCTTGAATGACCAGTAAAAACCTGTTAGTTCCATTCATTTTAAAATAATAAAAATTACCAGACTCTCATGTCAACCTGAGCAATCTGTTAAATGCAGGCACTGGTAAATGACACTACTTGAATAATAATTAATTCCTACATGACTTGGAAGTACGTATTCAACTAATATGAGACATGAAGGTATTTGCTGAGTTTTATTGGATTTTAAGCACAGGTAATTTGTTTTCATTTCCTTCTTTATCATAGATACTTTTCCCATTTTTACTATATAAAATCAGAGTATCATATTCTCTGTTGAAAGCAATATTAAATTACTTTTAGGAAACAAAGAATATTATATATGTTTTTTTCTGATCTGCTTTTAACCAGAATAAAGCTGCACATCTGGTATATTTTAGTTTTGGGATATGGAATATCTCTGTCTTTCCCAAACATTGTCTACTGTAAACCAAACTGAACAACTTTCGGAAGTGTTCCTTTTTCACTGAAATTTGAACCCTATGGAGAATGCTTGGCATATGGATTAAAAATGGATGTGAAAGACCAGTCGTGATTGGAACAAAGGGTTTTTTTTAGACCACAGGAATGGATATAAACTTGAAGGTGCAATCCATCCTAGCTTCAGTTATTAGGATATATAATTCAGAAATCAGGACTGGATCTAAGCCAAAGGTGATAAATGAAGACAGCATACTTATAAATGATGGCATTCAGGAAGGAGAAGTACATAGGGGTTTTTTTATGGATTCTAAGTGCATTTTTATACAGGAATCAAATTTAAAGTGCCAGGATACATATTTCAAATGAAACTGAAGTTGTACTATTTATTTCGGCACTGAGTCAGAAGTACAGAAAAGCCAAGCAAAAGGGTGGTCCTTTCCATTGTTTCTTCATAAAAACCAAGTGTCTGTGTTTAAATGCAAGTAACACAGGCTTAAGGTTATGTTAATTCCTAGCCTGATGCAAACTGAACTCTCTATGCTTTACAATTACAATATAACTCCCAGGGTTTTATTACAGAGTAACAGAGCACTTCCTGAATAAAATTAATCAGTAAGAGTAGAATCCTTTTCCAGAGGACTAAATTCAAACCATCACTGTTCACTTTTATCAAAGTTCTTTGCTTGATAAAAAGAAAGTAGCCTAGCCAGCCGTTCAGCTGCATTTTTTTATCTGTAGCTCTCACTGGCTGAAGGAAAATCTGATTACACAATAAAAAGATCAAAATATCAGATCTCTTTTTTTATGTATTTGAAATAACAAAAAAACCCAAAAAACATCTCTGGCCTGCCCTGTGGAACTAGAAAGCCAAGGTAAAGCAACACAGACATGGAAACAGCTTTGGTGCTGAGAATCCAAAGCCCCATACAAATACTGAATGAACCTCAAAACCCCAAGGCTAAACTGAATTGTTCATCTGCTCCCCCTGAACCTATACTGAGAGGAATATAAAGTGAGAAAAGCATTTTTCTTTACTTCATGGATCCTTTTAAACTATGGTAGAAGTAATGGAGGTCAAGCATGGCCTCATTTTATGGATTGCTATTCAACGATAGGAAAATATGCACTGATAGAGTTGGAGAAAACAAGCCTTTGATTGGACAGCATCTTCCCTTCCTCCTCATTCATTTTATGATGCGTGCCCTCAATTGCAAAACTACTATAAAAAGCTTCCTGAAATTCTTGGCACTGCCACAGATCTGATTCCACAGTGGCTTCCAGTGATTAACAGAATGCTAGAAAGTGCAAGACAAACAAAGATCAGGTGAATGGGGAAAAGAAACGAGAGCACCATAAAAAGTGCACATAAAGTACATTCCGCCAACAGAGCCAATACTTATAAAAGGAGTGTAGGTTTTGAAAGTCAATCCCTCCCATTCTGAGCAGAAACCAGATGAATTTGTAAAGGTTGCATTTTCTGTGTCTATGGATATATTTTTGAAAAAAAATCAGAACTGCAGCTTAACTGGCAGAGAGAGAGCAACAAACACAAAAATTCATTTGTTTCACTGAAATCTCAGTCTGTATCTGAACTCTTTCATTGACCAATAGTAAACTCAATTGTCTGCAAATAAATTATTAAAATGCTAACTATAAGGTTGTACATTATAAATCCTGACTATATTATAATTTTTGTTCCTCCAAGCAGCTCCTTAAAATGCATATTTAACTAATTTATCCTACCCTTTGTGCCCCTGTGGCCCTGGAAGGTAAAGCAACATTGCTCATAAGAAATATTAACATTGCCTGTTTATCAAGGCATCCGTGAAATACAAAAGCAATAAAAGTGCTAGCGTGCACACTCATTTACTATTGAAATATCACAAAAATTATTCAGTGTCAGAAATCTAATTTTGTTTGATATTTCTATATATTTTAGCAGTTAATTTTTTCAGTATTACTGAATTAATATGCTTTGAATACCCCTGTAGCTACAGTGGAAAAATGGACCAACGCACTTATTTAGTGCTGCTACCCAAATCCATTAGACAAATTTTCTTTACAGCAAAGCATTGATGAATGAAATGTCCCATGTTAATGTAAGAATAATCAATTTAGAATGCTTATGACAATTAACAAAGCTAGAGATAAGCCTTGAAAGCACCATGCTTTGTCAGCCCTGATTTGGATTAAACTTGTACTAATAGGATCATTTTTCTTCCAAAAGGTACTCTTTTTAGGCAGACCTATCAATTAATATGAATTATACATGTATAAAAGAACTTATGTCATTAATTAGACAAATTAATTTTTATGATGCAGTGAATAGACTAACATCAGATTATATGAGATATCATTCTCCTAATTCATACGTATTTGGAATGAATGAATAGTTTACATTTGCATGGTTATTACAGAATCAATCATTATTAATCAGTGACACCATATTGGATAGTTTAATATAATCTATTTTAAATTTCTCATGGTGACCAGGTATATTCAAGTTCACACTTTTGAAGACAAAGTTTTATTCGGACTCAAATATTTTCTCTGGGAATAACACTACAGACACCCCAGGGAAATACAAGCACAGTGTGTTATGTACTGTGTATTTCAGTGTATTTGTGATGATAAAAAGAGGCAAATTAAATAAATATAATCTAACTCTTCTGGCATCAATTTTAGCTCTAGAATTGAAAACACTCAAAAATTTAAAAAGGCTTGTGTTAATGCTGGCCCACACTTTGATCCTGAAACACTGTTTTATTTCAGCCACTAGTAATTTACCACTCATTGCTTCCTTTTGCCTTTAAGCCTAATGCATATATGTTTCAAAGTGGAGTGAAAACCTTTACAAAACAACAAAGTATATTTGAAAAATCAGGCTCTTGGAATCCCCAGAAGTGTCTGAATTTTAACAGTTTGAGTATTTACATGGTAAGTATAATTCTGCAAATATTAAGTTTTAAATCACTGCCTAATGGTATCTCCTACATGGAAAAGATAATACAGTGATTTCCATTCAGATGTGTTAGGAACTATTAAACACTTATTAAAGTTATTTTAAAACTTTGCTTGCTTTGCATTTAACGAAGTGAATGAAGGATGGAAAAACCTATACGCTTTATGCACATTTAATTCTTAAAAATTTCTTCTTGCCACATACCACCTTTTATCCACTATTTATACATCGGCTGTAGCCAAATATAGGGGGAAAATTATTCCCTACTACCTTAGTTTGCTTTCAGAGAAATAGGATAGCAAACCCTCAGAGAGGAAAGTATTTAAATGGCCAGCCTGCCTCTGATAAAGCGCCAGTCTTGGGGAACATATCCTCTTGCTGAACTACAGGGAGACAGGAAAACCAGCAACTGCAGGCCCAGCCCCCAAAGACTAATAAACCCCCCCAACCCTATCAGGGATAACTTTGCCCAAAGAAAACTAAGGGGTCACAGTCCAAGGAAAGAGCTGCTCCCTGTCATGTGACAAACCTCTTGTATTTCCAGCCTATATTTATTCCTGGTCAGTTTATAGGAGCTCCCGGCTCCACATCCACAATGCTGGCTCTGTATCTCTCGTCAGTCCCCGTTCTGTCAGGCTCAACAAGCCAAATTCAGTTTGCCCAGTCCCACAAGAAAACTCCCTGCCCACCTACAAATACCTGCAGCCCTCCCTGGACCTGTTCTGCGTCTCTCTCTTTGGTGATGGCTGAGCAGATCTGGATGCAGGATATTCTCAGATGCCACCAGTCCCTCAGAAATACCACACAAACCCACCCTGCCTGGAAAGGAATCCTATCTGGATAGATCTGAGCACCCTTTTGGGTTTTTCCATAAGGTTTGTGGCATTTGCAGCATCTTAGGAACATGCCACTCTGGCTTTGCGCTATTCGAGGTTCTTGGATTTGATTTATCCTTGGATTTTCTAATTTGAAATGAGAGGCTACACAGGATCTACACAAGAAAATGCAAACTCACCTGGAACACGGAGCTCTAAATTTCAAGCTTTTTATTGTTAATTTTTTGTGCCACCTTAGCCCATAGGAAGTTAAATCTAGTTTTGGAGACCATGCAAAGGCCTTATTAAAATCCTCATTAAATGACATGCCTAGAGGAGGGTCAATAACTCCTAATAAAAATTAGAATAGTGGGGTAGAAGAATGCTGAACTGCTGATAAGAAGCCAGACATGAAAGAATCACACAGTATGGCATTTTCACATGGAAACAAATAATCATCTGGTACTGGGGGAAAAAAAGTATATTTATATGGAGCTTACTCTCCACAATGCTTTTTGACTCAATTAACCTACAATTAAGGGTTTTTTTCCAAAGCTAAGAAATACACAAGAAAGTAAAGGAATTTCCATTAAGGAGCAAAATCATAAGAAGACACAATTTTATCTTCAGCAAACACTCAGTATACTACAATGGCTTTCTTACTGAATCAAACTTCAAACATAAAGATACATTCTAGTATATGATTAATTATAATTAATAGACAGGAAGCATGGACAGGTCCAAGCAGATGTTGAAAACAAATAGGGATTCACAGAACACCACAATGTGGTATAAAAACCTGAGTTTATTTGGTACAGCTGGCTGTATATAATGCATTTTGAATTTATAAGACTGTAGCATCTGGTTTTCCAATGTCTTGCTACAAAATTTCAGAAGGTCATGGGAATATTTTTTGTCCCATTTTCTTTTCCCTTAGATGGAAAGGAACTTATATAGACCAAAAAAAAAAAAAGTGCATTTGAAAGAGAACTGCTAACAGAATGTCTCAAAGAAATAAGCCCTTAAATTTTAATTTAAAACACTGAAAACCGAAATGTTAAGATTTTTCTTCTGCCCTAGTTTTAGGTGCACAAATGTCTTTGTAAGAGTGTAAAAAGTAAGAGTTATTGGATTTTATTTTTAATGGCAACAGATGTTAAAAAAATCAAAGTTGCATTGAAAAAGCAGGTCATAATAAAGGAAAAAAAAGGCAATTTTTAATAGGGAAACATAATGTCTCGTAATTTGAGTACAATTCTTAATACTTACCTGCCCTTTATAAACAAAGTCTGCAATCATCAGAAACCTACAATTCTATTTCCTCCTCTGCCCATATTCTTCAATTAGAAGGTAGAGGCACAATATCCATGGAGGTGATACACTTTTAGAAATAACTTGCTGCAGTATTGAAATTATTCTATACACTGTTTTTCAGAAAGTGCTGGTCTCTGCAGGTGTTAGCAGCCAGACAAGATCTGGACATCATATGTAATGACCATTTTGCTTAAATATTCATTCACACACCTGAGTTCTGCCAGCATATATAGAAAGCAGGTATGAACATGCACGTCAGAAACTGAATTCTTGAAGAAGCAACAGAAGGTACACATCAATCTAATTGCAAGAAAATTGAAAGCAAAGTTAGATACTACTTGATTATTCTCAGGGCTTCATGGGATTGGCTTATCCTTTGTATTAGAATAAATGAAAAAGAATTAAAGAAACAATTCTGGGCAATGTATATATCCCCATGGTGCACTGCAGAAGATAATAGAGGTGTTAGTACTCATGGTCTTGGTCTCACATGATGAGCTCTTCTGAAGTCACTGCAGGAAATGCCCATGTCAGGGTTGCATTACTGCACCTTCAACAACTCACCCCAAACCCCTAAAGCTGCCCAGGGTTTCAATGTGCAAAGAGACAACAGTTCACAAAATTGGCATTTTACTCCTGCAATGTCTGAACATGCGGAGGTGTAGCAATGGGGAACAAAGAGACACAGACCCCCTTATTACCCCCTTTTTATACCTTTAATCTCAACCAGACAAACTCAAAACTTAACACAAGAAGGGCACCCATTGGCTGGCTCAGCTGCAGTGCTGCTGACCACGAGTCATAACTATCTTAATCCACAACTATCTCACCCCTTAACCAGCTTCCAACCATCCATCCTGCAGCTGTGCCTTCCCACAGGGCCTTCTGGTGAACATAAGCCTTAACAGCTTTACCAAATATAACCCCATATCCCACATGGAGGTAGCCAATGTGAGCTTCATTGCTCAATGCTCCCTATTGAGCAGCAGAACCACAAGACAACCTTCATTAATTTTCTTTCTAACCCAAAACAGGTATTTTGTCTAGTCTCTACTCAGACATGGAAAATAAACAGATATAATATGCTTAAACAAATAGGATTAATTATTGCTTTGACATTGTGAAAAAACCCCTGACTCTTGTGTCTTCTGTTGTGTCCCCTCTAAATAACCAGGCATGAATTTAGTAAGTTTTTCATTAACTACTTACTCGTTCAATAGCTTCAGAAAGGTGTTACAGTATTTCTCCAAAACTTGGCCATGATTTCCTATTCAATCTTTGCTGATGATAAGCAGTACATTGTAGCTAGAATTCTGTAATCCAGCTATACCTGGATTGATATGAGTGTTTTCTTAATAGGAACATCTGGAAGGAAAACAGCTGAAAGCTTTCATTGCCATGTACGTGTACTTTACGTGCATTTGCCTAGGATCTCTCCAAGTCACCCTATATGCATCTTTCTCTTCACAGGAGAACTTCATGTCTTCAATCATTTGATGTATTAATGCTCCAACCTTCCTAGCACTTGCCACTGGCATTATGATAGAGAGTGATTCTGTTTCCCATAGCACAGAACTTTGCCCATGGCTGAACATTTTTATATTTGTCCTTCATATCATTTCTACAGCATGTGCTGGTGTGATGGATGTCTTCTCAGCCCCTTTGCCTCCTGAGTGCCTTTTAGCTTCCATCTGTACTAAAAACTAATGGTTGTTATTATTTTGGTCTTTTTTCCTGGACAGTTCTCCTGCCCTTGCTCTTTAGGAGAAGATCTCAAGGATTGCTTTATCAAGTTCTCAGGAGCTGAGTCTCATCTACCTACCAAAATCCATTAGGCATTCTCTAGAGCTTTTCAAGTTATAGGCAGATATCACTATTTAGTTACAATGAATAAGTATTTTTCTCTCTTGATGTGCTTTCAGGAAAAAAAAAAACAACAAAACCCAAACCAAACCAACAAACCTGTCTCTGGAGTTTTTGCAAGTTTATTTGCATGAAAATATTCTATTTTTCAGAACTTCCTCTATCATCCATTCTGGCTGGTATTATTTCACAATAGAGGCCACTGAGTCCCTGCCACTTTCCACCAGTGAGAAAATGAAAAAGACAGTGAAGGCAGGGGGATGTGTGCTGTAGTTTTGTTATTTCTTTTCTAAGCAAAGTATCACTTTACATAGAATTCTGCTGCTTTTACACAGACAAAAAAGGGTTTTCTAGAAAGCCAGCATTAAGCCCAGCTCTATCTGGGCTGTTATGCTTTCTTTTTGGGAAACTCATTAGACTGGCCTTTTTTTTTTTTTCTTTTCCTCCTGCTGAAACAACAGAAGAATAAATTTTTCTAATATTTCTAAAACTAACTACTACCTGTTTTAGGAAAGTACTCACTAAGGGTCTTGAATGTACTATGTAAAGTTTTTGCCACTTGGAGAAAGGAAACCCTGGGTATTTCTTCCAAACACACCTATTTTGGGAATTCTGCACCTCCCTGCAAATTCAGCCATGGCTGTGCTAATGAAAGTAGAAGAGGAAAGTAGAGGAGAGAGGAGAAGTGTCATGTAACTATTCCCCACAAACAGTCCAGATAAACATACAGGTTGTATTTGATTTTTAAAAAAAATCTACGGATTTGAAGTCATGCATCAAATTTAAAGACAGCTGAAAAATGCAAATCCAGAGTAGCTACATTACAGATCTGTTTGTGAGCATCAAACCTTTGTATTACTTTCACATTTAGTATTCCAGATCTTTAGATATTTGTATGATATTTCATGTATATAAATATATATTTATAGGACTTTCAAGCTGAGACTCTTTTTGAAAGAGCATATTCTATTTCAAAATATAGGGACATTGTCCAAAACTGGAATCTTTTTTCAGAATGTATTAAATTAAATAAACAGCACCTTTACTGAAACTGCACATCCCAATCCCATACCACATGTCATGTTCAAGATTGCAAACCTGTTTAAACTTCCTCTACACATGCACACAAACAAACCACCAGCTATTTAAAGAAAGCTTCCAAGAATTGGGAATGAACTCCTTAGAGTATTTACATGAATAAGAGTTTTGTCATTTCCTTTAGTAGAGGTAGATATCAAAATTTTGGCTCATTCATCTGAGAACAGAACTTTCCCCATTAGCAAATTTCCAAAAACACTTACACATCTCATCTATTCTTAGGGGTGAGGCAAACTTGAAAGTGAGAGGACTAATCGCATTAAATTAATCTAATTGAATGCACTCAGCACCCACTAGAGAACTAAAATTAATCTGCTGACATTTTTATTCTATAACTGCTTTAAAGATAATTGGGAGACTGAGTCACTAAAAGGTCTATTTTCAGTAAACTTAAGCACAGCCTCTTACAAGAATTTACAGGAAAAATCCAGCTTTTAATAATGACAAATTCTTTCTTACAAACTTACACACTGTATTTGTTGATCAGTAATATATTCCTGATAAATAATGAATGACTCACATAGGTTCTAACATGAAAGACAGTTATACATATAAGTCAGTGTAAGATGATGCTATGCATTTTTCTTTTATCTTTGCCCATGATACCTAAAGCCTGAAATTATTATAAATGTGGAACCTTATTCTCTGATATTGCAGATACTTTATATCTTTTTATGTTGACTCATACTTTTAAAGTATTCAAATTAATTTCTATAAATCCACATAAATCTCATTACTTTTGCTCTTATGAATATTTTTAGCACACATTTTTTCAGTATGTTTAATTGCTACAGTATAAAATCTATCAGAAAATACAGAATAATAAAACATTTTAAAATGCTTTTTTCATGGCCTAGCCAAATTATTGCTAATTGAAAGAAAACTAGCAAAACATGGTGTCCTGAACATTTTACCCAATTTTACATTTTAATATAATCTGGTACAAGTAAAACTTTTAATGGTCCCCATCCTTTGACAATTTCAAATGAACTTTACAAAGCAATCTATAAGCTTCATAAATAATCTCCATGTGGCTTTTAAGTAATTTATATAGTCTTTTCAATGGAAATAAGCAAGCCACTTAATCACTGAGCATGCATTTAGTTTATTTTAAGGGTTAGCCTTTTCATTATACAACAATTGCTAGAGCTTATAAAATAAAATACTAATCCCTTTATAATAAAAACAGTAACCTTTTAAATAAAAAACATACTTGAAGTACTTTTGATGAGGAATAATGACAAAACTAATTGTTTCCTATAAACATATAATATAATAAAATCCAAATCTCACAAATAAGAGTTAGGGTACTTGAAAGAGGCATCTTTGCCATTGCACCATTCATATATTTTGGATAGAGTGTATTCAGGATAAGTATTTAGGATATTTCATTTTTCTCTCTATGCAGAGCCCCCAGAAAAAATGACCAATTCCCTGAGGAATTACAGGTAGAGAGAGCAATCCAAAACCATTAGGTGGAGAGAGCAACCCAAACCTGTTGTCTAAATAAACTTCAAGTTTCCTCCACAGCAGCTTTTGGAAATTCTGGGCTTCACTCATCATTCACAAAGTGGGAGCAGTCTGTCGTATCATTGCACTGAGTACTAGTATTATTCTCCATTGGATTTTTTTTCCTCACACTGGATTTCTTCAAAGTCCTCAAAAGATTCAACTCTCTTTGATACACAAGCTCATCATCAAATATTAAAGATACTATCTTTTGTCAAGTAAATTACTTTCATATAAAATTTACACCAAATCATAAGCTGCACACTGCATTTCACTATCCTAATTTCCAATAACTGCTTATCTAGAGAGATGACAAGTTGCTCCTTGATAAAGTAAAAATACCTGTGTTATCTGTTTAAGAAAGGTACACCTCACTAAATACAAGGTTACTGCAGTCTTTTAAAGAAACAGATTAAAGAGGGAAATTACTTTCAGCTCTCAATAGGCAGTTCCTTTGCTCCTGTGGACAGTGGAAAAGTAAGGTAGAAAGACCTAAGCTATTATGATGTATTCTCTGTCTGTATGCCCTATGCACTCAGCAGCAGGAAAAACAAAGATTTTGATCTACAAAATGCTATATTCTGTTCCCATATTTAGATAGACAGTTGTCCAAATCAACCTTCAGGTTTTTAAGTAATTTCATTTAGTGTTAAAATCTTACCTTGTTACCTTTCATGGTTAGACAAAGATACTGAGAACTACATAAGCTCCTGTGCTTAGCAAGGAAAAATTTACTAAAAGGCATAAAAAAAACCCCAAACAACCAGGAACTCCAAACACACATTACTTAGGTGGATTTAATAACTTACTAGTAAGCAGACAGCAGAATATTTAACAAAGATCCCTTTGAGAAATTCAAACTAGAATTACGCACATGAAAACATAATAAATATCAGAGCAGGATAAAAAGTTAGATGTGATCTTGTCCTTTAGAAATGTGTGTTTCAAAGCACAGAGCACTTTAACACTCACTAATTCCATCAAAAGTGCAGAACCATACAAAGGTTGAGCAGCAAGTGAAGAAGTGAATTAGAACTCGTACCTGCATCACTAAAACAAACGGAAATTTGCTGGTGGAATGGCGCCACAGGTTTCTGGAACAGATGCTTCTCTTTATCTGTGCCTCCTTCACTTGGCATGAATAGATTACCAAAGGCATGTGGAGTTGATATCCAAAGGCACAAGTCTGGTGTATTATTTGGGGAGAAACATGATAAAGGAAGGCAGAAATCAATAACTTAGGGAAACAACCACTAAGGCCTTTGCTTCTGTGCTAACTGCCCAAAGGAAGGCACCACCCTCGCAGACAGATTATCCTGAACAAGGCACAGGTGCTCCTGCTCTATCTCACTCAAACCATTCCACGGTGCTGAGCACAAACACATTGAGTGGTGGTCAGAGCATCCTTTTTTTCAAGATAGTACCAGAAAGAGGTAATTTGCTGGAAATCCCCTTTCATTAAAGCACTCTGCGACATTGCTGCATAGGGTAAGAAAAGTAATTTGTAGTCCTGTTGGAAACATGACCTCTTGCCCTTTCCTTCCATGAGCACACACCACTGAGGGATGCTGGTACTATCTGCTCTGTTCCCTCCTATTTGTGCTGCTGAAGGTGTGTCTATATCCATAGTGGTGATGCGTTTTTTTTTCTTTTTCACAATTAAAATGGGATTTTCACACTTCCACTTTACAGCATTGGGTTTAGTCAAGTTGTTTATTTTAGAAAAAATGTCTTTCTGCTTGCTTTATTCCCTGAACGCCGAGAATGGCATTTTACAGTTTCTCTGTGTACCGTCTTAGGAAATTAGAGATTTGTTACACCATGGATCTGAGACCAGTAAAAAGGCACAAAAAGTTCACTGTTTCTCAATTAAAATGAGTTTGTTTCAAGTCAATATTTCTTCAGTTGCAGATTTACTGTATGCTACCTGCTAGTATTTACATAATATACAGTAATTGCTAAGAGACATGTTGAAAACATACCATTAGTATTATTTACTCCAGGAATCCAAGTGTAGAAACCAAAACATATCATGAATTTTTAATATTTTTCATAAAACAATGACCTTCTTTTTGCTTCAAATATGGGAAAGAGAAGGCCATCGACCTGAAATATTTCTTGTATACAGTAAGAGCCTGATCCAGCAGTCTTTGCAAAAGTAAAAGTCCCATTGACTTATGTTAAATGTAGCACTTTTCTTACAAGAGAACTGCAAATTCAAGCACTAATTAGGTCCCTGGACAGAGTCTCAAAAGCACTGGTAAGTGAACCTATGAAGCACTGATACTGTGCAATCCAAACACTATAAATATGGTAGTAACAAAGCTGAATACAGCAAACTTCACAGCCCCATCCTGCAAAGCCATATTAATATAAATGGCCTTACTCATATGCTGTTATAAATAAGGGAATAGTTAAGGAGATTGTAGGTCTTTATTTTGAAGAAACTTAGTCTTTTCAATTTCCCTAAATTTAACATATGGATATATTCTTCTCAATTTAATTTTAAAAGGATTGAAAATACCTCCTTTTCAAAATATATCTGATTTATGTGTAGCAGTCTGCCATTTTCCACAGAAAAATATACTTATATATACACTGTCATATCTTTTATTTTCTCCCCACAGACTGGGTATTTTACTAGCTTCTTGTCCTTTTTTGTATTTAGTGTTTGATAATACAATAATTATTATAGCTGGTTTTAGTCCTATCAAATTAGAGGTGAAACGTTTATAAATATTATTTCTTATACCATTTCAGCTCACTTGCATTTATATTTACAACCAAACCACAGAAATAAAATGTTACTTTCACATAAGAATTCTAGGCAGCATTTTACCCTCGTTTCTTTATCCAAGACATTACAAAAAGAAACAGAAATCTGAACTGCATTCAGATATCAGCTGCTCTTCTTACGAGGAGGACCAAAAGGCACTATCATACCTCAGGCCCTCAAAAAGGATTGAAGGATTGAATATTTTACATTGTTCCCTTCTGTAGTGGACTGTCTATAAGTTTTCAGCTATCACAGATGCAGAAAAAGTCTGCATCTGCCTTACATACAAATGAAATTGCTCTTCGGTACACTATTCATGTTTACTTGCCTAACCAACATCACATGAAAAAGGATTTAATCTGACATTATTGGTTTAAATTTGAAAAATGGAAGATGCTGCTTTCCAGAGAATTGATACAAGATCTCATACAATGAGTTTCTAATAATTACAGTAGTCTCCAATTCTTCAAAGGTAAAGAGAGTGCAAGAAAAAATATTTAGAGAATAATTCTCATCTTGTTAACTTATGCAATACAGGCCTAGTTAAAATATTTAGAATATGTTTAGCACCTTTTTGCCTATGTTAACTGTGTAGTATTTTAGCATGTTGGAAGACTAATGATGTGTTAATAAAATCCTGTTTGGCTTTTTTGTCAGTATTTCATAACTACTCCACATGACATGAATTTCTGAGCACCTGAGAAAAGGTGCAAGTTCTGCACCCAGCAGAGGCACTGCTTCACCACCAGTTCCAAATATGAACGTTAAAAAAGCACTTATTGTGCTAGCCACAATAAAAGTGTTCACAATGTTTTGGTAAATTAAGTTGCTGCTTTTATCATATAGTTAACTTGCATATTTATGGTAATTGTACTGGAATGCTATTAAATGGTACAAACAAAGAAAGTTGCACAACCAGTTTCAAACACTGGGGTGGTGACACTTCAAGATGTGCTAAGACAAATTATTTTACAAGATGACACAGTATGCAGGACAGTATATTACTACTTCTTCTTCTTTTTTTTTTTTTTTAATGTGTAATTATCCTAGAATCTTACACATGTTGCTTTGAAGGAAAATACATTTTATCTTTTTTTTCCTCAGTCTGAATAACAAACTGAAGATGTCATGAAAGCAGTCCAATCAATACCCATGCTACAAAGGCGTTATTGTGTGTTAGTGATGGAAATACATGAAGGCATATGGAGAAATTATTATTTTTCTTTTACCCAGACAGATGACTTCTGTCATTCAGTTTCAGTGAATGGAACACCACCCATTTCCAGCCTTCCTGTAAAACATCAGCTTCCAGATGATACAGTAGCTGGTCCTATTATCATTGTCAATAGTTCCATTTGGCAGTAGACAGATAATTCTTTTCATGTGCTAATGATTAATCAGACAAGTCTATTTACTAATGTATCAGAATGCATTAGAAATATAGGTAATGAGGGACAGAATATCAATTTATTTATAAATGAACTGCACTTACATTGGATATGTATTGACTCAAGTCAAAGAATAAAGTAGGAAATGTAATATACATGTAAACCATTACAATGAGTTAAAAGAGAATTTTAAAATGTCTTGAAACATTATTCTATTGACTCCTCTGCAAGCCAAAAGGGATGTCACATTTGGTTTTCCAACAGACACCACAAAACGCCCCTCACACCCCCAGTACCTGTAGCTGTACTTCTCAGCAAACGTTCTAATTCAACAGTACAAATACTGCATTTGCATTTCAGAACTCTAAGCCCCAGCACCAGGTTTGTGAAGGTAGATAAATATATCATCACTATTAAAGATACTAAAATGGGACACATGCTCCAGCGGAATGTTCTGTCCTGTAGCAAATTGACAATGCTCTGAGAGAATCATCTTCAGAATGATAAAATCTGATTTTCCTAAATATTTTTAGCAGCTGTAGGATTGTCTACAAAACAGACATCTCATTCCAATTCTTATGCAACAAATACCAGCTTGGAGCAGCTGACCAGAAGTTTTGTGTAACTGAAGCTTTTTTTTGGATAGGTTTCAATGCAGAACACACTCATGTTCCCTTGTCTATATTTGAGCAGAATTACACTGGTATTGGAAACTCCTATCTGCTAACTGCCAGTTTAAGAAAACAAATTTTATTTACTCTGATTATTCTGTAGTCACTGACTATTTACACCAACTTATCATATTTCCCAGAGGACAAGTTAAACAGGTATATTTTGAGGTCTGGCACAGCTAGTACACAATACTACTCATTCTTAGCTCAACACAAAATATTTCTGGTTAATTTACTGCATCTATTACTTCTACTTTCCTTTTGCTCATAAATGTTGTGTCTCTCAACACTGATATTTCTCGGTGAGAACAGAGAGGCACTGGAAAGTGGGGAGGACTCCAACATGAGACCAATTTAAAATGTACCAATTTAGTATGTAGACTTTAGGCACAGAAACATATCTTTGGAAAACAAAAGAAAGAAAAGCAAAAAAGTCATATGAATTGCAGCATTTAAAAAAAAAAATCAAACTCATTTCATCACCACTCCAAAACGGAATAAAGCTAGAAACTTTCACTCAATCTTCACATAAAAAACTTTCAAAATTTTCACTGTATAGACAAATTAAGAAAACTTAGTTTGAGTTTCTGTGCAAACAGGTACACGGTAAGGGTTTAGAGCCTGGCTGAGCTACAGTGCCCTGATGACTGACAGCGTGAGAATTTTTCCAGTTGGGAGCAAAGTAAACCATGCCCCTGAAATGTGTTCCCAGGAGGTATTCTGGAATAACTCCACACCATGGCTGGTATATTGGGTTAAACAGCCCAAATTAAACTTATAGAACCAATGCCTTTTTAGTTCTGTTTTTGTTGCAGAGCAGGTATAAAGATCTTTAATGCTTAGATCCACTTATAACACTACAAAACATGCACTGTGGAATATCAGCGTGGCAGACTGAATGTGAGTGGCCTGAGTGTGTATGAAAATACAGACACAAGGATAATGAGAACACTGATACATTACTAATCCTACATAACCTTGTTTTTCAGACAGTTTCACACTTAAAACTGCCTTTTTATAAATGTATGTGGACCAAAAGCACAACTGAAACCAGGAGCCAAGTCTACTTGAAAGGATATTTGACATGATAGCACAGCAATTAGAGACAAGAGAATTAATGGCAGCTCTGTTCATGCACACAGATAAACATGAAAGCTGTTCAACTTTATTCCCAGTAAATAATTTGCTGGATACTCTCAAGAGAGCTCTATAGAGGATAAGCTGACCTTTGTTAAAAATGTAACAATTTTCATAGTACTGCTTTAATCATGGGGAAAATTTTCAGAATTTGACAACCCTTCCCGGTCCCCTGATAAAAGCTCTACTTCAAGAATGTCTAATGCTGCTTCTTACTTGGTGTTCAATAGAAACCAGTCTATAACACAATGCACTCCCTTATGTGATGTTTAGATATGAGATTGATCTCAGAGGACACCCTGGAGTTCTGAAAGAAGGATTATTGGATTTTGTGGCTTTCTCAGATGTCAGAGATCTTTAAACAGTGTCTTGCAAAGTTGCTACATCCCAACTGTCTGTGAACAGCTTATGAACTCATCAGAGAAGATAGTCTCCATGTTAATTAGACTTTAAGGGGGAGAAGCAGCTTCCCATCTCATCAAATTAAATACAAGGAATTTCACATGCTACAAAATTATTTACTTAACCAGTAGACTTTTAAAAAGATAGGCTATTGACATGAGAGAGAATTCAGAGTTCAGAGCAACTGAAATACAAAAGGCACTATTAATGTAGTAAGCAGAGACTTCAAAACTGCCTTTCAGTTCCCCTCTTGCCCTGAAAATGCACTGGGCAGTTGCTGAAGTAAAATAAAATTATTTATTAGCATCTTTAAATAACTGCATACAGTCTTTTTTAGATATGCAAGTCTGGATGGACAGGAAATGACATCTACATCTCTTCTGTAATTTGCTGTATCAAACACTTAAAAACCTGAATTCTTTGAATTTCTGTTTGTGTTAAAAAAAATTGGGGGGGAGGGCATAGTAAACTTAACTGAAAATAAACTTTTTACTCCTCAAGCCAAGATAGGTAGACAAAGTTATTTCCATTGCATAGATGATGCAAGAATTTGACATTTTCTTACATTTCAGAGCTGCCCAGAAAAAGGATTTACAACTCTCTGCTCAGTTTATGATGAGCTAGGACCCTAAAAGCACTCAATGACTGTAGGAAGCCCATGATTCCAAGAGCTCCAAGAGCTGCTGAGTCACACATCTGGTACAACCCACCAGACCCAGGAACGAGGATCCCATTCAGGGGCAGGGGGGTCTGGTGTCCCTGGGGAGCCTGGCTCTCTCTTTGCTCCAGACAGGTCTCCAAGTTGTCAGAAATTGAACTGTGGAATCAAAGTTCCATCTTTATGGACCTAAACCCACTCCCCAGCTTCAAGACTGGTTCATCAGGAGCCGGTTCTGGCAAAAGTCAAGGACCTGATTTCTGAGGTCAGAGCTTTCAAACTTGGGGAACGGGGAGCATTTGGGTTTAGGCACCTTCCTGCCAGTGAGGGTTGGCAGTGTGGAAAGCCCTGCCGCAGCTTTTGCCTTAAAAGTCTTAATTTTCTACTGGGCTTTATTAAGGAAGTTTTGAAGCCTTTCTCAGGGGCCTTCTTACTACTTATAGACCAGAGAGAGAGATGTATAACATTCACATAGCCTGAATCTGCATTCTGGGCTTAGAGAGACAGAGATGGAATTTGCCTTCCAGAATCTACAAAACATCTTACAATTTATTACTTAGGCAAAACACCCATTTAAAGATTTTCTGATCAATAAACTAAACCAAGCATCTCACCAGAAGCTCTAAAAAAATGTGGCAAATCCATTCCTTTGTTTTCAATGAGTCTTTAGCAAAGTTACAGATTCGTAACTTGCACAGTTTTTATAAAGCAAGTGTAACAATATGCACATTCATTTATTGCCCCTCCCTGTCCAAAAGATATACAATTTCTGAGGGACAATCTTTCAAAACACCAACAACATTGCTGCTGAAAAATGAAATAGAATATACATAACTGTTAGTTATTTTACTATAGTAATGTAAATCCTTGTTCAAAGCTATTATAATAATTTCATAGAAGTAATTACCCACTGAGCTAGTAACTCTAGTTTTATGGACCACATATGTAAACTAGAAAACTAATGTTTTTCACATAGTTATCTGCTGTTCATAAAGATGCAAATTGAAAGCCTACTTCATATACTGGTATAAGTAAAGATTTTTTTTCAAATTGATGACTAAGCAACTAAAAATTTTCTCAGTGATTTCACAAATATTTTTATTGATGGCTTAGTATGAGCTACATCCAGAATGTGAAATGTGTTATTTACTTTAGACTTTTTGGCTGCTCATTTCTATTTTACAGTTTACTTTTATCATTGTTCTGCTGGAACAATCAAACATTTAAAAGACAGTTTGCTACAAAGGTGTTGCAAGATGCTTGTTAGTTAAAGAATTCAGACAGTTCATGGCAATACAAAGCTGTTCTGATCCCATCCCCACTCCCAGAGGGAAGAACATAAATAGTGAGCTTTCCACAGCAACAAAGCAGCAGAAAAGGATTGTTCGGTAATAACAGTGTAAATCTGGAACCTGAGATACTTTCAAGTAATTTTGAGACATTTTCATTTAAAATCAAAACTTCTCCATAACAGACATTTTATATGCTTTGGAAAAGCCTTGTAGGTTGGTGTTTTTATAACACATTTTCTTTAACAACCCCACATCCAAGTATCCCAGTCACCTGTGAATAACACACATTATTCTTGTATGCAGGCCTGCCTGGACAGGTGGCCAGATGCAGACAAGCAGAAAGTTACCAGAAACACCTTGAATAAATTCTTGAGGATCATGAGTCTAATTTCACAAGAATTTTAAAACCCTTACAACAATTATACTCATGGATGCAGTTTGCTGCTTTAGACTGGGTTTGCTGACCAATGGTGGAGGGAAGGTCAGGCCTCTCCAAGGGCATATTCAGTAGCAGTGAGCTGATAAAGAGGGAATTTCCCACATTTCTGTGCCAAGGATAACAGCCCTGCCAGAGCAGGCAGGCTCAGGACAGATACCAACATATCCTGTTACAAGCATAAACTCACTTTGATGAGGAAACAACTAACTTTGCTTGTATCTTGGGATCCTGTGGAGGGCTCTGTCTTTTCTTATTCAAAGACAATTCTCATGTCCTTTGCATGATAAATCTCTTTGCAGTAAAGAGCAATATTAACATTTTAACATGTGTAGAGAGGAACAAATGTGTTGCCAGTAAGAACTACTGTTTCACCTCTGGAAAAGTCAGCTTGTCAACATAACCCTCAAAAGGCAAATCCAGGGAGAGGAAGCCCTAACATAATGAGGGAGGCACAAAATCACACAGCTGCAAGAAACAAAGAAAAAAGGAAAGGACAGTTCTTGGAGGAGGGTCCTTTGGAGGAGAGGCCAGGGAGCAAAAGTCTTTTGTTTGCTAGGCTGAAGGTAACAAAACACCATCACTTCGGAGAGGGTGGAATGGCCTCCAACAGGTCCTACAGAGTAAGACACAGGAGGGAGAGTCTGCAGTAGTCTCCTCATTTAGCACTGCTACTAATGCCAAATGCCCCCAAGTAAAGGCACAATAAGTAAAATACATGTAATTGCAAGAATCACAGAATAGAGCCTATATAAATTAAGACCACCTATGTTTCCTTTCTGGAACTACCAAATCTCACCCATGATAGTCCATAAAGAGAAAGCACCTTTAAATTCTTCTACTATAACAGGTAGGCACAATGCAGATAAATCCTTTTTTCTCAGCTCCTCTTTATTACTTTGTTTTCAAGCTTTTATTTCTGATCTTTCTAGAGGCTTTGGGTGAGCTTTTTTCCTCTTAACTTCTGTCTTGTGCAGTATTCTCCTGGCCTTTAATGATCAGACAGCATTGGCAAGAGGCTATTAAAACATACGTAATCAATTTTATAATTTTTTAGCACTTGCTAAAGGCTTTATTTAATCAGAGCACTAATGATATTGAAAATGCAAGGAGCACTGATAGAAAGTATGAGAAAGGCAGAACGTTCAAAGTTTGGAGTGCATTTGCCTCAAGCATGGCTGGGTTAACTGGCCAGTGCGATTGATGAATGTGCCAGGCTTCCAATTGCAGTCAGGGCAAAAGGAAAGTTGTTAAGTAGTGTTCATATGTCAGCTTCGATGGCCAGAATACCATACCACAAAACCAAAATGCAATTCAGCACGACTGGCAACCATCCATCAAACAGGTTGAAAATTGAATGAACTTACAACAAAATTATCCCTAGTCGAAAGGGAGCAGCATTCCTATGGGTTGTGGTAAGACACGTCAACAGAGCACTTCTCACAGCACATGGCAACTGGAGCCCTCAATTCCAGCTTCTACCGCTCCCAGAGCTTTCATAAACACTTAACATTTCATAAAAGTTACAGTTTTACACGTGATTCCTAAACTACAAAAAACCATGCAGGGTGTGTTGCCCCTCCTGCTCTAACATGCTTTATAAACACTGGCTAGAGCAGCTGACCCAGATGTACTCACAACTTATTTCTTCACAATTTAAAATCTGCTCTGCCTGATGTTTGTGCTCCATTAAGGATTCAATCATAAACCAGGGAACTGGAATATTTTGTGCCTGGTGCTACACTGCTACACCTAATTTCTTTTCTATTTCACACTAAGCAGAGATATCTCTTAGAAGCTTTAGAAAAGGCATCAAAGAAAGTGAAGAAAAAATGTCAAGAACTTGTAAATAAACAGCTGGCTTGCAACATATGTATTTTCTTCTATATTTTTCAGGTGCCACAATCTACAATCCATATCTGCCAGCCTTGTAGCATGCAGAATAATTTAACTGTAATTGATAACGTAAGGGCAGATGGAGAGAAGTGTCAGCTCCTGCTCACATCCTCTGGGGATGCTGCAGAAATCAAAGCAGATGGTCCAATTGCTTCTTATTTATGTGTTGCTGCTAGCTCCTCTGCTTGCAGGATAATGGATCATTATTGCCTGCTGTGCACAAACACCAATATGCTTTTAAATCTGGTTCTCAAACCTTATGAAAAAGCACTATATTTCATATTAATTTGTGAAGCTGCACTTAACAGGGTCCACTGATTTTAATTTATAACTTTCAAAAGAAAAAGGGTTAGCCATGGATTATTTTTTTTTCATAAAATAAGCGATCAATTGAGATTGCTTGCAGAACATAGAATAGTTAACTAGTCATGCATGCTCAGAGAGTACACAGCAGTTAATTATGATTTGAATGATACAATACCATGTGGTTTTATTTATTATTATTTTATTTATTTATTGACCAGTCTTTGGCAATGAAGGCAAATATCTTTAAAAAGATAACTTCAAAAATGTATCGGGTAAGATATAGTGCTGTCACTTGAATCCTTTGTTTACCCAAAAAACTCATGAATTCTCTCAGAGCACCAGTTAGAGGACCTGCTTCTCCAAGGAGTTCAGCCAGGCTACAGGACTTCCTGCACGGCCAGAACGTTACAGCACTCTCCAGTGAGCAAACCCACAGCTCTACCCTTGTCAGTACACATATCCCAGGGAAATTGTCAGAAAATGTCCTGGAACTCATTGTAGTGAGTTTCAGTGACATTAAGTCCTGCTGTTTCACAGTGTGGCCAATATTGGTTTGCTTTGGCTTCTACAACAAATGAAAAGGTTGAAGCAGTGGTTTGTAAAGAGAGAACCCAGGCCCAGCTCACTCTGCTCAGCAGGTCCATAGGAACCACCTTCAAAGATACTGACATTGGACTTTCTCTTTTAGCTGAGACAATACATCACCATAAAGATTTTGCAAATACTCCAAAACTTCAGCTAGCAATACATAGTTTGTTTAGTTTCTAGAAATCTGTCATGAAAGAGCAAACTATAAAGTGAATTTCCTGTCAGAGAATAGACATGTTAACATCTCCACTGTCTAAAGGCCTTTAGAACAGAGCAGCTGTTTTTATAAATTCTGGAAAGCTAACAGACCTTTGAAAGGACCAGGTGTCAGTCAGTGCACCCAGTGAGTAAATCACTGAATGGATACAGTAAGGCTCCTTCCAAGCATGGGGCCTAAGAAGAAACAAATTAAGTTTAGGTTAATCCACCACTTATCCTACCCTCAAGGTGAATCAGTGAATGATTAACAGAAGAAAATGTTCACGTTTTTATGCAGTGTTCAATTAATCCATTCATCTGCTAAGGTGCTTAGATACTCACAGGGCTGGAGTTGATATTGAACCTTTGTTTTATTTACTACTCTACCAGTTTAACAAGATGTTGTTGTGATTTGACTTCAAATATGATGTTTTAAGTAAAAAGTATAACTTTTTCTCTGTCTAGAACCTAAACATGTTAGGCAGTAGTATTATCCAATGTCAGGGAGGAAATTGCTCCTATATAGCAGATGTGCTACTGCTGACTGATGGAAGCTTTGGATAAATTTAGCAATCACCTTTGTGATCAAGACAAGTTCAGGATACTAATTAGTCAAACTGAATTAAGTCTTGCATGCTAAAAGGCAAATTCAAACCAGTGGTGTCTGGTAAATATTGTGAGTCATTTCAGGGATCTTCTGAAACCACCAGAAACCAGTTTACAATTGTTTGCATATACAACATAAGTTTATTGTAAAGAGTCCCAGAACAAAATGGCTCTGTCCCCTTGAAGACAGGAGAATTTTCACTGACTACAATGTGTGAGTTTTGCAATATTATTCAGAAGCCCCCGTGACTGTGGAGCTGAATGAAATTTCCCCCTGAAAAGGTTCACTTTCATCTGAGAGTGCAATACGACTCCAAATTAATACAAAATTACTTTTCATTAATCATGAAAGAAAAACTTAAATTATAGTTAGTGAAGCTGTAGGAAAACCGACAACATAGCTCACTTCAGACAGAATCACCAAAGAGCCAGGAAGGAAATGGGAGGCCAAACTAGGAAGCCCCAAAAGAGAAGTTCCTGCTGAGCAATCAGAGCCCCCAGGCTGGGGGACAGCCCCGTTCTGCTGCACAGACACAGCAGCAGCACCCGTGGGCACAGCCCAGGCTGCCCAGGTCAAAGCCCTTTGGGTCACAGGTGAGAGAGAGGAAGGTTGAACTGGAATCCAAGGTGAACCTACAGCAAACCGTGGGTGAGTGGGCTTGGGAAAAGCCTTCCCATGCTGCAGGACATATCTCCTGCTGTCTCACATGGTCCTTGCATTAATGAGGAGAGTCTGACAGGCTCCAGCTGCATGATATACAAGAGCTTTTCATAATAGAAGAAAATTATAACTGTGCACATGCAAGTAATTCTTCAAAATTAATAGAACTAACAGTGTGTGTATAGTTGCTCATATGATTAAATTTTCAAGATATTCAGAACAATCATTTCATGGTGGCTAAATATAAAAACCTATTAGATTCTCTAAAACTGTTATTTTGAATACTTTAGAAATCAACAAAATGTTCCTCTTTATAACAAAGAAACATTTGTTTAATATGTTGAAGCAAATGGATTTTCTCCATCAGTGATTAGACTCTTTCTTCAGTTTTTTCTGGTTAACACACATTTTGAT
Source organism: Acrocephalus scirpaceus scirpaceus (assembly GCA_910950805.1). Classification (NCBI taxonomy): domain Eukaryota; kingdom Metazoa; phylum Chordata; class Aves; order Passeriformes; family Sylviidae; genus Acrocephalus; species Acrocephalus scirpaceus. The sequence goes on along the minus strand of OU383783.1, from coordinate 11,721,480 downwards.
TGTCAATCAAATCTTAAAACTCTGTACTTACTATCCAAACAGCCACCTAGAATTTCTTCCTCTAGTCACGTTCTTGCCATAAAATAAATTAATGACACACTCATTCATTTAGCACATGAAGGAATGTTCCTTAATAATAGTTTTTGTATTAAACAGCTAAATTTAAAATATAATTGAGTATCTAATTATAATAGTCACATACACTTATACAGTAGGTGCTATAATAATTTTTCATAACTGAGACTTTCTGTACCCTTGCAAACGTGCCAATGATTTGAGGTACATACAGTATTGCAGCCAGACCCCTGGTGAGAAAAAGAAGAAAAACCTTTGAAGCTGTACCTAATTTTGAAATAGAATCTCCTTTTTCCCCTCAAATATCTGCTGATATCCAGATCTGTCTGTCTACACACCTGCAGTCCTGAGGTCTCACAGCCAAGAAGGAAAGTTTCTGCGTGGTGTCCGAGAGGGAATAGAGCAAATTCTTTGGTGGGGAGACATGGTTCTGATTTTTATTTAATAGTCTATAAAATCTGTCTGACATAGCATAGCATGGCCACCAAACGACACAAACCACTTTGAAAGGCACTTCTGCTCAACAATTGCAATAATTCAAAAGACTTGATGCAATCCTTCCCTGTGGTGCAAGACCAGACTCGCAGGCAGAGAAGGGTGAGCTCAGCACCCACGGGCCTGATGCTGACCAAGCAGACATGCGAACACGTCAGGATGAAGCGTTTTCTTGCTGTGGAACTGCACAATGGGATATTTTTCTCACTTTTCTGGAGAATCTTTTTCCAGCCTTATTTCTCAATAGTTGATGCTGTGCTATTAATATATTTTCCTAGGTTTTGAATGACCTCCTACCATTTGGCTTCATAATGAGTTCCAATAGGAGAAGATAAACTGAGTTCAACACATTCTTTAAATCATCTGTGTATGAGGGAGGCAGAAGATAGCTTCATATTTACATTGCAGCTTGCACCAACTTCATTTTCTTTCTGTGTGGAATGAATGGTCTGTGCGGTTCAATTGCATGAGAATTAATGCTCAATAGACAAATAACTTTAACAACTTTAAAAACTGGCTGAAATAACCATGTTTCTGCTGGTTTGGCAGCTAATGCACAGTCTGAGGTATTTTTTGTTTTGTTTTTCCTTCATTTATAGAGCTAGTGCTAAAGCTGTTAAACTTTAGGTCACCTAAACATCATTGGCAATTCATATACACTCTGGGAGTTTTTGTCCTCTGACACAAAATGCTACAGTTTAGCATTACTAAGCAGCTAACACCTACCAAAACAATATCTGACAAAGATTTTCTCCTTAATAAAAAGAGGGAAATAGAGCAGTATTTTAAAATTACTGCACCATGATTATTCATAAACACTTTTTTCATCCTGCAGAGCAGACATGAGTAGTTCTAGACCGATCAGACTATTTTTTTTAAATCCCATAGTTTTCAAGTTTCTTTCTTAGTTACTGTATAAAATGTTTTGAGAAGCTCAAGTTCAGCTTGTGCTAGAATTAACGCTGTGGTTCTGACTAACCATTACATTCTTGAATACGAGGCAGTTTGTGGCAGGCTGTAATTCTGGCAGCAATCAGCAGAGATTTTCTCATGACTTTTAAACAGGTAGGTGTGACATCAATTGATCTTTGCCTGTAGGAGAACTACAGAAAAAGTAACAACAGAGGCTCACAGTCAATCAAACCTATTCTAATGAGAGCTGCTCTGAAGGCATAAAGGTCTCTTCTAACACAAAACAACCTGCTCCCTGTTCTTAAAATAGGAGCTCCATTTTACACACCAAATGTTCTCTACCACCTACATGCTGTGTCTGCAGTTGTATCTTGCCAATGACAATGCAATGCTGAAATGAGCTGCACTGCAACAGCTCAAATCTCTGGGTTCACAACTTGTGGGGACACAGGGAGTCAGGTGTTCAAAAAGGGCTTGAAATGTGTTTTGCCACCCACTCAGGCAATACAATGAGAGTCAGGAAAAGTCCAATAGAGTATAAGCTAAAATTTTAGTCAGGTGAAATAAATTATTTCACCATGCCTCTCTTCTCAACACCCATTTCGAGATAATTTCCAGAATCCTCATGAACTGTAAGAGTTATGAATGAGTGCCTTTTATCACATGAAAGGCAGAAACTGAATTTAACCTCTGATTCACACCGCCATATCTATGGATTCTTTTCCTTCAGTAAGAATGCATTTTGTCCTCCTTCTAAAAGGGATTTTTCCACCATCTAAAGGTCATGTGCATACAAGAAATGTACACTAGACCAGGTAAGCAGGAGAACCTGAGCCAAGGTATATAAATTATAATATGTATGTGATGTTATAGTAAAACAGTTTTGTTATCTTCATAACCTGAAAATAGTTTCTTCCTCTTTCAATTTCAGAGGAACAATCAGTTTCTTAATAGGTAAAAGCACTTTGAAGTTAAAGCTCAAGATAAACCATATAGCAGATTTAGTGCAGCGAGTTTGATTGAATATATGCTTTAGTCTCTTTGAGAAAGCCAACCCTGAAAATTATAACATGAAAGGAGACCAAAGTCTGTGCTTAGTCCATGCCTGGAACACTTTTAAAGCTAGCAGATTTGCTTTATTCTCTCACATATTTGTGTAAGTTTCCTGAAGTGACTGTTACTAGTTATTACTATTGCTGGCTCTGGCAGTTTATTCTGAATGTTGACTATCATTCTCTGCATATGTGAAACAGTACATTGTTAAATTATTTATCCATGATGTGTCCTACCATGAACTCAGACTCCAATCTTATTTAGAGTTTGAAATACAGCAAGTTTTAACAACTTATAAGATACAACACTCCCTTGGAGTCCGAGTCCTACAGTAATTTGCCAACAACAATACAATGTTAATTGATGACAATAAAGCATCAGGCTGCACAGAGGAGGTTTGGAAGAGCAGCTCCATAAGGGCTAATAGTTTGTTTCCAGGTCTTCAAGAATAAGATACTGGTTCTATGTTCAGCTGTTAAATAAACAGCTTGAGTTTACAAAATCCTCCTCATCTTCATAAATTCAAGCAGGCTGTAGGATGGGAGAAGAGTCACACACAATTTAGGAGCAGCATTTAGGCACTTCATCTCCTGAGGCACAGGTAGAGGTGGCCAATGCCAGTAACTGTGTCTGGCTTTGTAGGATATAAAGAAGTCTATGAAACTCATAACTAGACAGGTCACTGTGGCTTTGAATGAGATTCTACCTTAGAGAGATCTGAAAAGTGATGCTGAGACTGTGCCCTGTGAGGTTCTCCTGGGGATGTACTTTTCTCAAGAGGAATGCTATGGCTTAATCTACTCAGAAATTTATGCACAAAGGTGGGAGCCAAGAAGACTGCAAAGTTGCTACCCTTTTTGTAAAATAAAGCTTCCTTTTTAAGGTGATCTGGTTTTAGGTGAAATTGAAATCTTGAAAGGAAAACTGTTAAGTCAGCTTTAGGTAAATCACAAATAGCTTCTTACCGCAGTATCTATCTGAGCTCCAGAATTCATTGCATTTGTTCATGCAATAATAAATATATTTTAACCGAGTTACCCACTTTTGGTCTCCTGCATACTCCCATAAATAGGTCAATTGAATTCACAAAAATCAACAGCAATCAAGCATGAAAATGACAAAAGGATTGAGACTATTTTCAGTCTTTACAAAATAAAATCAAAACTTCAGCAGTCTCATGTTTAGTTCCATTTGAAAAAGAAAGTCCTTTAAAAAGAAATCCTATAATTCTTCTGCAAAATTCTTAGTGTATAATAGTACATGTATATCTGGCTAATACCTAGACTTTGAACATGTACATTACTTGGACTAATTAGGTGACTTTATGAAAGAATTCTTTGTTTTGCACATTGGATAATACGATTCTGAGCTGTATTTACTCTTGTTACCGCTGGGCTGGATGAGTGACGTACTTCTTGCAGCTGTAAAAGGTTTTCTTTATACCAGTTTTGCAACGAATTTACAGTGAATGCTGAAATCTGTTATTACTTCTGTATTTATGATAGGCTGAATAATAAACTTACTGATTTCATTTAATGGAAGCCTTTCCCTACCTGTGGTTTTATTCAAAATGTTTTATTTGCAACTTGAAAGGACATCCCTGCATGTCAGAGAGGTGTATCTAAAGATACGGTTATCACAGCGTGTCATACAGTTCTCTGGTACAGCTTGCTAAAGATGATGGCTGAGATTAAATACAACCCACTTGGCAAAGGGCAGATGGCAAACAATTGCATTTGACCTTTGTGAAAGAATGCTCATTCACAACTGCCTTTCATCACGTCCTCCTACATCTTTCCTGGGGGACCAAAAGAAAGCAGCGGCGCGTTATGTGTGAGTGCGGCTGTGAACTGCTGCCCCTCGTGCTAACACGGTGTGAGCACCACTGTCACTCCTCGTCCTGACAGCTACTGTGCCCTGACAGAATCTGTAATAATAACCACATGCCACGCTTTCAACTTTTACCCAAACTCTGCTCCAGAGCCTTTTTAACATGATTTGTAGTAGCAGCACACAAGTGCTAATAAAGTACAACTTGGAAAAATGGCACTTCGTTTAACTGCTTAAGATTTATAACAATATTTTCTATTTGACTCAAAGTTGGACTCAGATCTGAGCAGTCAGCAAAGTGAACTGGGTGGTTAACTCCAAGATTGTGAGATTAGGTATTTCTTACTTATTTCCAGCAACCAGCAAATAACTTTAAATCTCAGCACACAGTTCATGATTGTCTGCTCTATCAACAAATATATATCAAACTGGAAATTCAAGTAACTGAAACAGCCTCTTAATATTTACCTATATCAATTATTTTTTCTTTATCAATTATTATTTCTCTTGCCATAAGTAAATATACTGCAAGCATTGCTGGTTCATGAGGATGCAAATATCAGTGTCTCAGATAACAGCACATGAATAGTACAAGTGTGTTAAAAGCACCCATGGCTATATTGTAATTTACATCACTGCTTTTTCCTTGGTTATGGTGAAGTAGAGGTAAATGCAATTATTTCTCCCTCTTAAGCACCTTTTAAAAAGTTGAGTGAGCCTGCTTGGAAAGTAAATATTTTGTCTTTGTTTTCAGTGTATGACTAGAGATATAATTTTGAAATGCATTAGGACCGAATTTGAAATGCAGAAACCACGATCACACACATTACACGAGAGACAAGGACAATTCTTGTTTCATTGCCCCCAAACCAGTATATATGAAACAGTGATGTTCTGATATCTAGAGAGATTTTGAGAGAAAATGCTTGAATTAAGGACTTTTTTTACATTAAATGAACTATCCGTGGGGATCATGCAATATATAAATGGACAGGACTCATGGGACAGCTTGTGTCGCCTAATGACAAAAATGAAGCTGAAAGATCAGATAGCAGCCTTTCTGTGGCTGCTCTGTGGAAAATCCATGGGCAGTCTGACCTGTAGATGTGACAGTGAACAGGCAATTCCCTACGTGCCTCCAGCACCTTCAGACTATGGAGTAGCGTGTTTCCAGCAAGGTGCTTCGGCCAGGGACATCAGTTCACCTTTCCTCCTCCTGCCAGAGGAGCTTGATCGCTCGCACCCACCCAAACACTCCTCCACACTTGAGAGTAGGCTCAGGTCACTGAGACATTCCTGCTGACTTCATCCACGTAACCAGGTAAGGATCACCTCTCAGGACTAAATCCTAAAAGTAAGTCATTGTAAAGAACAAAAGATATGTGATAATACAGCATAGGGAGTTTTCTTTCTATTATCATGGATTCCAGCAACCAGAGACTGACAGCTGAGTAATTTGTGTGGAATTAGTACCTTTCTCATCATGTCAAAGCCATTGCCAGTCTCATCTCAGGCTCCCGAGTCTTTGTCTCTTATGAAGAGTGTGCTTGGTAGCAGCTTGTTACCTCCCCCTGAACTCACTCCTAGTTTAGTCATTTCCAGGATTTGGCCTCATGGCTTTTTACTGACTCCAGGTAAACCACAGCTTGCCAATCTGGAATTTCTTCCCTTTCCTGCAGGTTTTATAGCCCCACTTGTCCCACGAGCTAAATGAGAACTATTCTCAGATGAATGGACAGTGCCTATCCACGGCTATATGGAGAAAAGAGCAACCTGAACCATATAATGTTGGACCTGCAGAAATTATAAGCTTTTTAAATTTAATGTGAGAATGAATTGTCTCCATAATGTCATACAGAAGCAGAGCAGTCTGCCCAAAAGGTAGCACGTGTTTTATAGCCCACTGAATTTCAAAAGCTAGGGTTAATTTTAAGAGTTACTGGGACTTCTCACATGCTAAAGTACTTTGCTGAACTGTGACAAGATGAAAGGAAGTGAAAGTAATGAGCAGCTTGAGGGTGTATATTTGTTTTAGTCAGAGGAGCTTTATCATTGACTTTAATGGCCAGGCCTGTGTACCCCAAATTAAAGTGAGTTAGGTATTTGCATACATTATAGGCTAATAAGCCAGTTTCCAAGTGTAATATATATAAGAAGCATCTGCAGTACCACAGCACCACCAGACTAATTGCTACATCTTTAGCAGATTATGATGGTTTCCTTTATCATTTTACATGTTTCTGCTCTAGAAGAGATCTGTATGCCTTATATTAGTCTGATAAGCTCAATTTTAGGTATATTGTTTTCAGCTGTAACAACAGCTGAACAGACAACCAGTAAACTAAAGGCATGGAGGTTTTGTTTGGGGTATTTTTCCCCTTTTTTCCTTTCTGTTTCATTCATTCCTTTAATTTATTTATTTATACCTATTTTACAGCTTTGTTCAAATTTGTATCTGTGGCAAGTTTACAGCACGCCGTGCTTAACTCTGTAAAGCCAGACTGTTCTCTCATATGTAGTAAAGCTTTCCACATTATGCATGTTGTGTTTTATTTCACTGTTTGGAGGACCTTTTATGAAATCAGCAGCTAGACGGAAGGAAATCATTTGCATACTTGGCTCCATACACCTGGAATTCCTTAATTTTAGGGATTAACAAAATGAGTCTAATAAAAAGCATAGGGCCTTGTTAATCAGCTCTGTAAACTCCCTTCATTAGCTGTTACTTGCTGCCAACATGAGTGCACATTTCAGGAAATTTACATTGTGCAGGTCAGTTATTACTATTTTATGAACTGATTTCTAATTTTATGTGACACAGTTTGTGTTTTTAGTGTTCCTAAAAGTTAAATAACATTTTTTTTAAAGTCTTGGATAGTGTGTGCCCTTGTGCAGTCTCATTCATGACACTTTCCATACATTAGGTCCATAATAACATCATTTTACTGAAACTGACAATACAATATAGTGTCAATAATATGAACAGATGCTTTGTATTGGAGTTGATGTGGAAAACTTTCCTTCAGACTATAAAGCATGGGTTATAAACACCTGTACTTTTGTATTGTTTGTTCATTTTTTTGAACTAAAGCAGGAAAAGATTTCCTAACTTATTATGAAATCCAGTAATCATAATCACTTTCTCTTACTAGATTCTGCTAGAGTAAGCACAGCTCAAGTTCTCATTGTAGTTACTACTTGTTCACACATTGAAGACCGGGTCTGAGTCCTACTGAAACATTCGGAGACATTTTCCCAACAGATTTCAATTGGCTTTCGCCAGGTCCTTGATTTCAAGGAATATTTGGGAATCTGATATTTCTTTTTCTAATAAAACAATGAGAATCTATGCTATCGATACTATGCTTGTAGTGATAAAATTCCTCCTTCCTTCTTCCCAATTCTTTCTACCTCAAAAATAAGATTTTGGGGGCTTTATCAGTTGAATTTGATGCCTACCCTTCAAGGTTTGAAATCTCCTGTTCCAGTCATGTAGCAGCTATGAAGCACAAGTTTTTAAATACATTAACTTTGTCCTGCCTACTGCATTCTGTTTGGACTTTGAACAGCCACTGTCCAGACATGCTGACTTAACTTGACTTCAAGTTAATACTCTTTCACTTTAGAGCAAAGCAAGTTTAACCAGTGAGGAGAAACTGCCCCATCTCTGCAGTGCAAGAAATTGTCTTTGTGCTGGGGGGTCTGACACTTCACAAACAAATGAGTGGTGAAGGCTGAACTAAAGGAAAACCTGATTTGTGATTTGGATGTGCTCATCTCCTAATCAACCTCCACCAGCATTTTAACATTTTATCACATCAAGCACAAAAAAAGTAAGTGAAATAACTTTAAGTGGAACAGACTTATCTGTGATTTCTAAATGTTGCTAGAATGCAAAAAAAAGAAGAAAAAAGCTCAACCTTTAAATATTTAAAGTAGTAACAGTGGTAAGATTCTGATGGATATTCTGACAGCAAGCCAAGAGACTAACTCCAAATAAATTATTCATTGTGAATTATTCCATTCACTCTAACATTGTTACCTAGCTCACAGAGGCATCGGACAATTAATAGGTGCAAAGAAATGCAAGAGATGGGTCATATGATTAAAATACTAAATATTATTGTTATATTCAATTTTTTTTTTCATACATATACAAAAAAAACCCCAGGCAGACAATTTTTCAGAAGTTGAGGTTCAGGGGAATTTCATTCTGGTTTTGAGAACTGTCAAAGTACATTCATAGAGCTTTATCTTCTGGAAAAATAAGCATACTGTGGTGGATTTAAGTTAAAGCAATGTGCCAGGTATACTGATAACAAGGTTCTCTCAGAGGCTGGCTCTGTCCTAGATGGCTCTTTTACTGAAAATGTTTGTTATCTTTTTCTCTTTTCCCTGACCTTTTGTGTAATTTTAGGGTTATTTGGTGTCCTTTAGGTAGTTCTCAAGAAGTGTTAGGGAAAAATCATGAATAAGTTCTGGAAATTTTTTGGTAATGCAGGAAGAGGACAATGACTTGTTCCAGAAGTAACTTCATTTATTTGAGTAGTTTTTTTTCTCTTCTGGGATTAAGCTTTTCGCAAAAAATGTTACTTTCTTCTTCTGTTTTTCAAGAGGATAGAATTTTTTTCTAGAAACTAACAAGTAGCTTTTGCAACTCTGTATTTAGTACTAATAAGTAATATCATGTCATCTTTCTTATGGCATGAGCTTTGGCAAAGTGACTTTGTTGACTTTTTGTATGTACTTACACAATCTAATTCCCAAATATTAAAAATCAGATAAAATTACTCAGCACTGGAGCAATCTAGATATATGGAAACACATACAGAAATCAGAAAATGTTGTCATCTCAGATAGAAGGTAGTGGATTTTCCAAAACCAGCAATATCCTAACTCTGTGAGTAAAATTCCTTGGTACATGAACTAGAGTACACACTACAGAGAAGAAACAGCTCTTAGAAATCCCTGGCAACTGAAGACACTCTGTATAGTGGCTGACCCCGTGAAATGGCTCCAAAACTAGTGTCTAACTTTTTTTAAATGTAACTAAATTAATGGGTTTATATTTTGAGCTACTCAGTGGGATGAATAAACTGCTTTATGTTGCCACAAAGCAGACTAGAAACTCTACATTGGGCCTGATCTTAACAGCATAGTGATTTTTAAAATTATGAGTGTATCCATGCAGGGCTCAAATAAGAAACCAAAACTCTCCACCACGTGTCCTTGTTTTAAGCTGAGGGATACATTAACAACCAGGAGGAGAATACTATTAGGAAAGTTCTGCTTCCTATTCTTTCCTTCGTGTATTCTCACTATTCTTCTTTACAGAACTGTAGAGATCCAAATTTTTTAGAGGTCAACAGAGGACATAAAGAATGGACAGGCTGTTGTCAACTGTTTGTCACCTTAACTGTGAGTGTATCTAAACACTCCTTCCCCATCACAGAGACTCTGCTTACACACTGTGTCTTTTCTCAAATATTTTTTTTAGAAATGACAAGGTTTATAGACAATTATGGGAAAGGCTGGGACTTTTTCAAAAGCATCTTTAGACATTCCCCTACTCTGGACATCCATTAACCAGCCTTATTAAAAAAAACCAAAAAAAACAACCCAACACTTCATATCTCCCTTCTGGGTGTGTGCTTTGTACCTTCATGAAGCTAGACATCACCCTTAGCTTCCCTTGAAGACAAGTCCAGCAATGAAGGATAAGTAAAAAATGTTTGGAAAGAAAGGAAGGCAGGCAGTTCCTAAGCTGCCAGCCCCAGCACAGGGGCTTGGCTGAAGCAGAGGGAGCACACAGCACACTGCTGCTCGCCAGCCTGCTGCTGCTGCAGCTTTGTCTGGTGTCACTGGGTTGCTGTCCAGCTACAAAAAAATGCTGTCTAAAGAAGAGCATATTGCCGATGCTGGCTGCCAACCTTAGAGCTAGTGATAATCCAAACAGCACAAAGTGCCCATTATCAGTTCCTTCTCTGAACAGCCCATTAAAAACAGCTGTGCAGATAAAAGAACTGGAGAACTTTGCAGCAGAAATTAAGCAGAGAGAGAATGTGGTGGTTGGAGCCAACCACTGCCATTTAATTTCTGTGAAAGAGTGGAAAAAAAAGGAAAAAGAAAAAAAGGATAAGACTCCAAGTTATGAATGGGAAAGGAAAGTTGTATGCCTGCCTAAAGCACTGAAAACCATTGTGGAAGAGGATTTCTGAAGACAGGAGGTCTTCATTAAGATTTAGGGGCTAATCCTAGAGAATCTCATTGCTCTGAGCAGGCAACGCAGATGCCAACACCTGAATGACAGCAGACAAATGCAGAACTAGCACCTCCCCTCACACACATTCCCACAGAGGCGCCCATGCACGGGATCCCCCAGGGTAAAAGTCTCTGCTCTGTTGCAACAGAGTCACTGGGGATCAAACTAAAATCCTTCCTGCATCAGCAAAATGATTCACAGAAAGTTACATAAAACTTTGGGTTCTCTGTTTATCAGGCAGTGCCTCCAAAGCAATGAGGAAATATTGGCAACTACGTGCTTGGAGCCCCTGGATCATTTTATGTCTCAGCCCAGCCATAAACAAACGCAGTTTGCTCCACACGAGCCTCAGTTCTGCAGACAATAGAGCTCCCCCTCCTCCGTTCCTGAAAGTGCATTCAAATAATTTCAAAATAATTTATGAGCGTTGCTCTGCTAGAGCATGTCCTCTAGCACAGCCTGTTGGAGACACACAGAGGCATTGCAGGCTCACCCATGCACTCTCAGCCAAATCCCCTCTTTACCTGGGCATGTTTTCCCCTGGACACCTGGGAGGTGAAGGGCAGCTGCCACTGGGGGCTAAGCTCCTCAAACATGTACAGTATGGCAGAGAGGAGGGGCTGCTGCTGGACAAAACTTAATTTTGAAGATAAACTGATGGCATAAAGAGTCTCTGAACTCATTTTAAGGTCTAAGGTCATTTTGGATTCTTAACCAAGTACATATGCTTGTTGTTGGTATAACTAATAGCAGGAAAGGAATATTTTGTGGCATTATTTCTTCTAAGGGCTCACAATTATTTTTTCAGTCTTTTTTTTTTCTCTGAAGTTTGGGCAATCTCTTAAAAATTAAAAAGATTTTTTTTTGCCTTACCAATTAAATTGTAAAACTTTTTTTTCTTTTTAAAGTTCTGACTACCCCCATTTCAATCGTGTCTGGATTTGCTCTCAATTTCTTAGGGGTATATAGCCAATCTCTTTTAATTCATAATGCTATATACAATTATATGAAAAAAAGGTCTGTGTAAAGACTGCTGAATCTTGAAAATATTGTTGCAGTATCACTTAATATTAGTGGCTTAAATCTGGTAAGAAATAATTTTACAAGCTACTTTAGACATCTACAGATATTTCTCACGCTAATATTACATTGGAATTTCCCCAAATTCTTTGAAAGCCAATCCATTTTTTCATGATGTGGCTGAAATGAAGGAGAGCTGACATAAGGTGGCTCACACATGAACTTATGCTTATTTTTTGCAGAAGAGCAAGTTACTGCATCCCTCCCTGTGTTTAGAACAGAATGTAAAGCTCTCCTTTGATTTAGCTGTCCAACAAAAACATAAAGAAAAGAGAATTTAAAAGAAAAAGAAGGAAGATGTGAATAATAATAAATAATCAAACCCATCTGTTTCAGAGGGGCGACAGGAGAAGGAATCTAGAGCACAGTTCTCCCTACTAACAAAACATGTGTGTACGCATCAGAGTGTTAACGTGCCCTGGTGATGGGTGATAATTGTATACATAGACACTAAAGCATTTTTTTCTTCTCACATCAGCCTTCTCCATTTTAACCAGATCTAAAACATGCACCATCAGGAACTATTGCTTTCTCCATTTTTCAAAGAGCTAATAGATACTAATCATTGACCTCAGACTTGTCATACATCACTAGAAGGATGTTCTCCATAAACAACATGCTGGAGGTCATGTCAATGTCCACTTCCACCTCCTTTGATTTCTGCCCATCTGCAGCTTGCAGGCCAAATAAATCTCGTTAAACAGCATGTGCACAACTCTCTTAAACATTCCAGAGAACAAAGACAAAAGAAACAGTAATGGCCACAGTTATATAAAGCTGCAGCAGTAGCAAAAAAAGTCTATGGGTAGCTTGAGTTTCATAAGCACTGAAAACATAATCTATTATCAGGCAACGTGCACACTGCATGTGACTGCAGCTGGGGCACAGGCAGGCAATTTCTGATTTGATTTGTGGCTCAGTACTGCAGGATGGTCTCTTCCATCCACCTTTCCCTTTGCATGTCCCCTTTCCCACTCTGCTGCATGCTCCTGCCTCTTGTGCTGGTCTTAGTGCCCTTATGAGCAGATCCTATTGATAAACTTTCTAAACTAAGCTGTATGAAAATAATAAAATAAAATAAAATAAAATAAAATAAAATAAAATAAAATAAAATAAAATAAAATAAAATAAAATAAAATAAAATAAAATAAAATAAAATAAAATGCTAAAAGAAAACAAAAGACCAAAAATTTATGCCCAGGCAAACAAGTCAGCTCAGCAAAGGTAGCAGAATAATAGAAGCAAAACAGGGAACAGTAACACCAGGAGTAGGGAGCCACTCTCTTCAACAGCAACCAGCTTTACTCTCTGCATGTGTAACTATCATTCTATTGCAGCCTGCTCACATAGTTAATTTTTGTGCCTGGAACAGGTAGAGCAGAAACAGATAAGTACTTCTTAAGAAACTGGGACCTTCACCAAATCCCTGAGGATCCACCAAAATCCACAGCTGTCTCAAAATCCTTCTTTTAATAAGTTTAGGATTCAAATGAACAAAGGAAAGAAACAATATCCTAAGATCTCAGAGAACATGCACTGACTCACTAGTGAGGTGTTTGAACCAAATGGAGGTGAAGAGATAGAGTTCCAAAAGGTCTGGGTTTAAATTTTAAAATTGCAACCTGATTGATTTTAAAATGGTAAAGCTATTTTGATTAGGTACTTCGATTCCTAGAATACTAGGAATCGAAATAACTAATCAAAATAGCTTTACATAATCCTACCACCAAAATTTGCATTCCTCTAAAACTGGTCTGCTTTGTTTTATTTTGATTTAATGGCAATGTAAAATTGCCACATACAAGAGTATTCTAATGATTAATTAACATTCATATTGAAAATCTGCATCCAATTTTTCCTAGCTTTAACTTCTAGCTGTTTTCTCTTGTTACTTATTATTATTATTATTATTATTATTATTATTATTATTATTATTAAAGGAGCCCTTCTGAATGTGGAGGTTTCTCCCCAGAAGATAATTATACACCTTAATCAAATCACTACTTAACCTTTTCTCCAATAAGGAGAATAGATTTCGTTTCTCAGGTAACACTGTTGCCCCAGAACTTGAGTCATTTGTTGAATTTCCCAGAACAAAGAGGCTGTTCCAAAATTAAACTACCCAGTGTAAGTGGCAGGAGTGCCTGCTCCCACCCTGCTGCCTTACAGAACAGTTCTCTTCTGGAATTGCAGCTGGACAGGCTTTGCTCACAAGTTTTAATTCTGTCAATGCTACAAATTACTAAGACTGTTTATTTCCAGATGTAAAAAAATTGAAAACATTTTTTTTCAATTTCTTTTGCCCCACTTTTGATGACTTATGGAAACACCAGCTTATAAAGTGGAATATAATTAATGGGTAACAGCTCTCTGAACTACACTGCATTCATGTGAGATGTAGGGAATCTGAACTGATGCAAGACTTAGAAAAGATTCCACCTGGCAACACTGCATCTGTCCCTGTTCATTATAAAGGACTGGGAATAGTAACACTTGCATACAAAATTATTTCATATCCAGTGCTACGGTAATTTCCAAGCAAAAAAAAAAAAAAAAAGGATGAAGAACACTATGAAACAGAAAGAAAGCAGACAGATACTTGTGGATTTAAAAAAAAAAAAAAGGAAAAAAAAAGAAAACATGAACAACAAAACACAAAACAACAAAAAAATTATTTTCTATGGAAGAATAAAAATTATTTTCCTTGTAAAGCTATGACCATATGCCAGGCCTTCAGGGCACAGTGTGAGTAAAGGCAAACATCTTCTGGTTTTGCTCTACTCCAACTTTATTCTGAAATATGCAGTCAAGACCTCCCTCCTATTGTTCTCCTTCTGTCATATATAACTTGCACTTCTCAGTTTTACATGAGCAAAAGAATTATTTAAATATATACACAACCATTTCTGGACAGTCTTTTCAAACAGTGCTCTCTTCTTCTGCATGAGAGAGGAGCTCTGTACGAACTATACAATTCATTTATTTAATTGATTTATTCCTGTCCTTGTGAAGAGCTGTCCTGATGGGATATGTTTACGTGGTTTCACTACCCAGATTTAAACAAACCAAGCCACTGCTATGGCACCCTGCAGAGTCCCTGGAACAAAAACTGAGAGCCTGATGCTAAAGACTCAGCCCCCAGGCAGCCATTCCTGCTCTGATCAGCAGCAAAAGATGTCTGGTCAAAACTTCAACTTTCAACCAGCTACGTACACTGAACTTTGACAAAAGCATGATGAAAACTTGGAAGTGTGACAAAACCCATGCTTTACATGTTTTCCTAGCTACTTGCAAGCAGAGGCAGCTGTCATTGGAGGCCAAGGCAGAGCTGGCAGATCCCATCAGAGCTGCTCTGGGTGAGGTGGGCACCTGCACCCTGCCAGGGGCCGGGGCAGCCCCCCCTCGTCCAGGGAGCCCCAACAGCCTCCCAGGGCTCCAGGTCAATATTACACAAATGTGGAATTTCCAAATAAGTTCTTCAAAGCCAACTTTGGGAATAGTTGAGCTGACATCCTCCTATTGCACCGGTATTAGTGAGGACAGAAAACTGCACCAAATAAACACTCAGGGGAGATTTTGTCACATTGTTAATGCTCTGCCATTAATCCCAATGTTTGGTTCGACAACCAACCTTCTGTTTGGTGATGGTTGTCTTTGAAGGTTGCTCTTAGTCTTTGAAAATGCTAATTGTCAAACCAACATTTACAGAGGAAGTCGTAAAATGAGAGGTTATTATCTACTGCCCTTTCTCTGATGATAGAAAGAGGCCTCACAGAATAGTTTTCTATTAAAAGCTTCATACATCTTTGTGGAGGGTGGCAAGTACAAACAGATTAAAGAGCCAGTCTGAAAAAGAGCATGAGATGGACAAGCAGAGGCTCTGCAGCCTGCACACCATCCACCTGGGAAAATATCCACTCTCAATTTCAAATGATGGAGAATCAGCATTTGAAAACATCTCTTTAAACTGCCTAGTGGTTAATCAATCTTAATACTAGGTTTGTATATTATTTTTGATTCAAGTTTCTTTAACACACAAACTTTTTTAGGCACTGTCACTTGACTAAAGGATGTTTTTATCATTTGTTTCCTTTTCCCTCTCTTGGTTAAATTGTCCATTTTTAAAACAATTGTAGCGGATTTAAATACACTGAACTCCTTAAATCTTACTATGAACTTGCTATCAAGATCCTAAACTACTTTTTTATGGCTTTTTCCAAGTTTTTTTCTTTTTTTAATAGAAAAACTAAAAGTAAAAATTAAAAGAATTAATACTTCAAATATAGGTAATAACATTTCTTTTTTATATCCCAAGGGCTGGTTTTGTTTTCATGCTCTTCTGGATACTTATGTTAAATCTTTTCCAAAACCCTTTAAATATCCCAGCAAGTGCCTATTTTCATTGTGTGATTTCCTCAGGAAGGTGTAATTGTGACACTGAATCTTGCAGAGCTTCTCTGCACACAGAACAAGCAGCAGTTGTCACAGCAGCTAAAGCAAGGCAGCTCTGACTCTTCTGTACAGCTCAGCTTGCACAGAGTTCTAATTTGTGCTTACTGCAAATAATTTCCTTATTGTTTGTTGTCATTAAGACACAGAGAGTATTGATACATAACCTGGCCTGGCTGTGATAACTGCAGCAATGCAGAAACTCTAAACTGAGCACATGAAGAGGAATCAACCCACGTCACAGCAGAATTCAGGTAAGCAATTCCAAAGCTTGGGGGAAAAACACAACCCTTACTTCAGCAAGGAGAAACTCAGCGCTAACAGAATCTGCAAGTGGATGGTTAAGAGGCTCAGTTTTACCCACACATCTCAGGATACAACACATCTCTGTAGTTGTAGATCTGGCTATAACAACTCTCCATGACAAGGCACAGCAGCATGAGTGAACACAGGCCAGAGAAAGAAAATGTCCCCATTTCAAGGGTAGAGTGCAAAGTAAAAAGCACAAGTGTTGAGGACAGAGATATAATGGCAGAAGGAAAACAAGGAAGATTATCGTGGGAATTCAGCAGAGAAGGTAGTCAATTTTCTCTAAACTTGCACTTCAGTTTGGACAATTGTCACTAAGGTGTGCAGCAAGTTCACTCCTGCAAAGCAGCTGCTTTGTGAGAAATTAGAGTATTTGCTTCAATACTGACAGCATAAATTCTTATTTTGTCTTTTCATATCAAAGCTGGAACTTAAATCCCAGCCATACTGATTTATTGGGTGTGCAGAAGAGAGAGTTAGGTCTAGTGTCACTAACTTTCAATTCCATAAGGTGCTAATTCAAAAAAAGTCACAGGTTTTCAGCACATTTTCTCCATACCACAGCCTTCCCCTCTCTGGAATGTTTTTAGTGCTTCAGTCAAGCTGTAATTGAGGGAGGTTAGGTGTGCTATGTCCATTCCTGGTTTTCCATCATCCCTACTGCACGGGTCCCATTTGTTTAGCTGTGTTTTGATCTCCTAATTCACACCCCAGTGTGCAATGTCCCCGACACTGAAAAATTCCTACCCTCTTCTCTCTGGCTCCTAAGAGGTGCCAAAGCAAACAGTTCAGGATCACACCACAAACTTCTGTTAATGTTCCAGGAAAAGAGACCTAGCAGTTCCTGCAGGCTGTTAGGAAGGTGATGGTGCAAACATGAGGATGCTAAAAGGATTAGCAGAGTGTGTTTGTACCACCTTTCTGAAGTCAAGGGACTAAGAGAAGTTACAAAAAGGACTACAGAGTGAAAACCAGTGAACTTGCTTACTAAAATGGAATTTTACATCAATACCAAACATCTGGGAAGCATAATTATAAATATATGCATTTAATTCTTAACAGTAGCTTTAATTTACTTTAAAGACATATATTAAGGATTAAGGATCTATCCACAAAGAAAAAACGTGGCAAAGCTCCCATTGAGTTCAGTGGTCTGAAACTGAAACCCATAACAAGATTTTTAGACAACGTAGATGAAACTACATGAAAACTCCTGAATGCCTGTGTTATCCGTGCTGTGCTCTCTTTGCATTGCAGGTCCTAATTAGGGGTGTATATTACTAAATATATTCAGAAATCACATTCTCAAAGTGAAGAAATGTTTAATCATTTCAATGCAGGATTTCTTAACATTCCTTAATTTCACCTCTTGGAGTTTTATGCTGAATTTTGTCAGTTTATAAATTTACACTAGAGCATGCCAAAAGGAGGGAAAGAAAGAAAACAACAACAAAAAAATCCCAGACCTTAAAGACATTTTACCACAGAGACACTGAAAAATAAAGACCATTAGCAAAAAGTATAATTAAATTAAAATGCCAGCTTGCCAAAGAAGCTCAGTAAATGGGAAATATATCAAACTGTGATAATACAAATGGGCTATTTCTCAAGGTGTGAGAAAGTCAATGGAATAAACTCTGATAATTTGCTGACTTTTTACGTACCAGGTAGAGTAATGACTTAAAAGTAAATTGCACAATGACAAATGCAGCAATATATTATGAACCACAGCTACTCCTTCTATTAACATCAGTATTTTAGGTATTATGCTGTAAAAAAATATTAAGTATAAAAAAAAGGAGAAGGTTGTAACTGAGGTAGTGTTGCCTAATGCTAGCAAAAAGAGCTAGACTTTCACATAATTTTAAAATCTGTTGTCTGCACTTTCCCAGGAGTCACTTTGGCCCAGTTATTCTGAACATGTTTTAATTTCCATTCCCACCCTGACGACAGCAGAGGCTTTTTCTAAAATCAATCTTTCCGCGGGACTATAGACTTTTCAGAATATTCAAAATTACTTTTGGCATGTAAGTTCATTTTGCTAATTCCTCTTTTAGTGAGCAAATAACCTTTGCGAAGCTGGCTCCAGGTGTTTATGTGTCAGGACAATATCAGCAGTGCCCCGGTTGCCCGGTGCCGTGTCAACACCGGCGCGGAGCTGGGGATGCTGCGGCTCTGCTGCCCTCTGCTGCAGCGCGGCCCCGAGCCGCCTGTGAGCCGATGGTTCCAATTAAATTCCTAACCTGCACATCCAACACCCAAAAGCAGCGCTGTGAGGGAGAGCAATGAGGAGAGGCTGTTCTATTAGTAGAAAAATACTCCAATAAAATCCTCCCTTCTCTTTTGCTGTGACTGAAATATCACAGCTGAGGTGTCGTCCTACGCTGTGTGAGCTTGGAGGAACAATTCTGACAAGGCAGAGAATTCTTTTTTTTAACATGCAAGACTAGAGAATATAATTTCACTGAGAAAAGTTGAAACCAGTATTTTTTCTGGCCACACTCCCTGTCTCCTGAGGATATAAGGCTATAAAGTGCTCTGTAGGGACACCTGCAGCCAAGCCAGTGTCAGGGGAAGCAGTGGCACTGCAGCCACAGGCGTGCTGGGACACCAAACCCTGCCAAGATGCTGCACCCCGGGAGCTCCTGTACCCTTCAGGGCTGCTGGGTCCCTCTGTTTCCTTTCTGAAATTCACTGGCCACCAAGGCAGAGAGGATGGCAGATATTAATCCTTGCAAATTCCTTTACAAAATATTGAGAATTTTAATAAGATATTCTTAATTCTTTTTCATAAACCTGTTGTGTATTTTAATGAAATTTATTTTTGTCATATAGCACAAAATTAAGCAAGTAGACTTAAATCTTCTCACAAGTAAACTTGCATTCAAAATGTTAAAAGAATCTAATCTGACCTTTAAAGGGCTAGAATTTAAGCAGTCAAATGCCTGCTTTCCTTAAGCAACTACGCACTTTATATGTATTATACCAGATTTTGATCTTGATAGACCATAACAGCTCTTAAAGAGCCGTTAATAGATTATTGTGTAAATCCTTCTTTGTTCATGGACTATTGACCCAACAGAGCATTATGTCCCTAAAGAAGACTTGATAGTCCATCATGTTAATCCAGCTGCAAGGTTAGTGCATGATGTACGGAAAATCTTTACATAATTTCCAGTGAAATTAAATAAGAATTTTCCTGTGCAGATAATTATGCTCCATAGTGAAATAATTCGATATCAGAGATAACACAGGGCATACTCACACACAGAGTATTAGATCGTGTTATGGATTACATATCCATGTGTTTCTTATTAAAATTAAATTCAGGCTATGTGATGAGGATAGTTCAAAGTGGCCAAAGCTATTAGCTGAGCTTCAGAGCTAAGATAACTACAGAGATTTTATTTATTTTAACCAGATAATTTTAATAAAGAATATGTTCATTTCAGATGTTAATAAGCAGTTTGAACAGAATTTGGGACATAGAAAAGATGCCTGGAAAGAGAAAAAAATCATACTTCACCTCTCAGTTACTCCCAGTTTATGGCTAAATGTAACACTGTCCTCTGAAGGGAAAAGGGACATTGTGGTGTAACCCAAACCACTAAACTTTTTAAAAGGGTTTAGCTCTCTGAACCGCATGCAATGGACAGAGAAGTGACACTTGCTATCTTGTCACTCAGGGCAGATGCTGTGTGACAGGTGGCTCTGGGGGCAGCAGGGCTCAGAGGGGCACAGCCCGCCAGCAGCTGGGGCTCGGGCTGGCTCGAGCACCAGTCAAAACCTCTCCTTGGCATACATACTGCAACTAAATCAATCTTGAGTTTTCTGGTCTCATTATCACAAAAATTAAACCTTTTATCAACTTATACTCTTCTTATTTCTATCTGTGCTTATCCTTCTCACTGAAACTAACATTTGTAGCTTTAATTCCACTTCATAATTGTCCAGAAATAAAATCATTATCACAAGTGAGCTGAAGTCAAGCTGCTACTCCCATTTTATTTCATTGCTTCATTACTCATTTCTCAGACAAAATATGTTCTACTCAATAATTTTCAAATCTCCAAGAATTATTTTCTATTGTGCATCACAGAAATCCTGATTTTCTGAGTTCAAACAGCACTTTGCTGCAGACATTTACATTTGAGTTATAACAAAATATCCAGATCAAGACACACACCAGGTTGAGGGAGAGTTCCTCTCAAAACCAGTGTTTCTAAAAGAGGGATAGCATTGTCAAATCACAGAGTAAAAGAGCTTCCTGGCAGTATGAAACTGGATGTCTAATGGCTTATAGCAACACTAGACAGTTGTAGTATAGAGAGTATCTCCCGGGGTATAATGGCAGTATTTAGCTATTGTTCCAATGATGAAAAGAGTAAGAGAAATTCCCACCCATAAGAATGTGCTGATTACTGGGGCAAAGGAAAATGAGTGAGTTCCTGGCCTCAGGAGATGAGGAGGAAAGGCTGTGGTCCCATCCTTCCTCCTTCTCCCCTTCATAACATCACCATGACAGGGCCCAGTTTTCTCAGGGGACAGATCCCACAGATCTCCCCAGACTTCCTAAATTCCCATGTATAAAGCCCCTCCAGGCAGAGCAATCCAAAATCCATCAGAAAAGAGCAAGTTGAGCATCCAGGGCATAACAGGGACCCTGAGCACTAGGGCACAGTGAGTTCCTTTTAACTTCACCCCTCACAAACCAAGAGCCACTTCTACAGCTCTTCTCCAGGGGTCAGCTCTGTCTCATAGACCCCATGCTACAGCAATTGCAGATGGACCTGCAGGCCTTGTTTCACAGCCCTTGGGTTGTTCTCTTCACCAGCAGCACCAAGGCAAGGAGTCCCACTCCCAAAAGATGAACCCTGCAGTGGCAAAGCGCCCCTTTAGCCGTACACAGGCAGCGTGACATCTTACGTAGGGCACAGGTACATCCTCCTTTACTGGCTGCAGAAGCAAACCATTAATATTTTACAGATTTCTCATCCTCTCCATTTGTGTAATTTATCAATGCCTAACAGATCCTCTGCCAGCTATACATTAAAACTATTTTCAAAATATTTCATTGTCAGCCCATGGCACCTTCATTATTTATTAAGATAAGGGACATGATGAACAGGAACAGTAGGTAGCTTGTTTGTTCAAATGTACTTTATGAATCCTTTGAATGCACAGATCTGCTAGAAATATAGTGCCTGCAGGTTCCCAAGAGTCACAGGCATGATTCATGCAAATAATAAAAATATTGTATGCTTGATGTAGCATCAGCATCATCAACCTGGAAAGTTCTGCTCTTCAACATATACAGGCTGGATCTCTGAAACCTGGGACATTATTTCAGGTGTACATTCATATAAATCAGAGATTTAACTGTATTTAATATAGAGTCTATGTTATGGCTTTTTACAGTACAATGGGTGTATGAACAGGTGAAAGCAATCCATAGCTCACTCTCCAGTCATTACTACTCCTCTAATGAGGAGCAATAAAGTTTCCCCTCATGCCCCACAAAAAGATTCCTTTAATGTGCCTGTTTTTAATGCACAATTTCTTTTAAATTGCCTTTCTCAAGCAAAACTAAGACCCAAATTACAAATACACCACCACAAAAATCAACACTGCAAGAATCATTTTGTTGCCTGATTACATTAGCTCCTGTTCATTCAGAAAATTATAGTACTCTTTTTGTGTGTTGACTAAAGAGACTCACAAAGTCCACAAATAAACAAAGAAATTGATACATGAACAAGGCAAATTCCCAGAAGAATTTTGAGGTGCAGTTAGAAAGCATCAGAAATTATGCAGCTCACTCTCCCATCCCTCTCACTCCCACAGTACTACTGAAGCCCCATTCAGAAATTAGAGAGAACAACAGGGAAAAGCAGCTTTTGGGACACAAGCCTGGGCCGGAACACCCAAGTGTGTGGAAATATGCCATTTCACCCTCTTTTCCAAGTGTACTGGGAGTTTTGTTAGAATGGGAAGTGCAAACCCAGGCAAAGCAGCACCTACAAGTACAGAAAAATATGATGTACGTTCTGCCTCTTCAGCCCCAGCCCTACACGTCTCTCATCCAGACCTGGAATAGCAAATCAGCTGCACAGATTCTGCACTGGGGAAAATTTTTGGTCTTGTCCTAGACAGTAATATCCTTAAAAAAAAATCAACCACACCAAAAAATCAACCAACCAAACCAAGTGGTTTTGGCAAAGGTCACAAGCCATGTTCCTCATCCTGGGAGCTGGGTTATGGGTGTAGATGCAGACAATCAAACAGCCTGAGTGCACATCCTCTGCCTGTTAAAGGCAAACTGGCACACAGATTCTGAGCTCAGCCTGCAGCCCCAGGTACCCAACAGCTGCCCTTCAACCACCTAAGTACAGAACCTTTCCATGGGGTCTGTGGAGAGAGAGGTGTATTGAATTTGGAGGAAGCCCAGAGTGAGCCAGGATGGACACAGCCACTCCACAGCTCCCCTGATTACACAGAGAAGCAGCTTGTAACAACACATCTGGATAGTCAGCCCTGGAATTTCCTACTCATCATTTTCTTCAACATTTTTAGTATATTATTCTCTCAGCAAACTTATCCCAGTTATGGTGAAAACTATTTTCTATCTATGGACATCTTGTGAACTGTCAGCAGACAAACACTTTTTGATATTTGATTCTTAAATTGCATAATTAATCACGTCCTATAATTTGTTCCCTGGTTGGACTAACTGATATTATAAACTGTTCTATTTCCCCCCTACATAAATATTGTTTTGTAGAGAAACAACTTAATTAGAAATCCCTATCTGCTAAAAGGAGGAAAGAAGTATTTACAACCAACTCATAAGCAAAATTATATTAAATTTTAAAATCAAAAACCTGGTAACACGCATTAACACAATAGTGGTTTAAATCATACTACAATTTATAAATTTCCTGTTATTATTCACCAGTTCTAAGCATCTGTTTGCATAGAAAATCACCTCTTTGATAAAGGTAAGGAAAGACTATCACAAATACTTATTTTAATCAAGCCAGCTGGTATTTAATTTTGTATACATTTCAGTTAAAAGAAATTTAATTTTCTCTCACAAAGATAATTTTAATAGTAAAATGTAACCATATGACCATTACATATGACATTCAATTTTGTGTTTAATAAAGTGTGTCAAATTGAAAATTGCAGTTTAAGACATAATCCTTCATAGAGCCTGTCACATACACAAATCTGCCATTTAATTTTTATTAAGTTGTCCAATAATTTCTTAACAGACAGTTAAGCTCTAGAAGAGATCCCACAAAGTTACAGGAGAGAAGCTGAGTCTGCATTGGCCACAGCCTACATTTAGAAGAGCTCACTTCAACAGGGGAAAATACAACTCTACCACCTGGAACATGATGATTTTGTGCTCATGAATATTAAATTGTTGCAATATTTACCCTCAAAGGTGTAAAACCATTATTGCTCTTAAATTACATGCAACCTTATAACTTCAAAAATTTCAATTTTTTTTTTAATTCACATGAACAGTTATTATGAACACAATATTATAAGAAAATATAGCTTGCAGATTTCAAAATTATGCACAGTAGAGATCTTGGAAACTGAAGGCAAAATAATCTCACAAAAGAGATTTTCTATGGAATTGCCTAGGGAACCGCTCTGTTAAAGTTGAGCAACTACCTCCTACCTATGATTTTCTAATTTTCCTAGAAGAGCATGCAGAGATTAGTTAAGATTTCAGCTCCATTTCCCTGCAGTGCTTTCATGGATTTACTTGAGAGAAAAAGTCCATATTTAGGTCTTGAGATCAATAGATTTTGTCAAATATTTTCAGAAAATATTCTGAAAATAGGGATGTGGTAGTGACTGCACACAGGAGAATTTAGTACGTTTTCCCTGTGTGCTCTTTTACCAGTTTTTGGTGTTGCTTTTTGTCTTCTTCCTTTCTTATAAGTCCTTTATGCTTGTTTCCATAAAATTCAGATTAGATGTTTACACACTGTCCCCCAAACTTTCAATTGCTTTCATTAATTTCCATCCTGGCCTTTTGGGTTGGCTGAAGGATCTGTGACACTGGAGCAGAGGAGGAAGTGGTGCCTTGCCTTTCCCCCGTGATGAATGGAAGGCTGACTGCAGCAGTGATGTACACTATCTCCCTTGCTGCAGGGGTTAGATCACATTAAAAGAGGAATGTGCAATTGAGCTGACAGAAAGCGAATGATTAGCACTGGACATCAGTCATTTGTTTCAGGCTGTAGCGTGGTAGGAAACTCTTGGCGCTGCTCCTCATCTGCAGGATTGCGGTCAATAGATCTGTTCCTAGATAACAGAACTGCTTGGTGGATATAAAATCTTCTGATTTTCTTTTCACCAGCAAGAATTACTTTTAGAAAAGAGAATTTGAGTCAGAGAATTTGAAAGTGCCAAAAAGCCTTTATCAGTTTTTGGCACAGTGCCTGACCGCAAGTGCAGAATTATTCCTACATCATCTCGTGGATTGTCCACTCTGACTAACCGTATCCCAAGGGAGAACACTTCAGACACTTTCCCACAACTGATGTATAACACTGTCAGAAGCTTCTTGCTGATAATCAACCAAAACTTTACCTTTTCAAATATCTTCCTGTAACTTCTAGCTGCACCCTCACTTACCCAGCAATTCCTCTCCTGCCTTGGTGTTAACACTTCTCATACCCTTGTAGATGGTTATCACACCCTCTCTATCACTGCTTAGGCAGGCTCTACACTTCCAGCTTTTTCATCTTTTATCTTCAAGTCAATTCCCCCAGTCTTCAGATTTTATGTCACTACTTAGACACTAAAGGGAAAATCCAGTGTGCTAATTTTGGGTATACTCGAAGGAAAGAGTGGAAAGGGTATTTGTTTGCCTAATTATCCACCTCATTCCAAAGAATGCTCTTACGTCGCCTTTATGGAGTCTCAGTAAAATATACAAAATGTATTTTGAAGTGATATTTTTTTCCTCTCTATAAATTTTTCAGCAGGAGATATATATTTCATTATATAGATAGGTTTATAATTTAATTTTTTTTCAGTTTCCATTAAAACATGGATGAAGTTTATGAGCAGGAGTTATGTTCAACTGAAAGTATTAAATATTTGATGTTATGTACATTATCCACATACTTGGCTCCTTAGACACAGAATATGATATAGACATAGAATTACTTAGGCATCATTTCAGAAGGATGGGGTGTAAGAGATTTGAAAGAAGTTGCTTGAGTAAAGATGCTTAAATGTCTTGATTCTTACTGTAACAGGAGAATTTTAAAATGTCATATTTCAGCAGACTGTTTTCTGCAAATCCTTGATTACATATCATCCCTTTGGAAACTTCTACAACTGTTAAAAATAAAAGAAATAATAAAAAGGAGTGTCTGGGATTAATTTTATTTAAGATTTAACGTCATCCAGAAATGTGGGTGGGAAAACAATGCAGATTATAAAGCACAAAATGGATATGATTTGCTGTGGTTGTAGCTTAGCTTAGTCTTGAATTCAACTTGCATAAAATGTGTATTTCTTCCCAGTTGTGAGCACTGTGTGGGTGCAACTACTGCACATCTTTTCTACTCAGATGACAACTCTACACCATTAATGTTACAGTGGCTGCCCCAGAGAAAGGATCCACTGAGCTGCAGATCCTCCACAGGGCTCCAGCCAGCCCTGGGGATGCGCACAGTGCCTGGGATGCTCTCAAGATCTCCAAAGTGATTTTTCACCTGTCCACACAGCACCGTGCTGGAATTGATCAGTGAGGCTCTCCTCAGGCCAATCTGTGGATAAGGTTTGTGCTTGGCTCTGGTAGCTGGGGCAGGATGCTGGGGCAGGGCTTCACCAGAGCTCCCCAACAGGTCTCTCCTGCTCCCAGGACAGAGGCTTTGGGGTCCTGTCTAACAGGACTCTCTTGCACAAAAAGCAGCAGCAGAGGCAGCAGTGCAGCACATGGCAAGGTCAGACAATTACAGCAACTGTGGAAGCAGCTCCCTTATTTCAGTGAACTACACTGGAGAAGAGGAAGACAACTTTTTGGTTTTTAATAAAGTTCAAATCTACCCCTTAGCTTCCCCTTAATGCCTCTGAAATAGCTTTGTATGAATAAATGTTCACTCAAGACAAGAGTACACAAAAGTAAGCCTGAGAAATTCAGACTGAGATTTCACAATCTTCAGACTGGAAGAGTCATTAGAAAAATCTATATCTGATCACACATGTTTTAAGTCACCCTATTTAAGTATTTAATGGCAAGACATCTGAGCAACATGAGGAAATTCTGCTGCAACTGCATCATGGTTATATTTGATATCTGAATAAATTAGGGTACTTCAAATTACTTCAGAATCTGCATAGAAACTTGATTACAACAAGTAGACATTCTAGTCATTTTTAAAATGCATCTTATATGACAATACCCCCTTTTCTTCACCTTTTCTCCATTTTCAGTTATTCTTTTGAGGAACAGTTTAACTGCCAAAAAACCTCAATCTATTAATCCCTGAAAAGACAAGGTGGCTTTCAAAGAATCAGATGTGTTGGACAGACACACCAAGGCATCTGTATTACAGAAGTCAACTTCATTAATGAAAATGGCTTATGGTTTAAGTAAAGACAATACAACCCAGTTAAAAAGATTTTCCTTTAAAAGCATGAAATTATGTGAATAATAGTAATTTGATAAAATTTCAATAGGTAGCTGGCCACTTTTTTATAGAATAACATTGAGCTGCTGTTTCTTACACATTGGTATAAAGCAAGTTACTTTGGTATAAATGTCTGCTGCTGGACTATTACTTATGAGTCTTGTTGCAAAGAAAATTGTGATAAACATACTGTTTAGTAAATCTAGACAACTTTTATTATAAAAACAACCAAAACGCAATGGAAAAACTTTAAAATCAATGAGGCAAATGCAACTTTTGTAGCACAGAAGCTTATACACACAAGCAGGTCTGAAGAACCTGACTATTGTAATCTATCTTTAAATAGGTATTTTGAGATTTAGAGTAAAATAGCTTGTGCCACAGCAGAGTCAGTTTGGAGAGATCATTATAAAATCCCATTATCACTGCTACAAGTTGGACTATTTGTCATCACAGAAGAGATGACAAGCTCAGAAATACTACATTTGTTATTATCAGATGATAAATGATATTCCATTAAAGCTGCAATACATCATCTGCAAAGCTGCAAAGAAGATATCAAACCTATCAGTACTTGACTTATAATTTAATTTTCAAAAGCTGTCAACTAAAATTCCAAAGGCTAAGCATTTTCATTTTTAAAGTTCATCTTATTTATTTTCCTCATCTGTTAGTCTAATTTTTTTGATATGGCAAAAATAACTGATTATGTGCAAGGTATAATTCTTTTTCTCTTGATTAAGTAATACATCAGATGTCACTTATGTATTAAAAATATATGACAAATAATAAAGCAAAAGCAAAGTGATGAACACACCTTATTTGGATTTCTTATTTTTAAATGCAACAGTAAAGGATGGGTCAGTCTAAAAATATTTTGATTATGTTGCATTCCAACTAACGTGAAGCCTAGATTTTAAAATTTACAATTTGAGTTTTACTTTATAGGACCAGAAAATCAAATATAAATCTGTTCCAACTGGTACTTGGAAAATATCTATTTAGCATCTAAGCAACACTGACATTCTGAATTCCAGAAAATAAAGCTATTAAGAAGCAATTTGTGCTGGGGGCTGCCCAGCTGGGGAGCAGCTCTGCTGAAGAGCAGGGTGGGCACAGGACAGAGGGCTGGGGCAGCACCCAGAGCCTGGGCCATGCCCACCCCTGGGGCTTCACCAGCCCTGAGGAACCAGGGCCAAGCCCACCCTGACTGCTCTGAGCCAGACCCTGCACTCAAAACTTCCTCAGAGCCCTCCCAACCTGAGCTGCCCCATGGTCCCCTCCAGCACAGAAACAAGGCAAGAATCAAGGCCTGGTGATCCTTATAACTGCCATTGCTCGTCACTGATGCAAGAATCAACAGCCATGCTCTGTAACGTGATTATTCAAATTATTTTTATTTCAATTTTATCTAATTCTTCATATTTCCAATGCTAGTTCAGCACAGTGTATAATAAAAACATTTAAGCTACTGCTATGCCAATTTTTGCAGTATGTTACTGCAAAGTGAGTGAAGAAGTTTTGGATGCCACTGTATCCTACAATCTGTTTTTAAATTAATTGACTAAAAACACTTCCTGAATTCACAGAACCACAGAATATGCTGAGCTGGAAGGGACCCACAGGGATCACTGAGTCCAGCTCACAGCCCTGCACAGGACCATCCCCAAGAGACACACTCTGTACCTGAGAGCATTGTCCAAGTATTGCCTGAGCTCCACCAGGCTGCTGCTGTGCCCACTGCCCTGGGGAGCCTCCTCCAGTGCCTGACCACTCTGTGGGTGAAAAACCTTCTCCTGATATCCTGAAAACCTAAACCTCCCCTGACACAACTTCAGGCAATTTACTTGAGTCCTGTCCCTGGTCACCAAAGGGAAGAGATCAATGCCTGCCCTTCCTTTCCCCCCATGTGGAGGTTGCAGACTGCAACGTGGTTTTCCCTCTAGGCTGAGTTGATATATTGTCTAAAACTTTGTGCTTTTTCATTTATTAATTTAACATCAACATCAACATAATAGCATCAAAGAGCTTCAGGTATGGCATTTCCTGGCAATAAATGAAGGGGCACCAGCTGAATGCTGGGAAGCAATTCAAAGTAACTTGGGAGCTATGAGACATAAATTTGCTATTTACTCTTTGATGTTGGTGCTCACCACCCGAGACTGCCATGCCCAGAGAAAAACAAGTCCAAAGCCCTATCAGCAACCATTTGTCTTAAAAGCACTGAGACCCTCAGAGCCTTTCCAGAGCTCAGGAATGAGCAGTGTAACTGCCCTGGCTGGACACAAGGCAGGTTCTTTATTTTTAGAGCTGGGCAAAGAATAAAACCAAAAAGTTAATTTTAAATGAGACTCTCTGTGCTATGCATCATAGAAATATATAGTCAAGGATACTAAACACTAAAACAGCAGAAATTGTAGGGGGTTTTGAAAATACTCATTCAGGCTCATGATTCTCAAGTAAAAATTACGTTACCAAATCTTACCCACTGTAAAGCAGCCAGTTCCTGCAATATGACTGTGTGCATAGGGTCACATTTGAGGTGATATAGTAAATTTTTACAGCATTTATTTAAAACTAAGAAAATCCACCTTCAGCTAAAATTAATAAGTGTTAATCTCTACCCCAGATGAATTCACCCTGCCTGGATCTGATAGTTGCTATCGTGTTCTTCATGCTCTGACTTCATGTGAGTTTCAGGCAGGGTGTTTTGGTTCCCTGCTCTAGCCCCAGTTTAACTTCCTTTTCAATACTGCCACCTACAAGGGAAAACAATGTCTACCAAGCTGCTTTGAAAATGTTGCCTTCAGCATTGTGTTACTCTGATCACATTCATCTCTGTCCTTTTTTTCAAATTTGATTTTAAATATTTACAACATCATACATCTTCCCCTCCTGAAATTACTAACGAACTGTTACTGTCTGCGAAACCTGCTGGATGAGTGATGGACAACTTAAAAGGGAGCATCAATGTTTCATTTGTGAAATATAAGCTGAAAATAGTCTGCAGATTATTTTTTTATTGATCTTCTACTTTATGCAAAGGTATCTTATGTACTTAACAAAAAAAAAAGACTTAATTGTGTACTATCAATAATTAAAACATTGAAGTAGGTTAACATGTAATAGTCACCAAGTTGAGGTAAACTAGAGAGAAACAAAAAATTCAACAGATGAGAGTAAAGCAATTGCAGCTGGAAATAATTTATATACCATGGAAAAAAATTTAGCATTTCTACATTAAAAATGTAGAACAATGAGGAACACAGATTAATGAAGAAACAAGTTGCAGGATAGTTTAGTACTATAAATGCAAAAACCAGTTGTGAGCAGTGCTTCTGCAGTTGTGCATGAATTCTGAAAAAGACTTATGAAAAGTAGAATAGTTTTTCAGTTCATCACAGAAGAAGATTACAGATTCAAATTTGACACCACCTAGTTTTTACACTCTTGACACTGTTATTTCTCATGAATTCTCATTTTTTTGCTGTGAGCACCAACAAAAATCCTGCAATGGCTGCTGCCTGCCAGAGGTCTCTATGGTGTTGGTACCAACCATAGCTGGAAGAGCTACAGCAGTGATTTAAACCACTGTTCAGGGCTGTACAGCAAGCCATGCTCCACTTCCAGCTCTGCAGGATGGCTGTAATAGTTGCCAGAGCACGAGCAGCACAAAATACAGCTTGAATAAGTGACAAACAGAGGGATACAAGGAACAGAACGGGATTAAATTAAAATGAATGAACTACAGCTCAGAGTACTGCTAGGGTGAACAACAAGAGAAAGGCATATAAATAGTAAGCTGAGAAGTGTTTGAATGTGAAATAGGCCTTTCACCTAAAGAGAGGAGCAGGGCTGGTATCAAGGGAGATCTCTCACTACACTCTGTCTACAGAAGAGGAATCAACTCAGCTGCTTCATTAGCTCTATTTAATCCCCAGGCTCAAATATATATATCTATATATATATAAAACTCCATTAAATATAGGACAATATTAAGTCTTCCATTATTACCAATATTATGAAATATTACAGGTATTTTTCTTTTACTGTTGAATATAACCATATGCAATGTAAATGCATTGCAATATGCGTATGTGTTTTCTGGATTTCTGCATCTAAAGTACAGAGTACGTGTATATACAAAGTGATACATATATCTGTGATATGCATCTTAGTACCTCATGATACCTCTACTCCCCTGCCATATTGCAGGATGCAATGAATCTGGTGAGCAACATTTGTGAAAGAAGCACTTGTTATTTTGTTGACCTGTGAATTATAAATGTTCAATATCTGAGCTGTTTAGATTAAGCATACTGTTTCCCCAGTTGAACGAACATAAATCCTAGAGTTATATTTCTAGCATAAATAATATTGTAAATTTGAATTTTACCTTTCCATAGACGTGTTTTAGTAGTTGCTTAAGGTTCGCTGTTTACCCAAAAGTTTCTGACAATTAATTTTCTAGAATATGCACAAGAAGCACATGCTGAGAAAATTGATTCATTTAAAATATTGAACAAATATTCATTTTCCCTAAGCTCAAAAGTTCTTCCATGTGCCCCTCTTGTGGTTATGTGTTTTTACATTCCTTCTTCAATTTTTCCCTAGAAGATGGGGAAAAAATTAAATCTGCTCTGTCATCTATCCTAGACAAAAGAACCTGGAGAATTTGGGACCTTACTTGGGTACATTCAAAAAATACCTTTTTCAGACATTGAAAGTAGTCTGGAAGATGCTTTTCAAAAAGGAGTAGTCAGTATCTCAGCCCCCTCCTTCTGCCATTCCTATGCAGATTAGTGACTCATCCTTTAACACAAACTCCTTGCTTGCCTGCAGAGCTCTCATTACCTTTGACAACATTTTTGGTCCCTGAACATCTAATTTTCAACTCCAGAGTACACAGATGGGAAAAGAGAGACAGTACTTGTTGCCTTTGAATTATACAGAAACCAAATCCTATTGTTATTACCTTTCCTTGTCACATTGACGAGAGAGTGATGCTTTTTGTAATGCATCTGTATAACACTGAGATTGTGATCCATTACTTCAAATGGCACTTTATGTTCCTAGTGTAAAAATTGATGAAAAATATTTTTCTTGAGTGTTTAAAATTATGTATCACAATGTTTTCAACTCACTTCTCAGAACATTTTTTTGCAATCAAAGGAGAAGATGCTGGGAGATAAAAACCAAAAGCAAATAAACAATGATCCCCTTCCTTTCCTCTATACCATTTGCATATGAAGTGACAAAAGCATCCTGCTGCACCAGGAGAGTTCAGATGCTTAAATATAATGACACCTCAGTGGAATGTTGGAGTTGGAAGGGAGGATCTCCCTGCTGACCTGGAGATTAACCTGCAGCTGTGGACATGGGTGGAGTTACTCCAGTGGAAATTGGCACCCATTTGGAATCAGTAGATGGACTCAGATTATGCAGACAGAGAATTTGGAAAGTAATGCAGAGGATTAATTCCCTTGAGGACTTCTTGTAGAAGTATTATAACTTCTACTGAAGTAATAGGACGAGATATTAATTAAAAAAAAAAATTCTAGCCTGGTTCCAGTTATAGAGTGGCTGACAGTCTAATGAGGAATTTCTACACTTATAAAGAGGAGATACTGGTACTTACACGAACCTCCTTTCTTACATGATGTCTCTTTTTTTTTGTCTTTCTGCCTTATGCAGAAAAACAGAAGTACCAATACACCAAAGGAGTAGCTACATCTTATATCATTTCAAGAATTTTTTAGCCATGACTTCAGCTCCTTTGTATCAAATCATAGAGGAGAAAGTGATAATGTGTTTCCACCCACAGTACTGTGCTGCAAAGAGTCATTTGCTGTGAATATATTCTTCTGTAATTCCTGTAATCCATATTTGATATTATGGTGCTAGTGTGTGAATTCTGCTGCACCTGTTGCTCATTAAACATGTTTAACAAAAAGAATTTGGTTTGGTTTGAGATATGGAGTCTCAAAATTTTGTTCAGTCTCATTTCATAGATTCTAGTCTTTCCACTGGCTTGCAACAAGAGGTAAATTTTGATTTTTAATCAAATTAAAGATGACAAATTTGTGAGCTGAATTTGCATAGGTGTCTTCTGCATTGTGTCTTCTGCAAAGATACAGCCTTTTTCTGTCCTTCACAATGTGTCTAGGATTTATTTTAGTAGAAGAAACCCATAGGGGCTCCTACTCTACTTCCCTCAACTTCTGCCCCCCACATTGTCTGCCAGATCAGAAACTGGGAATTTTTCCCACACCGATCTGCACCAAAGAACTTTGAAAGGCCTTATTTTGCAAGGGTTGGGATTACTATGGAATATATTGAGTATGAACTCTTGTTTGAGACAGGAGTACAATGATACTCCCTATTCTCCATGTAGGAACCACCAGTCCCACCTGGGTTTGCTCTCAGAAATGCATTTTGAAATTAGTAACATCATTTGTTTCTGGGTGAGCTTCCAGTGCAAAACCCAAAGCAAATGCTCAGAGAGTCAGGGAAAACAATGAAATCAACTCCTAACAGCAGTTAAGCTAAAACCTTAATATCCTTAGCTGCTATTTTAAATGTAAGAGAAAAAACACTTCTGACTCAATACCAACTGAATGAAGATTCAGCAAAATAGGCTGGGGTCTATGAGCCACACTCACAGCTACCTCATCAGTCCCTTCAGAGGAATGCATGGTTTCCTTTTTTTTTGCCAGATTTTTATATTCATTAGTAATTTTCAAAACTATAACAAAAATTCTTTCATTCTGAGCTTCCAAGGTGTGCCATAAAGACTTTCAAATGCTTTATCATGGAGGCTTTGCTTTCTTTAATGTTATTGCTTCTCTTGTTTTCTAGATTTTTTTGTATAGAGTGCAAACTAGTCCCCCACACATGGAGTGAAGATGGTGAATCCACAAGGGCTTTGTTATTAGAAAAAAACCTTGTACCTAGAGAGACAATTACACTGAAGATTCAAATCAAAATCTCTATTTTTAAAGGCTTGGCATAGGCTAATGGCTCCTAGGTTTTCTCAGTCAAGAGCTGAATGATCCTCTCTCACTTTGGACATTTCTCTGCATGGGCCACTCTGCAAATCAAAACAATAACTACACAAGTACCTTTGTAAAAGGTGCTGCTCATCAGTGCATGCCTCCAGCACCTTTTCCATTCACTCATTGGCAGGTGTTTAATGCTGTTACACAGCTCAGACGTACAGGAGCCTCTCTCATGTAGAGGTTTGCTTTATAATTCAGTGTCAGTTACAGACAGGTTTGCCCTGCACAGGGCAGGGAGGCTGAGAGTGGCTCTTCAATTCCTTTCAGTGGGGTCACTGAATCATAGGATACAGTTGTGGATGAAACAACAAATAAACAGGAGCTTTTCAGGTATTTCCACAGCTGTTGTCATCACAGAGCAAATAGATCCCCATTGAACGTCAGTGTGGACTGAGCAACAGCCTTTTTCAAAAACAGGCTTGTATCATCTTCTGAGCCACACCAGCCCTGCAAGTCAGGGCACCGGGAAATGGCATCTGCTCCTTCTTTTGAGACCTTTTAAATGACAGATTTAAGAATGTTTTAATGTTAAATTGCAATTTAAGATATAGAACCGACTAATCTTTCCAAAGCTGAGCAAGTGTGTACCTACTGCACCTACTATTTTTTCCACTCTGTTTCACTCTTTCAGGGGTTGAAGGAAAAACAAAATCAAGAATCAGCCAGGAATCAGACATAGCTGCAGGACGGAGAAGAGGTTTTAGCTTCCCTAAAATGAATGTTAACACTGCACAGCACATAAAGTGAGGACTGACCATGCCCACCTGTCATTTTCAAAACATCCAGTAAATACATCGTAGATATCTAAGGTGCAAAGATCAGACCGTAACTGGCATTGGATGTGTCAGTCTGTCACTTTAATAAAGAAGTTATTACAAATTCTTAAATAACCATTACTGCAAAAAATGGTAAATCGGCATATAGAAAAAACTGGTCAGCTGTATCTTTTATTGAAAAATAGCTTTGAGTAAATTCTAAACAATATTGGGAATTTTGGTTACTTGGTTGATAACCTTGCTTTTGGAAATAACTCTGCCTTGCCTCACTACCCCAAATATCCATCAGAATCAGTCTGAGGACCTCCAGATCTCACCACAAGCTTTTCATTCCCTTTATTAGGCAGCAGAGGTATGGCAGGCCAAATTTTCCAAACACCAGGAGCCTCTTCCCAGCAGCTAAAGGTACAAGCCCCTGAGGACAGCAGGCTGCCACCAGAGCAGTCGGGCATTAATCTGCCTCGGGAGGTACCTCTGCATCCCTGTGGAAACACCTGACAGCCCTAAAGAGCACTTGTTAACCTCACCCTGCCCAGGATTAAATCCCTTTTAAGCACCAGATGTCAGTGTTGTGCTTATGTTACACTTGTTTTGGGAGATGTCTTGTTCTTCCCCCGATGAAAATTGTACGACTGAACCAAAAGATTTTTGAATCTTTTAGCTGCACTGTATCACATAATATATTACATAATTCTGTTTCCAAAAGCGAACTGCCCCCTCTGGATCCACTGGCACACCAATTAGAGCAGAGGCATTAGGGCTCAGGCATGATATGAACCAGTTATATCCCACTTCCTTTAAAACACTAGAAAAAGTAAGATTTATAACTACGTTATGATTACTTCCCTCTATTTTCCTGAAGGGAAGAGTGAGCAGTGGCTTTGCTCTGATATCCACCAGAGCTGTGTGTGCTATCACTGCCTGACAGCGGGGCCCTCAGAGGGGCTCTGCTCACAGCTCTGCTCCAGCCTTGCAGAGCTGCTGTCCTGCTTGCAGCAGAGGTCTCTGTTGGGAAAAAAATTTCTCACTGGAACTACAGAAAGATAAGTCAAACAAAACAATATCTGCCCATTGAACCGATCGTATCTCGGATCGTGTCTACTGAAGCCACAAAACCCCCAACAGAAAGAAAATGGAAATAATATGTCACCAGCCACATTACATGTTTTAATTTTAGAGCTTTAGAGAAATGCTTAATGACTTGTCTTTTATACAAGAGCCCAAACATCTATGATTTGAACTTGTACACTATTTTCTCAAATGAGCAGAAGAAAATCCCACATCTCCCTGTTATGTTCTATTAAAAAGTCAGTTCAGTATGAACTTAAATACAGATGGATATCATTGTTCATGTTACACAAACGTAGAAATATTTTTGAACCAAGTTTTTTAAAATTAACCAACAGACAATAACCAACTTTGTCTACAAAAAATTTATGAAGTCTTTGTATTTTTGTTATTGGGTAACCGTATACAGGGTGGCAAATGTTGGAATAACTCCATTTGTGTCATTTTCAGCTTCTTCCACAAGATGGAGTAATAAGATCTGAACTGCCAGAAACAGTCATTGATTTAGTAACAAAATTTACTTCTGTAGTGATTAGATTGGATTCAAAAATATATATACCAGAACTTTCTTTCAACTTCTTCCTACCATAAGGAGATATCCTCCCCAAAGTTACAGTGAAGAAGTGCTGACCACAGACTGTATTTTCCATTATGCAATTCAGTCAAGTGCAATAGCCAGTTTTAATACCTGCAAAGGGCAGTAACATATTTAAATTGTTCTAGCCCAAGGGTGACTAAATGGTGACTCTACAAGAAATAAGAATTCGCTGCCCAATATTTGGTAAACCAAGGAAAAGAAATGGAGGAACAACAGACCTCATTATATAACATGTAATCATTCAGGGGCATGTGATGAGTACTGTGTGAGCTGGGCACAAAACAAGCATGTGATAAACACCTCCAGGAGTTACCATGTCACTCGGGAAGGAAAATGAGGTGTCTTTAATGTTTGGGTTTTTTTTCTCCTAGCCTTCAATGCTTTTTCACTAAAACAGGAAGGGGCAAGTGAAGTCTTCAAACAAACAGAAATATAACAGCTCCTTCAGGGAGAAGTAGCATGGAGAATAGGGCTGTTAATATCCCATGTGATGCCAGCAGTTTTCTAAATCACATCCAATTAAAGCTTAGATCAAAAGCAGGTATTGCAGCAAGTGGAATTTACCCCTCCACTCCTCTTCCCAACCCCTCCATTGCCTTTGCTGTGATGCACAAATGTCTCTAGCTCAGAGCAAACACAGCCAGATTGCATCAGCTGCAGCAAGAATCTTTTCAACCTCTTTTTTTCAAAACAAACAAAAACAGCCTCCTCCCAGGCAATTTCTGCTGCCTTTCATGTCATTCATACTTGCCACGGATTATGTTGTACAGAACTCAAAGCCTAATTATGTTTCTCTCCCGTGCACACAAACATCATCCTGGGAGCAAGCAAGTAGACCTATCTCAAGAATTTTTGGTAGAAATGAAAGTAACTATTTATTAACCTTACCCCTTCAAATGAAGAATAAAGCCAAAAAATATTTACATTTCCTCTTATATTTGATGAAACCAAGCTGTGGAGACAGCTAAGAATTTTAGGACTTGTCCTCTATATTGTCTACCTACTTTAAGCTATCATGGCTCATACTTAATGAAGAATAATTTTTTTGGAGGTGAACACAGTTTGCATACTCAGGCATGTCATCTGTGTTGTGAGTTGTTACCTAAAGAATACTTATGTCTCTCTTTTACAGAAGTCTGCCTGTCAGAAAAGTGAATTGTATAATCACCTGTCATCCATTAGCCATATTTTGGTTGCCATAGTTTGGACACAAAGTAAGACTCTTATGTATTTATTTACAAAAAACACCATCAAACAAACAAATAGAACTGACCTCAATAGAAACCCAGTGGCTATCTCTGTAATGTTGCATGGGAACAGTATTATGAAAGGGCTTTGAAGGGTTATCAAATCAGCAGCTTTAACAGAGAAAAGGTAATTTCAGAGTGCTACAGATATTTCTCAAGCATAATACAGTGATAATCTTCAGCTAATCATTAGAAGAAGCCATTGATGGCATGAATGAGGCACAGAAACTGTGTCAATTATCCTATGGAAAATAATTAAAGATGTACACAAGGACTTTTGAAAGGAGGAGCATCTCAGGTGGAGCTTGGAAAGCTGCTAGCAGTCTAAGTGCCCAAATCTCTATAATTGGTCTCTGGAGAGTTTTAAATTCCTGGGTTATGCCACAAATTACACATTATTCCTTCCCTTTAGGAGCATCTGTGAAATCCGAACAGGTGAACAGGTTGGCAAATTTAGACTGCATCTTTTCCCTGTCTCATGGACTATTTTTATGCTGCTGTGAATTTTCCACGTACTTTGTGAATAAAAGTAATTGTAATTAAGATGGATTAGCCACTTCCTTGGCAGCAGGTAGTATAAGAAGCGAACATTCCAACCTCTTAACCTAAACTTCATTCAGCTCTTGCTCCTCAGAGAATGTCTAAGGCTTGGAGTGTGCAACAGGAGACCAGGGATGGGCTAGTGCCAAGGCTGGATGGCATTAGCCTATAAGTTTTTTATGCTGATGATTACAATCCTGCCATGCCTCAGTATTATCCTCAGCTTCGATTAGTAATAAAAGCACCACAAATGTTATTGGCAAGTCACAGGAAAATTATCTTCTGCAAATATGTCCCATACTTGTGGATAACAATTGTGTCAAATAATTTAACAAAAATCTCTTGCTCTGATGTCACAGACTTGTCTTGGGATGCCCCTGCTTATCTGTGATAAGGGTGGGGCAGGGTAGGGGTGCAGAACAGAGGGAGCTGTAGCTCAGCTCGGTCCCTGCTGCCCACCAGGCCTGTGCTCTGCTCTCACTGCACCCCTCAAGACAAGCTAGAGCTTCACAGCAGCACAGTGGGATGGATGGGGGTGAAAGGCTCAAAGAAACAACATCCAGACCATCTGAGGATGGAGCTGGTGAGGAGGTGGTGATACCAATGCCCTGAAGGGTTCAGTGGTGTCCAGGCACAGGTCACGGGGGAAGGGGCTGTAACCACTTGCCAGCTGTCAGCACTCCTTCATTGCACTGTTCTGAGCATTGCCTGGGATCTCAGGGTAAGTGAAGTCATCATCTGCTAACAACTTCCTTCCAAACATTAGAAAGCCTTTCAGTGAAAAATCAGCTCCAAGTTTTCCTTTCAGAGGCAGGCTGAGTGAGAAATCGTTACATAAACTCTCAAGACACTTCCAAACTTCAGCTACTGCATTTCACCCAGAATTTGGCTCAGCTCTATTTGCACTCAGGAAGAAGCCACACGCACACTCAACCAAGAAAGTTTCCGCAGCCTTTTGGAGGTAGACCCCACTAGCTCTCCCCTCCACTCTTCCAGCCAAACCCCAGACAAGATACTGTCTTTATCTCTTCTAGAACTTCCCTGAAGTTCAGAGCACCAGGCAGTGTGGAGTGCGTGTTCCCACACAGAATTTCTGCCAAGGCTTTCCTGTGTTTGTGGGCACGGCGTGGGCTGGGCTGCACAGCTCTGCAGCCTTGGGTCTGCCTAGAGCTGCAGCCAGCCTGTCTCTATGGGCACCACCACAGCCACTGAGTGCGCCAAAATTACACTAATGGCTGATTTAAATAATGATCTGATGGGCTTAAATTTGGGGGCTGACTCAGACAGGTTTTGCTAGAGAATTTTTAACTCTGGAAAATTCTCCCTGGTGATCTGATAGACTCCCCAGTTCATTGACTTTCAGGGCAATGTCCAAAGCTTATATGTTTATTGATGCCTTTGCTTGGAGATGTTGGTGATGATTTATATACCTTTATTGAGGACACGTTGAAGGAGTCCGCTCAGTTGAAATTAGTCAATATGTTCTTATTTTGTTGTTATCTTTGTATACATGCCAAGAACCCTAGTGATGAGTGCACTTTCTAAATTGTAAAATAAATAAATTTATGCTAAACCATGTGCTTATTTATGGCTCAGAATGTTAACTTAGCTGAGACAGCAAACTGATGTTATTGGAACCTAATTCATTCTCAGACTTCCAGGAGCGAGTAATGAGTCAATTATTCCAGTGTGACATGAAAACCTTATTTATGGGTTCATTGATTAAGACTATGTATGTGTTATTTACTTACAATATTGACTCATTAAAAAAAAAAAAAAAAAGAAAACTTTCTTTGTAATCCATTAAACCTTGTTTTCTCTTTGGAATAACATTTCCCAAGCCCAGCATTAAAAACAAACCAGGAACTGAAAATAATCAGACTTGGAAGAGTCTCTGGTTCACTCAAGTGGAGTGGAAGGTATTTATTTCCAATCCTAGTAGCAGCTCTGGTTATGAGCTTGTACCAAGGTTTAGGACTCCTCCTATTCCCTGGGATGAGCCACATGCTTGCATCTCTCAGAGCACTAGGGTTTCACATGGAGAAGCAATCCTTACTAAAATTTACTACCCAGAATATGCTTCAGAAATCCTGAATGATATTCAGAGCAGGAAACAAGAAAGAAGAAAATTCTTGTGACTTTTAGGGAAGGGCACCATTCCAATTCCTGCAAAAGCATTCCAAATGCTAGATAGATAACAGTTCAAAAACATGGCTGCAATATATAGCAGGCCCAGTATTCCTCTTTCAGGAGCTCCTCTTTCACCCTAAGCCTAAGGCAGGATGCTCTGTGCAGATTGCTCTAAAATCCCTGGTGCCACAGCCATGAAACCACACCAAATGGGAGCATGCTCCAGATGAGGAGCCATTCAGAGAGGAATTCTTTCCCTACAACCAGGCTGAGATTAAAGTGAACCTTGACTGTTTAAGGAGGTTCCCCCTCTTTCCCATTATTCCATGTACCTTTCCAAATGTGGTTTAAAACAAATGAAGGGGACCTTCCCCAAGCATTGAATAGCCTTTGCATGTTACATACATCTCAGTCAGGCCTCTCAGTGCACCAATCATTGTTACACACAAGGGGCTTTAGGATGTTCTCCCAATGATTTTATGTGTTCCTCTCTTCAGTTGTTCCAACTGGGAATGTAGAAACAACAATGTACTCATGATATGAGTTTCAGCTTCAGTGAGCCTCTTGCCAGAGGATATTTTAGGTGTTAGCAATTTAACCTAGTGCAATATGAAACTGCAACCCAGATGGAGGTGTTAGAGTAAAAAGATGCACCCATAGATTCCTCTGATATATTAGACACTATAAAAGCATTTTTGCTGTCATGGGTTCCAGCTCTTACTGGTGGTTTTCTGAGGGTTTTCCTCCTCTTTTCTACTATTTCAAAAATTCCTCGGAGGTGGCAGTGAAGGGCTTTTGTACAAATAAGTTTGAATGCCAACTGGTGGATGGTGACAATGACAGACCTCTTCCAGTCCTCATGATTCAGGCACAGTACAAGGAGGTAAATGGTCTCAAGGCTATTAACTATGACTAAAAATATGCATGTCTCATTTGTCATCAGTCAACACTAGAGCCATGGTTTTGTCAAGCTGTTTTTCTAAACCTTACATATTCTTTACAATTATGTGTTAAAACTAACGAAGCTTAACATATAAGAACAGGAAAACTTAAAGCAGTACATTTGGATGTTTCTATATTCCTGTGAAAGGTGCTTATTTAAATGAGATGCAAAACAGCGAGAGAAGACAGTTTAGAAGAAAGACTATTTTTAGAGGTGTTCTGCATAATCTATGAATAAATCTATTCACTTTTCACCACTTAAAACAAAAGAATTACAGTTTCTTATATCCCAGTCCTAGTTACCCTTCAATAATAATAAAAGTAGATAGACTACAATAATAGAATGGCACTCTTGATAAAGCTGATTCCTTTCTTGCTTTCCAGATTGGCTGTTAAAAGAGCCAGATCTTGAAAATCTGAACTTCCCAGCAACAGCTTGATTGAAGAATTCTCAAATCAGCTCTACTTCTAAAGTCAGAGCTCAGTGTGCTCCATCCCAACATCAACACTCCCCTATCTGTTCTAAGTTTAAGCTGAAGTGCTCTGATAACACCTGCAGAACCGCACAAAGAGAGAAATGCTTTTAACCAGCAGGCAGGTGCAGTCATTTAGGTCTTCAGAAAGCAAAGTTAAATAATTCTAGTCATTAAAAGCCAGTATATGTCCCAGAACATCTGTAGCTCTGCTCAGAAAGACTCCTTCCCAAATGTATTCACTGCAGAACATCTCACCACCTCTTGCATAGGGTGCAAAAGCAAATATCAACTCTCCGGGAAGATCAAGCAGCAAAAGCTTCATCCTGTTACAATAACTCTACACACAAGAGCAGATTTCAGCCATGACATCAGTTGTAAGTTCTGACAGCAATGGACAGACAAGAACATAAGGGGTACATGTTATACTTTCTCTGTCTTCAGTTGATCCCCTCACTTGACATCATCTTTAAACATACCTGGGTTTAGACTTTCACATCTGCCAAGCACAAAGCAACACAATCAAAACCATTTCTCAACAGCATTGACATTCACACAGTACTGCTGCCATCTTACTCATACTGGCATCCCTACACACACTACTGATAAAAGGAAAGCTTTCCAATCACACAAGTTGTACTTCACGTCACAGAAACACCTCCAAAGCCCCAGCAAGAGTGAAGAAGACAGCAGTGCTCAGTCAGTTCTGCTGCCCTCCATTGTGTCCTGCACATCCAGCAGGAATATGTCCCAAACTGCCTGCCTGGAACATCCTGCCTGGTTATCTATCAGCCACCTGATCCTCATAAAATGGTTTTGAGCTTTACTAGACTCACTTCTTCCCTCAATATGCTGGTATAACAGTGAGCAGAAACAACCCTGCTCATGTCTTCTTACAATTTACAGTTGCTAACACTCTGCCCACAGTGTATTAAAGCTAGAGAGAATTCTACATGTTGATAAGAAATATCTATTTAATTAACAAGCACCAATGATTAGACTAAAACACCTTTATAAACATTTAATTATTTGTGATATTTTTAAAATCAAACTTAATTGTCGATCCCCATATGGATCACTCACTGAAGAGGTGGGATTGGATGATCCTTCTGGGTCCCTGTCAACTCAGAACACTCTGTGATTCATGTTCAGTCATTTCAACAGAAAGACAGCTGCATGCAAAGCCAATAAAAATCTTTAAAACTTTCTCTTCTGTATGAAAAAAATTTTTTTAGAAAAATGTTAAACATTTTGGTCCCCTTTGGGATAGGTTTAATGCATAAATAACTCTTTGGGTGCAAAAATTTCCAATCTACTATTTTATAGTATTCATTCATGCACAGCTCTCTGGTATGTAAATGAAACAATGTTCTCATGTGGTCTTTCTGCTCCCTACTTCTCCCTCATACAATGACTAAGTCCCAGTTCCTAATGTGTCCTTGTCACTATCAGAGATGTACCTCCACTTCCATTCTCCAACTCAAAGGGGACAGGCACATTGCACCCAACTTAAGTCAACAATTTTTTTCTTGCACAGTATTCCTCCCTTCCAGCCACTTCCTGAGGTGCAGTTCTCGTATCTTTTCACGCTTCCTAATATTTTGCCATTTTATTATTTTGCTCTGTTTTCAAAGATTTATATGCTCAACTTTATTAAATATCATTAATCATGCCCAATAGGATTTTCTTGTAATACTGCTAAAAATCAAATATTATGCTCATTACATAAAAAATAAATTAAGAAACTCCATGAAAAATGGGATTGAGCACCAAGTCTAGAACATTACCAGAAGAGGGAGGATATTGTGTAGGTTTGGATCTGCAAAGCATTTTTCATTGCGTTAGCTGGCAGCACAACCACTTCTCTCTGAATAATGGATTGTAGCAAGCATACTTGAAAACCCAGGATAGGAGTTACTTAAATATTGTATTCTAAATATAGAAATCAAGTGGAATCGTTTGAAAGGGAAACATAATTTTGACAAGAAAATAAGTATATTAAGGTTGACAAAGCAGGTCTGCTTTTTGTCATCTAATATTCCCATGATTGCTGAGGTACCTGCAATACAGCTGAATCTGATGACTAATGGAGCAGTGGGTGCTTTTCAGCCTTCTGCAGCTTGTGCTGATGTAGTTATGGTTGTCATTGCAAGTATCCTTCCCGAGCCTATGATTGTGGTCAGACTGTAACTGTTAAGGGACATGAGACACATGTGGTCTCTATTTTGGTGTAAATCAGTTTAACAAAAGCTTGATTCACAGGTTCTATCCTTTGTTCTATCCTTTCTTGCTGCTTGCTTTTCTGCTGTTACAGTGAGATAGTGCCATGGTAAATCTGGCCCTGAATATTTAACCAGCAAAAACTGTTGAGCAGTAAGTAAAAAGCATTGTTGGAGAGAGGTGTATCTGGAAATGGAAAGCATTTCATCCCCAATGTACTTTGAGAAGATCACACATTTAATCAGCATTGCCTTGGAAGGTGTGTTACTTTTAATCAACATCACTTGGTTTCATTTGTACAACAGAGAGATTTCTTTGCATGATCAAATGTTAGAGATTTAAAAATAAATAAATACATTAGAAACTGTAATATGCTTCTACAATCTAAAGGCCCACCGAATACCCTAATATAAGAAAGTGCACAAATCTCCCAGGCATGCCACAGTAAATCTGGGGCTGTGTATGAAGAGGAAATAGATTGCATCTCTCTTATCAGTTCTCATGTTTGCTGCTGGTTTGTTGCAGCTGTAGCAATGCAGCAAATATGGCCACTGCTACTCTGTTGAAAGAGGATCTTTATAAATTCCAGTTGTCAACATGAAATCAATTCTGCTATGGGCAAAAGAGTGCTTCATCATTCCAATATTTGCACTCAGCTAAACCATATCCACAGGCTGTATGTGTCTTCATTTATTTATTTGGAGCTGGGACTACAACACATTTGCAGCCCAACACTACGGATCTGTGCCAAA
This sequence comes from Acrocephalus scirpaceus scirpaceus, assembly GCA_910950805.1. Taxonomy (NCBI): domain Eukaryota; kingdom Metazoa; phylum Chordata; class Aves; order Passeriformes; family Sylviidae; genus Acrocephalus; species Acrocephalus scirpaceus. The sequence continues at coordinate 11,676,544 of OU383783.1, read as the reverse complement.
ACTGCATAAAGGTTGTGCAGTGAATTTTTCTAAGTAAATGGGTCCTTCAATTTCAATGAGGGAACAAAGCCTCTAACTGGGTGCACTGTGGATTCAATCTGAGCCATGCTTTCTAGTCAAAGAACAAATGATATATCATTAATTAAAGGCAAAAAATGGGAAATGATGATTACATATTTTGACGTTCCATAATGATTTTTTCTGTGTCTTACACCTATGGTAAATAAGCCAAGCACTAGCAATAAGGGGAAAAAAACCCCTTCAGTTTGCAATTTCTTTCTCTATAGTCTTTCTTCTTCCAGTGAAAGTGTCTATAAAATTTTTAAAGGAAAGTAGGTTGCTAAAATGTACTTAATTTGCCATGATAGATTGAGTCCATGCTTCAGTGACTGTAATTGAATCTGTGACCTATTTCTTTAGTAAAGTAGAAATAGTCTCTTGGGTTTTTGTCACTACCATCTTTTAATGAAATTCAAAAAGACTGTCAAAACGTCTACACTTTTTCCAGTAGTTGTTAATGTTATTACTTTACAATTTGTTACTTTTTAATTAATCTTAATAAATGTGTACACAGTCTACCTGGCAGTTGGAAATGGTAGACATCAATTCATCACTGTCACACTGTAAAGCAAAATTAACAGGACAGAAAGGGCTTTAGAAGCAATAGAATATCTAGACACATATTGGTTCTACTTACAGATACTTTATATCTCTAATTTACAGGATCTGTGCACTACAGCAGTCCCACAGCTGAAGTTAAAGGGTCTGTCAGTATTTTAATCATAACCCCAGATTATTTCCAAGACATTGCAACTCAGAACTGAATTCAGTAGGGGGATTCCTAGGCCAGGAACTCTCCACTCTGCCACCTATTCCCTTCACCAAAAGAAGATACTCTCAGTACATTTTAGACATTTAGAACGTCACACCATGGGGACCTGGGATGCAACCCAAGGCTTGGGTGATGTCCTGACTGCACACTCAGATGAGATAAATCCTACTTTTCCCACTCAGTGTTTCCCATAGGAATGACACAGGCTAGTGGGGTAGAAAGGGGGAGCTTTCATCTTGTCTCCCAGTCCTGACAGATGGGAAAGCAAAGCAAAACTTTCCTGCCCTACAGCCCAGACATGGCCCTAGTGCCTCAGTGTGACCACTTTAGCCTGATTATTTCTGATACATCAGTGTCTAGGAAAAGTCACTCTGTCAGTTCTTCCTTCATCAAGGATTGTGGCATCCTAGCTCATGTTGCTGTACTGAGAATGATCTTAAAGACAATCAGGTGCAATGTTCTTCTGTGCCATGTTTAAGCCTGTAACTGCCGATTTATGCTCAATATTGCAGCTGCCCATGGGCAGCCTGGGGCTGTCATTCACATCAGAGGGGCTGAACAGAACAGCATGAAACAGCTCCTGGAGCTGGGGCAGCTTCCTCACTGTATGGTCATTGAGATGTGATTCATAAGACTGAGACCTATGAGAAGCTTATGCCTCACCTTTACCTATGCTCTAGCTGACTTCCACTTACTTCTCAAATAATTGAAAAACTTTGTTTCCACAAAGCTGCACTTTTTCATGAAAATTAAACCAAGTTCAAAGTTCCATAAAAGAGATTACTTCTGTTTAAAAAGTGAGGTGACTTTTGGTTTTAAAAGTTATATATATATACACATACACACACACACACTACCATATCACCAGGGTACATTTTCTCAGAGGAGGTATCATTGACAAAGATATCCAGCATATGGAGTCACTAACATGATGGACTATAATGGCTTGAAAGCAGTCATTATGTTCTATTAGGATACACAAACAAAACAGATTCCCTCAGCAGACCTTGGTATGCTTCAAAGCTATTACAGTCCAAAAGAACTAAATCTGCATTTTAATTACTGTCAAGTTGCTGAGTTTTACCCAGTCTACTGGATATTATCCTCCTAAACACAATAAGGACTTAAACAAAGAAAAGTAATAAAAAATTAAATAGCAAAAGGTATATTTGCCAATTTGAAGTTAAAGATATTAACTAAAGATATCAGAGACAAATTTTTGAAAGGTTAAAACCTAACCTCTCTTTTTATGAGCAGTTTTCTATCCACAGATAACAACAGGCCAAAAGGCAGGCTGTGGTGCCACATTAATTGGTAGTTAGGTGCACACAAAGATTTAGAAATTCTCCTTCTTATTTGCACTTACCATCAGGCTTGCAATTTTGTAAGTTCACCAAACTTCCTTCTTCCTTAGAAAATGAAGCTGGATGGAGAAGCAGTGATAAAGTATTGATACCAAGTACTGCTGCAGAGACTGAGCCAACCAAGACCCTACATTCACCTGATGTTTCACTCCAACAAGAACCAGCTGCTTACTGCTCATTTAAATCAGGCTCATCAACTTCCACCTTTGCCATTACTAAAATCTTCAGCAGATCTTCCCTAAACTTATCAACTTCCCTAAACTTAAGCAGCCTCTAATCCAAGCACCAATGAAGCACTGGTGAGCATGCTCACAGGAAATTTTTCTATTTAAGTCCAGGAATATCTAAAAGAAGGTATAATTTGGGGGCTAAATAGACAGACTCCCACAGAGTCCACAGGATATTTCTAGTTCCTCAGAAAAACCTGTGCCAGTCTTGCTGTCTCTTCCTGACATGTCCTTCAGTTCTGTAAGATCACAGATCCATGCCCTGAGTCAGAAAAGCACTTAAGCTAGAGAAATGTATCTCTTGGATGATGGAAAAACCCTAGATGCATTTAATATATTTTCACTTGGAGGAACAGTGTACAAAATGACTAGTTAAAAAAAAAAAAATCCTTTTAGTGGCTCCTGAGGGTTTAAACACTTCAGGATAGATTTGCATACAATTTTTGAAAAGACTAATGGCTCATTATATGATGAAAAGATTCTACTAAGATGTAGAATGGACATGAAAGTTATTAATTTCAAAGAAGCAAGGCTATATTTGCTAGGAAACTTCAGGAAACTTTCTTTTCTTTAATTTCTTTTTTTTTTTTTTTTAAGCTAGTATTGCAGGAATAGTTATCTTACTAATGTGCTTTTCCAAAACTTAAGTCAATAAATTCATATCCAAAGTCATATTCAAAAAGCAGGGCTGGACATTTTGGACCTCAAATATCCCAGCCCTACAGGACACAAGGAGGCTGAGGGTCCCTGCCTTGAGTCTGCATGGAAAAATCCATGACATGGCTGGCTTCTGTCCAAAAAAAAACATAATTGCTGCTTTATACCAGAGTTTAGTATGGAAAACATTTTTATTCAAAGTAAATAAACACAAGAAACTTTGAATAAAAATGAGAAACACAAGAGAACATAAAACTTTGCCAAGGCAATTTGTATATATTCCCCATGTACCTTAGAATTAGCTATCAATCAATACATTCAACCAATGAAGGCAGATTTTTACCACCCTCACATTTTTGAAGGAATATTTAAGTCACAATCTTCCTGGCATAATGTTAGTAATCTAACAGAAATATATCAACTCTATCAAAAATAAACCTAGAAGACAAGAATGAAATCAGACTAAAAATGTTGTCAGTAGAAGTCCTGAGCTTACAAGGAAGATTGACAATATTATTAAATTTCAGCTTTATCTTAGTAATTTTATCTATATTCCACACTCACAAGGCTTTGAACATATGTAAATTAAATCTCCTGAAGGGAAACTGATACATACACATATATAAATGGGAATGATTTAGAAAACAAATAAAATAGTAGCAAGAATCAAAACTGTCAAATTCTTCATCACACCTAGAATCATTCTATAACTGTCTAGAAGAAACACAAAGGAAGAAGCACAGAAAAGCCCCTGTCATAAAGGGTAGGAGGTTACATTTCTTGAATTCTGAAAATCCAAATAAATATAATTATGGATCTCAACATCTTTTGCCAGCCTTTGAAAAGATAGCAAGGCAATTCAGGAAAAGGAAGTGAATAGAAGGAAGTAATAAAATTGTCTATGGAACACAAATGCCGTAGCTACAATTTCCAGGCACAGCAGACAAAAAGGAGAAATGAGTTCTTAACAATAACATAGGTGACTTACAGCTGTGCACAGACATTAACATTTTTATATAAAATGAATTAGTGATTAGGTCTGGATACAATTCTGCAACACAGAGCTCTAAAGCACATCCACAGCTCTTCTGGAGGATCCTCATGTGCTGTGCCACTGACCTCAGTGAGGGTGAAAACATGTCAGGATCTCAAAGAACCCACTTGGCATTTGTAGTAAAGAGTGGAGATTTGGTGCTTTTGTTTGTTTTAAACAACTAAGAATGATTTATTTCATACATATTTAGAGCAAATGAAACCTGTGCTCTGAGCTGGAAACAGCATCTTACATGATTTGAAGGAAGACAGATAGTCATGATTGCTTGAATAACTCCCAAAATTAAACCCTCTGGGACTGAATCTTCTGAAAAGGCAAACAAGAATGAAGGTGATAGAGGAATCATACTGTGTTACACAGTGATGTTCAAACCTCACATGTAGAGAGAGCCAGAGAATGCATTTAGAATCTAGAAAACCTCCCAGTAAAACTTTTTCTCCTCCTTTTGGAGACTTTGAAAGTTAAACTAGGTTCCATACTGCAAGAATCTCAGTGGAAGGGTGAAATATTTTCATGTCTCGCAATGGATAAAAAACATTTGGCAGCTGGTCAAAGTTTAGGAGAAGCTGCACAAAGCACAACAAGATGAATAGAAAAGATGCCTTGGAGCAGTGAAATGGAACAACAGGAGTTGGGAAAGGTTATTCACAACAGTAAAACTACTGAACATTTTAATCACAGCCTGGTTCTCTGCTGCTCTCAGCCTTATTTCACTGCCATTTGTACCAGTGTAAAATGGGTGCAAGACGTTATTCAAACACTATTTCACACCCACTTTTGCTGCTATTAACTACCACTGCAAGGTGTGAGGCAGTAGCTTATCCAGCTCCAGCTTTGCAGCAGTCACAAACCTTTGGGTCAATGGGAATGCAACTTCACAAAAATATATTCAATTAAACTGTACTTTACACAGAACTTGACATTTGAAAATAAATAGAAAAGAATGGGTCTTTCATGCATTATAGATATTATTTCTGAAACTGTGCACATATTTTTACTCTAAAAGCCCCCCAAATGCCACCACTAACATCTTAAAATAGGTAACTAGAGATAAAATACCACTCTCATCAAATCCCTATTTGAAGCAGAGATTTAGGAATTATATAAAAGTCACAAAAAGACAAATTCAAGAAGTGATTGATTGATTGATTTTTCTAGATATTCCAAACCATTCTAATTCTTATAAGTGTCATTAAGAGTTTTTGTGGTGATCTGGAGAAAACCAAAGTGGATGTCAGGGGTAAAAAACACCTCAGACAAATCAGTGAGGAGATTTTGTAGACACAGATTTTGCATCCACTGCAGCACATCTTTTTAGGTTTTAGAGAGGCATATAACAGAACTGGCTTGCATTTCATTGAAAATAAATATGTTAAAAAAGTGGAGGCTGAATAGGGAACAGTCATAGGACAAATGGTAATGGCTTTAAATTGAAAAAGAGTAGATTTAGATTAAATAGAAGGGAGACATTCTTCCCTGGGAGGGTGCTGAGGCCCTGGCACAGGTTGCCCAGAGAAGCTGTGGCTGCCCCATCCCTGAAAGTGTCCAAGGACAGGTTGGGTGGAGCTCAGAGAACCTGGGATAATGGAAGGTCCCTGCCCACAGCAGGGGGTGGGAATGAGATGCTATTTAAAGACCCTTCCAACTCAAAGCATTCTATGATTCTATGATAATAGTACAATAAGTGAAGGCATAATTTCCTTTTACATTTAATTTAAAAAAAATTACCACTATCAGAAAATGCAGCAACAAAATGTTCCTGTATTCTTTTAGAGTACAGAATAATGGCAAAAACCTATTAATTTTAAGGCCACTTAAACTTTGTCTGCTTTCATTTCCATTTATGACTGCAATGAAACCAAAGTGGCTTAGTTTATGTCTAGCCAAAGAGCTCCCCAAGTCCAGATTAACAGAAATAAAGAGAGAGTAGGGCTGCAATGTGAGGAGCCAGGTGAGGGTTGGACTCTTTTCCCATGTAAAAATGACAGGACAAGAGGAAATGGCCTCGAGTTCCTCCAGAGCAGGTTGAGATTAGATATTAGGAAAAATTTTTCCACTGAAAGGGTGGTGTGGTTGGAATAGGATGCCCAGGGAAGTGCTGGAATCACCATCCCTGGAAGTGCTCAAAAGTGTATCAACGACCTTAGAGGTCTTTTACAACCTCAATGATTCCATGATACTTGCTTTCTTTCCTGCTTCATTATGGGTGCCATGAGAATTATTCACTGCACAAACACTATTTTGATGTACTTGCATTACCTTTTCTTTCTATCAACCAAAATGGAATACATTTAATGTCAGATATCGCACTAAGGAGTAACATGCCCAAGGAGCTGGGAAATGTACTGCATTATTTCCTCCTTTTATGTCCACTAAATAAGTGATAGTCCTAAAAGCTTACTCAACACTTGATTCTGCTTTTTAAGTTTGTTTCTTTCATTACCTGAAAATGTGTATTTGCTGCACATTGAAAAGCTATTTCCATCTGCCTGGTATGGATTTTACAAGGCTTGGTTTCTTCAGCATTTCCAGCAAACCTAACAATACCAAAAAAATGAAATCTAGTAAATAATTCTAGAGAATTATTTGAGAGAGAACTTTGTAAAGTTCTCAGAGTCCATCTGCATGGGACAGACCTGCACAGGAAAGAAAACGTGGACTTCACTCCCACCATTAAACTGCGTGAAGCAACAGCTCTGAACAAAGGACCATTATTTGTCCTCCCTCTAAGAGTAAGGCCAGACAAAAACGTATAAAGAGCCTGGGAATACTGAAAGCCTTGAGTGCTGTCTCGAATACATCAGCCTTTCCTTTCCTGTCCAATCTGGTTTGCTGTTTTTCATCACAGGGCAGGTTCCTGACTCACGCTGATAGATTCAGAGGAAATTTCCATAGCAAATGAGTAACTTAAGCTCAGACACAGATATTACTGCATGTTTAATGGTGCTTGGCTGCACTTTTGCTGGGTTATACAGGGCCACAAGAAAGAAGTCACATTTCAAAAAGTGGCAGGATCTGGCTCTTAACCATATTCTTTCTTTAGAATTTGGTTTCATAAATGTTCCTCTGATTTCCTGCAATGGTTTGTGATGCTCTTAAGCAGTAGAAAATTGGCTCCACAAATTTTCCTTGGTCCTCTGCCCTATTTCCCTCCTTCTTGTAAGAGCTGGTGCTCCCTATTTTGTTTTGAAATATTCACGATATCTTTTTGCTTTTCTGGGTTCAACAAGTGCTACCTCTGTGGTGTATTCCAGGGGGATTTCCTCATGCAAGCATTTTTCTTCCTATCTCTAGCTGTTTTTCTACTAAACAAACTGATTGTACAAGTCCCTAAAATAACAAAACAGCATATATGATCTGATTATTTTAGAATTGTCAAAAACAAAATTTATTTTTAGAATGAAGCTTGCATCCATCCTTTAATTTATTTATGGCAGACTACAATAGTCTTAAAGAGACTTTAATGATTTACTATTTCATCTTATCAAATTCTTATACATATCACAAGATATTAAACAATAATAAGCACTTTTTTCAGCTAATGTAAGAAAAACAGCCTTTCATGTGGACACAGTATTTATATCAGTTTCATTAGAGTATTCAAGTTTCTGAGAATACATTGCAATATCTAAGTTTTACTCATTACTCTGGAACCTGTTCATGGTTCTACACATTAATATTTTATTTTTCCTTCTACTTCTCCTTTAAAATATAATTCTAGGTGTCAGTCTTCTCATTGTGCTGTATGTAGAGGGTTTAAAAAAAACATAAACCTTATTTCTCCTAACTCAAAACCATTAACCACTCACATGCTAAAAAAAACCCAAACAAAACCAAACCAGCCTAAAAAGCCTACAACTAACAATATTTTGTACATTGAGCCTAAGCCAACAAACACTATTAAAAACAAGCCCACCTCATTACCTTCTCATGCAAAGCTTACGTTATAACTAAAGCTGAAATTGAATTAAACCCCTATTGTTTCCCTGTAGAAAAGGAAGAAATCAGACAGGTTTTACTACAGGAATGACTTTACAGTTTTCTCTAGTCATGACAGCCTGTAAGTACATTATGCTCGTGGGCTCAGTAATCAGGTCACAAGCATCTGTGAGCATGCATTAAGTTTGTGCAAACAACTGTGCTTGGAGGTCAGGCTAGTTGATGTGTGCATACACATGACTAATGAGCTATTTGGCACTGCCTATCCATGAATTCCCTGCTCATACATGGAAAAAATGTTCACAAAATACAGGCATACACTGCATGCTACCTAATGTTTGATGGCCAGGTTTTGCTTTCTCACAAAACAACCTTTTGTGGTCAGTATTTGTGTCCTCAGTAATATTACTCTGGATTCATACTGAGAGTAGAATTTGCTTCTTGTCTTAAAAAGTGAATTAAAGCCTTGAGAATGAAGCTTAACTCCCTTTCTTTTAGAAAACTAATCTAGTGGCGCCTCAGAATGAAAAGGAAACAACCTAATGTTTTCTCTACAGAAAGCATCTTTGAGCTAAATAAAGGTTTGTCCATCAAGTGGCCCTTACTTCAGAGATATTTTTTTGCAACACTACACAAATAGTCATGTAGGTCACCAAATTATATCAAGTGTCTGCATTAAGTAATAGTTAGCCCTGATATATATAACTGTGGACATTAAAAAACTGTTAAGCCATTGTTTTGAGAAGACAATTGGATTACAGTGAACTGAACCCTTCCCTTAAAACCAGACAATGTACTTTATAAGAAACAGACCTTACACTTAATCTTGGTGAAATGCAATAATTAGGTTTGCAATTCTCATGGAAATATTGATGGAAGCTATGCAAATTAATTAGAAAAACAAGTAGTTAGTGCAAAAAGGCCAATAGCCTCAATAAATTGCCTTTTCCTACACCGGTGAGTTGAAATAGTTTTTGCAATCAATGCTGGAGTAGGTGTAGATCCATCAGATGTACTGCAGCCTGCAAGATACATGTGACAGAGCAGGGATACAGGGTCAGAGCAACCCACACCGACTGTCTGAGCTGATCCAGCACATCATCACCAGCAAAGCCACATGCTACATGTTTCCTTCCCACCAGACATATAGGAAATATATACATTCCTGATTAAAGAAAGCTTTATCTAAAAAATTTCTATCCAGGCCTGAACCTATGGATTCCATACATGATTTTCTTAATTCTGGAAGAGCTCTGTGTATTTTTTTTTTTAATCAGAAAATGACAATATGCATGTCCATATCTGAAGTGTATGGGACAATGTTACAGGCAAGAAACTGAGTGTCATTCAATGCACGGCTATATTCACCCTTTGCAGCAACATAAAATGTTTGTTATATTTACATTTTGTGTGTTTTCTCACATTTTTAATATGATGTCATTTTCCCCCAGTGCAATAAAGACTAATATTAAATTCATGTTCAGCCAACACTATCATATGAAAGAAAAAGGGCTTATGGCTATAGTAGAAATAACAGTAAAAAAGCACACTACAGGGGGTTCTCAAAAAATCTGAGGTTTGAGTTTAGATTTTTTTTCCCCAGAGATGAGGAATTTCACATTTTTGCAGTTATTTGGCACTATTTGCATAACATTTTGAGCTACATCTTTTAGTCAGTGCTTTATGTCAGATTTGGCTCAGACAGCAAATAAATAAGAAAAATCTCTTTTGCAACACAAAGAGCATATCTGAACCTGGTGGATCTCAGAAGATGAGCAAAGTCCCCAAATTTCTAATATGATTCTAGACCAGACTTGTGAAAATGCATTTTCACTTCGTCCTCTGGCTTCTTGTTCAGAAGAGAAGAAAGAATCTTGAACACAGCATGAGGAAAACGGATGCAAATGAATCTGCAGGATGCCCAGAGGTGTTCAGCTCAAAGCTCCTATGTACAGAGTCTGGAATTCGCTTGCTTTTCAAACTTGCATGTAGAATTAAAACTGCTTCTTTGGCTTAATCCTGTCATTCCAGCAACTCCCCAGCAAATAGTGGTGCAAGAGAAACTCTGCACTGACCTTGTCCTCATCACAGGTTCTCTGGTAACTCTGTGTAGAAAAGCACCTTCAGTGTTCATTTGGACGCAAAATGCAACTTTTGTATTGAGCACCAGAGTTTAACAGGGTTGTGGGTTTTTTTCTAGGTAAGACAATAAGGTAATTGTTTATGACAAGATAACCATATGGCAAAGGAAAAAACAATCTGAAACTAAACTGGGAATGTATTTTTAAAAAAATATATGTTACTCAATCAAAACATATAGTTCAGTTTACATAACTATCAGTCAACTTATTTCCTTTAAAGAGGAAGATGGAAAAGGAAAATGAAAATAGTATTCACAAGAACCTGAACTAACATTAAGATATGAAGACTCATAGCTGACCCCCTTCAATGAGTAACAAATCTAAACTGATTTTAGATTTGGGTACATTAATAAAATTTCCTTCTCCTGAGTTTGATATCAGTTATGAGCCAGTTTTTTTCTAATTAAAGACACATTCAAAATGCTAAGAAATTAACCACTATAGTTTAACACATTAAACAGCTGGGGCACCATTAAAACAAACTTCCTAAAATTTACAGTGATGAAACTATACAATGAAAGGATGAATATAGGCTTCTTCTAATGTTCAAGTAATCCTTTTTCATTAGTAGAGCTGCCATGATTGTGATATTTAACAGTTGTATGTCACTTTAAATCTTGAAAAACTGTGTAAACATTAATTATAAATGAACATTAATAATGCACCTCTGTCTAAAGTATTTATGAAAAAGAGAATCTCAAATTTCAAAATTCAAATACTTAAATTTAGGAACCAAATCCTGTATTAACTTTACATTATTTTCAAAAGCTATATGAATCAAAAATATAACTTGTAATTTGGAGGTTCTGAGGTTTCAGCCTATCTGAAGATCAGGCTATTTATTTAATACCCAACAGTACTCCAGGTTTAGGACACCAGCTCAGGATCACACAAGGTAAGAAAAGTACTGATTTGTGATTCATGTTGCTTAATTTCAGCCCTACAGATGCTTTAGATGCTCAGTTTATTTTTTCAGGATGTACCTGTAGTCAACAGGAACTGAAAGATATTTTCAGTTTAGGTCCTTCTATCCAAAGAGCTGTGTCTAACCTAAGAGAGGAGGAAAAGTAGATGAACACCTTACAGCAGCCATGCAGAAACCAAATGAAGCACATACAGCCCAACTGTGCAAGGCATCCACAACAACTTCTTGTACCCAACATCAATTCAAAACCAGCAAGGGCAAGAGACCTGTAAGGTCAGACTGCCATCACAACAGACAGTTCTAAACCATGCAAGGGGTATGCCTCTCTTCAAAGAGCTTGTTTATTCCAGCAAAGAGCTAAGTAGCTCTTCTGTGAGACACTATTTATTTTAATAGCTTACTATTACAATAAAAAAATTATTATGCAACAGATGCCTCATAATTAAACTTTAAAAAGCTGCACATCACAGTGCTGTGCTGAAGACTCCCTTAAATACACAATCCAGTGTTCATGTAGAAACAGATTAAATGCTTGGACATGGATTTATCCACACAAAATATTCTTCCAATTGGGCAGATGCATTTTATAATCTATATGTATATTATTAAAACTACTATGAAAGGGGTTGATTCTTTATGCATAATCAGTTCCCATTGAATTTAAATTACTTTCAGTAAAGCACTGATGCAGATAAAATACTCTAAATGTACAGAATATTAAGCAAATGTTTATATTAAAAAACTGCTTTCAGGTGAAAACGTGCTCAGCAAAGCACAACCCCCATAGTGCCTTGCAGAATATTAATACTCAATGTAGATCACGAGATGCCAACAAGTATTCCTTTGTAAGGGCTTGGAGTGGGAGAAAAGGTAGCATTCAGATGACAAGCCTTAAGAATAGAAATGTGCAAACACATCGGGGGTGATACTATTGAGATGTAAATGAAGTTAGAAATTTATGGAATCAAACCTGCTTAGAGTCAGGAGTGCCTTGTAAAACAGGGACAGCAGCATGTTTAGCATGAGCAGCTTCAGCTGGCCCCTGTGCCCACAAGAATTTGCATAAAGGCTACCTAGTGGTGAATAGAAATAATATGTAACTCCTATTGGGGAAGGATGCAAACCAGACTGCCTGAGCCACCCTCAGTGGAGGCTATGGGATCTGGGATGGGAATCAAAATTTCACATACAAGCTAAGGTCCGGTCAAAGTGGAAAAAACCAAACACAAAGAGGAGGAGCTGAAGACTACAGATTTCATCTAGTGAACCTGTAAAGGACACCAGCACTTGGGTACATTTCTTACAACTTCCTTTGAAATTAAAAGCATGAGCTAATAGCTCAAGAGCATGAGTACCAAACCCATTTAATAGACATGATCCTAAATGCAATTTTTTCTTCATCTTTTCTTGAGCCTCAAGGAATGGCTCATGATCCTGTTTGTCCAGCCCAGCAGGAGAGAACAGTTACTGCCTGAGTGATCCTCAGGGTCAGCAGAGCAGGAGGAAGACAACTATGGGAATTGTAGTTCTTCCATCAAACTCAATAGTGTGGGCTTTTGGGTGTCAGTAACAACCTGTTGCTCCTCAAAGATAGTAACAGTATCAACCTCAAAGATAGTAACAATACCAACCTCAGTTTGCTCTAAGGACTGGTAATCCAGGTAACCAGCCTTGATTAGTTGTCCAAACTCTCTTAAAAATCTTTGCATTCAAGAGATGGAAAAAAATAATGCAATTAATCCTAAGCAGGGATAATCTGTGACTGCATTTCACTCCCACCTATCCATGGTGGCATCTGCTTTAGCAATGCACCCCCCACTCTGTGTTGATTATGGCAGCACTCCGGACTAGACACCTCAATTCAGACAGCTACAGATGTTTCTTTCCTGTATCCCCTTCCAGACAAAAGAGAAGCCAAATTAAAAGTCAATAACTTTCTGTGGAAAGTACCTCTTGCATTATTTAGGCATTCTTCAGGGCTGAGTTCTACTGGATCAAAAGACTCTAAATTATAGATTTTACTGTTTTAATGAGTTCTGTCCATGAGTTTAAAGACTAACGATCTCTGTTTGGAAACAGTAAAAAGAACAGAAAATTTTATTACACTGCCAAAAGTACTTAATTATTATTGTAGACTGCTTTGGACAGCTTTAGCAATAGAGCTCTGTCTACCTGGTAAGTGCATCCCAACAGTTACCATAAGTGCTCCTGTCTGATTCAGATTTTACTGAACTATTTAGAAAAGCTCTATTTACCTTGATCAGAATGAGCTTAGGATGGACCCCTGCAGCTCCACCATTTAATAAGAGCTCACACTATTTCTTTCAGATCAAAAATTGGAATTGCTGTGTTATGTAAATGTTATTGCTTCAAACAAAAGATTGGTGTTGTCCTAGCAATTAACTGTCTGGTTAATTAGACCTCTTTCCTTTTGCTCAGCAACCTGCATTCATGTGCATATACTGTTACAAAAACAAACTAATAAGATTTACGTTGCTTGTTTGGAACTGCTAGGAGCTTGGCAGTAAGGAAAAAATTAAGTCTTATTCCGAAAACTGAAAATCTATTAAAAATGGAAATGTAGTTTTTCTACAAGAAGCAGAAATCCAATAAAAATGTGAATTTTGTCATGTGGAGTGATGGATTTGGAGCACTCAAGAAGGACAAATGAATCATGCTGAGCTGTTAATATCCCTGCCAATTCTATGGTGTTCCACGAGCATGTGAAACTGTCTTTGTTTGCTTTCCTAACAACCATCTCTTAAAAGATTCTCTGGGAACGTAGGAAGCTTCTGTAGTGGGATAATTGTTTCAACAGCTTGGACACTGATTTTTTTATGAGTAATAGAGGACTCAGATCATTACTATGGAGTGTAATACTTGATGTCAATGGGCACACTGACAGTAATGTGCAAAGATGATTAAAAAAATAACTTTCTGTAAGAAAAGAAAGTGGCCTTTATTGGTTATGTCAGTTTTGCTGCTGTTCTGAATTTCTCATTTATTTTTTTAATAACAGTAATCATACTTTTATTTATTAGGCAAGGGTAGTAAAACTATGAATTATCAAACCATAACAGAGAAAGAATCACTTCAAAGATGCATTAGAGTATTCAGATTACCTGGCCACTAATGCCCTAAAAATAAAGAGCCCTACATATTTAGGACTTATTTCACAAAGGTCCACCTTGCACCTTTGAATCTACTGGTATTTCACAGCAGAATACTGGACAGACATTTATAAAATGTTTATAATCTATAATATTATTTTCTAGACTCATAAAATCAATCTTTGAGGAGCCTAAAGTAAATTCATGTATACAATTTGAAGCACACATTTTTCAATCTACACAAGCAGATATACAGTTCTAAAAAAGAAATAAAATTTCTTCAAATTTGTCTCATGGGGAGCTGCCTCCTTTGCAATCAAACAATCTCCCACCACATGACTAAGCCACTAAATAATCCAGGGAAAGGCACAAAATATGAAAAGTAAAAAGACACTGAGTACCTTGAACAAAAGTGCGTAAGATCTTTGCTTTTTATCTATTTATGTAAAAAACCCAAAACCAACAAAGAAATTCTTACTTTATTCTATTTTTACATCCTGGACAATGCCTTCAGCAAGGCATTGCAAATTGTGTGCATATATAGATATGTAAAGCTGAAATTTTGAGGACTTACTGTTAGGAATTCCTAATGGAATCCTCACAAGTACAAGGATACCTTTTGATAAAGGAAAGTAAACTACTGAAAAAAGTAAACAAACTTCATAGTGCTAATACATTAATCACACACAATCAAACAATTTGAATAAAATCAAGGAGAACTTGTTGTTATTTATAAACTATATTACTCCTTAATACAATAGGAAAATTATTTGTTTGCTCTCTTGGAGGCTGGATTTTGGGGTTTTCTTGTTCTGGTTTTGGTTTTAAGAAACTCCAACACAGAAAAGTACCATTATATAGATAAGAAAATATAAGAAAAAAAAAATAAAGATAGAACAGTTTCAGTCTGAGGAGGCAAAAAAAAAAAGTATCAAATACATAGCCAAGAATATGACTTTTGGAGCTAATTATTTAGAAACAGCTCAAGATGGTGTGTAGCTCCTATTAATAGTCTGTAGAAATAATGCCACTCTAAAGAATGTACCAGATGGTGGTGAGACACTGAAAGGAAAAGCATTTTCATTCCATGTGCTTCTAACAGTTATCTGATCATCCAGGTCCTTAGGCATTCTGGTTTACTGAAGGTATCAGTTAAAAAATTAAAAAATATCTGATATCATGTTCGGACATGAATCTTAATGCCAAAATGGCACATATTTATTTCCTGTTAATGGCAGATGTATATATGTGCTCCAGCTAAGGAGCAGCATACTCAGGAAATTACATGATGATCTATCATAAAGTTTGGGTACTGATAACAGAATGAATATATTTCAGAAATGTGCAGATGCCTTATTTTATAAGCCTAATATTTTTTATTATTAATGTGTGTACAGCAGCACAGATAGCCACTAATGGATATTGAAATGAAAAATTTATTTTCTCATTCTCTTTGTTGAGCATTCTGCCCTAGGAGATTTACTACTGTACTGGGAGCTTCTGTCAGGATCTCTAAGGTGCTGTTTGTAGGTATTTTAAATTCGTAGGGAGGGGATGAGACTGCGAGATAGATGAAAATACCCTTGCTCTGCAGAGCCAAGTCCCTCCCCATGGCCTCTTGGGCAGGAGGGATGCACAGGGGTTTTGGGGAGGGCAGCAAAACGCCCACCTTGCTTTTCACATGGGACCATTTGTGACCCCAGTTTGGGAAGTCGAGCTCCACTCCCCCAGACTGGCCCCTCGTTTTATTTTGGGTGGTTTGCCAAACACCCACTGATTTTATCAGCGCCACGAATTGAGGCTGATTTGCAAAGAAACGAGTGAGCCTGAAGTGGACACTTTGCTGCCAGGATGGGCAGAGCTGGGCCCTGGCAGCACAGCCCCAGCTGGGCACAGCTGTCCTGGTGAGAGCCTCATGTCCCACAGTGTGAGCCCAGGGACACCCACCCCGAGAGGATCCCCACCAGAACTGTGCTGGCACCCTGAAACTGCAGAGATAAATCCACCTGTGACACAGCACAGGCTCCTCCCTGTGATGAAGGGCTGAAATCGAAGGATAACTGAGATCCAAACCTCTTTTCACTGCTTTCCCATCACTGATTCCCATTACCAAGGACTGGATACTTCCTAATTGATGCTTTCAGTTCATAGTAATTAGTTGTACCTAGACTTCTTTTCATCTCTTGAAATACATCATATCACAATGGGCTCAAACAAAGGACTGTAAAAGCAATCTATATTACTGCTAAATAAGAGCATTCACTGGTTTTTATCTTAGCTTTACATGCCTTTCACCTGCTTTACCAACATTAAAACTCAGTTGGTATGCTTTTTAAAAATGAATAAGGTATAATAAAAAGTGCATATTAATGGCTGTACATATAACTTTTTATAATTTTATTCAGGCTTATTATTTGGTGTACTGTAAATCAAACTAAGTACAAATATTAGTACTGACAGCGTGTGCATAATTAGTTTTTAATCTTCACTGCCTGAGCATGTATTCATTATAAATAAGCAGGCATAGGCTTCTGAGCCATATCTGGGCATATGAATGGCACATTTAGATGTACACTACTGTCATTTATACATATGTTGCTCACACATAACCCTGTGATGACTTAGTTGTGATTTTCAGTAGCTAAGAATACAAAATGCTTGGAAGAATTTCAAAACTACTTTAAAGAAAATTAGTAACTACAATCATAGAACATCACATTTTCTGGTTTAGTTCAATTTCTTCATCTGAAAACATATAAATTACAAAGTAACTCCCATTACAAGTAATATAGGGTTAGGAATTTTTTCCCCCTTTCCTACACCCTGAGAAAGTGAAAACACAGAAATTTCACTGTACACCTTAATAAAAAGAATCTTTTGTAAATGAGAAAAGGACCCAGACAACCATTCTAGCATGAAGATAAAATCACTATATCCTTTTTAGAGAAAGACATTATATTGTTGTTAAATGTCATAGCTAAAGACCTTTCAACTACTCTGTAAAAAATATTCTCTATATAATGGAAAATACCACTTAGGTTCTAATATGTGATGTCATTGCATTTATTGTATGTACTGAAATGTGACTAATCAGATTAATTCAAAAAATCTATTTTTATTTTACTATGCTCCCTCTCTTAAACACAAAGAATGTGCCGACTTAAATTATAGCAAGTCATTATTGTATTGCATGAACATCTCATTCTCTAGGTTAAAAAATAATATAGATAAATACTCAGCAAACTAAAACAATTTTACTAGAATAGGATTTAACACATTTAATATCAGTAATCTGCCTATAAACAGGCAGACAGAGTCAATGTTCTTTAGAATTCTGTACCATACCAAAAAAGAACAAGTGTAAAGGTCTTATGCACACTAAAAGCTATCAAAGTTAACTATTAAATGTTGCACTACTCAATGTTTGTTGGCCAAATCAGGATTGATATAGAAGAAGAAGATGGAGAGCTTAAATATTTAAGCTAATCGTCTTGCACCTATAAATTAACATAAATTAGGAAGGGTTAGGCCTGGTTACAAATCCCAGTAAATCAAGAAGATTGAACAGCTCTAACAATATGGTTTAACAGTATTCTGAAATATCCATACCCATCTTCCTACACTTTCTTTTGTGGTCCTACAGTGCCTGGGAATTGCTGACTTCCCATTTCGGGTCATGAGGGAATATTTATTTCAAAACTGGAACAATCTGCTGGTGATATAAGATTTTCCCCCTTCTTTTATTGAAAGACTAAAAAACCTAAAGGGACTTAAAATGATTAAAAATAGTATCTTAATATTAAGATGTAATATAGATATATCCATTAGTTGATTGCGTCTGTGCCCCCTGTGGGCTGAAAGGGCCTCTTCTAAAGAGAGCTGGCAGAAGTCCAGAGCTCCCTAAGATTAAAAGGATTTTTATGAAAACTCTGCCATTTGACATGGCACCTTGCACCGTTTAGGTTATATCAAGACCCAGAAGCTTGCAAAGTGCAGACAATAACACCCATTACACACTGCTCAGTGTTTGGAGACAACTGTGCAGCCTCAACCCTGCACCCTGGAGCATCAGGACTGGGGAGGGAAGGTATAGATGTCTTCCTGCTGATAAGTTAATGAGGAGTCACTCTGTATATATTTTCTCACCTTTCAAATTTTCCCTTTTTCTTTTTATTTTTAATCTACTTGTCCCAATTAATCATATGCAAAAGTCTATTTTTACATATATTCACCCTCAGAGTCCCCAAGTGCATTAATTCAACTTACATCAATACATAAGCACTTGAAGCCTGTATCCAGTGCTTAATTTCAGGCCTCATAGGAATATTAACCATATAATTAAGGTCACAGCATACCTATTTCCCCTATTCTGCAACTGGCAACCACCCAGGACACAATCCTAAAAAAGGAGTGGTTTTTGATCACTGTTCATGTGAAAGTTCAGAAATTAACTTCCCCTCGGAGGGAAAAGGTGTGTTAAAGATGTTACAAATAATCTCTTCATTTGATCCCATCCACTCACGGGAGAATTCCTGGTTACCTTCCTTGTGGCATGGGACAAAATGTTTACAGTAAACATTTATATAAATCAAAGACGTGTTCTGCAATAATGTTGTTTCATATATATTTTAAATGATTTGTTGTATTGAAGTATTTTTAATTGTAAATTATGTTATTTTAAGAAAAGAATAGAGAGATAAAGTAGAGTTTGGTCTAAATCTGCAAATCTAGAAATTTTAAGTCATACCTGCCTGCTTTTGCCAAAAACTGTCACAAGATTTTAATTTCTAGATCTGATGAAAGACAAAAAAATGCAGCTCTGGAAAACAGAATGGAAGTACATTCTATAATACAAAGAAAATAAAAAAATCTTAATATATCATAATGTGGTAAAAGGAATGAATAATAAATGTCCAGCCTCACATCCATATAACCTTTACTGCTCTGCCTAGGGTTGGGGTTAGGGTTCAGAAATCCACAAAGCCCAGGTTCTGAAGGTCCATGCAGCCTCTGCAGTAAGAATACTTGCTGATGTTAGAATTCTGTTTTTATTGGAGATGAGGTGTGATCTGGCAGTTTATTAATATGTGAACTTCTGTGCAGCTGCTGGGCAGGTCAAACCAAATGCAAAATTACTTAAACTCAATACTCCATGATATATTTATTTTAGGGAAATATGGAAACAGTTTCAGCTTCCTCTGATAAATAATTAACATGCCAGTCTTGCAAACTGTATTTTAAAGGAAACTTTAGGTTAGTATATCTGTGTTTCTGAAACAGGCACCCAAAGTTGGCTTTAGCTAGTGGAGTGTGGGGAGGAACATCTTGAATCATTTGCCTATAGTGGTGAATTTTGGATGATCTGAGGTTTCTGATGGCCACAGCAACTGAAGATATTTACTTGAAAGCCTCTCAGGAGGGAAGGACTGTGATGAACTTATTCTGTGGATGTGGACATTCCATATTGTGAATAATTCCTGAAATGCCCAGTCCTGTGATAGAAGTGCAGTAATGACAGAGGCAAAACTTCCTCCAAGGGCCATTGCTCAACACTGAACTCCCTGTGGATATCAGCAGCTTATTTGATAGAGATTGATGCCAGAGGTGTCCAAGAATCACAGAACAGATGCAGCTGGGCAAATGGGGAGCTATGGTGAGACAGGGCAAACCAAGACCTTGAGGGGGATGTTTGGTGGATCCCAGACTGAGAGGAGAAATGCCTGTGTTTCCTTTCCAAGGTCATCTCTGGAAAGGGGCAAGGAGACCTCCAGAAACAAGCCAAGAATGGGGTTTATATTTTATTTTATGTGTCTTATATTTTCCAAATACAAACGCTGTATCTGCGTGTGCTTACTGTTTAAGAGTACATATAGTATTAACCATGGTAAACTTCTGGTTTCTGGTCAATTTAATGATGCTGTAAAATGTGGTTTATGCTGACTTTCTCTGTGTTAATGTCTGCAGGAAACTGAGGTGATTTTTTTTTAAGTTTTTTTTAAATCTGTAAGGAAACCAGACAAGTACTGCTCCTGATTTTGTGTTTGAGAAGTTCCTGATACCTGTTTTT
This sequence comes from Acrocephalus scirpaceus scirpaceus, assembly GCA_910950805.1. NCBI lineage: Eukaryota > Metazoa > Chordata > Aves > Passeriformes > Sylviidae > Acrocephalus > Acrocephalus scirpaceus. Next base: position 11,656,228 of record OU383783.1, on the reverse strand, counting down.
GTTTAATTGAGGGGTTCTTTTAGTCCAACCCTCAGTGCCTTTCCCAGGTGCAGGACTGTTTTGTTAGCTTGGTTTATCAAGCAGCTGTATCCACATAAACACTTGTTTTGTTATTTGCTTCCAACATTTCCAGAATGAAACTGGGATCTGCTGAAATTCAAGGAGTTCTGATGCAAGATGACAAATTATTGTAGGAATTTAGTGCAGTCTTGTTAAAAGAAATTAATAAAACATTAGTAGTGAACTCTCAACTTGTGGAAACAGAAAAAATGAAGAGTTTGTCTTGGTAGTTATGATTTTTAATTAAATGCTAATTTTGGAAAATTGCTACCTGTTTCCTTAAAGAGAAGGTTAAGGAAAACTATGAGCTGTTCCTGATCTCAAAAGAGAAATCTTACACAGATTTCACATACCTTTGAAATCCTCATCACACTACAGGAAAAAAAAAAAGACCAAACAACCTCTTGCAGGCTTATCACACCTATTGGGAGACTGAAACCTTCTCTTGCACACCATGTCTTTGAGACGTGGAAGAATATTATAGAAAACCATAAGAATTTACAATAAAAATCAGAGAGAAACTCACCTGAGCAAAATTGGGTAAATTATCAAGAAGAAACAGATGGGATCATTGTAAGAATACAAAGGTGAAATGCAATGAAATTATAAATATTTTATATTGTGTATATCGTGGAAGTGTTGTGGAGTTGGAGTGTAACATCAGACTAAATTTCTTGACAGCTTCACACAAAAAAAAAGTAATAGATAAATGAGCCAAAGCCCAGTGAAAGATGTGGAACACAGCTCTGCTGGATCTCTCAGACCAAAGAAATTCTGTTAGCAAGTCCAGAGGCTTTATTCCATGTTTAGTTGTGGGAGTTAAATGCTAACTCTCTTGAATGCCTATGACAACCTCTCCCAAAATTCTCTATGCTGGTAGACTGGGCAAGTATTTTTAACAGAGAAGGGGTTAAATGAAACCACCTCTTCCCAATGGACTAAAGAAATTCAACTCATACTTTCTGCTCTTCAGTTGAAAATCAGATTTGAATGCTCTGATTTCTTGTATATCTTCAAGATTTATTCATGAGTCACAGCTGAATGCACTATATGTTGTATTTATATGAACAAACACATTAAAAGAAAAAAAGAATAATTTCTATTATCTACCTAGATGTATGTTTGTCAGCATCTGAAAGAATATCAATGCTGCAAGTTATAAGTATTCAGTTACTCTTTTAAAATCATCATTCAAGCATTGCAAGACATATAACTGCAGCATAAACAATGACCTTTAAGTGTATCTTCTTTCCCATTATCTCAACACTGTGAAACAGTGATATTGAAATCTTTGTAATACCTGCACAAAGCTATTTATTTTAAAATCATTCCATCCAGTAAACCAACCATAATTTTATTAACAATAGCAAGAACTTGATATGGCATTCAAAGGAATACTAACATACTATTCACCTTAGCTTTTTTTACAAAGAATCTCTTAGTTCATTTGTATTTCTGCAAAAGGGCACATGATAATTTAAATTCTTTATTAAACTTTTTCAATTAAATTTCTAAAACCTTATCAGGTATACAGCATCTTCAGGGAACAAAACTTTTATAATAACAATACTGTGGAAGCTTGTAATCTTTAAAATTACTCATTCAGTATGATTAATTTACCCTTTATTTGTATCTGTATATCTAAAGGGCAAATGTCACTTCTAGACATATTATTTCAGACAGAAAATTTTATACAGAATTTTACTTTAAATGGTGGTCACATCATTTATGAGTAATAGTCATGACTGACTCATTGCATTTTCTGTCAATGCTTGAGCTCTTCACATTTCAGAAATATCTCTTGAAGAAGAAAAGTTGCTTATAGGCTTTGAAAGACATCACAGAGCTAAGTCAAGCAATATTTCTCCAATTAACAGAGGCTAAGTATGTGTGAGCATTCCAAAAGGAACACTGCACACCTTAGGTGCTGCAACAAAGCCATCACAGGATCTCGCATTCTTTTGAGTGCTCCAGGCAGAAATGATTTTCCACAGGCCATGGCATAACAAGTTCCAATACAGAAATTGCAAAAAATGCTCGAACAGCCAGTGTAGCCATGTTTGCTTCAAATCAGAGCATATAATTAACAAGAATCCCCCACACCCATACTGACATGAAAATCAACTTGTGAAAAGGAAAAGCATCAGTTTGTGTGATACTGGGGGCTGCCTTAGTTACTGCCCAGCACAACAGACACATGAACCAACAGGCAAAAAGAAAAATTATTAAGTCCTTGCAATACTTAGCTCAGGATAACTAGGGAACAGGAGAGAACAGAGAGACTTTTCAATCAGAATGCTGCCAAATGGATAACTTAGCAGAGACTGCAGACTGCCAAATCATCTGCACCAAATCATTTTCTGCACCAAATCAACTGATGGCAACAGCATCCTGTTGGCATCAGTTGGCATCATTGATGAATCCTGTGGCAACAACATTCACTGCAGGAATGGTCTAAAGCACAAAAGAGAAATTCTGTTAAGGAGCTTAAAGAGATGGATATTCAGATGCAGGAATCCCTAATGCAATTGAGCCACTGGATCAACCTTGATAGATTAAAATCTAAGAATGGTAGAATAAATTACTGTTCAAATGTAATGTTTATTGGCTGGGCCACACAAAGTGATTTAGTGATTAAATATTGTATGTCTTATACTATATCTCCTTATTCAGTGTCAGAGGTTCAACTACTTGCTGAGACCATTGAGATTCACAGGATCTGGAAGGGGCTTGGTGAACATTGGGCTTATGTTATTGTGTGAGGTTTCATTTCTGATGATTGGCTTGGCAGTAGCACAATGTGTGACCAATTGCCCACACTCTTCAGCTTCTTTCCCACCCTGTTTGTAGGGATCACCATCCTAGGGGAAGATGAGCTCTACAGGAATGAGATTAGACTGACTGAGCCGTGGGGTGGTGTGAGAGACTGAAAACATGAAAGAGTTAACGTCTCAAACCCTTGGCAGACGAGAAAAGAAATGTTACCATGCCAACGAGATAAGGTGCAGTGAGAAAAGAGGATCTTGTGGAGGCAGGATAGAGGTTTTCAGGGACCAACTTCCTTATCTTGGGGAACTATCTGCAAAACCAAGTTTGAGGTGGCATTGCACTTGTGTCTCTGACAAGAGGGAGGGAGGCTGAGATTACGAGGGCCCTCCCTAGCCCCTTTCTGAGAAGTCTGAGAATTAAAAAATGAGCCTGCACAAGGATTAAATATTAATACTGCAACTGAGAGGGCGGGGAATGCACCCACCATCCAAAGAATCCAGAACAGAGACACTGCTGGAACCCTGAGTGGTGATCCAGATCTTTACCTCTGTTTTCCTATCCTTCCTTCTTCCTTTCTTCCTCTCATTGAAAGTTTCATTCCCTGCTGCCACGGGCTGTTCAGAATTGTTAAAGTTGTTGTTATAATGGGCCGTTCATCCTATCAGAAAGTTTAAGGTTTAAGTGCCATAAATAAAACTTTCAAATTGATAATTTGGTGTTCTTTCACCCTAATTTAGCCAAAGGATATCCCAAATGTTGGCTGTCTCAGACAGTGAAGGCAGTCCAGGACCGTCCGCTTGAGACCCAACATTCTGTGTGAGCAAGAGCACATGTGCAAGCATGAAAAAGATCTGCTGCATTTTGGGAAAGTGCTACTGCCAGTAATTCATCTATATTTAAATAATTTCTTTATTTAGCTTGACCTTGGCATTAAAATACCCCAAATGAGCATAGTTATATTTGGCAACAGCCCTTTTTGATGACTACCTTCAAGGAAAAGAGATTTCCTTGGAGTCCCACAGCCAGTCACCTGTGCATAATCACAGCCTGGTAACTTAGAGGCTCCTTTCCAGTCCTGTTAATCCATCTCCCCTCAACACACAGCCTTTCCAAACAACACATAACCTGGCAGCAGGCAAAAGAGGGCAAAAGTCTAATTCTAACCTGACACTTAATCAGATTATGATCCATCTCCTAGAGCAGGTGATCATTCCTAAAGCTCTAAATGTCTATGAATTGGGGAGCATCCTGAAGACAGAAAAACCTGGTTTTATTTTTATTCTTTTTTTCCTATACTGAGCATCCACAAATGCTTTCTCAGCTACAGTTAATCCACAAGCCAGTAGTGACTACTGTAAACAAAAAGATTGATTTTACTTATAACTACTTGCTTTATTAGGCAGATATCATTACCAATCTCCTTCCTTCCCATATTCTTGACCATCTGCCTGCAACTCTGTCCATTTATTGCTGGTAGCAATATTTTACTGTGTTTCTTTGCCATGGTGTGTGTGGCATTGACTAGTTATCAGTTCATTTTACAGCCTTCTTGTTTGAACTCCTGCCAATGTTCTTGTTTTTGCTACAAGCTTTGGAAAAGTTGAAAACTTGGACAGAGACATTTTTTTCTTTCCATGCAGTCTCTCTTCCAGATGGTTGACATTACTTTGAGCAGTCCTCTCTTTTCAATTTTGAAATTATTTAGTCTGGCAGTGACTTTTATTTCATGTCTTTAGAGTCTACAAGCTGAATTTGTGTCCTCTCTAAATTTGCCTTTTGATGTCAATGAAACTACAACAACTTTGCAAGTGTGATGATCTTGCTTCATCAGTGGGTCAATTATAACTGCAAAAGAAGCTGAAAACATTTTTCAAATAGTCTGAAATTGCACCATTAACTCAAAGTTCATACTTTTTTCTCACAAATCATGCATTTATTACCAGATTATCAACTAATATTATTAGTCCAGCATAGCTGGAAGTAGGATTTTCCTGCTGTGGTTAGGTGATTTGAAGTTCTTCAGGCAGTTTTATGTTCCTTATCTAATAATAATTAGGCATCTGTTAGGTATTGGAACTATGGTGTTTAAAATGTAGTACAGGATTGAGTAAGACATTGATGAGGATCTATGTTGGGTTATTACCCTTGCAAGGAGATACATCATGTGCTTAAAGGCAATAATGAAACTCAAATTTGTCTAACAGGTCTCACAAGAAATATTTTATCAGGATGGATATTAACAGAATTTAGAAATTCGAACAACAACAACAAAAAAAGAACTTGTAATTTAAGAATGTTATTTTGAAGGATCTATGTGTATCTAAAAGGAATGTCATAACAGGAGCAATGTGTGGCTTAACAGTTTCTTCTTAGGCCACCTGAGCCATAAAAACTTTGATAAATAAAGCTGGTAGAATACAAGTGTAGGAGCTCTATGTGTGTGCACAACATATGTATGTACATATGGGCAACTTTGCAGTTTTAGTCCACCTGAGCTATACAAGTTTCTGTAAATAAAGTTGGTAAAACATAACCATAAATTTCTGAGTAACTACTTGAAAAATCTACACTTTATTCTGATTTCAGCTTAAATATCAAGAATGGGGAAAGCAACCCTTGTAAAGCAGATGAAGCCCATAAATTCTCATTCTGACTTTCCTTTACTGGAGAAGCCAGTCAGCACACAGGAGAGCTGTCATGTCCTTCAGCATGAATTTTTCGATGGCAATGAAACCAATGGGCAGAATTTAGGTCTCACTGCCATCTGTGAAAGCTTTTCCACTGACTTTTATGAAGCCAGAATTTCATTCAGAGCTGTGCAATTATTGTTTCACTATATTATTTCCTCTGGACTAGATGGCTGCAGCACAGTTTTGTTTCAAAACAACAAACATGAGCAAATCAGATAATCCTTCTCCACAATAACACAATAATTCCTCTCATCTCCAGCATAAATGTTTGATTTTTTTTTTCCTTTTAAAATCCAGCCTAGAAAAATGAAAGGATAAGGAAAGACTTCAGTATGTACAGCTTGGAAAGAGCTGTTTATACTACAGGATAACTCTGGGAACTCAGTGGTGTGAATCTAGAAGTTATATTTAGACATTATATTAGATAAAAATGAGGAAGAAGCATAGGCTCTTTCAGGTTTTGGCTGTGACAGACTATCAATTGCCTAACATCCCTTTGCCTCAGTTCCTTCATAGGTGAAAAACCCTGCTGCCTTTGCTGATTTGCCCATTATTTCTTTGAGCACTGTGGGGCTGTAGAGGCTCTCCCTGCCTGTGTCCACACAACACCTCCATGTTGTACAGGTGGTAGCTTCTAGGGACTGAGAAATACAAAGAATTATGCCTTTGAAAAGGAACCTACATATAGTTGGGGAATTTCCCTCCTCACTGTTCTCATCAGAATGCACAGTTAATAAACACAGTCTAGCATGTACCTACAATTATATTTCAGAAAAATGTATGTCCAAATCAGATATTTCCTGCATTATAAGGAACTGACACATTTCTTAGATTATTAAAAAATCAGTTAGATATCCAAGTCAACTGCTTTTTGCACTTCATTCAGTTGTAAGGATATTTTTTTCTCCAATGGAGGCAGAAACAGCTGCTAGTATGGGTCACATCTAAAAAAAACAAACATAGAGTTTCCCTTAAATAAGAACAAACCTTTAATTAGGCTAACTTCTTTTCCAGCTGGCTTCCTGAACAGGTATTTGACATTACTTAATATATTGGCAAGAAGCAAAAGGAATGCATCAACTATACAAATACCCAACTACCTTGCAGGTAGGTTCATGTCTTCTAATTCATGAACTCCTGCACTGTAGTTCATGAACTACTGGCTTGTTGTTAATCCTACTATTATTTTTCTTATCACCAAGGTTCATGCATAACAAGTGATTTATGCATCTTGTTAGATTTTGGATTTATGCTCTATCATGAAAAAAACCCTGTTTTGCACTGCTTTGTGAGTTTCACTATATGAGATACTTCTAAGGCCTTCACAGCAGCATTTTCTCTCCCTATGCTGAGCACCATGATCAGTGTGCAGGGATTATGCACTTACACAAGATTACTAAAAGCAAGTTTAAGAATGACTTCAACACAAGACTGGAACTCATCTACCATCATAATTTGGAATACAAAATGCTGTAACTATCTTCCAGAAGTTTCTATTTACCACAGATCTTTTCCAATTACATCTGAGGTTTGCTCCTGTGCATGGCATTGTGATAAAGGCTCAGAGACAACTTACGGAGGTAAGGTGACATAGGATGCCACTCCTTTCATAATACTCAGACTCTTCTTATTCAGAACATCATGTCATGCATCAAATTTAAAAAAGGACCTTTTATTTCCTGTTCATTTGAGCAGTAAGTATTCACCCAGCGTTTCCTCTGCAAACTAAAGGTGAGCAGTATACTAAAGCATGTACTACAGAGAAAAGAATGGAATTCTTTCTAATTATTAGAAATGGAATTTAATTTAAAAAGTATTAAACTCATTGTACCCTGTCCAATGAAAACAGAAACATCATATTAATATGAAAAAAAGATCATACAGTATGGAATATGGAAAATGTTTGAACAGTAATTACTTTGGTTTGCCATTATTCCTTACAACAGCCTTTGCAGGTGCAATCCCATCTCTGCAAGCAAAACTTCCACCCCTTCCTTTCCCACTTTCTTTTCCCCTATTACCCATGCTATTTATTTCAAATTTCACTTCTATGTTAAATCCTGCATTCAGCTGCTGTGAGATTTACAGACCTCCAGACATGGAGATATTTGACAGTACATGGGTAGGATGGATTTCAGGAGCCTGTTTTCAGTGTAAGTACAGAATGTAGGTATCTAAGCAGACTATTTCCTTTTATTAAGGAAAAATGTGCATTAAAGTTTTGATACAAAGTCCTAAGTATCTATTTAGCCTACATAAATCTTGAGTAATAGTAAATGTATTTTGAGAGAGTTTAGACAGAAGTAATAATTTCCATAAGAATGCTATACAAGCTGAAGAATAAAATTAAGATGTAGAGTACTAAGATTCTAAAAAAGGATGTTAAACCTGCCCCAACATCATCTCTGTAGCAAAGCAAGGAGGATGAAACTAAAAAAAAATCACTTCCACTTGTCATTCATTTGAGGAAGCTGTATTAACAGAGACCCTAATAGCAGGTGCAAATTGCAATATGGTTTTCATTCCACACAGAGTGTATGCTATCATTGGGGACTCAGCAAACGGATTGAAGGAATTGTGCAGCCATACTCTTTAAATGTTACATGCTATCACACTTGTTAAAATTATCTGGAACATAACAAGTGCTTGATAATGAATCAGACCACAGCCCAAATACAATGTTCTCTATGAAAAATCTCTCATTATGAAGAAAGCTGGGAAAATGCAAATATATTTGCTCTATAAAGGTAACAAACAGCATGCAAAAAAACTAAATGCTATTGCTGATGTGACATTTTGTAATGAAATGATTATCTGGACAGCAAAAGGTTTGTGTGTCCTAGTTACTAAGTGTAGATATATTTGGTTCCGTAACTGTCAAAATCCTTTCATAGTATTAAAATTTGAAAAAGAACCTGACTTCACTGTGGATATGTTATGATAAAGCCTAAAAAGAATTTATCTGATCAAAGAAGAATGTATTACCACCGTACAGAGATTTGCTTCAAATCTTGCACAACAGCAAAAATAAATACAACCCACTTTTGTACAAAAACAGATAATGGGAACGAAAGGAAAAAAAAAAAAAGGAATTTTCTTTAATAAGATTATGTTTCAGAAATGAAGACTGTTTACCCATAAATAAGTTTTATAAAAAAAACACCTAAGATGCTAATGTCTCCCTAGTAACATCTGCTTGTCAAAGTCCTATGCAATCAAGTCAGCAACTAAAGACTGACAATCTCCTGCTGTAACATATTTTGGATTATGGATTCAGCATCATTTAGAGATGTTGATTTCTAGTGGTTATGAATAAATTACAATATGAACCGAGTTACCTAAAGAATAATTTAATTTCAAAATTCAAATAGTGTCTCAGTGATAAGTGAAAACAAAATCTGCAGCTTCATAATTGTCAATTGAGCATAGAATACATAGAATTAAAATCACTGCTGTTATCCAATAAGTTTTTAGGCAATCTGTTCAACACAGTCATTCAATGAATGGTTCAAAACCACCAATGCATTATACAGCTCATTTATGAAAAACTGTGCTCCTCAGTTCTATGGCTAGACCAGTCATTTTAGAATAAATAAAACTTGAAAATTTGCTTTTCACCAGACTCCCCAAACCTGATTTCAAACCACTTAACTGTTTTTCAAGATACGTTAGAAAGGTGATTTATGAAATCCGGGGTAAATATGAAGCATAAGCCAGCACAAATCAAAAGAACTAGAAATTTATGTTGAAAATGTAGGGAATAACTCTCATTGTCAGAGTAATGATAGATAGGAAATAATTTATTTTTTCTTGGTCAAGTATAGTAGCAGCATAAATCCTTCTCTAATTTTTCCCCTTTTTGCTAGACATTTTACTTGCCTTAATAATGGAGTTTGTCGATCTCAGACACTATGCAGTAGCTTCATTAACTGTACTAGATTCAGTTCAGGCAGCCCTATATCCTGACCTCATCTACAACAGGAACTTTAACCAACGCCACTTCCAACAGCTCCACTTTGGAGGCTCATTCTCATAAAAAAAAAAAAAAAAAATATATATATATATATATATATATATATATATATATATATATATATATAAAATTTTCTGTCCAGGAAACATTTCCCTCAAATGTGCCAGTTTGGTAGTAGTAACCCTAACTGGATACCTAGACTGCTGCAATTTTCACTCTTTTTCACTACAACATTGTGTATTTCCCTGATTTCCAAACTGTCCTATATATCCTCTGGAAATGAAACATTTTCCTGATACTATTTTTCATCGATACATTTTATCAGTTGATCTGTAGGTAATGCTGCACTTACGTGAAACAAATTCAGGTACATTTCACATTAGAAAGAAAAAGAATTAAATCGCTTAAGACACAAAAATATTTTCACATTCTCAAAAGAGTTGTTCTCAGTGAGTAACTTTAATGTCTGCAGAGCATGGACTTTCCAGTCACTTCCAAAACTTCTCTACTGTCTTCTAGACTCTCAAAAATAGCTACTTCCAACAAATTCTTCTATCTGTGATTTCATGAGAAGCATCTTCTCATTCTAGTACTTAGGAAAAAATCTAAATTCCCCACATTTAATTTGCTACAGAGACTGGGTTTTATGGAGCACTTCGGGTGAGCTGAATAATCATGCACCTGCATGAAATTCCCTACAATTATAGCCTGAAAGAATCTGCATGTCAGCCAAGAATCTTGATTTAGGCAACAAATTACTAAAAGTCTAATATTGTTCTGCAAATTAGCATGAAAGAACATCACATTAAGCGGGGAAAACAAACCAACACAAAACAGACACCTACAGGTAACTTTTACAGCTTACCTATCTTGTATCTTTACTGGCTCTCCCTCAGTTCTCAGACTCATGTGACTCATATAATTAAGCCTAATTATAAATTGCTGTGTTTTTAAGGAAGGCAAAGACTCATGCTAATACATCGAGAGATGTTTGCGGCATGTAAATCAGTATTTGTCCTTGCTGTGGAATGAAAAATAGAAACAGAACGGATTTGTTTGGATAGTGAGTGGCCAAAGCAAAAAAAAATTAATCATTCCTTGTAAAAAAAAAAAAAAAAAAAAAAAAAAAAGTTGTGTCTGATAGTTCAACTCTTCAAACTACAACAGTAAAATTAGTCTTTACTCCTGTCCACAGTCAGAGCTCTGCAGGAAGTTCTTTGAAGTTCCATGGGAGCAGAGTAAAGACATTCTGCTGTATTTCCTTCGATTACTAAACACCATCACTCAGCCCCAGGCCATTGAATGTAACTGCTAAACAAAAGGGATCTCTTCCCTCGCCACTATTTCTGCTTGAGAAGGATGCTGTGATCTGCCATGAAAGAATCTCTGAGCAAAGGGCAACTGTAAATGCTGGGATAAGGTGCTGGTTCTAACAGAGCACTGTCTCTGGTGGTCTGATAATAACCAGATGAATCACTGTACACTCAGGGCAGCCCACAGTCAGGGAAACACTAAATTTCTCTTCTTTCTTCACAGGAAACAAGTATCACAACTGCTGTACAATGGTTTTTTCAGTCTTCTGCACATTTGTGTGAGATAAACAGTGTAGTTTTTAATGGATCAAAATAATTCATATGAGCTGTTAAAAAAAATTGTGCCTACAGAAAGAGAACCATGCCTCCAAACCCTTTCCCCCACGCAGCAACAAACAAAAAACGTGTTTCAAAAGTATGTTGATATTAAACTAAGCAGATTCCTGAAATTTGAATTTCTGATCCTTTAACACCCCCTTTGAAAAATGTATCTGACAACAGATACATGCTCTGATACAGTTGTTTTTTTTCCCTCTGCACTGCTATGACCATTTCAGCAATAATTCTAAGGTTCATGTCTTTCTAAACTCTTACTGGAGATCAGAAGACGCAGTGAAATATGTTTGGTTTAAATGCACAGCAAATTTCTGCCTCCAGAAACATGTTTCAGTATTGATCACTGAGACACTACACCTGCAACTGTGATCAATCTATAAACTGTGCTGCCTCTCAGCTTCATAAACTTGCAGAATTGTAATGAACCTCTCTTTACTCCCCTTATGTGTGAGCCAAAGAGGATGAGTTAGCAATAAGACTGTTTTTCTTCACTTGATGTTACTACCAGCAAATCTGAGTAGCAAAAAGAAAACAGAACAGTAGATAATATATATATATGTATATGACATAAGATGTTATCAAATACACAGTGTACCAGCAGGAAGCAGTTGTAATAAAGAAAAGATACATTTTGTAATAGATCTGATGGAACATTATTAAGCTACTTGAGTAGCTTTTGGAATGGCTAAAAGTACTGGCAAATGATTGCAAGCACAACACCTATGATATTATTTTCTCTATTACCTAGCCATGACCTGCCTCACCTGGGGCTCTGTCTGACCCTACTTACCCTCACTGACCTGGCCTTGTGCCTTTTCATTCCCATGGGGTGCCTGGGTGGGGTCACACCACCCCAAGGGTCCCCACAGCTCCTGGTCCCCAGGGAGGAGCTGGCCCTCACTGCACCCCCATGGTCTCAAAAGTGCAACTATTTTTTTTAATTAAGTAAAATATAAAAAACGTGACTTGAAAATTTCATCAGCTCTTCCCCTAAATGATTTTTTCATTATAAGATTAATGAAGTGACCCCTTTTCCACAAGTTTCAATAAATTAGCTCCTAAGCATCTGTAATTGCCATGCTACAAGCATTACCTATGAGCATAACCTCTCACATCACCTACAGAAGAATTTCCTGCTTAGGTCAAAGGAATGTCCTTTCTTAATACTACTCATGTTTTATAGGAACTCTGAAAGAATTATTTCTTGCCCATATGCCCATGTGATACCACATGATCTCAGGAGATAATTGAGACAGATGTGCTTTACACTAATTGCTTTGGAGGTTCTCTGACACTGAAGGTCTGTAGTTATCTGCCAATTCTCCAAACCCCCTAAAAAAGTGCTCAACAAATGAACTTTTCTCTATAAAAACCCAGCATGGAATTACCAGGAAGAATTATCACTCAATCCCCTCTCTATCTTCACAACTATGGGGTGTTGTAAAGGTCACTGCCCTTCAGACTGCACTTCCATTTGTTCTAATCCCCAAGCAAGGTCTGGTCTGGTTTTGAGGGTGAGGTCACATCTCCTCTCCATCTCTTTTGCAGCTGGCCATGTCTCAGGAGTCCTGCTGGAGTCCTGGTGCTGCACTGATGGGGCATCACTGGAGCACACACAGAACAGCTCCTCTCCTTGGGGGGAACTGGCCTGGGGCCAACAAGAGAAAAAGATAGTGTGTGGTAAGGGGAACCACCAGAAGACTTGGTCTTGCCTGGAATCTATTACCACCTCTGTTTTGTTGTAGTTTCTTTTTCTCTGACAGACAGGCTGCTTTGAGAATAAGACAACCAAATAAAAGATATAGGGAGAGACAATATCTTTGATTTGATATAGATGAAAAAAAGGGAAGAAACATTTGAGTGCACAGTTCCTTAACCAGAGTAAACCCTCCAAAAAGTACAAATTTGAAACTAAAACTAGTATTAGAATCAATAGCTCGTAGTTAACCCAGAAGCAAACACAGACTAACAAACAAAAAGCACAGATCAAAGATTATGAAAATATCTAGTCTTTCTAGGTGCTAAATACTCACATAAGTTAACTATTGCAACAAAATTATCCTACTGTATTTTTTAAGCTCTCAGAGCATGTCTCAAGGACAATTGATTTAATATTACTCTCAGCTTTTACTAGATACCATGTCCTCTGTTACACATCACCCCAGTTAGACATCTTCATTTTCACCTTCATGCCTGTTGGTTTGAACCCTTAGGCACTGGTTTCATTCATGTAGGTCAGTTGGTGTAAAAGCAACATGTTTCTATGTCAATAGCTAAATGTTTTCTGATGCAGGAATCAATCTGCCTCTCTCTTTTTACATATGTGTATATGGGCACACACAAAAATTCCTGTTTCTTTCTCTGTACCAACAAGACATACAGTGCTCCATGTGCACAGATACACACCCCTATGGTAGAAATCAGTTATTCTCCAAAATAGCCATAAGGTAATATCTGTAAGGCAATTATCTCTGCAGCCAGCAACTAAATGCATCATCTTGCCAGAAGAAAGACTGTGACATATACCATAATCTGAAGAGTATTATCTTCAGTGTTTTAATCAATGTTAACATTAGCAGCACTCATCTCTGGCAAAGCATGAAACTATTGACCCCCTAAAGACCTATGGTAAGATATATCAGTATTTTATCCTGGAAATTAATTTGTGTTTGCTCCTAATTAAAATACGTGTGACAGGTCTCTAGCATTAACCCCAGTCATAATCAAGCTGTGGATTGTGCCTCTCCCTTGCAAAATTTCAAGAAGAAACCTAGGGACAATAGTAGTACAGGAATGAATCAGCTAGAAATCCCATGTAATTCATTAAGGAAGAAAATCAATGTCACACAGATGTAAAGAGACATGAGTTGGTTCTGCAATGTCTCTCAAAGGAATTTGAAAAAAAAAAAAACTTTGAAAGAAAAATATCAGACAAGTGCAAAGAAGCAAATTATTCCCACTGGACTTTATATGACTCTATGCCTGAGTTTAAGTTCAGAGAATATTATGAAGTAAAATCTGCATTTTCCTCTTGTCTCTCAGGGACAATCTTCCACTCTCTGTAATATCTTTACTCTTAAATCTTCTACAATTCAAAATATGTCCTATTTTAAAATTATATTTTCTGGGGACTGTCTCATTATTATTGCTGAAGTATCACCTTCAATGAGGTTCACACTCTGGGATTATCCTATATTATCTACTAGGATTTCAGCCATGCCAGCAAGGTCAGAGTAGCAGAGTGGAGTAGGTGCCAGCTGGGGCTATCCCACCTACCCAGAAAGCAGGTCCTGTCCCAATCCTCTTTATGCCTTTTTTTTTGGCAAACAAATCATTAGTGTAACAGAAAACACTGGATCAAACCTGTCCCCTCCAAAAAGGGCAGTATGGCCCATCTTTTCCCATTCCTCTATCTCTTCCCTTGTTTTTCTTAGCCAAAGAAAATAATAAGAGGATGTGTCATTCATTTCAAATCTTTGTCAGGAGACAGCAGATGACCCTTAACCCTTTCCAGGAATTTTACTCTGAGATCCATGGGTTACAGTTAAATTGATATGGATCTTCTTTTCACTCAGTTTACTGCAACTCAGCTGACAGATGACAATCTAATATTACAGAGCATATAAAAATATAGAAATGGCACAAAAGAAATGAAAAATTAAATTTCATTATGGCCATATCAATTGAAATGCCAAAACATTAGAAGCCATTTGTGAAAATCTTAATTTACCTGCAACATTAGTGGGGAGACATAATTTGAGCCTGGGGTAATGGGAAGAGAAAATGCCTGTAAGGCATCCTCAGAGCTACTCTTTGGTTTCAAATTTTTTTGTAGGAAAGGACTACAGCTGAACCTTAAAATATTTTGGGGTGGTTGGTTGTATGGTTGTGTTGTTGTGTTGTTTGGGTTTGCTCCACTCCTCCCCCACTGAGATACTGAGTATCAAAGCAATGAAATGAAATGCTCCTCCAAACAAAATCCAGAACGACACAGCCTGAATCAGGGCACTGTGACTCTTCCATATCACCAGCTTAGACACAGCCTCTACAGAGAGGTGATGTGAAGCTTTGCATTCAAGGGGACCTGGCTCCTCTGGAGAGACCAGCAGTGGTCTCTACACCCCCTGTGCCCACTGAAAGCCTCATGCTGACCCACTCTGAGACCTCACAGCCAAGCTCCAGTAACCTTTCAGCTCCAATATTTTTGCCAAATTCTTTCCATTTTCTTCACCCATTTATATTCCCTCTGACAAAGAAGTAATTTAAGATAAAACTACATTTTAAGAGAGTACCAGGCCAGGTGAGATGAAAAGCAGTTATGATCCTAGGGTGAGCTTTGGCTGCTGTCACTTCTCTGTGATGATAGTGTTGGTGTTCATGATACCACCTGCAGCTTGTGTGATAGACGTGATTGTAGATTTTCTTTTGAGACACCCGAGAAATGTTGTGTTTTTCCTGGCCACATAACATGACTGCCAATTCTCTCAGCCTCCCTGGAATCAAATCAAAATGAGAGACAGTGACCTTTCTATTGGAGAAAAGGAGAGTATGAATAGGAAGAAATAAAGAATAATATGTAGTAAATCTCATGAAACATAGAATTACTTCTTGTAAGAGTAGTTACCACTACCCCCTGCAAAAGGTTCTGCTACCCTTTTTCACACTACCAAACTTAACTTCCAAGTGATCTTTATTGAAATCAGTGGGCTTAGTCAAGGAGTAATAAAAAAGGGATTTGAAAAAAAGTTGCAGAAGCCAGTCCTTCTTTGCTAAATTATTTGATTTAACAACACATATAACAAGCATTTTATCATTATTTTCTTTTGTCCATTAGGTATATTTTCATAGAAATAAGTGTACTGTATAATAATTTGTATTTTTAAATAACATAATCCCATAATTCCCTATTTTAACACATATTTAATTAGTCAAGTATGATTAAATTTTTATGCTTTATATAAAAAATAAAAAAGTCAGTGTAATACTGCAATAAACTTGCCAATACTAAAATATTACACAAATTTATTTGAGAATTCTAAATATTGTGCAGCAGTCTTAAACAGTAACATAATAATGAAGCATATTCATATCATTCTATCCAAAGTCTGTGATAAGAATTCTTGAAAATATAATCCAACTCTGTTATACCAGTTGTCACTGAAAAATACTACTTACAACCTCTGGTCTCTAATGAAACATTACTGACACATAAAGGGTGTGATTCTAATCTTGATACTGCTATAATGGTATTTTCTTTTATAGGATTTGATTTACAAATAAGATCAAGATGGATGTTCATATTATAAAATGCAGTTGCCAATAAATATTAAGTATCAATAGAGTGTAAAGAACAATTATATTAGGCTGAACAAAAGCTACCAAGGATTTAACAACAAGAAGCAAAAGTAGACTCAGGCTTAAATCAGCTGAAGGAATTACCTTGCCCTTTTCACTCTATCAAATGAAAAAGGGGTCTGGAATACAAAGCATAATTTCAAAGTAGAGCAAATTATTCTGCTGCTAGCTTTTCATTGATTTCAATAGAATTAAGCTGGCTGGGAATTTGTTTTCTCTGTGTTGCAGAAGGACTCTGTTTAACTGGTTGGGAAGTGTGAGGACTCAGCTCTCCATGAGGACTTGAAGTGTGGAAGTGGAGTTATTAGCTGGTGAGGGACAATTTCTGGTTTCAGTTTCTCTCAGGCAATTTCAGTGCTCATATAAGGTCATACCCAGGTTTATCTGTAGCACCAACAGCAATAAATTAATGCATTCATGTAGACATTGAAATACAAATATAAACTGTGCTTCCACCTCCCTTGCAATCATTTACCAGCCTATCTAATCTTAGTCATTAACTAATTAAGAACTAAGGGATAGGCTTGCAGCTGAAGAGCTAAAATATTGCCTTGACTTCAATGGAACTTGCCTGGCTTAGAGTAGCACCAACTCTCTCCTGGACTGAGATTTTTCAGAAAGCAAACAAAGCAAATAAAATATGCTTTTCAAGTCACAACTGTAAATCAAAATTTTTTTTCTCCCTCAGGAACTGGAACTTGGAGACTACAAAAGTGTCAGCTTTTAACAAATATTAACCTTTTAATTCCAGTCTCCTTTTCTAGAGGGTGGCTGCTGGGGTGATAGGAAATACTGATGGACTATCCATCACAGAGCTTCTGCCTATGGGTCATTGCACAGCCTTAAACAACCACAGAACCCAAAAGATAAATCTTGTGATGAAATACTTGAATTCTTTAGAGACATTTTGTGCTAATGCCTGTGTTTATCCCAGAGTGGTTTCTCTGCTGTCAGCAGAAGCAAAGAGTGTTTATAATGCAGTTTGCATCAAGACTGAAACACAGCTCCATAGGCTGAATCTGAGCAAAGCCAGCAAAGCACCTGGAGACTATTTTGTCTGCATTATTCACAGTGCAGAGCTCAACACCCAATGTCAGAGTTCAGCAGCAAGTGTCCACATACAGAATGCCAGGCTCTTTTTGAGATATTGAAATTTGGAGTGATGCATTTATCTCAGGTATTACAAGCATTTATATTGCTGCATTACCAAAGAGAATAGCCCCAAATAGCAGCCTTCAGGCTCTCGGAGGTCTGGAAAGAGATGTTATACAGAGGATTAAAGAAGAAACTCTCTATACAGAAAGGGTTTCCTCTGTGCCCAGCCCAGCTTTTGGAGAAAGCACACACAGTAGGATGAAGTTTGCTTGTTATCTGATATTTTATCTGCCGAATTCCAATCTCACAGTGAAAATGAAAGTCCAGAGGACTTCAGCAGTGTTATGTTCTTCATTTGGGGAATGAACACAAAATGAGGGAAAAGAGGACTGAACTTGGCCACCACACTAACTGATACAACTGGGAGATTTTGTGACAGTACAGTGTGAGGATACTCACTCCCTTTGCCTTGCATCTATTTACATGAATACCATAGTTTCACTGGTGGTCCCCTGATTTCTGTGGGGTCCTGCCATCTGTCCACAGGAACATGTCATTTTGTCCAGGTCTTGCAATAGGTTCTTCTGTCCTTGTGTTTCAAAAATCCAGGAAACAAAATAAAAGCAGAATAAAAATGAAATATAAATAAACCAATACCCACACAAATCTAAGGAAAATACAGTTTGTAGACCCTGACAATACTGCCTGTCACAGATGCATCTCTTACAACGCCCTCACCACAAGAACTCTTGAGAACTTCAGTTCTCTTACTCGTGAGCTTGCACATTACTCACAAGAAAAGGCTCTTGACAGTTAAATATATTACATACAGAGTCTTTGTACTGGGAATCCAAGTTGCAACCCCCCACCCTCTTTTTTTTTTTTTTCCTCCCTCCCCTTTATCAAACACTACTATTGACTGGGGAGCAAAAGCCCCTCAGATACTAAATCTTCCGACCATGAAGGGAAATGGAATGGTTTTCTGATGGAGTCTATCAGAGTGCCTCTGGCTTTTAGAACCTGTCTTTAAAGTCTGCTTACTGAGGCATAGATGACCACTCAAACACAGACAGATTTGTCACTTTGGTTTTCAGGACACCCATCCTATAAAGACCACAAGGTAATTGCGAGGACTTTAGTGGCCAGACATTCCCTTGCTATTCATGAGGTTCTTGAATTGGATTTAATTTCATGCCAGATTTGACTTTATCAATGGAAGACCAGCTCAAATGATTTCACAAGAAATGCTCAAATAACACCACTCTTTGTTACAAATCTTTTTATGCTCTATAATGCAGAGCAAGTAGAGATGTTCTGACTGTAAAAACCAAAGTATAGCTACTATTGTCCCAATGACAACTGTAAATATTTTAAGGTGTACAGTTTAGGATATACCTTTACAGAAAAAAAAAATCAAACCTAAAGCAGACTTGTCTAAAAGGCCACACTTTCTCAACACTAAGATTGTCATCTGGCTTGATAAGATTTATTCCAAAACTTCCCTGGTTTTATATCTGCTGCCATAAAAAATGGTGCAAATTGGTTCCATGAAACCAGCTGCAGAATCATACTGATTTACACCACCTCCCCCACAGCAGGAATGTTAATAACCATGTTATATTTGGTTCCTTTCCTGCATCTGGTTAAAACTTGGAAGAACAAACCTGGTTTATGCCAGTTGAAGACTTGCACCCAATAAAATGCTGAACTGAACAACACAACAGCCACTATTTCTGTGCTCTCAAGGAAAGAAACAGCACCTTATGTTATTATAGTACAGTGCTAGATTTTTTAAATGCCTGCAGTCATAGCTCCTGAAGTATTTAAAAGTGTTCTACTTCATCAAGCCATTCAGGCTGTAGGCATGAAACAAATAAGGTGGCTGGAGCATTGTTGTGTCTTGCTGCTACCAGAAAACCTTGTCAGTGGCTCCTGTATTTAGACACAAATTCTTCAGTGTTTGACAGTGTTTGCATGTTCCTGAATCCCCATAAGATGCACTGGACAAGACTGATTTCAAACCCACTTAAACTGTAGACTCAGCAACTGTTCTTGAATTTAAACATTTTTAAAGAGCAGACTGCAAGATAAACTCAAAGGAAGGAGCAGGAAACAAAATGCATTAGAGAGCAAATAGAATGGATACAGAGAGAATATGTGAAAAAAAGATCAATGGGAGAATCTAATTTCTTCTTCCTTCTTCCTGCCAATCCAGCTTTATCTAGAGATGATACGTACTCATGTCTTTCCTTAACAAGGATATCTGAGAAAAAATGGACTGCACAAGTAATACAAAATAATAACTATGCAAAGAAAAAAAGGTTCATGAATTTCACCTGGCTTCAAAACATGAAAAGAGCTCAAAAAGTTCAATAAGATTAAAATGACAATAAATTGCAATACTATAGGGGAAGAAATTTCATTCCACAAAAGGGAGGACAATTCATGTTTAGATTTATATTTAAATTAACTACCATTGTAACACAAAGTTGCATTTACTCACACATAGGGTCCTTATTTCAACCTGTGCAAGTCTGTCAAGAAAAAACACCTGGGTTTCATCAGTGATGAAGCAAACATAGTTATGAGTCTATTTTAAACACATTTAAAACACACTGCAGACATGAAGCCTCGAGAAAAATAAAATCCCACTGGATATCTTCATAAAAATCTACCTGGTTGTTTTCCACAAGGATTCTTATGAGTCATTACAAGCTTCTATGAACCTGACAGGGTTTTTTTTGTTTGCTGGGTTTTTTAAGTCAAACAGAACAGAATGTTCTCAGTAGCTCTTGTGTTAAGTGACAATACAACACCAGGGAAAAAAAAAAAAAAAGAAGGATTAAATCAGACTTTCTTATCCTCAGTCTTACTGGAAAATTAGCGATTAAAATGAAGGCCAAACTATGTGCAAATAAAAAAGGTGTCTCCTCTCTACTAAAATAATGTAAATTATCAGAACAAAAATTTAAGATAGGTTCCCTACACTGTGTTCTACAAAGAACTGAAACTACAGCCAAAAACACAGTAAATGGAATTCAAGACAGCTGCATCAAAGAATCCATTATTGGCCTGGGCACACTAGCACACAAAAGCAGAGAAATTACTATTATATAACCATCGAGAAATGGAAAAATTATTATTTTGGTCAGAAACAAGTAAAATTCTAATTTATTTAGAGAACATTGGCCGAGATCTTGAACAGAGTGAAAAGAAGCTAGATGCCCACATTCCCCTGAATTTTAATAGCATTTAGGTTCCTTTGAGAAGCCAAGACAACACTTTCAATTAAAGTATTTTACATAATGATTTCATGGCTTGATCCTGGTATGCACTGAGACAGTTCCCACTGCATTCAGTAAAAGTTGAGGGCAATCACCATCTCTAAACACTTGACCAAAAAACCTCCAAACTATAAAACTTCTGTTTCCTTCTTCATGGATTTAAAACAAAATCCCAGAACTAACCACGCCCCCCTCAAAAACAAACAAAGATACCCCCAAATGAATAAAAAATCCAAAAATCCCCAAACAATTGTACATTGTGATGTTCTCAAATACTGCACAAGTCAAAAATTAAAATACTGTAATTAACTGCTCATTAAATCTGTGAAATAATGTACAGTATCACATATGGGTGGTAGAAAGCTTGTGAAATTTCATGTCTACAATGAAAGATTTTTGATTCCTCTTGACCCCTCTTTTAAAAATGAGTAAATATAAAAAAATGAGTAAATTCCTTCAGCTGGAAAACTTTGAGCTAGAAACTGTCTTAGAGGGCTTAGGAGTTGATTGGGCCTCTAGCAATAAGGAGGTGCTGGATTAAATGCTTTGTGCATGTTCATGTGCTTAACCCTGACTAAGTGCACGTTATAGTTTTAAGCAGGTGTTTAAAATTTCCTCTCCAAAAGAGCCAGGGATCTCTATATAATGTATTTAGCTATGAGAGCAGTAGGGATAACAACACTGTCTATGGTACAGTAGGATTCTATGTCCAAGCTATGCAGAAGTAGTGTGGTTATTTACCATCCCAAAAAAGTAAAAAAGGAGTATGGAGTCATTTTGTTTTCACATGGATTAGCATTCTGCCGTATATAACTGTCAATTGCTTTTAAATCCTAGAAGATACAATTAAGGGACATAAAACTACCACCTGCCACTCAGTCTAGCTGTTAACTCAACCATGATGACATTATGGTTATGATACAATAATACTGCAGAAATAAAATTACTGCTAGGCTGCCTAACCTGGGCAGCACCTGAATTTAAACAGTTTTCAAAGCACCTGGGTTTAAATATTGTATGTTTTAAAGAGCTTTCTTCATTATTTACTGTATTTGAAAGTGTTCAAACTCTCAAATGAGCCTCTCTGTAATCCCCTCCCATCCAGCTGGATGCTGGGTGATCTCAAACTCCAAGGGAGATCAGCAGAACCTGTTTTTGCAGGGCATGCTGTGGGAAGCTCCTGTTCCTTGGGAGATTCACTTGCAGCCATTTTTTCAGGGATAGAATGATTTCCTTCAAAGCACATCTTGGAATAGGTTTAAATAGCTACAATAGAAAGTCTTCCACATCTTTTAGATTTCCAAATGCAGTGAAAGTGTTCTTCTCAGTCATAAGTTATGTCCATTTAGCATGACTCCTCTTACATAGAAAAGCTGGATTTCCAGAGGGAATACCAATATAATGTCCAAGCCAGACACCAGAACACGAGAGCTGAAATAAAAATCAATACAGAGCCATACAGATGCTAAAGTACACTGAAAATAAAATTGTTTTCCACTGTAAATGTAATTTAAAAATCTAACATATTCAATATATTTGATATTGATTATGTTAGCAGTATTTCTGAAGGCTAATAGATACAATGTACTATTTGTACTGAAGTACAATACTGCTTTTGTTGTCCTAGCAACAGCCAGCAAAGAATGATCTCACAAATCAAATTCAATGGAAATGCAATGCTTTACAGAAAAAGACAACAAAATGATCTTAAAAGTATATCTTTAAGTTGCCATTTTTATGAACTCAAATTTGCCCTTTCCAAACTGCGATCATTCTACGGAGGAGATAGAATGGGTAGCATGAACCTACATTTTAATGAAGAAAAAGTAGAATGAAGCCAAACTGCCAGACAGGAATATTTCACGTATCTGCTCAATTTCCTCTGGCTACAGTTGCCTATGGAGTAGACAATTCCCACCCCTCCTGTGGCCAGTGCCTCAGAGAGGGGACTATTTCTATCAGGAGCTAGGAAAGCAAATCTTAGGAGGTACTTTTATTTTTTTCTTTTACTGCCATCTCAAGACAGCCCCATGGGAGGGGCAGAGAGGGGACTGAGCTGTGAGACATCTCACAGAACACCCCTCAGTCCAGCGTGCTGTGCTTCTTGGAGACACCTCACTCTCTTTGATGGATAGAAAAGGAACTAGAGAGCTGCACCCCCAGCCAGCCCCACAACATGATTTCATGATGCTGCAATCTCTGAACATCCCCTGACCTCCATCACTTTGTGCTGTAGAGCAGAATCACATTTGTCCCCTCCAGCCAGGGCCTACTGCAATGTCTGACTGGAGTCAGAGCGTTTTCATCTACATCAAGTCTTATAACATGTTTATTCTATGAGCATCTTCAACAAGAATCATCTAAGGACAAGAAAGGGAATAGGTAAACATATTTCAAGATCCATATGAAATTGGAATGAACCAGGGAACAAAAATAAATCATGGTAGGCCTTGAAGAAAATGGGAGGAATAGGTTTACCAGATTTATGGTAAACTGGACTTCCCTGTAGTCTCAAATATTTATGTTGGATTGTATCTGAGATCAGATCTAATCTAGAAACTGAAAAAAATAGCATACTATTAACCCTTCTGAAAAAGATTTACTGTTCATTGGTCAGTCAAACCAGAAAAAGTTCCTAGAAAATAACACCTGATTATGCATTATGCTCCAGAATACTCAGAGTGAAATCAATGAGTACTCCTTTCAAGGCTGGTAATCATTTGTCATTTCACCAATAGAATGTCTGTATGTAGATTGCAAGAGCAAAATGATCACTGAGTATGTATTTTAAATAAAGTTCTGTTAACTATTTGAGTATAATTCTAAAAAAATCCCAAAACACAAAAACACACCACAAAACCAAACTGGATTTTTTGGCAGCTCCTGAGAGTTCAAACACCATTTAGAAAATCATACTAATCAAGAGTTTTAAGTAGATTAAATTGGAGTACTAATTCCCCTGTTACTATCTCATGTAATGATAAGATAATCAGAATAAGTATAGTATAAAGTATACACGCTTTTATACATCATTGTGAGGGAATATCAACAACCTGGGGGCATGATGTAATCAGAGAGTGAAAAAAAAATCTAAAATATTGGAGCAGTGCATATTCTGCTTCCTGGAGAAGATACCAAATCAGATGCAGATATCCTTTCAATAGATTTTTTTAACGTGTTTAGTTTTGTCCTAGCTTTACGAAAAAGAAATTAATAAGTTTGATTGGGGGGGGGGGGGGTTAGTTTACTTTTGGAGTTGGTTTTTCTTGTTTTGTTTGGGATTTTTTTTCATTGACCAATATGAACCTTTTCCAAAATCCTCATGTTGAATTCATTTAGCTATTCCTTATATTGTCCATTCTTGTCATATGAATTATCACTGTCATATACAGCATGTCTTTTAATAGTAGCAGTCTCCATTTATGATGCAAATTTCTTTCATTCTATGCTCCTGTATTCCTTAATTATTTTTCTAAGTAATATAAATAATCAATATTTTTTCAATTTAAATTTAAAAGTAGAAGAATAATAAGTGAACACAGTCACATAATCTGAAAAGAAAGCTGGTTTAAGAAATCTCTCAAGATGGGGGAAAATGCTTTTCCTAGAAAGCTTTTGAATCCTTTTCCTTTTTTTTTAAACACTGAATGAAACCTGAATGTTCATGTGCAACTTGGCCAGCTACACTGAAGCCTCAATTACACTGATCATACAAGTACAGAATATAAATTTGTCAAGGCATGCTGGAAATTGCAAGAAGGACACAAGTCAGATGGTAAAATATCAATGCTGTAGTTTGTCCAAAGTCACTGGAATGATCCATCAGCTATGAATTTTCACAAATATCAAGGAATTCAGCAGTAGCTATTTTAGTGCTAAAGTGCAAGGCTCAGGGAGATGAAATAGATGATGATGAAAAACATTCTTTTGTCCATGAGCAGTAATAGTAATTTAGTGTAACCCATATCACTGCAGACAAACATCCCTGTGTAATGCAGAATACTTTCATCAAGCAAAATGTGACTTTATCTCAACCTAATCTCCAGGTCATGTCACCTCAGGGAAACCTCAGCTGAGCAATACTTTATTTTGCTTTTCAGCTTCAAATTCAGCTTCACATTATCATGGTAGGTAAAGACGGGCAAAAGCAAAGAAAATGCTGAAATTTGGTTGTAAAATACACATCTTATTCTTACACTAAGTAACATATATTTTCAGCTGGATTATGGCTATAAGCCTATGGATGTCATTTTGGAAAAATAATGAATAAGATAGATTTCCCTAATGTCTTGTTCACATAGGACAGCTGTATGAAAGTTGAAGAAACAATATTAAAAAATACTCTGTAAAGAAATGAAACTAACCCTTCATTTGTAACCACCCCTATTCAATACAAAAGGGCCTCATTCTCACTTAGCTAGTAATGGGTTAGAGGTGACTTAAGTTTAAAAACAAATATCCACAAGGGAGATGGACTGTAATAATAGAGCTAATTGGCAATGCCAATATTATTATGCAAGTACAATGAAAAAAAAATTAAAAATCCCTACTAAAGAAGCCTACAGTACCTCTGGACATAAGAGATGTACCTGAGTTGTGTATTTGCTAGTCAGCAGCAGATAGATATATGGGGAGCACACCAGTTTGTGGAAAAGTCATTTCTGACTCCAAAGCTTTACTGGTTTGTAATTTAACAGTAGCTCTAGGATATTTCTGTAGAATTCCTCACTCTCACACTTTGTGTGTCACTAGTGGCAATTAGTTATTTCTCTTGAAGAGAGGAGACTGCGGCACACAAACTCATTTTAGCCCAATTACCCAGAAGGGAATGCGGGGGGGAAACATGTGAAAGCTTTAAAATAAACAAACAGAAAACAGATGGCAATTTAAAAAGTATTCAAAATGGGAGAATTGCTGCATGGTTGAAGTCAAAATAAGCTCATGTACAAAGTCCCTCTCTTCACTCAAAGAGCAAGTCTTGCTAACTCCAGAGACAGAGAGGTGAATCCATCCCCACTTAGCCCACAGAGCCAAGGAGACCACAACCTTTCAAGGCTCAAGAGGAGAGATGGACCCATCCCCACAGGCACCAGCCAAGCCTTGTGTTACCTTGGTATCACCCATATGTCTTCCTATCACTTACTTCTGCACAGGCAAAGAGGAAACTGTTCAGCAGAGTATTAGTCCATATTCATCTAAAAAATGAAAGACTGTACTAGAGTCTACTTTCTACAGGAAAACCTTTGCCCCCAGATTCTTGTGATCCTGATCTAGTTGTCCTGTCAGTTGTTCCCCACTGACCTCAAGGGCAAGCCTCAAGTCAACAGAGGCCAATTCCATCCCCATCCCCATCCAAAATTAGGCAACACTTAGATTATGAGCTAGAACAAGAAAGTATTTATTGAAAGTCAATATGCATATTTATAGCAGCTACTATGACAGGCATCATAAGACACTGAATAGTAAAATTAGACACTTAAAATAATTTAAACTAATTAAATGGAGCTCATTTAAACCAATTAGAATACTCCAGTGAGTAAAAAGGTCATCGATCTCTCTTTAAACACACCAAAGGAGAGCCTAATGCTCAAAGTCAGAAAATCTGGAAACTTTGAGGCAACTTTCCTCTCCACTTTGAGCATTTCTGTCACAAACACCTAAATCAGACAGGAGCTCACACACTTGCCAGCAGGAGGAAACACAGGATTCCACAACCTCCAACAGGATAAGGGGCGTAAAGGGGAAAGATTCCTGGTTTGCCCCTGTTAGCTCAAGTCTATCTGCCTTGGTTTGGTTTATCTACAGCATTACATCAGCTGACAAAAAATTTCATGGCACTTCAATAGGGTGTTTGGCCTGACTCAATATATTGCCTTCATCCTCTCCACAAGTCAGTGAAAACATGATTGTCCACTGACAGGTGTCACTTTTAAGTCAGTTATTTGTTATGTCTCACAGATATTCTTGGTTAGGAAGGAAAAATATCAAGAAAGACATAAAAAATTGACACTGAACCCATTTCAAATCTAGGAAAAAGAGAAACAGCTGCTCTTGGTTTAGTCTGGCATGTTCTCTACCCCTGGCAGCTGCTGAACCTGCTGTGCTGCTTTGCTCAGCAAAAACAGGATACTAACATAATAGAACAGAAATAGGTTCACAGAAGTGAAACAATCAGACTCACTGGAATGCTCAAATCTGGTCCAAGCACAAACTAAGCCAACACAGAGAGACAGTTGGGGAAAAAGAATGCAAAGCAGCAGAACTTGGAAAGATCCATAAGGACAAAGGCAAAAGGAATTTAGCAGATCAAAAGATCCTGCCCCCAAGTCTTGTAATGCACACAATGAAGATGTTCCCATGATGCAATGACTAATGCAGCTTCATAACACCCCAAAGTGCCTTTTATCCATTATACATCTTGAGCAACTGGGACAACCTGGCAGTATCAGCAAGTCAGAGAACAGAATTTGTCTCTTTCATGTAAAACATATTTCTGATGAAGCTGTAATTTGAAAGAGATCTGTTCCTTGCTTTAGCCACCAAGCCCACTGTACATAAGGGAGAGCCATTTTTAATTCTCAGGAAGAGAATCTTATTTAAGCTGAGCAATGTTGAAACCCTAATGTTTATATGTTGCATAAATATGCAAATAAAGTAACAGAAAGCACAGTATTTCAGCCGTGTGCTATGCAACATACGACTCGCTCAGTTGTATTCTCATTTTTTTATACAAACCCTCTATGGCTGCCTGGAATGCAGACAGCAAGTTGCTAATACCACTAGTGGAGCACCTAATATGACCACAAATATAAGCATGGAAGTGGTATCTAAATAAACATATTTACCACACATTTTACATTGATTTCAACCACCAAGGCCTGTCAAATACTTACATTTTAAGGCAGTTTAAGTGCATAAGTGCTGACCTCACTTATGCAGTAGGTTCAAATGGCACAGCCATCAGTTTTATCAAAAACTTAACTGAGAATCCCTAGAATGTCATCTCTGTCTCTATAAATTTGGGCAATATGCACGCTATGGAGAAGGATGAATGATGATTCCTTCTTAGGAGTATGTGTGCACATATGCTGTGTGTTGGAGAGACAGACTGAGTACAGAAAACTGTCACAACAAGCAGAAAATGACAATGTAACATGCTATTGATCAAGGAGATTTAAATACCAATGCAAGAATAAAAGTCACGGTGCAAAATTCTAGGGTGCAATACAAGTTAGGACATACTAATGAATACGGACAGATATAGAGGTCCTTCTAAATAATCACCTCATTTCCACTGATATTGTTTCATCCCAGCACCACAATCAAAGGAAATAGACTGAGATCCCCAGATCAGCACCGCAGGAACCAACTAGACTATATAAATATGCATAAAAGATGAGAAAATGGTGTACTACACAATGAAATTCTGGCAGCACTCAGTGCTTACCTAGCAGTTTGCAGATTTTAGTATTTGCTCTAATGAAGAAATAAATAATTAAGTGAACTAGCCATGTTCAAATTGTGTAGAGACCTATAGCAATGATCCTTATGGATCTCTTCCCAGCTGTGATATTCCATGATTCTATGATTAGATTACACCTGACCAAAATCCAATGTATTGCTGGATGGTTGACAAACAAACCCACATATTTCAAGAATAGAAGCAAACCCTGCTTTTGCTCACATTAAAAAGCAATATTTTCAAGAAAGAGGAACACCAAGGGTTTCAGGACAGTGTATATGATAGCCTCAGTTAAAAAAAAAATCCATAATGTTTTACAGCACTTGGTCAGCATGCAATTGCTTCTGATCTGAGAGCTTTTAGCAGATACAACTCCATGGGCTTCTGTGACAGAGCTTGCTTTAATCAAACAAGACTAGAGTAGGAATTAATCATTTTTTTCCTACCTTCACCTCTTTGACACAGCACAACTGACTTGCCTTCAGTAGAGATGTTCCTGATTTTACATCAGCTGACAAAAGATGGAAGGGGGGTTGAATCCAGTTGAGTGAATTCTGGAACAGATGGATTTAAAAAAGCTTTAACTCACCACCCATTCAGCCTATATCATCAACCACTATCAACTGTGATCTCATCAGCACTTGGCACCACTAATATATCATGAAGGACAAAATGATGCATGTATTCACAGGTATTGCAGGCTGTATTTTCTATCTGGCTGATTTTAGGAAATCATGAGAATTGATGTAGGTAGAGTTATTCTCTCAGTGGATTTTAAAGTTCTTAAGTAAAATCAGGGTCATTGCAGAGACAAATAGCAAACATATTGTGGCACATCTTTATCCTACTGTTAATGCTGCAGCAAAAAGCTAAAAACTTCAAAAACACACATATAATTTAAAATGTATAGTATTAACAAGCAGTGCAGAACCTTCTCCTTCAGCTGTACTATGGCCAAAATGAACCAGCAGAACAAAATAAATTAACATATTAGGAGTACAGAATATAGTTCACCTCGTCTGCAGGAGAAAATAAAATAAATACAAACTTAAGACAAGCTTTCCATTGTGATTTAACTCTTATGATGAGTGGTTTCTGTAGCAGTGTATTATTCTGTGATACTATGGGTAAGCCAGCACCTCACAAAGGAGAGCAAATATCTTTATTTTATATTACAGACAAGGAAACAAAATAAGTTACTTTCCCAAGGAAAATGGCAAATCCAAGTCTACAGTGCCCAGTCCTCTCCACCATGTTCCCCCTATTGTGCCATGATAAAACTGAAAATGTTTTTCATGAGGATAATAGTTTCTAACTGAAACCTTGTTGATATGGCTGCATCAAGTACAGCTATTCATTTGGCTGTTTCAAGCTATGCATCAAATCTTTACTTCTGCACGCTCATGTTATGAGGAAATTGCAATATTTATTTCATTCTTCCTACCCAGGCAAAACGAATTGGAGGAACACTAGTTCCACCTCCCAACACTACTGTTTTATACTGTGATAATGGGGGAGGACAGCAATTTTATATTATTAAAAATAACGTGAAAATTAAATCTCCAAGGTGAAGACACACACATCTCCACAGTGAAAGACAGAGTGAAAACTTCTCTTAGAGAAGATTCTAATTGCAAGCCACTTTTTCTTTTCTTTCTCATGGGATCAGTGACTGAATCCCACCAACCTCAATAAGAGCTTTGGACCTCAGTTAGTTAAAAAGACATGCCAGAGCACAGCCTTTCTCCTTCAGCAACATACTCATTGTACACCTTCTTCACATTTGCCTCTCTCATTTCATGTCAATGGGAAAGAAGAGAGGTGAGGGAAGAGACACTTTAGGCTGTAGAGAACATGAGTGATTATTGCTTTCATTAAGCAAAACAGTAAAATATTGATGACCTTTGGAGAAAGCTGTAAAATATCAAATTTTGCTCTTTTACTTTCTATGTTAAAAAATCTCTATACAGCATTGTCCTGTCTTTGTGCTAACACATTAAATTGTAATCAGCTCCTGGTGAAACCAGCCTCCACTGAACAACCAATGGAAAAATCCATAGAACAGATTTATTCTTTTCATTCCTTTTAATTAACTTGGCCCCCATCAGGGAAAAAGTTCCTGTACAGTTCTCTTGACTTCTGAAGTTACTCAGATGTTCAGAGTCAGGCTGGGGTCTGTACAGCCAACGAACAGCCTGAACTCCTCACACTTCCCTTCTCTTCATGCACTTTGTGTTGAGCTGGTCTAGAACAACTCCAACAAGGTTCAGCCTCCACTAAAAGCAAGTGCACTCCCTGGAGTAAAAGGGGTTTTTTTCCAGAATCAAGTTTTCTATTCAAGGAACCACATTTTCCCTTATTTCCAACTATTCTTCCTAGCAGTTTCCTCTGTGATTAGGGCAGCTGTGGTCAATACAGGGTTCTTAGGTTAAGAAAAAAGAAAACACCTTTAGTGCTAAATGAGTCAAGGATACCTACACTGTTTATATATATCTCAAAACCAATATTTCTCTTGAAACTATAATTGCAGATGTACAGTTGTTATCCTGGCTTTCTCTGACTTGTTACACAGAAGAGAAATAATTGCCTTTTTCCCTTGTAGCTGTTGTTTCCTGACAAGGGTTCACATTTCTGGAAGCAAAATCCAGCCTAAAAAAATCTTATTCTACAACAATTTAGGATTGTCTTCTTAAAGTATCCAAATTCTTGTTGAGCAAAACACTTCTTTGACTGGCTGATCCATATTTTTCTAGGAATTACTGATATTATAGGCAACTCATTAGTCCCAGTATTTGGTGCAACAGTAGATGAAGAAACGAATTTTGGTTAGTGTCAATCAATCAATCCTGCAATATATTCAGTAGAACGACACACCAGATTCCCAACATTCTAATGAAAGATGCCAATGTCAGCTTGATTGCATACTGCAGCCCTTATAGAAAGTGACTGCTTGGTAGCCCCCCTGTAGATAAAGGACAAAAACTCCAGAGATGAAATTGACATTAAAATGCAAAATTAATCCAGGAGAAAAGATCCAGAATGCAGAAATCACATGGCAAGGAAAAAAACCAAGCAAAAAACCAAAACCAACCAAAAAAACCCCCAAAATCCAAAAAAACACCAGCAACCTATTGGAAGACTTAAAGTCCCCCCAAACCTGCACAATGGCAAAAAATACCTGAGTAAGCAGAAATAATACTAAACACAGTCTATTCCTTAAAAAGAAGAGTCTGAGTTGAGACTGGAAAGAGTCTGTCCCGCTTCCCCTCACAGTAATTTTTAGTTTCAAGGAAAATGAGGATTGACCAAGTTTAGAATATTTTTCAATTTGCATTTGCAAAAACTAATTGAGAATCATCAATGTAATGACTATTTTGGGGACACTTGATTTTGGAATGGTCAGCTAGACTATGCACATCCCAGTGATTGACTGATCTTTTTTTTTTTTTCCATTTATACAAGGAATAGCTGAAATACTAATTTTATTTTTTTAATGTACATTACTGGCATGTTACACTTACAGTTTTTACTTACCATTTTCATATCATCATGATTCTGCTTTCAAACAGACATATTCTTTTTTGAGGAACAAGCTAGTAATCCATTTGTATACTTGTATTTCTATCCACTTGTATATATTTGGTTAATTCTAAATTAGTATGGAATACATTAGGGGTGCCTGCAATATTTTTTTTCTATTTCAGTAGTTCCTTATAAGTAGTGATGTTAAAATAAACCTCCAGTTCATCAACATCTAGAAACCAGTTAAAGCACAGCTCATTAGAGACCATCTTTCTATTGTGAGCCTGAAAGCTGTGATTAGCAGACAGATTCTGCAAAGAAAAGATTGAGAAATGTGATTTTATTGCACCTACAATTTCCTTTCTTCAAGTTGTGTATTATTCAGCAGAAACTTTAATTCAAATGGATATATTTAAAATAAGCCTAATCAGGGGATAGATTCAGCAGATAAGCAGTTTTGACACTACATTTACTTTTAACTTTCACTTCCTAAAAAATTAAGATGGAGTCTGACTTATGTATTCTCTGCACAGAATGAAGCAGGGTATTATAGAATGCATTTGCCAAAAGAATAAATCATGACTGACAAAAAGAAATTTGTTAATACAATGGTTTGAGTCAGTTGACAGAAATTTTTGTCAACAGAATAGATAAAGGGATTCAAAAATGAAATTTTCAGATGAAACAGCTTTGATGTTTTTGATGAAAAGTATTTTGTTGACGGAATGGATCAGAGGGAAAGAAAGCATTTTCTCAACACAAGAGTTTTAGCTCTTTGACAAAATATATTTCATCCCCAGATGATTTGCCTGAGTTGTCAATTATTCCCCATGTCTGCCACTAACCAATCACTTTGCTGTCAACTGAAAGATTTCTTTAGTAGCAACCCTGTGAAATAACTGGAGGTATTACAAATACCACCGCAATTAATCACACAAAATCATTTGTTATGATGCTGTACCTAGCCCCATTCTCACCAAAAGCCAACTGAGTTAAAGATATAAGTTGGATTTCAGGTTGGGTCTTGTTGTTCTTCCTTTAGCTTTCATTTGTGTGCAGTATACCTTAAAATTTCCATTCTTTATTCCTTGGAAGATAATTTTACAAGAGCTGCCTTTCTGTTAAAGCATCTATTCCATAAAAATACACATATATGGTGAGGAAAAGGACCAGCTTATGCTTCTTGAACATCTCAAGCAAGAGCTAATGTGTAAATTGGAATAACTAGTGTAAGTCACCTCCTCCACCTCTGTAAAGGCAGTCACACACTTTTTGTCAAGTAGCTGCTGTAGGCAGCTGTGTAGGTCTATAAGTAAACAGGAGGAGGTGGGAAATAAATTTTTACTCCACTGCATATCTCCCCGTTGCACACAGGTGGAAGAGTAGCCCAGAGTTACAAGCTTAAACTAACCAAGTACATGAAAAAGTAAAAGTGGGAGAAACTAGCTCTTGTTTCTTTGTTTTAGCAATTAAGTGACATGACAAACTTGTTGGCTCATATATGTGCTTTTCATTCTTATATGAGTTTGTTAAGGTGCTACCACCACATGCAGAGTTGCATTCTGCAGCCAGATCCCAGTCTGGCTTGCCTGAGGCCACCAGCAAGTGTCCACACAGATTATCTCCATAAAATATCAGCATACAATACCCCAAGGTCATTCAGGATAAAGAGTTTTGTCATGCAAGTCCTACACCTGCAGCAGGGAGTAATTCAGCAAGGAAGAATGTGGATTATTTTCTTCCTCCTGAACTGTTTTTATTTGAAAAATTGAAGGTGAATGGTAACAATAGCAAAATGCCGTCTATTCACCTGACTATAAAGTTACTGTTGGGAGGAACAGTAGAAAGATGAAAATAAATACATCTGCCTCAGAAGAAACAGTCACACCACTGTCAAAAAGTAGGGCATGGCTCTAGCTGGGTGCTGCACAAGCCAAAACTTCTGAGTGCAAATAGTAAGATCACAGAATGAAGGAAAGCACAATCCGTGGGAAAACACTGAAACAGACCTTTACAGACTTGGTGGAATGTGAAATAGACTTTTAGCAGGAGGAACAGGTAAGGGTCCTTTAGACCCCTTACTTCACCAACCTGTTCCCACTACACTTGCACCAAACTTGACTTAGCCAGAACTCTGTCACTCACCTGACACAGGGTTTGGTGTGGGGTCTTTTTTATGAATCACTAACCAGGATTTTTGGCATAAAAAACCAAAAGCAGAACAAAAAAAAAAGCCCCCTCTCCCAAAACAATACAACAGAAAAAATCAACTATAAACTACTTTCAAGAGATTATGCTTTTGTGTTTCCCAGTGTTTGAAGAGTAATCTAAGAACTTCTTTTAGGATGCTGTATCTTATGTCGCAGCTTTGTGCAAGGATGAATCATGGCTTACTTTGGAGAAACTGCACCTGTAAAATAAGCCTTTAAAGATCTTGCTGAAACCTGAATAAAGAAAAGTAATGAGCAAAGGAGAAAAAATCTCTCTGTCTTCATGCTGGAAATAGGCAGAACTGTGAAACACTTGTCAAGTGCTGTGTAGCATGGCTGCAGAAAATGGGAACCTATCCCTAAATAGTTATTATTAGTAATAGCACACACTGCCAGCTTAGCTAACACAGGCTCCTGGAGCCCTCTTGATTCTAGGTTTAGCCTTCCTCTTTTTAATAGCTAGTACTTGTGTGTTCCTAGGAAAAGGCTTATCAGAATCTAGGGAGCACTACATATTTCACTTCAAATACTTTGCCCAGTTTATTATGTTCCTTTTTCTAAATAAAACTGCTTGCTTTATTGTCACTGTCATTACAGGGTTTCATTGCATTCCCACTGGCTTCAGGGTAAAGAACTACTGCTCTATGCAAAGGATAGCCAAGCTACAGAAGCAAAATTGCTCCCTACACAATAACTACAATAAATCTAATTATCTCCAAGGATAGCTCTCTTATAATCTGAGTCCTTAAAGATAATTAAAGAGAGGTTAACACGAGTATTTTTCCTCTT
Organism: Acrocephalus scirpaceus scirpaceus; assembly: GCA_910950805.1. Lineage (NCBI taxonomy): Eukaryota > Metazoa > Chordata > Aves > Passeriformes > Sylviidae > Acrocephalus > Acrocephalus scirpaceus. The sequence goes on along the minus strand of OU383783.1, from coordinate 11,621,370 downwards.
ATTTCCTCTTCATCCAGAGTAATTCTTTCCCTGGTCACTTGAATACTGGGGGTTAATTTGTATCAACTCAGCCAGTCAATAGTGAATCCAGTACTCCTAAGTCACCTTTTTAACATCATGAAGTAAAAACATTTTTCTAATAGGCTCATTTCCCAATATTATTTCAAAATATTTCTGGATATCAAACTTTCTAGATAAACATCAAAGCAGTTGATAGCAAAGTTATTGCACCTGTACATTCTAATTGGCTAGGGAGGCACATCTTCATAATTGGTATTTACTAGATTTCAAATAGATGATTTTCAGTGCAATGAATTTGGGAACTATTTCACACTACACCCACAAACTTCCATGAAGTCAAATATAGACAGAAGTGATTAGCCAGTTGGGCTCAGCCCTTGTGGATGTAGAGAAGTGTATTTGTAACATGACTAAACCAGCCCTTATTGTTTCCATCTGTACTCCAGCAACTACATCTGTGTGACTCAGGGAAAATACAAATGATTTGCCATGAAAGAACACAGGCCACAGAGATTACTTTTTTTCCTTGCCCAAAAATTTGCAGTTTGGGAAGGCAACCAGTGCATTCACAGTAGAGCAGAAACATCCTGCCTGCAGATTTTGAAGTGAGGTGTATAAACACTGATTGATCCCGCTGAGAGCCCAAGTCAGAGCTGTGAAGAGGATGTGCCCAGACCTCTTCAATTAAGTTTCTGGAGAGGAACACAATGTTTTAAACTGAAAGACCGCATTTTATTGGAGTGGAAGCATTTTTGGAAATTTAGCCAATGCCTTGATACATCTGAAAAATTAATCATACCTCTAGATTTTCAGATTTATCCAACATTCATAGACATCAACAACACAACATCACACTTTCAAAACACCTCTCACTGAATTGGCTTTATTCCTGATGAATTCAATTAAAGCAGACTAATTTTACTCTGTTAGTCAATAATGACTCCTTTGAAACAAAAAACAAAACACAATACCTTTAAAGGATTTGCTCGAAAGATAATTGATTCATAATTTGAGTGTTCTCTTTTTTCATTTTCCCTAATAGTGCACAACTCTAAATAAAGTCAGCTATGTCATTTATGAAACTATCAGCTAGATGTTCCTAACAACTCCAGTGGTAAATATGCAATATACAACAATTCTGTATGTCAGAAATAAATAGCTGTCTATTTCATAATGATTTGGTGGGGAAAAACATCAGAAGTTTCAGATTATGCCCTCGTACATTTTAACAGCTTTAGAAATATCTTCCCTTTCTACTAAAGCAAAACTATGCCATTACATTTGATGAACAAGGCACACAACCAGAAACAAAATAACAATGACTAAAATACCACAAGATGCTAGCTCATGTTGTCTGTGCCTTGGTCATCTTATCAAGCCTCAGAATACAAATCCCTTCCACAGAATATCTCTGCAGGATTTCTTACCCACTGGCATTTTTGGTAGTTCTTCCCTAGCACTTCAGACAACTATTCACTTCAAAGAACTTATTTCTGGAATTCAATCACATAAGAGATATGTTAATACCTAATTAGTTGACACCTTGTATGTCATGTAATGTCGCTACACCACTCAACATCAGGATAAAGCAAACTTATCTCAATGAACACATTTGCATTTTACAGTATGACACATTACTTTCTGATATAAACAGACAAATGGGATAACACAGGAGATATTCATTATTACAAAGTGGCTAATGTTGGACATGTATATTTAAAGAAAAGTCTCTGACAACCAATCAGTAGCCATTAAGCAATCTCATTTGTGTTAAGTAGGTCACAGCTTCCACTGCAGATTATCTTCAATCCATTCAACACAAGAGAAAAATGTTTCACTGAGCAAATTCCCCATCTAAAACTGTATTCTCCTACCTGTGGTGCACTGCCAGCAAACCTTTCTAAACACACCAAGTCTCTGTCCCTCCACAAGAACAACCTAATAAACAAATGGAATGAAATAGATAGTAAATAAATAATAAATGTTAGCCCCCTTTTTCCATAGCTGTAAATGAAAATCAGGGTGGTAACACTCCACAAATTAATACATGATTTTTTTTTCTTCCAAGTGATGATGTGGAGTGGTGACACAGTGGAGGAAAAAGAAGAATTAAAAGAATAGACTGATCAGGAAGGATAAAGAAAAAATTATCCAGAATGACATAGTTCATATGGTTGTATTACAATATACCTTTAATGGAAAAAAAATCTGGTCTCCTAGTCTGACTTGACATCAGTGCTGTAGGAGTAGCAGAGCTTACTCAGATACCAATTTCTAACATTTCCTTGGTCTTACACAGAGCTTCACAAAGGAATCACCATTCTCACTTTACAGGATACATTTCTTTAAAGATCTATAGAAAGTCTAGAACTCAATTGTGTGAGTTTCCAAATTGACTGCGGTCATGTTGCCCCATGCTATCTCTGCACTCATCAAATTCCTGCTCCACACTGTGCTTTTCATGCACCTGGTCCTTCTCACTTTTATCACACAGACTGGGAGATTTGCAACTGATAAAGAGCACGTCAGATTACAGAACTGAACATCATTTTCTAATGGTGCAGTCAACATAAAGCACAGGTGACCCTACCAGAAAGCTCTCCCAGCATCTCTGTGCTCTATAAAGGCACATACTTATGTTCACCAATGAAATCAAACCAATGATTTATGGCAGTATAAATATCTGCAGCTCATCTTATAGTTTCAGCTTTTGTTTCATAAAATAAAGGACACCCTTTGCAAGTTAGGTTTATGTAACCATAGGATAGGATAGCTGCATATTTAAGCCTCTAGCCGCGAAGTTTGGACTAAATAAGCTAGAAGCAGTTAAATGTTTAAGCAGTATTGTGGGGGAAGGACTCAGGAGAAGGGGACCAAAAAAATTTATCTGACAGACAAAAATTCCTGAAATTGTTATTGTCTTGGCTCAAATTAGGACATGGATGTGCCATGATTTCCATAATAAAGTGCGTGAAACTTATGTTACCAATAAGAAGGGATGAGATTTTTGTTACAATTAATTTCTCCTGTTCAGAGACTTTCAGTGAGAATCTTTGGCAAGCTGACCCTGGTGCCAAGCACAGCTTGCAAGACCTGTTTTCTCTGGGACCAAGAAAAAGAAACAATATGTGAAGGGTAGAAAGCCAAGGTGAAGGTAATTCAAATGGGACTTTGGCTTGATCCATCTTTTAGAAGCATGCTGAATGTCCAGCACAAGGCTGGACAAACACATCATGGTGCACAGCTGGCTCATGGGTCAGGCACAAAGGGTTACAGTGAATGGGGTGACATCAGACTGGTGGCCTGCCACTGCTGGGGTTCTGCTGTTGACTGTCTCCAATGCATGGAGGCCCTACAGGGAGACCTGGACAGATTAGAGCACTGAGCAATCACCAGCTGTATGAAGTCCAACAAGGGAAAGTGCTGGATTCTGCACCTGGGATGGGGCAAACCTGGATCTATGGACAGAATGGGGAAGGAGATGCTGGAAAGTAGTGCCACGGAAAGGACCTGGGGGTACTGGTTGATGGCCAGCAGAATATGAGTCAGCAGTGCCCAGGCAGCCAGGAGGGACATCCATGTCCTGTGGGCAGCAGGCACAGCACCGCCAGCCAGGCAAGGGAGGGGATTGTCCCACTCTGCTCTGGCTGGGGCAGCCTCACCTCGAGTGTTGGAGGCAGTTTGGGATACCACACTACAGGAAAGATCTTCTGCTATGAAAGAGTGTCCAAAGGAGGGCCATGAGGATGGTGAAGGGCCTTGAGGGGAAGCTGTGTGAGGAACAGCATAGGTCACTTGGTCTGTTCAGCCTGAAACAAAGACTGAGGGGAGACCTCAGTGCAGTTACAACTTCCCAGTGAGGGGAACAGGAGGAACAAGCACTGATCTCTTCTCTGTGGTGACCAGTGACAGGACCCAAGAGAATGGGATGGAACTGCCTCAGGGAGGTTTAAGTTGGATATCAGGAAAGGATTCCTCACCAGAGAGTGGTCAGGCACTGGAGGAGGCTCCCCAGGGCAGTGGGCACAGCAGCAGCCTGGTGGAGCTCAGGCAATATTTGGACAATGCTCTCAGGTACAGAGTGTGGCTCTTGGGGATGGTCCTGTGCAGGGCTGTGAGCTGGACTTGATAATCCTTGTGGGTCCCTTCCAGCTCAGCATATTCTGTGATTCTGTGATCATTAGAATTAAAAGGCTTCAAAATGAATAAACTATTATAATTTCAAGTACTCAACATATATCAGGTAATTGAATTAAAACTCTCAGGTTAATGAAAGAATGAATTTCTAGATGCTTTGAACATTTTAGTGTATTAACAAGAATTTTTAAATTACCCAAAAACAAAACTTCAACAGAGATAGAAGGCTTACAGGACCAAAAATTTACATGAAAATGCAGGACTTCTTCCCATAATCAGTAAAATTATGAAAAAATTTATTCAGATAAACCATTTTCATTCAAAATGACATTCCAATAAATATACAGGGAGATGATCTTTGAACACCATTTGGAATAAATTCTATTCAAATAAGTATTTGAGCTGAATATAAAAGTTACTGCGTATAACCAGCTGCAAACTGAATATTAACTAGTGCTTAATACAGCACACATCTTTAGAAAGGGTTCCATTTTTTTCCTATGGTTGCATGTTCTATCTCCTTGTAAAAATAGTGCCAAAGACTAGAGTCTGATTGTGATCTTACAACTACTGAAATATGAACCCTCCTCACACATGTAGTCTCATTTAAGTCAGAATCTGTCCTCTTTTCTTTAAAAATTCATAGATATGCACAATCAAGACAAATTCTAGCCCTAGGGTTTGCAACCCCAGTGGCATCAAAGGCATTAATATGCTTTCTTCGTTCTGATATTAAATATCAAAGTGGTTTTATATTTCTTCAGTCGGATTGATCATACATTTCGGAACAAGAGCACCCATGAGAAGACATCACAAGTACTTTCAGAGATTACAATTAATATAAAGATTCATTTTCACCTTCAGGATTGTTTAGTTCATATAACTGGGGAGGATAGATATAGGCTGTTAAAACCATTGTAAGCGCAGCTGCCAACATTATCAGGTGGTCATGGCACCAAAGTGTTCATCACCAGAAATGAGGCAAGGGAGTAAGAAAGTAACAGAAAAGATTCTTAGATTGCCATGGCCAGTTTAATTTCTGAATTTTACAAACAGAGTCATCAACTTCTGAACATAATCCATCTGCTTGAGAGGGAAGACAGTCTCCTCTTCAGCCAAGTTACATGGACAATTGGCATAGGCTCTTCTCCATGACCCAGAAAATCTTCATATCTCTACTGGAATCAACACAAGTGCTCACATTTCTCCCAAACCAATCAACCATGTCGCTTGCAGCATTTTTGACTGATTTTTTTTGCCTTTCTGAAGCCAAATTCCATCTCTCTGTTCAACAAAAATGTTTCTAAATACAAATAGTGCAAGCTAGCATTTGTTCCCCAAGTGCTAATATGATTGCAAACCTATCAGTTTAACATAAAGAAATTTAGACTATAATTATAAAATACCTTTAACTCATTTTTAAAGAACATTAGGAAACATTTTCATGACCAAAGAGAATTTTTTTTCAAAAGAAAAAAAAAATATATAGAGAAGGCATTATATTTTCTGATCTCTGAAATAACCAAAACTGGAAACAGATTGTTTCAAGTCATGAACTATTTCACATTGACCAAAGATTGCTTTCTACATTTCATAAAAAAAACCCTAAAGGATGTCCAAATACCAGACTACTGAGTAAGAGACACATTTTAATTTTCATTGTGAAATGAAATAAACCTTTTCATTCTACTAATAAAGAGGCAATCTTGCATCTACTTTTTTAAAGCTCTTTTTATTCTAAATAAAAGTAGGACAAGAATTCAATAGATTCACAGTTCTCCAGTTTCATTGATGTTGAGTCACACATCAAAAGGTAAAAACAATTCTCATTCCTTAAAACTCTTCCACCCTTACATCCCCTAAACATTTTATGCACAAAGACTATCCCTTATGACTATTTGACTCATCAGGACAGAAGCTACATTTTCAAAGCAGGATATGATTCATTCACTAAGCTTATTATAACAATATTTCATGACGTTTTGCCAAAACACTTATTAGTAAAAAAAATCCCAACTGCAACCACTGTACAAGTTTTAACACTTCCATTATTGTGCTACTTACTGCATGAACCAAATTTTGTGCTTATCTACCTTTTAGTGGTTATTGAAAAGAATGCCTAATTAGTGAAGAAAGCAAACTGCCAATGGAAATCATATATTTGCACATTTTATTGTTGCATAGGAGATCTTCCTTAGCAAGTATAAAAAAAGTCTAGGACTGATGTTTACACCAGAAGAAATATTTAAACATTCTTATTAAAAAGGTAGAGATGGATGCAATTCAATATACCCACTTTCAATTCAGTAAAGAGTTTGTTTAAAGAGCACAAATCAATCCTATATTATATCCCAGAGCAAAAGTATAAATAAAAAATATTAAGAGTCTCTGCAGTGCAAGTGTCAATCTTACTCGTGTCTAAGCTTTATGTTACTCCAGTGTAATTCAGGATAAATTTAAGCTGTCCAGAACATGGCACTTTGGCACCAAGATGCCATGTAAAATGAACAATCTACTTTTGGAACTTGACAGAATTCTAATTGATCAACAGGCTGTAAATCTTTACAGAGTCAATTAAAGAGTTGTAAAGCATCATAATGCATGATAAAACATATGACATGAATACTGCTGCAGGCAATAGAGATGACCTGGAGCAGAAATTGCTGCTATTCAAATAGAATCATTAGCAATGGAAAAGTACTGGCTTCTAATGTATAGTCCCAACTTGGTAACTGCTATTTCAGGTAACAATCATTAAACAAGCAAATTAACTGGCCTGAAGTATAGAGATAAACATCTATCTATCTGGAGTACACAAACACATTTAATGATACACTGCATGTTATTAGTTATACGCCCTTCAGCAGGACCAAACAGTCCAGAAATTTCTGTTTCAACACGATCTTACAGAAATTATCTCTGCAATTCTAAATTTGATCACATTATTTTCTGAGTGTCAGTTTTACTTGGCAATATTACATTTTCCAACATTTCATTTTCTCGCATTTTTCCATGACTATCTGTGTAGATTAGAAAGGTTCTTAACTGTTATCTGTAATAGATTTTGCCTGTAGCAAAATTCATGCAGACATAATAGAACAAAGTGTACTCTGATGAAATTGCAACCATAATTTCCAGATGCCTGACATTTATTGCTTATTGCTATTAGAATTCAAGTGCCTATTTGTTTTGTACTTTGCTTTTATTCTTGCATCACAAATGTAAAATGGAAAAAAGATATTTTAAATGCTGGGTTAAGTATCACAGATCAACACAAAGCACCAGCATAATCAATATCACTTAAACACACTCCTAGGCAATTAATTTTTAAGGAATCAAATTGTTGTACCACGTCAAAATTTACAACAATACAATAAACGCTGTTACATTCTTTATTGTTTAATTAAAAGCAGCATTTAGCACGCATGCAGCTAACAGTTCAGACATTATGACATGAAATGCCCCGTTTATCAGGGAGAGATATATAAACAGCATTTGTACACTGTATTACACAATGTTAATTAGACTTTATTAAATTTCATATGCTTATCAAATTATCAAACATAAGTCTTCAAAACCCAGAGAAATATGTTACAATAGACACATCTGTATCTTAAGTATCTGCAATACTTCAGCTTTTCTACACAGTACAGAAATCCTATGTACAGAACTTGAACTTCTACAGTCAGTGTAGAACCCCTCAGATGCCACAAGCATTTGCAGAAAGGGCCAGAACAGAAGGATTTTATTCACGTTTGCCTTTAAAACTTAGGTCCAGGTACATTAATTGTGTAAGCAATGCCTCTGATGTAGGCCCTAGTTTTCACAATGAATTTAGGTCAGAAGAAAGCAAGTTAATGCTATGAAAAGGCCCAATACCCTGATCCATGCCCATTTTTGCTATCAGAAAGATTTTCCTAACATCTAACCAAAATCTTCCCAGATCCAGGTTTAAACTCATTACTGTTTCTCCCAGTGGAAATGGAGGTCAGTGGCAATCTACCTGTTACAAAGCACCATGAGTAGATCCACAGCTTTCTACCCAAGCTATGGTTGCCACCAGTAAAACTCCCTTCACTGGGCAAACTCTTTCACAACTCTATAGAGTTTCATCTGCCATTCTCAGATACAAGCTCTGTTCCAGAAAATTTAGCTATCTGAACCAATAAATGAAACAAAAGTGTTTGTAGTTTTCATCTACTCTAACATTTCTGACTTTCCCTCTCTTTTTATTTCTCTTGCAATGAAATCAGTGCCCATAGATAAAAGGAAAGAAGAGAGTGACAGAACTCCTTTGCGATCCTTGAAGAGCAATAGCAGACACCTGCAAGTTTTGCAGAGCACAGCACTATTTATATATCTAAATGGTGTTAAAGCAGAAAACAGAGGAACAGGGTGAAAACTGGATTAAAAAAAACATAATGTGTGCAAGCCATATATTATGCATCGACTACTTCCACACAGAAATTCAGAAAGCACTGACAATTTGGAAGCCTTAATCTATAATCTATGCTCCTAACCTAAATTAGAAGTGTGCCTTTATACACAGTAGAAGCCCATTTGTCATACAGCCACATTTTAGCCCATTCCAGTCATAAGCTGTACACCTGTCTATGTTCCTACCTTACAAGTGCAGCATGGAAATGTAAAATCTTACATATATAAAGGTATAGCCTTGAATACCTTGCTGTAAATGCTTTGGCAGGGTCTACTCTTTCAAGTAGCTTGGTCATACCAGAGACTGAAGAAAGAAAACTGCTTCTGACAGGCAGAAAATGTGTTTGTATTTCAACCTTTACTGACCACTAAAACAACATTGCTGAGCTCTTGACTTCTTTTCCTCTTTGAAAAACTAATTTCTAGAACTCTTCAGTGAAATAAGAAAATGAGTGGGATTTTTTTTAAGACAAAACAACTGCTTCTAGCTTTCAAGCATGTAAAGAAAACATTATGAAATGTAAAGCTTAAAGGCTGAAATAAGAGGTCAAAAATATACAATAACCTTATATATGAGATTATGTATTGTATCATTTGGGCCCATGTGAGGATATAAATACATGTGCATATCTATGTGTATATAAGCTCCTTGATTGGAAAGTTAATTTCACAACTCTTGCGTCATGACTCATGAATTCCTAGATTTGATAATGATAGAACTTGTCAGCCAGCACAGCTGATCCAGCACAGAGACAGAGATAAGCTGTGAAAAGGTCTGGCACAGTTTAGCTGCCCGCAGGACTGTGGGACTAGGGAATGAGTCACGTTTGGCAGGGGTGTGATAGTGGAGAAGTTGCACTGTGTGTTGTCTATAATCATCAAGCCTATAGGCAAATCATAGTTCAAAGACACCAAAGCAGAAAATTTACTGAGGATTTTAATATTAAGGTGGATGGAGTTGATGTCTTTGTATTGTTGTTGGGGTTGTATTTATTTTTCTTTATAAGTAGGTTTATCAGACAGTTCGAAGCTCTGAGGACACAGCTTTGAAATGGGAAGAAACAAGGGTCTAAAACACTTACTTAATGCTCACCATATTCAGATTTAGTCAAAATATCATCCACACCATAAAACAATGATAAAAATGAAAAACTGTTCCTTCCCCTGTGAGGCACAGCATGATTTATGTCCATCTATCAGATGTACCTTCAATCCAAGAATATCTAGTCCCTCTGTCCCAGAATCTAAGGGGAAAAAACCTTGCATATGGAATTCTACACACGTCTGCTAGAAGGAAATGTTCTCTAAGAACTTCCCTGCTCTGTGGACTTACCTTTTTTCTCCTTGGAGTGTGAAATCAGAAGACTTTATTTTGCTGACAGTGCTGGTTTAAGCCCATTTGGGCTTCCAGCTCAGCAAAAGAAAGAGGGTGAAGAGGAACTCAAAGCAGTCGCCAAAGTGAAGCAGTAACTGCTGCCTCTGACAGCAGCAGGTGTAAAGAACATCTGTAGAAATAAGTATAAACTCTCCTCTCCAATGGCTGTGAACTGGGGATGTGGGAGGGGAAATTAAGAAATTTTTGAGCTCTTTCTCCTCAGTAAGGATCTTTAAGGACTTTTATCCCATTGACAAGATGCTCAAACTGTTTGCTTTAAAGTTCCAATTCTTAGAGTCAAGTGAACCTCATCCATCATTCCTTAAGGACACTGTTAGAAAATGAAGGATTTAAGCTTGTTTAACATTAAATTTCAACACATGATGAAGTTCCACTTTAGAGGTATTACAGTGGTCTGATTTGCAATGTACATAGTTAAAGGCCTGTCTTAACAAGAAAATTAACAGCCAAGGGAGGAGATACTTTATTGCTGTGATATTCCTCTGGGCCTCTGCATGATTGATCTTAAAACCTGCAAGTTTTATGTGTTAAAATAAAAAGGCAGAGTAAGTTGACTTTCAGGCTAAACTTCAAGCTCTGTTTCTTTTAGGGGAACTGAAGACAGACCCACATAAATGCAACCCAGAACATTCTCCACTGTTATTTTTCCTCAGCACATGTAATATATAAAAAATTTGATGCTCAAAGGCAATACATAAACCAAAGTTTGATTTTATGCTCTGGACATCTTAACTCTCTTATGCATATCCTTTAAATACAAAGGTTCTTTAAAACAAAATGGAGGCAGGAACATAAGATGAAAAGTAATAAATAATATTAGTGCTAAGTGCAGACTTTACAACTCAAAAAATTCTACGGACAAAAAAAACCCCAATCCTAAAATAATAACTATCAGCCAAGGACCCCTTCCAACCTAGGTCTCTGATTCATACACGAATGAAGTCACAGGATCACAGAATGGAAGAGGGCCAGAAGGGACCACTTGAGGTCCTCCAGACCATCCTCATCTTGAGGAGGTTGAATGAACCCTCCCATTTTCTTTCTAGGCTTTACTAGGAAACTGAGAAACCTCCTTCTTTTTAGTCCATAAAAAACATCCAAGTTTACTGTACAAAGCTTTCCACACAACTTAGAAGGAAGCTGAATAAGCAACAAGAGCAAGTTTTAAAAGGGTTTGCTGCATATCCTTAGCACATTGCTTTCACAAACAGCATTAAGCAGTGCAGGTAAGAGCTTCAGCCCAGGAGGGCCTTCATTTAAAGAAAAATTAAGGTTATGTTTAGACAGTGCTCAAAAATGCACATGTATCTTTCTCTGTGCATGCACATGGTTACAGATGGTACCACAGAAGCCCTGAGACATGGCCCTGATAGGAACTGAAAGGTCTTCATGTACCATTGTGTTTGCACACCAAGTTTCTGCAGATATTTAAGAATGAAAGCTTTCTCTATTTCTCCACTATAAGATTAGTGGAAGGTGTGCCACAGTTTATTCACTTGTGTGTTTTCCACCATAAAATCTTAAACCACAATGACACAGATTTAACAAGCTCTAAAAAGTTCCCTGAACTGAAATCTAAATGCTGAATAGTAGCAGAAATTTTCATCTTACATAATATTTTCTTCATCCGTTAGTGTTTAGTCCAGCTACTGGTTTTTATTCTCCGTGGTTTTTGCACATGCTAATGTTGCAGGGCTAATGTTTGAAGACTTATTTGACTTCCTTTTGTCTCCAACTTATAGAATTGAAATTCATCTACAAATGTCCAACAGAGAATTTTAAGAGGGAAATATTTGTGCATCTGTGTAACCACACATGCCCATGCTTTTGTCCCACAATTTGCACAAGGAAGAAAGAGTCTGAGCTGCATCACACAATATTCAATTATTCAATTCTGTGAAAGACCTTACATCAGTAGTGTAAGTAAGTTTCTCTTGGAGCATGGAATTTGAACAGGGTAAAGTCTACACATCAATAGTTTATGCTACAATCCAAACAAACACAGTTCTTCACTACTCTGATGTTTAAAGATAACTATTTATAGCGGAGGAATTAGCTACACTATGGTAATATATTTCAACTGTAAACTCACTAAGAAGCCAGAGGGCAGGAGATAAAACTTGCCTTATTTTTATTGGGAGGTTAAGTCAGTCACAGTAATTTTTCCTCCAATGAACAGAGGGGAAACCTTCCTAATTCTCCAAACAGGTTTGCATTCCAATCATCTGCTCAATAAAAAAGCCTCAGGTTTCCAGTTAAGCACTGTGGACTACAGTGATTTTCAGCTGCTTTTGAATGGAATGGGCAGATGCTCATTCGAGAATTATTTAATTCCTTCTACATTTTGTGACTGCAAGCTGGACCCTCTTCCTCTCCACCTAAAGCTCCTACAAAGCAGCACTGCTAATCTGGCAGAGCACAGCTCAGGCCATTTGGCTTCAGTGTCACATACACATTCTGGCTGTCACCTGAGGCTGGTCAGAAATGTTCTCTCCTCAGCAGGAGTAGCTTCAACCTCTCAGAAAGTTATTTAAAAAATCAATTCAGCAGATTTGGGCAAAGTGCATGGTTTAAAGCACTGAAAGAATATGATTCCAGTAACATATTCAATAGACCAGTGACTTTTCATCCATCCAGTTAACCAACACTCGAAATAATTAGTGTTGCCTTTCTCCGTCCACTTAAAAAAAACAAGCAACCAACCAAAAAACACAACCAAAAAAAAACCCCAAAAGCAGAAAAAAATCCCACCAAACCACCTAAAAGCAAATTCCAGGTTAAGAAGGATGTTTGTTCCATGACTAGTAGAGCATAGTTATTAAGCCATTATGTCTTTCTTTAAAACCAATTTTAAATCAAGGATCTTGTACTGCCTCCACTTACACAAGGTTGCTCATAATTTCTCCATGCAATGCTTTGATTAATTAAATCACACTGGAGATTGTTTCTTAGTAACACACCTGGTACACTCTTTGTTGTTGGCATTCATTAAAACGCTGTGTTTCACGCTGCTTTGCAGCATGAAAGGATATTAATCAGCTAAATTGCCATTAAGAGTCATATCAATATTTGCTGCACACTGATTGTTTTTCTAAATCTTCAACAAAGGACATTTCACTGAAATCTCAGGTTGGTAACTAACCATATGACAGTAAAGTCAAATTAAAATGTTTTATTTTCTCCCAGGAAATAAAGCAAATCAAGCACATAAACTAAAAGGCAAGGACAGGGTGTAGAGGTTGGTGATTTTTGGTCGGCTACTTTAAGACAAAGAGTGGCATGTTGAGAAAACTAAAATTAATGTGCAGAAAATCTTTTTAAAAAATAATAAATAGAAGCTCTCATTAATGTCTGTTCTGTTCCCTGAGCAGAAAAGGCTCCACTTTGTAATGCAACATTGGTAATTAGGTTCAGTTTCAGAGCCTGAGCTGAAAAAGTGCCCAGGGAATCAAATGTTACTTTTCATTATAAATGTGAATGAGAATATGTTCCCAAATATTTCTCCTTCCTAGCAACGGTCTGTTTACATATGATCAGCAAACACCTTGATAAGTTGAAGGTGAGCCACTAAGAAGGCAAGTGGCCATAGCAATAAGTAATTTTGCTTTCTCTATGATTTGTCCTTAGATTCCTGCTTTCATATCCTACATACCAGCAAAAAATTATTCTACAGGGCATATAGTTTTTAGATGTTGTATATTTTTCTCAAAAATCACGGTGTGCATCACCTAAGCTTTGTTACAGTCTTTACTACCCATTATCAGGATCTAGATTGTGCTGCTTAGTATGAGACATGCCTGCAGCAGGAAGGAGAAATCTGGAATTATGATTTCTACACTGAACTGGCACACACCTCTAAAAATTGAGACTATCTCAATAGAAATAAAAAAGTTGTTTAAAACCATTTTCTCACACCAATCATTACACTTAAAGGAAGGGGGAACTCCCACTGGCCAATCTGTCTTCAAAAATATGGATTACCCAACAGTTGAGTGTTTTTCTAATCCAGAAGTCTCTTTTACAGAACATTAAGGAATACTGCATCACACTGGAATGATGTAGGCACATATAATTGCATAAGATAAAAAACCTGATTCCATGATTCCTTCATTTGTGTCTCTTGGGACTTAATATGGTTAATTTTGTTATGTTTAATTTTCTCCTCTTCAGGTCTGCCTTGGGCAGTATGTGCTGATCACCAATGACACCAAGGTCAATTTTATCATTCCCCAAAAAGCAACAACTATGTTTCTCCACAAGAGGTTCATGGTTGATCTCTGGACTGAAGTTTGCCTTAACCCAGGCAGACTTTCATCTCCCCACCATGGGATTTAAACATAAAATCACTCATATTTGAGACACACACTACACTTGACCTTAGCCAAGAGGCTGAGAAGCAGCCTAATGCCTTGTCTTCCTCCTCAACAGTATCCAAAATAATTCAAAACTGATCATGCCCTCCAGAAGTAACCTTTTCTTCCAGAATCATAGCTTCTCACAGGTTTGTTCTGTTTAGAGAGGACCCCTCATAGGAGAAGTTCTACATTTTAATTGTATTTATTAAGAGCTGTTTAACCTTAAAGTTCTAAGGTTACAACTTTGTAAAATCCCAGCACAAGTAATGACAAGAAATATTAGAACTAAATGTAATTTAAAAAAACCAGAGGGGTGATAATTTGGTCCTGCCTTGCCAAGGGTGCCAAAACTCTCCATTTTTCCTAGCAGCAGCCCTGATTACTACCCTTCACAAAGCATTGTAACATTCATCTATTTTGTCTATCTTTTCTTCAGCACATGAGCCAAGAAGAATAGTTTAGCTTGCAAAAATGTGTTGTCATTATTTTGCTCCATGATTTCTATTTAGTTGTAAATCCCCACAGTCTTGGAAAATGTATTAATTTGCTGATATTTTAACAAAATGCAGACAAAACATCTTTATATTATCAAAAGAAAAAAATGTAGACACCATAGGAGCTTTATATAAACCTTGCAGAAAATATGTATTTTTACAGCACTTTCTGCTTACTCCTTCCTTGCACACACCAGTTTGTTCTACCTAGCTGTCTGCAAAACAAGCATAGCTAGTAAAGTGATGAGGCATGCTTGAATTAAAGGCTTGTAATTTCTCCTGCTGAAAAACGTGGTTGTGTCATTGACATTTATGAACCATAGTAAACACTGAAAAATTGCCCTGAAATGTAAATTAATTCTGAGAACTACAGATACCCTTCCTGTGAAACTGTTTTTAAATATCTACAGATTCTCACCTCAGCAACATTTTTATTCCTGCTAGGAAAAGTCCACAAAGCAACTGATAAAACAAACAAAAAACCAAAGCAAACAAACAAATAACCACACACATACTTTGCTTTGTACAGAAGAATATAAATTATTATGTAATCAATGAGTTTTTTGTAATGTGAGAGTGCCCAATTACAGCTAAGTAAATATCTTTCATCAGTTAGAAAATTTAGGTTTTATTCATCAGTTCAGATCTTTATCATACCACATGCAGCAGCAGATGTTATTTGTGTTCGAGCTGGAGCTGGTGATGCACAAGTCCTGTCTGCATACACCTGCTCCATAATACACCTAAGATACAATAATGCAACTCTCCAGAGCATTCCTTCCTTGGAGGAAACACTGGCCATATGGTTACTGTAAATCCAAATAACCTCAGAGGAATCCATACTGTAGAGCAGAGCAACAGAAGAAGGAGTAATCATTTCAAGCCCACCACCAGATTTTTCAGCTTTTCTCCTGGATATTACCAGGATTTCACTGGATCTCCTCCATGAGAGCTATCAGCAGCAGACAGGTAAGGAGGGGAGTCCCTGTCCCACACAGAGTGACTCCAGAGGAGTTACCCCAGGAGACATCCTGGCACCTCCACACCTGCTTGCCCAGGGAACACGAGGCCAGACTAGAAGTGGCACAGGGGACAAGGACAGGGGGGCAGGAGGGGCTGCTTGGGCCTTGCATCCCCAGCCCTGCTGCTCTGTTCAGCATTTCCAGGAGAAGCCAAGTTACGATGAACAATGGCCCTCTGTAAAGGTGGATAAATGCTCGGTGGTTATGACTCACATGCACTAATGACTAATCCTATCTTCAGCTAAAGACCTCCAAAATGTATTCAGGTATTCCATTCTCCAACCATCACTGTTTATTTAGTATAAAAGGAAAAGGAGACAATAATGTCTACATATTAATTATCAGAAATTTCAGAAGTATCTAATTTGCAAAATTTTGTAAACATCAGAAGCACAGAAATGCAGCTGCCAGTCGTTGGAAGCTCACAGGAATAAAGGAGGCATCCTCAGATGCTCTTGGTGAGCTCACCTCAGCTCATTTTATAGTAGCATTTCCAAAGCTGAGCCTTTCTGAACTCGTGAGCTTCTTCATTATTTCCATAATGTTTTATGTCTAATTTAATTTGTTACTGACTTGACTAGTTAAAATATGCCACTAGTGATCTGTTAGATAATGTTAAGATTCTGGATCAACTATGTTAAAAAGGAAAATTTGAATCAAACCTGGGAAATACAAAACACCTTTAATCTTCATTTATTTACAGCTTTGCCCTGCTCAGGGTTGCTAATAGCTGTTATAAAGCTACAATGCCTTGCATTTATTGATGGGAAGATTATTGCTTCTAGTCTTTTTTCTTATCTGCTGTATCATGAGTAAAATGAGTAAATCATAACCAGCCAAACCAAGGTTAAAAATCAGAAGATGTATCTTAATGAGATCCTGAAAAAAATTTAAAACAACCTTCCATCTATGGAAAAGAGGTGTTAATTCATCAAATTTTGTGGATTCCATGAACTGATAAGCTCTGCAGCTCAGGCAACTCTGAAATTAAATTAGGTTTCAGAAATGAATATTTCATCTTTAAGATACTGTTGCTTGGAGACCTGGGAAAGAAAGTGTGATTTAACACAAAGACATGGAAGTTAGTTACATGTGGCATCGTTTTCCACTCCAGCAGGCTCTGGAACATACCATAAAATGCCCAGAACAAAACACTATGCCACAAATGTAAAAGAATGTATGTTGCACATATTTCATCTGACATCTCCCCATTCTTTTTTAGCCTGCTCTCAGCTCAAGCAGTTCAGTTTAACACCATTTAAATAATACTGGAAAAAATAGGACATAAAGGCAAAATTACCAAAGTTCTTCAAATCAAAGTTCTTCAAATCAAAGTTAACTCTTCAGTGAAGTCTCTCTCCAAAAAGAAAAACCTAACCTCTCCTGTTCTAACCCTTCCTTTTTGTCCTCATCCTTAGACTTCTCTCATTGCTTCCAGAGCCCTGTTAAATCGTGTTGGCATCCCTGTGTGTTCACTATACACAGATTACCATCTCTCAATCTCCTTTTCCCCAAATTGCATCTCAATTAAAAACCAAGGTGCAAGTTCATGGTTTATATGCATATCAGGAACAAGCAAACAAACAAAAAATATTCAGATTATCCAGATAAGTAAAAAACTGAACATATTTTACTGCCATGGTACAATATCTTGGGGGAAAAAAAGTGTGGAGTATCTTGCATATGTTGCAAAGCTCCCCACTAGTAATCCCAACAAAGAAGTTGTAATTTTATTTGAGGTTTGCAGGACAAAAAAAGCCCCACTTTAAGCAGAAATAGACAATAAGAGACAGATGCTTTTCTGTATAATATTGAGGATAATCACCTTTGCAAAAGAAATGGGGGATCAAAGAGGAGGCCAAAAGGATTCCTGTTCTCTGCTGTACATGTGAATGTTAGGATAGGAGATGGATAAGCTCTCTTTTCATCAATGAGTGTCATCTTACAGGCTGGGTTTGATTATAGACTCAATCTTAGCTATATAACTACATCATTTAAAAAAAATTGAAGAAGTGGGGGCAGAAGGAAACAGCAGGCATATCTAAATTTAGAGTAGTGTGCTTCAGGAGTCTTATGGAGATGAAAGTGAACATCTGCATTAACCGAAATATGTTGTTTCTACATTGCACATGTAGTGAAGTGATCACACGAAACAAGGCATTTTCTTGGAATAAATGACAAACAGCAATATATAGCTAGAGAGAGAGAGAGATTTCTTTTTTTTTTTTTTTTTTTTTTTTTGGTGAGAGAAAGCAACTTAATTTTTGCAAAGTAAGATGTCAGCTGACCAGGATTCAGGGACCAATACAGTGGTGTATGCTTTTGTATGTACATTAGAAATTTCATACTATTTTTTTTAATTGCTGTATTGAAGTTTCTTGAGGGAATATGGGAACTTCCTGCTTTGCTATTTTTCTCCCCACATTAAGCTCCAATTTCAGTACTCCCAAAATGAGCTCTAACCCTAATGCATTTATTGTTGCCCGTTAAGCTATTTTATTCAGTTTCTGTACTCTATAGAGCAAATACTTCTTCCTTTCAGGCAAGGGACATTTGATTATTTTTGTAAAATAGCTACAAGAATTAGTTAAATAATAATGAGAAAATTAGATATCATCAATGTCACTTCATGCAAGATCAAAAGCCAAATTAAATACAAATATGTGATTACAGGAAAATTGTTATACCAGATTCCAATATCTTTGTCCAGGTGTTTCTGCTGCCATTTGACACTCAAGGATTTTAAAATCTGATATTTAAATAAGGTTATGACCCACACAGCATGTTTGTAAGCCAAGCTGAATTAAGCATCAATATACAATACTGAAATGCTAAAATTAAAAAATATTGATCTCCTAATGCTAGTCAAAGGCACAAATGAACCCAAAGAAACCTTAAAATTAGTCGTAGTTTCATCTTAATTTGTGTATTCCTAGAACTTATGGCTGTTTTATATAACACACACACCAACTCTGTGTGGCTGAATCAGCACACAGACATCCAATATTTCTGTAGTTCATGAGAAATGTTGCTACTAACACACTATGGACTCGGTCCATTCTGTAGGTGTTATCTCAAAACACCAAACTATTGTGATATGCCAACAAAAGCAACTGAAGGCACAATTCTAGCATTAGACAGACTGTATTGAAACCAGCTGTCTCAGGGAGCCCAGATGGGATCTGTCAATGCTTCATTCCAATTCTTTTCTTCTACTGAAAACTGATAGGCAACCCCAGGCAAAAAGTGACCTCACATAACTCTGCCCAGCCTCAGCTCTAATAAAGCTGTTAAACCAAAGTAGTAGTTTATGCTTTTATCAGTTTCAAGTATCAGGGTAAATTGCAAATCAATACACATTTTTAATCATCATCTACAAGTTACAGCAAAAATAAATCCTGTGGCAATTCTATTTAGTTTTGAACTAATCTGAACAGAATTTCATTATAAATAGAAACCTAAGCAAGAAAGTCTATTATTTGGGCTTCTGATATTCATCTCTTTGCCACAAACCACTGAAGCCACTAGAAATTACTGTAGTTAGTCAATATTCAGCCTTACTGTGATATCACCTTTGGGGATCACCAGTCGTGTAATGGGTTACAGCTCTCCTTCCTCTTCTATGTCTTTATAATTGGAGATTTAACAGTGTCAGTATTTCATAGTAAATTTTTACAGCCATACTATTCTTACTTCTAGTAGATTATGAATGACATGCTGTACACATTATTACATCCAAACTAGCTTTAGCTCATAGATGCTGCTTACACAGTTATTTCTGACTTGGACAAGTAATCTAAAATGTTATGCACTTTTTTTAAAATAAAAAATCCATTTTTTATAAATTCTTTTCCTGAATCCTGTTCAATTACATATTTCAAGTCAAACCAGCCAGACCCAAAAGCACAGATCACAGCCCAGCAGAAATCAATAGCAAAGCTCTCACCAAATTAGGCAGACATGTTCAGGGGCACAGTACCTAAAACAACCCTTGTATGTAGTGTACACTTAATACAGAGCAGTGAAAAGTTTGCTGAAATGCAGGCCTGGCCTGTATTTAGAGTCTTCTTTGGGGTATAGAAAATTTGGTTTAAAGTTGCTTATTCTCTTCCCTTATTTCTGTTGGATTTGAAGCTGTGTTTGCCAGTGATCTAAAGGCAAAAGGGGGCTATCCTACAGCAAGGTTCTGTTCTGCCTGTTTTGACTGGACCTCAAACATCCCTTGGAACATCCCTCTAAAGGTTCCAAAAGCTCCTGAAAAATCAGCACATGTGATATAAAAGCACATTCTTTTTAATGCTATTCTCTTATTCCTCCAAGGTAACAGGTTTGCCTGTTCTCCAGAAAATATTCACAATGACTTTTCAGTGAATACTAATGCATGTTTTGCTAATGCCTTTCTGGCCCTGCAGATCACTTTTGAGAAAATGGCCCTAGAATTGGTTATTTGCAGACAGACACACTTCCCTCTGCTTCCCATTGCAGGCTGCTCCATGGCCTTTAGCTCTCCAGCTGCCTGGAATTACCTGTGCCCTTTGTGGAACAGCCAAACCACACACACAGCAGACCAGGGGCTGGGAAGTCTGCCACATCCAGGAACATTGCAGGATCAAGGACATTTTTCCTGAGCACAAGGTTTTAACATGATATGCTAATTTTTTAGGACTGCCTCATCATTTTGTCTCTGCATTTCCTCCCAAACCTTCTCAGTCTTAAATGAAAAGGCTCCTCCCTCTTTGGTGGCAGAGGATTGCCTGCCACTGGCACTTTCATGGAATGGCTTTCTCACACCTCAGTAAATCTCAGAAACTAAAATTAATTCATAGAAACACATGATATGACATAATGCAGCATGACTGATGAAACGCTGTGTGCCGCAGTACAACCCAACATCTCTTGTGAAACAAATCTCTCCACTCTGAAAGAGAGGGGGAAAACCCAGCACACTTGTTTGTCCCTACTTGTCTCTTTTCAGCTTCTCAGCAAATTTGACTAATAACTACCAGGGCCCTCAGAGTCAAACCATTATCTAAAATGTAGAATATGGTGCTGGTATGGACAAGAAAGCTGGGTATGTGTCTTGTGTGTGTGAATTTGGGGGGGAATAGTGAGATAAAGGGGTTTTTTGTGTGTGCTTTATATTTTTTTTTTTTCTGTTGGAAGGAGGATGGGTTGGGATTTGTTTTCTTTGTTAGTTTTGTTTTCAGCTGGGACAAACCTGAAGTACATGGACCACTCCTAATGTTTTGGGAAAATTCATATTTTGAGTGAAACCCAGGGTCATCTTAATTTTTAAAGAGACACAGTACTCCCACAAATGAAAAATATTTACTCTGAATCAGTTAGGCAAAAAAAAGAGTAATGCTAAGGACTGAACTGATTTCTTAGACTTCTAATCTCCAAGACCAGGAAAATAGGAAGCAATCAAATGAGCTTCATTTCTATGTACAGTGGTTTCCACCTTTAGATGTTCAGTAAAGCAATATATGTTTTACAAATAATACAAAGTAATCTAATTGAAGACAGAAACTGGAGAAAATTATTGTCATGCATGCATATTTCTGGACTGATCAAATACATGACTAAGGAGTTATTAAAGTTGATTTGACATGTAATTTAGGGTTTAAAAGGCAGTGGACACCTTGTGACACCAGCAGAAGTGTTGCATTGCAACTGAAGAGTAAGAATACTTAAAGGGATTTACTTCTCTAAGATTTGCCTTAGATCTTACAGATAAACAGGTTCTTCTGTTCACAAGTTGACAAACTTTGCTCAGTGTCTGTGAGAAACAAACAGGAACATAGCACTGCAGCCTATTTCTGTGCCATAAAACATTTCCTTGCATCTTTCCAAGTGACTGAGTTATATTTTTATCTTCTGTCCCTCCTTTTCCCTCACCCCACCCCTTCCCGCAGGCTCTATCCTGGTAATGGAGCAAGCCCAAAAGATTTATGTATTTGCTTTGTTTTTAACATTCAAACTCCCCTTTTCAACATCCTTTGAATCAGGGCTGTGTGAAACCTGACAAAGTTGAAGTCCTAGATCAGCTTAGTGTTAAGAGATGCAAAGGTAAATCTCTAACATACTTACAAAAATAATTGATAAAACTACTCATCTTCAGCTTAAAATTAGAGATTCAGCAGCCTTTTTATGCATCTAAAAGCAAGCTGGTATCTTGTTTTGGGGGCAGAATTTGGTGCCAGAAAGAAAATTTTCTTTCTTCCATGTGTAATTGGGGAGAGGAAGGATGCACAAGGAAACAGAGACTATTTTCTAACAGACATTTTCACAGGCTCAGTGTTTCCAGCTTTCAAGATAAACCTCTCGACTTTGCTTTGACATTAATTTCTGATAAATGCCTCAGGTTTACCTTGGCATTTAACAAAGCAGCAGGAGACCATTATCCTGTGACAACGCTCTATTCCACTGATACTATCTCTTAATTGGAGAAAATTTCTCTTCATCTCAAAATGTTTGGCAAGGTTCCCCATAAAAAACTATGGTATATCTAAGTTGTTAGCTTTAATAAGATAGGGAATAAAATACCCAGAGCAGATGTAAATCAAATCTTTCCTATCAAGTTGCAAAAAACAAGCCCATTGTTGCAGACACCACTGTGAACCCCAGCTTTTAATTGTTTATATGAACTATTTACATGATAGGATACTTGAAGGATGGTCAGTGCTATAGATAATAATGCAGCTCATTTGTAAAACAGAGCAAGTGGGAACCAACGTCAATTGTCAGAACAGCAGAAATTATTTTAATTGCTTTTGCACATAAGTGACAACAGTAGTCTCACTGTCGTAAACAGAAGATGACACACAACTTGGAGGAAAAAAATAGAATTAAAACAGGTGACTTAGATTTGCAAAAGATTTATACACACTAGCTCCCAGGTTCTGCCATTAATCTGCTTTACGTCCAATTGGTTCTCAGCTAAGAACTTAATAATGTTCTCACCTCCACACCCGTCCCAGACCCATGGAAGCCAATTGTGTCTCTTGGTGTGGATAAGTTCAGGGCCAGTGTGGGTGTCTCTGCCCATTCAGTGCTGCTGGCCTCTGGAGGGATGGTGAAAGTCTTCAATCACATTGCACTGCTTCTTCTCCCCTCCTGCTCAAATAGCTGACCCATATGCAAACACAACAACCAATATAATACCTTGTACAATATTAACCTTCTGCTCAGTCCAGCACAATATTTCACTGCCTCAGCTCTGTATTTTGGAATCCCCTTGGGGTCAGGTAACATACATGATCTTTCTCCATTTCTGCCATCTGCAGAGCAGGAGCCCTTCATATACAACAGCTTGAAAGACACTTCTGTTATTCAGGTCTCAGTCTTTCTGCTGCAGTTCATCATCATCTTATTCCACCTGCCTGAAATTTGATGCTGATGATGTTTTCTCAGGTGTGCCTCATTTAAAAATCTCATTATCAAGCCCTTTTCCCCACCACCCCTCCAGAAAACAATCACTAGCAAAAGTACAAAATAAACACCTTGGCTAAATTAACAAATACTATACTAGTGACTCCCTACCACAAAAATTTCATGCTGTTGACCCTTCCTTGTTCACCATTCATTTCTTCTACTAATCCCAATCTTCTCCAGGTTAACTAACCATTTCCCAAGGGGTAGTTTATCAAATGGTTTACTTAAGTCCAGAAAATTAGATATACTGCCTCGCTATTGTCCAGATTATCATTTATCTTCAAGAGCAGCCTCTCTCATTCCATTTAACAAATTTTATCAATGCTCTTAAGCAAAGCAGGACTTCACATTTAAGTTATGCTCTTCTATAATGAAAAACAGCCCATTTCCAGAAGTATTGGTGATAATTACATACCTGCTGATCAAGAATTGCATCAAGAGCTGCATCACAACCTAGGCTGGGTTTTGGCTAAATGAAATACATTTTTACCGCTCGTTTCTCAAAGTCCAAGACAAATTTCAGTCTGGGAAAGAAAATTAAAACAACCAAACATGCCACAACAACCAATTCAATCATTAACAAAACTGATTCTTCTCCAATCTTATTCTCTTTTTTTAAATTAACCTCACTTTTCCTTTCCCTCTGAACTTCAGTTGGAGATAGAAGAACTTTTGGTAGACAAACATGCAATGCATAGTTGAGACCATATGCATAAATGTCCCAAGGACAACTGATCTTGACCCAAGGACAATATTCCAATATTCTGTTGTGAAATGATACTTTTTGCTCATGCTGTGTGCCAAGTTGCACCATCTACAGAGAACCAGCCTTTGGTACCCCAAACTAGCCCCATTTGCTGGGTTTGGATGAATCAGCAGGAAAAAGCTCTGCCATTCTCTTCCATAGCAGCAACAAGCCCCCTGCCCCTTCCTTTCTGTCACTAACTACACTGCCCACTGGGAATGCTAGGGAGGAATGCAAGGCACTACAAAGGCTGCACAGCTGTGTGTGCACACTGCAGCTCCCCTCTTCTTCTGCAAGGGAAAGCAATTCCATGCATGGCCTCACATGCAAAAGCAGTGACACTGATAATGTAATAGGCTGCTCTGTTTCTTCTGATGGCAGGAACAAGTATTGTTCAAATAGAAAAGAACACAGGAATGAGAATATGGAATGGACAGTCTCCTACAACTACCTGTTACAGAGAATACAGGCCTTAAAGTAAGAGATCTGCCTGGATTAGCAACATTTTTAAACAGCGTGGTTCACATAGCCATCAAACTGCCTTGCACATACATTTGCTCCTCTTCCTTACCATCTACCCTTGGAAGGCTGGCTAAAAACTACCTTGGTAAAAAAGGTGGTCAACTTTCTGTTCTCCTATCTCATTTTCCCTCAGTCCTCCACTCTCATCTTCTCTAAACAGAGCTCCTCCTTACAAACAGGATCATTAAAAAATTTTGAGTCTGTTGTTCATGTGGTATCTCAATGAATTAGACTGTAGAACAGGGGAGGGATGATGAATACCCTGCTTCTATTTGCTGCTTAATTCACTTAGTATTACTCTGTATACTTTGTAATGCAACATTTAGTAATATCTATACCCTTTAAAGTATACAATACTGTTAGCCTGAGAATGCCATGGATATGGTATTTTATAATGAATGCACTCTATTCACAGCCAGAGTCTCAAAAATATCGTTTCTGTATTTCAGCAACATTTAACAATCTGTTTTATATTTCAACAATGTTAAAAATGCAAACTATGCTGTGCTTACAGAAATTAGAATTTTTTTGGTTTTGTGAGTGGTTTTGATTGGTTTGTTTTTTATTGTTTGGCACTTTTTTGGGGGGAGAGGAGCTAGATCCTTTCAAGTCTCTAGCCCCTGAAATACTTCATTCACTGTCAAATTATAAGCATTTAAGTTTGTGATATTACCAGTGTTGAAGAGTATAACTGAAATACAAACAGTATAAATCCATGTTGCCACTGTAGACATATGCAGCACAAACATCTTATCTAGACCAAAGTTTGTCGACTTAGCACATTGTACTTGATGCTGTTAGTCACCTGTCTCTTGTTTGTCTATAGATTAACACAAAAATGTCATTGCAAACTAAGTGAATAGGGCATAGACTAAGCACCTGCCACTTTTAAAACTCTTTAGAAGACTCTCTTGTTTATTTTGTAAGCACCCAGGGGTGCAGTTAAATAACTGCATTGAAACAAACAATACTGGTGATTATTAAGGAGGCTTTTCACATGAAAATTCACTTCAGAAAAAAAAAATGTTTTGCAGATGTAGAGAAGAAAACTGTATCACTAAGAACCACTCAAAATACTTTGGTGGACCAAAACACCTTTATTTTTCTCTTGGCGATCTGCCAAGTTCACTGTCGTTTGAAAAGAATTCTATAGCTGGAGGCTAAAGCAGAAACTGCAATGATTTAAAAGAGAATTGGCTACAGTAAGAATGATAAAGCACCATATCGTTAAAATGCAACTGGCATCTTAGCCTCCCTACAGCTCTTGAAAATGTGCTTACTCCTCAACTATTTACCAAGAAAGGAACAGAAACAATTGAAATCCCACAATATAGAAAAATGTTAAAGAACTTAGAAAATAAGTACATGGAGAATAATTTGCTGCTAGGACAGTTAAAATAACGATGCATTATACATCTCCAGATTGTAAAAAAAAGCATGGAAAAATACAGAGCTGAATTTAGTTTTATATTCATTTATCTCAATTAAACATATAGCAAGTGAATTAATAATGAAGGTCCACTTACATTTAGAAAATGAAAGCTGCTTTATTTGCAGCTTGCGGACTAAACATTTAAATGTTGTAGGACTGATAATATTTACATTTTAATGCTTGGAGAATCATCAACTGCTTTCTAAACTGCTTGGGAAATTAGATTTAGAAAGTCTGTGCATCAAAGCCTTGTGTAGTGGTCTTCTCCGGAAAGCTGTTTTGCAAGACTAAGAGTGTGATAGAAAATAGCTAAAGTTTCTCAGTGAAGAAAGAGTTCAGAAAGGCCTTCAGCAGTTTCAGATAACAGAATTTGTTATTCAGATGTTGCTTACTCTAACAAGATAATAATATGCAGGCTTGAGTCAGAAAACTGCGCAACTGTGTTTTCAGGTTCACAGGGAAGAATTTATTTACAGCTAGAGGTTTAACTTGCAAACTCTGTTGGTAAGATTTCCCTCACAAAATTCAGTTTGACAGATTTCACTTGTTCGAGAACTGTGTCCAGTTTTACAATTAAATGGAGCTGCTTCACTCAGCATTTATAAATGACATCAGATGCCATAGCAACATGATTACAAGTTTCCATCAATTTGTGGAGCTGAGTAAATAATTATCAGTGAATAATTAACTAAACAAAATTAGCCTCTTTCTCTGCTTCCAGCATGTCCTTAAGCAGATTGTATTTTCTCAAATATATTCCTTATTTAAACCACATGGAAACACTCCAGACCCCACAGAACCACATCCTCAATATGCTGTAAGTCTATATGAGGTAGCTAAAAGACATATACAAGACTTCCCATGGGAAGGGCAAACCAAATAGAGGAGGAGGAAAAAAACAAAAAGCAACCAGCTGAAGAGGGGATTATGATTTATATATTTAAGTACTTCTACATTTTCTTTTGTTTAGGTCTAAATATATAGGCATCCTACACCCAAATAATTCTTAACTATAAAAAATTGACTTTGCACAACCCTTTAATCAGAAGACACAAACCAATATTTTCAGAGGAGACTCCTGGCGAGAGTCTCATGTTCAATGGGATAATAGAAGAACCTAGATGTCTAATTTAAAATCCCTCATTCTAATAGAAAGGAAATTATGTCTCATGGTTCTTGCCAGATCTTGCAACAGTGCTCACGCAAATCAGCCAGACCATATTTCTAATACTAGAAGCCCAAAAAGCTATCACTTTCTTTCTCATAGGGCCACTAAGGAGAAGCCTGGCTGGTAGTAAAATATTTGTCATCTCACAAATCCAAGACCAGAAAGACTTTACAGGAACAGTCCTGCAGGACAGGAAGAGACTGAAAGTTTTAGACCTGTCAACTGCATTGGCCAGTTCTTGTTTCTTAAAAACATTCCATTGGGCTCTAAAAGGCACAGAGACAGCACAGAAGAGAGACCTTTCTTTCAAGAAACGCACTAGTCACAGAGTGAAGGCAAAAAAAAATCAGGAGCAGGTTTTCTTTCCCTACCCTTGTTAGGAGAAAAAGATGCAGGAAAGCTTTCTTGACAGGGAAAAAGATAAAGGTAAAGCCACACAAAATAAGAGTGTTACAAATTCTCAAGTCTAAGTAAAGTTATTATAGCATGTAATACTGGTCATAAGAGTAATTTAGCTCAAAAGGGAGCAAACACTGTAGTCGGGACAAATGTCATCATTAAGCCCGGCAAATCCAAGAGCAAGGTTTAGCTTTCTATGTTGTTTGCATTGCAAACCTATGTGTCACACTGCATCTGTTTCCACTGAAGCTGAGTGACTGCTGGGGACCCTTTCTCAGCTGAAACAGAGGAGTTGCACTTTGAAATTCAAACTAAATAGTTTGCAGTTTTGCTGGGAAACAATCCTTGGCCATGTTTTTTACAGCTGGGAATGCATTTCGTGTCTCTCCTAATCATGTCTTCTAGGCTGGTCAGAAAGCAGCAAAAAAAAAAAATCTTCGTGAATTGCAATTCAGTTGGTACCATGTGAAGTTGTGCATTAAAAGTGGTGAGGTTTTGTGGTGGTATATTTTTAATTTTTTTTTAAGTGGCCTTTCTTGACAGTTATAAACAGCACAATGTGTAAAGCCCAGAACAAGTTAGCTAAAGTTGTAGTAGGTACATTCCAGTGGTACCCAGTGAGCCTCACCTAAATGGCTTCTAGCCCTTCTTGAGGTGGATACAGTAATTGCCAGGAGTAATTGATCAAAGGCATCTCAGTGCAGCTTCCTTAGCCAAAACATTGCCTCACACTCTATCATTGATATGCTCTACCACAGCCACTAGGAAATAGAGATGTGCTGATTCCCAATTTGCATAACTGGGACAGAGACTGACCAACTTCTATGAGGGCAAAAGCAAGGATATATATCTACATTTCTGAAGACTTGACTTGCTCTCCAAGAAGCATATTTTTCTTTTTAAACCCTCCAATTTCTTTTTTAATGGAAAAATGCCAATATCATACTGTAAACAAGCTTGGTTTCACAGATTTCCTGTATCTCTGTCTGGAATCCAATAGCAAACTGAGTGTATATTGATATGTATGAAAAATATGAAGATGAGATGATAAAACATCCACTCTGATTTAATTAGTTTTTAGCCATTTCTGAAAAAAAAGAAATAAAAAGGCTGAAACTTTGAGTCAGCTGATGATGTTACTAAAATAATTCATCTTCCAAGAGACTTTTAAGCCACTAATGGTGCTAAATTCACTCCTCTGAGTTTTGACAGGTAAAAAATTGTAGTCGTAGCCTTCTCCTACCAGCATTAACCCAAAAGGTACCTCTAGGCTTGATAACACATTGCTAACTACACAGGTTTGTAGAGGATGTTGTAGGGCGATGGATAAACTCAGCAGAGATTGCAAAACGTTTTGCCAATAATGCTTCACCCTTTCTATAAGCCTGGTTTCTGCCATCTGATTGCTTTGATGTTGTCTGACAGACAAACCTGAATGAATATTAGCTCTCTCTCATTCAGGATAAGACAGCAGCCATTGGCCAGATGAGACAGGTAAAGCATGCAATTGTGACAGCAGCCCTTTCACCACCTTTTAACAATGTCTACAAACCTTGTGACTCCTGCAGCAAACTGGGATGTTCCTTTCTGCCTCTACCTGCATCAGATACTGCAGCCAGGTTTCCCCTAACAAATAAACCCCATAATAACCTCTTTCTTTTTTTAAACATATCTCACCTGGGGACTCTCTCCACCGACCTGTACCTGGAGCCAGCCCCAGGCCACATGTACAGAGCTTGGGAGTGGATCAAGGCAGTACTAACCTGCCTTCTCAAGTATCTGCACTCTTCCTATGTTTTTTTTTTCTGTGGACAAATGAATCAAAACACTTTTCATGTGTCCTAGCAACCTGGGAACCAGACAGCAGAGAGATCTTTGTCTTTGTAACAAACCGAGATCCGCACTGAAACATTTGCTTGCTGCTGCTCCAGAAGTATGAGCACTCCTGATCATAGTGCAGAGCTTCGTCTGTGTACTGGTTTGAAAGCAAAACCAGTGAGAGACTCCAAGTCAGAAATACAATTTAATAGGAGGAAAAGAAAAAGAAACAAACAAAAAAAGCAAACTAAAATAAATGCAATAGTACAAAAAAACCCCACTGACAGAGTCAGAATACAACCTGACACCCTGTTAGTTAGGGTGGTGGTAGCGCAGTCCAGATGAAATGGTTTTACTGAAGCAGTGATTCCTGTAGAAAGGTCTGGTAGCTCTTGTCTCCTCTGGGAGTCCAGTGGATAAATGCTGCCTGTGCTGTCCCAAACCCTGGATTTATCCAGGTGGGAATGCTTGGCTCCTCCCCCTGGGTGGAGCATCTCCCAATGGGCTGATCTCATTCTATGAGTCATGCAGTGGGTCCTTGATGGCCCATTAAACAGAGATAACTCCCGGAGGGAGTTACCCATGAGTCATGGGCACAGCATTGCTGGGCCATGAACAGAAGATAAGGGAAACACTGCCCCACCTGGTTTCAACAGCTCATGAAGATGGGAATAGAATACAGACTTTGGGCACATCTTACACTGTAATCTAGGACAGTCTGGCAGCTGTTTCTATCACAGCCCTGCTCAAAGTTCAGCCACCCAGCAAAAAACATTGCCAGGGAAAGACACGTTTACTCACATTAACATATTATTTATTCATCCTTGTTTTTCCTTTCCCTGCACCCCACACCAAAAAGCTACATTTGCACATAATGTCTCTTTATGCTATTATAATTTAATTCCCTGTTACTACAGCAATTAGATATTGAACAGAAAGTAATGAGCAAATATTATGCAACAGTCAAATTTGTTACAGGTGTTAATGACATTTTCCACCAAATAAAACTATATGCTATTTGGTTTTCTTAAAGTCTGACATAATTCAGAACATTTTATCACAGTGGACATCACAAGCCCTTTTTCTTTAACCATGCAGCATGATTAAGGGTAAGCACATGATTCAGAAGATTTCAGGTTTTAGGTCTGATATATATTTAGTTTCTGAGGAAAGAAGACCTGATTTCAGCTGATACAAGCTAGAGTCAACTCCTCAATTTGAGTGGGCTTTGGATTGAATCATCCTCTTCTGTACAAGAAGAAAACAAGATTTGTTTTCTCAAAAGAGTGATGATTCTGGATTAACAGGACCATGTAGTACCCAAATAAATATTTGCTACTCTTGTCAAAAGGACCACCAGAGAAAAGACCAAAGAACTACTGGGCTATACATGGTAGAACACCGAAATCAGAATTACAAAAGAGTGCATGGCAAAAAGCACTGGAAAAAAAACCGTAAAGCTAAAGGACAGAGTTTTGGGGGAAAGTTGTCTTTATACATGTGTAACCTTGAGACCTTAACCACACATGGGGATATCAGTTGTTGATGTTATTGTGCGCTTCTCTATAAATTTTGTGGACAAATACATCCCCAAGAAAAGTCTGTAGTCATCAATAATATGAATTACCAAAAAAGTGTAATAATTTTACATTTCACTGCAATAGAGAATCACCAGAGCTTGATAGGGACAGAAATACCTCATGGTATCAGAAATGATCATTTTGATATTATCTGATCTGTTTACAAGTAGCCCGTTTAAAAAGGTCAGTGATATGAAGTTAGAGGTGGGATAGGTTAAACTGATATTTTCATTCTGTGTGCCCTATAATAAATATAAAGGATCATTTGAAAATGTAAGATAAGTTCTGGAATATTTTATCTTTTTAGGTGTCCATAGGGAATACAGCTATGATAAATCTAACTGAATTTTACCACAGTTTCTCAAAGCAAGTCTGAAACCAGTTGTTGCGGTGTGCTTTGTATTTTCATGTTTTGTTTTTACCTGTTTTTATTATGTAAGTTCTGTAATGGTTTTTCCCAAGTTCCCCCTGTACTTCTCCCCATCTGGTACAATCTCCCGCCTGGGAAATTCCCTTTGTTCCCCTCTGTTGCAATATGTTGTCAATCATCTGTTGCTCTCCTCCCAGTGCCTGCCCCCCTCCGGGAAGCCTCTCCCCCTCATTCCAGAGACTTCGGAGGGACTCAGTCCCGGATTGGAGCAGGCTGGGAGTCCCCCACCCCTTGTTTCCTATTTGCTGTCTGGGTGCCCTCCCCATTCCCCTGATTGGGTTTCCCTCTTGTATCCATCCCCTTCCCCTAGTCCCTGATAAGCAATGAGCCCGCCACCTTCGCTCTCTCTCCTGGGACGCGTGAGTGCCTGCACCATGGGGTGCATGTGACAATAAACTCTATCTTGCCACGAGGCCTCCTCCTTCTTACCTTCGTCGAGCCTCACTAACAGCTCTCGTGTGGCTTCTGAACTACTAAGGAGGTAGTGGCTGGTCCACTAACCACTGTCTAACCAGACTCGAAACAATTCCCAGCCAGGGCAGCCGGAATTAGCTGGAAAACCATCTACAGCAGGCACAGGGAATTATTTCAACCAGTGATAAAAAAGTACATTTTACAAAGACAGCTTAACTGTGAGCATATTGGCCAGTATAACATCTGAAATCTAAATGTGTCGTTGCAGATTGAGTCATTTTGTATCTCCACTTAGGTGTTAAAAAACAGTGCACACAAACACACAACTGTGGGAATCGAAGGCAGGTGGTGGGCAGAGAGAGCAAAGCATCATACTCAGAATAAGCCACAATGACTCAGAAAAAGAACCTGACCTCTGCATTCACCTCTCCCCAGCATCTGAAAAAAACAGGAGATGGGACAGGTTAGGAAGACAACTTTCTTTATCATACTTACACATCTCAAAAAATTGGAAAAGAATTTTCTGTCATCTGGAAGCATTATAAAAATACATGCAGAAAAGGAATGAGATAATAACAGGCCTTTGTTACCTGTTAAGCACATATTTTTTGATGATTTTTAATTAGACATCAGAGAAATTAAACTGCTGGCTAGAAAACAGAGTCAGGAATATATGACAAACATAGAACTTCTGAACAATATTTGACAAGTCACTTAATCTTTCTCAGTCTTAATTTACCCATTCATGACGTGGGACCAGTGATATTTAGCTGCCTAACAGGAGTTATAGTCTGCAATAAAAAGCTTATTTAATACTCAGTAAAGATTCCAAGATCTGTGAATGGTAGATGCTAAGGTTTTACTGGGCTCTATTACGTCTCAATACTTTCCCTCCAAGTCCTCTTACTGGAAGAGCTGACAAAAAACTCCACCAAGAGAGATTGCTGAATTCCTAAGCAGAAGTGTAGTTCCTGGGATAAGCTCTGCAGGACATCAGGGCAAAGACACTGCTGAAGCCCCTTTCCATTTCCACACCCCCCCCCCCCCCCCTGCTTTTCAGGACACATTAAGTTTTCTTCAAATAATTCCACAAGGCATTTTCCTTACTCACTAGACCAACATGGTTCAGTAGACAAATGTAGTTTGTCATTTCTGCAGGACTCTTGTTTATATCCTTTGGAAAAAATTGTTCTACTCCTCCTTGGTGCAAGTTATTTTTTCCTCTACCCTTTTGACTTTCAGTCTTCAGAAAGAGCTACTAGACTCCTAGGAATGAAAATTAAACCTCTCTTAACTCCTCAGGATTTCAAGGGGAGGACTAGTTCACATTCCCATATACCTTACAACCCTGTGAACACCTCACAATGACCACTACATTTGCCCCATAATCAAGAAATATCAGTATTCAATTTAAAAATTTGCCCTTACCAGTTCTTTGGACAATAGAACAAACATTACATGATAGAACTGGAAACAGAGCTGTGTTTTGTGAAGTGGTTTGTTCTAGCCAGAGAGCATCCTCCCTCTCAGTGCCCTGCCTTGCTGGGATTATTTTACACTTTTCTCAGCCTGATCTCTAGCAGCTCCTGCTTCAGATACTGACAAAGCCTGTCCTGGGGAGAGGACTATGCATTCTATATATTTGTTGAGACACTTGATGCCACAGATAGACTCCCTTATACCAGCGTCTGGGCACACTCAAAGGTAGCCTGGAAGAGCACTTAATTCCTCAGAGATCCCACTGGGTTTTCACTTCTACACCTCAGTTTAAATAATGCCTTCCTATTTGGCTGATGTAGTTCCTTTCCAGGATTCTATTTCAAATCTTTTGATGTTTAAAGAAAACCACTAGACCAAACAGTAAAACTAATTCTCACCTTTTTGAGTCCTCTCTGGTGAACATTCACAATTATTCCCATGATCTCTGCATCACTAGGCCATGAAGGTTGAGGGGAAGGCTTGACAAAATCTACACACCTTTAGAGACCTCAGTGTAAGCTTTTGAGGGGTTAATGGGGTCACCACAAAGGAATCCATCATTCTCATTGTCCACTCACATATGCTAGAAGAAAGCAAGGGTAGCACCACTAAATTCACTGTGTGCTGTAAACTATCGCCACCTAAATGGCTTTTTCTGGAAGAAACAAAGACAGCAAAAATTCACTGGAGAAAAGGAATACAGTCTCATTCTACTGAGTCAGATGAAGATCAAAATACAAAGCGACAGTTCAATTCAGTGCAGATCCTATAGCTAAATAAATATATAACACAGTTCCTTGTTTGTCTATTTATTTATTTATTTAATAACCACAAAGATTCTGGACCTCTGTTCTGCTGCTGGAGTTTGGTTTCCTGTTATATTCATACAATATTCCTGGAATCAGCACGAAATCTGTTCAAACATCACTGTAGCACTTAAAGAACTGCTGTCACCAGTGTACCCAAGCAGCAAATGCATTTTTGATGTTATGCAGAAATACATGCCTTGATAGAAGACATGAAGATGCAGCCCAAAATGTTAAAAAAAAATCAGAGAACAACATTTGAGCATATGAAGATGCACTCCAATTTTTCTTTCTCTCTCTTTCAAGCTTCCTTAGCTCAAGACTCAAATTTCAGATATATAAAAGATACATATGTAATGCAGAGTAGTTAATACAGATGGAGAGAGACTGACATGGCACTTATCTAAATGGATACTGAGATTCCAAGATACCTATTGCACTCTAGCTGATAGGAGCTTCAGAAGCTGTGAGTCAAAACTGACTTCACAAAACCACAACAGCGCTTTTCACCTTTGCCAACAGACATTGTGTGAGCCAGTTTACAGCTCTGTGCCAAGGGCATATCATCCAGACTTTTCTATCTCAGCTGAAAGAAAACCCAGTATCTGATAAGCTAACACGATGAATGTTCCAAGGACTGCACAACTAAGCAGAAAACCCAAAAGCTTCAAAATTTTCCCGATCTTTAAATTCTCCCAATTTAAAATGTATTTTGCAAGTCTTACTCATGTGTGTATACACACACACATTATCCTGCCTACTATGCTCTGAAAATACTGAATATTCAGAACATGAGTTCTATATTAGTCAGTGTTAAATGCCATCAAGGAAAAACTGACATCCCTGTTAAGAAACAAACAAAACCCTTAGTACTGCACAAATTTATTTGTAAGGCATGATCTGAAACATGCTATTATAAAGACAACCTTTCAAATATTCATTAACTTCCATAAAACATATTACTCCTTCAGAAACCATCCAATATGGCAGTGAAGCCTTGTATCACCTATTCATTCGTCCTCATTTTTCCAGCAATAAGAGAGCATCAGATTTTATTATCATAAATACTGTATAAATATGTTGACACTACAAAGCACAAAAACAACTTAAATCCTGTGTGCTTATTTCACTGAAGGCAAACACAGCCCACTGTCAGTCACTCATCTGAAGAGCAAGGAAGAGTATGAACTGGTGCAATTTTTTTTTAAATTCAAACTTTTGATATGGAACTATTTTAAGATATGAGCACCCTCCTCTCTGCCTTCCTTTGAAGGATAGTACCAAGCACGTACAATCCAAGCATCATTACTTCTACACTCACATGCTTTGGACAAAGGAAAAAGTCTCTGACAAAACAGACAAGTCACTGGTTGGTGAAATATGGGAGATATATTAACCAGATCAAGGATCCAACCACTTTCATTCATTTCAGACAGAGTTTTAAAATTAGATTCTGTTTCAGTATGCCATGGCCTCCTTGCACATTAGTAATTATGGTACCTCTAAAAGCAATAAAGGGTGAACCACCAAAGATCTGTAGCTACAGTTCAGATAAGAATTAAAATTTGACATTCCTAGTCAGCAAGTCT
The DNA here is from genome assembly GCA_910950805.1 of Acrocephalus scirpaceus scirpaceus. Lineage (NCBI taxonomy): Eukaryota > Metazoa > Chordata > Aves > Passeriformes > Sylviidae > Acrocephalus > Acrocephalus scirpaceus. The sequence goes on along the minus strand of OU383783.1, from coordinate 11,585,692 downwards.
CAATTTCCAGAAAATTTCTAGTTGGCTAGGAGTACTATGATATATAGGCTTTCTTCAGCATTTTAAGAATTTTATGTCTTCATGCTAAGTGGGAAGTGGATGATGCTTTTTACCCAACATTACAAATAAAAAAAGGAGACATTGAACTAAGCCTTTATAAATTAAAAGAAAAAAATAAGAAAGAAAATTACAATCTTATACTCGTTATCAAAAAAAAAAAAAAAAAGAAAAAAGAAAAAGAGGAGGCTGCCCCACTGGGCTTCCATTAATTCAAACTAGCTCACCAAGGCCTACTTTAAATTTTGAGTTACATCATGTGGTTCAGAGACCAAAGCCAACGAGGAAAATCAAGCACAGTCTTGGAACTGACACAGTCTGTAAGATTTCCACACAAGAGGAGAAAAAAACAACCTAAAAAAACCGACAAACCAAAAAGGATAAATCAAAGCTACAGATTGGATAAGAACAGACTTAGATGAATGCATAGAGAAATAAAAAAGGAACAATAACTGAGACTAAAATTTGCCATGTACTCATAAGAATAATACATCCAATTTTGCAAGCCAAAGACTTGATTCAGTGGGGGAAATCATTATGTTTACAGACTTAGGAGAAAGTAAGTCTTGTAAACTGGTAAGACCATTTTTTTCTGAAGCAGAACAAAAAGTGCAAAACAAGGAATAGTATCCAATAGATTCAGCATTAAGCACACAAATCTTCCTGAAAGCAGGCAGAAAATCTGCCAAGTTTTTTCTTATGCATATTGAATTGAAATTCAGCATAATCCAACCTAGAAAGAAAAGCATTACAGGGAGCAATATAACTTCATAGTGAAAGACTTGTGTTCACAGTGAAATGTGACATTTTTAGATCAAATGCCACCTCTCCCTACAACATGCTTAATGATGATCTCAGCCCCTTGTTTTTTATTCTTTTTCTATAACTCACTAGTGCCAATTAAAGAACTCAGAGACCTTAATTTGTGTTTCTTTTTCAAGTGCCTGTTGTAACAATGTGGAACGGGTGCATGCAAAGTGCCATCTTTCTAACTTCATACTAATTGACATCTAGTTTGCACTAGTGCAAGAACTCTAATGTAATTCAGGAAAATACTGGTTTATGGTTATGACTTTCTGGTAGTCAGAGAAAACCTGATGTTTGAGCTTAAAATCGAGACATGTATATTGTCTCAAACTTACAGACTTTAATTCAGTTTTCCTTGGAAGAGGTCAGGACTTCTCCACAACAGCAGAAGATACTTTTCCATGTTAACCATCAGTAGGTGAAACAACTCCACTTGTTAACTTCCATTAGAGCATCAGGAGTGAAGAATCATTGAAGAAATTACTTGTAGTTTAGTTAATGAAGTAAAGCAAGATAAATCCAAAAGTCACTTGCTTTTAACTACAAATTAATCAATGCAATGATTATGGAACCATATTACTGATTTCCTTCTATGACATAACTAAATGTTGCCATCAAGCCCTAATAGATGGGAAATAAAAGTTATATTGTGGTAGGTGCTCCTTACAACAACTTCTCCACTCCGTGCAAAATAAATCCAATTTCCAAATCCATGCTAAGCTGAACCTTTTGAGCTGCAGTAAAGCAATGATATCTATGACACAATTAAAAAGCTTTTTAACCTTTTATTGCTTGTTTTTGTCCAAATCCTTGTCAATTGTGTGTATTGAGGGCTGGAAGGAAGATGTAATGAAATGTGGTCAATCACTTTCTTCTTTCTTTGAATATGTTCAATATACAAAATGTGGAAAATCACTCTTTGAAATTAACCTATTCCCCTGCAATCAAATGTTAGGTTACATTTAACAAATGACCCTTTTCTCTTAGGAGAGAAATCAATATTCATAGTTTTCTCTCCTGCCCTCTGCGACTACTGCCAGAAATCCTTTTTTATATAAAACTGAAGAAACAGACATTTACTTAAAAATCTGTAATTCATGTACTTTATTTCTCCCTTGCCACATCTCTTCCCCTCTTCCCCAGCTCAAGTGCTTGTCTAAGTCAAGGCAGACAATCATGTTCTGTAGCAAAGAGGGCAGTAGGTGCCAGGGTCCCCTGGCCTTCAGACTCGCTTTCCTGGGCTGACCAGGGCTGGGAAACCACTCCTGTCTGTCATCAGATAAAGAGCCTGATTCCATCTGGACTGCGGATGTCCCCAACCAGCCCTTGCACATGGCACCAGCACCAGCTTGGTGACTCTCCTGGCTGGGACACTTCACACTGATACAGAACAAATAAGAGCAAAGGGAGAAGCATCAGTAGTGAACCACGGCCTGGTGATGGTGCAGAGCCTGGTGCCATCACCCTGGCTTTGAGAGGAGCCCCTGTGCTCAGGATCCAGGGCCAAATCCCACCCCAAAACCTCCAACAGGGCTGTGGGGCCACAGAGCTGTGAGCAGGCCATTAGCAGGGCAGTGGTGGGATAATGCCTCTGTGCCATGCACTCACCCAGCTCAGGGAAGGTCTGGGAGGATGCACCATCCTCCCTGCAGCCATGGACACCAACAGGGAGCTTGCTCATGGGCCCAGGGCCCTGCTGGCACCGCAGACAGGACAGGGCCCCGGCAATGGGGCTCCCCTGCTGTCCCTCATGGCACCACAGACAGGACATGGCCCCGGCAATGGGGCTCCCCTGCTGTCCCTCACGGCACCACAGACAGGACATGGCCCCAGCAGTGGGGCTCCCCTGCTGTCCCTCACGGCACCACAGACAGGACATGGCCCCGGCAGTGGGGCTCCCCTGCTGTCCCTCACGGCACCACAGACAGGACATGGCCCCAGCAGTGGGGCTCCCCTGCTGTCCCTCACGGCACCACAGACAGGACATGGCCCCGGCAGTGGGGCTCCCCTGCTGTCCCTCACGGCACCACAGACAGGACATGGCCCCAGCAGTGGGGCTCCCCTGCTGTCCCTCATGGCACCACAGACAGGACATGGCCCCAGCAGTGGGGCTCCCCTGCTGTCCCTCACAGCACCACAGACAGGACATGGCCCCAGCAGTGGGGCTCCCCTGCTGTCCCTCACGGCACCACAGACAGGACACAGTCCCCTGCGCTGCCATGGCTCCCCCCAGGCTGGCCAGAGCCTCCCCACAGTGAACAAGCAGCATTACCAGCTGGCAGAAGCTCCTTCTCATGGTGCTCCCCATAGACTCACACTCATCCACTCTAAACTTGAGTCCAGCAACCTCTGAGTCCGCCCCATGACAAAATAGCAGAGAACAAAATTAGAGCACTCCCGCAGCATGTTTAAAAAAATCCCCTTTTTCTCTTAGGGAGAGATATGCACAGCATGGCACATGCAGCCCAAATGCCAGCATGTCAGGGTCTTACTTTGGAAAACCAGGTCATGGTTTTCCTCTTAGTTCCTGCCTAGATTTATCTTGTTTTCAGCTGGCCAGGCTGAGCCATGCACTCAGATGTGGAATTTATCCCATAGCTGGATATGTTCCATTCTCTCCATTAAGTCCATTTACATAAGAGTGCATTAATGTACTTCCAGGTGTGCTGAGCACCAGAATCCAGCTCTTTGTGGATTTCCACCTAATGTTTTTGTAAAGCTTGCCTGCAAACCTGAGCTGGGGAGAGCTGTCCATTTTTATTAAAATTCACATATCACTGGAAATGACTGCACGACCAGCACACCTCTGAGGGTCTCTTGCAGCAAACAGAGCACAGAGATTTTGATTTTTTTCTCCTGCCATTTATAACTTCTTGCACTAAGCTTCTGTTTAGGGGCCAGCAAACTGAACATTGCTGTTTGGAATGTTTTAATTTCTGTAGGTGCTCTAGACTGCTTAACCCATGAAAAAAAAAAAAAAACAAAACCAAATACACACCTAGTAGTTCACTACAGTGTAAGCATATTGCCATCACTGCCATATCTTTGAGTACTGAAAGTGAAATACCACAAAAAGATGAATAGTAACCACCACAGAGACTTTTCTTTAACAACTCTGCAAAATAACAGCAACAATAATATACAATGGAAGCAGGGCAATTTTTTTTTCCTAAGTAACATGCTTTTTATAGTAAAACACAATAAATACTATCAATGAGTGGAAACAATTAGAAAGTAATAATAAACAAGAAATCAGGTTTATGAGAAAGCCAGGAATTCACAGAATACATACCTGGATACAAGACTCAAACAATTCTGCCCATATGAAAATAAGAAACCACCTGCATGTGTTGTATATGCTTTATGAATTGCAAAGATAGAGCTATTAGCATGGTTTATAGGCTATGTACCACACTATTCTTTATCAAAAAATGCTAATTTAGTGTCTCAGTTAGTCCGCAGATGCTTTATTGTATCATGATCATTTAGATTCCACTTTTCTTATGCCACAGTCAGATATTGTGAAAAATCAAGTTCCATTTACAGCATCCATTGTTATCTCACAAAGTAGCACTTCATGCTACTACTGATGTGTTACAGACTGTTAACAGTAATTTAGCTTTAAATGCCAGCGCATGCCAAGTGTTCTGGATATGAATACTAACAGGATGAAGTTATGCAGGTGTAGAAATTTAAAAGAAAAGGAAAAAAAACTCCACGCCATCACCCACACCACAACCCACACAGGATATGACTGCCAGCTCTTTGAGGGAGGACACAGAGCATGAGACTTCTCTCTTTGCATTTTAGCTGTATGAAGTTACTTATACCCCTCCCTCATCAGTGGAAACATCCTCCTCCAGGGATGTCTGAAGAGAGGTGCTAATAACCCAGTGGTATTTATACCTCTGCACTGAATACAGAGAGAAATCAAGTAATAATTTTTGGTGATTGTTTATCTTAGAGGTGGTCAAGAACATAACAATGGCATATTAGTGATCCTCACAGATTCCCATGGTGCTTTACAGGCTGAGACATCTTAAAACCAGTATATGAGCTCTGCAGCATGGTGAGAGCTCTAGCTACCAAATCAGGAATTTTCTCATTCCTGGAGCAGCTTCTGCTATGTCATCTTCCACTTAGCTTGTTACTCTTTGTTAAGTACTTTTTGTTGACATCCTAACTAAATGAATTCATTATCCAAATATGTAAGCAGATTATTATAATTAATCAACTAAAAAATAGGCAATATCAAGTTAAGACTCCCAGAGCTCTCAGGGGGATGAGTGGTCCTACTGAACATCTAGTGCTTTAATAAGCAAATGCCAACTGACTGAAAAATAGAAAAAAGGAGAGAAGTTCAGATTCTAATGAATGCCTTACTCCCTACAAACCCTGCTATTTCCAGTTCTTTCCTGCATGTTTCAAACTTAGATGAGCTAAGAATTGCTCTTGCTAAAGTAGGCCAGTCCCAAGATTTGGACAAGAAACTGGTTATCATTATAAATACTTAGTAAACCTAATTAAGTCAGATCGATAATAAAGAACAGATGATGCCAAAAAAATATTGTCCCTTTACCATATCCTTCCCTGTTCCTTCTCCCAGTAAAAGCTGCTCAAAGTGGGGCTTCAGCTGGGACAGATTCCCTCAGAAGAATTGCAAGAAGATTCAATATTTGGCCTATCTCCTTTTGCTTTTAGCAATAGGGATGAAAAAGTGGGAGGCTGTTTTCATTAAACTGAAAATCCCTTTTGAGAGACTGCCAGAAATGAAATGGTTACTGTACAGTGAAATAGTTCTTCACCTTTTTGTTCAATGTGAAAGGAAAAAAATGATGCAAATATGAAGAAATGTGTCAGTTCTGCTAAATAAAAATGTGCACAGTAAAACTAAATCACATATATTGAAGTGTTATTTTGGTTTTATGGAAATGTAATCTGTGTTATGACATTTGCATTTCATATAACTGCTACGGATAACTAATCTTCCAATGCATTGCATACCATTTTGTCACAAGGAAAAAAAAAAAAAGTAATACTGTATCAACTGTTTCCACCTGTACACTAGAATATTCCACGACAAATGTATCAACATCAATTGTATAAATTCACTCCTGAGCCAATGAAAAGTACAGATACATTTAATAGAAAGATTTCTTTTACCCTTAAACTCTACACAGCTATTAGGAGATATCATAGCTTGGTAGCAAACGAAAAATTACAACTTCAAACAACACAATATATGGATGTTTGTATGCATTCTAAGACTTCTGAATTTTGAGTGAAAATTAAGTACATCAATACAGAGTGCCAATATGGAACCTTAACTGGAACCTGATGAAATTGCATGTTTCCCTTTCCATGACCAAAAATTCTAGTTTCAGCTCTGAGAGATTTTATATTATGCTAAATATTACCAAAAAAAGTGATACTTAGATAAAAGTGAGAATACAAAGTATATTTGAAATTCATTATCCTTTCATGTTTCCTTCTGTGTCCCTTGCTTTTGTTTTCTTTTTGATTACCTTTGCTTACCTAAGTCATTATCCTACCTCTCCAAAGCTCCAATTCTCAACAAATGCCTTTAGAGGAAGTTTTCACAAAGGGGTCACACATGCTTTAGCCCTGATTAAGCCCCAGATTCACAACACTAGTAGAAACAAAAAATTTCCCCATTTTGGAAACCAGTCAAAACCAAGGAAACTCCAAAGGAATAGAGTGCAAGGGTAAGCCTTGGGATTTAACTCCCAAGCCTTGGAATCCCTTAGGCACAAGGAGCAGGACTACTTGCAGTAAAAAAACAATATGTTCTGTTAAGTGCAATGTCAGGCACCAGTAGATGAGACATAGAGTTTCAGGTAATTCATAGACTTAGCACCAGACTTTCAATGAGACTTGTTCTCTTCAGCTATCAAGGGACATTTCAAATAGCTAAATCTATGCTCAAGATACAGAATGACCTAACTTCCTGAAAATTGCATAACTTACTGAAAATCAAACTAGCAAATGTGGGGTCATGTGATTAATTCTTGGTGTAATTAAGGAAGATCAGCATTAAATGTGTGTCTCTTTTCCTGGGAAAATCATGATTTCCTATCTGGTGTGAAAGCCAATTCAAAAAAACATGTCTGTTCACTTGAATGTAGCTTTCTGCAGTGACATAGCTATATTTGGGATTCTTTTGTGTGCCGAGTTAGAAGGAGCAGCAGCTTTTTAAGCTCAGATGTGTAAATGTCCCCATTTATACCCTAGCTCTGCAAAAATAGGTTTTTGTGCATATTGCAGTCAATATACACACACAAAAGAGAAAAGTGAAATAAAAAATATAATTCTCATATTAGAAAACTGAGTACTTACCTAGTGATAGCAGCTGGAATGAAAATGGCTGAAAGCAATAAAAATCCATTTTACCATTTAGTACAGTTTGTCAGACTAGAGAAATGGGATTGAATTTCAAAGCCACAGGCAAGCTGGCAGAAATCTGTGCTTATGCAGTTGATAGGGGGTTTTTTTCTCCTTTTTTCTTTTTTTTTCTTTTTTTTTTTCCTTATTTACAACTCTTTTGATAAGCCTTCAGCAAGTTACATAGGTTGTTCTAGTTGTATCTCCTTTGACTGGATTAGAATACTTGATGACAGTTTGGATAAGTTTGAGGCAGATGGTTCTTGACATTTTTCATGCCATCAGTTACAAACCATGCAAGGAAACTCTTTCATCCTTTGTTTATCCTTCACTTAGAAGCCACTATGGTAGATCGTTAAACTTTCATTTTTCACAGTGCTGATTAAGGCGTACTACAAGGCAGATGTTATGCAGCACCATTTTTAACAATTTACATTTAGCACCAAAGCTGGCTTTGTACTTGTTCCAGTGGATCAATTCACATTTCAAAAACTTCAAGGTCAACTGCTAAGCTTTGCTACTCTCTTGAACAACTAAATGTTTCATAAAGTTTTCCCTATGACTGCTGCACTTAAAAATATGTGCTGGACACTGTTTACTTGTTTATACCTGCCAAAATGAGTACAAGTAACTATTGTTCATCTCTGCAACAATTAAATGACAGATATAGTGCTATAAAATCCAAAGACTTATAATAAAATGAATAAATATCACTATTTTAACATATCACAAAAAAGAGACTCATTTATTTTCATTAATAGCATCTCTAAATGACAAATAATTATTATTCAATTGGCAGTTGGCCCTAATTTATATCAGGTCAAACAATAACTTTACATGAACGAAAATGTTTACTGGTTTACTTCACATCTGTATGTGCATTCTTTGTTTTATGATTATGCAAATTCTATACTTCCTAGGACAAATTCTCATAGTTATATGTAAACAAAAACCAGGTAAAGGCACCTTTAGAGAATAGCAGAATAAATAACATCATGGCAAAATACAAAAAAATTAATTCACAGCAATTTAATTTTTATGCTCTGTAGAAAACTGAGTTTTGACAAATACTTGGGCTTATCTGTAGGTGATGTAAGTTACATTTTTACTGAAAATTTACTGAAATTATCTGTAACCAAACATAGCAGTGGAGTAGAAGCTTTTGTGCTAGTGACAATTTCCTTAAAGGACAATAAAGGGAAAAGGAACTTTTGATAACTGAAGATTCCTTTATTTTTTAATTCAGATTCTTCAAATAAACAACATAAAATAGAAAAAATCGTATATATCACATATAAAAGCATATATTATTGAATGAAGTTTCAAGTCGTTTTGTTGGTTTTTTTTAATTTGGGGAATTTCATATTCTTTTTTCTTCTTTTATTTAATTAAGCTGTAGCAGTATGTCTTATTAATTACCATTGTCATGAAGTTTTGCTGTAAAAATTAGCTGATTGAATTATAATTTTATCCTCTGATACCACCTGATCCTCATCACACTCTTTTCTTATGCTCAATCTATTCTTTTTTTCTCCCCCTGAATAATTTTTCCCCCCCTGTGCCATAAGGACTTTTCTACCCTACTCCTAACTCACTTAAGACTTCCCATCTGGTACTTCACCCTTTACATTTAAAACTACTTCTTATCCATATCTCTACCCATTGTTCTATTAAATTAATGTTTAGGCTTTTCTCAAATCAAAAATGGGTTTCATCTGAGTAGTTCACGTGATTAATGACCAGAAGTCAATGATATGTTGGTCTTGGGATAAACATCTTTGCCATGGAAAATATATTAGATACAAATATATCAAGAAAAATATTTCTTTCTGAATCTGTGTGATCTTAATTTCAGTAGTACTGGAGAATGCCTTCATTTCACTGGAGGAACTACAGTCATTACAACTGTCAGTCATGCTAACAGAGATGTGGGGAGTACACAGACAACACACAGTCACAACTATTTCTGCAGAAATCAGCCTGGAAATCTTATAAAGAAAAGGCTACAAAATCTCAAAAAAACTATCTGAAATGGTGCTGACTTGAGTTATGTATCTGTCCTAGATTTGATATTTTGCCACCCAAACCCATACACCAATCTATATTTATAAAACCTTGAGCAAATAAGGCTCAGAGTAGTGATGACTGTGTCATTCAGGAATGTGTAATGGCCTTGCAAATGCACTGCACAGAGCCTTCCTTTTCCATAGCTCTATCAGCAAAAATAAATATAGGAGATGAATACTAGTGGGAAAGCGTGGATTTCATCTTATTTTTGTTACATTATTATCCAGGCTTACAACAATATTTATCATCCTACAGTTTGATTTGTTATAATATATGTTTACCTTTTATCTTAGAAGAAAAGAGTATCAGCCCTCCAAGGATAATGGAGAAGCAATGTTATTTAATTATTCCAAACTATCTAGTGCTTTGGTACACAAAAGATAACAGTCAACATACCGCTACAAGTGTGCTGATATGCAAGCTGTGGTCAAGATAAAATATTTAACAGCAGAAAAATACACTTTATAGTGCAGCTGCTATAATGGGATTTTAAATAAGGAAAAACAATTCTGTTTATTCTCAGTTTTGAAAATATGTACAAAGCTAACTGCATTCATCCATAAATTAACTTGATAACAGCTGAAGATTGGTGTATAATGGAACTTGACCATTTAACATACACGCCCCAAACAGGTGCAGGAGAGAGAGAAGCACATGCAGGTAGCTGTCAGCAGCACACTAACAACACATAAAGAAAAAACCTGATGTTATCATGGAAACAGTGAAAGTAAAGCTTAAAGGGCTTGCACAATCATAGTGCCCCAAGGTTCATTTCCAGATTCAGCATAGCTACATCTGTACAGTTAAATGTATTTGAATGTTTAGGAACAGAAAAAGAAGAAGGAAAAAAATTAAAAATAACAACACAGACCACATTCTTGTAAACTGGCATCACTCCATGGAAATAAATGCAGTAGTGCCAGCTTGTGCCAGCTGAGGATCTGACATTACATGGAAAAATCCTGAGGCACCTGCAGTTCTGTGGGGGTGAATAATTTATGAATACATGAAATGTTCTGAATAACATATTTTTGAATATTTTTCCATTCACTCCATCCTAGTTCTTTCACAGCCCATATTCTTTAAACCCATTTATTATAAGCTTCACAGTAGCATTGTGACAATGCCAATTATTTAGCCAATCCCCACCCGTTCAGTTTCTTTGCCTACTGCTGTTTTTCTGGGAGGTGAAGAGAGGTGACTACTTTAGTGTATTCTTCTTCCGGCAATTCTTAGAAAGTGATAGACAAAGGATAGGCAGGTAATCCTTCTTGATTAAGAGGACAGATACAGTCTCTTCAGGCTTCTCTAATTCCTTTGGCTGCACTATAAATGTTATTTCAGACTTTTCTCAAATCCACATTCCATTTTTACACCTAGGACCCATTAAATATTAGATATTTTTTCCAAGTCTGCTGACAAGTCAGAGAAGGTGAAGGTGGAAGGCAAGTTATAACATGTCTCTAACAGAGCACCTCACTAAAATCCTTCTCTTATGTTCCCATAGGCAAGCCTAGAGATTAAAAAAAAAAAAAAAAACCAAAAAAAACCAAGCCCAGTACCCAGCACTACCCCAAAATTTATTCTTTTTAGAGGAAGGGTCTACCTGTTGTCTGTGCCAAGGGGGTGCTGCCAGTTAGAGCATCACACATGCAGGCTGGCCTTCACCTCAGAAGTTCACAGCCCCAGTTCACATAGCTCATCCATTACAGATTTTCTCAACAATGGCTGAAATCCTGGGCATTCACTCCCCCCAGGTACAACTCCTCTAGGACATTACTACTCAGGGAGATCTTACCTGAAAAACAACCAAGCAACTCACTACAGAGCAGAAATAGCTTACTGCATCTCCAGGTGCCAGAGACACAATGAAGTGTGCTTCCAAATGTGAAAGCATAGATGCAAAACTCTACTGCAGCAAAAATTTTCATTCCAGCAAGATTTTCATTCTGGCCCTACACACAAATGCCATTGTGGATTTGTCTGTAGTGGTGATAAAATGTCATGTGAACATCTTTAGACAGTCACTGTCCAAATTGATGCTGCCTATAGTGGATTTACTATCTCAAGTCCAAACTTGAACAGCTTCCTAGAGTCCCTCTGTCCCTGCTTTCACCCAGGTCCCTGCTGAGATGAGCATGAACAGATTGTGTTGGTACGTGCACCCCATCCCATTTGATTGGCGTGGTGGAGACACACACAAACCTGCAGCAGAACATGTGTTTTTGTGGGCCATTTCAATCCTATTCCAGCCCCTGAAGCAGAAGCCTTTACTCCCATTGCCCCCCCTTCATGAAGAAATCCTGACTCTTATGTACACCTTTACCAGCAGTGCTAGAGGAGCTGTGCTCTCCTTGCATATGCACAATTTCTCATTAGTCTTCCTGAGATTTATGTATGCATCCAAAGAGGAGAATGGCCCTCTATGAATGTTTTAACAATCAGAACAATGAAGCATTGTGCATCAGACTGTTAAAAATGTTTCTAAACACTGTGCTCAATACACACTACTTGATTTCCAAAGCTACGTTGGACAGAAATGATTTAGAAAACAACTCACAAGTAAACGAAAGCTCCTCTAATAAAACAAATATTTCACAGTTCATTTAATCTAAGATATTGAAAAGAACTGCCAGTACTCAGGTACGTGACCTGAAGCACAGAACTTTATTGCTTTCTCCACCAGGGATTAGAAATGTTTGGAGTAAAACAGTTGCTGCTAGGCAGGGCTCTTTTACCCTAACAGTCATATCCCAGGACCACTTATCCTTCCCCAAGCAGTAGATAAAAGAAGAGAGGGAAACTAAGGTCAAGAATTTTTTTTTTTTCCTTTTATCTATCACATTACAGAAAAAAATTCAAAACTCACAACTAAATAAGTGAAATAGTTTAAATAAATTACATTTGGTAATATATATTAAGAGCTTTGCATTTGCTGACTTATTTTTTTTTCCTATTGGAAGAGTTTTGTTCTACAAGACACTTTGCCTTGTTGGTGCATGGTGACCTATTCCTATTCTTACAAGACCTTTCCCTCTCACCATTTGTCCTCCAATATCCCTCTATTTCCCCTTCTCTTCCATCCATTGAAATGCTTGTTCAGAAGGCACAGGACTGTCATTAAGTGGCCAGGCTGCAGAGTCATGGTGGTCATGCATAATGTCTGCAACAGATGAAGACCCAACCACTGAGACAATGTGAGTGAGCAACACCTCGGGTATCTGGGGGCCAGTTAGGACTAAATAGAGCTTACAAATATCAGACTGACCAAAGTATCCATATGTTTATATGTTTTCAACAAACAGATTTTTCAGGGAGTAGTGCAGCTAGGTGTTCTTACTGCACGCTGTGATCTATTTCACTTTCTAGCATGTTAACAAACCCAAATTATATTAATGGAACTGCAACTCTTCTGTATTAATTTCAACAAGCCAATGATTTATCAAAGCTCTCTAATCTTTAGATGAACTGACACTTTTGCAGTCTGAAATAAAGAATGCATTCTCAAGGAAAAGAAGGTTAGTCAAATTAAGTATCCCTTAAAATTTTTTAAATTATCAAAAAATTCAAATTAGTTTTAATTACCAGCATCCATGATGTCTGTTTTTTAAGTAAATAAATTGCACAGGGTCAACCCCAGCCAAACACATCACACCTGTTCTCCCACCTAAAGAAGGAGCAGATCCACAGTGGTATCCTTTTATCATATTAATCTCCAGGGGCTGCTTGGAAAGCCCTTGAGGAAGGATGTTCTCATGAAAATGCAGCAGCATATTCCAAATATAGATGTAGCAATGGTAAAACCTCAGAGGCTTTCACCAACCCCAAAGAAAACTACACTTCTCACACTATTTTTTCCACAGCATTAATGCTGCCTACAGAATTAACTCCATCAGAAGGAGACTCAAAGGCTGTTTCTGTTATTTGCTCGTTGTCTTCTAATCAAAGATAATTTGACGAGTGAAATTATATTAAAAGAAAAAAAAATCCAATAAAACCTAGTCCCCTGAACTCATGTAGAAATTTAATTCCAAATTAAATCAATGGGATTTATGGGCCTAAGTGCCTTTGGGACTTTAAATCTTAGTATATATTTTAATACAATGCAATAATCAATAGTTCTCAAGGCAAAAGGAACAGCAATGCTCCAAATCTTATAAAGATGAGGGTACTTTTTATGTGTCTGAAGACACTAAAAATAATTACTTGCTTTCTTAAAGATCATCAGAAAAATATTAGAAGTTAAATAATTTTCTTTTAATAAATACATGTGAACGACTAAAGTGTCAATCACTGATCTATTCATGTTTATCAGATATAGTCACTGAGTAAATCTGTCTTGTTGGGAGATTCACAGATAAACAGACATCCATTTACAGCATGGATTATCATGAAGTATTATCCCTTGCATTCAGAAAATACACTGAAAGTTTCATAAGACCTCAATAATGCATGGTCCTAAGGGAAAAAATAAAGTAAAATTTATCCTTTTTCACGTTATTTTAAATAAAAATATATAGGGACAAAAACTTTAAAAAAATATAAAGGAATATGAAATTACACTAGGCAGAAGTATAAAGTTTTTCTTTATGTAGATTTTATATAATTTTCTATCCTTTATTATTTGGTATACTTGTATGGTCAAATGTGTAAGATACTGGTATATTTCAGTAATGAATATAATGTAAACTAAGAATAACAGTAGAGTTTAGATTTGCTATTTCAGTAGGTGGCTTTCTGCAAACTACATCATATTCCTGTATTGTTTTAGTTAAAAGAATAACAAAATTGAGAAAATACTTTGTTTTTCCAAACACATTTTACCTTATTATTTACACTGAACTCTAGATAAAAGCTTAGTAGTTGATTTTCAAGCACTTGGTATAAGGATTATAAAGTGTCCATTTTCTTGGAGGTTTTGAGCTCAGCTTTTTTGCAGATCAGACCTTTGCCCACTTAAAAGTTTTAAGTATTAATTTTGCTATATTTTCCACCAAGTCATTTCAGTTTGAGTACCAGACCCCTATATTATTCTGAAAGCCATGAGTTGGCAAATTTCTTTTATACACATCCACACAAACAACACATTGCCTTTGGAAATGGACACTAATGAATCAGAAATTATATCCATCCATTAGTATATCAAAACAAGAAGAAATCAAACAAAAAGAGCACTGTTTAGGGAAACCTTTAGCACTTAACATGGGCTTTTGCCTGCCCCAGCTGGCAGAAGGAGTCTAGGTTTGGCATGTTCATAAATAACAGCTTTTATAAGAAATTTGTTTTCTCTACAAAAATTAATTTGAAGGAAAGTTCCACCACAAAATAAAAAAGATCAATGTGGGTTTCTACTTTGCAGAACCTTTGGAGAGAAGGAATTTATGTACTAAGCAAAATGTACTAAGCAAAAGCAACTACCACACCACGCAGTCAGCTTCCAATAAAAGCAACTTGCATTCAGAATAACCCAGAAATGCAGCATACAAGTAGGTATACAATAGTCACAAATTTTTAAATAATGGATTGGTTAGACTACCTTAAACCAGATTTGGTGAAAGAAAACCAGTAGTCTTTGAACTTCACTTAAATATATGCACCTAACATGAAAAATTCACTCCAATTCACTCCTGTTGTTAGGTGATGAGAAGTAAATGGTAGACACCAACATGAGGGGAATTCTTTCATAGTGTCCATTTCCAAAGAAACCAAATAAAAATTTTGCCTTCCATTACAAGTGAAAAGGCAGGATTCAGACTTCAAAGTGTCAAGCTTTTCCTAGAAAAAGGACAGAAGAGAGCCATCATTTTTATGCTAACAAAGGTAGAAATAAAGCCTTTTTTCTCTAATCTTTAGCTAAAGATATGGCCATTGTTGGTCTATTGTAGACTTAAACTAAATTTGGAGAGCTGGACCAGTTCCATACTGACAAATAACCACTGCTCTTATCCCAAAAATCTGCACTATAGTTTTCTCTTTGCATAGCTCTTGGTGTGAGATGGTCATGGAAAGAAAGAGCATTACTGTACTTCTTCCCACAGTAGCCCTTGACC
The DNA here is from genome assembly GCA_910950805.1 of Acrocephalus scirpaceus scirpaceus. NCBI lineage: Eukaryota > Metazoa > Chordata > Aves > Passeriformes > Sylviidae > Acrocephalus > Acrocephalus scirpaceus. The sequence continues at coordinate 11,570,309 of OU383783.1, read as the reverse complement.
AACTTTTCTTTACAAAGCTATTCAGTATTTCTGTTACCTAGCTTTTCTTCCATGCTGCAAGAGCCATGGTTACAATAGGGAGCATTATTTTTACACAGCTTGTCTGATTTTATCTTTTATTAGTTTGCAAAGAATAAAAGAGGGTGTTGGGAAGGAAAAACTGTTCTTCAAACACATGCCCTGTCATACTTCATGTGCTTTTGTCTGCAGTGTGCTTAGTGCTCAGTTTTGAGCTGAGCAGCATTGGGGCAAGTGTGATCATAAATTTGCTTGTGGCATTATAAATGCCTTTTTTCATGATTGCTATTCTTTAGTAATTATCTTTTTTTAATCAATACTGTGTAGTGTTTGGATGCAAAGACCAGACAAAGTTCTAGTTGTCATGTTGTAGACTTAAGATGTGTTTATTGATAACCATTGAGACCTAGCAATGTGACTTCAAGGTAAACAGACAGGCCACGGACTCTTGGCATGGTCTGATGTGACCCAAGTTCAGTGTGTGGAGATGGCAACTGATTTACACTGGCTTCCCACACACTGATACAATTCACAGTTAAACCAAGCACCATTCCTTACAAAGCTATCATCCAAATTGCAAGCATGTGAATCAAATTAAATTGGCAAACTCTCGCTATGTACAGTCTGTGATTTCCAAATAGTTTTACAATAGTTTCTAAAATGCCATGCTTGACAGTCATGTACAGCGCTCTTACACAGCTCTGAGGAATACAGATCATTCTGTAATAGTTCCAATGTGAATGCAGTCCAATAATCTCTCTTGATCTGTACCAGAAGCTACATTAAAAACAGGACTCCAATATGTGTCTCCTGAGGAGGTGGATATTTTAGCAGAAGGTGAGAAAACAAAAGAGAGTCACAATATTGTATTTTCCAAAGTTTAGCAGTAGCAAAGGCTTACAGAGATTTCCAGGAATTAATAAATGCCTCTACAGTCAACCAGATGAAGTAGGTACAGAGTAGAAAAACAAAATGAAACCAAGTGCATCTGTGCTTAGGAAATGAGGAAGATATTTCTCTCACCTTCTTTCTGAACTCCCTCTGTTATTTGGAAAGCTCCAGATTCCAAACCTCGGTGGACAGCATTACATTACAGCATCTACTATTTAGTTAAAAACTCCAGCACAAGGTATTGATAAATCCAGGATAAATTGCTAGACTGTCTATCTACCAATCTTTTCTTCATGGATGGATGACTACCAGAAAATACTTAAACTATTTAAGATGGAAGCAGCTATTTGTAAATTGTTGGCCCAAAATATAAATTTTGAAAAGTTTTGAAAGTCCTAGTGTTACACACCTGATGCTTGATGTTCTGTAAAGCAAACAGGATTCACACCATACGCATGAGAGACATGTGCCACAGTAACATCTCTGACCATTTCTTATTATCAGCTTAAAACGGTCCAAATTGATTGTCAGTTTGTGAAATATTTAAAATATTCAGCAAACAACTAACAAATTGTTACAAACCCTATATGTCAAATAGAATTCCACTATGAAATATGAAAAAATATTATACTTGAGATGCCAAGTGTTTCAAATGTAGATGTGAGCTTTCTTTTACCTTTCTGTTTTACCAGAAAAAAAAAAAGTGCATCTCATACCAAAAGAAAAAAAAAAATTAGAGTGTTTATTTCATTATAGTACAGCAGCTTTTGTCAGTAAGGGGATTAGTTTCTGTAAATGGCAGGGCCAGTAATAGGTTAAATTAAATTCTCAGAGTACTAGACAGGTTAGTCAGGCACTTGCCAGTTACATCTTCAGGTTATTGCTTCCTATATTTTACCAAGATCTATGACCAAGATATGGTGCATATAATTTCAATTTGTTATTTTTTGTAAATAAACATTTAAATATGTTTTTCTGCTGCTAAGTACATCTGTATTAAGAGTTCATTCCAATTGCTAAAAAAAATTTGAAATTGCTGAATTTTCACTGGAGTTACTGGGCCAAATCTGGTTTTGATCTAAATCTATATAAATGAATTTACTGCACCAATAACTAACAACAGTGGTGATTTACTTACTCCTATATATGCTTTTCATCTCAATTATTTTCAATTTTCTATAGTACACTAAAAAAGATACCACTTTTGGTTTTTAAAGGTATTTGAAGGCCTTCTGGAAAACAAGCAATTTTAATAAAAATTAATTTTCCATTTCTACAAGTAATTACATTTAAAGATACATAATCCAATGAACAGCCACACTGTATATGTATAGAATCAGAAAAAAACACAAGACTAAAACCTTGTAAAGTACACAGCATAATTATGCAAAGCTGCAATGTGAAGCAATTTATGCCATGGCCATTAGTGGGGGCTAATACTAAGAAGAATTTATTTTTAAAATAGCAGGAAAAGAAGAGCATGCACCAGCTATTCAAACAGAAGTAATACAAAGCTTTATTCTGAAGGATGCCTTGACATAAACATTCTAGGATTTCCCTTAAAAGAGATCTTGCTTTCTTTTCTTTAGTTATAACTGAGATAGAGTGAGGCAGCCTTCACATAACACCTATTGCCACCTAACAGGTGGGGCAGTCACAGCACTCTTTGATGTTTGTAGGAAGTTACTCTGCATTCCCCAGGTTTCAGCCTGGCCCAGCCCACCCAGCTCAGCCAACTTGTACAACTCTGGCATCAGTCTCAACACAGGCTGAATGAGCTCATTGCACACCGAGCATTTACTTATGTAGAGACACATCAAAACAGGCTTTCCATAGCAATTGCAGTTTCAAATTCTTGTTCTTCTCGAAGGAATAAATCAAACCCAGAAACCACTTTAACTTATGCTTTGGATACTGCTCAGGGATACAGCAGCACTCTTGCTAGACTTTTCAGTGATCTTAGCAGCTTAAACAATCCACCTGGCACCTCATTCTCCACATGTAAAGGAAGAGATGTGTGATTTCCTTTTTTTTTTTTCTGACTTGCCTGTTTATTTCAGAGCGGTGAAAAAGATACATCAAAACCATAGACTTCAGGGAACTTTAATCTGTCAGGCACATAAGAAACACTACTCCTAATCAAAATATCTATAGACATTATGATATTTCAGTATATTAGAAAGGATTCTACATTCTGTTGCAATTTAAAAAAAAAAGGAAAAGACAGTACCCATAAAATTCTAATTAGATAATTACTGATTCTAGGAGAAAGGAGTGTGAAGAATACACCTTTATCAAAAGAGATTTATTTAAAAAAATTCAAAACAACTCTAGCATGCAAATCAAACCAGCCTGTCCCTCACTTCCAAATAATTCTCATTTATTTTTGCAGCCTACTAGCAAGTGCCACCTTGCCTTATTTACACTGCATACTGACTCAGAAAACCATACCAAAAACTTTGTACTTCAATTCCAGCCAACAGTAATGGAAAGTGTAACCTAAATTGCCTTACAAATGCTTCTTGCATCCATAAGTGAATTAATCTAAACTTCTGGGAAACCTGTCTGCTCAATGCTATTGTGCAAAGGATGAAGCAGATTCTGAGGCAGGAGCAGGAATGGGGGATATCCCATTTGCATAAGGAAGATAGCTCCTTTGTAAACATTGATACAGAATGGCAAGTCTAGCAATGACTTTTTCCCCCCTAAACTCTCTCCCCTCTGACTTACACATCCTTGTAATATATACTGCTGTTTTGACTTGAGCTATGCACCCAAATAGACTATTTGTGGAGCATTTGTGATGCACAGATCTATTATGCACAGCTATCAGAGGTCAAACACAGAGCAATTCTATACCTCTGATGTCAGCCTGAACAGAAGCATTGTTCTTGGCAGTGACAGGAAAAAGGCACCACATCCAAATTACTGAAAGCCTTCTCATGGCAGAAGAAAAAGCTGTCAGTTTAACAGCTGAACACAGAAGGTTCAACCAGTATATATCCTTCTCATTCAAGTAACGTGAAACCCGGAAAAAAAATAAAAAGAAAGAAAAGGGGGAAAAAAGCTGGAACTGTGTCAGATTTTTTAAGTTGGAAAAGCTCTTGTCAACGCTGAACAAAGAAAACCAGCCATTTGTGTTGCCAAGACAGTGCTACTGAATTACAAAATAAAAGAGAAAGAAAGAGCCTCGATATAAATATATAATGTGCATGTCTGTACCAAAAGAGAAAATATTCTAAATTTACTATAGTTTCATATTTACACTGAAAAGTAGGCTGCAAACTGTGTGAATATTCTGTTAGCATGCACACTCACACATAGGTATACGTTGATCTATAGTAAATCTATAAAATTTGTCCCTTATGTATATTTCCCTCTTCTGTATTTCATTACTCAAAATAAAAATAGTTCTCTAATTACCACACTCATATCTTATTCATGCTCAGTGTATGTTCCTTGAACAGCATCCCCAAACTGCACAGGCTGTACTTAAAGAGCAGGGAGACATCTCCCTGCCTGGGGTGAATGACCCCTTCACACAGCTTTGACAAAACAGACCTTAGCATGTCAACAGCTATCTAATAATGATACAAGAAAAGAATCCTCTGACTCTGGATGTATGAAATAAAGGTGTAGGCTGTGTCAGGCCCTGGGGCTACAAACCCCTCGCCATTCCCCTAGAACAAAGTGTTGCTCAGTGTAAGGGAAAGCTGTTTGGAACTACAGCAGTGATTACCAAATCTTCACTTTTTCTCATCTCTTAGTTTTAAAACATACACTGGGTGAACAGCAAGCATTTGTAAGAGCTAAGTATGTAATCCAGCTTACAGGCTATAATTCATTTTCTAATGCATAAGTAAGAGAGATTTAAAATTCCAGTAAATAGTTCTAACCAGCTACATCAAACAAGTGAAGCATTAGATGGGGAATGTGCACACATCTGTCATCTGATCTGCCACATGGTCCTTGAAGGAATATCAATCCTGATAGGTGCTTTACTGGTTTTGTTTTCCACTACCACTGGATAAGCAGTTTAAAAAGTGACACTAATTTTTAGCAGAAGAACCATGAGAAGTAATATGAGGAGACAGTTGTACACAGTCACAGGATGAATTCAGAATATTAAAATGTTACTCTCTGCCAACATTAAAGAAAGAATTGGGTTTAATTTCATTCCTGTGGGTTTCTCTTGCTTTTTTGTCAATACAAAGCAAAAATAGATCATTTTAGCTGATTAGAAGTTCCCGTGCTCTTCTTATTTATCTCACACTTGAAATCACAACACTCAGTTTGTGACAACGTAATTGTCTCCATAGAAACTAGTTCTCACGAAATGGAGCATTTGCACAATATTTGGACCCTGTTTACAGAAAACCTGGTAAGCACGTGTACTGCACAAACTGTCACTACTGGCAGATTTCATAGAAACCCACAAACCAGTTTAGTAGGGATTTATTAAAACACTACTGTGTTCTACCTCTAACCAGCCAAAAATTAAATCAGTCATTACATGAGGTCGAAGTAAACTTCTCAGCTGTTCAGAATCAGGATACATGGCTCAGTGTTCTTTTATGCTCAGGTGTAGCTCTGCTCAGCCAAAACTGTGCATTAAGTGTCTGATCACTAGGAATTGTTGACACATGACACTGACTCACAAACCAAAGAAAACACTATGAATACTCTTTACAGTATAATAGTGTACCAAGTTTTCTGTGATTAAATTTCTATTACCTTTATTTTTCATCTGCTTCTCATTTTAGAACTTTAATTATCACTAAGGATCACTTCAGGCTCAGCTTTGACATCAAGCTAAATTCCCAAAACCTCCTCAAATACACAATTTCTGTAAAAGCTTTCAGGAAATAGTGGAATTTTGAAATTCCCTTTATTTGACTGCAATAAATGTTTAAGTGAGGCTGTACTCCTTTGCTATATCAATACCTGGTGTTGCTTTTGCACATAACAGTAAATGGGACACATCTTGCTGAATTTCATTCTTTACACTCCCTGTTCAGCACTCAGTAGGTACTGACAGATAATGACTCAATCTACATGATCAAAACAAGTATCTAAGAGTAAGGTGGTGCCTGGAAATGAAGTCAGTGACAAAATTTTAATTAGCCTCCAGACCAGAGTGCATCCTCCTGCGCCACTGACCTGTGAGGTCACCCTGACCATCCAGCTGTGCACCACATCCCAGGGTGGAAGAGGGGAGGGCATTGCTCATCAGCATTTCCAGTGATTTAGAAACATGAATATGGGACAAATCTACTGATACTCTTCCCAAACACCTTATTTAAATTTTCGTTTAGTCTAACAGATAACATTTTGCTAAACCTCTCCATAGAATATGTGTCTTGTGGTTTTTGGGGCAGGGAGAGCTTTTGAATTTGTTTGGGTGGTTTTGGTTTTTTTTTTTTTTTTGGTTTGGGGGATTTTTGGTTTTTTTTTTTTTGGTTTTGTTTTTTTTGTCAGGCTATGCAAAAAAAAAAAAAAAAAGGAAAGACAGAATTCTTGACCATCTAATAATCAGTACAGTCTGCATACTTCAGGACCAGCCATTTATATGTAGGATCCTACCATTTGAGGGTGTCTTGCCAGAAAAGAAACAGATGGTGCCAATAAAAAGCAAAAATGAACTTCATTCTTCCATAACAAGGCAATAAACCCCAGCATAATATTATTATTTTCCATAAGTCAGGTCTTAACACATCGGGGGCAAAAGATGAAAAAACTGAAAAAAGAAACCTTGTGCTTTTGTTCCAAGGCTTTGATGTCATCACTGTTGGTTTTTGGAAAAGAGCTCACAAAACTCTAAAAATCCTTTTTAGCCTTTACGTTGCTCTGCTTAGGGATTTAGAAAGGATGTCAGTGTAGGGTTACAGACCAGATGACAATTCTCTTTGCTGCCAGGTGTATGTGGGCTGGAGGGATAAATAAGATGCATGGAGATGAAGTTTGTGGTTATCTCTTTTCCCATATATTGACAGAATATATTTCACTATGCACTGACTGAGGATTTTATAATTTCTCTCCCATCTCTAGGATCCCTTGGGTGTGTAATTTTTGGGTTTTTTCTCTCTCTTGTTTCCCCAGTCTGACTCACAAGTTTATCCCACACATCTGCAAGAGCAAGATCTTTCAGTCACAAAGAGTTGCCAGAGCTCTCATGACAAGGAGGAGACATGATTTGGAGCATCTTTTTCAGCTTCATTAATAACAAAACACCTGTGTGCTAGGGAGTTTAAGAGATTGTGTCTTCATCATTTATGAATCTTCCTCCCTGCTGTGGCACTTAGCTCTTTGCCAGTTCAACCTGGCACACTTCCTCAGCATCCAAAATTAAAAACGAAGAAAAGTGCACTTTTGTCTCCAGTGAAAGCAGCGTGGATGGTGAGGGTGGGGAGAAAACACCATCAGGAGCTGAAAGCTTACCCTTGCTAGAGCTGGTAAGAGTGACAAGCCTTGACACTGCTGCCTATTTAGTCTCAGTTTGACACTTTCCTGTAGTTGTAAGAAAAATAATGGACAAAGGAAAATATAATTCTAATGACTCAAGTATGACATTGTAGCTGCTCCTCTCCTCCACAGTCCCATTGCAAACTCACAATAGTACATGGAATTTTAAATTGTATTGGTAAATAAAATAGCTGTGGCAAAAGCAGAGAACAGCTTCTAAGCCTATTTTTTAAGTTTCTAAAGGGAAGAACTGCCATTAACACATTCTTGCCATGAAAGGTTAAACCCTTTCAAAGATTTATTTTTTAAGTCATTGTCTTTACTGGAAAGCTTCGATGAACACTCTCACAAAATGTTCCATTCTGAAGCACTACCAAAGGAAGGGCATTTGATTTGCAACCAAACTAACAGCAGCTATACAACACGTTGTGGTTAATTTGACCTCTGAGGACACTGGAGCACTTTGCAGACTATCCCAGCCTCCCAGGCACTGAAATCGCCTTTTGATATCATCTGAGTTATTGCCGTCCCCCATGAGCCTTTTGAAATTCTCTCAATACAAGTGTTAGAACCCAGGAGTCCTTTGGTAGACAGTATAAATGCAAGCCAGAGATCATTGTATAAATCAATTATTACATCTCACAGTATTGTTCAATAGCATTAAATAACCTGAAGGTCTGATAAATATCCCTATCTAACTGTAGGAGATACAACAGTGACCACCATCAGAGAATTTACCTGATGTTATAGTATTAGCATCAAATCTTGGATGAGAAACAACATCTTCAAATGCCAGGGAGTCACTAAGGCACAGAAGTGAATGACAAAATATGTCTTTCATGCCTTTTAAAAAACAATATACAGCTTCTGAAATTGTTTTTGCTTTTACTTTCAAGATGGTGTAGAGGTGCTCCATCTTTGTACTGATACTCAGTATGTCCTGGCCTCTTGCCATTTGTAGTATATGTGAGTAAAAATCTCAGATTCTTACAATCTGAGAAATACTTATTTTATTTTAGGATATACAGATTTTGCACACAATTTCTGTTTTATGTATTCCTTGCAGAAGAAATGAAGTAAAAATAATGATCTGAAATGCAAGGCCTGAGCAAGAGCTGATGTACCACAGGTTTCCCTCAGCTCTGCTAATGGACTAAAATGCAACTAACAGGGTCCTTCCTTTTGCTTAAGCAAGGCATTTCTGGCTGCCGTTGAGTTGTGCCACTCTGTGATATAATCACAGATTCTGTAAGCAGAAAATATTCTGGTGCTTCATCATATAAACAATGCCTTGAACCTGCCCCATCAGGGCTGCCATCCCTGCTCATTAACAGACCCAGCAATGGGTGTAACCCTAACATGAGCAAGTGTCTCTCTGGGATATGCCTGACTTACAAGTTCAAATTCAGACACAAAGAAATGCAGCTGAGACCTTTGTCCTTCCCTCATGTGACAAGTACTGGAAACTCAGAAGCATAATGTACATAACGTGTTTCCTCAATGTTCAGTGCCTGCAAAACCAGGTTTCAATAACCCCTGCCACAGATTAGTTAGTAATTTTGGAAATGCAGATATTAAAATCTCCCAACAGAAAAATATCCCAATAATTTTAGAGACATGCTATTTAAAAATCCACTCAGTTTTTATGGTTTCAAATATTCCTAAGTTCATTTTTACTGCATAACTAAGTTATGGACAGAAAAACTGAACTGCTTTAAGTGGTAGGACATTCCACTGCTGTACTGGTTGAAAAGTATAATTCAGAGAGCTTCATTATTCATTTTGAGTCACTTTTTTAGTCTAGTTTGTAAAGAAAACTGGAAAGTTTCTTAAATATGTATTCTTTTGTGAAAAAATTACTAAAAAATCCCTGTAGGATGGAAAATACAGCATCCTGGCTCAAAGGCTTCAAGACATAATATTGAAGAAAAAACGGAAAAAAAAAGGAGGAGACATACACAGTGAAAAAAGGATCTAAGAAAACAACTGAGTGAAAAAAAGGAATGCGAAGGAATTTTCTGCTTATTGTTATGTCTCTATTCTCTCCTTCTAATTACCATATACTTTAGCAAATAATAAGACAAAATAAGCAGATGAGATCCACAAGAGCAATAAGCCTCACTCACAGATTAAAAGCAGGTGGCAGAATGAGAGAATAATGTGAATGGGTAGGACTTCTGCTCTCTCGTCGTGGACACAGCTCTCACAGCCTGGGCTCCCGGCACCTCTGGGGAGTGGGGCAGCCCCCACAGCCAGGCTCCCACAGAGAGCTGCACTGTCCAGGGCTTCTTTCTCACTCAAGTAACATGAAACCACAGAAAGAAAGCTAGAACTCTCAGATTCAGTGTAAAGTTACAAAAGCTTTTGTCAGTGCCAAACAAAGAACACAACTGAGGCAGTGCCATTGAATTAAGAAATAAAAGAGTTTCAACTTATATTTATAGTCTAAGTCTGCTACATATGTAATGCATATATCTCTCCTTACCTTCTAATATTTACCTATAACTAACATATTTAAGGCATAAGTAAGCATTATATAGAAAATATAAATTCTATGGGTACAATATGGATCACCCACTGAGTACAAATAGTCATCCTGCTGAGAAGAGTGCCTTTACATTACAATCTCCTGTGCTATCTTTTCTACACTCCTAGCATATGAAGGTCTTCCTGAAGCCAGGATCAGCTCTGACAGCCCTGCAGCAAGGTGACACCAGAGGCCTGTGCTCAGGCAACTCAATGGTACTGTTAACATTTAGAACCACAATCAACAACACGTATCAAGTAATTTGCATGTAATGGTGTTGAGTGGCTTCTAAATTTAAAAAACTGAGCATATTGCCCACTCAAAGGGGATAGTCCTTGTTATTTTGATGTTAGATGTGACTTACAAGGCCAACAAGTTAACAGCACAACCAATAGATAACAAATCTGTACCATATGGATGTGGCTCTACAGACGACAAACACGCTTTGACTCACCTGCAGTTTATTTTCTAGTATACATAAATGCCTGCACTCAGGCTTTATTTGGACTCTTTTCCAGTACTGTCAACAGTTTAAAAATTGAGAGCAATTTCAGTCAAGAGTTTCAGAGACCAGCACAGTAAATAGTCTTGGGAAACACAACATCCAACTCTTTAACAAGCATTTGTTATTAACTTATACAAACCTATGGCTGGAAAGGAAGTGGGGGGGAGGGTGGCAATAAGAAAAAAAAGAAATCTAAGTGCTACCTTACTAATTAACCAGAATGGTGATTAAAACACAGGAGTACAAAACACCCATGCAGCAAGGAATTGGTTGGGCCACTGGAAGCCCGAAGCTTGACCAAACTATTGTCTTGAATGACTCAGACGGTTGAAGGGAATAACTACTTACAGAAAAAAATCCATCAGATATCTCTCTTCTGTTGTTTATATTATTGACCTGATCACTTGGCAGGGTAGGTGAACAATGTTAAGTCAAATTCCCAAATGGTTTAATTCAGCACAGCTTAATTCAGCTTTAATTTAGCACAGTTTCATTGACTGCAGTCCAGCTGGGCTGATTTATTCCAGCTAAAGGGTTGGCCCCACTCTAGTGTAACTGGTGAAAACTATTATCCACTGAAAGCATGATCATAAAGAAAAAGGTATTGAGAGGCATAGTATGAAATACAGGGTGTTGATATACTGAATGCTAACGTTTATCGCAAAGACAGCTCACTCTTTCACTGCTGTGATTATAGTTGCCTTTTGTTAAACCAGAGCAAAAGAAGGACATCTTTATTGCTTGGAAGTCCATGTGCTCCTCCTATTTATCTTGCACTTGAAATCTTTACCCTTAGTTTGTGACAACATAATTATCTCCATGGAAACCAGCTAAATTGTCATGAAATAGAACACTTACGTAAGCCCTGGACCCTGCTTCTTTCCCAGCCAGCATGAGCACTGCACAGACTGACCTGGGCACATCTACACGGGCTCACCCTCCCCCCTGCAGAAATGCCAGAACACGCCGCTTTTCCTGTGCAGCCAAATTATACCACTTAATGTGTTAAGGCTTCATAAAGAACCTTCCCAAAAGGCTTCATTAATTGTTCAATACAATGAATAATTACTCTGGTTTGATATTCAGATATCCGTGTGTCTACCTAAGTTAGGCTTACGGTGATTTATAGAACAGTACAACGTATGGAAGGTGCCATGGAAAACATCAGTGCTTTACAAACTGAATTTCCAGTTCCACAGTCTGAAAACACAAGTCTAGCAAGGCAAATATTTCCTAACATGAGTTAGAATGTTCATATCATGGAAGCTTAGCAACAATGAGAAGATTATGTATGGGAGTTTTATTAAAGTATTTTTCCCTTAGTGCTTTTGAAAATCCCACTGCACACTATTAGTTGCAACTATGCTGGGCCAATCCTATTAGCTCTCTCCATTAAGTGTTCACAACTTCCCCTGGAAGAATGTATTCTTCCATTTCAGCAGATATTTTATAAATTAATTGCAGGCTTTTCACAGTTAAGTTGCATTTTATTTTTAAATTCAGCATGCACTGATGCTTTGGATAACATTACAGAGACCCTTAGATACTTCACCATGTTTAATAAATAAATAAATGTGTGTATACACACAGACTTTTCTGAGGATAGAAAAGAGGAATAGGATTTGTGTGGTAACATAGCATGCATTTGTGACATATTGCAGATATCTAAAGGCCAAATTATTTTTAGCCTGCTTTCCTAAAGAAATGACTCTTTTGTGCTTGTGCCTCTGCCTGTTCCTTTGATTCTGCTGGCCAGTTACCCTCAACAGACAGGCAGTATTATCAGAGAGATTGTTGCTAAAGATTTCACAAAAGCCAGAGCCAAATTCTGTCCCCATTAAGGAGATGCTCAGAGGACTTTGTCCCTGTACATTCTCACAGCATCACTTCTGGCTGTTCATGCTGAGCACAGTCTCACCCTGGACTAGCAGGGATATGTGCTGTCTTTGTCCCCTCTACACGAGAGCTTATGAGTTATTGGGGAGCAATTACAAAACACTGAGTTAAACAACTTCATCAGAAAACAGGGCTGAAACAGAAAAAACTCTGAGCTACTGCCATGGAGAAGATGTGATGAGAAATGATGTTGATGACATGACAGAGCACATAAAGAAATTGGACAGAAATCAGCAAGACTTTATTAGGGGAGGCTCATATGGGAGTTGTTTCTGGAAAAACAAGTGCTGTCTTATTGTAAAGCAATTAACTGGAATTCACTGTCAAAAGTATTGCAATTTTGCAAATTATTTCAAGAGAACAGTCATCTAAATTTACTAATGCTTTCTGTTTCAGGTGACTACATAAGGCTTTCCTCCCCCAAGCTACTCATTTCTAAAGCTGTCCTGTGCTCCAACAACAGCAATTTCATCCCACATTGTATTTAGTAAATTGCACTGAAGCCCATGAAGCCTTCCCATCATTTCTGTAAACATGGCTGTATATCTAAAGGCAATCTTACATATGAGTCATTATCTATTCTAGTGCTTGATATCTCCTATTCATGACCACGTCATCTCAGTAAAAATGAAGTTGTTCTGCATTTAGATGCCAAGTAAGATATTCTAAAATATATAACATACAGGCATTTCCATAAACATAATTTTCTATACATATAGTAGATTGTATCATTCATATAATGCCTTTAAACCAAACAAAATACACATCTGGAGATTTAAAAAGCTCTACAAGCACTAGGCATTTTGCTTGAATGCATCATTACCTGTATACCTATATTATCTTCTCCTGGGCAGTGGTAACAACTGAATCTGAAATAGTTAGGCTGTTTTATCACCCATCTGAAGTTTAGTATAAACTGAGTCAGGAAAACAAGGGGCCAGACACAACAAATTTCCTGAAACTGGGGATGGTGAGTAACAGAGCTTACACATATGGTGTGGCACCTGGTGCTCATTACATACAAATCAAACAAGCTCATCATTCTTGTAAAGCATTTCTCCAATATGAGCCTGTTAAACCCCCTTCTCTTCTATTTCTCTCTAATTTTTAGGCGTCATGGTCAAAAGGTGACAACCACTAACAGGAACACACCAGTTTGCCACCAGGGAACAGGCTGCAGCTGAGATCCCTATTTCTAAAGACTCATTTTGTGGTCCTGCAAGATTAGGGCACATGACCTACCCACAACAGCTGAGAGCACTTAGCAGCACCCCCTCCCTCATTCCATCCTATGGGATGCATTTCAGAAGCTCTTGACCAGACTGAAAAATCCCATAGAACTCAAAAATATCTGACAAGAATAACAGAAAGACTGCAAAAAGAACATAAAATAGAATTGTAAACAGCTTATATTTGAACCAACATGATAGACGTCTTACTGCAAGAGTGGGGCAGCCCCAGTGGTTCCCCCAGTTGAATGTACCAAATCAAATGTAAAATATTCCCCAATGCTGTTTAATAAAATGTGGCCCCAGAGTGTTTGCATAAGAGAGGACATGTACAGTACACTCCTAAAGGACTTCTGGCCTTCCCCAAGTTCTCTGGCATAGAGCTTCCCATAGCCTTTTCCTTAGGTTTGCAGGAGGCAGAACACATTTAATGACCTAATAATTAACAAAGAAAGGCTTTAATTATATGATAATTTAATGACTGGTTTAGAGAGGGCTTGTATTATGAAATGAGATGTCTTACAGGAGCACTCTGATGAAGTGCACATCCAAAATAGATCCATTTTAATTTGCATGTGCTTTTTGGTCTAGAATACCCACTGAACCTTGCCAAAATGACCAGCTGATGCTGTGGCAGCCTTGTGATTGTGCCAAGTAGTACAAGGAAAAGGGACTATCCTGCTTCTCTGAGCAGCTGTGTGAGCCCAGTACCTCTGTAGTACAGCATATCCATTACCCAGTAATTACTCCCTCAGATTCCTGTTACTTAAAAAAAAAAAAAAAAAAAAATCAAAAAAAAAATCAAAAAAAAATGAAAAACACAAAAAACCCCCTCAAACTTTGCATCTAGGATTCATATAGAAAAGGTGATTCTGGAGGGAGAGAACAGCATTTTCACATGGGTTCTTTCTTTCTTTTTAAAGGTCAGAGTCTGTACATTTTAACTTGTATAAGAGTTTGGATTCACTAAGGCTTCTGAAACAGATCAAAATAAAAGTTGTGGAGTCAGGCAGAGAATAGTAAAATAACAGTATTCAGAATAAAGACAACCTGAGATGATACATAAATCTCTCTAAGAAGCCACTATCTAGCATTTTAATTAGAAACCTCATCATAGTTCTACTTTGTAATATTTTTCAAAACCTACATCTTTTACTCAAAGAAGAAATGTAGCATTTTTTATCATAGAAACATCACATCACATTTAACTATGACACGAGGGAAAGCAGCTATACATGAGTAATACATCATCAAAACCAGAAAAATAAAACTATTGGTAGCAAATAGCTTTTTGAAAAGATTTTGTGAGCAAGTGAACATATATTTAATCTCTGTTAACTTTTTCCCCCTTCAGCTCAGGGAAGGGGTTTCTCTGTCATTGCAACACGAAAGTATCATCTATCATAAGAGGAACAAAAGACCAAAGCACTATTCAAAGATGATAACATGAAAGACTTTGAGAGCCTTTCATGCCTTCAGTCACATAGTTCTGAATCCTCCCTTTCTCTATTATTTCTGTGTATTGCTATATAAAACCATGCATCTATCCAATAGATCTCATCTGGAGGTCAGAATTTAAAATAATACTTAGGCAAAACTACAAATTGTTAGTGTGCTTTCTCAAATTCAAGCTCTTTTTTTTTTCTAGTTTTCATAGCAATTATACCAAACTGGCGAAGGTATCTGTCATAAACCAATCTACCCTTAGTGTCAGAGAATTTAGGCCCAATTGCAAAATCTTTATAAAACAATACTTCTTTTCATGTCTTTAGTACTCTTCTCTGAAGACCTCAAAGTATTTCAGAAATTATAATCAACAATTTCCTAATCAGATTCATATTTTTCTTACCAATAGAGAAGGAGAAACAGGCATATTTTACAACATTTTTTAAGTCTTAAAATAAGCCGGTGGCAGAGTTAAGAACAGAACAGATTATTGCAGATGTCCAATTGCTTTGAACACAAAAGCATTAGTTCAGAATGTGTCTTGCTCTTGTTTAGAACTGTTTTCTATGCTACTAATTTTGTAGACAAAATGCAGCAGAGCACTGAAGTCTTTCAGTGGTTTTTGTACAGCCATAGGTACATGAAGTATTTATTCACATGTTGACATGAATTGTTTCTATGTAGCCTATGAGAATTCTTTCTTACTCTGTTTTCTTTCTACTACGTCTTCAATTTTTCCACCTCTCATCAATCCTCCAGAAGTACAGCACATGCATTTTAATGGAGAATACATCAAAGGTTGACAATGATGCCTGGCTACTCAACAGAATGCCAAACTGGTGAATCACAGCTCACAGGCTAAACAAAGACCAATCTACACACTCTACATGGGCTTTATTTTTAATCTCTGTAAGCAGGAATATACTCAATGTATTTGCCTGGGCTCAACAACATTTAGCTCTGCTTCTACCACTCACACACAGTTTTTCAGCCTTCTAGAAATATCAGCAAAATCTCTAACACCTAGATCTGCTAAAAGCTTGTCTTTGCCAACCCTCCTGAAAATATCTTTAAACACATTAAAATTCTACTTGAAGAATTAAAGCTAAAATTGAGGTGGAAGGATTTTTTCAGGATAGTGTATGAGAGAATTACATTCTTGTGCTTGCAAAAGAAGATGTAAAGGGAATACAATTTATTAAGAGGAAATAAGCTATATCTTAGATGAGGTCATGCCTATACAGTATTGTTTGTCTGCTAGAATTAGAAGCAAGGATGAATGAATGAGATGGCATGAGATGTAAGAGAGTTCCAGAATTTCATCCATATCCAATATGTGTCACCCATTGAGTAACAGTGCTGTTGTTACATAGTGCCTCTCCCTTCTGTAGAATCATTTCATTTTTAATGGAAAGATACATAAATTTAAAACCTGAAAGCTTGCCTGCAGCCATTAGTAGCTTATTGACAATGTCCATGCCTTTTCCAAAAGACCTTTCCTTACATCCCTCAATACTGGCAATTCAAAAGGCAGAATAAAATGAGTGAAATGGAACCAAAAATTGATGAAAACCAAATTTCTAATCCATGGAAATATTGTGCTACCCCAATACTGAGTTGATTATTTTCCCTCTTCACATGATGACTACCAGCAGAGCTCACAGTACTGAAGACAACAGTAGGCAAAACATAAGACAACTCACATCTCCAGGGCATCTCAAGCACAAAACTCTAGATCTTTGGGTGATCAGAAGTGCCAGAAATCTACTGAAAGAAGCCCTTCTGCAGCTATTTGACTTACAATCAGATGTGCTTGACCCAGGATTAATACATCAATACATCAACACCAATCCTGTGCCAACAGTGATCATAATCCCAACACTCCTCTCCTCAGCCCTGCTGGAGGTGTGGAAGAGGGACAGATCTGTTCCCAGGACAGGCAGTAGGAACAAGGATTCTGGTGGCTGGGTGACAAACTCCTCCTTCCTTGTGCCTTATGAGTGCCACTCACTTCTCATCGCTGCTGATGAGAGCATCAGAGGACACTTCCAGGATGCAGAGACCCAACATTATCTACAAGCCTAGCAGAGTTCTGATGGATGTTATTGGTGCATCACATGCTGCAGATTCTGTTTGGTATCAAAGGCTAAAAGATCTTTCTCTCTAAGGCATATAGCTTGTCAGGAGCTGTTTGGACCTGGAGGCACGCGGCATCTGTAAAAAAACTACAATATTTACATGTTTTAACATGTTTATAGTCCAGGCAGATGCACCCTTCCTGCTTGCAGAGAGCAAAGTGGTCTCACACTCATTCCCATTTTCAGCCCAGTACATACTTAAGCCCACTGGGAAATGAGAGGTATAACCACAGCTGAGCAGAGGCGACAAAACCAAAGCTTTGGAGGAAAGATGTTTGTAAGAACTTCCAAAGTGCCCCTCTGAAGACACACCCACATACGACACAGTCATGAAGACAGCATCCAAACCAGCCAGAAGTAAATAACACATTAGAAAGAGGAGAGCAGGGGGGAAAAAAGTGTTGTATTTTTTTTTTAATTAAATACTCTTGCCTAGTTTTCCTTAGCTAATTAGCATCCCTTCTTAGTGGTTTAAGTAACTGCTCATTTAGATCAGTGAATGATTGCTCTGAGATTAGGGTGTGGGAAAAAAATTTCTGTTGGGAATAATCTACTTATGCTACTGTTTATTTGAAGCAGTGATAAACACAGAGATTTTCCTTCCATATGTGCCAAGTATAAGAGAAAGCAGAATGATTAATGAACCCTTGCATTTTACCAATAAATTACGAACTTCAGACACAAATTTATAGTTTTCATTAGTACAAGTTTCATTAGTTTCATTGCAAGCTACTCTTGTTTTTTTAAGAATGTTTATGTTATTTCCGTTTGATCTGCTGGGAATGACATTTTGCGCACCATTATTTATAATCTACAAAAATTAATTATGCTTCTAATTAACAGCATGAAAATAAATTATTGCTCAAGGAGTTATTTATTCAGTTGTAAAGCAGGAGCTTTAAGACTGTACATATATATACACATTTCATTTGTACTTCTAGCATTTTCTTTCTCTTCCTTTCTGTTTTACTTATTCATTTCTTCCCAGATTTCTGAGGTCTACTAAAGTTTGGCCTTTGTGAAAGTTTTCAGAAGCTTAACTTTGCTTTTTCTTCTTCAATAAACAAGAACAGGATATACAATTTGATATGCATTTCCCTTCCTATATGAAGGCTAAGGCATCGAAATAAATTAATAATGGGAAATAAAAAGTGAAACTACTTTGACTTGTTAATGTACTCCCTTCTCATGGACATTTAATGAAATTAGCAGCTGTAGAATATGCTAAAGGTGGCTCCAGAGGCTGACATTTCATTATCTAGAGAGCACAAAAATGAGACAACCATGATGCAAACTACTCTCTTCTGCTCTCCTACTTTATTCAGGTGCAATTAGGCGTCACCTTGCAGCAAAGGTAGCACACTCTGTTCCACTCCATTCTCATCTCCTTTTATCAGGTGTCAGTTTGTCAGTGGACCTTGTTGGCCTGTCCCTGTGAAGTGGGTCTGACAGCAGCTATCTCCTCTCAGAGCCTCCCAACAGCTGTTGGGTGAAACTCTGAGGTACAAAAGAGGCCAAGCAAACGCAACCCACGATTACTGTGCTTGTCTGTTTTCCATGCATTTACATGTAAATGGTAGACACAGTCATAAAAAATATTATGAACTGATGTTGCAGAATATTCAGAGAAAATGCTCTTTAAATCATAAATATTCAGTCACCCAAATATTAAAAGTATTCCGCATAGGATGTCAGGGAGATTGGTGGTGGTGTTACGTCCAGGCAGACCACCTCCAGTTTTCAAATGTAAACAGCCAGGAAGTAATTTCCAAACATTCTATAAACTGCAGTATGCTCACACAATTCCTTTCAAATAAGTGAGCCCAGGCTGCCTACTCACAGACACAGGATAGAGAAAGAAGGCAACTACCAAATTGTTAACAGTTAAGCCAGAGACAGGCTAATTTTTTTTTCTTTTTTTTAAAGGAAAGATAACAATCAACTATCAAAATAATTTATCTGATACTCAATTAATCCTTCATAGCCTTTAAAAAATAAGGTCTAAGACATCTAGTGCAGCTTTCAGAAATATTTCCACTGTGTGTTTTAAGCCACGGTGCACACGCACATCTGAGAAATGAATATTCCTTCACCATGGGCTGTCTGGATCTCTCTCTTTCTTCCCAGGTCCCAAATGTCAGCTGAGGTTTAGAGCTTCAGCAGAGGCACCCAAGCACTCCCTGTGTTGCCCTGCAGACACAGTCACACCTGTCCCTGCAGAGCTGCTCCGTGCTTTTCCCATTCCTTTTGGGCAGCCAGAGGCCCCACACCTGCCCACAGGAGCCCTGGCTCTCCCCAGCCAGGCACAGCTGAAGTGCCCACTCTGTGTCCCTGGCAGCCAGCCTGCCAGATGCTTTCTGGGGGCTTGTCCTAACACAGTCCTCTCCAAAGCAAGCTGCAGAAGCAGCTGGAAGTATTTGGACACAGCCACAGACTAAATGCATAAGATGATCAAAATAAAACAGGTTTTTTAAAAGACACAGCCTTGTATTTATTGATGGGGCAGTTGCTGCTGAAAAAGAATCCAGTGTTATCAGCAGGGAGGGGTTTGTGCATGGCAAACACTGCAATGGCTAAGGGTGACTGATCTGTTCCAGAACATCCAGCAGCTCCTCCTGTTCCTAGCAATGGAGCTGGAGAAGGCTCCCTAGGGAGAGGACTCTATTTCCCATAGAAAGTTTTTATTACCTGCCACTGTGACTCTTGGGTCAGCCATGGCCACATGCCAGGGCCACTAGCAAGAAGGGATGCACAGGTTGCTGAAGCATCAAAAAGAAAGTGGAGCATGATGACAGCAATGTGAGGGGAATCTGTTGGCAGGAAGAGGGACAGGAGACTCAGAGGGTAAGACTTTGTGAACCTGTTACATAGAAGCTCCCATAGGTCAATATTATTTCAGGCTTCATGCATCTGCCGCAGGCTGGATTTATGGTGGGGATGCTCCTGCTTCAAGAGAGGCTTCCCTCTGCAGAGGAGATCATGTGCAAACCCTCACTCAGAGGGAAGGGAAGGTGCTCACCCCAGCTGTACCACTGCCAGAGGACTGGCAGGATAAGACTCAGCACCACTGTTTTAGCAGGGGGGCAATATATGGAATTATTGAATATAAACCACTGCCAAGGACCAAATGCACACAAGAAGGGTCTTGATGAACCACTGAAAACTATGGCACTAAGACCATATTGATCTGAAACTTTACAATAATGGTACAACAATTTTAATCTTTTACATCCTTTAAATATACAGTGCATACAGAAGGGGAAGCCTTCCTTTCCAGTCCTGATCCTTAGTCAATGGTTTTCTTTCTAGTTTCCATGTGGGTCATGTTGAGAATATAATGGGACTATCAAAAGGTATGTTGGACAGTTTAATAGAGAAGTCTCATAAACAGATGTTAGTAATGAACAGCTACCAGATAGATTAACATATCTTCTTTCTAATAAAATGTAATGTAAAATAGATAGATTGTGATACTCAACAACCTCAGTAGTGGAGTTAAAATTGAATTATATGGAAGAAAAACCAGCTCTGTTCTGATTTCAAAATTATGATGATCTACTATTATGATCCATCACTAGCAGAGCAGTAGGTGAAACAATAATAAATCACTTCTATTTATAATGCAGCAAATCACAAGAAGTATCAAACGGAGTTATAATTCATTTTCACTTCAGGTCATAATTAGACATCTACTGCATTGTATTTTTCCATAGGTATATCCCTAGCTCAGTAATCCAT
The DNA here is from genome assembly GCA_910950805.1 of Acrocephalus scirpaceus scirpaceus. Lineage (NCBI taxonomy): Eukaryota > Metazoa > Chordata > Aves > Passeriformes > Sylviidae > Acrocephalus > Acrocephalus scirpaceus. The sequence continues at coordinate 11,549,459 of OU383783.1, read as the reverse complement.
CACACAGAACCAAAACAAATGTAAACTGAGTAAAAAACTATTTCTCTCCCCAATGTATTTAACATACGTATTAAGTAACTGTAATAAGTACAGCTATGCAGTATACACAAGTGATATGCAGTACAATTTTTTCTATTATGCTAATATAGTTCAGTAATTTTTTTGCAAAATTCCCTAATGGCTTTTGAATTTGAGGACTTACTAAAAACAAGTGCATGCTTCCAAGCATACATTTACTAGTTATTTGCCAAGTGGTTTGAATAATACAGGGGGTGATTTGTCAGCCAGATACTTGCTGCTGGTTTCTTCTTAGTTTCTGAGTGCACAGCTATTCAAGGGAGATTAGTAGCAAACTGGTATGGATTTGCATTTGAGGGAGGAATTCAGTTATTTTACCTTCTCCCTTTTCTTGCTCTTCTCCCAGTGTGAGAAATTTTGCTCCATGGATCATGCAGGAAGCGCTGTGCTGCTAAAAAGCAGCAACTGTGATACACACCTGCTCAGATCAGTGGAGTTTATTACAGCAAGGATTAGAGAGTCTTAGTCATATTTACAAAGAATTTCTCTCCAAAGCAGAGTGAAACCCATGTAGCTTATTCTTCATAAATAAATACCTTAAAAAAAAAAAAAAAAAAAGGGGGGGGGGGGGCAGCACAAGATTAGTTTGGACATAGAGACCTTGTGTTTTGCTTTGAGATACTGTAAGATCAGCCTTGCTGGAAGGAAGGTGTTGTTTTCTAGATGCCAGATCCAAGCCTCTAAAGTCCAGGACCACCATACTCATTTTTTAACACACACACACAGGAGTTTCTGAGGCACAGGGACTGTTCACTAAAGATGAAAACAGTGCATTGTACAAATGGGTATCTTGCAAAACTCCAACCAATGCAAGACAAAAGTTCAGAGGCATCTGGTGAAAGTTGCAGCAAACTGCTTAAACTTCCTAAGGGTTGTGATGTTACTGCTGCCCTGTGTTACTCAGCTTGTCACATTTCCATCCTCTCCTGCTCTGACCTTTCACTCGAGCTCTGCCCCTTCACTTGGGCTCCTGACACTCTGACCTATTCCCAGCAGTGACAAACAGCACATTTCAGCCCCAATTTACAGCTGGCTGAGGTCAGGCTTCAACACCTCTAGCCATTATTCTACAATCCTGTTGATTATAGAGTTATTCCATGAGAACATCTGTCTTCCACTTAAAACATATCCTCCCATTATTTTGTCACTCCTGAGACCACAGTTGGAGAAAGCAGCCACCCAATATCAAAAAAGGGCAACTTTTGAAGAACACTTGCAGGAAACATGAAGGTAAGCTGTGCATTAGAATAGTTACCTGTACCTCACAAGCCTTTAGCCAAGAAAAAGTTATTATCCTGTGGTGGTGGGGGCATTCTCAGGCACAGCTCCTTCAACCCACGCAGATCTCAGAGCCAGCAGGGTTAAACACACCCCTGACATAAATAAAGCACCAGCTCCCTGTGGCAGGGGGGACCTGCCCCTCCGGATCTGTCTATGCCACGTTTGGTAGAGACATCTGTCTGATAAATAGCTCATTTTGCAATCACTATCATATAATTTAGTATTTTGACAGGTGCATAAACTTAACATGAGCTTTATATAAATATTAAACAGTCTTTCTAAAAATGAAAGCTCTGAAATGAACACAGTTCCCTAGGCCTGCCTTAATAATTATTCTGAGGAAAGGTTTTACTGAAGAAAAAGGAAAAGAGATTTCTCTAGTGAAAGAGCACTGGGGTAATTTAGTGATATTGTATCTCAGTTTTGTGACTGTCAGTTTCAGGTGCTATTGAACCAAGACTTTCTACCCTTTGTTTTGGGGTTCTTTTTTTTGTTTTGTTTTGGAATTCTTATGTTTTGCTCTGTAGTGGGGTTTGGGTTATTTGTTGCTTTTATTTTAATGTCTTTTACAGTTCAGGCTTATCTCTCCTTATCCTGAAGGGAGATGTTTACTATAAATTTGCAACAATATCACAGAATGGGATCAAGGCTGAATGAACACACAAGAAGATTTAAGAAAGCAAATACATGATAGAATTAATGAAGATGTTCCCTCCTGATGCTCTTCCTGTTGTGATACCCCCTTCACCCCACGATAGCCCTTCCATTGGCCACCTCCTTCCTCCTGGCCACTGTTCCTGCCCTTGCTGGGTGAGCCTTTGTTCCTGGAGAAGCACTTAAAGGATAAATCCTGAAGCCTTTGTGCTGCTTTTTTACTTTTTTATTTTTTTCCCCCTCGCAGACATTGATTTTACCAAGAATGTACTCTGCTCTCAGCACTTATTGCAATCAACACGAAAATAGTGTGGTACCACTTCTGAGGGTACCTTTCTTGTTTTGTCTCCTGTTACAAAAGATCATTTAAAGTGAATGATACAGCTGAAACCTGCTGCTTAACTCCTTGTAAAAATGTACTCTTCTTTTTTTGTCCTTAAATACAGTATTTAAAGTAACCTTGTACAGACCTTCTTCTTGTCATGATGAAACTAAAAAATAGTGGGCTAAATATACTCCTGCTATGTCCTACTAATGACAATTAAAAGTTACACAAAAAGCATGCCTTATTTTAAAGACTGTTTTAATGGTCATCAGAGAAACAAACTGTCCAACACAACTGAGAGAGCCAATTTTGGGACTGAAAGTTATGACCCACAAGATCCTGATTCCTAATTCTCCTCTGTGGTTAAATATAAAGGTTCTCAGCTAAAACCAGCGTGCATGCCTCAAAACCCCAACAGAGATACTGCCCAAGACACCAAAACCCACAGTGATAACCAAACTGTGAATCACAGAAATTCTGACATCTGCCTCCATTACTTTCTTGTATACCATATTTTAAAACATCATCACATTTATCTGTACATAACTTATTTGTTTATTAACAAGATGAGTAAACCCTATACATCCCACCCTACATTGGATGTTCTGCTCAGTTCTTACTCTTCTAAAATAGGGAAGCACTTTTAGAGTAAACTTAGCTCTACGATGAGCTCTTTTTTCCCTATAACTTCAGCTGTATTTCAGTCTTTTACGCCTTCATTGAAATCCCTTGCTGACAGGCAGATACAAAGAGAAAAGAAATATTCAGGCATCACTTTTATAAAGGATTAAATTCTGCTGGATATGACACTGAAGGTGAAGTTTTCAAAAGATAAACTTTCCCATAGGATTGAATGACATAATTCTAAAAATGTTTTCTTAAAATGGCAGTTTATTAATAATGGCCTTATGCAAACAAACGCTGTGGAGCTTATTTTTGCAACACATCAGAAGTAAAGCAGGCCCATAAAATCCAGAATATTTTTTCTATTGTTCTCTTAGTATTCAGACACTAAATATATTTTATTGTCCTTTTGTTGTTTTTTTTTTTTTTTTTACTTTTAGACCAGTGAGTTTATCAGATAAGTTGATTCATGACACCACGATAGGTGACTCTGCAGCTCTGTGCCATCATGTTGCTAACAAAGTAAATGAGGAAAGCCAGTCTGAACTCTGCTTTCAGAGTCTAGTAAAATTATCCTAGTGTTTAATCAATTTAGTTTATTATTTAAAGGGAGGTGCAAGCTGCTCACTTCAGGTTAAGTCTTGTGTGTGCTACTTTAATGCACCAAAAGATCTCATCTATGGAAAAGGGTGAATTAACTATAAATAAGTTTCACTGCAACAAATTAATATGCATCACTGCTCCTTGTGCCACATTCTAACGCCAGACATTACAGCCACAGGCCCATAAGTTGAAAATCTAGACCAACTATAAATATAAGATACTTTGAATTCAAAATCCAGTTCATTAAATGCAAATGCCAAGAACATTTACCAGAAGTTTTCAGGAAAATCCAATTCTTGTAACTACAATAGCAAATCAATTCTAATTCCTCCAAACCTCTTTTTGACTATTTCTATACCATGTTACCTTTCCCTGGTCCTAATACAAATAAAACCCCTGAAGACCCTCATTATTCTCTGACAAGAATAATTCCAAATAAATAGAATTTTCATGTGTTGGAATTTTCATGTGTTTGACTTTAAAAGACAGATTTTTTCCAGTAAAATAATATGGACCTCATTACAGTAAGAGAGCTCCCAAAATATTTAATAGTGGTTGTTTTTAAGACCCATCTGAATTTCATGGACAGGTTTTATCATGTGTGATTTCCATTCCATTTTCTTCATCTCTGTTATAGCATAAAATTTCACCAAGTGTAAATGTCAGATCTTTTCTTTATTATTTGCTAATGTCATAAAAAGCTGAATTGTTTGCTTTGTTAAAGGGCTTACTGAGCATTGACTTTTCTTTATTTGTATTTTACTACCAAAAATGTTTTAAAAAATAAAATAATAATAAAAAAATCCCATCTGAAATGGAATTTAAATAACAGAGCAAGGTTTGCCATTATCATAAGTGTATAAAGTGCTTTGTGAGTAATAAAATGGATCATGGATTCTGGATAATTCAAACTGAAATGTTATGTTCAGTATCAAGATTAGATTACATTAATGTGGTTCATTTTAAATGGTTTAAAGGCCATCAGATGCATGTGAAATGTGAATCTGTATCATAACTTAGAATAAATAGACTGAGACATTTGTTTATAATGTCAGTGCTAAACAAATCTATTACTACATTTCTGCATGTAACATTATGTTTCCACTGTTATTAAACAGGCAGAGCATGAAGATAAATTATAGCTTTAATTATAAACATTACCTTTGCATATTTATTAATTTTAAATGAAACAATGTTCACTAACCTCAGATTATTTATGTTTTCTAATATTTTAATTAACTTTGGTTTATTTATGTAACTTCTTCACTGCTGCTGGTCATACACAGCCACTTAACTTGTGTAATCTAATTTATCACACTACATATTATCCAGGAAATCATACAATACTGTTATGGTTAGCTTTGCTATAAGATACATAGGGGAAAAAGAAGAGTTAATGACTGATGAGAACCCCCATCAAAGCTCACTCTTAGATATAAACTCCAGTCCTGCCTTTTTTTTTTTTCTTTTTGCACCCATCTAAACAAGATTTAAAGAAAACTCTGCTTATCCTGAAACTATTCCATGTGACACTATGCCCTTGATTCAACATTTCTAGCATTCATTCTTAAAGAGATTTGGGGAGGAAAAAAAGTCCTTCAAGGACTCCATGTTTATTATAGCTCAATAATGAACAGATAATGGGCAAAAAGGAGGAATTAAGGTCATAATGCAGCCTGAAAATTTTCTTTGCCTGGTTGAAATATTTCAGAGGAAGAGAAACTGCTGAAGTTTCAAATCCCTGGATGAGTTTCAAATCCTTCCAACTTCCAGCAAGAAAATAGGAAAACAAGCTTAACAGTGAAATTCTTACTGCTGCTTTACAATGAATGTCTTTAAAACCTCCAGTCAGCCAAACTTAGCTAAAGTCAAAATAGGACTCAGATGACTTCACCAGCAACTCTGTCAGGCCCACCTGCAGAAACCCCATGGAAGGAGGGATGGACAGGGTAGGCTTTGCCTGGCTCTGATCCCAGTGACCTGATTAAGGCTGTTATGCAGCTTTTCTCTTAGGATAGAGAAAATTATATATGACTTTGGAAGTAGCCAAGTGATGAAGACATTCCCATAGAAATTCTTTTGAAATTCATGTTAAATACTACTAAATATTGGCTTATTCTTATATGGGTTCTCTTTGTCCCACATATGTGGGAGAAAAATTGTTTAATGTTGATTCTAGTTTAAATATTTTTTTAGATCTTTAGAATTTGTTATATTTTTTGTAATTAAAGTTTTATAAAATAAAATTTATCAATGTATTAGCTATCTTCAATATGAAAAATCTTTGCATCAGAAATGTCTTTAAATTAAAGAAAATAACATATTTTTATTGTATTCCTGTCTCCAAAGACAGAGTTGCCTTAGTAACCACAAGCCAGAGACACTAAAGTGAACCAGCTAAAGAGGCCTTAGAGTGGAATGAAATACTAACACATTTTTAAACTAAATAGAAAGCTTAAATTACGTTTTAGAAAGGCTTTCAACTCTATGATCCTTATCTTTAGTATGCTACAGCACCACATATCCTGAAAAAATAGGAAACCTAATATACCCCATTTTCTACATGTTAGCCCATTTGTACCCAACTCTGCAAAATTTTACCTGCAAAATGCTGAATGTGGCTGGGATCAGCATCAGTCTTGTTGAGATGTAGCCAAATTCAAAGAGAGGCTACGGGTGTCCTCCTCATCACAGCCAGGTGCACATTATCAGCAGAACAGTGAGGGTCAGGACTCTGGTCCAGGCTGATCACATCTGAAAGGAAATAAAGAGAAGAAAGTCCAGATCAATCCCTTTTAATAGTGGAGCAGCAGAACAAAATTGAATGGGGTGGGCCAAGGGAAGGGAGAAGGGGCTTGAATTACTTCTAAGGGGCAAAAAAGAGTTGGACTTTATAGACACTTCCCCAGAATTTCAGTTCTTCAGTCATAATCTAACAAACTGACCAAGATTCTCCTGCTACTTTAAGAAATTAACTTTTGGGTTTTTTTACTCTGATCTCCAAAAAAGGAGATTATGCCTTTTTAATTGTTGTTTTACTTACAAGTAAATGAGCCTAAATGTTGTCATTTTTCTACTGTCTGCACTCAAAGCTAAAATTAGACCTCAGTCTTTATCTAGGACCATCTAAACTTCTGTGTCCTTAAAAAATATGCTCCATACTAAGTTACAGTCTTAGCAATGACAAAAAATAACCTTATTAATTATGAACCACCCCTTCTCCAAAAGCTTATCACTAATCCAATCTAAGAGCAGTTGAAATTTTTTAGTGAGATCACATGTTAATTTTGGATAATCATCACTAAAACTGTCTAATTATTCCAATTCATTATGATGACTGAAACCTTCTTTGTCAGCTCGTTTGACCTCTATAGTTTTATTATTCTTTAAATCACTTATAGCATGTCTCTTGCCATAGCTCAAATTGTAATTAACCTTAGCAATATCATCAAACATTTTATCAAGTTCTTCATCCAAAACTTTGGGAAAGGTTAAGAGTAGTAAGCAGAACTAAAAATAAAATGTCCTCCATGGCGGACCTTGTTCATCTAAGTTTGTTGTGAAATAATGATGCTAACCCGAGGTTATGTATGAATGATGAAGTAAGAATAATCTTTCTTCCTTTAAGAGAATATTGTCTTAGTTCCAGCATAAGACAACAGTATTTTTAATGATATCCAATTAAACTCAATAAACCAATTAGCATTAACTCTCAGGGTAATTACATCTCTGGGCTTGACAAAGATCATACTTCAACCAACATGCTAGCAGAGCTTAGAGACTGAATAAATGTGTGGTTTACCTCACAAGGTCATCTCCCTGATGTTATTATCCCTGACAAAGGAGTCAGCACTGTGAGAGCAGAGCAAGATGGCAAATGTGCACACTTGTCTGATCGGGCTCTTGCCCAATTTTCTTGATAGGCAAGAAACATCTCCTGGAAAAGCTTAGCAAAACTCTGCACCATTCCAGCCCTTCTTAACAAAAATGGAGGAGAAAAGCAATCTAGCCATGCAGAAATTAAAATAGGAAGTGCCAAGATAATGCAATTTTACTTTGTATATGCTGGAAAGGCTGGCAGAGCAGAAACAAAAGCTATCCATGCGTGCTGTACCTGGGGAGAGGCTGCAACTGTGAGACTCTTGTATCTGCCTTAGAAATGGGGAGTTATGCAAGTCTTAGGCTGCATATACCAGCAATTTTATTCCAGTGCAAGTAACTTCCAGGAGAGGAAAAGACCAAAATCTTTTGTGCTAATTCAAAAACAAATTCTGCCAAGTTTATGACTTAAAATCTTAAAATACCTCAGAAAATGTTTGAAGATTAAACAGCTATCAACTTCAGAGTCTAGTTCCAATTTCAAATAAAAACATGTTCTTTAGATTTTATTTAGTATAGATCTTTCAGAATCAGTCTCCTCCTAATCAAACATGCAAAATGTTATTAGGAAAAGACAAGGAAAAAGAATGATCTTATTTTGATACATTTTGGGGGGTGGATGGAAACTGCAAGAATGATTTATTACACAGCTCTATGACAGTTCCTGCTGGTGTTCACAGATGTCTTAAAATGCAAAATTGAAAAAGGTGATAGACATTTATTACTGCAATGTATAAAATAAATTTATTTCTGATTTGAAATGAAATTGATCCCAAATTTAGTTGTATTTTTCTTAACTACTTCACCTTTCTCTAATACCTTCACTTGCTCACTTGAAAAAATCTTAGGAAAAGCATTTGAGAGTAGATAATACCAAATCTGCTATGACACATTTAATATTATGCCAGATTTGACAGTTGGAGAAGAATCCTATTTCCAGAATGAATTTTTCCATTGAATCTTAACCACAGGATTTGATTTTAAAAGATTTTAAAAGTGGCATTTGAACTTCTAATGGAGAGTGCTTTATATTTGTGAAAACAGAAGAGATGAAGCAGTGCTTGTACTTCTGCACTCCCAAACATGCAGGGCTGAGTCCTGAAATGCCAGTGCTCTGAAATGCATCAAGCACCAATTCCAAAGGTTGTTGCCTTTTTCCTGACTCCAGTGAGAGCCTCCCCAGTGGCCCAGCCTTCTGAAGAGGAAAGGAGAGAATCCTAAGTGCCCTTCAGCCAGGCCTCCTACTGTCTCCCTGTGCCAGCAGCTGACATAAAGAAATACAAGATGAACAGGGGTTTAGTTATGTAGGTGGGAGACTTGCAGGACTTGCTCAGACCAGACTGTCCAAAGGTTTGGGGTTTGTATTCAACACAGGGGAGCAACAGTTGCGTGGCTGAGACTCCAACAAACTTCTTTTTCAATTTCACAGCACATATCAGAGATGTTGCTCCACGGATGTTGTGTATATAAACTTACTAACACAGCAATTTAATCAGGCCTGCCACAGTACCTTAGCTATCATTTAATTGAATGTGATTTATATCTTGCAGATTTAATAGCTATGTGATTTGCCCACTTAACCAAAAAGAGACAAATATTAACAAATGTTCAACTGTGAACTCAAATTAAATATGATGGGTTTATTTCTCTGGACTTTTTATTGTACTAAGTAAAGCTCACATGCTGAATCGGTAGAGGGAAAAAAAAAATGTTCCTAATTAAACCTTTCTAGTTTCTATCAAGAAAAATCAAAACATCATTGCTGATCCAGCTAAAAAGATCGCGTTAAGTCCTACTCATCCTTAGCACCAGATCTTTTTTCTAGACACAGGTGATCCTTTATCTCCCTCTTTTTCCTTCAGGTTAACTGTGTTCAACATTTGTCCAAAAGACTGCAACACATCTCGTGACATTTCATAAGCTTTATAAATTCCATTTTTCCGTTTTACTTGTCTCCTCTGGTAGTTTTAAATCAGTTTATCTCTCCCACAGAGCAGAGGTCCTGACCTGACACGGACCTTTGACCGTCGCAGTGCTAACACAAGAGCTCACTTATCAGATCCAAGTGCCTTGGAAACCCAAAGACAGCTGGCACTTACTGAGAATGGGAGCTTAGTAAAATTAATGATGTTGCACTGAAATGCACAAGGTAAATATTTTGATATGTTAGAAGAGCATATATTCCCATAAACCTCATCCATATGGACACCACACATGAGTGGGGGCTGAGCCGGAAAGGGAGAAGCAATGTTCAGTGCCAAAAAGTGGCTGCTTCCTCTCCAAAACAAGCTTGATTTTTTTCCTCCCAGATTTATATTTTCTGTAATAGAGCTTTAAAGTAAAAGGGAGGTCAGTCTACTCATCCTTGGCCTCCTTGGAAAATTATTGGAAGTCAGAGATATGGGGAAAGTACCATGGCCTCTTCTGCACACCCCATGAAGGGGCAGCCAGGTGAAATTTGTAACTCAACTTGTCATAAAACTTATGAAAAACACTTGAATTAATTAAAATGCTTGAGGAATAATATATCTAAAATAAAACTGGTATGAAATGCTAAGCAGAGGTAGAAGTTATTTTAGCTAGATAATCAGTTGTTCATTTTCAAGAAAATTAGGAAATAGTGCATTTCTTGCATAGGAGAAAAACAACCTTCAAGAATTTAGAATTTAAGTTCTTATAAAAGTTAGGAATACAAAGCATGAATGATGTTTTCTTCAGAAATTCCCTTAATTTTCACTAGAATAGAATAGAATATCCACAGGAAAAAAATATCCATTTTAATTATATCTCTATACAGGTTTGTTATTGCTACCACAGCGATCATGTCTGCTAAAGTGTTTTCTGTCTGAAGGAAATTCCTGGATAAGTGTAACCTTGAGAAGTTTAAGAGCGAATGTACAAAACAAAGCAACACAGAGTCCCCAGACAGTGCAAAGAGAGCCCTTTATTGCAAAAACCAGGCCTTTTAAAGCAGTTAGCCAGTTATCAGCTTAGTTTTAAGGCAAAACAAGCCCAAGCCACCACCTACCACCCTGCACCAGGACATGGACATGCAGCAGTCACACAGCACATCTCTCACATCTCACGTCTCTCTTCCCCTGTTCCAGCTGAGTCTCTCTCCCACAACTCCCTTCTACTTAGCCTATGTAGCATGCCTGAGCCATGGTTTTACAAGGGTAACAAGGCCCTTATTTTATAAGGCTTTACCTATATGCAACAAGTGAATATTCACCACCCCCAAAATTAGATCACACTCAGGAAAGGTATCTGGAATGATAAAAGATAACTCATTTGTAGTTTGATGGAGTCCTATTGCATCAGCTGGATTTGAAATTTTTTATTCCTCCACCATCTCTAAGTCTGTGCTAGAGCTGAGACTAGGAAAAACATTTTCAGGTCTGGGTTTAGAGCTGGAAAAGTGTAGCTGTAGTCAGACAGCACAGCAGGGATGCACTGGACACTCAAATACCCACTATTCAGAAAAAAAAAAAAAAAACCTGTAAGGCCTGTACTTCTTCTCATGTTCCTGGACTTCCTCACATATATGAAGAGAAACACAGCTACCTAGATAGCCAGTGAGCTGATTCCTAAAAGCTGTGAGATATCTGTAACTAATGTTTCCAACCAAGTTTTGTAATTGTCAGCAGAGGCCACTGAAACTCCCCAAAAATCCATCGAAGTAGTCTGCATTTGTACCAGCAGATACATTGTGATTTAAGAATATTTAAGAATGAACAGATTGCTGTACTCCTTGTTAATCATTTCTGCTCTTTAATTATCCTAAAAATATCCTGCTGAGAAGAGGTACCTGGGCTGAGTTTGAATTCCACTCCATGAAGAAAAATTAAACTTGAGCTGATTAGCAGAAAGAAGTGAGATGAGGTGGGGAGCACTGAGTGGAGATTAGTATTCCTCAAAAGTTTGTGGAAGATCTTGGCACAGAGGAATCTTGTGCTGGTCTCAGTGGGGAGCACTGGGCAGCCCAGGAGGAGTGGGAAATGCAATGGCTCTCCCTGCTGAGACTTTTGAGGACAGACAAAACATCTGTACATACCTCCACCCTTGGCATAGTGGGGCTGCCCTTGGGAACTCAGGCAGGTGACCACTTGAGGAGTTTCAACATAAATTTAAACCATTCTTTGTTTTAAATCTTTATATTCATTTTCTATGTATTGCATTAGTATTTGTGTTGGTTTGCAGGATGTATGAGCACCATAATGTCATTTCTAACATATTCTTTCACCCACATATTAAGATTTTCACTCATCATACAAACGTAGCATGTCTTACCCTGGGTTACTCTTACCAAAAATGCAACTTTCACTTTCATGAAGACTCCAAGTAATATCAGTGGGACAAGGTTTATGAGTGGGAATTTGAAAACAGGTTCTTTGTTGTTAAACTTCCAGTGCACTATCTTGGCACATAATAAAAGTTAATAAATATTAACTGCAATATTAAAATTACTGGTGTGGTTGTTAAGATTCCAAAGATTTCAATAATTTTTTAACAATAGAATTTTTTTTCCACCAAAAGGGAACAGACTCACTTTCTATTTACAAACAAGTTGTGCATGTACCTTAGTGAGAAATTTCTTTTTCCTGAGCACAGGAAAAACATCAGATACAGATGTTAGTAGAAAGCCCCCTGGCTTTATTAAACATAATGGCAGCCTTGCCATAGGCTTCAGTAAAAATAAATATATAATCAAGCTTTCAGTTCAGTGCTTATTCTACTTTTCTTTCTTGCTAATAAGGCATGCTCTAGATTGCTCTATGAAGTTCATATTCTTTTACAAATAAATCCTTCTTTGGCACTATCCTGTAGAAATGGACTAATCACAGTTTAGAAAATAAATCATGGGAGCATAAATAAGAAAGCATATCTTTTTCTCCCCCTCCTCTTGTTCTGTCTTCAAGCTTGACTTTGATTGGAGTGGGATTGCTGGTAGAGTTGCACAGTTTACTAGCTGTCCCCAAAATCCTGAATGATGTGTCTCTTGCTGAGCCTATGCCCCACAGGATCCACCAAGCAGACATCACACTAATCCAGTATTGAACTATTCAAGCATGTGGGAGTTCGAGCTGTCAAGAACTGTAAGAATCATGTGCAAGAAACTCAGCTTTTTCTCTCTTTTTCTTGCCCATTTCATATATGTAACTATATTTACCAATATGTTATGTGTTCATCTCACCACTCACCTATTTTGATTTCTTGCTTTGAAGAAACCACTATAATCAATCTAAACCAATCTAAACAAACCAATGAGTCTCATATGTTCACTTCAGAAAGAGCCTCTATGAAGAAAAGACTTTTACAATTCACACACAGAATGAATGTGGGGGAGTCAGCTGAAATGGGACAACTCTCAGAGTGGTCACTGGCTTCCACTGAACCCTGAACAGCAACCAAGCCTCTTTTCCCCTGTATCTGCAAACATGTACAATATGACCTCAGAAAACTGGATATTTGGCAATCAAGAATTTATGAATCACTAACACCCTGATTTCCCACCCTGCCCAAGTTCAAGGAGAGGGGAGGAAAGGTGCCCATCTCAAGCAGTGGGACTGCCAGGCTGTGTCCAGATCCTGCTCAGGCTCTTTCTGGGCTCCAATGTTTGCAAAAGAACCAGCACCATTTGGTTCAACCTCAGGGCTGGGCATGGCTTTAGGATACTACACAAAATTCTGAGAGACTCCTCAGAAATGCCTTGCCATAGATTTACTCCTGGGTTACACAGTGTAATCAACCCAACACTTCTGAGAAAGGTTTTCAAGAAAGAAGAAAAAAGCCTTAAGTTCTTGGATGTGATCAGTGTGGAGATGCACTGTTATGTACTGCCCAAAAAAAGGTTAAGAAATGTAGATCAAGAAAGTAGACAGTTCCTAGAGTTATGGGACTCCATGAATGGAAAAATCCCAGCTTGAGCCCTCTGTAGAAAAGTGGGCAATATCTATTTCAGGAAAATGTTTTTATCATTTATTATGTCATAAGCAAAAGAGTAAAATAAACTGTTTATTATCATGTATAAAATGCTTTTGACCAGCCAACTGAAAAACTAATTTCATTTTCTCATTACACTGCCTCAGGCATCCTTTAGCATCAATTTTTATTACAGACAAAGAAGGGAAATTAAAATGATCAGTTACAGTGGAAGAAAAAACATTTGTTTCAGATTTTTAAAAAGTAAGACTAATAAGCACTGAACCTGCTACTCATTCTTGGTAATTACCATTATTTTTGCAAGAACTGGAAGGGAAGTCCTAGGGATCTGTATTTTAATGCCCCAGAAGGAACTCTCTTGTGTGGAAGTATTAAGGCTTCCAAGAAAATTTGAAATAGTAAAACCAGGAGTCTCTGCAGAGATTTCTAGGTCTCATTGCACCGGAATAGGAAAGTTAGTTATAGAGATTCTCCCTAAAGGAGAATTAGAGACATTTTTCTTGCTTCTAGGAGGAATTTATTGTTCTCCTTTGGGTACGATTAAGGCAGCTCCACCAGCACAGTCACATGCCTTTACATCCTTCCTACTTCCAAACTGCACCTGATTGCAACACTTTGATGGACCTGCCAAACATGACAACCACACACCCACAAGGGAGATCTCTCCAAGCCCCTCCTCTGCCCCCACCCCAGGTGGGCATCTCAGCCCTTTTCCTCCACAAAGGGATCAGAGCCACCTCAGCCTGAAAGTGGGATCCACGGGGATCCCTGAAAGAGATATAGGATAAATAAATATATAAAGAAATATGCTGGTGCCAGTGTCCCAGAAACTCCTTTTGTGCTGTGGCTTTTCACCTGGTGCGAAGCCTTTTTGGAGATATATGGCTAGGAAATTGAGAAGAAGCAAGACTGAAACAGCTGACATAAGTATTTACCATTTGTGATTTTTTTTTTTTCTTTTCGTTAGTTTGGGTTTTTTTCCTTGAAAGATTCAAATAGAGCTACTAAGCTCATCAGCACACAGAGCCTGCAGCAAAAGATTTAATCATCTGGTGCCTGCAAGACCTTCCCTGTGCTTCAGCTACTGGGGGCTGGCAGGAGGGAGGACCTTCACGGGTACAGCATCAACTGTGCAATGACACCCTAAGTGATGTGCTTCCTACAAGGATCTTCTGCCAGAAACTCTACCAAAGCAGCGTGTTCCAGCAGGACAATAACACAGTAGGACACTTCATAAGCAAAGAGAATGTCACATCTTTTTGTGTAACAACTTAACCAGCATTTCCAAGCCAATTCCCAAGCTACTGACAGATGTAGGAATTCAGGCTATTCATTTTCCTGAGACAGCTTTAGGAGCCATCCTGTTTCCTTTCCTTCCTTTCCTTTTTTGTAATTTTCTTACTTTTTCCAAAATCCTGGACTTCACCATGAATGATGAGTTTCAAATGGTGACAGAATATTACCTTAAATGACTATCACTGTCTTCAATGGAAAAGACTCCAGGGAAGTATATTTATAAATTTATGATGAATTTATAAATATATGATGTTTTAATTCACCTACAAATTAAACAGCCATCAGCTGGAGATGGTGGAGCTGGTGCTGGATGGAGGAACGAAGGCAGAAGCATGTGAATGTGATCAGATCAGTCACTTCCTGGAGTCAAACTACACCACCTGCAAAAATCAAGTTAGCAACCTCTTAAATCCTGCTAAAATGGTAACTGTTAGGGGTCATCTACTTTCAAAGCAGCTTCCAGGACAGTCCCTCCTGGGATCCAAGTGAGAAAAATCTCTCTGGGCAGTTCAGACCTGATCCTCTGCTCTTGGATCTTGATGGAATTACTCTGGTCTATTCAGTAATTAGGCCAGTTAATAGCAGTTCATAATATAGTTTGCACATACTGGTTTGCAGTGTCACTCATGGGACAAAAATGTTCTCATGTAGATGTGAACCATAGACAGGTTTTTTTCTCTTTTGTTTCCTCAAGTTTGCTTAAATATTTCAGGCCAGTGCTTGAATGATCACCAATGAAAGCTAACTTGGATCTCCTTTCCAAAAGATATGTTGATTTAGGACTGCATGGCACATAATTTATTATATGATTAAGCCCACCTAAATTATTCTTTTACTTAACTCGACATATTATCTCTAGGTGTTTCTCTGCCAGGCTAACACTGACACTGTGGCAAGTACCTTTCACTTTAAAGCTCTTCTGGCTTTTACCAGGCAAAATTAATGTTATTATTAAGCTGTTGAATCCTAATGGAATTCATCTTAAAAAGAGGCAGATGCAAACAGTTAGTGAATATAAGGATGAGGAGCAAAGCTGGCTCTTACTGCATTTGCAGGAACCTACCACTAGCTAACGGCACTGCAATAGGGCTTGCATGGGTCTGTAAAACAATCTAGGCTTTCCAGACATAAAAGTAATATAAAATTGGATTAAGGGTATAAGAGGTGCTTAAATAACATTTCCAGAAAGCAAGAAAGACAGTTAAAACAGAGTGCACTCACTATACAGAGGTAAATGCAGAATTTTGAGAATACCTTCTATTATCCCTGTGAATATTCTCAGGAGGATAAGGAGGCTTTATATCACAGATAATTAAATGCAGGCTCTTTACTATTATATCTGTTGTATTCAAGAGAGCAGTAGGTTATAGGGCAATAGACTGAAATTAGATTTTAGCAGAACATGTGTCCTGACCTTTCTTTAAAGCAGATCTATTTACTTTATAATGCAGTTCATCTTGTAGGAACTGATGTACTCATAGCCAGTGTAAAGGTTAAGACATATGCGACTCTTAAACCTCCTTGCTTCTAACTCTGACATAATTCTTTTTGTTTATATTGTGCAAAGAGATATTTTAAATAGCCAGTGTTGAAAATAATCTTTCCTTGTGGCTATGTTAATTTTGGCTATTGCAGCATTTACACATCCAGTGGAGGAAATGCATTTCTAAATTGTAAATCTAATGGGCCTGATCTTCCCAGTGTAAATCAGAGCAGCTCTGCTGAAACAAATACTGAAGCCAACAAAATTTCACTGATTTATATCTAGGTACCTAACTTGGAGCTTAAATGGATTAAAGCCAGATTTAGATGATTGTAAGTGATAAGATCTTGGCCTCGTGTATTTTGATACATTATGGGCCAGATTGTGAAACCCTTATGTCAGTGGCACAACTTGCATGAGAAAGTGCTCACCGATGTGGCTGTGGGCTGCACAATCTGGCTCTGTATTACACAGATGTAAACAAGTAACATCTTAATAACAAGGAAAGTTATTAAGTGGCTTTGATGATCTCATAAATAAACATGTCATGACACTTAAGTAGCTTTAATAGTATCAGAACCACAAGAAATATGAACAGTCCTATATTACAGATGTCCTGTGTTGTAGTCCTTAAACAAAATTGATGAGAGTTGATTCAACTATATCATGCCATGATTCTGGATATCATTTGATTTGCAGAGAAAAACCAGCATAAAATAGGACAATGTCATACTATGCAATGCAAATAGGAGGTTTTACACATTCCTCTTCTAACTGTTGTTGTCTATTGATCTCCCAAAATCTTTTTCCCTTCGCATCTGATTTTATTTTTCCTCTTGATCTTATCTGCCCTAATGTAATTTATCTTCCTAGCAAGACCTTCACATTTTGAGCACTACATTTTTTATTTTTCTGCATTAGGTAAAATTATCTATTAATTCTGCTATTAATTTAACACTAAGGCATATAACAGATATTATGAGTGCATGTATGCATATTTCACCGACATTAATACACATAAACATATATTAATAAATCCTTTTTCTATGTATATCACATTGACAAATTCACAAGAAACACAGTCAGAAATTTAAGAAGTGACAGCATCCAAAGTCACAGAGGTACACTACGTAGTAACTACCCCAAAATGCATGCCCCCCCATGCAGCCACTACTGTGCCCTAGCAGAAAAAGGCTTTGGGATGGGATGTTCGGCATCCACTCAGGCCCTGTGCAATCACATTGCCAGAACACATCACTTACTCAGCAGAAGGTGACAGGTTATTGAATCAGCTCATTTTCTATGTCTGTACCTCCTAACCACTAAATACTGCATAACACTCCTACCCAAATGCGTGGGTCTCTCTAGTAACAGCTCCATGAACAATAAATACAAAAGAAACGGAACAAAATAGCATTTTTCTTTCAGACAAGTAGCATTTATTTTAGGGAAGTTTCCACTGAACCTACTCTATTTGACCATTTGGATAATGATCAAAATTTGCAGCATACAGGGATAATACTTGAACCTTCCACTGGTTGGGAGGGAAAAGTAAAGGACAGCACCTGAGCAACTTCTCACAAACATTGCTAGAAGCAAAACAAAAGAAGACTTTTACAAAGTAAGCATTTAGAAACAAAAGAGCAACTACGAGATTGGCTTACACAGCCTCCTGGAGATGCTGTGCACTTCAAAATCCTCCCACCCAAAAGCTGTTTGTCCTGAACCAGGAACCAGTCACTTCCCAAGCACTCAGCACTGGCTCCTCATGGGGCTGGAAATACAGTTGCAAGGAGCATTCTGTCTGTCTCAACAATTACTCTGAAAAATCTGTTTCTATTTAAGTCAAAGGACATTCCAAACAAAGCTAAAGTAACCAGAACAAACAAAATAGAAAGGTAGAGGTGTAATGTGTTGTGCATCTACACAGAAACACAAAATTCTACCATAATCTTTTGGAGAAATATTTTAAAAAAATCTCTTAGAGAAATAATTATCTTTAAAAAAAATTTTCCTCATCTTAGTTTTTGTACTTAAAGTTGTCATTCCCCTCATTCACAGCATGGAATGCGTACAAATTACAGATTCTAGTCTTTTAAACCATAGTAAAAAGCAATAAGCAGTAAAACTAGGAGGTTCCAAGGGGAGAGTGTGGACCAATAGCTCTGTTCTGACATGATATGATAAATATCGATTCACTGGGCTGTTAGGCCTTTCTACTGGATTATCCCAAGTCAGTTTTTATTACTGTGTGCAGAGACAGAGCTGTACCACAGGGCTCAGCACAGTTAGCAAACAGTAGCAGCAGGGTGGAGTCCCAGGCTTGTGAGCTCTGCAGCAGCACCTGGAGCCTCCTGCACAACCTGCCCCATCCCAGCAAAGCTGGGGATTGCTACTAAACGCTTAAGAAGAGACCAGAAAATTCTCCTCCTAGAAAATGCAAGCCCATATAGCACCTGAGATCATCTAGTTACTTGGTATTGAGCCAAACATGTAGGCACACAGAGAAAAGAAGGGCCAGGGAAGGGAGTTTGGCAGGAATACTCACTCACTGCACGTTTTTTTCTAACCAGGGGTAGTAAAAGATGATTTTAAAGGATGACCTAGTGTGGAAATTGAATTACTGCCTGCTCAGCTCTATGGGCAACTGGGTTCTCAGCAGCAGCTCCAGTCCTCTGACAGTCCCATCTTTGTCATACTTCCCTCTGTTTTATGGCTACTCAAGTTAAGAAGAGTGCCTTGCTAATGCCCTTCAAAAATGGGGAAAACAATTCAAGGTTTCTATGCAAGAACCAGACTTCAGAGAAAGTCCTTAAATATTTTGATGGAGCAGTGCCTTTTACCAGCAACACCACCAGGGTAAAAGTTTCTGATGGCTAACAAATACAGCTGCAGCCTTACCACTATCACACCTCTGGAGAAATGGAAATTTGGAAGTTTGATCCGACATTAATGTTTCTCTTGAGATCATGAAGCACTGAAGAGAGGGACACTAACAACAACACACAGGGTTCCCCTGCAGCATCTTCTCTGGGTACCTCGAGACACCAAGGCTCCTGGCATGACCTTAAACTCTGCTCCTGCCACAAGCAATAGAAGGCAAAGCAGCAGAGGAAGAAACTCCCTCTCTTTTCTCTCAGAACAAAGCTTTACTGCAAGAGGGATGATCTGTCCTGGAGTGAAAACACAGCTCTGAGAGGAGCCAGCCCGTGTGATGGTTGCTCTCTGAGTCCACTTACAGGAGTGAGAAGTGGCTGTAACAGCACATATGGCACACTGTGGTCTGTGCTTCCCCACACGGCTTCAAAGGCAGCCGGGAGATTTTCCTTGGGAACACTAACGAGCACAGACTGGCTGGGGGAAAGTTCTTGCAGCCCCTGGCACGGGTGCCTCTCCTTTCCCTCCTCTCTCCTTTTCTGACATTTCCCTTAAGTTTCTAAACTCGCCCATTCTCCTTCCTCAGAGCAACACACACAAGGGCTGCATTATGCACTGGGAGATAAGGGAAATGGTGAATCATGAAAAACAGTAATTAATGCTGAAATGCCATATGTGGTGTTGTTTTTGAATACATTGCATAAGATTAGTGTTTTCTATAGATATTTTTTCCAATAAAAGACTAGGCTTTCTCTTAAAGCTAAAATAAAAAAAAGCAAATTCTGAAACAGCACCAAAAACCACAAGCTTGGTAATCATCCTCAGTAATGCAATTTTGAGTTCCACAAAAATTTACTTATTCTGGCAAGCTCCAAATCTGTTGAGTAATTACCACTGGCGTAAGGGATAGCTGCACTGATTTTAATGTGAGCAAAATGGCTTCTGCAGTGTTCTAAGAGGAAAAGTAGATATATTATGGAAGAGGCTTTACATAATAACCTTTTTGTAAAGCTTGGATGGCAAGATGATTCTGTAAGACACTGAAGTCACATGCCATTAATCAGAAATGACAGTCTTTATTCATGTATATTTGACTGAAACTGCATAATTTTAGCCTCCAATAGCCCTGAATAAATGACATTAAGTATAGCACTTTTTCAAATTGACAGTGATTGATGATGGACCAAAAAATTATGAACACTGAAGAAGTAAACATGAAAAATAGACAAACCCTTTAGTATCACACAGATTTCTTGTTTGCACTTTTCCGATTCTTTCACTCATTTTTATCTCTATAACCTTGCTCATCATGCTTAATCATTTTTATACTGCTGCAGTTGTTACATTTTGCCTGCAGTGCCCCACACTAAACCCCTGAGCTTGCTGAAAGATTCATTCAGATAAATGGAATTGATTTCATATTTTCTCATTCATGAAAAGAGTCTTTAAAGTTAGAAACTCTTTATGCAGAATGAAACTAAAGAAACTGATTACTTCTAGGCGGCATTTATCTACATCTCTTGACAAAACTACAGAGCACTTACTCACGTGAGCAGCATTCCTTACACAGTGAGAGGTTAACCAGCCTCACCAGAGCTGCTGCAGCAGCCCTTTAGCTTCCAACTCCCTTTTACAAACACAAACCACCTGACTGACCCTGGGATAAATAATGTAAACAACGTTCTCTAAGTAATTAAAACCCCACCCTACTGATCCTTTTACAAACCACTATATGCTCACACTAATTGATGAAACAGTAAAGAGAAACCAGAACCTAATTAAATTCGTTGTGCATAAACTGGTCCTATCTGTATCCATTGCTGGAATTAATTACTGACCCCACCTCGGACCCAGCACTGTGCCTCAGCACCAGCTGATGTTCCCTTCATGGAGAGGACACAGGGCTGAGCCTGGAATTAAAGACAGTTTTTATACCTTCCCCAGAGGGTCTGCTTGTATTGGAGCCCGAGTTTATGGCCTGACATCTGCACTGGGGACAGCATGAACAAGAACACTGTGGCAGAGGGGGTTCACCCATTTGCTGATAGGACTGGTCTGTCTCACTGTGACCCACCAGGATGGGACCAGCTGGGAGATGGGAGAAGGGCAAGTGCTGCCCTGCACCTACTCCCTCTGTCTCTGCCATCAGTCACTCAGCAAGACATGGTTTCTGATTTCAGATGGGCTTTAGATGGTTTAGTCTACAAAATAGATTTCATAGCACGAGCAGAGTGGCTGAGAAAGAAGAAAGCCAGTGGCTTGCAAAATGTAAAAACGTTTCGATGCATCTTGGAATTCATCTCCTTACAAAAAGCTTTAACATCTAAAGATTTAATTAGAAATAGGTGTGGCCCTATATTTTTCTCTCAGATCAAGTGTTGGCCAAGCAGGTGCATCACCCAGAGATCACCCTGGCCCTGCTGTCTGTCACTGGGGCTGGTGCTTGAGCTGCTCCATCATACACAGTTTGATCTCCCTCACAGTCCTCAGAGCTGAGTGTGTGGCAGTGGTTTGTCGTCCTGGCAACTGAAACACAGTTCTAGATGATGCTTTTATCTGGTGCTGTACAACAACACAAATCCCTTCTGTCTGTCAGGCTTAAATGAAAATTTTGGGGGTTTTATTTAGTTTTCTGGGGGGTTTTTATGTAAAAAAAATCTTGGTTTTACTAAGATCTGGCAGTTATTGTGAAGGTAAAGATGAACTTTAAAACTTTCAATCGATATTAATTCACTGATTCCTGGAGATTAAAATTCTGCAACATTTCATTAAGAGCACACAGATGCACGTGCTGCTAGACTGTAGAAAATGAAAGGTTTTTATTAGCACTTTTCCCGAGCATGAGAGTGACTTTCATATTGGATTAGTACGGCTAATATTGCCTCTGAATTATCACTTTATGAAAATTTGCTAATGAGATTTGAAATTGCTTAATGAAAATATCCCAGTGCTTCCGAACACCTTCCCTGCTGACCACCTGCTGGAAGCTGGACTGCAGGACCCTGCAGAAGTGGGGAGCGAGCACCTGATGCCAGGAGAGGCAAACTTTGATTTTCTCCCACACTGCAGCATGTAATAACATTCCACATCAAGATCCCCTGAGTTCCACCGTGTCAGCCTTGCTCAGGGCCTCATGCAGTGTGACAGAAGGTGACATGCTGTAATCCAAAGCAATAAGCTCTGAGGAGCCTGTTGCCTCATTAAAGCACTTGTGCAACAAGGCTGGGTGTGCTGTGATCAACATTCCTGGTCTGCTGAGTCCTCCCCTCACTTTGGCCCCACACCTCTCTCCAAGATGCAGTGGCCGGACCGTGCTGCCACCATGTGCCCCCAACAGCCGTGGGCAGTGGGAGCCACTGCTGTATGTGGGGACATGCCCTGCAGACAGGTCCTGGATTTCAAAATAAAAACTAAAACAAACAGACAAAAAAAACCAACCCAGAACCAACAGCAGCAAAAGTTATTCCCTGCGGTTTTCTTTGAACAGCTTCCACTTTGCAGTCTGTTTTCAGTTTTAAGCTTAGCTTGTCCCACTTTGCTTGCTTCCTTGCCCAGAGAAGGCATACCAATGGCTTGGACACTTGCTGTAAGTAGCTGCACCTCTGCATTTGCAAGAGGAAAGATCTTGGAGACATTTACTAGTGCTCAGGAGCACTTTGGGACTAAAAAACCATCCCTACAAATATACAGCCCAGGTCCACAGATTTGCAACAGATCCATTAAAAAGGAGCATTTCTCACTTCTTATAATAATTGCTGAAGGCCATCTGACTCCTCTGGTAAGCAATAAGGCTCCATTTTTTCCATGGTTTCCAGCTGTCACAGTTTTCTACCGGGCCATGAAGACAATGAGAAGGAAAGCTGGAAGTCTTGGTCATAATTCTGCATTCCCTGGCACATTTCTCAGCCGTGGAATTATGCAACAGAGGAATCTGTCCTCGGGTGTCTGCTTTTCTCCTGCCATGTGTCATGGCTTGTATCGCTGCATCCAATGCCCAGTGAAACAAAAAGAGCCCTCACTGTAGGAGGCATTTGGGCTGCTGTTAGCAGAGTGAAGAGCTCTGTGCAGGGAGCAGTGCTGTGCTCCAGGAAGTGCTGAATGCCAGTGTTTATCCAGCAGGAATCTGGAGCATCTGAATTTCTCTTTTGGTTTTTGAGTATTTTATTTATTTATTTATTTATTTATTTATTTATTACTATCTTTTCATCCAAGTCAAAAGCTTACAGGAAAGAGCCACTATGCAGTTTAAAAACAGATTAGTGAGCAGATGTTCATCTAATCCAAGAGCCCACCAGGAATTTTTGTTTATTATTGGATTACATTTAGGCCACAAGAAAGATAAAGCTGCTACTAGAGTGTGCATGTATAATGCATACCAGGGCCATCCTACTGCAGGTTTTAATGGAGAAACCCCTATTTTGGACACATAACCACAATAACACTAATAAGCAACCCTGGGTCTAAAAGAAAGCAGTTCTACTTTCAAACTCAGCTCCTGGTGCCACTTGGATTCTCACCAGCAGAGATTCACCAACACCCCAGACACATCTGATGCCAGCTGGGAGCCATTAGGACTTGTTTCCAAGATTATAGTCCAGGCCATTTTAGATTTACTCTTTGGTTTCTTTTCACATCTCCACAGGTTGGTATGATTTCACAGCACATGTTGGAAAAATATACACCTTGATTTTAGCACTATGCCAAAGGCAGATGGTTAATTGGTTATGTCATTACCTAGTCAATCCCCAGCACAAAAGGCATAAACAAAGTTACATGGATCAATGTTAATAAAATACTAAAACAAGGACTCCCAAACAGTCTACATGTATTGATCAGACATGGAAAACCACAGAATCAAGAAAAACCCCAGCCCCTGAGCCAACTTCAGCATGGCAATTGAGGGACTCCGAGCTCCTCATTCGCATTCACACAAAGGTTTCTGAGGCATCACTCTGGCAACATAAAAATACCTCAAAGGGGATATAAATATTCAATCCTTAAGGTCCATTTACATTGCTAGAGGGGTGTAAAATGGCCTTAGGATAAAAGAGAATTAAGATAATAGATTTTAGGGGCAGAAGGGATCCCTGTGATTACTTCATCTGACCATAGAGTTTTACTCAATAATTCATTTGTTGAGTTGATGTCTTCTGGTAGCGGGAGTGCATCTCAGTAGCACAGGTACTTCCTGCCCAGTGAGCCATAAGGATATTTTGCAATGAATATGCCAAGGCTACACAGTGCAGTGAAGTGCTCTCATGGCATCCAGACATCCCATTTGTAAGAGCTGAGTCCCTTCTGTTTGGGCTAGAGCCCACCAGGTTGAGAGTGTCCAGGCCAACAGTACCACTTGCGCATTTTGGCTGGGGTACAGCATCAGAAGGAGCACCAGGACAGACATCCAGGGAAAGTTTGTAAGAGGAATTCTTTCCTCAACAGTTAAGGGAACTGACTTCACACACATGCAGAAGTCACAGCCTGAAACCAGAGACTGTAGTTATATAAATCCCAGTGTTCTTCTGCTGCTGGTCATGGTCATTGGTGCTGAGAAACAGAGTGCTGAGACACAGCTCCAGAAAAAGTGAGAAGGTGGGAAGACCAGCACCAGGGTGGGTACAATAGTTCCACTCTGAAATACAAGAGGATGCAGTCCCTGACACTGGGGCTCATCTCCCATCCTTCTGGGTAGAAAGTTCACAGGCACAGTGCTGGATCAAGCTCTTTGTGCTCTAGATGACCTAATTTTTAAAAAATTGGGTTCAACATGCAGGCTCTTGCAAAAAACAGATGCTGCAAGTGAGCTGAACAATCTTGGGTAATTAAATTGTAATAAAAAATTTGCTTCATTCATTAACTATGGTAATTGACCAAAAAGCAATAGGACACCTGCTATTTTCAGTATAACTGCCCTGATATAATTCAGGGTGCAATCTCCATGTGGAACAGGTCATTTAAGTTTAACATGGCTTCAGATTACTGTATTACACAGCTCATAAATATGTTCACTTTTTATTTCCAATCACTACTTTTAATAGTTTGACCAAAGCTGAATTCTTAGCCCAGGATTTATAACAAACATCATTTTACCAGATTTCTAAGAGTATTCTCATCTCCTTTTGCCCATTCCTCTAGGACCTATCTAGCATGAAATGTAGTCCCTGTAGATCTTTCAAAGGTCAGTGGGTGCTGCCTCGTATTTTACTTGTTATTTAAATGTGATAATATACAGCCTTATTGTTATTTTTATTTATTATTTACAATGTGTCAATAGATGGAAGTGTCTTCCCTGCAGAGTACTGTCTGACAAACAGATGTACTGGAGATGCAAAAGAACACTTCTATTTTTCCAGTACAGGGCTTTTTTTTTTTTTTTTTAAATCCTGCAAAAGGATTTATTGTCTAACTGTATGGATGTCAATGCTGTGCCAAGTCTGCAGCCCAGTCCAACACGGTTCTTACTGCAGTAATATATTTACCCAAATAACAAGCATTGTGTCAACTGGTTGCAAGGATCCAACCAAACACACGTCTCACAGTTTTAATTTAAGTAGTAATGGAGTATGAATAAGTAACAAGAGAAAAAAATAAGATGGATTCATATAAAGTAATCATTTCAGTCAGGTTTTTACTGTAAAAATTACCCCAGAGCTCCTAAGTCGTATCTTGAGAATTTTAGCTAAGCTGCTTCTTGGCTGAGTTTTCTAAGGGCTCTGCTTATTTTCAATTTCAGCTGTACAACTTGTACAGCACATTGAATGATTTAACCAAGCAGATTTAAAGTTCAGTAGACAGTGTTCTTTGTTAGATTTTAGTCACATACCAAATTCAATAGACTCTGCTGCAGGCGTACGTCAAAATGCCAGGAAGGCATGAGACATTGTTGAATATGTTGGAGTTTATTGTTTAGAAAAAATTAAACTTGGTCTCTCATTCAATCTTTTTAATTAAATAGTCATACTCTAAAGCTCAAGGGACAAAGGAAAAGAGAGAATAAAGGCAGTTGTTCTGTTAAACATAACAGATATTTCTTTATATCTGCACTGAAGAAGTCAGTATATGTCATCTTCCTCAAAAATAAATACAAGCATTTTGGGTAAATGTGTTCCAAGCAATGAATTACCATCACTACTACTAGCTATTACCTACATAAGATCATTAACAAACAAACAGCTTTCCTGCATAAATAGAGCTTTGTTTGTTTCTGCATAAGAACTGCCATCATATTCTCTGCTGGTGAGTTTTGGAAAACAAGTCTTAGATCCCTCTGTAAAGATCTCACACAAAAACTGAACAGCCATATGTGATAGCTAGCTAGAAATCAAGTCATTTTTCTGCTCCCTGTCTGCAAATTTGTCCTTAAATATGAACACTGAGCAGACTGTATGCTAAATCCCAGGCATGAGCATTAAATTGCTTAAGCCCAGAGAACTGCCAGGATTCTGCCGAGCCTCCCATTTCAAGGAATGCGCTCAAAGGCCACTATTAATAGTCTGACCACAAACCCAACCGCTGGATTCGGAGTGGGAACACTTGAAAAGTGCTCCAAGTGTGGGCAACCACACCACAGAGAACCAGCATCCTTTAACTCTGTCGCCCCTGCACCACTGGAAGGATGTTCACTCTGCAGGGGTCACGGTGGGGAGCAGGCTGCTCACCAGCACAGTTATGGCTTTGCTTTGCTAAACCATCAAAGCAAGATTCTCATTTCAGGCTGTCCATGGGGTATGGTCCTTTCTGCTCCCTGCCGTGTTTGCCCAGTAACACGTGTCACCAGCCAGCATTAAAAATAATGATGGCTCTGGCTGCTCTCTGCCTTTGATGGTATGATCGTCAAAATAACAACAGAAACGATAAATCTCTTTTATCCTAGTTAATGCTTAATTGTGTGACAGAAGTGCTTAATTCCTGCAAATGTAATGAGAATGGGAAGTGGTACAAATTCTAAGCCATTGAATTACAATCTTTAAATTGTAATCCTGTTTTCTTCCTTGCAGACTAATTCACAGTAACTTGCAGCAAATCAATCAGTAACTCTTTAGATTGGGCTTCTTAATATTCATATTCTCAATTATCTATTTAATGTGGGTAGAGATAGTTCATTATTTCTCTTTACTCCAAATATTTTCAAATGCAAAGTGAAGTCTTACAAGGTTACACGACTAAAATATGCAGTATTTTTTTACACCAACCTGCCCGGTCAGGAAAGTCACCCGATTAGTGGCAATCAAACAGCAGCCGTGGACTTACAGGCAGGAGCCTCCATCTGTCGCCTCTGAAACTGAAAATTCCTTGGCCAGTTTGGCAGAGCAGGTCAATGCTGAGTGTACTCATCTTTGGTAGTATTCGAACAATAAAAAACCGAAATACTTCTAATGTATCTACAGTTTGAGAAAGAAAGAAAATTAGTAATTACTGCTCAGTGCTTGGCAGTTAGGCTTAGGGCTTGGAAAAGACTAACTGAACCCAATATAGTAAATTTTCCCACTTACTTGTCTTCCCAATCTCATGGATTTTGCCTACAGGGTTTGTTCATGAAACTAAGCTTTACCTCCCCCATTCTGAAACTTTCCAAAGCCAGAGTAACCTTTGCAGTGCTTTTAAAATTAGTCCATTTAACATAAGACTTAAAAGTAGGGGTTGCAAAGTTTTACCCAGCCTGGTCTCCAGTGTCCAAAATGAGCTGATCTGGGATGAGGGTGAGTGCAAGACACACACAACATTGTATTTTTCCAGTCTCCATCCAGTTTTGTCAGGAGGATTCCCAAACCAGAAATGATGTCTGTATTGAAGAAACCTGAATGGATTTTCCTTGATGGTTTTGACCTTTCCACTCTTTGAATGCTCATAAACTTTCAGCATACTGACAGCAGAAGTCTGATCAGTTGAATATTCTGCAAGAGGGGATGGGATGGCTGGTACAGGTGCTGTACAGAAAAGGAGTGCAAGGGATTTAACCTTTTGCATGAATATCTCAAAACAGGTATTTAGCTGAGAGTACAGTAGCTATGTGGCAGTTTTATTCTTTTTTTTTAAGCAGAAGTTAACTTTTTTATTTAGTTGAACAGGCTTGAAGTAAATTCTACCAACTTTCATTTTCAAAATACAATAGCCAATAATCACTTACAATCCAGGTGCTTGTGAGGTGTTCAAGAACCTTTTAAAATGTAAAATAACATGATTCTCTGACAAATAGAAAGGAAATCATTTTCAATCTAAAAGCAGTTGGAAAATTCATGATGTGTACTCATTAAAAGTGCCTTCAAGATATCAAGACAGGCTTTCTCTGTAAATGCCAGATGAATAAGAATGGTATGTAGCAGCTATGATGTACAAAACGCTTCAATGAACACAGTTGGTTTTGGTTTATGCTGCTGGGTTGGCTTTTTTTTAATCAAATCTGTATTGCTTAAGAGTTGTATATGTACCAAAAGTAGGAAAGGAGTAGCGTAGAAAATCTAATCCCACATCTGTGTAAAGATGGGAAAACCAGCAATATTGATGTTGCTTTGTAACCAAATATTGGGACAGTGAAGGCAACACCTTTTTTTAAAATTACTAGCTGCTTAAATGCCCAAGTGTGGAAAGCAAGACATTTCACTCTCTCTACAAGGAGAAACAGTATTGACTCTTTCAGCACCAACTGAACCCCCAAATTTTGTCCAACATCTGCACTGCTCACAATCATTCATATGGAGCTGCAAAGGTGAACGGGGCAGTGTTGGGCTCTGAGTCAAACAGCCTTCACCTTGCTGCCAGCAGGAATATAAGCACAGCTCTGCAGTATAATAATTCTTTTACTTTATAAAAGTACCAAAGCTGCTCTGTCAAGATTTGGTCCAGTAGCTCAAAAGCCACTGTGAGCTTTACAATGGATTTCAAGAGGTGATGACTAAAATCAGTGATACTAAACAAAATCAGTGATCACCTAAAATCCATGATATTAAACAAAATGTATGGGATGGGAATTCTACATATGATATTGTAAGGGGTTAATTACTTTTTATTCAAGTGCCATTAAATTCACAAAGGGATCATCTATCTGCTTTGTTCCAAGGACTCAGTTTCTTACAGCACTTGACCAGCAAATCTAAGTCACAGCAATATTTGTCTTGAGCTGCAGATGATCAGCCTCTCACCCTCTGCTTTTCCACACAGGAAACCCAGGAGGATGTTTTGAAGAAACAGGTGCAGTTATCAACATTTAAACGTCACAGATGTTAATTAATCACCAAGAATAATAGTGACCTGGTTCAGCTTTTCGTGAAGTCACCTATTTATTCTGCTGCTTCAGTTTTAACAAAAACCTGTGCAACAATCTTTTCTTCTTACTCCACTTTTATAGAGTGAAATCCTTAATAGAACTGAAACACAAAATAAAATCAAAACATCAATCCTTTGGGATGCCTCGTTATTTCTATTTTCAAGGTCTGGAGAAAGAAGAGATGGATTATGAGCAGTTACAGGCTCTTCTACTGTTCCTAAATCTTAATTATGTTTTATACTCTGCAACATACTTCATAAGAAGCTTAACTTTGAGCTTAAGAGCCATTGAATCCAAGGAGAAGAAGGCAAAGTGTAAGAATGCTGGTAACCAGAAATGGTCTCTTGGCAGGCCACAGGTATCATCAGCTTATCTCCAGGTTGACAGAGGCCATTGACACCTGTGGGAGATTTAAAATAGTTTGATTTACCTGGGCTTTTACTGGTGTTTATTTTTCTGTTGTTTAATTTTTCTGTAATAAAAATGCATTGAATTTAAGCAGATTTTTACATCTGAACATGCATGCTGAATCATTATGGTCCAACTGCCAGTAGGCCTGAAGATGTGTTTTTGCTCTGGATCTTCCAGTGAAGGTGTTTGAAGGCAGAAGAATCACAGTATCATAGAATCATAGAATGGTATGGGTTGGAAGGGACCTTAAAGATCATCTCAACTAGTTCCAATCTTCCTGCCACAGGTACGGACCCATTCCACAAAGACCACACTGGTCAAAGCCCCATCCGACCTGGCCTTGAAACACTCCCAGGGATGGGGCATCCATAATTCTGATTTCCTCTTGCCTGGTGCAGCCAGCAGCCAAAGTGCCCTTGATCCTCAGCAGGGCCTGCACGAGCCCACAGAGCCCCATATCACAGGGAAGGCTCCCTCCTGTCTCAGGGGTTTTCTGTGATGATCCTGAAAGTCGCTTTACCACTGATGTTGCCTGGCTGAGACCGGCTGGCTGTTGAGAACAAGCAGCAGACTAATGACATGGCCTCCAGTCTGCATAAAAATGAGAGTCCTGAACGAGTGGCAACAAGCAGAAAGCAACATTTGCCCTCAAGAACAAGGCTTGGACAGTGCCTGTATGTGCACTGCGCCCTGCAGGACTCTGCAAACCTGTCATGTTATTCCCAGTTGCCTGTTATGAGCAAGAAATACAATTCTGGAGGAATTTTTGCTACACATGAAAGCTCACACAGTTTGTAATTTTGAGAGTGTTGTCTTTGGGGTTTTTTGTGGTTTTGTGTTTTGTTTGATTGGTTGGCTTTGGGTTGGGGGTGTTTTTGGTTTTGTATTTTGTTTTGTTCTGTTTTTCCTGATACTCTCAACCTGAGTGCTATTTTATTTTTTCATTGTAAGGGTTTTTGACTTATTCAACTTTTTCTGTGCTTTCTGTGAAATGCTTCTTGTTGGCTGAACAAGATGATGCTGATACAGAGTGCTCATGTACCCTTGCATTTCCTTGGCTCCCAGATATTGACTGGAGATCTATGTAATTAAAACCATGCTTCCCCACATGAATGCCCATTTGTTTGAGTAGGCCAGCAACTGCTCCTTGTTAGTGTTTCTTAAGGGTGCAAATTATCCCAGAATACATAGTATATGTAGTTTGTCTCAATTTATGTGGATGACAATTATCTTGTCGTCTCCTTTTCTTTTATTCTGTTTCCTTTAGCAACAGAGGGCAGGGCTTGTGCAGTGCCCACCTCCCACCTGGAAGCACCTGAAATCACCCTACTCTGGAGCCAGGCTCCCACAAGGATTGTGTAACTTTCCAAACAGGTGACCTTCCTCTGCTGCTCAGGTTTCTGGTATCTCAGTCCATCTGTTTTGTTTGGTCCTCTTGTGCTCCTGGCTCCCTTGGAATGGCCCTGGAGAACTGAGTTAATACCCAAGATAAAAAAGATAAGGCCAACAGTCTTGCCAATGTGGATGGAAAGGATTTGAAATCACCTTTACCACTTTTGTTAACCAAAACTCCTGTCCAGCTAGGAACACTACTAGCATTGTACATTTTTTACAAATAAGGTACCTCATACTGGCAATAGCTTTTACAAATATAATTGCACCTTAGTTGTATAAAATAAAATGTAATGCGAAACTTGTACTTTCCAATTACACAATAGTAATTGTGAATAATTTCACAAAATCTCTGGCCTTTTTAATGGCTATTTGTAACTCTGAGCTTGTGCACACTACATAAATACCATCTGTAGAGAATGGAAGACAACTTCTGTTGGAGCACAGATATATAAAAGTGTATCATCAACTTTTCAGTGAGCATCCAGTTAAACAGCTATTACCTGTACCTTCTAAACTGTATCGATTCAGCAACTTACCGTTTGGATTCACACTCCTGCTTTATTGCATCCAAGCTTACAGACCTCCTTTACTGTCTGTTTATTGCCAGAACATTTATGCAGATGCCCCAAATCCCTGCAGCACGTCCATCCCATCCTCCCTGGGCTCCATCCGGCACGTGCACCCTCACATCCTGCCCCAGCCCCTCCATGTGCAGCCTGATTATGCACCAGCAGTTGACACAGAGCAGTGGTTTCCAAATTCTTGCTGTGAAAAGCTTTTGAGGTGTTTCAGTAGAAGGCTGCTGGTTGTGAATATGAAAGCAGGGGCTTTCCCCTGTGCAGAGGCCCCTTCTTAAGTATAAAGTACAAACAATGAAAATGAAAAGCAATAAAAAAAGAAAGATCTGGGCTTTGAATGCTTCTTAGGGTCAAGCACTAAACCCTCTTTTGACAGCTACACAACCCACACTTGTTCTCCTCAAGAGAATTTGACCTCAAGTAAGGAATTGAACAAAGTGCATATTTTTTCTACAGTGGACAAATATGTTGTTCTAAAGCAACAAACTGCAGATAAAATATACAGATAATGATAGGGGAAAACCCCCACACTATCTAAAATGAAACTCCACTATAATTTATGCACATTTTAAAAAAAGAAAAAAGGTTTTTTTTTATTTCATTGACTTTGTATTGTATGACAGAAGCTTATTTAAGCATTATATTTCTCCTCAGTTATTGATTAACCAAAGTCAAATAACATTATCATTTTGCTTAATGCATTTAAAGCACAAATATTTTCCCAGATGCTCTGCACAGGCACTTTGCAGATTTCAGTGGAAGTTGTTTACATGCTGAAACATTGAGCCTGGATAGAAACACTTTGCTGTGATAGCAACACACACCCAACAGTTTTCATTTTCTCAATTCAGAAGGAAAATTACTGTTCCTCCCTCTCCTTCAAATTCTCTTTCTCCAAGAAATATTCCTACGTCATTGGAAAAAATTACAAGCGTGCTCATAATGGCTGCATTTCTCTGTCCATTTTCAGCTAAGCCCTGGTCTAAAGTATCCTGAAATAATTTGGATTATTTTTACTGGCTTCAAGGGCTCTTATTTAGCCCTGACTCCTGCGCAGAGCTCGTTTTAATTTTCCATAGGTGCAGTGCTCAGTGTGCTGCTGCAAGCGGGGCCCGCTGGCACCGGGAGATCTCCTGCCCCACCAGAGGCTGCAGTCACACCCAATGGCCATGGGGACAAGGGGATGCAGTGGCCCACGATGGGCTGCTCTGCTCCCTTTGAAATTATCAGTTATACCTGGCTTTGACTTTTAACATCAAAGTGACATGGAAAGAGATAAACACGGAGCCCGTGCTCACCCACATCCCGCTGTGCCTGGCGGCACTGGCACCAGCACCCATTCCCAGTGGGAGCTGCCTGCTGTGCAGCTGAACAGGCAGGGATGCAGAATTCTGCATCAGTTCTTTTTTTTTTTTTTTTTTTCTGATCAGCAGCTTTGAAAATGGAAATAAATAATCAGAACAAACTCCACCTTCAGTTTAAAGCCAAGTACAGCTACAGGAAAGATCAACAGAAATGAATGTGAAAGTATCACAATTTTTGTTCAAGGATGTTTAATTTGTCCAAGCCTGCTAGCAAGTTCTGGTCATTTTCTGAAGTGAAGGATAACTTCATTTGCCTCGGGTTAAAGGAGAAAAGGAAGGGAAAAAGAGAGATTGCCCAGCCTTTACAGAAACACAAGTATCTAAACTGACACTCAGAATTGTATGTATCTCACCATGGGCTCAAGATTTGCTGTAATACACTTGTCTGCTGTAATTGACTAAAACTCTTATAGATTTATCTGCCACCATTCTAGAAGGGAGAAAGTGTGTTTACACAAGGATGATAATTATCACTAGCTTCACCTATATTCTGTCAGTGCCAAGGCATGCTAAGCAGTAACCAAACCCTTTGGCAGTCCATGAGTAAAAGCACCTAACATGTTAACCCCAAAATCCCCAAATGCATGCCTAGATTTATGTATATTTTAGACATTTGCCACATACAATTAAGTGCACCCATCTGGACATCTTTTTAGTAAAACAAATACATGTTGTGTATGTGCACAATATATTAATTTCCTTGTGACCCACAGGAACAGGAGGAACACAAAGGGGGGTTGAAAGAGGAGAAGTTCTTCAGGACAAGCTTTCCACAGGTGGTGAGCAGATAGGAGCAGTGTGCAAGATTTCATTTATTTTATATATATATATACACATATACACACACATCAGGGCAGCAGTGATAACCCCCTGATCAACAGTCCATAAAGAAGAATTTTCCAAAGTGAGTTCTGATTTCCAGACACTAAATATTCTTCACTTCCAAAATTAGGAAGAGGAAAGTAAGAAATGGTACAGCTACTTACAATTTGTTTAAATGTAAGGGTCAATTCTTATGATTCCTGGAACATCGAAACCAATTCCAAGATAAAGTACCTTTAACTGCCAGCAAGAAAATTGTAATACAAGGAATTTATTATTTATGTACGTTGTGCTAATGCAATGTATATGTTAGTTATCAGTACAGTAAGGGCTATAGCACTAAAATAAACCCGCAGTAACTACACCCTTTAGGTTTCACAAATATTGTCAGCAGGTACCCTGGCACTTTGTTTGCCTGCATTTACTTCTCTGTTTTGTAAATACAAATATTTGGTTAAGGCATCTGCTCAGTCAAGAGCTGTGACTGCTGATCCAGGTAGAAGTTTTCAGAACTGTGCACAATAGAATCCCTTCTAAATATCTGCAGATACAATTCACCATCAGGTGGGTAATTCTTTACTGATTTGTGATGATTCAGTCATTGAAACAGCACAAGGTTAGATACCTGTACTTGAAAATTAGAACTGTGACTTTTTTTGACTAGAATTTAATAAAAGAAAATGCAGAAAATATAACACTACTTTTAGGTTCCGATTACTATTATAAACACTTGGATCTGTTTGGAAATCAAATACAATGTTTTGCAATTAGACCCCTGATCTATGAAAGCACTTGAGCAACTGTATAACAGAGCATATGAGTAGTCACTTCAATGAAATTAGTACTTTTATACATGAATTACCAGCTCATTTTAAATTATTTTCTGGATCAAAGCCTCTCTTTTACAATTAGAGCAGCAGAGTTACAATGATGTAGCAACTAAGTGCATCATAAAGATATTCCTGGAGAGGAAAGAGAATAAATGATACCTGGAAGAAGTGTCCATATAACTGCAGGACAAGTGTAATTATCCCTTCAATGTTTTTAACATAGAAGATTAAAAAAAAAATTGATTTCAAACCTTCTAAGAAAACTCTCCACTATTTTGGTTTGTTTACGGGCTGAAGATGTTAATGCTCCAAGAACTTGGACAAAACCTGCTGTTTAAAATAGCACTTCTGGTTTTTAACTGAGGTAAACAGAATGCATTCTAAATCTCCAATGTAGGCTATTGAAGTGTCACAGGAGCTCGTTCAAAGCAATACATTCACTTCTCAAAGATTTTTGTATTATAATCGAAAATTCTCTCCCTCTGATGCACCTGAGAAGCATTAACTTCTTGGTGACTTTAAGAACCAAATCCTTTAATACAAACCTAGCTTTTCCCACAGGCACTTGAAAATATTTAGCATTTTTTCAGTTGGATGCAATTTTCATAATAAAGTAGCTCACTTGGCTACCTGACACCACAGACAAAGACGCCGAGTGAGCAGCTCCTGCCAACTTAGAGCATGATCACAACCCTCAGTTACATATTAAGTAGGCTTTGAAACATCCAATTGCTGTAACAATGCAAGTAATTTATGTATTATTTATTCTTGTTATATTTTTTTTCATTATTCATAGCACATGTACTTTCTTCTGTAACATCCAGGCACAAGCCCTTCATATCCCATGTCTTTCAGTCAGCCTTAGCAAAGCATACAACAGTTCTTACGTTTATGTAACATTTAAATTCCACCTCTCTGACTAGTTTTAGGTTACCAAAGCAGTCCTTTGGTACTATTCTGAATGGCAATGGATGCTGCTCCCTACATTTGTTTAAATTTCACTGGCAAACCCCACAGAAATGTATGGGAATGACACTTTTTTTTTTTCTGTGACAAAATACTCAGCCCAAATCTATCAAATCAGAAATGTTCATGGTTAATTGCATTTCTACCAGTTTCAAGGGTACAATTGTAAACCTACAGTATATTTTGTCAAATCAAACCCTACAATGGTTTACTTCCATCCACTTAGCCTCTTAATGCAGGCTAACACTGCATATTCTTGTGGCAGCAAACCCTAAAGTGTACCAGGAGACTCCAGTGATAGATTACATGTACATGCTGTGTCATATCCAATTAACTCAAATTGACTGTGTACTGCATTATGCTGTTAGTGCATGGAAGATCAATAAATATGGAGAAAATCCAACGAGGCGCTCTCCATTCCCATCCAATTCTAGTAGGTCTGAGACAGATCATGCTCCTATGATGTGTGTGCTGCTGCTGAAGAGGGCAGGTGGTGCATAGACACCATTCAAACTTGGCCTATTCAATCTAAACTCCTCTAACTCGCCATTCATGCATAGCAAAACACCATCTGGTCCTATTTTGCCTCCAGCAATCACAGCTGACCAAAAACGATAATAACAGCTGTTGCAAAACAAAAGCCAAACAAAGGGGGGAGGGAAAGGTTAGAATGCAGTCCAGTGCTGCAAAATACTCCATGAAGTGAGAAATGGAAAAGGAGCCATTCAAATAGGAATCCCCATTGAAAAGAGTCAGTGCAAGACTTGTGGTTAAACTTGAGATATTTAATCCATCTGTCCTGCAAACCACAATGGTCAGGTGATAATATAAAATTGAGATTATGTTGCACAGAGGTATTTAAAGGCTTTGTTCTCCAAGTTAGAAACTAATGACCCTGTGTCAGCTAAAAATTAAACCTCCTTATGTTCTTTCATCATGTGTCAACCTGGGTTAATGTGAAAGTAGAATGTGGTTAACCGAGGTGATAAAGCATCTGAAACCTTGGGAAAAGAAGGGAGCAGTTAAGTGCTTGTAAATGCTATGAAGAAAAACATTCTTTAAAACCATGCATGACACTGAAACCATACAGATTATTGCATTTTTCTTGTATAAATTGCATATCAAGCGATTTAAACTAACAGTTTTATTTATGACCTATGATAGCACAGTTATTCACTTAGACTTAAGGAACATGAACACAAACTTGCACAGTTTGAAACACAAGATGTTCTGCAATATGCTATTGTGGGTAATGCAAAATATAATTTTGTGGCAAGCAGAGGGATGCTCCAGTTTTTCAAGATTCAAATTTTGATATTTAAAATGTACAGTCCTGCTTGATGATTAATCTTCCTTTTTTTTTTTTTTAGCTGCAGTAATTAAAACTATTTTTCCTGGAATTGAACATCAGTAGTTCAGCAGCTCTTAATCAAATGTGATAAAACCCAGGATTTATGAAACCATTTAATGAGTATAATAACACCTGCTTCTCGCTGCAAATAGTTGAAAACAGACTTCAGTTGTAATTAACTCTTATCATTTGTGACATTTTTCCAACGATACTTCATAGGACTTCAAAATGACAATTATAGAACTAATACACAATTACTGTCACATGCAGTTTAGCAATTATTTCTGAAGACATTTGTCTAAAGGTTTCAAAAACAACTATAAAATGGTTTCCTTTGTTATGTAACATTGGTTAAAACTGACACATACAAAATCTCTCCCAACCAGCCTCTGTCGTGCCACTTCTAATGCAGACAGGCTTCCTTGCACTTGGAATAAACACCCTCCATCCCAGGCATTATTAGATATCATGCTATGGCTATTATGAGCATGGGTAGCTGTCAACTAACACCTATTATGAAAAGCTTCAATTTATACATGATTTTTTCTGCTCCAAGAAATCTATAAATTTATAATTAGAATCTCTTGCTGTTCAATATTTATACATAATAAACAGAGTACCTGAGGATGATGAAATATTGAAAGCTGAATTCATTATGAAGAAACTCACATGGTACAGTACCTCTTCCCTCACGTCTGGCTGCAACTTTTTTGGGATCTCGATTCCATTATTTTTGGGTTGTGGTCTGAGCATGGTAGCCATGCCTCAAACAGGATTAGGATTCTGCTCAGGCTTGACACTTGCTGCTTTTAATTTTCATTTTATCATAAGCAGTTTAAGATTGTTGCCAGTGGTAATTTGCAATTTTTATCAAGACCTCTTCATTATAGCTTCTGACAGGACAGATGCTGTAATTAATCATGCCAGACAACTGGGGATAGTGGTCAGACTGCACTCGCAGCACAGATACTGCAGGCAAAGAAGGGAAATAAGAAAATAAAGGCTCTCTCCTTTCTGTTCAGAGCAAAAATATATGAACAGCACTAATAACCTGACAACACACTGGACGTTAATGTTTCCAAACCCTTCAGATGAAAGACCTGCCCCCTCCATCCACCCCACTCCATCACGTTCTACCTTAACGAGAAAATAAAAGTCAGACAGCTCAGGACCAGCCCAAGACAAGAGCTGGAGGCTTACAGAGGGAAGCCCACAGCAGCATCTGCATTTACATCTGAAACTCTCAGATACAAAGAAACCCAGAGTTTGTGCTGATCTGCATTTCTGAACATCACTGCTGAGAGACAGGTTCACTTCCCTGTTCCTGCAGATCATCAGCACAGGGCACCATGACTGTTCTGTGACTCCACCACTTGCTTTCTCTCTCTGAAGTCACAGACATCTCAGAGAAGCTGCCCACAACTCTTCAGCAGAGACTCTTGGAGGGTACAAGAGCCAAGTGCTTGCTCTCTTTCCATTGGCACCTGTTCACCCAGAATGTTTGATAAAAATCCAAAGGAGTTAAAAATAAGTCCAAGAAAGCATTTGCAGAAGGAAACACTTCTGGTTTCTCTATCAAAGACTTACAGCTCATCAGTTTTACTGAAATGTGTTTATTCTATAGCAAGATAAAAGCATTTATTTTAGATAAGCAAAATACAAACAACTTAATTGCTGCTATCATAACTCATAAAAAAGTATAAAACAGCATAAAAACACAATAAGCAATGTAGCAATTAATAATTCATGTTACCAGTGTTTACATTAAAGCCTCATTTATGAAAACTTTACAACACATGATATGAAAACTTACAACTTTTAAAGAAAATATTTACATTGATTATTCAGTTGTGGAGTTTCATTTAAATATTCTACTGGTTTTACAGCGTATTAATAACTTGCATTTCTCATCTTAGCTTTCTGTAATAACAGTTTTATTTAAGTGCATTTCCCTTTTAAAAATACAGTGTATTAAATCTGAAACTCATCACTTCGACACAGAATATAATATTCACATTTGTTCTGTAATTGGAATTAACGTAA
Organism: Acrocephalus scirpaceus scirpaceus; assembly: GCA_910950805.1. Taxonomy (NCBI): domain Eukaryota; kingdom Metazoa; phylum Chordata; class Aves; order Passeriformes; family Sylviidae; genus Acrocephalus; species Acrocephalus scirpaceus. The sequence continues at coordinate 11,510,395 of OU383783.1, read as the reverse complement.
GAGGGTAAATGTCCATATATATTTTCTTAAGAACTATGGCAGGTTTATTTGGAGAAATGAAGTGAAAAGTTGGGTCAAACATTTAAGTCCAGTTACTTGCATTTGTTTTTCTGAAGACATTTAGGAGAGAAAAAAAAAATAAGAGCTTTGGCAAAAATCTGTGATTTACTCTATTTTTTCATGACAAAAAATGCCATCAACTAACTCATGTCATACAAGTATGATTGTATGAAATCCAATCATAATTTTACAGGTAGTTACAACTGTGCTTTAAGGGCGTCATGAGTTCATACTGCCTTGAAGTGCATTATTCACTTTTAGAGAAAGAAAGGTTATAGCATATAACTCTGAAAGGCCATTTTGCAGTCATAAGGTCCAGGTATTTATTAGGCCAGTTGATTCACATATTGTAGGTAAAGCTTAAATAAATTAAAAAGGCATCACATGAAAAAGAGAACAGCATTTTTTCTTTTAAACAAAATGATTTATAGTCAGCTAAAAGATGATACACAGCTACATTGTAGTTCTTTATTGCCTATCTAATAGACACTTTAGAGGATCATTTGATCTGTTATGCATCCCTGCATAACTACCATCAACAATTTACAGTTTTCAGCCAAACATGGTTTACCCCTACCCCCTCCATCAACACAAAGCCATGTTGCAAGATCGTTTATCTTCAGAAAATACTGACCTGTGATAATACTTGAGTCTGTGTCTGAGACTGTATTTGTGACTGGTGCTGCTGAGGTGCTGGCTGAGGGCTCCCAATGGCAGGGATGGGAGAAGTGATCTGCGGGGCTCCTGGAGAATGCTGCTGAGGAGAAGGCTGTGACTGGTGTTGCATATGCTGCATTTGCTGCTGCTGCATTTGCTGAAGCTGTATGTGCTGCAGTTGCTGTTGCATTTGCTGTTGATTAATCTGCTGCTGAAGATGCTGCTGCTGCTGCAAATGTTGCTGCATGTGGTGCTGAAAATGCTGCTGCTGCATTTGCTGTTGTATTTGCTGATGCATTTGATGTTGATGTAGTTGCTGCTGTTGCATCTGCTGCATCTGCTGCTGCTGGAGCTGCTGCATCTGGTGCTGCTGGCTTTGCATGGAGGGACTGACTTGAGACGAGGACGGCGTTGGCACCATGTTTGTGCCCATAGAGCTTATCAAGGGAGCTGCAATGTTTGTCGGCATGTTTGGTGCAATGGTGACAGAAGCTACAATCTGATTCATTGGCAGTCTCATGGTCAGGGGTTTTGGAGCAATGGCTCTGGAAAGGGGTTGTTGAAGAGTTTGGGGAGACGCTGGTACCGTCGCATGTTGAGAAAGAGAACTATTCAGAATGAGGGAGGAAGACAAATTTGTGGATGCCAGTGTTTGCTGAACAGAACGAATTGTCTGGGCCTCAGCAGATTCTGCAGCAGCCTGTGTTTGGAAGAGAAATTAATTGTCTTTTCAACAGAAAAAACATTGTCACTGTTTACATGGTAATAAAAGTAACAGCTACTCAGAGACCTTTGCCATGTTTTGTTTTCTATCAGAAAAAATCAATCTGCAGCCTGAAAACAATCACTGATCACCAACACATTGTATCACCTCTTTATTGGCTTCCCTATATGGTACCTCCAGGTCTTACTTGGACAAAAACTAACCTGTGCCCTTGATCAACACCAGAAAGTCACAGATGTCACATACATTTTGTCGCTGAAAGAGCTAGAACAGGCCCAACATATTTATATGTTTTTTAAAAAACCCTGCTCTTTGGGAGTCAGCAGCACACACTCCCCACCCCATGAGTTATCAACCAACGAGCAATTAACTGACACTCTTTAGACATTTACCTGAGAATGTAATAAATTGTGCTGCACAAGTGTCCATCCCCTCCCTACCCTCAGCAACCTCAGGTGAAAAGGTCTTAATTTAGAGGAGGTGAGATACAATGACTTTTGAGTCATTTCCACCTGCAATCTACCCAGAGGCTACTTGGCAGTCCTGGTCCCATGGACTTGGGGAAAAAAAAAATTATTTCGGATGGTTTTGAAAAGAGAACTTAAGATTCACAAAATAATATCCCTCAAAGGCATTTAGAATTCCTGCTGCTCTTGAACTTAGCATTGTGATACTAAAGGCTTTTAAAATACAATCTAAGTCCCAGAAGCAACAAAAAAACACAGCTTCTTAAGACAAGAAATCTTCCAGCTTTCAAAAACGTATATAATTTTTGATATTAATCATTACTTAAAATACACAGCAACCTTCCATATGATTTGCTAATGTTCTGCAGTTGTACATTCAAATAAATATTCCCAGGAGTTAAGATATCATCCTCTCTGGCTTTCTTGTGATTGAATATTTTTTTAATTGATCTTTATAAAATATTATTAGATAAGTAACCACCTTGGTAATCTTTTATCCATATTTTAGATGTCTATAAGCACATTTCCATCTATGATATTCAGATACAACAGAACTACAACCTGCATAGTGCTGCCGTCTAGAAAGGTAAATTCTCAAGTAAGACAGCAAAGCTTTGTTTTCTTCACAGGTTTATTTTAACCCAGGATCCACTAAAATACTCCATGTGGCTCACTGCCAGCTAGTGCATTTTTTAGTACTCTCCAAATTCAGAGCCACTACACATTTCTTTCCCCTCACCTGCAAGAATACTTAAGCTTCGTCACACAACAACTGCTCTCCAACTCCACGCAAAGCAAGCCTGTCCTTTGAGAAGCAGCAATTGAGGAAAAACAAACCTCTGCAAACAGCTTGCAAATATTAATGTCAGAAGGTCAGTATATTTTTCATGACTGAATTTTATTTGTGTAGTGAAGTGCATTACTTTGCTTCGGCAGCTCAAGAAAGATGTACAATTACAAAGATGTTTTCTGGTAATCATTAGTATGCCAGTAGAGAGATGAAATTATTTTTGCAGAGACTAAGCAGGGTTCAAGCAGCAGCACAACATCTTGTAGAGCTGTATTACAGAAATCTTAGGATTCTATTTCTATTGTGCATAACATCCCCACCTTGGCCCAAATATTTCAATATCATTGGTAAAAACTCATTTGCATTACATAGAAGGCATTATTAGTCTTACCTTAGAAACAAGGCTTGCTCTGTAGGCAGCAAGTGCCTTTAGGTATTCTTTTTTGGCAGCTTCAGTTTTTCTTTTATATACCTATTAAAAGAGACCACAATTTCACCAACTTCAACTATTAAGATGTTTTTGCCAAAATGCTCTCAAAATCACTTGCAAAGAAACAAAAAAAGATAGACTGAACCCCCTGAAAACATTTTACTGTTAGATGCTCTTTTTTTTTCTTGAAAGTTCTAAATATTCTTGCAGGTGGTTACAGGCTTTCAGGTCTACTAGCACTACAATTTTTGTTGATTATCAGGAATAACAAAAGGCTGCTATTTGACCTCTGAGCAGCCAATTGATTGACAGGACTACCTATGCACTCTTTCCTTCCCCAGAAAACAGTATTTTATTGACTCCAAGTAGCAGGGATATTAGAACATTGAGTACTTCAGATGCCAAAATGTATCAGCAGTAGTCTAGAATGGCAAAATAAACCGGTGCATTTTTTCTTTTCAAAACAAATATTAGAACCATATATAAAAAAATCTGTAGCCCTTTAAAAAAGGTGGATCAAAGAGCTTGGATTTGCCCCAAAGCCAACAGGAGAGAATCCCATTGAGTTAAACAGGAACAGTTAGCAAAAATGACTAAATCTCTGTTTTTAATCATCAGTAAATTTAAAGTTCTCTTTAAATCATGTTCATTATCATCTGTTAGATCAGACTAGAAGTTTCTAAATGTATTTCAGAAACAAGTACCATTCATCTCTTGCCAAAAGGTGTCCTATCTGGGAATCTGTTCTCCCATATTATATTCTATTAACTGTTACTGCGAACAGACAAAGGGGTTTTTTTAATCCCACTTCAATCCATGTGCAGCAGTTCCATGTGTATAGGAAGAAGAATAACCCTCAAGGAAGTACAAAACTCATCACTCTGTACCAAGCTGGAGTTGGAGATAGCATTTCACACACAACGCCATGATGAGATTCACAGGATTGGCTTCAAAGGTTAGAAATCAACATGCTTTGTAACAAATTCATAAGGCAGATCAAAGGAAATGCTAAATATTCTGTACCTTCCTCTTTTCTAACTTATTAATAGGAAACAACAGCTTTGAAATAGGAATCATCAAAAGATGGTTTTAAGAGGACTCTAGGACATTATAACCTGAGCTCTTCTACAAACTGCCCTTTAAAATTTAAAGACAAATACAGTCATTTAAGACTACCTGTTGGCTCTTACAAAAAAATAACTTCTAGATGCCAGGTCTTCAACAAGTTCAAAACTCAGTGTAGCTCTACAGAGGTAGAGTTCCACATCAGCAAGTAGCATGGTCCACTCAGAGCAGAGGTAGTAGGATTTTTTTACAAGAATTACTATATTACTTCTTGTGAGACAACCCTGCACCAATTTACCTGTTTTTGTTCTTCTCCTAAACTATCCCACATAGATGCCACTATTTTTGAAACATCTCCAAACGTAGCATTCGGGTTCTGTCCTTTAATTGCAGCTTGTGTGTCCCTGAAGAAGAGGGCATATGCTGACACTGGCTTTTGTGGCTCATTTGGGTCTTTCTTTTTCTTCTTCTTTGGAGTCTTGGGCTTCTTGCCAGAATCTGGGGCAGCTCTTTTTTCTCCAGTAGCCTAAGAAACAGTAAGAACAAGACCAGTCAATAAATGCATGAAATAAGTCAGATAAATTGCAAAAAATTATTGACAGTCAGTTGTATTATATGGATAAAGCTATCATGTAGGCAACACTTGGCAAATTCCTGTTGTTCCTTTCTCTCTACCAAATAGTATTCAATCTAATTGCATCTACTGGAACTAAATGCATAAGTAGTTACTACTCATTTTAAGCATGGGTCTGAGAATCACATCTTAACGAGCTTGATCTGAAAAAGCACACCCCAATGCTAATTTAAAAAAAACTAAGAAAAAATAAGATTTAGTTCATAACATATTTTGAAGAGGCCATTTATGTTTTTCCATTAAGATACAATCTCAGCAGTTGAGACTCAAAAGGCAAAAGCTTGGAGGCATTTCCCAATTCCCAGGCTTAGACTGGCAACTTAGACCTGAACCACTTGTTAAAAATCCCACCCTTCAGGCAAAAAGCAGCAGCACCTCAGCAGTTTGTGTCTACCTGCAGTTGCAGTGGCTGTGCCCCCCAGGCCCCCAGTGCTCCCCTGGCAGGGCTGTGCTGTAGGGGAGCACTGGGAGCTCTGCCCAGGCACCCACAGCCCCTCTCAAGGATCCCAGCAGCACACTGGGGATTACAGCAGCTCTGCTCCCTGCGTGTGCCTTGTGCCCTGGGCCCTCTTTTGTTGAACTATGCACAGATTATTGCAACAAGGGGATCAAGTAGCTCTAAATATACCTCTATGATAGTAATTTACTTTGATATTTTGAGGATCCTGTACAATGAGCTTTCCACATGTATAACTTCCATCAACTTAATGAGAAAACCTTTCTTGGAACAGTCTTAAATCAGGCCTTTTACATATACTGCTATTACAACATTTGTACTTCATTTAGTCAGTATTTTTTTCCTTTGATAAGAGATTTATTAAAAGGAAAACATAAGCTAACTAAACATTCAGTTAGAAGAAAGCTTATTTTATTTCTCTCTAAACACATCTATGTTTTACATGACTCCAGAGAATACCAAAATGACAAAACTGCCCAAAACTGATGCCTGAAGAGATTCAACAGATCTGAAAAGCTGAGCCAAATTAGACAAGAGAAAAAGAAAATATATCTATACTTAGGTTTATGATTATAGGGGTGGTATGGAAACTTCCTAAATAAAGAAGGTAATCAGCAAATTAATCACATTCCACTTTACTATAACATTTGTATTTGAAATGACCACATTGCAGCTGAGCTGATAGTGCCACATCCATGAAAACACAGCGTGTGGATGTGTGAAGCTTGCTTGCTGCAGCACATGGAATAACTTACTCTGTTTGATTCATCTGCATCCTCTTCATTGATAGAACTAGATGGGGAAGGAGTGGCTGATTTACTTGCAGGAGGGGAGGGAGAAGTGTGTGGCAAATTAGTGCCTCCTAAATTTAGCCCCAGCTGCGCACTCAGCTGAGACTGGTTAATGGTGGTGAGCTGAGACGGAGGCATAATTCCCGAATGAGCAGCATCAGTCATATGGACAATAGATCTCATAATCAGAGAGTGATCCTGGCGGTACTGGGACACTTGTGTGTGACTCTGATCCTAAAAGAGATGGAAATGTTGTTTAGATATTAGCAGTTACCACACAGCAGTTATCAGGTTAAGTTATTTTCACAGGCTTACAGAACCAACACTCTAAACATGCAGTTTGCTTCTTTTATTTTTAATGAATTAAATATATTTTTAATAAATTAGGTGCAGCAACAGTTACTATAATTGCCCCAGACTTCACTCTTCCTCCAACTAGGGCTGGTTGTTTTGGTTTTTTGACTAAGAATTGCATTTCTCTATTTTAAAACATTTCTTCTCTTGATGTAGTGAGAAATACCCACCTAAACAATAGGGAAACAGGATAACTGAGGATTCAGGAAAACATTGCAAGTGAGGAGACACAAACTGTTGTCAGAAAGTAAACAAAACTGAGGAGGGATGAGGGGACACATATACAGAGAGAAAAGCATTTTCCTTTACTGATTTTCAATAATTCTTGGCCATTACAAGTACCAGCACAAAGTATAAACCAGTCCTGTCTGAGTGGGATTTTAAAGCTGTTTTAAACACAGAACACTGCCCTGCCAGGTCTGGAGTGCATTCACTGCAGCAGGCTGGAGAACCAGTCCAGTAATCCTAAACACTACTAAAGATCCCTGTTGGCAAGTACCACATAAAACTGCACATTTTTATCTTTAATCCAACAATCAAATGTGTGGAAGCAGCAATCGATGTACAAATCACCGACTTTATTTTTCTTGTACTCCACATCTCAAAAACACAAGTGCTTGCATGGTTTTGTTTCTAGTGTTTCTCGAGGGCACAAACTGTGTCTCCTACATCTGCACAACATTTACCACATTTGTAAATAAAAAGAAGCAAGACCCTGAAGGTAAAGTCAGCTGCAATCTGCCTATGAAAACTATTTTTTTTTGACCACACACAGATCAATACACAATGAAGGAACATGTAAACAGAAAAGAAGATTTTTTAAAAAGTTAATAAGAGAATAAATAGCTCACAAATTGATTCAGCAACCTGATTAATCTACAGTCATTGTCTGAACAGCCAGAAACATGAGAAATAAATTAGATTTTGAAAACTCTTTCATTATTAATAAGCCACATTGCAATTAGTAGCAGGTGCAATGATCCTTAATGAAATGACACAGAACAAAACAGCAATTGTGGGAGCCCACTGGACTTCCACAACAGAGTTTGACCTTCCTGGTGCTCTCTTATTAAGTATGGATAAGTACAAACCAGTTTTCAAAAATCTGTGTCAGCATGGAGGTAAAAGTTTAGCCCAAATGACTTTCCTTTACTTTGTATAATTCTGCTCTCAGCAGAGGCAGTGGTTCTATGCTCCTGCAAGCCTTTCCTTGGCTGGGACAAGGGTGGCCATACAAAGAAACAACACGTGTTAGAGGAGAAGCACACCCTGCCTCCTGTATCTTTATACACAAATACTGCAGCTCACCGCTTCCCTACAGCAGTAAATCATCTTAATTCTGAATTTGACATTCGTGTCTCTTTCTGCTGAAGCCTATACAGTAAAAACAAATCCTTCTTTAGCATAAAAGTGCACGTGGTGGTGCAGCTGGGTCCAGCAGGGATCAAGTTAACCTCACAAGCTCATGATCCAGATCCTGTGCACCAGGGCTCACCCTCATTTTCCCCATGCTTCCCCAGCCTTGCCAGCTTGGCTCATCATCCATACCATACCACACTGCTTTTTCTACTTCTTAAATGCTTTTAATATTTTCAGTGAAGGACTGTAGTTCCTTAGAGATGAGTGTGTGTGCCAAAAGTGGAGCACTTGATACAGAAAGATCAAAACATCAGACTTATTGGCTGAAATATCCATTTGCTTCAGGGCACCTTTCTGTGAAAATTTACTGCTGTTAACTACAGGGTCATTTTGATTGTGACTTGTATTGGCAGTGGCATCTGGAAGTCATTCAAAGTCTTTTGTGAAACGATATCACTCTGTGCCTATTACTCCAATCATTTTAGCTTACAGACATTACTTTATTGCATGAAAAAAAACTCTGCTGGTTTTTTTCAACAAAGCTGAAGATCATCAGAGTAACCTTCTCTCATAAAAACTAACTTTCTTCATTATTGTGCAGACTTGGAGGTGTTCTACCCCTAAAAGCCTTGCTTTTGTTCTCCCTTTATTGCTAGACAATACAGGCCTTTCTGGCCTTTACACTGAGGCAGCAAAATGTGATGACATGGGTTACAAACCATTTACTCCAAGTCTTGTCATTTTGGTTGCATCTATGATTTTATTGAGACTAAATTCTCTTGACTTGCACTGACCCAGAATCTAATTTTATACACAAGCCCATGAATTCTTAACAGTCCCTTTTTCTGCTACTATTTGATGCTTGTGTGGGTTTTCTGCATCCACTTACTTAATTTCAGTTTTTCTTTTCTGTATCTTTTCCTGATTTCTTTAGCCTGGTTTTTTTTTTCAATCTTAAGAGCTTCAGTAAAATCTAGGAATGGCAACAACAATATTTTGTAACTGGCCATTTAGAACTAAGCTAATAAGATATACTATATGTATACTATACTATATGAAAGAATGTCCAATGTCATTATTCATATTATATGTGCATATGAAAACAACAATGTATTTTCTGCACGTTCAGCTTAAGTTTTGGCTGATCAAAATTTTAAAAAGAAAGGAACAGGATTTTAATTTTTTGCTTTGTGGTAGAGTGCTGTGGGCCTGAACGACCTATGGTACCTATAGAAGAGCTTTCAGACAAAGAAGTATAAGGGATTTTTTATGTGTGTACAGTGGTTTGGAAAGAAGAAAGGGATGCTCGTTCATAGCAATATTAAAGTCCATGGCATTTTTCTACAGCTCCTGAGCAAACAAAAGTCTTCTAAGAAGGAGCTAAATCAAGAAAACAAAATTTCCATCAATTATCATTACTCTTATTTTTTCCTGATACTACCAAAGGCAAATACCAAACTGAAAGGATGAGTAGCATTTCATTATGCCTGAGATGTTTATCAAAATGTTTAACAACAAAAGTCATCCTATATCAGAAGCACACATGGAAATATGAGTGCACTGAAGCACCCACATGACATCCTAATTATGATACTATATGAAAATTGAAAAGCTCACATATCCAAAAATAATCCACTGAGAATACTGAGAGAATTTTAGAGAATATCACAAGCTCTTTTACATAAACTTAACCTGAAGTAAATGTGATACACAAGTATTAAAAGCATTCAAGATTTTTGTAACGTTAAGCAAAAATAAGAGAATCTGACAAAAATTCATGAACTTCTCAAGCAGACAGTATCAAGTTTTGGTTGAACCTGATCTGCTTTACAGCCTCAGATTGAAGTTAGGCAAAACCTGGTGATCTTAAAACAAGGCAGGCAAAGCTCAGCCACTGGTTTACTCAACATGACAATCAAACAAGGATATAATGTGTGAAACCAGAACCAAAAGAGAAATAACTTGTCTAACTCCTCTGCAGACTGAAATGGCTTTGACTCAGATCAATGTGTTGTCATCCTGCATGAGTGCTGCCAACCCCTCAGGTACAGAGACATTTACTGAGGGGACATTGGCCACCTCTCTGGGCTCTTCAGTGACAGGGCGAGGGGGAATGGCTCTGAACTGAGAGCAAGGGGTTTGGATAAGGGATTAGGGAGAAGTTCTTTGATGTGAGGGTGATGAAGCCTTGGACAGAGAAGCTCAAGGCCAGGCAGGATGGGGCCCTGAGCACCCTGGTCTAGTGGAAGGTTTCCTGCCCACAGCAGGGGCATTGGAACGAGATCCCTTAAGGTCCCTTCCAACTCAAATAATTTTACCCTTCTATGATTCTAATTATATACCCAGATTTTAAAAGGGCAGAATATAGTCCAAATTGTTTTCCCCTTCTTAAAACAACTTTCTGGTGACTGTAGGCCCACTCTTTTACACAGCTGTCACCACCCTGTTACACACATTATGAAGACATTCAGCATTTGGTTCATAGAAGGCCTCATCAAAGGAACCATAAAGATATCTGTCCATCAAACTATCCTACTCTCAAAAATTCTAATCACTTTAGACAGTCATGACATAGAAGTATTATTTAGTCTTACTGCTAAAGGACATGTCTCACAGCCTATGACAAATATGTAGCTTATTTTACATTGATTTGTAAAAGAACAAGTTCTCAAATATCAATGCATCAACAGACACTGGAAAGCAAATAATGGAGTAAGGAGACTTTAAAAAAAGAAAATAAAAAAACAGGAATGCGTAAACTCCTACACTTTTATGTATACAGTTTTATCAAAGGTGTTTTTCAATGCACCTTTTACCTAATTGAAAAAATTATATTAATAAAAGATAGTTTGTTCTTCTGTTAGCAACTCATTAAGCATCCAGTACTTGGTATAGCTTGTAATAGAGTTAGTATTTGTTTTGACAGATAAATGCATCCAGCCATTACACTGAGAGAGGCCCTAATTTCCACTTACTTACCCTGCATTTTAAGAACCATTTCCATACAGTAATTCTATCCTGAATTCCTACCCTGATATAATTTTAATCTCTGGGAACATTCAACAAGACATTTAAAAATATAACTAGGAAATTACTTTTCAGAACATTTTTGAGCAATACTGAAGTCTTGATTAAAATCAATGTCTACAACCTTCCATCATTTAAATCTGCAATAGCTCCAGTGAGGCTCTGGTCATGCAAGGACTGATGGAAGTGCCCCATGGAAGTGCCTACAGGAGGATGTGGGGCTGGGATCTGACCCAACGCTGCATGAGATAGTTTAAGGGAATTGAGAAATCTGCCAACCAAAATAACTAAGGAATAACTAAGCAAAACCCAGCATTTATGGTTATGTTCACTGTGCCCTGGTTTCAGAAGTTGACTTAAACTATTATATATTCTATTGCCTGAGGAATTCATCACTGTCAATGTAACATAAGCTGATGCAGTATTTTAAAGGATGTATTTAAGTTGAAGCAAATGCACTGCAATGTAAGGAGTGAAATCCTCGGTTGTCCCTGACTGTAAATTACTCTCTTTACTTTTAGTCAAGTCAGCATATCTCTAGAAGAAATCCTCAATATTCTTTTTCTCCACAAGTAAAGCATAGATAAAAGAATCCATTAATCTAAATTTTTACAGGATTGGACTTCACTGCCAATCAAAACAAATAAACTAACAGGATGCTTTTCTCTGTCAGAGATTAAATCCTTACTTAATAGAATACAAAACAGTTGCACTTGGTACTGCCACCACTGAAGAAGTGTCCTTCCTCTCCCCTCCACACACACCATCATCACTAATAGAGCTGTCAAACTGCAGTTATCAGGAGATCCTACAAGCAGCAGGATCTTCTTTTCTCTGGCAGTGAAAAACTCTCATGTTCCACTTCATGTCTCTGTGGAAAAGTAAACCCTACCTAATTTGATTCCCAAAAAAAGTGTGCAAGAAACAGCACATGTCAATTAGTAAAAAAAAAAAAAAAAGTCTTCATCTGGATCTAAGAGATAGGTTGGTGATAAGAGGTTCACACACATTCTGTTGCCTGAAGAACATGCCATTCTTTGGTCTGTGTGCTCATCCAGTCCTTCTACTCTCTTCTCTTTGCACACAAACCACAGAAGAGACATGAAAAGAAAAACAAACAAACAAAAACAAAACCCAAACCCAACAAACATGAGGGCCCACTGATTTGCTCTTTAAAACAGAGTAACTTATTTTGGGGGTCACACAAGATAGGTATTCTCAAAATCAAGTCACTCATTTGTGGCACCACTCCTTGTGCTTGCACAGAGTTGTTATATAACATACTGCATAATATACTACATAAACAATGGAACCTGGCAGTGCAAAGTATCAGTTTTGTTCCTGCCTACCCCAGGCCTGAAATTTTGCCCCTTTGTGGTTTGTGCATAGGCACCATGTTTTCTGCAATGATTTTCACCACCGAGCACTTGCCAAAGGCACATACTGCAAATGCCACTAATGCTGTCCTTGCCCCACTGAGAGGGTGGGAGGTGCAGTGTGAGACCAGCAAACCACAAGCGAATACCTCTTCTGTGGAAGCTCACTCAGGGTTGGCAGTAGGAGCACAGCGACATCAGGCACTGCAGCACCACCTCAGAGATGCCATTCCAAGCAGGAAGGTGCCAGGGACAGGGCCAAGCACTCAGGTACCTGCCAGACCAACCTGCAAGTCCCAGGTCACTACCTCTGCAACACGGTGCTGTGGCCTCTGCTGGAGCCAGCCATTCACAGCACACTCAGCTGTGAATCTCTAACAAAACTCTGTGTTATGTGGTGAAGAAATATGCAAAGCTCACAGCAAGGTCAAAATCACACGACTACCAAACTAAGGGACAAAGACTTTACTTTGTAATGCTTACAGTTCTTTATTCAAATTCAAATTCTTACTGGAGATGCCTCACCACCTTCCCCTGGAGTGTTTTCACTTTGGGAACTCTGTTCTTACCCAGTTACTTTCCTGTGAGCCTGCAGATTCTCACATGATCCCCAACCCAGGCTGAAGGGGTCAACTTCTTGGTTGCCTTATTTGCTATCAAGTCCTTCTGCTCTTGCAGACAAAGACAGGCTGGTCACAGCCCTCCACCCACCCACAGTGGCTGCTGCTGCTGTTTTAGCACCACCTAATTGACGAATTCTTTATAATTTAATTTTTACACCATTTTGTAGAGGCATTTTACAACAGACTCTCCACTCTCTTCCTCCCAAGCTTCTACCATACTTTAAAGCATATTGAATCACACTCCTCTTGGACAAGGCACCCAACAGCATGATCACAATACATGTGTGACTCAGATCACAGATCTGGGCTCTGATCTGATGAGTCTCTTGGCATGAGGAGCTTCTCTCCAAATTAGCAGTACAAGCTTAGGTCTGCTGTATGCAAACAGCGACGACACATTGCAAACAAATCCTGGATAGTTGAAATTAAGTCCCAGAATGTCAGATAAATGCTGTTAGCAGTTTTGTTACAACCTCCACAACTCAGGTGCTTGAGCTCCCAAATCAAAGGCAGACTTCAAAGGTCCTCATTATGCAGTGGAACGTGCATAATAAAGGAACGTGGAGACAGAGTGTGAGAGAGCATGACAACTAACAAACATTATCAAAGGTAACAAGAATTGTGCAGAGGGACAGACTCAGGTTACATGGCATTTTTATGTTTAAAAATTGCTACAAGTGTTGGTAGTTACGTTTAGGGATATGTTTTCTTTAGGTTGAGGGGGGGATTTTTCTTTTCTATGAGATTTCTTTGTTTACTTGTTGTTGGTTTCTAAAGTAAACCAGAAAAGTAGATCTCACTATGTTTTGTATTACCAGACCCGGGTATGTTTCTCTTCCAGCTACCTGATAACATAGAGTAATTAAAAACTCTAAAGAGACTTCACATATCTTCAACCCTTGCAAACTTGAAGTGGAAATTGAGTATTGGGTAAGCTGTCCAAGGGGAAACATGAGGGGTAACAGCAGAGAATAGCAGGAATTTCAAAGGAAATTTTCAAATTACTCACAGGTGAGGGTGGCTGGACCCAACTAAGCCTTTGGCCAGGTACACCACATCCAGACCAGCTGCAGCATCTGCCTCATTCAGCTATCTTATGAAAACAGCACCTCATTTTAGAGTTTAAACTCAGGAGGCAGAATAGCTTAAAGCCATGGCCTAGGCTTAATGCACAGTTGGTGTCCACAGCCATATACATCTGAGTTCCTTCTGAGCTCAGCTCTTAGGAATATCAGACACTCAGCTTCCGTTCCAACTCCTGACAGCTTTCCCAGTGAGCTATATCCTTTCCTCCAGATTCATATGGCACCTCACAGTATTTTCTGGAGCTGATGGATCTTGATTTAGGTACTATTATTATAAAATAGTCACAGTCTCTTTTTCCAGACTGTTCTGCCAATGTTACTGTGCTTGTCTTCTTTCATGTCCCTCATGACCTCAACAGGCAATAACCTATCTGTTTCAATTTTTATTATTTTTTAGTTTAATTTAGTGCCTGGTATTCAGACAGGTGTCTTTGGCAACTGCTGCCTCTTTGTTTCCTATGGACAGGTCCTTTCTAGCAGTTACTATGAGTGGCCTATTTTTAAGAACAGCAGAAACATTTCCCTCTCCCATTAAGAGGGGGCTCATTCATTGGTCTGTACCAATGAGCAATGAGAAAAGAGTATGTCTCAGAAAAATCACTCCATATCATCCAAACTGAGAAATACAATGTCACTGAGGGTATGAAAATCTTCACACTATTGTGTAGCAGGCCAGCACCATCTTCCCATCAGGCCCAAGCCACAGCATGCAGACCCTGCTGAGCCACTGCTGCCTCCAGGGCCCTTCAGCTGGGCACCCTCGTGCTCTGAAAGGTAACTGCAAAAAACTGCCCAACTACCTCATCAGGTGTAGAATATTTAATTCCACACCAAACAAAAAGAAATTACTCTGTAAAGACTTGGAAATTCACCTGTAGAGCACCCAGGCTGGAGCTGTGTCCCAGCCCAGCCGGGCACGGCCCCAGAGCTGCCAGCTGAGCCCCAAAGTCTCGTTCTCCAGGGTCCCTCCTGCCCTGTGCATGGCCAAATGTCACTGCTCAGAGCCACCCGAGCAGCCTGGAACTCGGGCTTGCTGGAGATTAATTCTTCCTGGTAGCACAAATTATGAGAAGCAGTGTCAGTAACAGTGCCATTGCTGCTGGAAAGGCCAGTACAAACCAGAATGGCACTGCTGATTTAAAGCCTGAGCTCAGCAACTCAGCACAGAAACCCAAGAAAATGCAGAAGAGAATCTCTTTTTCCAATAGGAGTAATTGCTACTTCTATAAACTAATACCTAGAAACTTGTGGAATTTGTTGTACATTTGGTATCAAAGATGACAATAAACACATTCATAACAATAACAAGGGCTTGTTTTAATAAACCATTTCAGGCGTTAAACACATTAATGACCCATGAAATAACTGTTTCATCTGCAACAACATTAAACAATGTTGTTATAACATTTTATTAATTGAAAACCTACTCCATTCTCTCCAGATAGGAGATTACCGACTGCGTATTAAAAGAGAGATGTAGAAATAAGTTTCTTTGTAAAGGAAAATTAAACACATAAATGAGAAGCACCCAGTCAGGTGAGTAGTAAAATATCTATCTTTTGCCAATTTCAAAGCAACGTTTTTAGCTTTTAGTCTTCCAATCTTATGTTAATTTATTCACTTAAAAGTTCATTAGTAATTTGGGAATTTAAACTACTAAAATAGATTTCGAGCTGTTAAGTAAAAGGCACCACTGTTCTGAAACATTAATAATATTTCTATTGTATGCAGCCTCTAATAAGCTCAAATTTGCACCTCATCTCTTTAAAGCCACATTCTTGATATGTTTATTTTAAAAGTCTCTTCCTCAAATAAAAGCAATAGTCACCATTGTGTCTTTGATTTGAGCACAGTGCCACTCCTAAGGAGTAATATAATTAAAGATGAGCATATTCCACTATGAATTAACCTTATCTGTGCAGAATCCTGACTGCACTGGCAGCACTGTAACAATTATAAAATATAAACAGGCTCATATCTTCATCAAATAGGAAACACATTTTCTCTAGCAGCATAAGTAATGTAGTGAGCAATATATGTAAACTATCAGTCTGTTTTTCTAACAATTGTACGTTTTTGAATAAAAGAAAAAATCAGACTGCAAAAAGACAATTATTTTACTGTCTGTTTCTTAGATATCAGAAAGAGAATTTTGAAATTCATCAAAGCTAACCTTCTGTTATGTACAACAGGCTAAGCTGAAAAGAATGTTAACAAGTTCAATTTTCATTCAATCAGCACTACTGCTCTCTGAAATGTTTCATTGCAGGAAAGAAATAAAAATAATCTATATGGTAATTATGAGGATGAATCCCCCAGTAACTTTCAGCTACATGAAAGGTCAGTTCTATTCAAGATATTTTATCAGTCCCCTGCACATACTCCTGTCCTGTCATTTTAAATCTGAACAGCATTTTATTTTCCCATTTACAGCTACCTGCAGAATTAAGTACTTAAGCCAAATAAGAAAAAAAAAAAAAAAAAAAAGAAATGTTGAATGCTGGCAAAGGCTATAATAGCATGGAGATAAATCGTTCAGCTGCTCTCTCTCAAGCCTCTGGGGCTGCAGATTTTTCTTCTCCTGGTGCACTGTGGGTATTCAAAACTTGTTCAACATGATTTCATTTCATTTCAGGCACTGCCTGAGAAAACTAAATTACAGAATCAATCATACAGAAGGTCAGAGTGAGACTTCATTACAAGTATTGCATGCTTGCATGAATATCTTTCATTTATGACTGACCCAATATGTCACAATAGCTGTCTAGTAAAAATAATCCACTTTCTGAAATTGATGTACTACTGATGTCAATGCTACTCAGCAGGCTGGGCAGATTAGAGAGAGGTGTTAAAAAAAGGAACCCTCAGGAGCAAAACTTGTAGTTTTATAGAATTGCCACAGTTTGCAGATTAAAATAATTTTTTATGGGCAGCTCAACAGAAAACAGAGCATTAATATAAAATATTGGGGGTTGATTTCTAATGAGGATATTGCTGTTGATTTCTGCTTATTTATATTCAAGTATTTATAGGGATAATATTTGCATCATGTAAATCCACGCATTCTTTGAAGTCAAATGTACATCAACACTCCATTTTTCAGTGACTTCTTTTTGAACATCAGAATTTTATTTGCATGTTATTAAAATATTAAAATTAATCAAACTGACTCCGTTTTATCTCCTCTTTTTGTTGCTGTTGCCTGTTCTTAAATGTTAAAAAATGCTGTAAAGATAAATGTGTTGGGTTTGTTGCCAATAATAATGAAGTTAATCAGCATTGTGACAAACTGTCACTCTTTCCATAGTACGTGTATCATAATAGCATAACCAATGGTTAACTCACCAATACAACCTCTTGTAATTGCTAGGTCACGTTTATGCTGAGAATAAATATATAGGTGTCTTTCTTGCACCATGAATGCTATTTTCAATATAATAGTACATAAAGAATATGTTAAATCTTTTTTTCTTTTTTGTTTTCCATGTGTGTGTCTTCCTGTGAGTAATATGTGAGATACTTGCAGAAGCATTATGTGGTACCTAGCCAACTCCATACCCTAAGGGAGGCATAGGAAAACCTTGACATAACCTATTTTTAACCATGCCTCTGGCAATTCTGCATTCAAGTTTATAGGTGAACATGTCAGGTAGTACATAGAAAAAAGCCAAAGACACACAGTATTAATCATAATTCTGTCCAAGCCCATTTTATTTTTTCAACATTTGTGATTTAAAATCTCATGACATTTCTTCAAGGTGAAATTCTTCTACCAGGCTTTGCAACAGGATAGGACTACATTTACTACCTAAATTAAATATTGCTTACAGTAAAGCTCTCTAATGCTTCACGAGATAAGCAGTAAACTCAATGCAGTTAATATTAAAATAATTTAAGTTTGTATTCAGCTCAAGGAGCTTTAGTGATTAGCAGTACACCATTAATATAGCGTTTAAATAAGACTATCCCAGTATCGCTGGATAAGAACTTTGTTCTGTAAGTGTATACGAACATCATAATTATTTTACAACCCCATCTTTAGTTCTTTCAGATATAGTAAATTCAATTGACCATGAAATGAAATTTCATAGTCAAAATGCCTCCTTTACATTTTTTTATTGCTGCAATAAAGTTTTTATAGCTCCAAGGCAAGGTAATTCATGAAATGTCTAATTTAAAGATGAATTCTAATATTATTAATAAATATTTACCAGTTTAATAAAGTGCACATTTTCTACATAAAATATGATATAATGTTTTCATTTTTTATTTTTGAAACACAGATTAACTGCTGGAAAATTTGACTACTAAAGAGAGCTATGTGAGTTCAGGGGAAAGCTATGCAAGGACCCTCTGTTAATGTTTTCAAACTTCCCAAAGCTACCTAGCATTTATGAGCAGAAGAGAAAAAGACTACTGACTACTGCCAATGGCAGGGGCCACTTCATCTCACAGCATGAAACAAATCAAGCAGTTGTGGGGAATGTCTGACACACAAACCTCCCTATGTCACTCCTCCATATCAAATCACACAATTCCTTGTCAATTCTCTGCAGCAAAACTGTAGCACACAAGTTCCCAGTCCATAGCTTTGAGCTGGAAATCACCCTAAAAAATGCCACTGGACCACTGGGGCAAGAAGGCAGGAGCTTCTCTACATCTTTTCACTGTCCTATATGGGAGCAAATCTCACCAGTGGAGTCAGTGCAAACTGTGCCATTAATTTCTACATTGCAAAGTCAAGGGAAAAGGCAAAGATGTGAAGCCTCCCATTCAGCACCAGAAGAGGTGGGTGAAGAATTACATCATCTAGAGGCCTCTTCTGGTTGGAACTGTTAAGTGACAGCATTTACTCATGGAAGAATCAAATCCAGTGAAAGGTTGCAAAATTAAAGGGCAAAGTGGGCCAGGTTACAAACCATAACATTGAGGTGATACTCGGACACACAACACAACACCAATCCAGCCCACAATATTTCCTGGCCAAGTTTCATCATATTCAGTGTACACAAGCTCCATTACTTTTGTTTTCAGGCACAACATTCCAAACTCTCAGGTTTTATCAATCTGATCTTCCTTCAGAAGTTATCCAATATGTACAGTGCAAAATGAGATCGAAAACAAATCCCATATCCTTCAAGGCCTGTTTTGGGCAGTGCCTGTTTTGGATCCACAGAGTGACTGAATTCTGAACCTCCTAGACAGTGAGCAGCTTGTGATTCACTCTGCATTACTGCTAGCTACTCTTCATGACCTCAAAAGAAATATTAAAATTTGCAATGAAGTCAGCAGCCTGTAGAATTACAGAGAAATATTTCCTGCCTGTTGGTTTGTAAATCTTTAATTAATTTTCACTTGCCAGAATAATAAAAAGAAATCACAACATAACAACACAAGCTTTATTACAGTCCAGCAGTAAATATGTATTTTCACTATGCCAAGTTCAGCAAAAGGTCCTATATAAAAGAGCTAATCAGAAAAAAATATAGTTGATGTAAAATATCTGTCAAGCTAAACATTCCCTCGCTCTTCAATATGCAACACAGAAACTAACTCTAATTGTAAGCACCGAGTTTAAAATGCTGACTAGGATAAACTGGCTCACAGCTGTGTGCCATAGCTGGCAGTATGGATGTTGCTGCACAATGCTCTCAGAAACCCACACTGGGAGATTCCCCCAGCCCAAAGGGAAACCCTGCAACAACATGGGAACTGCCCCGTGCACCTCCCTTGGAGGCTGCAGCCCTACAGTGTGTACAGGTTCTGGAGCAAACTCCACACATCCCTGCTTTTGATTGTTCTAATTAGCTCTGGAATTAGCCTCACAGTCCCCATCACTCAGCTCTTCCACACCCAGGTCATGCCTCTAATCTTGAGGGCTCAGCCACAGCCCAGGAAGAGAAGCCCACCCTGCCCCAGCCTCTGTGGCCAGCAAGAGCACTGGACAGACACAATAAAGTCTTTTTATGGCGCTAAATTTATGAGTATTGTCAAGAAAATACATCCTTATCACTTCTATTATGAGTTTAAAAAAAATTAATTAATCCCCTTTTATAAAGATTTAGCCCATGGACTATACAGGATATAGGGAAATACTGTTTTTTTCCTGCTGCCATACTGTGTCTGGCTCTCCTTCTGAACTACTCTCAATACTGCACTCTCAAAATATCCTGATGGATGTCAGATGTGAGTCCTACACTTCAGATACAGACAAGCAATTCACTTAAATGCTGTAGTTCACCCTGGCCAACACTATGGTCTTTCAATTCTTGATGCCAGTGCCAACTGTATAACACATTTTTGAACTTTAGGAGCACTTGGGATGCACATGATGCCAATGCATATGGGCTTCCAAGTCCATTCCCAGAATGAAAATTGTGTGTTTGTAAAGCCTGACTGCTTCTTCACAAGAGGTCTGCTCACTAACAGTATAGCAATGCACTGTATATTAACAAACATGTTTATCTTGCTGAATCCACCAGTATTTAACCCTTACCCACTCGGCAACTGCCTTAGGGAACTGAGCAACAGCAAATCACTGTTTGCTGTGTAACAACACACATGTCATCGTTCATATAGAACACACCTGTAACATGACTCTGAACACTGGAAAATGCTTGGTCAGGCACCCCAGAAACCATACAGATCTGAGGGGTCAATGGAAACTGAGAGATGGCACAGGTCTACATGTGACAGACACCATGGGACACACAAAGAACCAGACCTACCATATGCAATCCATTGCTGTGGATGACGCCGTCTTGCTCCACGAGGTTCCGGGATATTGTAATAGAGGGAAGATCCAAGCTCTGCGGGGGGAACTGAGGGGTAAATTCATTTCCTTGTGCAGGCAGCTGGTCACCAAGGCCCTGAAAGGGGAGCAGTATATCTGCCATGCCCAGTGCAGGGTCTGACTCGGGCGGGGGGGTTATGGGTGGGATTTCAAACTCCTCATCCCCAAGGCTCGGCGTATGGAACGTCTGCTGGAGAAGGACAGGACAAGGCAAACAGTGTTAGGGCACACAGGGCTCAGCAATCACCTCCACAGCTGAAGTCCAAATCCTGGTTTGTTCTCAAATGCAAAGTCTATAACCAACAAAATTTTTCAGTTTCATATGCTGAATGGATCTGTGGATGATTCTGATTAAAGATTTAAGTCTCATTATCATATGGCTTAAATGGAGTATCAGTATTAACAGTTTTTTAATGTGTACTTAATTAGCAACATCTGTCTGTTGTTAGTCCGAATATCAGCTACATTGGATTTGGCTGTACAACCAACTGCCACTTTATTGATATGTTAGTAAAATAGCACAAACAGCTTACATTACTCTCACGCTTCATAAAACACTGACAATTTCGTAGCACACACACAACAGGAATTCAGCACTGACCATTTCACATCTTTTGTTTGCTTATATCCACTAACAAACATGAAATATTTTCATTCTTTATTTCTTTTCCATCCCCAAAATACAGTGAAGCATTTTAAACACAGGTTGTAATTTGGAGGAGAGACGTATGAAAGCGTGAGGGTGATTAAAGCAGCTTCCAGTGCTTTCTGAAGCAAGCCAGCTTTGTTTGAACAGTAGGTTTGTTATGAACTAAACACCTGTTAAGATGCCTTGAGCAAAACATTTACTGCCAGTTATCTTCAGGGTTTGTGCATGTTGGTACGTGTGCATGTGTCTGTCAAAGATAATCTTTATTCAGAGTCTGTATCTGGCTTCAACATTGCTGACTTTTATTTGGGAAACAAATGAGCTACGCTTATTCAAATTTTTTGAGAGTTAAATGAACTTTCATGTATTATTTCAGGTCCACTGCTACTTAATAATAGAAATTCAGTGCTTGAAATTAGGCCATTTTAAATGTACCCAAATCAGGACTGCCTTGATCAAATTGGGCAGTTGGCAATCCTAAAATAGGCACTCTTGTCTTGTTCTAGACATGCAAGGCTGCTCTGGGATTTGTTTGTTTGCATTAGTTTAGGATTCAGGTCGGGGCGGGAGGGAGAATTGTTTTATGTATTAATTACATTGTTTGAAAGAGTGACTTAATGCCAGTTAATTTAAAAATGATAAGTTCAGTGAAAGATCTCATTAACTGCTGCAAATTGTCATCCTTCAAACTGTTAATGATGATATAAATTAATAACCGCTTGAGAGAAGATGGAAACTGAAACACAAGAAAAACCTTTGCTTGCATATAGAACCTGTCAGCTGTCATTATTTGTCTCACACCAGAAATGATGGGGTCCCAGATTGCTGCAGTCTGCAGCACCGCCAGAGTCTGCTGAGACTGTGCCCATCTCGCTCCAACTGCAAGGCTGTAACTTAATTCTGGATGTGAAGGCTGGGCCTGGATTAGGGAGATGTTTGACTTCCCCACTGTTATATTACAAAAGGTGTGAATTTTTCTTCTCATGGACCCCGTGACTCACAAACACAAAGGATGGATTGGCCAGGAGAAGTGGTTGGCTAATGAACATAACCCTATGGCTGCATTTGCAGTTATTTTGGCACTAATGTGGTCTAGTAACAGATGCAACTGTAATTTGTGACTCATTTGCTACCCCATTACTGCTTAATGAAATCTAACATATCACATTAACAATACGGATAAACACTCATTCTTGATATGTGGCATTTGGCTGTTTTCATTACCACTGTAATTAACACTTGAAATATTATTTCAATAAATATTTAAGGTGCTTTAAAATGAGTCGTAGTAATCATGACATAGAGACGGAAAACATAAAGCAAATGTGTGGCTTCTAAGCCTGAATGTGCTCTAGGATTACACTCTTAAGGCATTATTTACAGAAATAAAATGAGATTCTAGCTCAGCAGTGCTCAGGCCCAAAATAATACCGAGAAAGCTACATTCATGTTAATGCAAAACCACTATAATTAAATACATTGTAATGCAGTAATTGCAAAGTAAGGTTCATGCTTTAATATGAACAGTAACACTTAATCATATTTTTATTCCTTGTTCAAGCAAAAGGGTTCAGTGAAATCAGTATTATTATAGTACATTTGAACCTCTCTTTACTTGACATATTCATGAGATATTAGTAATTATAAAAACTGGATCTTTTTTCCCCATCTAACAGAGTAATTCCAGAACAGCTGCAGAAATATATAACACAGCTAGATAATAATACAATCTTTTACTTAGAAAAGTAGCATTCATCTTAATACTTATAGCTACAAATGGGAGAGTAAATTGAATAATACCTTAACGTTTTTTAATCTGAATTTAATTCTAAGTGTATAATTTATCCAAATATGTATATATCTTTAAAAAAAAAACAACAAAAAACAAACATAAAACAGACATAAGATTGAAAATAAAATAGATGTAATCTAAGAAGAAAGCAAGCCCCTTAGTGAAATAGCCTTAAATCCAAATCACTGAGCTATTCAGTCTGTAAAGAGTCTGAATAGTATGCAATTTGGGACTGCAGAAAGGTAGTGTTATGACCAAAAGATGGTATAACATTTGTGAGATTTATCTTACCAATCACATTTTTTAAAGTTATTAACTTTTCAAATATTTATATCTTACACATATATTAAAAAAAAACCCAAAACGTGTGTGCATGGTTAAATGCCATCTGTACTGAAATGTTCAAAACATTTGTTCCTTTTGATAAAAATGCAAATCTGGAGAACTGTTGTATCAACATATAACAGCCAATGTCTGACACGGTGAATTATCACAGCTGGAATTAAATTGTCTCTGAACAGCTGCTGGCAGCAGAGCTTTCATCAATGTTTGATTCAAATGTAGGAAAGAAATTCTACAGAAAGAAACATCATGTTGTCATTACAGATGGGGTTTGTGTTCATTATCACAAATAACACTGGAGCTAGTGCCAAACAATATTCCCTTATCTAAGCAGTCTTGCTGGGTAAAAAGAAATGGTGACCATTGTATAAATGATTCATAAAATCCTACCCTTAATTCTAACCTCCATATTTATTGTCACACTTTCCTGCTTATTTTCTCTGAGGTCACTGTTTTAGTAGAGTACAGGAGTACCTGTGACTGAGTCCCCACTTAAAATACAAAAACCAGGGCTGCCTGGTTTTCTACCCTTTCCCCATGTTGGGAAGGTCATTTATGACATGCACCCTATGAACAGTTCTTGTTCTCCATACTGCTGGGCACATACCAGACTGTGCATGGAGTAAGAGTTTGGGTTTCCAGGATGGGCAAAAACAGTTTCTGTCTGGACTTGGGATCAGGATTAGTGTGTTGACAGTCTTTTAACTGCTTATGAGGTGGCCCCACCTAGCAGATGCATGGAGCCTGGGGTTCCCACAATTTCTCCTGTTTCTATTCTCAAAGGCAGTGATCAAATACATCATCTCCACAACCCAGCCAGCCTCCTCCAGCCCAGCCTCTGGGCTTGTCCTGGACCCTGGATTCCAAAGGTTCCTTGTTGTAGCACATACACTTCAGGCAACAGAGCTGGCTTTGGTTTTCTATCTCGTATGAGTATTAAGAACTCAAATTAAACCATTTGTATCTATAACAAAAATTAGAACATTAGCTAGTAATGACTATTACTAAGCTTGCTTTCAAAGTGTACACCTACTGTGTTTTTTATTTGTTTCCTTCTGTTCATAATTTTTTTCCATACATAAAGCAGATTTGTTTCTATTGACATGCTATGTAAGTAACAGCCTTATGGACAGCTAAATTGACTAGTAATGGAGAGCTGTCAGGTTATTTTCTTTCTCATTAAAGTCTTTATTTTGTGCTCCATAAAACACACAGAAATTCGGCACTTCACTCTTCATCCATTCAAAGTCTGTTAAATTATCACAGCAAACAGCAGAATATGAGCATAGATAAAAAATAAAAACATCTACCTCATTTGCAGCAAGAAATGCATTATTTGCCTCTGCCATGTTCATGTAGTTGTTATTGTTTCCAAACTGAAAGAAAAATAAATATTTGGATTTAATGTATGCCATGATAAACTTTTCTTTACCCCATTTCTGGCATAGAAAAGGCTGAGGGAAGAAAAAGAAACCAACAAAACCAAAACAACAAACAGATAAAAAGTATTTGCAGATTTTTTTGAAGTCAGAACTCGATTGGATTCAACATTATTATTATTAGTATTATTAATATTATTATTATTGTTGTTGTTGTTATTACATACTCTGCATCCCCCAGTCTTTACAAGGAAGATATTCATGTGTATCTCCCCAACTTTTTTTGCCCATGCAGCAAAGCCATCCCAGTGACCTAAAGGTGACTTTGGAAATTAAGAATCAGTTAGGAAGAGACTCTCAGGAAAGACATTTCTACTTTACTACATCTTTTCTGATGCACATCATAATATTTTTGCCAGTGATCCTGACCCAGAGGGTTGCTGCAGCCAGAAGTAGCTGCTGTATTCCTACTCCAAGCAGACCTGGCTTCAAAGAGCTGAAGGCCAGTAACGGGGACAATGAGAATCTGCCAATGCTGTTCCTGAAGTCCCATTCTTTCCAAGAAATTGAAAAGCCAAACAACCCCCCTTTGTCTATCTTTCACTCCAGGAGAGCTCCCACTCTCCCAGTGAATATTAACACCAGAACAGTCTGAAATCAGAATAATGGTCTGACACTGAGACCCCGAGATGTGCCCAGTGTCCCCTTGCTCCCACCAAGGTGCAAGTCTCATGCCACATGCCATTGATCACAAGGGATTTCCTTCCATTTCCTCTAAATTCTCATTTGTTGAGGAAGATAGGTACTTTTACTTCTACAGACTGAACACAGACAAGAAAGATTATCAGCATAATACTGTGCTTTATGCCCTTCCAGCAGCACTTCCAAAGGCATGCAGACTGGTAACCAGTCCTGCACGTTCCCGGAGGAGGGAGGCATCCAGAGTCTTTGCTCCAAGGAACAGACACCAGGCATGTCGTGCACCTACAGCAGAAGAGGCTTTCACCTGTGCACGTTGCTCCAGCCAGGCACAGAGCACAGGGCAAGGCAGAGTGCTCAGTGAGGGAAAAGCCCCCATGCTTTTCCTACCTACCACATCACTGCTGCTAAACCCTCACTGAGCATTCCTCCCTTAACTCCCATTTTCGAGTTTTATAAACCAAATTTTTTTAGGAAGGCTTTGTTTTATTTTATCTTGCTGGACCTGCAGCCCCTCCTCAGCCCCACAAGAGCAAACACCCCCAACAGCAGCACAAGCTCTGCATGGGGATGGGTGATCATGCACTGGCACAGGTTGTTCTTTCCAAGCAAGAAACTCAGTTGTGCTTTCAGAGCCGCTGAACCTGTCCTGAAAGCAAAACCACTTTCCTTTAGCTCAATTTGCTACAGCTGCCCTTGGTGCCTGACTGTTTTTAGCAGTGAAATGTTTCAGACTCTCCAGTTTCTCCAGTGATCCTTTCAAGAAAGGCTCTTTCCCTGAAAACTCAAACATCCACTTCTGGCAATAAGAAAAAGTTAAAAGGAGATATAAAAATAATAATAATAAAAAAGAATTTAAAAAAGAATTGGAGCCTTGTATACCTGATGAATTGTCAGATTGACTAAACAGGACATCAACCAAATTAGGAGACACTCACAGGGGAGGGAAGGAATACAAGATGAGATCCCTCATTGTGAAGTAACAAATTCCATTTGTGTAATTATCATTCTGAATCTTTCAACCTATAACACATGTTAAGCAACAGAGGCCTTAGCACAATATGTAGACTGCCTCATAGCTATTAAAACTCTGTTATCCCCAGCTATGCAGATACTCAAGTAATGTCATCCATTTTTTAAAAGCCCAGATGTCACCCATGTTTGGAGATTAAAAAATTCAAGTAAAATTGCACATTCAAATGACTGTTTTGGCACATAGGGATGTGTGTGTGGATTTGTTGCACAAAGACACTACTTCAGCTCAACAGTGCGATCGACAGGATAGAATTTTTCATGTCAGTTAGTGGCAAACTAAGAATGATTTACATGAAAAACTCAAATGGCTCGAATAGAGCTGTTCTTTCTACAGTAACAAGGAAAAAAAAAAGGGGGAAAGAAATGAAGTTTTCAAAGGATATGTAAGGGCAAAGGTACACTAGGCAAGCATTACCCTAACACTGGATGGATAAATAAGTGGGGATAAACCCTACCCTATTTTAATGACCTTAGCATTCTAAGAGCTCCAGTGCCTCAAAACAGAAATGTGGCTGATTTTTTCCTTGAAAAGTAAAATTCTACATTCTTTTGATGTACATGTATAGCCCACAGCACAGCTACTGCTTTCTGATTGCCAGGGTGGTTTTCTTTTTGTTTTATTAAAGTAAAACAAAGGGGAGAGTGACAATTTAATTTTCCATTTTATTAAGACTGTGGAAGAAAATGATATAACAAGGAATGTCAAAGCTAAGAGTTACAGGTACATATCCTTCAAGTATTCTGTTCTTAGGCTATAATATTTAAGACCCCATTGTGTATGACTCAGGCAATGATGTCAGAAACTGAAATATTTCAGCTTTTGTTAGTATGGATCACAACTAATATTCTCTACATTTATTTTTTTTTCTCTGAACTAGAAATCCATTGAAGGCACATAACAATTATCAGTGAGTATTTCTAAGATTAAACTTCCATATTATCTAATGGTACCTATAACAACAAAAGAAAATAAAATGGTTATTATCTTAAGGACCTAAACAATTCAAAAAACAAATTAAGCTTAGAGTGAAATAAGAACTGGGTTAGAAATCCTCTTCTGAACAGTTAGTCTGCGAATGTAATTACTGAAGAAACTACAGCTAATCAGCTGTGAATTGTATCCATTAATTAGTATTTGCCCTGGAGAAATGAGAAAAATCAGTAACAATGTTAACACTGCAATGCACTGATGAGTACTGAAACACAGGGCCCTCAGCATTTAGTCAAGCAGGTGGCTCCAATGGTCCAAGTAATTTAAAAAGCTCTCACCTGAAGTGCAGAGCTGGAATTACAAAGCACTTCTTGCATATCTTTGTATCTATATAAGGCTATAATTAATGGCTTTTAATTTAGAAACACTTCGTGATCAGCTGGGAACAGTGATAAATCATTCTAAATAGATCAACGGGTTCTTGCCTATTTTAGTAAAATAATTTTTTGTGAAAAGGCTCTTGTTGCAGACAATATTTTTCTCCGTTTATTTCCTTAAGGATCCCTTGCTCTGACTTCTCATAAACATCTCAGAGCATTGGTATAGCTGACAGCAGGGATTCAAATTAAAGGGGGGACCCAGCAAATTGGCCTGCCTAGGTAGACTCCCAGAGGCTCCCACCTGTTGGGTTTCCCTGGGACAGAAGAAGAGTAAGATGAAGAAGAGTAAGAAGAGTAAGAAGAGTAAGAAGAGTAAGATGCAGCACCTAGTCCAGCTATCTCTTTGTTTTGGGATGGTGTTGGGATACTTTGCAAAGAACTTTGCCAGAGCAATTAGCAAGGTTTTGCACAAGTTTTTTCATCTAAAGAACTCAGAGCACCCTTGCTCTGTAACTAAGAAAGAATAAAGTATCTCCAGCTTCCTTTGGCAATACACACCATTATATCACAAAGTTCAGGTTTTTTCCTTTTGTTTCAGTTCAAACTCTCTCTTCAGTTTTGATGAACATGTTAAGTGGGAGTGCCCAGCTGACTGCCACCACCAACCCATGGAAACCACACGCACCTGCCCATTTCAGGAAATGAAGTGCACACAAACAAAGCTTCTGAACTTGCTGTGAATCACAGCTTCCATCCTTCATGCAAATCGCTGCATTAAAACAGCAACAATTCAGTTCAGTCCCCTACTCTTGCATGTTGGAAGGACACCTAATCTTGGCCCTGCTGAAATCCCACTGGACATACATGGAGACTGGAATGAGACTGGATGCTTGGTTTACTAATGTCTTGTATAAAGAATGTCCAGAAAACTGATTCATTCTAAAAATGAATCCTAATCTTTCTAAAATAGCTGGTTGAAGCTCTTCTCTTCCCTTTGACTGCCAGACCTGAAGCCAAATACCAGGTCTTACTCAGCTTCTCTAGCACGGGTGTACATTTGTTATGCAAAGGGGAAATTCATGCCCACTCCTTCAACACCTGCCCTAATGAAGACCAAATCAACTCCTGCCCAGAATTGGGGATATAAAAACTGTATCCCTGCCACCCTTCTATAAAGTGTGTGTTGTCTTAGACCAGACTTTTGGGGCCAAATGTTAGGCTATCTGTTTGTAAATCAAGGGACAAGCCATTTGCAATTGGCACAGCACAACGCTGCTTGGGTTTTCAAACTACCCTTTGTACTCATCAGAGCTTAAAAATTGGTTGGTTATGAAAGCTGAGACTAATGAGCAGTTGTTTTAAGGCAGAATTCTGATATGATGAATGCCACAGAATACCCTTGGCAGCTTGGGATAAAAATCAGTGATTAAATGTCCACTGAGTCTGAATCCCTACCAAAAAAATCTTCAGAAAATCTCAAATGTTGAATAGTGGCCACTCTCTGGGCTCTTTGGCAACTGTTGACTGACTCATCATAGCAAGAGATAAAACAGGCAAAAGAGAACTTTACACCACAAAACTATAATAGTTTAAAAAAAAAGCTTCAAAACTAAAGCAAATAACATTTAAAGGTGTTGCTCTTACGGACACACAGAATAACATTTTGAACCTATAAAAGTTAATCAGAATTTCGCTACTAATTTTAATGGAGAAATCATTTTACTTAAAATGTTCTGTCATTAGTATTTTTCACAACCTGTCTTTAAATCAACTGACTTTTGGTGCAATTCTAATCTGAAAAATGTTAGAACTCACATCTAACTATTCATTTCCTAAGAGGCCAAATGCAGAAATACATAAGCTACTTAAAGCCAGGCATAAAGGAGCACAGACTTTTATCTGAGCATCTCAATAGAACAAAAATTAATGTTTAAAAGACTATTATTTTTACACTCAAAAAATAAAATCTAATTCAACAGGCAAATTTGTTAAATATGCCAAATAATTCTTTTTACAATACTGCTGTTTAATAGTGCAGCCTCAAGGAAGAACCATCATTGGAAAGGTTATTGTTCCAGCACAGGATAATAACAAAACCATGACATGTGAATAAATGTCCCAAATGAAAAACCTAAAATATATCCAGAACAAGAATGAAACACATTTCATCATCTACTCATAGCTAATCCATCAACTTAAATTTTACTTAAAAGGAATGACTGCAATTCCATACTCAAAGACTACGTATCATATATCTGAGAATAAATAAAAAAATTCAATGGTAATGACAAAATCCACTCCCCGCCTTTTTTTTTTTTTTTTTTAATTAAAGAAAACCTTATGCCAACCCTTACTGGAAAACAGAATTCAGACTTAATTATCATGACACTAGCAGTCCTTTCATAATCATTAGTCAATGTTCAATTAAAATACACATTTAAAGTTTGTCAGGATAGTATTTCTAGTCACAATTCTCACTGCCTGTAAAACAAGATCTAAACCAATTCTGTCACAGCACGATGTCCACTTGTGTACATATCCACTTGGTAGTAGATATGCATACCAAATGGTATCCACTTGGTAGTTACATATCCAAATTCTATTATTTCTGATGCCAATTTACTGCTTATGGAAAATGGCACCCTCAAATGATCACACTTCCAGTATTTCTGCAGTAAAATTAGAACCCATATTTTTAAAAATATAGCCATTAATAAAACCTTTTTTTTTATGGTGTGAGCATACTTATGGTTTTCATAAAGAAAAATATTGACTAGCACAAATATATATTATGGCAAGAATCTCAATTTTATCTTCATATTTGGCAAATTAATTCCTCTGAGGTTACACTACCCTTATGAGTAAAATGAAAGATAACAATCCCAAAAGATGTAATTACAGACCAAAACTAAATTACTTTGCAGGTCTAAGTACTGTATCTTAATAATTTCACCGGAGAACATCTTCACTGCATTTGGGCAGATTTGATTTTGCTGCCTGACCAATAATTACAGCTCTGGCAAATACAATGTCTGATAAGGACATCAATTAAGAATGAGCATTGTGTTATTTTAAAAAAAAAAAATTCATCATGTTCACAGCCTGTCTGATTGAATGAAATGCCAAATTAAATTAATGGAGATTGCTAAGTCTAGCTGGCTGGTGGGGAACCATGCAGAAAGTGGGACAGCACAGACAATAAACTGTCTGTAATTAAAAGATGAGAAGCTGGACTAATGCTACTTCAGCCTGATTGTTCCAAACAAAACAATATACACTAAAATTATTCTGGCAACAGAAGTAGAAGGAGTGGGAGGAGGGCTGGGATAGGGGACCTTTTTTTTTTTTTTTAAATAGTATTAACTACCACCATCTACGAACAGCAGTGTCCTCACCAGATGTATTAAATTAAATACTGAGGTGGTTCTCATCAGAAAACACGATTTATTTTCTCAATGAACACAAAAAAACATACAAGAATTCTCCAATCCTTTCTGTTCTAGATGGATATCCAGCTAATCTCTGTAGAGGCTTTACTCCTAAATTATTGTGTGTTCATAGGAGGAGCAGGGAGTTCTTTTCTGGAAGAGCAAGTTGTTCATGGAATTTTCAATACTTCAGAAGCAGTAGATGGTATCAATATTTATTTTATAAAATACAAGTGTTCTATTTTGATTTTGCTGCCAGAAACAATGAGACAGATTGTTCTTTGACAGGTGCCACACCAGCACTGCTGTTAGAGATTCATATCATTGTAAGTGAATGAAGCATTGTTTTAAACCTTACAAATGAAGAAGAAATTTTACCTCAGGATGAATGCAAAATGGTAGCCTGGATTTTGACACTACATCAGTACCCACAGAAATTCTGGGACTCACTCCTCTAACAGGATGCCAACATTTTGGAAGGTATGTGTTGCCCAGCACCAGAAGAATTATTCACCACTGATAATAGGCAGCTCTAGAAGGTTATGGGCTGAGTCACTGAGCATAAAGGAGATGGAGAGATGGACTAGATGCAGGAAGAAGACATTTGGGTCAGCCTCTGACCACGTCAGTCAGCACACAAGGTATCCCAATTCCATCTAAGAGCAAACTGCTGTGTGTGTGCATGCACGAGGGTAGGGACATGTGCTTCTGTCAGCAAAAGATAACATTTTGGAACACTTTCATGAAATACTGGACCACTAGGTAACATGTACTATATATGTCGAGTTTATACTTGGGACTTTCTGTTCATAATTTTAGAACAAATTCAAGATTAGTGATTTTTATAGAATAGTACAGTAGCAATCCACTTTCTGAGACAGATTACAATGTTTTCTTATTTTCAGTGGTTCATGTCTCCTGGAAGAGGGTTCATTTCCTGCTAGGTTCTGCCTACAAATCTGCTAGGACATGTCTTCATGGACTTGTGAAAAGCCACCCATGAAGTGTCAGCCTTGGTGACTTCAGCCACCAGAACCTGCTACACAGCAGTTATTTCTCTCCATTTCTTCCCCATCAGGATTCTCTATCATGCCATAATCAGGGTCCTGCAATGACCTGGAGGGAATGCAAGCCCTGTAGAAAACCAAAGGAGTTCTTTGGGGGATTTCATGCCAGAAAGCTGCATTTGCTTACAACCACATCTCTGATGATCAACAAGCCAACAGACAGGAGCACAAAACTTTAAAGTATGAAGTATCTTTGCTGTCACATTCTCAATCCCAAATTTTAGGCAAATGAATAATCTCATTAGTGGTTCATTAATTATTCAATCTTTTCATAAATATGTGTAGTATCATACATGTGACAGTCTTTTGATATTTAAACTCTTAAAGCTTTTCATTCAGGGGACCATTTAGATTCCAATTTTTGAGTCTCAAATAGCTGCCACACTAATTGTTGTATATATCCTTATATAAGTGAGGCTATGCCTGTATATATATGTACACATACACATTCTCTATCTCTGCTTAGAGCCAAAAAAATTCTCAGTGGGATAAAATACTTGAGGAGTAAGATTCGAAAGAAAAATAGATATTTATATTTTATTCATATAGCCTCAATATCCATCAGACACACTCTTTTGCAGATAGTACCAATTTAAAATTTTTGGAAAGCAATTAGAATGGAAACATTTGAAGTTACTTTAAAAGCTTTCAGCTAGCAAATAAAAACTTTGACAATAATAATAAAAAGCACTGACTTAATCTCTGTGATTCCAGCCAAATACTTTAATATGAATTTCTTCAGTGAATTCCACAGCCAAAAGCTGTAACTGAATGATATTTTGCCAAGCATATATATTTGATACTGAAAAAGTCTTAGGAACAGTAGTGAAAGGAATATTTAATGGTCTCATGTTAGACATTTTCAGATCTCTTAAGAAGGACACATTCTATAAATGTTTTTATATGCAAGAAGTAACTTTGTATGAATATGCACAGTATTATTCTGCTGACTGACAGTCAAGGCAATTTCAATATATGCCAGACTTTTAATGCTACTTATTCCATATTTAAATGCTACTTATTCCATATTTAAATGCATACATATTCAAAGGTGGTTCAAAGAGCACCCCTGGTCCTAATATGTAAACAAGATTAAGGTGTTACAAAATTAGTCTGAATCTTGAAATTGTTCTCCAAGAGAAACATACCAACAATTTTCCTGTTACATGTTCAAAGAGTTTTAATTTACTATTTTTATTCTTTGTAGACAAGAATGTCTGTCCACAGTCTGTGGAACGGTTCCTTCAAAGGTAATAAAATATGTAGGTGTCTTCCCACATATGCTAAGACTACTTCTCCTCTGTACAAGGCTAATACAAATATCAAACTCGGACCAACCCACGGAGTTTCATGTTAAAAAGACCTTACAAGATCTACAGATGTTACTTTGCATAGTTCTGAAGTACATTCCCTATTATCACACCCTGTTGTTGCCTGAAGCTTGAAACACAGAAAGATACCAGATGTTAAGATATTCAGTTATAAAGCCAAGGAGAGACCACTGTAGTTTAAGTCTTTGTTTAAAAATGTATGAATATTTAAAGAACATGGTTTCTTGCTTTGCTTTCTAACCTAGATGCATTTGCAGTGATGAACTACGAAATTATTTTCCCAACCACTCTCATGAGCACATACTTGTTGCTACAATAAACCAGATTAGGCATAAATGTCGTAGAA
The DNA here is from genome assembly GCA_910950805.1 of Acrocephalus scirpaceus scirpaceus. NCBI lineage: Eukaryota > Metazoa > Chordata > Aves > Passeriformes > Sylviidae > Acrocephalus > Acrocephalus scirpaceus. The sequence continues at coordinate 11,476,324 of OU383783.1, read as the reverse complement.
GGAAAATATTGCTAAAATGCAAAAAGAACTTACTTATATTGCTCCTGTTCGTATGTATTTTTCTACAACTTCGTGGCAATTTTGACTCCATGTGAGCAAAGGACTTCTCACACATGCAGCTTTCACGTCACCCATTTGATGTATGTATTTTAAATTACTCTAAACAGCTGAAATTCTACATAAGATTTCATTTCTGATGACATCCAAGGACATATGGCAGTTACAATATGCTCTTTTTACACAGCTGCTCTAAAGAATGACGCAAGGCTAAAGCACAATCGAGCCCTTTCCATGGTCCTGTGAGAAGAGGGAAATGTCTCTTTTCTCCATGACATTTACCAAATGGAAGATCAACAGCTTCTCAGAATGGCCTCCAACATACACACAAAATAATTTGTAAAAAGGACCCAAACCAAGTCTGTGGACCTGATGGTGGGGCTGCCCCACCTGTCTGGTTCACACAGGTTGTGGCAGGAGCACTGGGGACGTGGAGCACTGGGGACGTGGAGCACTGGGGACATAGAGTACTGGGAACATGGAGCAATGGGGACATGGAGCACTGGGAACATGGAGCACTGGGGACATGGACCACTGGGGACATGGAGCACTGGGGACGTGGACCACTGGGGACATGGAGCAATGGGGACGTGGAGCACTGGGGACGTGGAGCACTGGGGACGTGGAGCACTGGGGACATGGAGCACGGGGGACGTGGAGCACTGGGGACATGGAGCACTGGGGACGTGGGGCACTGGGGACGTGGAGCACTGGGGACGTGGGGCACTGGGGATGTGGGGCACTGGGGACGTGGGGCACTGGGAACATGGAACACTGGGGACGTGGGGCACTGGGAACATGGAACACTGGGGATGTGGGGCACTGGGGACGTGGGGCACTGGGAACATGGAACACTGGGGATGTGGGGCACTAGTTAAATAAAGCACTGGGCACGTGGAGCACTGAGGACATGGAGCACTGAGGACATGGAACACTGGGGACATGGGGCACTGGGGACATGGCTGGAAACACTGCCTCACACCCAGTTCATGGACAGGAGTCCTCCAGTACCCATGGGACCTGAGAGCCAGCAAGGCCCTGAGAGGGAGCAGCTCTAAGGCACCAAGGACAGCACCAAGGGCCCTTCTTCAGCTCCCCTCCTACACATTTGAGCACCCCTTTACCCCCAGTGGTTCAACTGCTGCAAGGGATATTCTTATAGGGAGTTTTGTTTGGTTGGGTTTTTTCAGGAGGTAAATGCATAAACACAGAACTGGTTTTGCCATATGAACATTTCTGTTTCGCTTCCCTCTCTGAGACATTAAATTCATACAATCAAGCTGTTAATCATGTCTACCCCCCCTTTATTTTATATAAACTGTCTAAGCATTGAACCTAAGCATTTCTTAGCATAATGACAGCATTTTATACTTAGGAACCCAAGAAATACTTTTACATCACTATATTCAAGATTACTGTAACATTTTCACACACGAATTTAAAGTGATGTGATTATACTGAAATTGGGGCTGTAAGTAGCTTTTCTTACAATCTTATATCAAATTTCACTCACTTCAGTGAAAATTGTGAATTCCATTCTAGACTGTGAATCAGCTCTACCATAGTAGCAAATTATATCAAGTTTTAAATGTAAAATTGATAGAGAAAAGGGTGAAGCAGATGTAGACATTTTATATTAATCACAATGGAGGATCAGTCAAGATACTTTCAGTCTAAAATCAGTACATGCATAAAATCTTAAATATCTTGACTCTCAGCCATGTTGATACCATGAGTTCCTGCATTTTTAAATGAAATTAAACACTTTCCACTTTAGAAGCACTAATCATAACCAAGTAGATAAACAGCATTTCTTTACAGTCTCCATTAACTCTAACTCCACCATGTGCAAGTCTATTGCAAAGACAGCCTTTGGGATCTAAGTGCACTTGTAAAACACAAGGAGAAACTGAGGAAAGCCACCCAGAAATGCCCCAACCCCAGCGCCAGAGCTGGTGTCAGTCACCCTCAAATGTTCAGGTGATGACATTTTTCTGTTTGGAAAACTTACATGTGTTAATGTAACATAGATCACAGATGATTTTGTAAACAGGCACACAATACATTACTCACTTCCTCCTGTTTCTTTATTTCACATCAACCTGAAACCTGGAGGATTTCTCCACTATTTTTAGTTGGGGCATGATTACAAGTCCCACAGCAGGGAGGCCTCTGGAGAATCTTCAGTAGCACCTGGCTTTATTTAAACATACAAGGTGGAATTGGATGCAATGCTCTGAGATAACAGTACAGGTGAATTAAATTTAAGAGTGGAATAATCCCTCATGGTGGCTTGTATTCCTAATTTATGCCACAGAGACTAATCAGGCTTAATTTATCTATCTTTAGCTTCCCACTGTTTCATTCCAACCTAAAGGCAACATTTTGGGCAGCAGAAACCTTATTTTGTAGGTGAGTAACCTACTTTAATTGTATTTTCATCCCTTACTAGAGTGTAGCATTTTTTTCACTTAATTGGGTCACTGTATTCTGGAAAGTGGGCACAGAAATTACTTCTGATATTGATTGCAGCCCCTGAGGTTCGGCTGAGAGTTGAGGACACACAAAGGGTACACAGCAAATTCCATTTATGACAAATGAATAAAGTTTCAGTCAAACCTTCGTATTAGGAAAATCCTGACGTTAAAATATGGAGATTCTCTATAAAGCATCTCACAATTGCAGGGTTGGAAATGCCTGGCACTATTGGAAAACCAGGCCTCTCAACTCTTCAGCTGATCTTCAGCATTGGTGTGTCAAAATACTAATGAGTAGTGTGAGAATTAAGTGCATATTAGAACACACACCAGTAATTCCTTCTCATAATTTTGAGATGTCAAGGAAAAACCAAGGTTTCTAAATAAAAAATTAAAAATGCTAATAAAAGCTCACTTGAACAGTCAAGTACTACTCTTCATGTCTTGATGTAAGCAAGCACAAGCTTTGATACATGCAAATTCTTGCGTTTCTTTTCTTGAAGTATGAGAGACACCAGATCCTAGTGGCATTTCTGCTGCCAAGCTGTTCCACAGCTCACAACTCACACTCTGAATATATTCTCCTACTTTAGTGGACTGAGATAATTCAGTCTCATGCTATACATATCAGAGATGTGAAAGAAGTTGAATACTTCTTAGTTGAATTTAAAATTATCAGATGTAACTTTAGTGTGAATTCAAAGTAGATGCATGAATTGTAATCATAATCAGTAGATGTACAGAAACTGTAATCTCTTCATGAACATTCTTTGTCTAAATGTTAGAAACTATGCAACGTATTCCTAGGGATACCTGTTAATTCCAAGCCAGGCTGATTACTGGAGGTCAAATCAGAAAAGTCACAAGCTTATACACATGTATACACTCTTCTTCCTTGTCAGCTGATGACGTGACCTGAGCTCTACCAAAAACATTTCTTTGGGTGTCTCTGAGATAATATTTTTGATACAGAAACCACTCTGAAAGAACCAAGTAATACTTTGCACCATAACCACATGCTTCTGGCAGGCAGATGCCTGCTACAGCTAGCTGCAAACTCCTGGGAATTCTCACAATTACATTTTATATCTTGAACCTTACCATTCCATCCCACTTTTAAAATGGAAAATTCCCCAGAGATCAGAAATCTTTGGGCACTAGAAATGAGTCCTGGAGTCAGGGCACTCTCACAAAATCCTGTATATTCAGGGGTTTGTTTCTCAAATACCCAGGGCTGCAGCTGTTTCATTACTATATCATATTTTGCATCAGACAAAAACTTCAGCTAAGTTTTACAACACAGACATGTTGTGCTTCTGTGATACCAAAGCTGTGTGAAGGTTCAGAACTTCAAATCCCACATCCAGTTCTAGTGAGCCAGTGAAATGATGCAAAACCATGCAAGGGAGCACAAAACTTCCAAATTGCTCTGCCTGCTCACAGCAAGAACAATTCACAGGACCAACCATTTGGTTGGTTGCTTCATCACCTGCCAAACTGGGGTGATTTTGCTCTACCATAAAGTTTCTCAGTCACTTTTTCTACCTGAATTGAGAAATGCTGCACAGTGTTAGTGTTAATGTAATGAAGAAGGCAGGAACAGTGCAAAAGGTCTGGTAGCTTTTTGCTACCAAAAGAGGAAAATTCTAACAAAGGGTGGGAAAAATAACTTAATGTGTCAGTTAAAAATAAAAGGTATTATAAATAATTGCTTTATCTTCATTTGTATAAGCATCTATAACAGTTCTGATAATATTTTGTTGTCCAGTGGTTTAAGATTTAGAAAATCCCAAAACCAAGCCATCCTCACACTAATGGTTTTACCTGTAACTGCTTGCCTGATCTACCCTGGAATTATAGCAGTCTTCCAGTGAAAGAGATTTCCTTTGCTGATCAAAACAAAGTTGCTCAATTGTATTTTCAAAACTGGTGAAAAACAATAAATGTATTTTAATGGAAGAAGTGAGTTGTCAAATACAATGTACACAGTATGGTTTGAAGAGGAATAAAATTATGTACAAGTGGTATGAAATGTTGTGCAGGTGCTGGATACTAGGAGGCAGAGAAAGGGTGGAATAAAGACTCATAGAAAAGTGTAGTAAGATGACTATCAGAGCAGGATAGTAAAAATTAACTTATCAGATAGATATGGAAAAGATAAACTGAAACCCGTAAGAGATTAAAATGAGATTAAAATAAGTTTTGAAGAAATATTAACACAGAAAGGAAAAATTTTCAAAATGTAATGAAAAATAGTTATGGTATTTTGTAATACCTCGTAAAGCATGATTTTGAGAGCATCTAGTAACAATTCAAAGCACACATTTTTACACACACTTTCACATAAATGCCATTTTTTCATATTTTGAAAAAATGGACAGCTTGTAACAGAAAATATGAAATTTAAATTAATCTCATCATTCCAGATCAGTAAAGAGGTCTAGAGCAAAGAGGTCTCTTTCCCTTGTCCCCTACACAATCTCAAAATTTTTCCCTCTCCAGTGCACGAAACAATTGTCCATGTCTAAGTCCACATACACCCATGGGACATTTAGGATAACATGCTAAGATGACCCTTCACACATTTTCACACGGAACCTTCCCCAGCACCACTGAAACCACCAAGGACAGATTCCAAGGACACAGGAAACTCTTCAGTGCTGTAACCTCACCTTCGTCCAGCCTTACAGACAGCACTGATCGTAAGAAACCCCTGTGCTTCTGTTTACATACCAACCCCCAAACCCTCACACCTCTCATCAAATCAAAATTCAAACAATAATTTGTGCAAGACTTACCTAGGAAAAACAAAAACCTGCTGTGGTATTTACCAGGGAGAAAAACACTGCAGGGTTATTTGCCAGCATAAATCAGGCTGCGCCATTTGATTCAGATGGTGGTGCTGGTTTTGTGCCATATTCCACTAAATGGAATATCAGCTGTAACTAAAAGAACTACTATAAAAAAAAAATAAAAGGCTTGTCAATTTTCATGTCAACATATAAATATATCATCTTCTGAGACAAGAAAAAAGTTTTTGCATATTGTTACACCACACGTGTGAAAAGGGGCTAAGGAGTATAAACCTTCACCATTCTCAATTGTAAATTCTATTTCTACAGTGTCCACCCTTCCTATGTTTTCCTTCCAAAAGACAAATTTAGGGAAATTCATGCCTGTTTCCAGTCTCTTCCTCCCCTCGGAAGCACAACCCATGCTCCTGGCTCAGTAATTCCTGTTTGCTTCAAAGATATGGAATTGTGTTCAGCTTGAGAATATCACAGCCCTTCAACCTCATTAACAGATTTTTTTATTATCAAAATCTTAAAGTGACAATTTCACACACTTGCCACATCAGAAGTTCCTGAGTCATCTAAACAGAATCATCAACATTTAGAATGGCCATCATCAACAATGAAGGAGACTCACAACAGCATTTCCTGCTTCCAAAAAATGTTATATGCCATGTAACAATAAAACGGTTGTATCAGCAGCAATGGGAAACAAACTATAAGACATTCCAGTGACTCAAACTCCTGATTTCAGCACTGCCACCAGCAGGAATGATGCAAAGTGACCTCAAGTCCCAGAGAATATCTCAGCATGCATCATGCTTCAAACCTCCACCCACTTGCTTATTTAGTTATTTGCTCTATAACTCAGTACACCTTTGCTTATGCTGATGTAACTTATTTCAGGTCCCACAGCAAAAAATGGAACACAGAATTTGGGGAGGTAGATGCAATTAAAGATTCTTTTTCACCTGGGCCAGAAGTGAAGAGTAGATGAAGGAACACATTGAACTAACAACAGCGATAAACATGGAACACTGTGAAACCACACATTTATTCACCAATAGAAATGATAAAATTTTAAGTAGTCATCTCACACATTTATTCACCAATTGAAATGGTAAAATTTTAAGTATTCATCTCACTGCCATCAGGGGACTTTTGTTAAAAAGTCAGCTTTTACACTGAAGCTGAATCATTAGAGAGATGGCCCAGAAGAGACATGCTGGACATGAACAAATCTGACTTACTCACTCAAGTACCTCAAAAATTCTGTGTACAACTGAGCCCTGACTAAGGAAGAAGAAATGTACATGACCAAATGGAAGCAGTGATTATTAAGATTTATATAACCTCTACATAAATTATACTTTGCTGTCGTACACTAGCAAGAAGCTTACAGGACAGAAGCAGGATTAGTTCAGGACAAGGGAAATTATTCATGTAACAGTTAAAGCTTGAGAAAAGAGATCTGGGTTATATCAAGTTGATGTTTCAGATAAGAGACTGCATTATAACAGGTTATAGTTGCGAAAATAATTTTGATTGGCATATCATTTATACTAACTACTGCTTGAAGCCCACCCAGAATACACAGCGTACTATAAACTGTTAGGAAATATATCAGTGTATTGTTCAATATTTAAAATGTGCTTTATTTTGTAAATATAAGACCTGGCATAAAAATTGTAGAGTATTAAAAATAGTTCTGCTTAAAAAGAATGCCCCTTTTTCCTATAAAAAGAAGTATTGCACTAACAGTAGTTTATAATTTTGTTCAAAAACGTTCACAGCGGAGCTAAACAAACTTTCAATGAGGAAAATATGATTGCTTTGTTCAGCTGCTCACACAGATTTCTATCTGTACTTATTTGCATATTTCTGAATATTCTCTTTCAGGCCCACACTGTTTTTGTTAGCAAAATCAATTTTCTGTTGGACAAAAAGTGAGATTTGCTCTAAAGATTTTAAGCTTTTAAATAAACATGAACTGAATGGTGTAAAGAGCTCCTCTTTTAAGAAAAGATTCTTGCTGTTTGGAAAGAAAAGAATTCTTTGCATTCACAGGTATCAATTGACAGCAACAGATTTTTACATGAAGAGAGAAAAAATATACAAGGGCAAAACAAAAGGAGCTGCAATGTAATTATGCAGCTGTAACAGACTGATTTTTAAGGAACACATGTCCATATACAAAACATAAAAAATATTAAACTCTGATACAAAAGTTTTATTATTAGCTTTATTATTGATTTTCCAAAGCTCAAAGAATACTCATGATTATGAAGCTGCATCCTCTGCATCTGAAGAGAAGGACTGTTCTAAAATCCAACAGTTCTGCAGAATCCTCAGCAAACACCAAGCAAACACAATTTTTTCCAGGTCTCTTCAGCTCTGCTAATAGTTATTGTTTGCACAACTGTAATTAAGTACATTACCAACTAGTTGTTCAATCTATATAAATTTAAGAAACACACATTGCCAAGGAGTGACTCATATATCAGTCTATTATATGCTACAGAGCTGACTGTATTAAACAAATCACTTTCCCTACAGCTGAAGAATAGAAGCTATATACAGAGCAGAGGTTATTGTCTAATTTAAATCTTGGCTCCTTTCCCAGAGCTGTACAAGATTCCAATTTGTGGAAATGTTACTCTCTGTTACTGCCAGAAAGGCTACAGAAAATGGTATTGGGTGCCTTCCAGAAATATGTCTGCAAAATGCCAATCAACAAGTCACTAAAGATTAACAGTATGACTGTACCAAATTAATTTAAATTATAGAAACATATGGCTAGGATGTTTGCACTGCACTTAACACAACACCTGCTTCACAAACAGCTAAGTTTCTTTCCACAGTATAAAATAATATATGTCAAACACCTTGAACCCAATTCCTATAAATGGAAAAAAAAATCAGTTCATAAACAGTAACCACAGGGTACCACTATCAGCTACAAGCCACCATTTTGTAATGGTTAAATCCCTTATTTATTTTAAATTCTACATCAACCCAGACTAGGTAGACTTTTCCCATCGTAGAGAAGGTAACTAGCGACAAAAGAAATTAGGAAAAAAAGATGACAGAAATAAACATCTTTATATTCCATTTTAGAAATCAAATCTTTTAAGGTGATTTTGCTAGAATACTTGAGACTTAAAATAGTCCTTCAAATACGGTGTTATTGTGCCTTCTCTCTCTCCCCCTTGTTGACTTCCTTAAGCAAAACCTCTCCTGAAAGGCTCTATAAGTTCACAGAAAGATAAAAAATTAACAATCACAACCAAAAGTCAAATATTTTATATTTCCTCAATGTGGTTTTTCTATTATTTTTAAAAATTCCTCAATGGCTATGATCATGTCATCAAATAAATAAAAAATTTAAAAAATCTGTGGCAGTCTCAGAAATATTTACACATTAGGGTGTGCCATATTTCAGCTGAAGAGGAAGGGAGCTGTTTTATGTTTCTCTCCACTGCTTTTCTATTATTGCCTAGCTAATGGAAATACATCAAACAAATGTTCTACAAGAGCAATAAATATTAAAGTTGACCTATCCATCTGGAAGAAATGAGAACAATACTGCTCACTTTTAGCCCAAATATGACACTGATAAATGAAGCTGTGAGATTCCATCACACTTTCAGCAACCTGGGCTAAGCGCCCACCACGTGATTCTTGTACCAGCAATTTTCTCCATTCATCTTCATTAGGCAGTCACTTGACCTGCCTCCTAACATCCCTGTCAGATTTGAACCTTTAGGGGGCTGCTTGTAGTTTTTAACAGTGCACTTTACTCCCTTTTGGAAAAAAAACTCAGATGAACATAAAAGAATACATGAGCCATTTCTTCTGCGGAGAGAACCACGAGCTGCTCGTCACGACTAAGGCAGGAGACGGCAGCGCCGAACGTGAGATGGCAGGAACACGATGGCAGTCGTGTCCTTGCAGCCCAGAACCAAACCTGGCAGCAAGCACAAGTGGGCAAAGCCATCACCCTTTCAGCCATCAAAACACAATTACATGTTGAAATGAGAGTGTGTGTAGCCTCATGCCACAAACGGAATGCCCTCCGCTTCCTCCCTCAATCACTGCTTGAAGAAAGCTGGAACAGGCAGCCAGAGCATCTTTTACCCAGCAGAGTAAGACTGCTTCATCACATTAGCAGTGTTACATTATATCCTCGTTATTTCTTTTTTCAACAGTAACAGCACAAATTTGATTATTCTATAATAGTGAAAATGAATACCAATTCAACATGAATTTGCCAGTGTAATAAAAAGCTCCTAACAGGATTTTAGCAACTTCCTCAAAAAACTTCATAACTTTATGATCACTTAGGAAAATCAAAAAGGCTAAAAGCACCAAAAGCTTTTGACATTAAAACTATCTCAGACATTCATGCAATTGCAATACCTTCATTAGGGTAGCTCTGCAATGTTTATCTGACAAGCATCTGATGTATTGACTCTATTGCATACAAGCAGCTTATTTTTCTTTTTTCAAAGAAGTCTTTAGAATTATAAATATTGTAGAGTGTCATGGTAATGTAGCAATTAAAATATACCCACATAGATTTCTTTTAGGCAGTAAGTTCTTCAACCCTTTTTCATGTTGATCAGGTCTTACATGAGTGGTTCCATGCAGCTGCTAAGCACATCAGGGACTTACTCATCCAGGAAAACATTGCTGAATTCAAGTAAAGACTGCAGAATCAAACAGAAGATAGGTACTCCTGATACAGGGTTGAGATGGATTTCACTGTGCTCACCAAAACATTAACAGACATGACTTTTTTACAAAACAAATAGAGTGCTTTCATGGACAGGTACTTCAGTCATGCTAAGCTGGATTTACACCACTACAATTTTCACTTTTCTTTTTAAAAGCAATCAAACATTTTTTTTCTCTGTCATAATTTCAAGGGATTCTGCAAAAACCTGAAAATATTGCCAAAAATATGGACAAGAAAAACTACTGAGAGATGTGCCATTTAAAATCAAGACCTCATACAGGTGTATTTGTGGTAGGTACATTTAACTTCCTGACCACAGAACACATGACAGGTAATGAGTAATTGCTGATAAGGTGTTGAGCTTTCATGCACAATACAAGGAATGCTTGAGTCTAAGTTGGAATGCTGATCTCAGCTTCTTTTTAATTACTATTACATGTTCCTACATCAGCATTAGAGCAATTGCACAACAATCCCTGGCAGGACATTCCCCAGCTCTTCTGAGACACAGACAATTCACAAGAAAGCCATCAGTGGCATGAGGTTTCACCTGAGCCAGTATTACATTGTATTGGTATTACCTGCCTTATCATCTGTGACTGCAAATGCCTTTATCAACACACACTGAGCCTCTCTTTGGAAAGAAACTAATGGGATGGGCTCTGTCTTGCTTGTCTGAGACACTGAAGATTTCAGTTGCTCTGCATCAATTCCAAGCTCAAAGTTTGCCACATTTCCCTCACTGATGATGTGGCCTCAGTGATTTTCTCTGAATGAACAGATTATTCTCAAGAAAGAACAAATGTCTCTGTGATGACAGAGGTCTTCGCAGGGGGTTTTCACAAGTGGGTCAGTCTATGACTGCTGCAGAAAGCTGATTCTCAACACAAAGCAACTTGAAAAGATGAGCTTGTAGATCCAATGGTCCTCAAAATCACCCACAAGTCCATTATCTGCAAATTCTCTTTGTCTGAGGTGATTTCTCTAAAAGATCTATATCAATTTAATAGTGAAACAAACTGCTCTAAGTGGATTTTCTGTTTACAGGATAACAATGACTTTTCAATATTTTACTGTAATCAGTTCCTTAAGGGGGCCTGATAGTGACAAGACTGAAAAAATTGTTTTGCTGAGGTTGGAAGCTATAAAAATCGAAACACAATACAAAGAAAAAGAAAGGCCTGAGGCAGTTTTCAAAGAATTTGCTAACAAAAACAAAAGTGAGAAAGATCTCAACACAGCTTTAAGGATGATCCCATGCATAGCAAGAGGTACAACGAACGTGGAAGTCTAAGGTAGGCCAGGGAAACTATCCTTAGGTCTCTGAAGACCTAAGGAAAAAAGCAATCAATTAATATGTTTTCAAGAAGACATACATATATATATAGGGAGAATTCCTATCTGTTGGAGTTGAGAGGGAAAAAAAAACCCAAGCAAACAACAGATATTCCAAGAACGAGAGTCAAAGAACTGAAATATATTTTCATCTATAGCGGATGTGTGCTGGGGAATGTCACAGCCAAAGTGATGACGATGTGCTATGATAATGTCAGCTTTACCAACACCATCATCTGTCATGCCAGAACTATTCCCTGGCTCTTGGTGATGAAGAGGCTCTTCAATTCTTCAAGACCAAGTGACACTGAAGCAACCTGTAAAAGTATTTGCTAAAGACCTTCCGAAAATGAAGTAAAAGTATTCTATATTGCATTAGGCTATGTTCACATTAGCACAATATTCAAATTGGAATTCATTTCTCTCTGAGTAGAAACTTTAGTAAGCAGTTGTGCCTTGACCACAAGGCAACTCAAATTTTACTAACTTTTTTCTAAGCTACTTTCTTAACTTTATTCAGAATGCCCCTTCAAATGCAGTTCAGTCATGAACTCTATCATTCACAGTGCAGCATTGTTTTGTGTCGAGTCTTTGCAGCAGGGTTATCACTACAGGTTAATGGATTTGTGTTCTGAGAAGCCATGATTAGAATAGCTGACCTGTGTTCTGCACTATACAGTGAAAAACATATCTAGCAGCACGATTGCTATCAAGTGTCAAAAGAGATACTGAGAGCTGTGTGTACAGACAGCACTAAACTCAGATGGTTTTATTACTCCTAGGTATTGTGTAGTGGTTAAATTTGACATGTACAAATTGCTGAAGTGAAGATTTGAAAAGTAACAGTATATATCAAGTCTAATGGCTTAGTTAAGAAAATGATGTGCAGGATTTCAAGCACAGCATGAATATGCATTTAAAATATTTGTGACACTTTAATGGACATTTTCATTAGCGGAGGTTATAACAATGGCAAAAATCTGAAATTTTAGACGAGGAGTGACATTATTACAATAATTCCACAAAATTCAATGAGAGAAATTCTTACTGTTGGAGAAGACATTAAAATTAAGACCATCGAACTCTCCTTCCAACACAGCTATTCCAATAGAAAAATCAAGTACAAATAAAGGAATATGTTTTCTTGTCCCTTCTGTAAAATGTTTCAAGCACTGTTCAGTAGAAAGCAGTAAAAAACTTAACCTGTCATGGTTTTTCTCTTCCTCTTTATCATTACAATACATGAGCTAACATCAAGGAGAAAAACCACAGAAAACTCATTTATACCTAAAGTGGACTATGGAGCTGCTTGCTATGCTAGCAGGGCATCAGAAGTGGTCATTAGGAGAGCATTTAATAGTAACTATAACATTAGAAAGAAAAAGTAGCACATTCAAGGGAGAAGGCAAACTAATCACCTAGTGAATACTAACTTCTGTCAGAATAAACTGCATGTGTGATGCAGTCTTGGACTTTCAAACCATTCTGTATGCACAGCAACACCCTTCCCTTCTACAAAATTGGCCTTTTACACATCGACTCTTTTAGCAAATACGATGATACTGCATTATGACACTGAACCCAATCAGTTATGGAATGCACATCAATAAAAAATGCTTGCAAGGAAAGACTTCAATGGACACATTCAAAATTTAAGCACTTTCATAGCATTGTGCCTAGAAAGTCATTGACTTTCATGAGAGCTATACCTAGCATGTTTCCAGTTCCTGCAAAGGAAAGAATTCTTTCCAAGTTATGTTCAGTATGCTTGGAACAAGCTGGGCTACAAGGAAGAGTGAATTCAGCCCGTCTGCATCAGCCTCATTCACAGATATGGCTCAGAGAAGCCCAGATTTTGACAATTGTTTGTCCACTACTTCAACTGCTTGCAGGCAGGCATTGCTGCACTCCCCACGAGGAGCAATGATGATGTGTTCCACGTGCACACCTTCTGTCTACACAGCTGAGTTCTAACAATGACACTTAAAAATTCATGTTCCTTTTTTTTCCTCCCCAATGATCAGCCCTTAATCGCCAAACCAGTTAGTTAAACCAAATGTTTATTACACTTAAAAAAAAAAAAAAAAAAAACCAACAAAAACACACTGCTTCCCTTTAGAGGCAGTAATATATTAGCATCGGAACCAAGTTGTCCTCAGGATATAATTTCATTGAGCATCTCTTCATCATTTATTGTAGTAGCTTAATCTGCCTTAGCTCTTGTTACAGCTTGTTTAAACTGTTCTCAGATTTTTTTTCTATCTAACACTTTCTACACAGGCTGTAGAATACTTTTTTCATGACATGCTGTGCTAGGAGTTGCTGGTGATCATTCCCAGGGCTGTCACTGACATACTGTTTTCAGTAATTCTCATAACAGCACTTCCCTTTAGAGGGAGCTGATCAAAAGCTGCTAGAAAAGGTCCCTTGTATTTTCTGTTAACGGGGCATTGGACTGGTGTCCTCATGAAGCACAACTGCCAGCTTTGAACCAAAACACCTGGTTATGACTTGCCAACACAGTAACCCCTTGAAACATCATCTCCCAGACTTTCCAATGTGAACCTCTGCTACAATGAAATAATGATATCTGGGATAATGACTCTAAAATAATAACCTCTGTGAAATACTGAAAGACTGAGCCATTAAGTAACTGTCTCAACTTCTGCTGGTACCACAATCAAGTAAACTGCCTTAAAGGCTCTATTTTCAAAGCCTGGAATTTGTCACACCACAATTAGTGACAATGTGCTCACCATCACTTGCTCAATGGGATAGGACAATTCAACCCATTCCACTCAAATAAGCACTTTCAGCATTCTGTTCCAAAAGTCATTACACTCATTTCTGTAGCAAAGATGGTAAGTACTGTCTACAGAAGAGCATCTTTTTCTTGGAACCACTCTGTTAAAAAAGAAAAAAAATCAATGTGAGTGATGGAAAATTAAGGCATTTGGTGAACTGACGGACCAACCACATAAAACTTTTGTTATCCAGACATTTCCAGGCTGAAAAGGCCCAAGATGTCATTGACTATGAAGTATGGATTATTTTTAAAAATCCAGATGCTAGAAATAAGCTGCTTTGAAAAAAGTGGCACTTTGAATGCTGAGAAATCAATTTAATGCAATATGAAGTAGAACACACATTTCAGTATTTTTTCGAGAAAAAATTCATGAGCATTACCTTTTCTAATTGGGCTTAGTGTATTTTGAAGTTTACATAAGAAAAAAACCCATAAACTAAAGATTTGATTTTCAAAAGGTAATATGTTTGCCTTCTACTGCTTCAACAAAAAGCTATTATTTTTATTTTTTTCCTTTTTATTTTTAAGGAAATTAATTTGCAACTTATTAGATGGTAAAGTCTGTTCTTGAAAGCAGAAGGAAAAAAGAATATTAAGAGCACCTAAACAATGCCCAGTCCAAGTAAATGCACTTTATTAAAAGTAAAATTTGTACTAAAAGTACAAATAGCCTATGAGAAACCTTACATAACTTTGCTAATTTGCATCTGTATGTCTAAATATGCTCATTTTGAGCTTTTTTTCTTTAAACAATGGTAAGTGCCATTTAAGTTAAAATCATATCTGAAAGCATTTCTATTCCTGAGCAATAACCAACAGGAACATATTCCTGTGCATTTTTAATTTTTTGGCACAAGAAGTATTCTCACATCTGTGAGGACTGATTTGGAATCAGTCTCTATCTGTGAGTAGATCACTACTCTTGGAAGACAGATTCTTTTATTTATTTCTTCAACATGATTCCCTGAAGAGTTAGAGAGTCTTCAGAGCCACAAATGGGGTAACCCAGCAAAACCCCAACCTGTGCCAAGGGACAGGGGGAAATAGTTTTAACACCACAGTGCAATCTCCTGAGCCCAGGGAACTGTAACCAGCCTGGGGACTTTTACTGATTACAGTCCAAGGCAGCTTTTTAATTTCCTCCCTGGAAGCCACTGATACACATTTAAAAATCTCAGTGGAGTTACCTGTAGATTTCTA
Source organism: Acrocephalus scirpaceus scirpaceus (assembly GCA_910950805.1). Classification (NCBI taxonomy): domain Eukaryota; kingdom Metazoa; phylum Chordata; class Aves; order Passeriformes; family Sylviidae; genus Acrocephalus; species Acrocephalus scirpaceus. The sequence continues at coordinate 11,460,919 of OU383783.1, read as the reverse complement.
CATCTTGCTAAGGAATAGTCACTAGGAGAGGAAGGATGGAATTACAGCTAAGGAAGTACATGTACAATTCCTGCTTCTGCCACCTGAGCCTGCATGACCTTGATCAAGTTATTTAAGCTCCCTGTAACTCTTGGCCCTGCGCAATTAATGAAAACAGTAACATTTTTAACATCACAGGGTACAGATTTTAGGTAACCTAAATGTAAGTAAGAAAACACTAAAATGTAAGCAGGAAAACTTAAAACCATTGTTCCAAAGGCAAGAGGAATAAGCAAACAGCACCAAAATCTCTAAGGATAAGGATAAACGGTGGCATTTCTGGCTACCTGTAGAACACAGGAACTTTTTCCAAGTATAAAGACTTTTGAGGAAAATTACAGGTTTCCACGGACTGAAGAAAAAAGAACACTGAAGTAGAGAATTTTAAAGCTCATACTTTTGGATTTAGACAATTTCTCTCTAGACCTCAGTCCAACACACTAGGATAATAAACTTTTAAACCATTTAGGTTTCTAGATGGCAGAAAAATTATTTGGTTAATTAGTTCTTGCCCTACACAATCAACACTTATAAGAAGCCACTGATGGATTTTATTGTGGTAACTGATCTGTGTGACTCAAGTAAGTAAAGACTTCTTTTTTTTCCTTAGTATAAGGATGATTGTGCAGTGCAGAATATTAGGGAATATGAAGCTATCTTAGCTGTACATGCAGTATTCATGTGCAATTCAATATCTCCTTATATATTTTATATATATATATATATATATATATATATATATATATATATGCACTGAGCAGCAAGTGCTGCTGCTGCCTATGGTAGCACTGGAGAAAGCCAAGACTGAAGATTTATGTTCTTTAAATATTTGCTTAATTCTCTTGAACAAAGACTTTACCCCATTATTCAACTTGATGATTTAAAATAAAAGTGATACTACCTTTGCACTTTGAGTTAGTGAATGTTATAAATAGTTTATAGAGCTTAAGAATGGCTGCTCCCTTCGAGCCAACAAAGAATGAATGTTAACACTGGTGTGAGATCACAGTCAGTGTCCAGAGCCATTACTTCATGCAGGTAAGAATTCCAAACTCACTTCATTACCACTTAGTTTTATTCTGGTGCAAAGTTGCTAGCTTTATTTTAATCTAGGGAGAACAAAAAGGTCTATTTCCACTGAACAGCCCTGCAAGGAGAACACATGAGAAGTCATGCACGTTCAGTGTGAGATAATGTATCTTAAGGCATGACACTCGCAGGACATGTGTTATCTATTTACATGACTGCTGGCACAAGTGACTCTCCTGGAGGCAGGACCAGCTCCAACATGCAACCTTCCTGCAGCTGAAAGCCAAAGCTTGCCAGGGCCAGGAGCTTTCCCTTCACTGCTGTGAGCTGGGGAGGCTGACACTGAAACGTCCAAAAGGTTGCCGAGGACAGAGGAAGGAACAGTAGAAACTGCTGTGCTGGAAAATTGCACTGCAACAGAATAAATCATAGGAGAGCCACAAGAGTTGCATTTTTCTCGTTCCCTTTTTTGCTAAGAGAATGAGACAGAGTTTGGCCCAGGAGACAGACTCCAGACAGACTCCTCCATCTAAATATGAAGACTCTAAGAGGTGAAAACAACTCCCTTGTTTTAAGATGTGAGAAGTTGGTGTTCTCTCTTCAAAATTGACTTTATTTGTTTAGAGACAATCTACCCAATGCAGTTCCAACTGCATTTGGAACTAATACTCACCAGAGAACTATTTCTACTGCTCTAAATCCTTGGCTTATAATGCCTGTTTCCTTTTTGAACTACCTTCACTGCAAAAGGAATATTGCACAAAGAATTCTTCCCCAGGAAAAGCAAATCAGAAAGCACAAAAGATGCTACCTTTGCAAAAAAATGCAGCATTCAGATAGGAGATTATAATTAGGTTTCTATTCCAAGTATTTCAATGCACAGTTAACCTTAGATGACTGGGCATAAACCTTTTAATTAGCATGTTATCTTTGGAGCAATTAATATCTTGTACCTCATATGTTATCTTCAAATTAAAACTTTCACTTGCTCAGCATTATTAATTAATCATTGTGAATCTGAGATGAAATAGACATCACTCAAGAGAATGTCAGTGTTTTTAGAATGTCACAGGCACTGACATTTCAGAACAATTATTTAGCTGTCTTCCAACAGCAAAAGGCTATTGCCTTTAGCTTACACTGTCTTTGTAGAACATAGACAAACCCATGACATACATAAATTACATAAATTGTTTTACATCTCTGAACAAATTTTATTGTTGCACTATACAAAACATCTAACTATTGCAGTCAAGATAAATCTTAGTTAAAAATGCAAAAGTACATTTTTTAAAATCCTTAATAACCCCCTCAATACAATCAGCAATCTTCCCCTCTATCAGGGCCTGTAGTAGAGCATATAGCCAGTAGCAACAATTCAAAGTAAGAAGCAATATGACTATTTGACCCTGAAGATACCAATAGAGATGAAGATCTTTTATAAGCCACCGTGCCAACCTGATTTACTGTGATGAATTAATAAATTCATAGCCTAATAGCTTGTCTCTATTCATTTGATTTGAGACATTAAAAGAGGAAATAATTTCAAGACATGAGTGTCCTTATAAAAGAGTTTAAACTCTGGAATATATAAATTTTTTTGCATCACATATCACATTTAATAAAAGTAAATACAAACCAGTGTAATGCGGCTGTTCTCTATTAACAAATAAAACTATCTTTTATAACAATAAATTTCCTGTGCTTAAGCTAGAAACTGTCTTAGTCTGTTTATAAGCAAATAAATCTTCATCTATACTGCACCAAAGGAAATTAGTATATTTCAAAGAAAACACAACAGGAATCAGTTGCAAAGCATTGTGTTTTTAATTGGCTTTGGCAATGAAGATCGTGACCTATAAATATTTAACAGACAAGATGAACATTTTCTTAGGGCTGCAGTTCATCTGATTCCTAGTTTTCTTCCATAATCACTTATCTCCATACAGACTTAAAGATGAACATTTTCTACAGAAATAAACTTTCTGAGTCAAAACACCTATGGATTTAAGAAAAAAAATTTTCTTCTTCTTCCACCTTTATTCTACTGTAATCACAAATGGAAACAAGAATCTCAGTAGTGTCAAAAGATGACTCATTGAAGTACAATTATGCAGGATTGTGGTGAAACCTGCTGATGTAACACAACATATATACATTTATACCTCATCTATGCCAAAATATATTACGCACAGTTATAATATGCATGAAAGTGTAGAAATGCCTGCAGAGCCCAACACAACAGCCAGGAACTGAGCTTCAGAGCACTACCAGGAGGTCCCTATATATCATCATCATCATCATCATCTCTACTTTCACAGAAGTCAGTGAGGGACAGGCACCACAAACAATTCCCAAGGTCACACAGCCACGTGATAACTGAAATGTGACTGGAACCCAAACGCCCTTTTATTTTAACAAATACACAGTGTTCCTTCACCTATAGCAAAGGACAGAAACAGAACATGTATTATTTTAAGAGAATACACTTCCTAGCTTGGAGTAATCTGGTTTCATGAGTTTATTTAGAAAAATCTTGAACTCCGTTTGGAAACGTAGGATGAAAGAAGAACAGGACAAAACACTAATAAAAGAACCACCACAAAATTGATAAGAAGTGAGAAAGATTTATATCAAATCCACATTAATGTAAGTGAATTTTTTTTAAAAATAATACAATTGTTCAAGCATAAAGACTTACAAAAAGTTTTACCAAAATTAATATCTTTTAAATTTCCTTCCAAGAAACTAGACAGCTTTCACTAGATGTTCATAATAAAATGCAGAGGAATTATGATAGTAGTAGTTTTAAATCAAATATAATCTCTATTTAAATGCATTTTCTTTAAAAAAGTCTCTCTCTTCACACAATAAGCCCTGAGAAATACATTTCCTGCTGAAATTACTCCACATCTTTCATGCCACAGGGAGAAATGGAAGTAGAATAGTCCAAATGAAGTTCTATTCGCTTAAACCATCACTAGCAAAGCCCAGAGCCTGAAGGAAGATGGATAGAATATTTGGTTTTGCCCCCATGCCTACCCACTGATGGTTGGTTTGTCTTTTTTCAATGTTTAGTGAGAAAAATCACCATTTTTATGTGTCTCAGGCTTTGAAATTCCAAAGAATCACAAAATCAAAAAATAACAGGAGCTTCATCAAACCCAATGTTATGCCATAAGTCACTCCTTTTCCTGGCACACCTATAAACTTTTCAATTCTCAGCCTAGTGAAATAATCACATACAATAATTTAAATCCAACCTTAAACAAACCAATGCTGAACTCTGGATGAATTATAAACATGATATGATATATTTTAACCTTATTTTTTTTTATTTAATCTGCAACCAGTATTCTGTATTTTTCTTTCCAAGACATGATGACTCTGATTAAGACAAGAAATTTATAGAACTTTGTAACAAACAGTTTTCAATTACCTTTAATAAATCTTTGGTATAAATGGGAATAGCTGCTTATGCAGATGATGAGCATTAAATAATGAATTTAATGCTACTGAGCAAATGTCATTAACATTTTTTTGAAGACTGGATGAACATTATCTTTGTTGGTAAATGACATTTTGAATATTTAGGGTTTTATAAGGATGGTTCACTTCTTTATACAGCAACAAATCTTCAGACAGTACTTGTGTCTGGTTGTAGAAAACTACAATTGATATCTTTTCCATATATACTTAACCTCCTACAGATTTATTTGATTCTCAATAATTACTATTCTCTGGTAAGAGGCATATGTTATTACAGCACACTGCACTCCCACAAGCTGTCCACTCAGTGTATTTTAATAAATCTCTGCCAAAGCTGTATAAATTTGATCCTGTTTAAATTTAATAAGGATCAGAATATATCAAAGCACAGATTCCCACGAGAGAAATAGATATTTTGCATAGTTATTGAGTGCCCTATTCATAAATACAATGTGTAAGACCTAGACCATCAACCTTGAATTAAAAAGAAAAAGAGATTAATGTATGCAAAGCCAGCTACTTCTTAAATAACTAGTGAAATTAGTGTTTAATAAAACATTTTCCCCATACAACTGTTAAAGACAGCAGCACTGCCACAGTTTTACTGTTATGGTTCTAACACATAACTACTGAATTTCTGCAGTATAGAAACTTGAGAGTACCTTCTCAAGTATCTTTTACAGTTCTTCCATTGAAGATTTACCTACATAAGGGCACAGATTCCTAAAAATGTCACCAAAGGTTCCTCTTTGAGGCTGTGCTCCACCCTTTTCTATTCCCTGGGAGCACTGCCTTAGGCAGGAAGCAGATCAGCCACCAAAAGCCACAGCTATTGCAGAGCCTGAACTACTTTAGGACAATGAAGAGCATAAACATGTATTTGACATCCATTTCCTTCCATTTTCTGGAAGGATGTCTAGAGGAGGAAGACATTCTCAACGCTCTATTAATTCTAGGTAAATTTACTGATTTTATGTAATAGCCTACAAAATTTTATGTTCTATTAAGTAGCTCACGTTTCAGAACCTGCTGTGCCAAAATACCAGGACACAAAACTATACAATGAGATGCTGATCTAGCAGCTTACGAAGAATTTTGGAAATCGCTACCATAAACACAAATGCAGCATGTATTTCAAATACAAATACATTTATATAACTGGTTCTTCAGCTTCCAGTGTTTTCTTTGTTTTTGCTTTAAGGAAAAAACTGTTTGCATGTAAGGAGGAAAAAAAAAAACCCCAAACACCTAAACCAGATTTCCACTAACACGTCTCCCACACCTGATAGCTGCTGGTCACAGAAAGAATTCAACAGTCTTCCACTAGAAAACTGCCCTCCTCTTCATCAGTTTCAATTAGCAGTTGTGTATATAGCTATACATACAACCTACCACTTTCTAAATAGCTCCACTTACTTTTATCACCTTTGATGTTTACATGCTCACAGGTACGGGAAGGAAATCAGATTGTATTTATCCTGAATTAAAATTCATATTTTCAGAGTAAGAGCATGAAAGTCAAAAGACAAATGATTTTACATAGAGAAGAGCTCTTTCCCAAGGGGAAAAAATGTACTAAATCAATTTGCCATTGTTTTATAAGTCAGCTACTGAGAATGAAATTACAGACGGCTGAAATTAATGTGAGTTTTGCCATTGACTTCAATTAGCCAAAGATGTCATCCTCAGTGTTTTACTATACACAGAAGCCTGATGTCAGAATTGGTACAGCTTTATGAAGTACATTACAACATAATTCAATCCATCAAAGTGAAGACAATCATACCATCACTCAGTCATTGGTCCCATTCACCTCTATGATGACTCATCCTTGTTTTCTTTTTCCCTTACTGTTAGATGAGTGCTGGAGCTGGGAAACGCCTCAGCCACGTTTGTCAGCAATATTCCTTTACTACCATCACTGTTATGGTGAGAGTGCAGGTATAAAAATGAAGTTGAAAATTCAAACTATATGAACTGAAATGGTGGAAGCCACAACACAGGAAATTTGCCAGAATATTGTCATTAAAATCATAGCAGCACTTAAAGCACAATTGCTTTGAACTGAGATCAAACAGTATCACAACATAACTACCGATCCTGGGTAAACACATGTCTAGGCCTTCAATGTACCACCTGTAGCACAGGTCTTTGTGTCCAAGAATTTTTAAAAATTTTAGAAAATACTGTTGGTTCCACTCATTTAAACATTCAGTGTTTAAGTACAAAGACGCTGAGTTAAGAGTAGGGTGACTTGATTTCCTTACTTTTACAGGTTTGGGTCTTTCAACTTTAATGTTATTTCAACAAAGCGCCTTGTGTTTATTATGGAGATGTTCTGTTTATTTCCCTTTTCTCAGTTCATGAAGTTTTCAATACAACAAGAAAAAAACCAGCTCAAATTCTTATTTTGAAAACCATGTTGTCATTTTTATTCAGCCTGTATTTTAATATAGCATCAATATTTAACTACTTCATTAAATGAAGTGTGACTTTTATAGTGAAAATGTCACTCTTTGCAGTTCATTAAATTCATTTAAAGTATAGCTGCTTGATTTTTTTTTTCCTGAAGGAATAAAGGAATATTAACTGAAGGCATAAACTTAGCATTAGCATGTACTTTTTTCTTCAAATTAACATTCAAGATTTGCAACAGTCTTTACAAATTTAAGAGATTGTTTGTATCCTTTTGCATTATCCTTATTTTTATAATAGATGTCACTTTTATGGCACATACAACTGTTTATCACAGTTGGATAGGACCAGTAGGATGTCGCAGAGGATATTAACACGTCACGTGCTATTATGAATCTGTAGAATCCTTCAAGTAATATTAAAAATACATTATTTTTAACTGTGGCATCTGGAAAAATAAACTGTATATGATGTAAAATGTAATAACTCTTGGAATCCAACAGGGTTTATGAGTTCTCTTTTTCTGTTTCATAAAACATTCTTTGATGAGTATCCTTTTTTTTTTCAAGGAGGGTTTCTATTAACTAATACAAAAGAACACAGGGGAAGCACCATCTCCACAAAGGCAGCACCATGTTTTTGCCATATGTAAGAGGTCCTGGTCCATATTCTCTAGGGTATGTGATTTCTGTGACTAATGTCTCTGAAACTGGAAAAGCTAATTTCTTGATTAACAAACTGATGTGATCATAAAATATTTTCATAAGAATAAAAAAGTTTCTTTGAAATGTATTAACATATAAAGGTGGTGATACTTTTTTTTCAACCTACTACTCCTTTCAATGTTTGGAGCATGTGTTAATGACAGTGAAATCTTGGGTTTTGGAAGACAATCATGAGTCATTTCAGTGTTTAGGTCCTATCCTTTCCTGCCCAACAAAGCAATTTGATTAGGCCACTCTCTTGTATTAATGATCTGAATCACTACTATAATAATTCTCACACTTCCTAATATCAGACTGCACTGCCCAGTCAAGGCTTAATTTATTACAACACAGGTGGTGACTGGGGGAGGGGTTTGGGCATGTGACATTTTAAAGGGCTTCACTGTTATAACATCCATCCTCTGAAAATCAGATACTTTTCTAGTGTCTTAAATGTGAAATCCAAAACACCATACAATACATGAACATTTTGGGTACTATTACATTCAATAAAGATTTAGGTTGGAACCAGGACTTTGAAAAGTATTGAATTATCCAATGCATGATTTTAAATTTCACCACATTCCCCACTCCTCTCACACATGGGCACTTTTGTCAGTTCATGCAACCAGCAACTGGCATCAAACTACAGAGGAAGAAGAAATGTAGAATGCAATAATTAAATTCTACTAAAGTTAAAAGCTGTCTTCAAAAACCTTCTTCCAAGAATGCTGTGCACAATAAAGTTTTATTTTTTAGGAAAACTACTTTACATCTCCAAATCCCTGCTGCTACTGTGATTTGTTTTTCTGTGTATCAAAAGCAACAGGGTTTCTAGGAAATTCTGATGTTTGAACTACCTTTCTTTGGATGAATTTCTCTAAAGAGTACTATAGAGAATGAAAATTGAATTATCATGTGGATGGAATTCTGAAGAAGGAAGGAAGAAACTGTAAAACTTAATTATAGAAGCAACAGCCAAGACACATATATGAAAAGCTAACGGGTACCAGTGACACCTATTCCAGATTGGAGTTTCAAATAAAGTCTTTACACCCTTATTTTCTACATTGTAACAGCTGCCAAACCAAACTGATGGGCTCCATTTTAGAAATCCCTTACAGTAAGGTTACCTGGAGCTAAACAAAAATCGTTTGTTTTAGGATGTCATGAGTTAATATGCAAAGGCAGAGGCAGCTGTATTAAATCACCATGGCCTGACAGGTCACAGTGACCAGCTCACTCCCACTTGAGGGCAAACTCCTCCCCAGCAGAGCAGAGATGGTTATCCTGGATGTGAAATTCACTCTCCCACTGCAGGGCCTGCCAGGCAAAGGCTGAGGCAATGCCACCCTTCCAGAAGTGTTTTTCTACAATAGTGCAAGGAGGATCAAATTGATCTTTGCTGCCTGTTCACCTTGTGCAGCCCTAGGAAGGAACATCAGGAGATCTCTAATCCGACCTCTGCTCAAAGTACAGGCCACACCAAACTGAGAAACTTCTTGCTTGGGGCTTTTCTTCAGTCAGGTCTTAAAAACCATCAAGCATTTTGGGCAACCTCTTCCGATACTCTGTTATCCTCAAAGTAATTTTTTTTCTCTTTATATCCAGTCTGAAACTATCATTTCAGCTTGTGCCTGTTACCAGCCAACCTTCAACCATGAGCCCTTGTAGAGAGCCTGGCTCATCTCCTCACAAGTACAGGGGATGCTGTCAAGTCCCCTGAAGTCTTTCCTTCTCCAGGCTGGTCAAGCCCTGGTCCCTGAGCCTGTGATCACACAGGGCAGGTGTGTCAGGTACTGACCGCTGTGCAGGCTCTCACTCCAGGTTTTTACATTTCAGTTCACCAGGACCTGCTGGTCCTTGCCAAGAGATGTGCTATCCTGGCAGTCAGACCCCAGCCCGTATCTCTCAAACCAGTACACCACAATCAGTGTTTGACACATTAGGCCAAGGATAAATGTGTTGTCACCAAGCTTCAGGGGTCTGGGGTGCTACAAAAGCCCCATGTGTTCCCTTTTCTAAAGTCCACTTAACTAGAAAAATAATCTTTCTTTCAGCCAGATAAAATACTTCATTAACCATTCTGATGCAGAAGCATAAATAAATAAAATCCCACTGTTAGTACTTAGGAGCCAAAGTAGGAAGAATAATTACTTTGGACAATTGAGGTTTTGAAGAAAACTTTTACATCAGCTACAGTCACCTGCTTTAAAATTTAACTTTCAACTATTTCAACCTATTCTTCAAAAAAAGACAAAGCTAGAATCTTCTTGGGAAAAAAAAATCTACACTGATTTTTAATCACACTTTAATAGCACAAAATTAATATACTTGTCTTGGGACATATTAAGAACTAGCAGCAATAAAATTTGACAATAAGATTTTTGCAATTAAACGGCCTTAAAACCAAGCAGCACTTCTTCACAGTATATTTCAGAGCTCAGCAATTCCCACAAAATCACGCTGCAAATGCAAATAATTACATACCTAAACAGTGTACAGAAGGAGCCATCTAATTCTTAAAACCTCAGAACTAGCAGGTATTTACTATTGTTAAATTTTTCTGGGCTTCTGAGATAAATCTACAGATTTTTTGAGTCTGAAATGCAAAACCAGTTCAGCCAAATGATCACTTCCAAAAACATCAGCGTGTCATGTCCAGTGCTATGAATGACAGGCTTTTAAAGACATCTACCACATCTTTGTGCCACACAACACTTGGGCCCTCTCTGCTGGAAACAGAAACTAAACTGACTCCAATCCACTTGAAGAATTCTCAAGATACTGTTTGTTGACATACAACTTCTGCAGCTTTACTCTTATTTCATGTGATTTTTCGAAGAAAATTACTTGGATGAAGTTTCAATTTTATATACTCCAACCAGAGGACCATTTCAAGAAGCCAACAGATAATCTTTGTTTAAAATGAAAAAAAAAAACCTGCCCACATTTTTCTATCATGTAACAGTCCTCAAAAAGGACACACAGGGGAAAAAAATCATTACATGAGTTAGAAAGACAAGATGTTAATAATAATGATGGTAACAGAGACAGCAGAAATTTCCCTAAAAGAGCAGATAAATAAGTATGCTGTTATTTTTTTTTTATGCTGAACTAAAAATATAATACAAATGAACACCACAGGATCCAGTACAAAGCATATTTCCTGGGAATGCCGTGTTCTCAAAAACTGAGGCAGCTACCAGTTAGCAGAGCATGGAGGTGAGGAAGCAGATGATTACCTGATGTGCACTTGCAAAACACCCACATCAAGACAAACCAAATCATGATTTAATACCACACTTCTAGAGATTGGAAAAGTTCCAGATGTGATTGTTCCACCACCTCAGATGCTTAGAGGCCTTTCCCTACCTCCTCATCAACACCAAGGAAAAGCTCACCACTTCTAAAGGAAGAATGAATAGTCTCTCCACATTCACTAACAGATACTAGGTAACTACCCACCATCCATTAATCCCATTTCTAATTGTTTTCCACTATATAATTAGACTTTGGACATGAATTTTCTTTACTAGCCGTTATGCAACACTCTGATGCTGTTATTAAGTGTGTAAGTAACTATCACATCTGTGGTTGCCTTGTCTAGAGTCTCACAGACTCACTCTAAGACTCACAGAGTGCGTAACACAAATTCAATATCACATGTTTAGGAATGTAAAGATGAAATCTAAAAGAACAACATTAAACAAGATTAAAGGTACAGCCAACCCCACGGCCTGTGTTTCACCCAACCAGATGACATTTAGCATCAACCCTGAGCCTTAGAAGTGATTCCTGCTCCTTCCCTATGCAAAGGCTGCCTCAGCAGCTCAGCCCTCTGGAGAGAAAGGCTTTTCCCTCATTCTCAATCTAAGCTCAGGGCCAGTGTTTATACAGCCATGCTTGGAACAACACTGTTTTCTTTCTCACCCTGCTCTTTCCATTATTACTGTTATACCATAGATACTGTCCCTTATGTCTTCTTAAGAAAAAGAAATTCTCCAGTATAAGATACTTATAAAAACAAACCCTAAACTTTCCTGCCAGACCTGCAATGTTGTGTGTCAGTCCTTTCACACTTCACATATAAAGATTATCTACACCTTTTCAGCTGAATGTAGCATTTTCCTTCATTTTTGTTTGGTATCTAAGTCAGAGAAAACATAATAATCCTTCATTTATTTAGTGAAGGTACAGACAAAACCAGTGAGACCAATGTGTTCCTTCTGGTAAGGACGAGAGGCCCAGCAGAAGTGGAGTTTTCCACCAGCCAGAGTTAACACCAACACTTACGACCTGTCCCACATCACGTCACTGATTCCTTTGTCTCAGCAGCAGGTACAAAGGAATGGCTTTATTCTTTTAGGAAATGAATGGTTCAGTTCCCAAGAAACTACTATTTCAAAATACACCCTCAGAGCTGAATTTTTTCCCAGCAAGTTTATGAAGCTCAATTCAAAGGCAGATACAACTGTCTTGTTCAAATAGAGTCTATTCCTATGTGCAAGAGCAGGATTGCACCCTTTCCTTTTGAATCTGCAGAAGCTTTCCTTAAAAAGAAAGGATGAGAAAAAGAAAAACCTGAATATGTTTTAAATCAGTTCGTACATGAAGTTCAGCTTGTCGCACTGATTGATTATTTTTTAAGATAAACATAAATCAGCTTCACAGGGAAAACTTCAGTAGCTGGGATCAATAAGCAACTGGCCTTGCTCTATCATACATACTGAGATTCATCATCTAAAATCTTCTTATTTCTTATTTCTGCATTCAAAGATCCCTGGATGCTTGAGTTTTGGGGGAAAAGACTGCAGATAGGAGCTCCTTTGCTTGTGTACCATAAACAAACTGAACAGGGATGCAAAGATGAACCTGCCTCTTTCTTTTGACCAAATGAGAAACAAAGATCAGCTCTTTAAAATGTAGGGAATTTTTTAAAATGAGAACAACATGTATTTTCACACCCTTCTACTCCTGCTTCTCGCCAACAAAAGAAAGAAGTTTAAGAACTCAGAGAGACTGAAAACACTTGATCCTCAAATTGTAAATATTTAGCAGTGCTCCCAAGCCACTATTCCCTCTTGCTCCCCAAGGTATTTCACATCCTTTTTTCTATCCTTTTAAATCAACAAATGGCCATTTCCTTTGGCCATAGATAATGCAAAGACTATTTCCTACCACAGAAGTGTGGAATATGAAGCAAAACTCTAAGAATGAACAAAATAAGAAGAATTAGAAAAAAAATTAAAAAGAAGAAGATTAAAGATTTCTCACTGTTAAAATTCTGCGTTAGATTAGTGGTGCATTGGTTGTACTCACTGAAGCTGCAAAGTATCAATCTGATTTAATGAGTCTGAAGGTCCAGAATAACTTTCCTCCATGGATATTGTTCCTTCTTTTACTTTCACATTTATTTTAAAAGGAAAAGGGTTACATCGGAGGGAGCAGAAAGCAAAATGTATCCTTTATATCAGATCTCGTCCACGCAGAGAATAAATGAAACTCAGAAGATCTACAAATGCTTTATTTAGTCTAATAGTATATGGATAGATACTTAAATTATTAGGATTTCTAGACTCTATCCTTTCATATGCATTTAAAATATTCCATTGACGTCATGGTATTTTAATGGAGTCCTTTTTGAGTCACAGAAACACTCAGAACGAGGCATAACAACAGTGTTCACCTGCAGTTAGTCATAATGAATCAAGCTTTTTATCACTGTCTCTCACTTATGCCTCATGATGGAATAACCTTAAAAGCTTCTATTTAGAAATAATTCTGCATAAACACACAAGTGACAGGGAATATGATGCAGAGTGCACTATAATGGAACTCAGTTAGTTAGCAATCCAAAAGATACAAGCCATCATAAGGAGCCCCATGATCTCCAAGGAAGAGGTTTGTATCCTAATGCAGGTATTCTGTGCAGGAGCAAAGTGCCCCTCCCCACATTTTCCAAGCAGTGGAACTGTGCTAGAACCGGCACAGACCAACACACACTGTCTGAGCTTTAAAAATGTGTGACTGTCCAAGAGTCACGTTTTCAATTTCACATTTATTAGTTACATGTATTACAAGCAATAGTTGCCAATTTTCTTTACAAAACCCAACACAAACCTCAAAAAAATAAAAAATCCCTTTAATATGTTATCAAGTGAAGAATCAGGATTCTTTTCTGGTATGTAACCTCTCCACCAGACTATTAACAGAAGGGCAAATTCTGAGACCTCCCTTGAAAAATTGCTATTTACTAGAGACAAGAATACAGGAGATAGGCAGCATACTCCTATGATACGTTATCACCAGCAATATATTTGTGCTGATAGAAGTCAAAGCCAATCTTCAACATCCCTACTCAAACACTTTCTAGCAAAGAAGACAGAAAAAGGCTGCTATCCTATCGCAAGTTGTTTGCCAACTAAATTTAGAGAAACAGTTTGCTACTTAAACTGGGCAACCTATAGCTGCAGACTGAGGCAAAATAAACACAGCAGCTCACACTACTATTCTATAGCTATCTGTTGAGAAGAATTACAGGTAGAAGAGCAAGATTGATCTCTAAGCTGCACACTGGACATACCACACATCTGTGTATGCACAACACAGAAGTGCTATTTGTTTGCCTGCTTGAGTAGGTATTTAATGAACATATTTTCCTTTCATATGATCTCTGATTAATTGCTCCAAGTCATATTTAGCCCTAGATTACACTGCCTGTCTTTCACCTAAACCAGTCTGAGCTGCACAAGGATTCTGTCCCAGCTGTGGGTGGCTCCAGGAATGTCAGGTTTTTGGTATGTGCCATCAGCCAGAGAGCCCAAACCAGAGCAGGCAGCAGAGCCACAGGGAGATGAGAAAGCCTCCCAAGGAATGTGCTGAGGCAGAGCACACTCCAAGAGCCCTCTCACAGCAAAGGCACCCCCAAGGCCGATTCCAGAAAGGGAGAATCTCAGAACAAGGCTTTGTGTCCATCAGGCAGGTCAGGGAGAGCAGGGGCACTGCACCACTGCACTGCAGCCACGCAGGGATGGCTGATGCAGAGAGCTGAGGGCAGAGCCAGGTGAGACAACCACGAGAGCTGAGACTGCACACACAGAGGGCTTGACACATCCTTGAAACAACAATCACAAGAAGCCAAACAATACCCAATGCACCTTACAAGCATCATCCAAGAGCCCAGCATAGAGCTGTTATATTAAAAGAGGCTTAGATGAAGGCATGAGAATGAAACAAAGGCACTTCTGCTCTGTCACAAACAGCGAGTAGATCTCTATCATGGAAGCAGTGATGCAAGCCACTGTTTAGGAAGCCTGGCTGCCCTGTGTGACATAACATCTGATTTACCACTCCACATGCTCTCCTTGGGTCTCAGCTGCACCACCACGGGAGCATGAAGATAGCTCTAAGTAGGTTTTAAAAACATCAGGAGGAAAGGACAGCAGAAGCATCTGTTAAATCCTTTTATTTAACAATATCCTGAAATTGAAAATTATTTGGCAGGACAAAATAAATTGACACAAATTACTTCATCTTATCATTTGCAATACAGCAATTGGACACTCTCATAAAACCACAAACAGAAAGTCACATAGGCATAAACACGTTATTTACTCTCATGACTTCTTTGTAGTGCAAATCTATACTAAGCTCTTGTGTTTGCACCTCAGTGTATTTACATCAATGGTTTGTCCAGTCATAGTTCTGAGATCAGTCTTGTTTTTACTTAAAGTCCTGCTGTGGAGAAGAACAGAGAATGCATCGTAAAATTCTGGGGGTTTTACCACATGTATATTTTAGGCTTCTTTAAAGGCAAAGTATACCACATATTTCAAACTGTATCAAGCCAAACAGCAGCAGAAAAAAGAACCATGCTGAGTTGTGGTAGGAAACCACAACTACCCAAGGTTTTTGCTACAACAGATCAATAGCACAATATGCCCATATTTACACAGCCACCACCTATTATCATCCTCATTTCAGGCACATGCTTTTCAGGAACCCACAAAAGTAACAGCACTGACCTACTACAGCAAACAAAATGATTGTTTTTCCATGCCTAATAAAAGTCTACTTTATTTAAAGAATGTAAATAGAGGACTGTTAATCCTCTATCAGTTAAACAGTTTACTGATAAAAGTACAGTTTTAAAAAAGCATTTTATTAAGAACAAGTTTTATTAGTAACAAATATTGAAATACAGTATTCCAAACCATTCAAAATTCAACTATTTGTATAAGCCTTACAACCATAAAGAGAGTAGCATAAAAAGAATAGCAGATAAATATGATCTGCTCTGAAAATAAGCTACTCCAACATTCAGCAATTGATTTCTGCATGGTTTTAGCACCATTTTCATATCAAAATTAGACAGTTAATCAATACTGAGGTGTTTAAATATGTCCTGAACCTACAAACCTTTATATAATTCAGTGACTTTGAATACAGGCATTGTCCCATTGGAATAGAAAGGATGATTCATAAAGCTCATGTTGTTTCCTTGCAAAAAACGGACATAAACCCCACAACAACAACAAAAACAAAAAAATCCCCACCCCCAAACAAACAAAACTCCAGACTTTATTAATTTGGATGTCTAAAACTATTTAGATTTTAGGTCTCTATCTAATTTCTCTCATATTAACTATTTGGAGAATTACAGTACCAGCTATAACCACTTGGAATGCTAAACACAGCAGAGCTTCTCTTGACAAAATTTCTTAAGGAAATCAAATGGAGAGATGAAGACACCTCACCTCAAGTGACCTCAACCATCTGCATGTAGACTTCCTTTTCCACAAATTCTACCATGCTGGTAATTTTATTAATTTCCAACCTTTTGTTAGGTTGCCCAGTTGATCAGAACTCTTCAGAATATTCATTGTAGAGAAGGAAAATCCAAATGCAAATGTATCTGTCTGAGAAATGTTCTACTTTAACATAATGATTTAACATAACTATTCACTTATAAATGTGGTAAAGCAGATGAGGAAAGCGAGGAGATCCCTGTGCTGCTGCCTCTGCAGCTCTCACCCCAGGTAGTAGCTGAGACCTCTGATCCCTTATTTCAGAGGTTACCAGTCCAAGTCCTGGCATTTCATCCCAAAACACCCTTTGTTTTTAACCTATGTCACAACCCACTCTCCTCCATGTCAGTCTCAGCTCTCACAAGTCTTTGGCCTGGAATGATAATGTGTGGCTCTAGTGACTCAGATAGTAAGAAGGGCTCTTACTTTAAAACAATGAAAATAAAACATGGAATTGATAAAAATTTCTCCCATGAAATACCAAGGTCAGGCCTGATCTAATGCACACATAAGTAAGTGAAAGATGGCCACATTGAATTGGTCTTCTATGGATGTAAAAACCACTTTGATACAAGGGATACTTTCAACTTGCAGTTTTTGAGAGGAGATTGCTTTTCTTTTCCCTCTTGATATGGAGCTTTTCAACCAAATGTGGCTGCTGGGCAAACTGGTCGTGCAGGAATAAACAGCAAACACTGACGCCAAGAGTTGGAACATGAACTATACAAACAAACTGAAAACTAGATGAACTGTTTGCTTGAAACAGTTTCCATTTTCAATTATAAACTAACATTGTCTAGTTTCAGTAGCACACCTTTTCCAACACAATTCAATCTGCAGCACTGGTTAATCATACTTCCAGCACTCTGCTCATAAGACTCAGTTATTTTTAATGTGATGAAAATAACATTTTCAGCTAATCTGAGCATTACCATGAAGTGAATGAAGAAGTTCATGAAAACATCTGTTTGGATATTCAAGGTACCCATGGCAGAAGCAGCTGTGTAATGACAGTCTCCCCTTTTGGTTTTAATAATTCAGCTGCCCTGTAATGCCTGTGATTTTCAATACATTGTGTCAGGTATAAACAGAGAATACATTCAAAACAGGATTTGGACTGTTTTGACACATGCTAACATGCAGTAGAAAAGATGTGAAATAGAAATCTTGTTACAAAAATAAATAATGAATAACATGGCAGCAAGCATGATCTCATCTAAGTCTTCATCTGAACAGAGCACAGAGGCAAAGACCAGAAGGCTCTTGTGTGACATTGTTATCTAAAGTCCTGATTAGATTTTCACCTCAGAGTTCTCAATTTTGGTAGCAATCATCGCAAAGATACTATGGTGACTGGCACTCTATAAATACATCACACAGACAGGTAACAGTACAGAACACAGCTATCAGATAAGAGTGTGAAGCATTTGAAAATTCAACCCTGCCATTAGGTCTGTATAACAGTACTCAATTTTACGGCAGTAGAAATGTGATTACAGATAAAAAGGTAGGATTAGTGCTGTACAAATTCTTCTCCTCTTAAATTTGATCATCATCATTCAACAGCATTACTTAGGTTTATAAGAGAGTATCAGAATTCAACAAATATATAGGCGTGTATTAACTGTAAATGTAATAAAAGCTGCAGCACAAACCACAGGTCATAGTTTGACTGGCCTCGCTTTGTCAGACACTGCACAAAACTGCAACAAATGAACCACACAACTGAGAGCCTCCTCTGGAGTATCTAAAGAATAGAGTTATTTCCTGTGCTTCTAGTTTAGATTTTATTATATATTTGTGATAATTCATTATTAGGTTAGGCTGGACTGGGTACCTGTCTGTGAAGCACAACGTGGTGTACTATGGGTGGTACCATGGGAATGAGGCTCTTGTCATCCCAGTGGATTTAATCAATGTTCCCTCACTCCAAAGCCAGAGGTGTATAGTGGGTCTCCATGTCCATGGGGCACACATCCCAGAGTTGTGATTGATACAAAATATCACTAGTTTAAAAACTTCACCCACTAGTGATTTCTACACATACCTTAAGTACTCTAAACATCTCCTAAGCATTAAATTCAAACTCTTCATGTATTACTCTTCATGTACTTATATTATTGCAATCATCTTACTAATATGGCTGTAACCCACTTTAATGAAAACATCTAAAAAATATTTCTAAAACTTGACCTCTACAAAGTACATTTTGTATACAGGCAACTCTCAACCAACAAATGGTACATTCAGTATAGGAGCTGCATTATCTGAGCTACAGAAGAATTGTGCACTGCACAATCCAATCAGTGCCCCCACTACCAGTGTTCATTCTGAGCACCACAGGTTCCTGCCCAGTTGTGGCATACAGGGGTTTCCTGTTCCACAGCCAGCTCTTCAGCTACCTCAGAAAACCTCAGAGATGAATGACTGTGCCTGCAAAACAGCAATGCAAGGCGGGGCGATGATACAAATTGTAATTTCCATTCTGGTGCACGTACTCATATGACCATTTCACTTCCTCTTCCAGGAACTAGGAATTATATATCCAACAATTTTAGTGCTGGACTAGACAGACAGATATTTTGGGAACTTTTTTGCTCCCTAGCAGTAGTTGCCTACATAGTCCTGAGGTTTTGAGATCCCCAAGGCAGGGGCTGGCTGTTCTGGGAAAGAAGCAGTTCAGCACGCTTGCCACATGTGCCAGAAGATCAGTGGAAAATACTGGTGACAAAATGTCCTTTACTGAGTTGATGCTGCAATAGAAAGTTCCCAATCCCCTGCCTAAACTGCCTGCAAAAAGACCTATATTTGTGTCTCTGCCACACATCTCTGCTTTTCGGGAACTCCCTGGTGCTTTGTGTCCCTCTCCCATCAGCTGGGCCCACCTCTGCCATGGTCAGGCTGTGGATACATCCATGACCACAGCACAGAGCAGCTGAGACTGCCCCGCCTGCACCACAGCAGGGCCCAGATGTAAACGAGCATA
This sequence comes from Acrocephalus scirpaceus scirpaceus, assembly GCA_910950805.1. Taxonomy (NCBI): domain Eukaryota; kingdom Metazoa; phylum Chordata; class Aves; order Passeriformes; family Sylviidae; genus Acrocephalus; species Acrocephalus scirpaceus. The sequence continues at coordinate 11,441,447 of OU383783.1, read as the reverse complement.
TTTGCAGGGCAGCTGATGAGTGAGCATGGAGCTTTCTATCTTAGCAACATACATGCACCCATTGTCTCTCACCATCTGCTGCAGGGGAGGAAAACCTATGCATATAGAGCCACACTAAATTTGCAAGAAGAGTAGTTTTAAATTATTTGCATAACCGTAATCCACTTTTTCCTAACAACACACACTAATAGGAATGCCTTAGAGCCCCAGTTTAGCTGCTACTAAACTACTGCTGTCTTTGCTTTACCTCTGGAAGAACAAGATAAACTTCCTGAGCTTCCTTTGTAAAATGAAAAATATTTCAGCCAAAAACATCAAGCTCTGACAATCTCATATGTATGGTAGTGCCTAAATTAAGGTATGTATGTTTGAAATTTGTATCCTTCAAGGACAATCTGTGTAGTAGAGATAAACATTATAAAATGCAGGCAGCTAAGTAATGAAGTAAGGATTCTGGAATTTAATATGATAACTCAAGCACCGAGCTGTATGTATTTAGGTTTTGGAGTTTTCACGTTCTACAAATGGTATTATAAGAATTACAGTTTCTTAAAAAAAAAAAAAAAAAAATATATATATATATATATATATATGCCAGGATGAAAACTAGTTCCCTAAATATTTCTAGTACAAGACATATAATTTACTCAATAAGTGAAAAAGTTTGTTTAGAAAAAGCTACTCAACTGTACTGAATGTCCAAAATCACTCTCCATCTGCAGAACCATAAAAGGGCTCAAAACAGAAGCAGAATGTTTTACAACAGCTGGTCTCTTTCAACTTTCTGTAATTTTTATAGCTCCTTTTTGGTGATTTTTTTTTTTAGTATATTGCAGCAGGATACTTCTAGAAGCAGGCAAACCATGATTTCACTTGTGCAATTCCATGAAGTAGAAGTGGATCGCTGTTATCCTGACCCACCACCAACCAAACACATGCAGGGTCAAGTTATGTACTCTCACATCAGGACTGAAAACTTATCAAATATGGCCCTGATCCAGCAAAGCACTTAAGCACATGCTTTACTTTAAACATGTAAGTAATCCTATTAGAGTAAATGAGATTCAGCATAAACCACTGGACTGAATCTCAGAATACCTTGGTTGTGGCCCTGATTATGTCAGTGACCGACTGTGTAACCTTGGGCAAATCACTGCACTTCTGTGTTCACATTTCCTCTTTCGCCCTCTACACGTGCATGCCGTGTTGCACCACCTCACCAAAAGTGATCCCAATGAGCCTTCTGGAAACTGCTGTACCACCAATAATGGCAGGGATGCACACGTACATCAGTCAGTTTTCAAACACCTGTCATGTACTCAACAATAACTCTCCTCCAAAAAACCCCAAGATGACATCTCTTACCCTGAGGTCTTCTTAGCCAGTATTGAGCACCAGTTTCAAAAGCAGGACATTGCACTTAGAAAGCAGTTGGGACGGAATCCAGCTGAAGGCTACCTGCAGGTCAGGACCAGGACAGCTCCTCAGCATGCCTAGTTCCAAACCCAGGACTCAGGATGCAGTTCCCCTCCCACCTCAGACTCTTCCTCACAGGGCACCCTGAGATCCCAGACAGGTCAGTCTGCCACATTCCTGCCAGTGTTGTACCCACTGAAGGAAAAAAGTCCTACAGCCTTGGGAAATTCTGTTTAAAGCACGCAGGTGGAAGGCAGCATTGTCTCACTGGGTGCAATGTATTTCCACTAGAAGGCTGTATAGTTGGTATTTTTAGATACGATGCACGATACAATTTTCCACAGGCAGGCCATATGCCATCAACTCTATGTCTTAATGATCTTGAGAATATTTTCACATAAATAATTCTGGTTTTGCACATATATATACAACCATGTAAGCCTGTTTACTCTTGCCATCACGCTGATTCCTGGCAGTTGTCACAGGCAATGTCACTGTCACAAGGAGAATATGGATTCAGCTCCTAACAATGAAGCAGGCATGGATGAGTGGGCAGGACACTCAAATGAGTTTCAGAAAGACTTGAGGTGAAATCCTGTCCCTAGTGAAATCAATAACAGTTCTCCAATTTACTTCAGCAGAGTAAATATTTCAGCCCTCTTTTTCAGTGCCTTCTGGTCATCTCAGTTCCTAACAGAACAATCATTTATTTTCCTTAGAAACAGGGAAAATGACAGAAGACAAGGAAAGCAAGGCAGGGAGGCAAGATATCAAAATAGATATCAGAATAATTAAAAAAACCCAAACTACTCCTATAACTACAGATTATAAACAATGCAGAAAAAGAGAACAGATTAACACAGTCAGGACCATCTTTTCTAGGAACTCATTCACAAATTCTTCTTCTGTCCTTGAAACACCTGTACACTACATTGTTGTTTTCCCGGCTGAGCCAATGAAGAGCTCACAGCAACAGCAACACAATTCGCGTGTGTCAGCCTGCTCCAGATCAGGCCGTTTGCATACAAAGATATCTATTATGAGACACAAGCATCATGAGCTGTACTCTGTTAATTAAAACATTTTCTGCTGCAGACTGGAAGCCTGGCCTACGAGGTACTTGCCAAAATTATATTCAGGAGTACAGCAACTGAAATGTGTTTCTGAACAGGCCAAAAGTTAGTTACTTTTAAATTTTCTGAATGCACGCTCTGTTCTCATTGTACAACGACGGGAAATACAGTTAAAAGGTTATATGTAACTGTGCATTAGCAACAAGTTAATGGACACAAGAAACTACAGGTATTCAGAAGATACTGAAAATTTTGGACGTATAAAAAAAATTGAAAGAGCCTATAGAGTAACCTGTACCTGAGGCTGAATTAAAAGCGCTCCGTGCACAACGCAGGAAAGTCACAGAACAAGTGAAATTTACAGTAAACACGCTGGCTGCCCGTAAGCGCCGCAAGTTTCCAAAATTAGCCGGCTTATCAGCCAACAGCGGACATTTACTACGCATTTTAGAGCTCCCGGAGACCTTAGCAGCACCCGGAGTTGGGGCTGACATTTCATTTTTAATTCATGCCCCGTGTGCTCCTCCAGCCGCGCTAACAAAGCCGCGCGCCCCGCCAGGGGCGCATGCGCGGAACGGCCCTGCGCGCCCCGCCGGCCCCGCCGGCACCGCCGGACACGGCCCGGACACTGCGACGGCCCGGACACCGCGATGGGCCGGACACCGCGATGGGCCGGACACTGCCGGACACCGCGATGGGCCGGACACCGCGATGGGCCGGACACTGCGATGGGCCGGACACCGCGATGGGCCGGACACGGCGATGGGCTGGACACGGCCATGGGCCGGACACCGCGATGGGCCGGACACCGCCGGACACGGCAATGGGCCGGACACTGGCTTGGGCCGGACACGGCCGGACACGGCAGTGGGCTGGACACTGCGATCAGCTAGATACGGCCACACACCACTGCCGGCTGGACACCGCGATCGGCTGGACGCGGCCGGACACCGCGATCGGCTGGACGCGGCCGGACACCGCGGCCCGCCTGCCAAACTTCGGGAGCAGCGGCTCCGATGGACATCAGCCTGCCGAGCGACACGGGGGTCCACCCACCACATCTACCCAGACGCGGTTTCTCTAGGAGAAAGTTTTCTCCAGCTACTGAATCTGTTTGATACTGATACTGAAGCCACGATACTTCTCTCTTTGAAAGTGAGATTTGTATTTCAGCAAAGTTTATCTCTTCATTTGGAAAGGAACAGGGCTTAACGTAAGTTCAGGCTTCATGCAGCACCCTTCTTTTCCCCAGCATCTCATACAGTGCCTCACAAAAGGCCCCAGAGGTTGGACAAACATAGCACCAGGAAAAACACAGTGTGAAAGGGATCTTTATGTGCATGTGTGAGGGCCCAGTGCTAATAGCTCAATGTGCTATTGACACATCACAGTGCAAACAGCTAAGTCTTTTTCAAAATAGCATGAGTCACAGTGTCATTCTCGACTTTGCCTTTCCCAGATTTGGGTAATTTGTGAAACAAATCGTCCCCGTATTATTAAAACATATTTCTGTAAGTGAAGGTGAGACACTGGGAAATGACTATAGCTTCTGACTGTAACGTTTACTCCAAACACCGCACAAGCCGCAGAGGTGTGAATAGACAGAAGTGGTAATGCAACTTCTCTGACAGCCCTCGCCAAAGCGGAGCGTTAGTCACCCTCCTGTACCAGCAGCTGATGCACTTTTAGATAATCCTCCCGTTTGGATAATCCTCTAGTTAGGAACTGGCCATGACAGAGCCGGACTGAGCCGAGAGAACAGAGCAGAGGGAGGCTCCATCCTCTCCTCACAGGGCCGTCCGAGCCCAGCGGGCTGTGCCCGACGCTCCGGGAGCCGCCGCGCCTCCCGCCCGGGGAAAGTTCGGCAAGTCCCGACCCCACCGCGGACGCTGCGCGCTCGGGACGCGCCTTTGTTCGCCGGCCAGGGGGAGCAGGATCGCCTCCCCGAGCTCTTCCCGGCTGTCTGCCGCTCGCACCCCTCTGAACCTCGAGAGCCCCGGCCTGGGGGCAGGTTCCCCGGGGCGAGCCCCGCGGTGGCCGCGGCAGGAGGAGCCGCCCGGCCCCGCCGACCACAACTTTGCGGGGCCGGGCATCCCCCGGGCCCGCGGAGAGCGGCGGGCGCGCCCGCCCCGGGCTCCGCGCATCCCCCAGCCCCGAGCCTCCCCGCCCCGACGGAGCCCCAACTCCGCTCCGCGGGCAACCGGCCCGGCAGCAGCACGAGGAGTTACACCCGCGGGAATAATCACCTTGTTGTAGTTGTAGTAACCCAAACACTGGGCAAAGTCCAGGTTGGAGGGGTCTCCGGGGAGCGCGCTGCCCGCCGCAGCCGGGTAAAATCTTACATCCATGATGGAGATTTGGTCCACTTGGAGAGACCGCCGGGAGGTTTAATAGATCCACCTTCAAGTGCCTTCCCCGGGGTAGGGGCAAGGGCAAACCGCCGAGGGAGCGGAGCTGCGGGGCGCCGAGCCTGCCCGAGAGCGGGGACGAGCGAGGGCCGGGGGGCGACGGGGACAGCGGGGGAAGAGGCGGCGGAAAAGTGCAGGTAAACAAGGAGAAGAGAGAAGGATGAGAGGAGAGGTGGGCAGCGGATCCCAGGTGGGTCCCCGTCCACCTCGGCGGAGGGGAGGGGAGGGAAGGAGGGAGGGCAAGGGAGAGGGAAGGAGGGAGGGAGGAAAGGAGGGAGGGCTGTTGTTTTTTAAAAGCTCAGTGCCAAGCCACAGGCTTTGCCTCCGCATTCAGGAGCAGCTGCTGTACACAAAGGAGCCACGCGCCCGGCGCGGACGGACTGACGGACGGACCGGCCGCCGCTGCCCGCCCGACAAAGGCGGGGGGACGGACACCGCCGGGAGAGCGGGGCACGGCGGGGCCGCGGCCGCCCCGCGCTACCGGGGAGAGGGGCGGCTACCCCGGACTCGGTGCAACAGGGCTGCGCCGGCCGGGCGCGCTGCGGGGCGAAGTGCCGAGCGAGCGGCGCCGCGCTGGCAGCGCTCCCGGGCGGAGCGGCCGGGCCCGCGCCCCTCCCCGCCCCGCCGCGCCCCCCCCGCCGCCCGCGCCCCCCCGCCCGGTGCGCGCCCGCGCCGCCGCTCGCCCGGGCCGGAGCGGGGCCCGCAGCGGCCCTGCCCATGGCTGTCCTTGCTCCCGGAAGGTTCCAGGTGAGTAACTTTCACCGCTTCCACCAGTTTTTTTTTTTTTGGAGAATGCACTTTATCGATTCACACCGCTGCCTTGCTGCGTCAGGTTGGTAGCAGAAGAAACGAGATTTTTCTAACGTGCTGTCAGGAGCAGGACTTTAAACCACAGTAGCCTGCCTCGCTTACAGAAACCTCCTCACACTCTCAAAGTCTCCGGGTGATGAGTCAAAGCAACTCGCTAATAACCCAAATTTGTTTTGCAGTCGTAGGCACAGCCCAGCCGTATCTCCTCCCTTGCACGGAGCTTTGCTGATCCGAAAATCTGCTCCAGAACTTTTGGAGAAAACACTAAAGCAGCACAAGGCCGTTTAACCTCACGACTTTAACCCTGCAGACAAGGTGCAAGGAAGAAGGATGGAAACACGCCCTGGACTCAAGGCTTCCGTGACAGCGAGAGGATTGCCTTTTGGGTCTGGGGCGGATTCCTGGGCAGTTCTAATGCAGCTGGAAGTACGCCCCAGATGGAGTTTACTCCATTCGGCTGCAAAATAGAAATGGTAACATAAGTATACAAGGCTTAACTGTACAACAGCAGCGAGACCTTCTCTGAAGGACAGACATCCTGGGCCTCAGTCCCACTTAAGACTGATGCCTGCCTCAGGAGCTTAGTGTCCCCTGATTCATCTCCAGGCATGATTCTTCACTGTCTAAAAACATTGGGAACAAACTGTTAAAACAGTAAAGAGCTACATCATGTAGAAGGGAACATCTTCCCAACTCCATTCCTAGAAATCTTATGTTCAATATTTGTGGTGGCACAAGTAGCCTCTGGTTGCATAGGACATGCCAGATCACCCTTTTTCAGGATACTGATTCTGAAGTATCACACTTTGAAGCAAAGATCTCTAGCATGGTATTTTGCACCAAGAGCAGCATTAAACATAGCACAGATACATATTTGTATTTCCATAGAGTATTCAGAATTTAACTTTCTAGAAAACTCTATATGAGTGGGTAAATGCCTCAATAGCAAAGATAACAGGCATACACTGTCAAATACCTAATCCAATTTCATATTCATTGTGGCAACCGTTTTTAACCAAAGGGAAAAGACTATGAGATGTACTCTGTTGCTAGAAGAGAAATGGTTAAGGCACATACAGCACAGAGTATTCACACAGGCACACCCCGTATCTGTGGTAAAAAACTACTGAGGCTCCTGAGAGAAACAAATTGTTCTGAAAAAGACAATGAAATAGTTTCAGAATGCAACATGGCATTAGAGCATTTCTCCAGCACAGTGATGGAAAAGTGGTACTGTACAGGCACAGCAAACACCTTTCATCTGAGGCTGAAAAGTAGAATTTTACCCAAGTGTACATGTTCGATTAAGCAGATTGTCAGGTATAGGAACAGATCATTGCCCTCAAGTTTTGGACTGCTCTGCTGTATGAACACAGCTGTTTCCCACTGCCTAGCTCTGGGTCTCTACACTTTTAATGAAATCTGAAAGCATATTTCCACGGAATTCAGAGGAAGACTACAGGAGTGAGTGATGAACAGCAGACGATTCCAAGCCTGGCTTTGGTGCTGTAGCCGCACTGTGAGCAGGCCCTGCCAGGCTGCAGGGCTGTTGTGACCCGTGCCCTGGGCAGTGCAGGGCCCGCTCTGGCTGGGCACAGCCCCTGCCTGGCAGCGCAGCCTCTCCCTGCCCTGCCCGTGCCCGAGCTCTGCCGCTGCTGAGCGCCGGCTGGGAGGCTGCAGGTGGGAGGCACTGCAGCTGCTCCGGGACCAGCAGCCGCTGCCACTGGGCTAGGGAGCTTGGGGTCAGGAGATGAGCAAATAATGGTGATGTCAATAGTGATGATTTTAAGTATTCTGCTGTTTCCAACACAGTTCCTTCTAAAAGTAAGAGAAAACAGCCACAACAGTAATACCTCAAAAAATTCCTTTTTGACATCACTGGCTCAGAAAGTTAATGTAAAATCGAAACAGACTGGGTCAGCGTTAAAAAAAAAAAAAGTAATTACATTTAAGATAGGCAAAACACCCCTAAAGTATTATCTGGTAAAAAGTTTTGAAATACTGTCTGTTTATACTATCATGAAACTGAAACAGAACTTTAATAATATTTTCAAAAAAAAAAAAAAAATTCAAATTCCTGGCTGTAATCTACGTCACCTCTACCTAGTGCCCAGAGTAAGTTTTTTTTGCAGAACTAGTACGACTGCAGTGAAATGAATAAGTGATCTAAAATGATCTAAAGAAAAACAAGAGAAACTGGGATATATATGCTAATTTATTTTTCTTTTTAAATAAAATATTATGGTTTATGTGATACTGTACCAGAGAGAGTTGTACAAACTAAAGAATTAGGCAAGTGTGTGTTTTTCTTTCTCAACACCTCTTCAATGTAGTTTATTAAATAAGTAAACTTGAGTAATCTCTGCTATACTTTCAATCCACACACATGATGTCATTATGTTTTTTATTACAATGCATTTATCTTACAAGTACCTTAAAAATGGAAAATGAGCCAAAGTATTTATAACTTTCTGTACATGATGCTTGAAAGGAGTCCAACAAATTCTTCTCTCAAGCCATTCTCTTAAAAGTCCTTCGGTAAAACTATGGCTTTGAAATTCTACTTTTATTTGTTTTTGTTTCAGAGTAGATGGAAGTATGAAGTATTTGCAATTTTGAGTAAGTATTCTTTTTTTCCCTGCTGGTTGAATAAAAGCAAGTATCTATCTACAGTAAGTGGAGTACTCCAATAATTTCCCTGGTCCTGGGTAGCCTCAATTTCAAAGAAACTTTTCAAAAAGCCTTGTTTCATAAAGGTTTGAATGTATGCCTACTGCTGCCAACAATTATGATTCAGGAAGCAACACACAAATGGTGACTCTGTTCCATCTTCAGCTATACTTTCTTCTGACTCATCATCACAATTCAATTTTAAAAGCCATTAAGAACACTCAAACTGCTTTCCTGATGCAAGAACAGAAATTGTATTGAGTGAATCAGTCATATACAGACTTAAAAGTGTGCCTGCACAAATTCTGACTGCTGCCCAGAAACCTTTCAACTTGCACAGGTAAATATGAATGTTCCAAGCCTGGCTGATTCCCACACAAGCCTTGCAACTCTTTTTTGATTCCCACACAAGCCTTGCAATTTTTTTTTTTTTTTCCTTCCCCATACCAGGCCAAACTTTGTATTCTTACAGCCTTTGCAAAGGCTGTGTCAGTTCAGTAACATGGAAATAGTACCTGAGGAGCAGTGAGGAAGGCACTGGAAGATCTACTCCAGCAAAGCACAGGGTCAGGAAGGAACCTCAGAGATAAGAGCAAACAGATGAGATCTCTTAACACCCAAATTCTCAGGTAGGCAGCCAAGTCCTCCACAACCCCCCTGTCCCTGGCCACACAGTTCCCTCCCACTGGCAAATACAGCAAGCATGGGAGGGGCAGGGAAATGAGGGAGAAGGGATGGAAGGAGCCAAGGCTGGACTGAAACTCTCTGCTCCAGTTTTACAAAGCAGAGCCAACATTATAAAGACCTGACTTTTGCTCGACAATGCGTGGCCCATGTCTATTGCCCCAGCCCTCTCCACAGGCTTAGGGGAAGGTAGTTGGATTTACCCTGGGCAGCGTGTGGGAGAAACACTCAAATTCTCAGGAGGTTCAAAACCAACTTTCACTCACAAACTTTGGAACACTCAAGTAGAAGAAGGTACTTGGCAAATTTTAAAACATCCAGATGAAGTAAGGCACTTTGCAAACTTTGACTCGGCAAACTTTAACCTAGCCAGACACAACAAGGTACTTACTGGAAATTTTTGGTTCAGCTTTAAGAAGAGGAAGGTATAAGAAATAGAAAGAAAAGAGAGAGGGAAAGGTAAATATTCACCATCCTAGGACCCATTATTCCTTCAGTCTCCTACACTGTGTCTCTTGGCTTCTGTAAGGACTGGGAGAAGAGGAAAGGGAGGAATACAAGATCTCAGCTGTCACCTGTTAAGACTGCCTCAGCCCCTTTCCCCCAGAGCACATGTGGAGGATGGAAGGGCACAAAACAAAAAGGGTGGAATACAGGAGGAAAGAAAGAGCACCAGGCAGGTCTGGTTTAGAAAAGAGTCTAAAACCTCCTCGAATCAATAGAAAGTTCCTTTAATTGACTGCAATGGGCTTTGAATTAGACCTATATTCTACTTATCAAGTACAACTGCTGAGAATCAATAATATTTTGACTTACCCTTCAAAGCAACAACTACACTACTAACTTCTGGCTAAGAAAAAGTACAATTAATAGCATATAAATTCATTAGAGTTTATCTCACAGAAGTCCCCTTCTCATCAGGTGGTAGAGTCAGACAGCATTTAGAAGTGATCATGCATGAATATCCTGTGTAAGTGAGGCCATAAAGAAAATACTTTTGTTCTTAACATTAAGTCAGATCAAATATTCATTGATATCTACATCTCTTAGCAAGTATCTCAAGCAGAGATCAATAAACACTTATTAGTCACTGACTATGTTTCCTGCAGTAAAGGAGGGAATTTCAGCCAACAGATCAGAGAAGCCAAACAACTCGAGGAGCTGGAGTTTAGTGCTTGCCTGCCAGATGATCATTTACCTTCTCACTGTCTCAGTTGCCACAACTAGAGAACTGCAGATCAAAGGCTTATTTTAAAACTATAGTCATTCCTTTAAAATACAAATCATTATTTCAAACTACAAGTATGGATTGTTGCAAGGAAAAAAAATCACAACTGCAAGTTTTTGTGAAAATTTTTTCAGGCCCAAATCAGGAAATGCATTACTTTGTGAAATGGGGAATAAAATAAAATTATTAAACTTTCCAAAGATTTACATGTGCCTCTTTGATGTTTCTGTGGATTGCTGAAGTCTCTCACTTTACCTGAAGTATTTTACCACCTCAAATCACATACAATATTTCAAATAATATTCTAGCAGAAAACCAGATATTTGAGTAGTTTAGTGAGCAGAGACAACCATTAATACTGTTGAACTATGTTACAGCAAAAAGGTTTCTGCTGCTTTAAAGAAAGTATTCCATAACCTTCCAAAATAACCTGTGTGTAATGGACAATATAGGATTACTTTTTGGCAGAGGGAATATCCTGTTGCTATTGACTGCAGTGTTACAGTATCCTCACATACTAGTACACAGTTATTGTGAGATAAAGACCATGTTGAAAAACAAACTGATTGCAGCACTGAAAACAGTAAAGGAACTGTCCAGTAATATAAAAATTCACTTCTTTAGGAGAACAATGACTGGAAGAGTGTCACTTCTAGATTAGCATTAAAGAATTAAAGTTTTAACTGAAACTAAGAAATTAATGCAGTATATTCCTTTCTCCCAGGGATGCCATTTCAAAGCAAGACAAGAAAACTTGATTAGAGATGGGGCTGTATATGGTTATATATATGCATATATATACACATCTATATATATAATTGCATGTACATATATATAATTTATATCATCTGTTGATATAAAGCCGTGTGGTATGTTTCTGGCTTTCTCCTCCAGCTCTCTCCACATTCATACATTTGTTGAATTTATACTGCTGGAACTATTATGAGGCAGAAAAGAAGCTACTGGCATCTACTTTTTACAGAGAATTTACAAGGACAATGTCTACAGAAAGAAAAATATGCTCACCACGAGCAATCCAAATTCTTTAAATTTTTTCTGTTATTCTAGAGGAATATGATAGGCAGAAACTTTCACTTTACAGTAAAAGCAAATCTAATTACTGAAAGAATTATTTTAATGAAAAGTCTTAGTGAGATATAGTGAAGAGTTTTTCCAGGTGAGAAAGGTTACATTTAATCCTTGTATCTGCAACAAATTCACTCATGCATGTTTTTCAGTTTTAATTTCATCCAATGTTCTTTAAGGCAATGATTCAAAATACACACATACGACCTCTGGATATTTCAGGTGTACACACTGCAATATAAAACACCTAAAGAAAGATGTGGGGATGTTTCTGGAGCAATCAATGAAATGTCTTTCTGAGATTTTGTGAGTTTAATTCAACAATCCCCAATGCAAGGGCACAGTCACCCTTGGGAGCTGTGTGGTACCCTGGGGAAGGTGAGCAGCAGTGCCCTGGCTGTCCCCAGAGCTGGGGAGGGGCTCTGGCCACCCTCAGTGACCACAGTGCACATCCTTTGTTGGTGGCTGTTGAAGGGATGGGCTTTTGGTCATCTGTTGGAAAGCCAATGAAGGACTTGATGAGACACTGCCAAGGTACAAGGTAAAAGCAATGTATAGCATCATTGTCATGCCTTTAAAAAAAGTAATTATTTAAAAATGCTGCCGTCATCATGTCCCTTTCAAATGTTACAGTGACTTACCATGGTATTAATGTCACACCATCTACCAGCACAGGTTATAACATAAAATAATTAGTGACCAATGCTAGAGAACATGAAGACATGTTTAAAAAAAAAAAAAAAGATTAATAGGGCTGTAGACATACAGCTTTATTTGGATAGATCAGATCCATACAATAACTGGGAGTAGTCTTCCAAAGGACCCATTAGTTATCCTTTAGGTCTTCTAATTAATGATGTAGTCTTCTGAGAGCATATTAATAACTCTGATATTAATAGCAGCATAATTCTAGCTGAGGATTAAAAAAAATGAAGCACTATTTTATAAGTACTTGTACAACAGTTTGGGACTTAGTAATAAACATACATAAATTCATCAGATTGAAAATTAAGGAAGAGATTTCTGAAGGTGTGATTAGGGACGTCAATAACATCTCTAAAATGAACTGCTATGCTTTCATTCAGAACTTACCTTCAGTTCTCTCAACTTAAAGAGTTGGGGGGGGGGGTGTTTGTTTGGGTTTTTTGTTTGTTTGAGGGGTTTTGGTGGGGTTTGGGGTGGGTTTTTTGGGCTTGGTTTTTGATGCCTCTGTGGGCTGGATTTTCAGTGTTGAAAAGACAGATTCTAGTTCACAAGTCTATTTCCTGAAGCTCATGAACAGTATGTGCCAAGCTGGTATTAAAGAATCAGTCCCCATAACCATGAATGGCTAATATTTAATAAAACATCTGATCATAAAACAAAATCTAAAAAAAAAGTCAGTAGTAAAATAACACTCCAACTTGCTACTAAATGCAATGTTCTTTGATATAAGTCTATTTCAACTTCATTTATTCCAGGGTTCTACAGCAGTCAAAATAATCAATGCAGAATTTTCCATGTGATTTACACATTGCTTTTTAAAATGAATTGTCTGAAACAAAAAATGCTTTTTTCTGCTGCCTGGCTTGTTTTCTAAAACATATTCTCTTTCCTTTAAAGTGAGAGAACGACCTCTGCTTCGGGAACAATTTTCTGAGACAGTGTGTTTATCAAACAGCTTCTCTGCTTTCATGAAAACAATTTATTTTCACTGAACTCCTCAAGATAAGCATTGAAGTCAGGAAGAATGTACAATGACATTTATAATTACATTCAAGAAACAAATATTTTGCTAAAGAAAGGGTTTGGATTTTTATCAGTTTTAGAGATACAAAATATTTTCTTTATTCCAATATACCACTTAACCATATTGTCTCCCTGAAATCACAAAGTATATTTTCATATGCATGGAAAGAAAAGCCCAGGACAGTAATCTTCTCATAGAAAGGCTACAGTATGCATCCTAAACAATGAAAGCTGTAGCATAATCCTTACGACCAAATTGCCTTCCTTGCCCCACTCTTTGGAAATAATCTGCAGAAAAGGACAATATAAGCAGGAGGATACCTGCCCCTTGCAGAGCCTCCTCCAAACAACCCCTCTGTGCCCAGTCTTAGAAAAGAGACAAAACAGTTGTCTCTTGGATGGCACATCCTTCCTCCCACACTTTCCCCTTGCTCAGAGACATTTCTTAAGCTCCAAAGCTCAGTGCAGAGCCTATGGACACTGGACATGGTGCCTCCCATTCTTTGGGGAACTGGAAGACCTTGCTAAGAAATCTCCCTCTCTTTCTCTTATAGATTCAGCCCTGGACCTGTTCTCAACCACCAACAACAGAAGCTCAGTCATGCCAGACAATTACTGCTGCCTGCTGTACTCTCAACTACCCTAAAATCAAGGTAGTCCACAGTGAATCTCATCTTTCAGGACAAAGCAGCCCCAGCTTTAGCCATACAGTGCCTGTATTTTGAAATGCAAATTCAATAACTACCTATGCAAAAGCTGCCCATGAATATATTTAGGAGTTCCATTCGGGCTGCCTGGAAACGTGGGGTTTACAGGATTAAAAAGACATACTGCTATCACTCCAATGAATGCCCTTTAATTTGTGTGAATTCATTTTAGAATAAAAAATTTAAGATCTGGTTTATTCCTTGTCAGTCAAACATCCTAGCTTTTCATTATCTCATTTTTTTTCAGTGCATGTAGGTAGTTCTCATCATAAAGATCCCCTGATAAAGTTCTCCTCCAGAGACATACTCTTTTTGTAGGCTCAGCTAGTGAAGAAATATCATTCATTTGTAATACTCAAAGAGAAGTTGAAAAAAAAATCAAAAGCAGCTGAAAAGAGATTGTATTTCACTAATATACACCAAGGCTTTATTTAAAATATACAGTGTTAAATTTGATCAAATATCAACCCACCATTCAGAGTGAAATAATCTCCTTTAATTTGCATGTATCTGTGTGTGCCAAAGAGAAGTGTTTGCTTTCAAGCAGGTGCACATCCTGCTATGACTAAATCTCTAACTCATCAAATTGCTTTACCAGTGTGGGACATGCCCTTTTTCTGGAACAGCTTCAAGTATTTTCCCCAGCATTTCAGCCACCTGTTTACCGAGTTCATACTCCAAAGGAGATGCATGCAATTAGAAACAAGGAAATGAAAATAAATGACCTTGTTTGTTATAAATAACAAAGAGACTCAGCAAAATTAATGCAGTCAAGCCTGACCTTCTGACCTGAAAGAAAGAATCACCTCATTCCTTTGTAGCAGGCTCACAATGCTGCAGCACCAGGCATTGTTGTGCAGCTTTGCCTCTTTTGATGGATCTTAAAGGAGTATATTCTAAATATTAAATTTTTTACAAGTTAGATTAGGAAATTTGCATTAAAAAGAATGTTGAAATAAAGTCAAGAGAGCAATGATAAAGATTATCACTGCTTTATTTAGAGAATTCAGGTAAGCTGTGTGTATGGCAGTTCACTATAATACAGTTTTTCAATTGAAAAATAAATATGGCATTCCAGGTGCTAAAAAGCCATGAAATGTCTCCTTCAGTATTCAGTGAATTGATAAGGGAGAAATTTTTTAATTAGCCGACTCCAGGAAAAGGAAACATTTTTCTTTTGTTAATTGTTTGTGCTATGATGGTCTGACTTTTGAAAAAAAAAGCGAAGTACTTCCACAACTACTGCCAAAAATATATACTTTTTTCCTCATCCTTTAATTAGACAAGTAGAAATGCTTCCTTTTGTATGAAGCTTACTGAATAATGTTTCTATGGGTTACATTTTCACTTTTAATTGATTCATGTCAGTCTGGAACACTGTCCAGCTGCAACAGAGGGCAAGGTGTTAGAAATTTGTTTCCCTGTTTGTCTTTGGAGAAAATGAGAACACAGTGTTGTTTTCATGGCAGCCCTCACAAAAAGAGCAGTGTGTAATTACAGTGCTGGTTCCCATCTTGTCAGTCTCCAAAACAAGTCTGTTATTAATGAAGCAGCTCAGAACCGTTGCAGAAATGAAAGGAAAATGCGTTTGCATCTCACTGAAAGCAGTTCCCACAACCGGTATTGTTTGATAAAGACTTTTCCAAAGCTTGTTTTGTGGCTTTTCTTCCTCTTCTCTCACTTTCAATGACATCCATCCAGCTGCTGAGGTACAGCAACACCCTTCACAGCAATCACAGCCTCCACTCTGCGAGTTCCTCTTCCTCCCAGAGTGCATTGATGGGGCTGGGGATGGGGTGGCTCCACCTGCAGCGCCCAGGGTGGTGGGCACAGCCCAGGGACACAGTCAGCCCCCAGAGCAGGGGCACAGCAGGCGTGGCAGTCACAGAGAGGCACTGGGAAATCGGTCTCATACACAGGAGGCAGCTCCTGGGCCGGAGCAGCAAAAGGCACCTCATGCAAGACCATGACCAGGAGCATGAGGGGGCAGTGGCTCTTCTCCTCCCTCTCTCACTCTTCTCCCATCATTCTGCATCCAATGGAGCCACTCCACCTCCTAAAGCTCTTGGCATGACTCACTCCTGCTCCCAAACTTTTACAGTAAAAGGGTGACCTGAATGAATAATTCCCAGCAGAAAAAGAGCTGATCAACACAGCCTCTCCTTCTGCTCATGCAGTCTCATGAACAGCTTGTGCTTTTGTCCAAATGTGTGTATCATTAAAAACTAAATACTCCACATGGCTGAAGATAGGGATATGTTGAAGTGTTTGATTGAATCAGAGACCTTTGGAGTACTATCTTCTCAATCAATCTGCATTTGTCCACACAGATTGAAACCAGAGCACTCATATGTCTAACACTGAGCTCTGAGGCCCTGTGTGACAAGCCCCATCTGAGAAAACCTGTATGACAAACAGGTTCTGAGACCTGAGCCCAAGTAGTAGAAATTCTGAGTTTGTGGAGCATGAAGTCACAATCCCTGTCCTGCTCTGGGGCTCCACATGTGGTCCACCAAACACCCAGGCTGGAGAGGGGCTGTGGATCTGTGCTGATCCACCACTGCATGATGTGCAAGGGAAAAGGGAGAGCAGAGCTCTCCATTAATCCAGGGCTCATGATTAGAGCATGACTTACACACAGACTTACACTGCCTTCTTCAGCTCATCATTTCAGAGCAACAATTTCTACCCTACAGTTCCAGCCAAGTTTACTGCAAATTGTGCAAGCATCGAAACCATACTAATGTGCAGTTCTAACATGCAAGCTGGTTGTGCAAGAACAACAATTTGCTCTGCACCCCATCCTTGAATGTCTTTACCTGGGTGAGACCTACCTCCCTGCTGGGAGGAGTGGGCTTTTCTGTAATGACAACCTAAAATAAATACTAAGGAAGACAAAGAACACAGTGCTAGAGATACGCAGATAAAAACAGTACTTCAAAAGGCTCAAAATTAGTAGCATCCAAAATGGGTGATATTATAAATTGGGTTTAAAACCAGCAGTTTTCAGGAGCGTTAGTTTACATGAAGCATATGCGTAACTGGCTTTGAAATTCAGCTGGAGTCAAGTCTCCCTGGAAAGCAAATGCTGGAGTTAGTGCTTACTCCTCAGCTGTTTCACCAGTTCAGGAAGGGTAGCTACCCACACTGAAGCAGGAGGGCACTTTTTTTTTTCCCAACAATACAGGAGGCACATGCTGATGAAGAAAATAGTTGTGAAGAACAGAGTTCCTACACAAAAAACAGGGCTCACCCAACTGCAGCTCTTGCAATTCACAATTAAAGGCACCACATGGTCAAAGTTATTGTCACTGGCACTGGGGAAAACCTCAGAATTAACAAAAGTTTCCTTCTCTCTTCCTCTGGTACCCATCCGAGGAGAGAGTAAGCAATACCACAGACAGTTTGAGGGGACAAAGAGAGTGTCAGGGCCAGTGTCCCTGTCTCAGCACGACAGCCCTTACAGGCCATGGCTCTGTGAGCTACTGCTGAGCACATAATGATTTTGCACTGAAAAGCTAAACCAGCCATTCCTCTGGACTGAACAACCACAACTCTTAACTCATTCCTTCATTAAATGCTTTGCCATTCCTTGAGAATGAGAGGGTCTATAGAAAAATCATTGTCCCGTATTCCACTGATAAACAATATCTTATATATATTAAACTGTTCTATAGTAGTCATCTGTTCTTCCCAAGCTGTGACAGGACTTTGAATGATTTGTTCTATCAGCAAGTGCTGCAGTAAATTCCCCAGTTATGCCATGTATGGCCGGCTTGCAGAAACACCCGTGACAATGAAGCGAGCAGAGAACTCATACATGACGGAATCCACTCAGCAGACTGGTTTTTGGGGACAGTTGGGTCTCAACAAACAATCCTTTCTTCTCAGTCTATAGAGGAGCTGCACTGGGGCCTACTTTGGCCATTAGTCTAAGCACAGCCTTTGTTGAACATATAGCTGCTTCTCGCATTGAAAGAATAAATCACATTCTTATTCTGGGTATGTCTCCACTGCATTCACTGATGTGAATGTTGTTCCATGGCTGAAAAACTGGGCAAACAGCATGCCCTGTGCAGCTCTGAGCTGCTGTGGCTACGTTACTGCCTGAACAACCTCATTTACAGCCAGCCTGGATGTGCCTGTAAGAGCAGCAGCCCTGGCAGAGATCTGTTCTTCAGACAGCATACTCCCTCTTTTCAGGAATATTTCATTCTTCAGGCTGGATTACCAGGATTTGAACCACTTTGGAACCCACTTTGCCTGAGAAGAAGGGAAAATCCTATCTTTTCTATGTGCCTAGCAAAGCAAAACACAAACTAGGCAAGTTTCAGGAATGGTTCTGAATCCATAGGGTTTTTTTAGGGTTATGCAGATATATGTTAATTTCTCAGGCACACATCCCAGAAGTACATGTATAGTGCATGTTCCCCTTCTAATACTTAAAATCCAGAGTAATTAATCTTCCTAACTGCTTCAATGTACAGCAATTCAATATTCATTCACCTTCACAATCATACACCACTCTCCACTCTTCAATGTGCTTCATCTTTTACTAGTAACTTACATTTGTGTCCATCTTCATATCCTCGAAAGCAAAGGGAAGCTCCAGGTTTCAGCAGACCATAGGGACCTCTGCTGACAGTTTCGGTAGAGGCGGTCATCGTTGGGTGAATAGAAGTGGTCTTGCATCATACCTGAGCCCCAGTTCCTGGAGATTAAGTTTTCTATTTGATAGAGTGAGTCTGATGATCCATCATCACCCTGGTGGACAGGCTCTGTTTTCCAGGCAGGATGTCATAGCTTCACCTCAGCTTTTGATGAAAACCATTAGGACTCCTAATATAAAATAATATAGCACTTATTAGTCCATGTACAGGCAGAATTCTGCATTTTTACATTTGAAAAGGTGTTTATTTGTCTCTGGCAAAAAAATTCCTGCGTCCCTTCTAGTCCTCATGGAAAAGTTAACACTTTTCCATGAAGTATTGTGTTTCAGAAGAGGACCATGGCTGAAGCAAAAGGGGAGCTCCTGGTTAAACAGGGAAGCTCTCAGGAAGCACCAGTCCCTGAAGGACTGTCACTATTTTAGTTCAGAACTACAGCATGCAAATTTCTGGGTTATTATACCATACAAACAAACAAACAAACAAACAAGTGTGTGTGTGGTGTGTGCATTTGTGTACTCCTCTGCACAGATGTAAATTTAAATTAGTTACAAAAAAATCCCAACCAAACCCAAAAACCAAATAACTCCTCTGATGACACAATCCCTTCTGCTATACATGTTTTCAAACAGGATAAATGGTAGACACAGAAGTATATATAGTAGTGTTTACTCTCTCTTTCCACACACAATTTACTTGTGCTGTTGGGGAATCGCTGCAGGAAAATTTCCAATAACTAGAGTTATAACCACCTCTAAATTAAAATTTCTATTTTGAAGTTTTTCTGCCTTCTTTTATTATTTATTGCAATAGAGCTACCTTGCAAAACGATTATGTATAATTATTTGCAAAGAAAATAGCTCACTGTAAATGCTAATGTTGAATGTCTATGTTTTTGAAACCTTAGATACACTAACCCTTAAATTATTGTTTAAATTGTTTCTTCCTCTTGCTGCCATTCGTGAAATATTTTATATATGCAATTGCTCCCAATTTGTGTAAGGAATTCCAAATAAATACAGTGGCCATTGATTTCTCTTAGTTCATCTCCTTTGTTCTTGCATCTCAAAAGAGTTCAACTAACCTGGCAGCATTTATCCTGCCTATTCCCTTCAGAATTATCTCTGACTCAATGAGATGACCTCCTAATTTCCTCTGTTCTATAGACCTGCTTTAACTTTAACAAATAACTAAGGTCTCTCTGCCCTTGTACCATACTAGCAGTGGGTTTGAACCTTTTCTGATTGTAAAATAGCTTTTTAAAAAGAT
This sequence comes from Acrocephalus scirpaceus scirpaceus, assembly GCA_910950805.1. NCBI lineage: Eukaryota > Metazoa > Chordata > Aves > Passeriformes > Sylviidae > Acrocephalus > Acrocephalus scirpaceus. Next base: position 11,421,701 of record OU383783.1, on the reverse strand, counting down.
AATTAAAACCAGAGACTGGTCTTTTGAGCATTGCCATGATACTGTCATGCCTCACCAATATCAGACTACATCAAGTCCCTGTATTTGCATTTCACACCTTGCTCTGATTCTTTTTGCTGTTCTTTGTTTGTTTGCTTTTATTCTTTTTTTTTTTTTTTTTTTTTTTTTCTGCTGAGAACTCTTCAGGCTTACTGCTCTCCATTTGTCTGGGCTGTCTTTGAAAGCATGTTACACATTCTTTACCTGATTGCAAGCTCATGGTCTTTCCTCAACCACGTTTAATTGTGTTTAAATACCCTGACTCAAACAGAGTGAGGATGTGGCTTCTCATCACTGCTCCTCCACATCAGCCTCACCTTAGTCTCATTTTGGTGCCCTTCTCTCTATTGCAAACTTGAAAAAAGCCCACAGTACACAAGGATAATGGAAATTGCTGTGTACAGAACTGTTGTCTTGTAACCACAGACTATCCAAACCACATGTCATGACTTAAAATCTGCCAGGAGCTCACCATCCAGGACTATACTTCAAGTCTCCAGGCATTTCCAACCAGGTACTATTTCCAATAAATGGTCAGCATGTTCATGTCTCTTCTTGAGTGTTTCCATTTCTCACAGGAACTTGGGTTGATTTTTAAAGTACTAATTTTTGTCAGTATTCAGAGTTTATATTCACTCCTATTTTGGTGTCTGTTCTTTTTTGTATTATCCTTATCTTCATTGAGAAAACTGGCTCAAAGAATTTAACATCTGAAAAATATATTTCTCTCAACCAAAGGTAGGTTACCTTTGCAATGTCTCAAACTCAGCTGCATTCTCCAGTGACCTCATTTCTTGTGTATTCAGAAAATCTCTTATTTATCTTAGCCTTTGCACAGACTTCTTTTATTTTCTTCCTTTACTTACACTTTCCCCTTTGTTCTGTAATCTTTCAATCTTCCCCACCTGCTTTATCTTACAGATGATTGATATATGCATTTCAACAGTCTCAACTGCTATTTTATTTATCCCAAATAAATATCCACACTGGATGGCAGGTAGAATTCTCTAGCTACAAAACTTCAGCTTTGAAAATCTCCTATTTTATTTTCCATCCATACCCTTCCATGATCCCCTCATGCTTTTCAGAGCTTTTCTTTCTTCTTGCACTTTTTGATTTCGCTATAAACCTAGCTTGGTTATAACACCTCATATCAAAATATTCTCCCATTCTTACATCTCTAGTCATGCTATATTTATTATGCACACCTATGAAAGGGGTTGTTCCCTTTTTAGTCCAACCTTTTAAATTGTGCAAAGAAGCAATATTAAAGCATTCAGTCTGTGATTTGAGTTACACACCCAGACTGATTTAAAGCTAGATGGAAAGGTAATTCAGGTATGTTGTGTGTTTAAAGGTCTCTGTGTGAAATAAAAAGAAATCTATAATGTTACCCTCAGGATTTCAGGCAACGATATTCCAAGTCTGAAAGAGAGAGAATAAAGAAACTGAAAAAGGATACACACCACTGCCCAATCAATTGAAAAGTACGGTAAATGGAAAACAGAAGCCTCCTGGATTTGCCTTATGGGCTGACAGCGGTGGCTTTGTATAAAAAGGCAGAGCACTTATGATCCACTTTCTACTTGAGACATTATAAATTAGTTTTTCTGAAGGCATAATCCACCGTAACAGATTCTAAGGTGGTGTGGAAAAATCCCACCACTCCTTGATATGAACACTAAATGATGCCCTGTCTGTCATGGATCCCATGTCTCTTTGCTCAGGCAAAGCCTTTCTCTGGAAAACTTAGAAGTTATTGAAATGCACCAATCTTTATTGCAAAACTGAACCACACTGAGGATGGCTGCAACTTTTATTAAGACTCAGGAGACTTAGGTTAGGCCTCACAGAAGACAAGTTACAAAAGGCTTCTGTCTTTGTGCTACTAAGTGCAGGAAAGAAACCTCGTAGGGCTTTGAATGGGGATGAGAGGACGTTCCCTACACCCTGATTTCCAGCAGGGATCCTGGATTCCCAGCTCCTTCCCAACACACAGTGCCTCACCACAGGCAGCCAGCTCCATCTCCTTTCACAGACACAAAGTCCACCTCATTACTTCTGGACCCCAAATAGATCTTGGGGACCTATTTAGTGAAAACTCATATGCAAGAGAGAAACTGTCTGGGGCAGGATTCCCCAGGTTCCTATTGCATGGCTGGAAAACCACAGAAATCCTAAAACAATAAAAGTGGAAGCATGTAGTGTCAGACCACAGTGATAGAGAGAGATCTCTCAGAGGATCAGTGGTTTCAGAGCTGGGTGGTGATGCAGGAAGCACTCTCTGACACCTTTTTAAATATCTATAACACTGTTAATTTTTCCTGTACTTCTAATTTTTTTTCAGCTCCAGGAGTATTACAGTGGCATCTCTCCTAATATATTAGGCTTTATAAAGATGTTAAAGAATTATCAGCAAAAGGAAATGGAATTACACACTAGAAGAGAAAAAAAGGGAAGTCAAGCTTGCCAGTCAGGCTTCCTATCTCCTTCTAAAACTTCCTTTGGAAACATGGTGGAGAACAAAACAGGCTGTGAAGGCAACCTGGGCCACTCCACACTCATTAGCACTGCTCTCCATTGAGCAGCACAGTTAAGCTCATCATGACTTCTCTAAAATACTAATCATGATTATTTTCAGTAGGATTCCTTGCATAAGGAAGACCATAGGAGACTTTTAAAGCTCTGTTCTAAAAAACAGTGAGTGAAATACTCTCCTCTACAACACTTTTCTCAAACAAGCTGAACTTATTGTACAAACTCACAACTCACCTTTCTAGTACAGGGACACTTAAGGCTGTAAAGTAAATTGGCAAATATTAAATGAGGTGACTCAAATATTTACACACGCAAAACCACTCTTATTTTCTCAGAAAACAAATAAAGTGAAAGTTGGCAGAGTTTTATAAGCCATCACACTTCACTTTGTTTTTCTACTTCTTTTTCATGGCCCAAACCTGAAAGGCAAGGTAACCTTGGTGACTGCTGAGGTGGCACACAACTGCTCAGGACAGTCCCACCATCCTGTTCCTTAGGCCAGGACATGCAGACCAGCTCCTCTGCTGGGTCTGGGGGCAACGGGAAGCAATCTATTAAAACTGCATGGTGGGCATGTGATTGGAAAAAGAAAAGATCAAACAGAACCTCAGCCTCTCATTCTTACAGAACATGAAAAAAAAAAAAAAAAAGTTTTGTTTAAGTTCAATATATACAAAAATGTAATGAGGTAGCTTTTGTTTATATTACAGGCATTGAAAAGTCCCACCTCAACATCTCAGTCATATCGTTGTTTTACTCGCTGGGTTCTCAGAAGGTGGAGAGAGACAATGGAAAGATAAAATCTAATGGGCAGGATAAACACCTTCCTTGGAAATAATGCAAAAATTATGCAGGGACTATAAAAAACCTACTTAGTTTTAATGACAGATTTATTTCACAACAAATCAGGCTTCATTGAAATGCTTAGTTTAGCTATTTTAGCTCTTTTTGTGTACAACTTAAGTGATATAACTTGATAGGGAAGACATTGACTGGAGACTAGAAGGAGATAGCTCTGTTCCAAAATGAGGCATGTAAAGGTTGTATGTATGTCTGGTGGATAGTGCCCTAATTCATTACAGAATGGGATTTGTATACTTACAGAGTGAAAAGCTTGGATTAGGCACACAACATAATTTCCATTATGTTAATGTTGCTTTAAAATATATTGCACGGAGTGCTGCAACAATCAAATTATCAATTATAATGTCTACTCAGAGTAGAAAAGTGTTGCAAACAGAGGGCTGATTACTGCTTCAGTACTTCCAATCTGCATACTCATTGTTTAGTACAGGGAAAACAAATTATCTTGTGTTGGCCCTAGTTCAAATTTAATTAAATGAGTGCAAAGCAATTATAATAAAGTACAATAGTATAGTAATGAAAGGAAAATAACTCATTAACCTATTAATCTTTATTTATGTTCCTCTCAAATAAGTATGTAATTTCTTTATCACTGCATCCCATAAGAAATAGCAGCTCTCACTGCTCATGGCCTGCTTTAGTGGGGCTTATTTTGCTAAAGATCATTGTATGACTTCACTGTTACTATTTATATAGATTTTATTTAATGTGTCTGATTTTTCTCCTCTCCCTTACACAGTGTATTTTAAAACCCTTTCCCACATATCTGTGATGTAGATTATAAACCTGTTCTCACCCCCCATTTTCTTTTAACACTTGTCAGCTCTGAAAGGTAAACCTCTCTAGGAGCATTGCTATGCTTCTGTCATTGCATAAGGGAGGGAGCACTCCCAGAACATCTGCTCAAAAAGGCGCTCTTACATTAAGACATAAGATGAAAACGTATTATTTTTAAGAGGACCTGACACAGCTATTGCTTTAGAATCTTTATGGGTATAACAACACCCCACATATTTTCAAATGTGTTTTTTTGATTCTTCATTCTGACATTTATCTAGGCTGCCGGGTTGTTTTGTGATTCTGACAAATCTCAGGTTTAAGGAAAACCAATAATTTTAGATGATTAGTCAAATATTACACTGTGGTGTATTTTAATTGTGCTTGCTGTATGCTAGCTCTCGTTATTACCTTATCTCTGCAGAACTGGTTTTGTTTTCAATGACATCTTACATTCTAGTGTGTACATTTAATGTCACACACCAGTGCTTAGCTTATTGCAGCCAGTCAGGGTTGACTCTGTCCTTTCACTAAGCTGAGCCACTAACAAAAAAAAAGAGAAAAAAAAATGCAAAGCAAAAAAACCACACCAAACCATCACCAAAACTATGCTATAAAGAAGTAGCAGGATTATCAGCAAAAATACATTTCAAATTTTTTTACTAAATAGCATGTTTGCTGTGTTTAGACTGAGGAAACTAATAACATTGCTTATTTTTTTTTTCTACTAAATGAAATGAAGTAGAGGTGGTACTGGACCATAAGCAGTAATTGAATACTATCCTGGAGAGTGGGACAACTAAGTGCTATATAAACTATGAGAAAAAAATCAAATTAGAAGGGCCACAGATTTAAAATACAGTTTCCACTTCTGCATAGACAGGTTTAATCATTGGCACTTACTGAAGAACAGAGGTGTGTGAAATATTTAATCAACAGAAATACAATTCTGAATATGCATAAAGGATGAATGAAGGCTGCTTTTGAAAACTGGGAAACAAAACTTTCATGAGAGAGTTTACAGTGTCAGATGTCCTGAGGCTTCTTCCTTCCCATGCATGGACTCAGGCAGGATCCAATCTTATTGCCTTATAGGATTCAAGCAGAATAGCTTCCAAAAAGCTATTAACAGATTCTCTGAGAGGATTGTAGAGGTGCAAATTTACAGCTCAGATGGCTGAGAAACATACAAGTTCACCATATCTTTCCTCTTCACACATAGCAAAAAACTTCTGCCTTGCAGAGTGTATTTCTGGTTTCACAATCTGCTGCTGAGAACTCTGTTAGCAAGAAATGGAACTCTTTAATCATAATGACACTTAATGAGTCACTCTATTCTTTGCACATTTTTAACACTCAGTTCTTTATTTCACACTTACTGCTCAATTCTTGCTTTTATATTATTGCAGCACTAGTACTGCATTAATACAAGCAGGCACAGAGCTGTGTGTAGCCCTGTTGTGTGCTGTGGGACAACTGGCATTGTTCATGGTGACATTGCCACTGACCTGCTGGAGAGCAATCAAGAAGTGCAGAGGCATCACCAATAGGTGGCACATTCGCATTTTGCAGAGTATAATGCCATCATTCTTTTTGTTTGTTTTTGTTTATTTGTTTGCTTTGACAATGAATCATGTTTTAATTACAGTATTTCAACATGTGAAGTAACTAAATCATTAAAAGAGGAAGAAAGACAAATAAATAAATTTCACTATGTACAACCATCAGAATCTCATATGAATTGTCATCTTTTTCTGTCCAGAGTTAAATACTTGTCATCAAGCTAAATCAATGTTTGTTCTCTGTTACAGCAACCACTAGAGGGGAGTTTGACACTCACATTGCAAGTTCACAACAATATGCTAAATTGCAGGGAAATGTAGATCAGAAATCTGCAGTAATTAAAAAAGACCATCCTGCCAAACTCACGACTTCTCACCATCTTTCCAGATTACTGAGTGAGATGATTTCTATCTGACTTAATAAAAGTCTAAATCCTGCTGCCAGTTGAGCTTTGTCCAGCTTCCTGATACATAAAATGAAGCAATGAAGCTGCAGTGAGCCGAGGAAGAGAATATGAAGCGTGCTCAATAATGAAGACAAATATAAAATAGAATTGCCTGAGATGAGACTAGACTTCACAGTCACTGGACTTTCTGAGCCCTAGGACAGTTACACAAAGGAAAGACTCTTCCTGTCTTACTCCTGCCTGCAGATCACTGGCTAAATGCGATATTTGGTGAAAATATACAATTTGAAAATATACAATGATTTCTTCTGTGTGCACCTAGACTGTATAGCTAACTGTCCTTGATGTTTCCTCCTGTGTGTTTCTTGTTTTTATTTAAGTGAACTGCTACTGCACTGCATACCACAGGGAGATCAGATTTTGAAAAAGCATCACTCTCCCTTTGCCATGGGTACAGTTTTTCATCCATGAAATTTTCCCTTAGTGCAAACACACAGTTTCACTCAAGTCAACTTACACCTGTAAAAGGTTTGGCCATCCCCATACAACCCTAAAGATACCTGCCCGGACATCAGACATGTTTCAGAATACTTGGTGGGGGTGGGAATTAGGACACAACTCCTCAAGTGCTGGGGCACAGGGAGCTACAACTGATGCATGATGACCTCCCCAGTTTGATCCTTTGTACACCCACCTCTTTAGCCAGAGGGAATACTTTAAGCCTAATTGATTTAACCTATGAATCATACACAATCTCATCGTAACACAGGCTCTTGAACCACAGCATCATGCACATCTCCTGTAATAAATAAAACCAAACCATGGATTCTTCAACTTCTTAAAACTGTAGTTTGTACAAGTGTAGATATTTTCAGGTGCAAGCACACATCTCTCACAAGCAGAAAATATATATATAACATCATTTTTCCATAACTGAGTCTAAATGTACTTCTACTGATCTTCAGAATACTGGAAGAGTGCAGATTCAAAATAATGAAAAACATAATCTGTCTTCTAGAAGAAAGAAGTGAATGCACTGCACATTGCTTGTCACAAAGAATGTATTTAATCCATGCTCTTATTTATAGCATCGAAATGTTTTTGACAGAGCAAGGAGAGTAAAAAGTCAACAAACATGAGACAAAGACTAAACAAAACTACTCAAATTAACTCAAACAGTACTTAAAGGAACATTGATCATGTAAGAATATATAAAGCATACATTTAAAAGTTAAAGATGTTATTTATTACAGTGACACTTCTATTGTGCACCATAACATCCCATTCACCTAATTTACTCTAATGCCTACCAGTGTAAATCAGTGGGTTTTTCTATTGACAAAAAATGACATTTCTGTGGCATACAACTGATACAAGTGGAGAATTTGACCCTATATCTGAAAATCTTCCATTAAATAAGTAATTAGTATATACAGGTGTTGTTTTTCCCTAGTAATTGATGTACAAGTCTAACCATTTCTAAAACCTGACCATTTTCTTGACAGACAAGAATTTATTTTCCTCAGTAATGAGCACAATTTCATATGGATGGGCTTTTTTTCCTCCCCAAAGTAGAAAGGCCATCTAGATTTCAGCATTTAATCTTCCCCATGACAAAATCTCAAATAGTCCTTAAAGATCTTCTGCATCTCCAGTGAGTTTATGCAAGATGCTGTAACTAGTCCTACTGGAAGGTATCACCTTGGGCATTGGAATACACACATGCCTGGAAAGGGACTGAGAGTAACTGGAGACTTCTGCCTTCACCACTCATACTGGAAAGCTTCCAGGAACCCATAGGTCATTCAAGGCAAAACGACCAAAAGGCATTTCTTCATGTTTACAGCTTAATGACAATATTTTGCACAGCAGGTCTCCCTCCACAGGGGATGGGATCAACCTTATAGAAGTGATCACACTTTGGCCGCAGCTCTTGCAGTAGAGAATCAGTACTTCTGTCCATCATAAGAATTATCCTTCACAGAATAATTCCCAGCATGAAAATTAATCATGTCTAGTTTAAAATGAGATTTCAAGATCAGTGTATTAATTGATCGTGAAAGGTCTATAAGTCTCCATTGTAACACTTCTAATGATCCCAAAGACTTAAATGTCCTAAAATACTTTGTGAAAATATTTAGAGCACCATGTCAATGCTTTCACAAATACACTGCAAACCCCGCCTCTGGAATAGTCCATAAGTTTTATTCTGTTCAATATTCTACATATCTAAGAAGATAATACACATGACAATAGGATGAACACGGACATCAAAACCTAAACTTACAAGGACTGGTTAGAATTTGCCAGCCTCACCAAATAAGTAGCTCTAGAAAAAAAATCACCATTCACGAAGTGTGATTCTTCTATTTAGTGGTGACAGAGAATTCAGTATGTAGTCCAGATGGTTGGTCGCACAGATAACAAATCCAGCATGGCTTTTTGGTGCTATGGGCAGGCTGACTGGCTCACACTGTGATAGACAGGTAGATTGATAGACAGACAAACAATGGCTCTCTCTTTTTCAAAGTGTTTTGCTAATAATACACATAATTTTAAAAAAATCCAGCTATGCATAGACCTCATTCAGTTACAGAACTACTACTGAAGAGATGGGAAAACATCAGCATAGTTTCATTTTAGGTTTACAAGTTCAGATGTTTCTATTGTCCCCTAGGAAAGAAAAGGGCAAGCACTGAGTTCGAAAACCTATTCAATAATAGATCTTAAGCTCTTAGCTAGAGCAGGACAATTCTGGGCCAGCACAGTGATTCCCCAACAGCTGGCATACACACTTTGTAGTACTACAAGCTTTTGGCAGAGAAACTCAACTAACACTGGATTCTATTCCCAGTGCTGTCTTTCCCCAACTTTTAACCCAGGGCAATTTAGCTAACTTCTGTCTGTTCCTGGTTAGCCATCTGGTAAATAGATAATATAATTGCATCCTTTATAGGCTTATTGTGGGGCTTAATTATTGAAAGTCTTTAAGATAAGTCAAAGTTCTTGCTGAAGAGTTGTGCAAAGCATTAATAAATAATAATGGGGGCAGCACTAAGAGGAGGGGAAGCTTAAAGCTGACTTGTTGCATAAGAGAAATGTGCCCAGCTGAGGCAAGAGAAATATAGGCAAGTGATTAGTTGACATGATGTGAAAAGGAAGGGAGCAAAATCGCTCAACTAATTGCACTAGAAAATGCAGAGAAGGAAAGTGGGCTAAGTTGAAATGACAAAAAAAGTAAACTTGGACAAATGGGAAAGGACAGACCTGGCAAAACTGAGTAAGTTATGTGTCACTGGAGAGGTGTCAAAATTGGACTGAGCCAGGAAGCTTAAACTGACTGGAAGTAGAACTTCTCTGTGCTTTACAATTCATGTTTCATTCTGTTCCAGTTCGCTCATTTCTTTAGTGTGGCTTGCACAGATTGTCCTAATGGATGGCACTGCCACGGGGCATTTGCCCTGTTGTGTCTCATCTGAAGTGGACGTTTCCTTGGGGAGCTGACAGCTTCTCCTGAACGTGTGGCATTTCTGGGACAGACATCTGCACAGGCATCTCTGTAACAGCCTAAGGGGAGCAGTGTTGACTCCCATCACCAGCCTGATCATGTGCAAATTACATCATCTGCACTACCTTCATTTCCTAAGCATAATTGCCCTAAGTGATCCATTGATTGCTATCTGACACTCAGCTTTTCTGTTCTCATTCCCCAGATGTTCCTGGTTTTGTCATGACTCTCAACTCCATTTTATCAGAGATGTGACAATGCATATTGAAAGGACACGGTCATATGCAAAGAAAGAATTATATCAGATAAGTACAGTAGAAAACGATAGTGTTTAAATAGCATTATCTCAAATTTATTGGTTTTCAAATTAAACAAAATTCGCTTACTGTTTATTCAGCTTTCATTGGAAAAGTTGTTTTATATGCTGCATTTCTTTATTGCAAAAGCCACGCACTTTAGATAGCGTGGCAGCAAACAAAACCTTGCCCCCTCATTTTTTGAAGCACTCTAATTTTTCAGGGGGAGAATAATAGATATTGACTTGAATAGTGTTTTTTTCTGCAAGTTCTTCTTTGAACTGGAAATTTTTGGATAAAATTTTATTTATAAAACCACTAGCAATATCTTCTGCTTGTTTCACATAGTTTTAGGGGACAGTCCAGGGCGGATGGGAGGGAGGCATGTGGACAAAAGATCTTGTCTACCAGTGTCAATGGGCTCTTCTCGTCTAAAGTACAATGATAACCTTTGGCTTTCCAGGATATTTTAACCATGCTGACGAACACCCCTCAAAAAAAAAAGGAGTCTTTAGGTACATCATAAAGAAAAATACCAACCAGCAAGAAAGAGAAAAGATGGTAGAAGGAGGACTTTCTTCTGGTTGTTTCCTGTATCACTGAGTCCATAGCACACACTCTGAGGTGTATTGAGCAGTTAAGTGACTTAGTAGGACACAGTAAGTTTTGAAAAACCATTTGGCCTCCTCACTTGTTGCTAAACTCTGGGTCCTGCTCAATCTTGCTCTTAGAAGTATGAATTACTCAGAAAAAAATCCATGCCTTTTAGCAATTAAATATTAAATATGAACATTGACCTTACCTTCTGTCACTCTACTACTCATTTGCCTGTTACTGACAATGAAGGTGTATCACTTCCAATAAAACTTCTTCCCAGCTTTCATGTTTTTCTCTAAAAAGAAAGCAGGTGAATCCTTGATCTGTCAAAGAAAAATGTTATTTTGTTTTAGTGTGTCTGACCAGTCCATCAATTACAGTCATTCATCTGCTGTGGAAAAGAGAACAGAGCACCATGAATTTGCTAACATTGCATCTGCCATTACATTTTTCTTTGATAGTAAGTGAGGCATAATAAACCTTGATCTTTTCTTGTATGCTGCTTTTTGTTTGAAAAGCATGATTCACTGGATAATACATGCTGTTCCTCTCCAGAATCACATTCTACAGTCAAAACAAATTTCTTCTTTGGATTCAACAAAAAACACTATTTCTTGTTCTTAAAAAATAATAATATAATGGAGAAAACTTCATGTGAATATTTTAGGCCCACGTTTTCAGTGCTGACACCTGCTGAGTGATTCATCAGAGAAAGAAGGCCTGTTATCAGTGTAAGAACTCAAGAAAATTCTTTCTGAATTCCAGTAAATATCTTCCTTTTCAACAGCTTATTAGAGATATATGAATGTGATGAAATTCTGTGTTCTTTGTGAGTCAAAGTGTTTTCATTTTCAGCAAATAATCTGTAACTCTCAATGGCATTAGAAGGATTATTTGTCTTTTGAGTGGTCCATGGAAGTCATTTGAACACCTATGTCACAACTTCTCAGCCTAAAAGCTACACTGATGATCATTTACACACACACAGTCAATCATTTAGGGGCTGAAAAAGTATTCTTAGACCTTTCACTGCCAATGCAAAGGAATTTTCCTAGCAGGACAATTTCAGTAAGCCTGCCTCACAAACAGAATGTACTACTGAGCTCCGTGTTTCCTGTAACATACCCATGGATCACCTTCTCCTCTTGTGCTTCTTCCAGAAGAACAAAAAAGCAAGTACAGCGCCATTCAATTCTTGTCTTTCACTCAAAGAAGATAAAAAGCTATGAACTGTATCACAGATTTCTTTCTTTTCAGATGTTTATTTGCATTGTATTTCGAAGATTTCCCCTACAATCTGGGTAAGATTTTTCACTTTTTAAAGAAAGACAACACAAAAGAAAGAGGAGAGGGCCCAAACTAACATAGATAGAAATAAGCCTACACATGGGTGTAACTCAATTCAAGGAACAGGTTTCAGCTTGTGCTTATTGCTGTGTCCCACCTGAAGTTAATGCATTCACAGACTCTTATGAACCCAACCCAGTAAGTCATCTGTGCACAGATGAACTGACATTAATTACATTAAATCAGAACAGAAAATAGCAGTAACGCTCCTGTTAAATATCTTTGGCCTGTGTATATGCTAGTCAGTATGAAGATTACTTTGATTCCACTGCTCTTTCCAGTGCTGATGCATGTGAAAAAGATTTTAAAATAACACGAGATAGATTTCTCTCCCCCCAATACTGAGATTCCTTTAAAAATAAGTGAAAGAATTGTTGTTGTATGATAAAATATTAATTTATGTTTATATATATATTATTATTATTATTCTCCCTGTGTTGTTTTCTCATCTTGACCAGTAGAAAGTTAGAATCTATTATACAGAAACTACTGTAAGGATATAAAACAAGTGAGTACATGACAAGCTGAGTAATGCAATGTATAATTACTGTATATAATAAAAATTAATGCATTTTCTATGTTTTATGGAGGAAACATTTTTTCAACACTATGCTAGTAATTTCTTGCCCTCCAAAAAATTGTCTCTTCTAATGTATATACTCTCTAGAGGGAGAATTTAGCTGTATTTATAAGTACACAAAGAAACACAATATTCTTAATTGATTTGAGTCAGGAAAAATATTTGGAACAGCTTAGCTCACACAGTAGGTACATTGTGAAGCAACTTCCAGTTATTAAAACCCTGAAACATAATGAGAATTTAAACAGTAACAGAAAATCGTACACACGAGCTTTGTTTGCTCAGTTAATATTAAAATTCTTTCATGGAATCACAGTAAGACACTTTAGTTTTCCTTCTATATATCAAAAACTGGTGAACTCTTTACCCCCTAATGTAACTTTGTATAGTCAGAGCAACAGCAAGAACAAGAGAGAAAATCATCTTTATAAGCTGAAGGTCCCATCTGCCTTATATTCCAAATTACTATGAATATTGTTATGTAGCTTTCATTTTATGGCAGCACCAAGGAAATCAAACTCTGAATCAGTATTCCCTTCTACAATGACAACTACAAACAACAGAGAAGCAATCTAATCAAATTATTAAAAATAGTAATACTGATCATTATGGTCTGTCTGTAAGGCTGCATTTAAATTCATCAGCAGATGCCACATCAAGCAGTCTGCAGTCATAAATTGTTACCTAATCTGCTCAAGGACACGAGACCAACACTTTTGATCCACACCTAAGGGACTGTGACTGCAATGAACAGTACTTGAGAAAAATTAATTCATGGAATGCTTTGGTTTGGGCCTGACTCCTGTGGAGTAAATGCAAAATGTAAATATCCTCTTGCAGGAGGACACAGCTAAGACAGTCTTTAATTTTAAGGTACACAAACCTGAACTACCTTAGATTGCTACCAAGTTCCTAGAAAGGGCTGGATCTGTTTAAAATATTAATTAGAGCTTGTACATTTTCTGAATTCCATCAGGTCTGCAGAGTTTTACTTTAATTAGTACCATTATTATTAAATTTCACTGAAGAAAAACCAAAAAACAAAGAGGTATTTATATCCATTTATATCCTTAAAATAAGTGTTGCTACCTGAGATTCACAATTATGTGCACTTTTTTTGAGCCACTTTCACTGCATAGCCAAAGAGTATGTGAACTAGGCAGACTCTACTATAATTATGAAGAATTGTAAATTCCATCTTGCTTGTGCAGTTCTAAGGCTTTGACTCAGTTTCAAAATGGTTTTTTGGTGGGTTGTTTTTTGGGGGTTTTTTTTGTATAGAGATTTATATAAATTTTTCACCACCAATAAACAATATTTCTTTAAGCAACGTTTCCTTTATTTTCTAGACTTTTCACATAAAAAGGATCAGCCATTAGCCATTCTCACTTCAATAACTACAAGATACCTCTCATGGGTCAACCTATCATCTTAGCTAGCAGAAATACTCTAAAAACATCCAGCATCTATCAGTTTGGAAAGAGCTAAAAAAAAGTACAAATGGTTTGCTGTAAATTTAGAAGCTGAGAATCTTTTCTAAGCTTAGGGGGAAATACAGTCATAAAACTGAGGAAGGTTTGTGGTTCTATTGACATCTGTACTTATGTTCTTACCAAGAACAGGTCAAATAATCAATTCTTGGAATTAGACTGTGGTGAGTTCAGATAAAGAAACCAGACCACGTAGCTCAAAATGCTAACCAGTAGCAATTATTTCCAGAACCTGTCTCTCATGGAAGCAAGCACGGGTGTTTCAAAGCCATGATTATTTTAGCTCTGAGTTCCCTGTACCACAGTGTGTATCGGTCTATTTCTGAACAGCTCTGGGAAGCTGAGTGAGTAGGCCTATAAAACTACACTCCGTGGATTTCACATGAGTCTAAATGTGTGTAAACAACAGAACTTACAACTAATTGCCTTTGAGATAAAGCTGACTTAAGCAATTGAGATAACAGAATCCTACAATACTCTGGATGCAACATACTAAAAATGTGAATTAATAACTTAGCTGATATTGAGCTCCAGATGTTTCTTACTCTGGAAATGTTCCTTAAGTGATGATAAGCAGATTTACATACTTAACTAATATGCTTATTTAAAGAAAATTTCCAGATCCAGACTAGCATCCAGATTTCTTACTTGGCTTCAGATCAAAAGACATACTGTCAAGGAGGACAGCATCCAGGAAAACCTCTCCAACATCTGCTTAGAACTAAACAACAGATATTTGATTTTCTGCAAATTTAATTTCAGGCAAAATTTTACTTTAGCCAATAAAAAATTTTATATCCTCAAGACAGCCTGACCTAGTCATTTTACATATTCAAATCTTAGAATGCAGCTCATACACTGGAAAGACAGCAGTTGCTACGGAGAAACTCTATTAGTTTGTAGTTCACATTTAAGATTGCTATGAGCAATTTCACTTAGAGTAAGACAAGGGCTTTTTTGGAAGCAAAGCCCTTCCCTCACCAATAATATCAGTGATCTAAAGAAGCAGGTTCAAAAACATTTTATATCTTACTTGTAATACCAAAAAAAAAAAAAAAATTAAGTTCCAGCATGAAAATTTAAGCTCTACTGCTTCAAAAGGCTGAGGAATAGAAAATAACTTAATATTATTGAGTCATAGGTGGTGTTCTTTGAAATTCTTACGAGAAGTGCTTATTGTCAGATTTGAAGCATGATAAGAAAAATCCAAATCCAAGCAAAAACTAAAAGAAAACACTTGGAGGAATGGATACTATTCCAATTTTCTTCCCAGGTTACAGAAAGTAAAACACAAATATACTGGGAAGGAATGGGTATATTCCAGGGCAGAGTAAAAAGAACCAGCCAGGAAATACGAAATATGGAATTTATTTTCAAAATAAATTATTTTAGAAGAAAAATGAAATGATAAAACCAGTTTCCAAGTAAATTGAGCACTCGCATAAACTTCTACTGAAAGCCAAGATAATGACTATACAAACACAAAAGAGGTAAATGTTAAACAATGCATTTATGCCAGTAGATATGCTGACTGCTTGAGGAATGAAGCCAAGGATTAAGAGAGATGAGAGTAAAATCTACCCAGTTTTTCTTGTAGTTCCTTGGTGTACATGAGAGAACAGGAAACAAACCTACCAGGAACTTGGCACAGAAGAAAGCCCTCTGGATATGGATAACCACATTGTATGATTGGTCTCTAGTCCCTCACACCCACAGCTCTCAGCCTGCTTTGCAAAGCATGTAAGTGCAGGAAAATTGCTAATCTGAGTCACCCTGCAGGGCCATGGCAGATTCAGAAACATAACATAAGAGTGAAGAACACCCTACCTGCTGCACACACTGATCTTCTTCCTTTAACAAGAAAATATACTTCTACACTTCATTTGTTGTGGGGAAAAAAAGATAAAAAATGTGACAGGACTATTCCCTATATGGTACTCATGAAAAGAAAATAAAGAGAAAGCAACATTTATTATTTCATTGAGTAAGTGTGATTTTTTGTTGTTGTTGTGGTGGGGGTTTTGTGGTTTTGTTTGTTTGTTTACTGTCATTGAGACTTTGGAATATCTGGGATTAACAATACTGCTATCAGATGGAGTCAGATCACTGATCACTTTCCCACTGATATTTATTTTGCCACTGAGTCCTTTCATTCCATCCACTTCCACCCTGAAGACCATGGCTTTTCTGTTTTTAACGTCTATACACAGCACTTCTACTTTTGATTTAGCCTAAGTCCCTTGTCTCCTTGCCTTATTCCTTTAATTCCTCTTTGCTAAATGGCAGAATTAACGCCAGATGAACCTGCCCACAGGTCATCCATGCCAGTGTGCCTCAGTGCAACAGCAAACAGAAACTAGTAGGGAAGGCTGCAAATGGTTCAATTATTACGTGAATTTCAAAAAGCAGCTTCTGATAAGATTAGTTTCTCGAATGTGTTCCATGTGGTTTCACTGAGAAGGCATTGGCACATTGTCTAAATCTGACCAGGGAGTGATTGGGCTGAGGCCTGTGCAGTGTGCTAAGGCAGGCAGAAACAGGAAAACAAAAATCTGTGCTCGTTCTCTTCTTCATTTTCTCCAGGATCTATGTGCTAGATCCTTGTGAGGTTGTACAAATCTAGGGGCTAACTGGTTCATGAGAACACCCTGCTCCAGCTCCTGCCCCATCCCTTGGCCTCTTCCATCCAGTATGGCACCAGCCTCCAATCCTGGGGGCAAATTCTGCCTGAGGTTTGCTATCTCCTGGGAGAACAGTCCTGTTTCAGTCTGCCCTCTGTACTAACCCCCTTGGAATTAGCCAGGCAGTAATGCAATTTTGTATCTCATGCCCCAGGGAAAAGTGAAGGTATCACACCATTGGAAAAATGTTCTTTTGAGTGAAACTAGCCAGCTCTGCTTCTCTTGCTGCTCAAACAGCCCAAGGCAGGTGAAGATGCCTCTTTCAAAAGGTTTGCTTATTTGAGGGCACCCCAAGACATGACGCTGCTCTTTCCATTTTGCAGAGTCAGCCAGAATTCAGAGATATGTAAAGCCATGTATAATGAATCTGATCAAATGTGTTCTGGTACCAGAGTCATTTATCTTCTCATACCCAGGCCTCAGCCATGAAGGAAAACAGAGCTCTGCTCCTTGCAAACCATAAAATATTTCCCTCTAATTATCCTGACACCATTAGACACACTCAGTCACCCATGAATTATTGTAAATCATGTGAATATCATTTATCATAATACACCTGCAAAGCACAGTAAAACCTCCTTTTCCCCTTCCTCAGGCAATGACAAGCATTTCAGTCAGTCCACAATAACTTTGGCCTGATATTTACCGATCCAGCACTGTGCTGGTCTCCCCTATGACAGACATCTGTGTATAAAGTGTTCAGCATAAAATTGATTCAAGGGAAGAAACAAGGACTGGTACACATCATTTCCAAAACTATTTAAGCAATAGAGGAGCTGCATTCCCAACTTTCACAAGTGTATTAAGATCCATACGAGATTTTGAAAATTGTAATAAACTGACAATAATTAGGCATTTGTGTGAATTATACTTTTTATCTCCATTTAATTATTCACTTTTACTCACTTCTGTGATTAATTAGATTTTGTTTTGAAACATTATTCCTAACAGCTAACAATAAAAGATATACTAACTACTTGCAGCATAAGGAGGTTTATACAAGTCCCTTGATGGGGCTCAGAAGAAATGCAGCCTGTAACACTTGCCTGAGGAGTCACAGCAGGAAAAGGTGCTTACAGTGGTGGTCTTCTACCTTGGAGGAAGGACAGCTGTGAATCAGGAATGGGAAACCCATAAAAAACAGCAAGTAAGAAAAAATACTTATTTTTTTCAGGTTTCAGGAAAACTGCAGTTGAAGTTACTTTCTAGAGAAGCTATTCAGGAACTAGAATATAAAAAAAAATTGTAACCAATAGCAGGAGTTTTGTTAGCTAACTGCTGTGGGAAATGAGCACTATGAAGGCACTGAGGCCATCTGATTAAAGAAGCAAATATTCTAGAGAGGGATTCATGCCATAAGCAGCAGAGAAATTGAAATGAGAAAGCACTATCACGTTGTCCTGAAAAAATAATGGAAAGGCTCTACAAGCAAAGGCTGGGTGGGAGGAATGCACATGGTACATGACAGGTGTTTTTCCTGGGTAACGCCTGGAGATTCCCTCCAAGGCCACAAACAGCTCTGGCAAAGATACAGAGCCAGCAGCACCCTGAGGTGACTGTGCTGAACTAAGAGAGGCAGACCAGAGATACAGGCGTGCCTTTCCTTTCTTGTTTCAAATCAGGACTTCCAAATCTGCTACATGGAAGGACCCTGCCTATAGCGTGGTACCCCATGGATCTCTCCCTTACCTCTGTGTGGAGTGAACAAGCCTCCCCTTCCTCCCCTGCCTTCAACAAAATTCCCTTGTTCTTTCCATTACTTTTATTGTTTAGGTGCTTTATTGCTGACAAACACTGAAAATTTGAAGTGTTAAAATGGAAATTAAGATAAGAATTTAACAAACCAGTGATTTCAGTATCAACTTGATAGTTTTACCAGCCTGACATGCTAATAAACGAGTGTTCCTTTAGTATTGGAAAAGTCATCAAGCCATGATAAGGGAGACAAAATCACTTCCAGTCTCACCTGGGAACTTGCAGCTAACAGCACAATTACACATGATACTACATCAGAATATACTAAAGCAAACATTAGGAGGGGTTTTATTTATATGCATTCTGTCTGTGCAGCAGTGGCAGAGCTGACAGCTCAAAAGACTGCTTTTTCCCAAACTCCTACTTTTAATAATCTGCAAACATGATTGAAGGAAGCAGTAAGAAATCTAATAAAAATGAATGCAGAAAGGATTAAGGAGACAGCTTCATGACAATTTACAGTTTTACATAGCAGTCTCTTGCTACAAGTTGTGATAAGACAAATCTTGTTTACAGTGTGTTAATCCCATGTCCCAATAATGCTGGTATGCAATGGATTCAACTCTTTTGCAGAACAGAGATACTTCTGCATTAAATGAACAGCTGCAGGTAGCAGCAGCCTGAGTAAGAGAGCAAAGGCCAAGGGTTAGTCTAGATTACATTTTCCAATGAGTCATTCACATCTCTCTCCCTCAGAAAATGTTTGCTGTAAGTTGTTTGGTTGTAAATTATAAATAAAGCTTTATTTGAGCTTTTCTGGGTCAATGATTGACTTTTATTGTTCTCTAAAGAGGGAAATTTGAAAGCTGGCTTTCAGGTTTTTTCGTATAATAGAGATTTATGCATACTCTATGACTAAAGGGGACTCTCACATCGTGAAATACCTTTAGCCATGAAGAGTGTGTTTATATAGTAGCAGGTACTCTCCTAAATCAATTCCCCCAAGGAATGTAAAATTTAGTAATTCTCTTTGCGGAGCCAGTAAAAGTTCATGGACTATTACATTTTTATCTCTGTACAGGTGTTAGGTCCTATCACTGCTTACTCATGTCCAATCTCTTCAAAATATTAGCTAATTAGACACTGTCCAAACTATTGGCCTCAAATGGTAATGGTTTGACCCAGATAGGACACATGTCTGGATCTCAGAAACCAGATTATGTTCCTAGATCTGATATTTAATTTTCTGGACACTTTAGGCAGCTCACTTCATCATCTGTGACTGTTTAATCTTTGACCTTTATTACTGTCTGTGTCAACCCTAAAGCACTCTCTTTTTCCATATGGATACCTCTCCTATTTTGTTTGGCAGCATCAGTATTCCACTAGAAAACAAAACAAAACGATTTATGAAAATAATTTAAAAAGTTTAAAGAATCCCATGCAGAGACTAGTATCTTCATTTGCTGCTCGTTGGTAATAACCACTATTCTTCTGTTTCAGTGGTTTATTCATATGAGAATGTGAAAATACATTTTTCTCTAGGCTGCACTTTACACCAGTAAGGAGAAGTTAGTTGTCCTTTAGTCACCTTTTATTTTGTTTCTGGCCAGCTTGTTCCTGGAAACAATAACCTAAGTTTCTTGTCTTTCTGCCATTGGAATGCCTGCATCCTGGATCAAGTGTAAGCCAATCCAAAAGCTGTGAAGATGTACTGTGTTTAATCACATCTGTCATTACAGGAGATGGTCACCTTAGCAGAAAGATCTCTATAATGGGTTGCTAATGGGCTATTAAGGGGCTTTCAAGTATCAAGATGATCATCATAAGTAAGAACTGAGAGTCGTTCTTTATTTCTGTTAAGATTAATTTTTCCCCAGTAATTCCGTGGATTAATAATGCAAGGTTTGTGCACCTCAGGAACTGCTTCACGGTTTCTTACCATATGCTATGCAAATTCAATAATTAACTCTTGACTTCACAATTTCAAAGTAAGGTGCTACTAACTCTATTTAGGGATGGGGAAAATACCAAGCTGAGCAAGTGCTCTGAAAGGAGCAATTAGATGATATACTTAAAAAGGGTCATGATATGGTCAGAGTTTTCAGACCTACAGAAACACAGTTATAGTCCATAAGCATTTGTAAATGGCAGAAATGAAGAAAATATTTGTCACTACAGATCAAACTTTATCATTGCTTTGTTCTCAGATTAATTTCTGGATACTAACACCTCTCAGAATATGTATCTCTATATCAAAATATTCTGCATTATGCCTAAAAACTGGTGCTCTCAGGGCTGATATCCTTTCAAATGAAAGCAGAAAACATGGAAAGTGGCATTATACATTTGGATGTGGAATACTGAATTAATTTTGGCTTATATAACAAATGGAAAGGAAGAAAGCAGGTTCTTTCCAGTCCTAGCTGGTTATACATCTTATAACAAACTGTCAAACTATTTGACTTTTATGTCAGAGTTTTTCCTAGGTCTAGTTCCCAGTTTCTTGTGAGTTGAACAGATGTCTGTCACTAACAGATAACAGAATAAGGAGGTTTACCTGCACTTACACCTTTGAGCTTTATAGGTTATCATTGCAAAGCTGTGAACACACACACACACACACACACACACACACACACACACAAGTAACACATATTAAATGCTTAA
Organism: Acrocephalus scirpaceus scirpaceus; assembly: GCA_910950805.1. NCBI lineage: Eukaryota > Metazoa > Chordata > Aves > Passeriformes > Sylviidae > Acrocephalus > Acrocephalus scirpaceus. The sequence continues at coordinate 11,400,650 of OU383783.1, read as the reverse complement.
TTTTTCTTCCCTTTTTTTGCCAGCAATACCCTTATTCTCAAGCTCATATTTACAATTAAATATTTCTGCCTTCTTTTGGATTTGCCCTCTGATCAACATGGTCAGCATGCTCTATGTTTAATATGTCTTTTTGGAGTTGCTGTGGTGATTCTGCTTGTATTTTCTGACAATTCTGAGCTGCCCCACGTTGCATCTCTTCCTCTCTTTTACTATTCCAGCACTATCTTGGAGGATAAGTGTCAGCAGGTGTAAACAGGAAAAAGGAGACAAGTGGCACCATTATAGCATTGCTTTCACTTGAAAGGGGCTACTTTTAGAAAAGAAAGCACTTGCAGCAACTCTTATTTGATTGGCATCATTGTCTAGTGAAGCTGGCACACCATCTTGTGAGCAGGCACAATGCCATGGGAACAGATGGGCATGTGCATGGGAAGCCAAAAGATAATGTACGAGTACCAAATGTGTGTAGTGGAGGGCAAGTTTCCCAGGCAAGGAACATCAGAATGGCAGTTTATAAGCTTCTGCACCTATGTTTAAGGGAGATAACACACACATTGAATCTTTACAATACGTGCATGGGTAAAACACGCCGGAACAATAGACTGGGACACAAGAGCCTGGAATTCAGCAACTGCTGAAGGATCATCAAATTTGCAACCTCCTGGTTGTAGAGGAGTCATGTAAAATCCCAAAGTGGTATCTTTACGGGTGCAAACTAGGATACTCTTTCTGGCCTTGACATTAACCAGGAGATAACTGCAGACCAGGAACCAGGGCCTGTATGGAAGCATCGTCTCCAAAGTATTCTTCCTAAATAAAACTTTCTCAGAGAAAGACTTCACATAGACTGTTGCATTTATTAACAGCTGGACTTAACGCCAAGAATTTGTGTTACATCATTGTGAATCCATTTATAGTTTTAGTTCCCACAACACCTTAATGAATTCTGCATGTGGATCATTCATAAAATGAGTGAACACTTCCTTTAATTTCTGTTAAACTTGTCCCTTGACCAGAGTTATAGGATAGCAGCATAGTCCTTATGTTGGCAGAAATGACTGCTTCTTTTTCCTCTTTTCTACGATGCTTGTGAATATATGGACTCCTACAACAGCCCCCTCCTGCACTAAGTTATGTTTGTATTTCACAGCTATCATTTCAGGCCTCCCCCATTGCCCAAAATGGACACAGGCAATTCTTACGGTCTAATCAGAAATCTGGTTTTGTCTAGAATTTTGGTTTTACTTTTTTTCCTGCCAACACCACCATCACCATCACTAACCTGGTCAGCAGCAATATGATATGGAATAAAATAGAAAGAAACAAATCAGAGACATGATAAATATTCATGAGTGTTACCAATCAATTCAGGCTTGGCAGAATTACACATCTTCTTTAAATGGGCTTGAATGACAAGAAGAAACAGATCACATCAAACAATGCCATGTTGCACTTCAATATGAAACCACACTTTTTGGACCCCCATAGCACATGCGCTTCATCAAGGACTAAAGCACAGTAGTAGAATATAAAGATGACTGAGATGAATATATATATAATAGAATATAATAGACTGAGATGAGCTATCCCAAGATGTGACAATGTTTTAATTAATGTTTCTCCGCATCCTTTCCTGTCAGCCCACTGCATACCAATAAAACTACATTAAAACATCCATTCTTATTCTCAACTCATTGCTAAATATTCTTTTAACTGTAGCCCTTTTTTCCCCTCTATTAGGAACCAAAAGGTAAACAAGGATGTGACTATAATCTGTTTCATACCAGCATGGGGATTTTTGATACTTCTAAGAGTGATACCCTCTAGACACACCTAAGGTAGGACACAGCAATGTTCCCTTTGATTCCCAAAACAACAAAAACAGAATAACTGCTCCAAGTCTAAATGCTTAGTGTTTTATACCAATACAACTTCAGCAACCTCACACAGCACAATTATTTTTTAATACAGATAACATGTAAGCGATACTGGTTTACCTGTACAGCAAGGGCATCTCTTTGGCAGTGTAGCACCATTATAAGATATTGCAACACAACAGATCAAATTAAAAACCGAAACTTTAGGGTTTGAAAACACTGTAGTGTTTTCTCCAGTAGCACCACTGGATTTAAGGACTCATATTCTGCTTATGTTATTACATCTGTACTGCTGAATACATGGATATGAAAGCTCTTTGTTTTAACACCTCTGATTGCTTTTAAACCTTCTTTATTATACTTTTAGATATTTTAAGAGGCATTATTAGGCTTCAAATCCTAACCTTATTCCCTGAGAACAAATCCAGCCTGCTCCATTTCCTTTCCTTTATACGTTTCCATACAAGTACACCAAAGCACACTTTATTCCCAGTCACAAAAACTCGAAAGAGAAAATCTATGATCTTTTTTAGTATATCTTGGAGCATTTGGCTATCTTCTCTAGTACTCACGGTAGAATAAGTGATAATCAATAGTGAAATCTGCTTGCATCTGGAGGGTTTGATGGAAGCACTTCTGAAACACATCATAGTGCCTGATTTGCTGTAAAGTGGCCAGCTCTCCTTTCCTCTGCAGCAGCAGCACTGTCTCTAATTTATACCAGTTGGTAGTTGAAATCTACTAAATATTATTATTAGCATTTAAAATACAGTTGCACCTCGGTGGTTTCTCTTATATTAAAATTACCCAGCTGCTTTAGCTCTTTTAGCTTCAAATTGGAATAGCCCAGAGGAGAGGCCAGGCGTAGGTGTCAACAGCAGCACGTGCAGTCACTGGTCTGTTCTGGCTCTGGGTTTTCACTGAAGGGAGATTTTCCCTCTGCCTGCACTGTGCTCCAAACAGAGAGAAGTCAGAGAAGTAAATGAAAATTATGTTACATTTCACAAACTGAGTAGGACAGTCTTTCACTATCTCCCCTAAAGACACCAACAACTTTCTTACCATTTTGTGTACCAGAACATTATTTCCCCCTGGTTCCACCAAACCATCTTCAAGAGTTTCAGAAAAACAAGATGAACAATTATTGTGGTAGTGATTTTATATGATTTAGATATACAAATGTTCACATAATGCCCTTAGCAACATGCCAAATGTTGGCATATTTTGAAGCTCATAGGATCTAGTATGTGCATTCAAAACATGCTTTCTGTGCTTTTCTCTTTTGCAGTAAGTTCACTTTTCTGGAGAAAAGGTGTATTAACTATAACATTTTTACCAATATTTCTGCCACAGAAAAATGCATATGTGAAATATAAAACCTGGGTTTTTTAGCATTCTCATTTTGTTCCAAATTTATCACAGAGCGTTCTTTCATAATAATTCTAATGATTTTATGGAGAACTTGTTCATACCTAACACAATTTTAATTCAATGTGAATTTGGATCAGGTAAAGTGCTGTTCACAGAGTGCATCTGCCAGAGTATAAATTGCTCAATACTAAAATGCCCATCCTCTAGAGAACAACTTCTGCAGGTACTTTATAAACAACTGCTGAGGTTACTCAACCTGTTAATTACCGCTGAAAATTCAGCCTGGTATCCAAATTATGTCTGTTACAAAGAATGTTTATGCCAGAATTGTCAGCAGCAAGCTGCCTTCTACATCCCGCCCCCACTGCCACTCTGCAATGCCCTTGAAACTAAGCAGATACCGTGTCAGTGAAGAATAAAATGAGGAATTCATGGGAGCACTCATATACTGCAGGTACACACTCTGTAACGACACACTCCTGCTCTGTAAGCAGTTCTTATACATCAGATGCTCACAACCTAAGTTACACACCTAAAAATAACTGCTTATGTCAGGAGGTTGTAAAGCAGGAGGAACAAGGACTACTTGCACGCAGGTCCCTAAAACCAAACGGATAAATACTCCAGCTTTAATAATCACAACAAGCACCATTTCAGAGCACAATTACAATCTGCTGATGAGATTGGGTTCAGAAAAGGCTACTAACAAAAATCCACACCTCAGGGTAAAGTTAATGAGACTGTCGAGGGAGCAGCAGGGCCAGATTTAGTGCCAAAAATGCACCAGTGACACTAGAGAGTTGAGGAAGGTGAGGAAAAAGAGTGCTTAGTGATAAGGAACAGTGCAGCTCAGTAACAGATAGATTTAAACCTCTTAAGTTCAATAACCACATGACAAAAATTGTTAAATCAATTCATAAGAATTATGCTGAATCCTGACTAAGATGCACATCAGACAAATAGCACAGCATTTAGAGCTAGGAAATATAAGTAGTCAAGAATGTAATCTATGTGTCACATGAAATATGAACAAGGAAGGGGCTCTCAGACTACCTGTAAGCAGTTCAGTGCCTTCTTGCTGAGCTATAGCAAATTCCCACCATCGTGGTGAAGACACCCTGGCACACTTTCCTGGCACTTCAAATGCAGAACCCAGGAACAATGGCAGAGGATGCTGAGCTCAAAAAGGTCCCTTAATCAGGACACACTCAAAGCTCAACACAAAATTTCCAGGTCTGTTTCCCAGGGCTTTTGAATAAAATTTGTCAGCCATTGAGCTGCGGGTAAGAAATAGAGAAATGTTGTGGAATGTGTAGTAAATCACTACATTCCAATGTCTTATTTACATTACATATAGTTCAGAGATTAAGTCCAAACTGGCCATTCCAGTGTAATCCTAGTACAGTGAAATCCTGAGATCATGGCAGTTGTTCAGAAATCTGGAGTCCCCTCTAAGAGAACCAAACTGGACTGGAAAGTTCGTATTGGATCTCATCACTATAAGGCCAGAGCGAGCCCTTTTTCTTAGTCCCAGAATGCAGGTATTCAAATCCCACAAAAGATATTCATTCTGTGTCTCAGTTAAACAGTTATGAAGGAAGGGGGAATTTTTCCTAATTGCATCAGGCTCCAAATCTTTTTGCCTTCTTATTTTGACAAAACATTACTACTGCCCAAGGATGACAAAACCTGCTGTTTGCTAGAGCTGTTGGTTTCTTTCAAATGACTTAATAATGTAGGTCAAAGCCACTACAAAAAAAGTTCAATATTGATAAATGAAAACTAATGTACATTGGGGAGGCAATGGGAATTAGTCATTCATCTTAGCAAGTTCCGAGCTGCTGTAATCCAGGAAAGGCATCTAACCAATATTGTGAAGACCTGAAGCATGGCCTGCAGCATGAATGGGAACTCATAAAAAGAAAAGAAAGTTTTACTGTATAAGGAAAAGAATGAAATAATGTGGATTAAAACACCTGGAGATTTTCTGCATCTCATGAGGGATACTGAAGAAATGGGGTTCACAGAAGCAGACAAGTATGATGGAAAAAAACCACTTTTAGATATGGATAAATTGCCTTTTAAACGTATTTTGTTTATTTTCTTGAAAAGAAGACAAATAGGAACAGGCATGACAAAAAGTGTATTAAGAAGTAATGAAAGCTATAAAGAAGGTCAACTGGGAGCTTTTCTTCTTCTCTTCCATAATACAACAAAATGAGTTAGTTATTAAATTGAAGTGGGGCAAATTAGGAACTGATAAAAGGAAAATAATTTTTCTCACACAACACATAATTAGATTTTGGGACTCCTTACCATGGCATTTTGCTAAGGCCATAAATTAAACAAGATTCACAGAGGGAATAGATTTCACATAGATAAATTCTTGAGATGCACTGGTTGAAACAAAGAATTTTACTTAATGCTGACAAAGAATTATTTGAAGTGGTTTAAAACTCTGGGTTTTAGATATTAAGACAAACTTAATGAGCACTTCACAGATGACCCCTATTAGTCAGAATGCTGGACAGCAAAACTAGAGCTCCCCTTCAGTACAGTAATTGCCATGTACTTGTGTTTCAAACATTACTCTTCATGGCTATAAAGCTGAAAGTATGAGTTTACACTGCCCAGGGAATAAAGACAACTTTGGGGTCAGGGAGTTGAAGGGAAGGGGATAACTCAGGGAGCAAACTAAGGAGCTTCCCAGTTACTCCTGTTTGAGATTTACAGCCACAGCTGAGGAGAGATTCCATATGGAAGAAGCTTGCAGAGATTGTTTTTGCCTCCTCCAACTTTATCAGCTACTTTTACTGTCGCCAGATCATTTTTAAATGCTGATATGGAACAATCCCATATGGCCGTTGTCATACTAGAAAGTACAGTGATTGCTTTGTTTAAGAACTGGAAAAATGTGATCCTGCACATAGAGAGCAAAGGTCTGTTACATTTCCTTCCTAAATACTATCACAGTGGCCAGAAAGGTCACTGGACCTGTCTTTTTTTCAGCAGTAGTGGTGCTCAGGAATGCTGTTTGGCCAATTCTAAAACAAAAATACACACTATTTACAGTGGTTAACTTAAAGACCCTTCTTTTTCTGAGTGGGAAAATAAAACACTAATTATTATAGGAAAGGCAGTAAGTAGCTGCTTGAATAATTTATCACAAAACACAGAAGTGTTTAAATCAGAGTATTTCAGTTACTGGGAAGAAGTGAGCCATTTATGGGGGCAATGGCGAGAAAATAGCATGAGAAATAAATGAAATGGAATGGAATCAGGAGAAGAAGAAATAGGAAAAAAGTTGAAAATTGCGAGGATATCCAAAACTGGGGAGATGCTGTAACTGACAGTTTAGCCAGCAGGAATATAGAATTTTCCAAACTAAAATAAACATCTCCTCACAAGTACACAGAAATTGTGTATTAGACAACCTTTGTTGGCCTGTGCTCAGTGATATAAGTCAGGTGTTTAGGCCCACAGAATTTCATTTCTTTTTGCTCTTCTAACTTACAATTCTTCATTGAACTTCAGTATTGATTTACTTCCAAATCACATACTGTACCTTCTTGCACTATTGCTTTTTTAGGTAAACGTTAACAACGCTACAAGATGGAGCTGATCCAAAGTGTTTGTTAATTCATCAGTAGTGGGAAACCTATGTGTTTTCAAGCAATGCAAATTGGTTTGGCTTCTGCACAGCTCCTACTTTTTCCAAACACTGATGGCAAAGAACATTTCCCAGGATTCATATCAAGTATTCATTTTAACAGCATTAATTTATGATGTAGGTTATTCCGTTCTACCCTCAACAACATGACTTATTCAAAAAGCAAGCCATTTTCCAAAGTAAATATTCATTTTCCATTCCAGCAGTGGTGCTCTTTGTGGAATTTAAGAGAAAGGGGCAGATCCTGGAAAACATCTTTTGTACTTTTTTTTTTTTTTCTTGGGGATCGTTCATTGTACTATTAGGATATTTTAAATACTTAGCCCTTCCCACAAAATTTTAAAACTGTCTCACTGCATCTACTGTAGAAGTGGAATTATGAAGTAGAATTAACTTCCTAAAAGAAAATTCTTACTTTATTTTTACTGCTACTGTTTTTGTCTGCTTCTCTTCAAAACTCTGTAGATGATTATAGGATCACTCAACTTAAAAAGAATAGTATTTTTCAATACAATATTGACCTAATTGTCCAAGAGTCACTTAACTTCCTTAATGATTCAGGAAACATGTCAGTGTAACTGTGCCCTTTGTGCTGGAGTGAATTTTTCTCCTGATAGAATTGATAAATAAAGCAAAATTGAAGCTTGAGAAGACATGACATGGGTGCATGTTCACAGACTGGCATGCCCAGGCTGACATTAATTCTGCCAGCCAGTTTTTCTTTGGGATTATTATACAGAATGCAGGGAGAAGGAGCTTCTTGGCCAAACCTGAAGCTCTGGACTTAAGATCTGTCACTTGAAAGACCAATTAAATAAAATACCTACAATAATATTAGAAGAAAATCATGAACTTGGACAGACTCTCAAGGGCACTGTGGATTCTGAATGTAACATAGCAAGATTAAGAATTGCCCAGGCAGTTAAACTGAGACAACTGAAATGCTGGGGTGGAAAACTAGGGTGTCTAAAGACAAAAAAGATCTGTGATTTTGAAACATCATGAAAAAATCTTCAGAAAAAAAATGTTTACAATGCATTTCTAAAAAACAATCCATTAAAAAAATATCTTTTATCCCTACATTGACCTGTTATCTCAAAATTACTAACTGCCAAAGAGAAGGCAAAATACAATAATTCTGTAGTTATGAATGAATACTCATAGTCTCTCTGTTTTGATAACTAATAAGCTAATTAAACACCCTCTTATAAATGAATGCTCAAATGAATTTTTAATTCACTCACTGTTACAAGCAGGGTTCTTAATAGAACAGTGCTCTGTAGTTTATATCTAAATGTATTTTCAGAGTAAAAATTATGCCCTCCAACAACTAAGAGGGAAAAATGTGTGGGTGTATGCATTGTGTGTCTGTGTGAAGAGGAGAGATCACAGAACCATGTTGGTGGCTGTAAATTATCAGCAAAAACTATCTTAAAAATTAAGTAAGGGTTGTGAGAAACATTTTTTCGAGATTGTTGATAACACAATATGAGTGTTTTTGCTTGATGTTTTACACTAGAGAACTTCAAATACTGGGAAAGATAATTATATTTACGAGCAGGGGAAATGTATTATCATGACATGATGGGAAGCAAATCATGCAGCTGTGAGAAGACAGGTGCCAGGATATCTCTACATGTAAGAAAAGCCAAGCAGGTGATAATGCCAAGCCTTACTATCACCCAGCCTAGAGTGTGTAATGCTGTGATATCTGGTGCTGTGTGACACTTCCTCTCAGGAATGATCTCTTAGAATTGGAGCTCTCAAGCCTCCACTACACTTGGCATTGTATCTGATTTACTAATTAATTAATACAAATAGCATGCTAATAGAAATTGGTGAGAAGAGCCTTGGTGTCATTCACACTGACACTGTGCCCAAGGACAGGAAGGGGTAAAAATGCACCACAGGCATGAAGAACACAACTGTTGTTACAATTGTTCAACTAAATCTATGAGCAACTGATCATCTGATGTTTTTACAAAGAAAAAGCCATTTACTATTTTCCAGCCACACCAGGGAGGCTGCTGCCATTAACATTTCTGTATCAGCAGTATTTGTCTGTAGGACTGAGTACTTGGAAACACTCATGCAGGGCTGCTACCACACACTCCTCAGTCCTGCAGGGTAACTACTGGCATCAGCCACCAAGGTGAATGCAAACTTGAACCCCAAACTAGCTGCCTCTGTCTGAACTAACTCAATTCACAAAAAAAAAAAAAAAAAAAAGGCATTGGGGATAGCAAAAGGAAAAAATAAAATCTACCCAAAAAATCTATGAGGGTCAACAGATCAGAACATATTGCTCTTTCATTTTCACAGCAATCAGAGCTTGTGTGAAGCTGCCACTATTCAGCATAAATAACACTTGGAAAATTTCAGAAGACAAATTGCCTCCTGTACTGTGACATCAAGGTGCTATATGAAATTTTATATACAAATTTTGTTAGCTCAAAACTATTTGAGGTATAGGCCAGAATGTATATAGGAGCTTTGTATTGAAAAGAAAAACCAGCATGAGCTCACGCACCAAATTATATCTAGATAAGACACTTTTGAGGAAAAGGCAACTACAAAAGGTTGTGGTGATAATAAATCAGTATAGCATGTATAAGCAAATACCATGTGTAGTTTTAAATCATTATCCTTAGACAAAAATACAGTTTCTGGAAAATTCATACACAACAGAATTTTCAAATACTGGCAGAAGTGTCCAATAGGTGTTTCAAACTTCTACTCAGCAAGGACAATTATCTCTATTTGAAAGTTCTATTCTATACAACTAACATCTATTTTGAGCAAAGGAATAACAACAGGCTAAACAGATGCAACTTTTTGGTTCCTTATACTTATTTTTCTGCCTTTAACAACATTATTTTAATTCTATAAAACGAAGGAAGGTTTTGCTTAGCAGTATTTGCAAAAATGCACACTGAAGAAACAGTTTTGGTTTTATCAGCTCTTGGCTTTTTTCATCAAAAACTGATAAATGAAAAAGTAAATAAGAAATTAATACAGCTTTCCTTTCAAAGAAAAACCTAAACTGCTTAACAAATATTTTCAACACTTTGAGTTATGTACAGATAATATTTTAAAACATTTTGTATGAAAGATCACCTTTTGAAATAACATCTAAGAAAAAAACTCTCTCTCTAGACATTTTTCTTTTTAAATTTCATCCTGACCTTGAAATAATCTGAATAAATTTAATGTGGATCAAACGTGTACTAAAATAACCCATTTATAAAGAGGAAGCTACATAGCCATAGAAATATTTATAAATAGATAGTGCATATAGAAATACAAAAACTGATTTTGCAGAAAAAGCATGATTTTAAGAGATCTGCAGCTGTTCTCAACCTTTAGCATTGCTTATGTGAGCCAAGAGATTTTTGTCTAGTACTGAAGCTAAATTAACTTCATGGCTTGGATTTATCCCCTTGGGTAAACCCCTAACATACACAGTACCAGGCAAAAAGCTTACCCTCAATTTCATTTTCTCAAAATTGAAATGCTTTAAAAAATAAGCATAAATGTATTTCAAAATCCAATTGCTTTGGCCCTAAATCTATCTTTTTTTGGCAGAGTGCAGTTGTTTTTAATCTGAATGCTAATATTTTGCAATGTGGCATCAGATATAAAATACTAATTTACATTGTGCCAGCAATCTATAGTATTTCAATACTAGTCAATCAATAAATGACTATAGTCGTGGGTTTCTGAACAAGGGAACATTATTTAAAGCATAAAATAATACTGCAAATTATTCTGTAGATGATATGTCCCAAAATGTCTAGAGCAGAACAACTGCATTCATTAAACTGTCTCAAGCAGAGGGGAAGCAGAGTAGAAGAAAGAGCTCTGTGATTTTAGATCAACCTCTTAAGTACGTGTAAGATACAGAGGTGCAAAGGCTTTATTGAAGGAGGATAAATTTAACAAAATTCTAGAGTAAGAATTTAAGTAAAAATACCTTTAGTAACTGAAAATCAGAAACATTTGCAGGCTGGGATTCCAACTTTATTCCTGCCAGCATACCTTACTTACATACTTGCCAGTAGTAAGTAGGGAAAAAAAATTAACTTGTTTAAGTATCATGTGAAATATACTTTTTATAAAATTAATCCATTTTTTTATATGCAGACATAGGCAGAATTCCTGACTAGACTTTTTTGGAAGACAAGCTGTAGTATTAATTGTTGGTGTTGTATTTTTTTTTTTTAATCTATTGGATTGATTTTCATTTATCAGAAATAAGTAACCTAATACTCACATTCATCAGGCTAATAAACCTTATATAGTCATAACTCATGCTACAAACTATGAGAACTAAAGGAATTTTCCCAATTATATCAGGGAAAAGTTTTTAAGGAGATAAAAACTCAGCAGAGAAAAATGTACACATTTGACAGTTTTTCAGTTAATAGTTTTCTCTGTGTCCTTCAGGTTTTGGAATCTAATAGGAAAACTCTTTACAATGATGTAGCTGAACTACTAGAGAAATGAACGGATACACTACTGCTTGGAGAAAGATTTTTTTTGCCTTAGAAACTACACTTTTTCCTTCTTCCACCAGCTTAAGCATTATATTCCCAAATACACTCTTTAATCACCAGCTGGGTACTTCCCCACTTATTGGACATGTGCATTTCCAGCAAATAAAGATTTTCACCACACATTCCACTAAACTACTGTAGTTCAAACAGTTTCATTATTCCAAGCCAAAGCCTTCATTTTGTATTAACCTGAGTCTAATGCTTTTTTTAGCATTATTTACCTCAGCACACCTCTTGAGTCAGTACAGTCTCCACGAGATGTTTCATGGATCTGCCACAGAGCCAGAGCACAGCAATATTTTGGTCAAGTAAGGAGAATCCTTTCTGCTGTTCCTAACCCCTCCCTTGCCTCCCCAAAAACACGAGATCACACTCACCAGGTTCACAGAATGAGCTGGGAAGGGAAGATGCGGCTGAGGGAAGGATAAAGCTAAAATTACAAGGGTTACATGACCGCCCTGTGCCCACCATGCAGCAAGGGAAAGGTGTCAGCTGAGGTGTGTAACAGAGAGAACACACAAAGTGCATTCCTCACAGCATTGTGTCCTCCTCCCTTTCAAACACTGGGAATTAGGAATACCAGACTTGTGCTTTACAAAGAGGAAAGGGCCAAAGGGCTGTGTTAAACAGTGGTGTTACAGCACAGGAACAGGAGATTAGCACAACCTGCCTCTTCCCTTGACATCTGCAACCATAATGATTTAAGAATCTACCCAAGAGGGCAGGGTGGGGTCATGAAAGGCAGAGTGCCTCAGAAGCACTTAAACATTTTACACTGCTACTACAGCCAAACACCAAATTTCTCCAGAGCTAGGGCTGGTTTTCTGCAATTTCTATGGGTAGCAGTTGTGCAGGCTTAAGGAATGGCTATTATGAACCAATAGCAATTTTAATACTAGAATATACATATTTTTGTATTCTAAGTATTATACTTGAATTTTTCCATTTCTGTAGTCTTTCTTTTTCTATGTAGGGATTTACAGTATACTTTATTATATAGCTACTATGATAGTAGTAGCTTACTGTATGTATTTTATATGAAGTTTTACAGAGCAGAAGCTTATTTATTTCACATCCTTTTACTGTCGATTTTTACTTTAATATTGGGATTTGGTTTGAAAAAGTTAATGATATTGTAAGCCCAAGTAGCTGACCAAGGATTACTGAGCACAGAAAGAATAATATTATCACTTCAGTGCAGGATCATAACTGAACAGGAAAAATCTCTGGAAGTTTTAAAGTCTGTCTAACGCTATAACCATGAATCCACAAGAAAATTCATATTCCTGCACTCCATCTGTAGAATGTGCAGAGGGAAAAGGTTTTTTTGGTGGTATTTTTATAAAAGAAGCCTTGTCAACAAAAGGAGCTAGCTTAACTTTCCTTGGAGTTCTGTTTCTTATTGTGATATATACATATATTCAGTATCTGCTTTAGCTTTAATTCAGTCATCCAGCAAAACATCAGTAATATCTGGAGCCTTATTTACCTCCCTGTTTTCTCTCTGCTCAGTACTACTGGGTTTCATATTTAGTTTACTGATCATGCATTTAAACTTCTGATTTACTTGAGCCTGAGAAGCAGTACAAAACTATCTGGATTGGTGAAAGCAAAGGCCTTGACGAGCTCCCTCTCACACCATTTAGGAATAGTTGCTATTTTCTTGATGGTTGGCTTTTTTTCCTTCAACATATCACAGACATAGATCAGGGACAAGACAGGGTGGAGCTCTTTTCAGGTGTTTTGTGAGGGAGTCAGATTCCCAAATCAATGAAAAATCAGATTTTAAATTGGGGGAACTTTAAATAGTAGGAGAATAATATTTTACATTGTTTTAGCTTCTATACCCAAGGAGTTTCTCAGTTTCTCATACAACTCTCAGAGTTACACCAAGCAAGAGCACCAACCACTTGGGGCATAAAAGTTGAGGAACACAGTAGTCCTTGGGGAAACTTTATCTGGAAACTTAAGGGATGTAATGGAACTTCTACATGAAGAGGTGCCACTCTTCCCCCTGATTGATTCAGTTACCAATTTGCTACTTGACAATACAAGCAGATATTGAATAAAGCAACTGCTTTACTTTATATCATTTACTTCTTTATTATTTAGTCTGTTCAGATACACACTGTGCAGCACATAATACCTTTCATTTCCATTCATAACTGCCTGCAGTATATGCCAGCCTAAGTTCTCCACATATACCTCTGCTAACAATAAACTCAAAGTCATTGTTTATATGGTAAAATCAAGGACATGAAACACAAACATATTCAAAACTTAGAAAAGAAGACAAATAAAGCACTAATACTGCAAAATGGAGTGGAGTGTAAAAGCAATCGAGGAAAATAAAGGTGGAAAATAAAAGGAACATGGTAACAGCATTTCAGATAAATTATGACATTTTTAAGAACAAAGAAACCAGAGGTTATTACAGGAAACAGTATGACTTCTGATGCATGCATATTCTGGTGGCTGAAGAAGTAAACATACAGTAGACACTGCTTCCAGTAAATTATATGAATCATTCTGTGAAGAATAAAATCTGCAGGAAACGCAGAGCACTGCAACAATTGCACATCTGAAGATACAAAAATGACAACATCAGAAGGCTTCTGAAGAAAAATACTTCACAATCTTGGAATGAATTAATTTTAAGTGGCAAGACACAGAAGAAACAGGAAGAAATATCTTTGAAAGCAAGACAACAGGTAGCAACTTCTGGCAGATAACATCTCTCAATTACTCATGCTTATATAAATTACTTCTTTTTCTCAATAATGGTTTATTTTAATATAACTAAAAGCAAAACCACTAATAGAGCAGTTTCTATACGCAAAATACCATAAAATCCATAATGAAGATAGATATCAGACTACCAAGATGAAGCTCAAGTTCTCAGACCAATCTCTGAGTGGCAGAAACTAAGAATTCAAGGACTGGTCATTTCCTTGGGCCAGTGAATTTCAGCCTTCTCCATATGGTACCATTATCTTGCAACAAAGGAAATGTAATATCTTGGTATAAAGCACTGAAAGGACTGAAAGTAATTGCAATCCACAGCAGCAATTTCCAAGTTAATATCCTATGTTATAAAATTGGTGGGCATTTTGGACTTCTATTCATAATAAGCAACTTGAACTGGCAGGAAATGTGGGCAGGCTTGGATGCTTATCCCAAATCCTGAAGGTAAACCTGCAGTTTACCTGTGCTGAGACACTCCTATAAACCATGCTGCTGGAACAGAGGGGAATCTAAACTAAGTGGATTTTTATATACTTTTTTCTTTTATGCTGCATTCTGATTCTTCAGCTGGTTTCTTTTACCTCCTAAATATTTAATGACAATTGACAGTAAAGGAATTTTATGATCTTGATTCTCATTTTCATAATGGAATTCTGGAGAAAAAAGAAACATTGGTTTGGGACAGCCTGACTTGCCAATGTATGACAGCACCAATGTCTGAGTCAAGCATTCCAACATGTGATTTATGCAATGTTTTTACATGTCAACAGAGTATTCTTCATACTTTCAGGCAAGACAGCAATTAAAGATTGCCTTCTGTGTTTAGAAACACAGCTTTTGTGAACATTGTTTTCTGCTGCTGTCCCAGTAAATATCTCACAATTTGAATGCAGTAATTTCTGAATTGCATGTCAAGAACTGACACCCCTCCTACATTCTTGCAACTTCACTGTAACCTATTTTACAGGGAAAAAATAGGTGTTAGATTGCTGTCATTTTGCTTGGGGTTTAGATATTGGCTATTCACAGATATCACTAGTAAATTCTAATTTTTTTAGTAATTGCTACATCTGGATATTTCCTGGAGCAACTTTCATCCAATCTTTACTCATGATTTTATTCAGACCTAGAAATCACCTTGTTACAGAACATGTGCTGCTCCTTGCATATCTAGGGCCTAAAACAAGGCACAAATGCATCCTTTTTATTGCTTCCATTTTTTCCATGTTACTTCACTTGAGACACCTAGAGCCAAAGCAAACCAATGCCACCCTCTCTGTGTCTGGCCCTTTCTTTGACTTCAGTATGATCATAATCAAGATGTTGCTATTGATTACACAAAACTATGATTAGAAACTGACGTGTTTGGAAGCGCTCAAATATTTATAAAACTCTAGAGCAAAAGATAGACATGGTATGTGCCTTATGTACAGGCAGGGGAAATATGCACAGAGAACAGTCCAAGATCACAAGTCATCTGAAAAGTAATACATTTTGTTTGTCCGTATTTTCTAAAAAAACCTATTGCATTATGTTAAATACTCTGAGGGCTTAGGGTAAAACGTGACTGGAATGAATATAAAGAAAAAACTTTCTGTCTCATTAGATGATCTGAGTTTCAAAATCTGTTCTAAAAGTGTTGTAAAGTGTGTAGTGTTGTAGATTAATGCACTGAATACATTTCCACAGTGCTTGATGTGTTTCATAAAAGGTCCATTTCAGAAGTGTGCTGTATTATAGGTGAACAGTCGCAGTAAATAATCTTGTTACAGAAACCTAAGCAATTTTTACAAGGCGTATTTCTGGCTGACTGAACAATTTATTCTCCAGATGTCACATTGTATTTTTCCAATATAAAATGAAACAGGTTTTTTTTTTTCTTTTCTCTTTTTTTTAAGGCAGCCTCTTTTGTTTGGATCAAAGGTACTTCCTTAAATAGAAAAATCTATTATTAAAACCCAGTGCAGTACAAAATTTACACTATATGTGATTACTATAGTAATTTATAATTTTATTTGATTTAGTGGGATAAAAGACCACACCAAAGTGTGAATATTGCTGAGGATAGCTGTGTACACTTTAAAAATAGGAATCATTAGTTCTCAAACCAATCATCTCTGTTGATCCTAAAGGTTGCAGGCATCTTGACTAGATCTATGTTTAGTTAAAACTGTGTCACTTCAGATGTTACCCACTAATAAACCCATATGTCACATTATAGGCCCTGGAAGATTACATGATAATGTGATGTGATAAGAACTGCTTCTCTGGAAGGCAAGGGCAATTAAAAACATTTTCACTAGGCAGACATCATCAGTAGAGATAAACAAGGTAATTTTCCAGCATATATTTTCTTGGCTTCAGAAGATAAATACTTTCACAGGAAGCTCTCTCCCAGGAAAATTGACAGACTATTAGCAACCTATTTTACTGATGAAAAAGAAAAGAAAAAATAATCCTATGCACTAGTGGATATCACATGTTCCTATTTTCTCATCCTGTTTTCTTGCTTATACAAACAGAAAATTTGCATCAAAGGATAAATTTCTTTAAAATATTTCCCAGTTAACTCTTCATTGTTTTTTAATCATTTCTCTGTTCCTACCCACCAAGCTGTGTATTCATATAGACCTATATAAGACTGCCAAATAGTTGAATCTAAAAGTTTTTATGTATTAATGTGCAGGTGATTACCTAAATCAAATTTCACCACAATTTTAGGACATGGATTTTGCCAGTGAGTGATTTTTTTTGATCTGAGGTCTAACTCCCTACTCTATATTTAGGGTTTTTAGATATATGGACCTTACAGCTATGAATTTAGGATGGTGTGGAGCACATGGAATAGGACTGTTATTGATTATCTCCAGGGAAGGAGACTCCACACCCTCTCTGGACAACCTGTTCCAGTGCTTGGTCACTGCACAGTGAAGTTCCTCCTCATAATCAAGTGGAACTCCCCATGCAACAGTTTGTGCCTGTTGCTTCTTTTTTTTATTGCTTGGCATTACCAAGAAGAGTCTGGCTTCATCCTCCTACATCAGATTAGCAAGGTTGCCTCTAAAATTATTCAGATAGATTTTAAACTGTATAAATTTGTAATGCAGCCTCAGTACACCCTCTGAAGAAGAGATTTTTTGCTTAAGTTCACTCTCGTGGTGTTTGGGGGTTTTTTTCCTATTGTCATTTGAATCCCTACCCCTGCTTCTCATCTGGCAGCAGAGGTCACAAAATTTGAGATAATCTATGTAACATGGAGAGGATTTTAATTTGAGAACCAGAGTGTTGATCGCAGTACTTATTGTTGGCCAGGGTGTGCAAAGGCCAATGTGCAATGAGGATGGTTCACTAACTCCTCAGCTTCTCAGTCACTTCCAGGGTCCATTAGCAGCTTTGGAATTTCATTCAAGTCCATTATTTTTGTGGCTGAATCGGGATAATTGGCCTGGTCTTTCTTCTGCTTGAGAGCTGGAAGGTCTCTGACAGACTTCTTATTAAGGTGATAACCTGTCAAAGCCATGAATGGGCTGTGATATCTCCAGTCTCCACAGTCACCCCTGCCCTACAGTGGGCTTGTATTGGAGTTCCCTTTTGAAAATCCAATGGAGATGAAAGAGAAAATTATTTTAAGGCTAGTCTGGCAAGACCCTTTATCTACTGAGATACTGATAAGCACTGTGAAGAATACTTCCATTGCTAACAAGTTATGAATGACTACAGAACAGCTACTTTGACTTTTGCTTTTTACCAAGTTCAAATGGATTTCAATGCATTTCCTCAGGTAAGACTGACTCGATTCATGATCAGATAAAAGTGAAACAGTGTCTTCTGGACCTTTCCTGGTTAGCCCTTCACTGTGAACATCAGCACCAGCTGTATGGCTTTGTATTCCCTGTGGCTGGTTCATACCAGAGCTATTTATTATACCACATACAGTTACTTTGGTTGGAATCCTTCTGTTTGCAGGGATGTGCTGTTCCTACACTGAGAACAGCACTGCTTGAAGGCAGCTTAAACAGAGAAAGGTTACATGAAAGAAGACCTGGACCCGAGATGGAGCTTTAGAAGTCATGAAAGGTGCCAGAAACAGAGTTACACAGTAATGGACTAGACATCCTAAAAACACTTCCAAAAGCACAAGCCAATGAAATTAAACATTCTTATCCTTAAAATAAGCTCCCTTGGTTGTTTTTTGCATGCCTTTCCTCTTTCCTTGCTTTGGAAGAGGTGTGGAAAAGAAGGCAGACCTGTGATGTACTACTCAGTAGCAGATGGCACAGGAGCCAAAAAGAGCAGCACTATTCATTTGAGAGATCCAGGGACAAATATGGTGGTCTCACATTAATTTTTTTCCCCTCTGCTTCCAGGTTTGGAATGCATGAAAATCAACCTGAGGCTCCACCACTTTCCCCTTTCAGAAGCCCAAGGAAGTGTCTGGACCAGAAGGAACCTGTTCCATCACCACTGCTGTGTCCCACTGGAGAAAAGAATGTGCCAAAGTAAGGTAGATGATGCCAGTGAGAAACTGGGAGCACAAGGATCAGGTAAACAGGATAAGGTTTTTAAAACTCTAACACAATTAATATCTTCTTGCTTCAAAAGTTTGCAATGAGCAATTACCGAAGCACAAATCGAGACACCATAACATAAAGTATAAAGGCAAAAGCACTGAAACATACTTATTAATTAGTATTTCTGATACCATTCTTAAGGTATTGGTAAGCTTATAAAATAAGAGAAAGATTCAAACTGAGGCAAATCGGAAAGGAATCCTTTCACAAAAATACTTTTAATTTGCTATCATTTCCTGTGCTCCTGTTTTCTCCAACTACAGTCACTTGTGTCCCTGTTAACTGCCTCCCACACAGTCCAGTCTTTCTTTTTCCTCATCCTACAATGAGCCAATAACACTGTGCTCATCAACTATCCTATTACCATAGAAATGATAGCTACATCACAAATTCAGCAGTCTGATTCCTTGACAGGGTTGATTAGGAATAGAATATGAGCTGGAAGAAAGCTGAACCTTGATTAAACACAAATAGCTCTTATAATGAAAAGATATGGGAATAAAATATATTTAAAATCAGAAGAAGCATCTTCATATTCTATATGAGAATTATTTTTGGCACTTTTTTTTATTTTTTGAATTGTTTGGAATTGTTTGCAGAGTTCCCTAACTTCTTTTTAAATCACTCGTATACATACAATTAATCGTCATATGTGCTCCAGAATTCACTGAAAAATCAGTGCAAGTACAGCTTGTGAAACACTAGCTATGACTTTACATTTCTTTCAAAATAAATATATTTAGAATTGCAAATGAACTATAGGCAAGTGTACACAGCCACCAAACTCAGGCAGACCTGTAGGTTTATTATTTTCAATCAGATCTACTTGAATTCAAAGGCTGTGTTATTTAGGGGCCTTTCTAGCAAGTTCTGACTATTCCCTCAATAAAACCTCCCCTACAAGGTGCTCTGCATCTTCCCTCAGTCCCAGAAAACCACTTTTCCCTACGTCAAATGAAGACCCTGGCTCAGCAGGACACTGACCCTTTCCTCTCCCTGAGCTTCAACACCTTAATGAATGAATCAAAGTTAGATACTTTATTGTCTCCTGAATCAAGACCAGTATTGAGCCCACAGCCACTAAAGTTGGAAAAAGACTATTTTTATCATTCAAACCATTCATCCCAAAAGAAGAAATACCATATATGAAAATAGAAGTGTTCTAACAGTTCATTTTTCAAGAGACTGTCTTTTCGAGTTCTCACACTAAATGTAAGTGCTAAATCCTCAATTCATATTTTACTGGAGACTTGACAACTCCGATTGCAACCAGTTTATTTTACCAGTAAAAGTGTACAGTAGGGTGTGCATACCCATTCCAGGCCATCTCTATTCTCAGGCCGGCTGCAGTGTTTCTTCTACTTCAGACTATTTAGTCAATGCCATTAATCAAAATCCTATAGCAGAAAATGCATGCATAAGTCCTACACATTTATTGCCATGGCAACAATTCAGGCTCTTGTTCATATGTCAAGCTACATCAGTGGAGATAAATTCTATTGTTTTCACACTGACAGTTCTCTCTGTGTTGGACTTAATCCATAGAAAAATATAGCTTTACCTCTTGATAAAATAAAACACAGACCACCCAACTATCCAAATTCTCATTCTTACACATCGTACTAGTAAAAAATCTGAATAGTTATAAAATTACAGTTTGTTATTCAGGTTTACGATAGTAATTAAAGTGCAAGAAATGGCCCAGTACTCATGATATTGTCTTAATCTGTGGGATTGGTTAGGAATGTAATTCTTCATGGAAAGATGAGCTCATTTCTGTGAAGCCAAATATCGATGATACCAGAGCACTGAATTCTTGAATTAGATGCCAGTATTTTAAAATAAATGCCTTAAGCTTTAAGTGAAGTTGATGTAGTTCATTTTCCAACTTAGCCGTGATACTGTGGTTTTCATAACATAAAAATTAATGATTAATGCATAATATCCTGAGAAAGATTTTATATTTCACTCAGCTCATGATAAAAGACACTGTCATATGGGTGACTCACAAGTGCAAAAGAAAGATAAGAATCATTTTTTATACGTAAGCCTCTCTAGATTTACTTGTGTATGCTCTATTACAAGGAAATCTTAATGCCCGATATAATTTTATATGATTTTACTGTGTACTAGATCACAGTTTTGATTCCTATTTCCATAGACACAGTATGCTTCTCATTATTAAAGACTAATAGGAAACCAGTCTTTCATTAATAAAATACTTCTAATGCTTCATCCTGCCATTATTCCCTGTGTACAGAACATCACACTCCTTGGAAAGGCAGAAGCCTCGCATCAGCACAGAAGACACATCCTTTTCAATCTGACCCTTTTCCCACTTCCTCATGCAGATTTAAGTCCCTGCTTTTCCAGCATGCTTCATATTGACAAAGCCTATTACTGTGATATACTACACTGGAGTTCATTTCAACTAATATCCACAGCTACATCTGTTAGTGTCAGTGCCCAATCCAAGTTCCTGCCTCAATGAAGATGAAGACAACCATTATTATTTACTTATTGTCATGCCATGTTATGCCAGTATCAGGAACTGCTCCACATACACACCGTGTGTGACTCGCATCAAATATATATATTTTTAAATGGGGGGCTTTGTGTAATTTGTAAATATCCTGTGAACTTCATTCATATTAATGAAGCAGCGTTTGCACTTTACTGGCATTTTTATGCAAATTGCAGTAACTCTTTGTGTGCCATGACTCTGTACGTGACACAGGCCACAGCTCCTGAGGCAGGACTTATTACCCTGGATGAGCAGCACAGGACAGAACATGCCTTTTCCCACCATCTAAAAGAGAGAACCAGGGGTTCTGAAGAGGTTAACCACAAGATATGCCAAATAACTTGAATTTCTGAAACGTTCTGAAGAAGATGAACAAAATATATTTCAGTGTCTGAGCAACTCAGAGCAAAATCTCTCTTCTGAACTCCAACAAGTAATGTTTAACCATTCTTTTCCTTGCACCTATTAAAATCATCATGTTTCTCGTTGCTCCTAAGTCAGACACACACTAGTTTCAATAAAATATCTTTTTAAATAGTATTATTTGAAGCAGAACAAAAGCAGGTTTTTTCCATACACGTGAATTACACATCAAAATAAAATTTTAGTTCCCAGTTTAGCACTGCCCTCTGGTGATACATATCTTGGATATGTACATGACCTATTTCATCTCAATGTATCAGGCCCAGATCTGGACAAGACTAAAATAAAATGTAGGCATTTAAATCTAAGACAATAATTCCTTCATCTGCTAATACCTCACCTTATATTTCTACCCACTAAGTTCTCCAGTCTGAAGCTTGTTTTGTGCATAGGCAGAATTCCAGCCACCTGGGATGGGCTTTGGATGGGGTCTGCTAAAATCTTACAGATTTGTCCTGTCACCCCCTAGAGGAGTCCCTCACACAGGAGTGGGTTCTCAACTTCCCAACATCCATCTGCAGTACAGACAACCTCAGCCACCCATTTATCTTCCAAAGACTTCAGTATCTACCATCAAACAAGTGTTTTAAGCCATAAATCTGTCTCTAGGTGATTGTATCTGAGTTGCAGGGAGTCATCTTAATCCCCACAGGACTGCAATTTATGAACCCTGCTTTCAGCAGAGGGTCTCCTGCAACATTTGCTGTCTGTTTATGTATCTCATTAGGAGGCACCCAGTTACCATACTATTGTTATGCAGCCCAGCGTCCCCTAACATTTTTAAATCCATTAGGCTGCAAGGCTTTTGAAAAACAAATTGTGCACTATGGTGGCTTTTAGTTACAACTGCATAAAGCTAGGTTAATTTTCAATATTCATTGATGATTATCAAAGAACATAAATATCCAATCCTAACCTAGAACACTGAAAAACATTAGTCCATTGTCCCTACCGTGAGACTAAAGAGTAATGCTCCACTCATAAATGGGCATTTTGTGTACCTGGGATGAAAGGTTGTATGGAAAAATGGTCTGCCACATTTTTGTCATTGGTGTGAAAATCCTTTTCGAGGCTCATTTAGGGAAGCTTTCAGGTGTTGAGCTCCTTTGAAAATCTGACCTGTCTTGTGGGTGGCTCCTGTTACTGTTGAAAATGCACCAACAAGGAATGAAACAAGAGAGTATTCTGAATACAATATGGTTGAAAGAACTGAGAAATGTAAGATTCTTAATGAAATATTTTAAGTATTGGAAAATTCTATAATATTTAAGTTTTGGGCTTTTTTTAAACACCAACGAAAATTTGGACATTTGAAGTCTGGGTCATAGTTGTAGGTAAATAAATATACAAACCTGATGTGTCTCCTATAATGATAATCAAAACAAAAAGATTGAACTTTCACTCCAAGTTCGTCGTGCAATACTTCACATTATTAATCTGAATTATGTCACAGGATTATTACTTTGCTTAATAATGTGTTTAATGTAAATTTAATGTAAAAGGTCCATGATAGAGGCAGTCAAAGCTCTTTTGCAAGGTTCAGCCACTGCATTAGTAGCTTTAGTCTAATAGCCTAATGTTAATTTGGATTCTAATCTATTACTTTGCATGATGTTTAATGTGGTTTTGTAATTAGATTTTTTTTAAACAATGCCAGAAAAAATCATACGGGTCAGAGTGCATGACAGCTATTAACTACAGAGCATTTCTGGGACATATATAATCATAACACAACTTCTGCAATGGAGCTGGGTAGATTATACTCCAGTCAACAACCTGTGTCTTATCCTGTTAGAGAAAAAAACACATGACAATGAAGTGATAAACACCTGCAGCTGTTCACACACACTGCTCTCATTTAAAAGGTTCTTAACCTCTTGTCTGGTCCAGAATATTAATTTATATATTCATATATTCCCCAACTTGGGTTGAGACACAAATGAATTCTATATTAATACGCTTCTGACAAACTTCACTCCAAATGAGAGTTTGAGAACAATTGTACAAAATACTTGTTCTGGGAGAAGCAATGATACAAAAACCTCCAAGAAAAAGGGCACAGGTCTACCCAAGACAAGACTGGTGAATACAGCAAACCTCAGAAGCTATGGACAGAAAGAAGGGGTGTAAAGAGATGTATCTCCTTTTATCAACTTCCTTTTAAATTTCCAGTGAATCTGTAGTAATCTTAAAACAGTGACCTAGAACAATAAAGTATTCATTTTTTCCCCTAATTCTCTTAAGCTTGAAATTAGTTGGCAGTGTGATAAATTACTATAAAGTAAAAATAAAAGTTTATGACCTAAAAATCATTCTTTAATTCAACTGGAAGCTTGGTATCATTCAATTAAGGTGAAAATAAAAAAAAAAGTAATTCAAGCAGCATTTGTTTGCTCATATTTAATTAAATAGAGAATATGTACACTTTGCTTAATTTTTATCTTGCCTTTTGGACCATATGGCAAAATCTTGCTCTTGTCAGCAAATTTTAACCAATTTTTTCTTCTCAGTGGATTGTCCTGCTAAAAATACTCAAGAATTATTTCAGTTAGGCTCCATGATATTTATCACAGCCTAATCTGACAAACCTCAAAAATGTATAGAGCTAAAAGTACAAAAACCCAAAAAAAGCCTCATTTCTGAGGAGCTCCAAGTGCACGATTTTCTTTAAAAAAAAGAAGGTACAGGAAAATTAATAAAGTCATAGGCTCACGGGTCTAAAATCTGGGGTTTTTTCTCATCAGGACACTAAAAATTATACAGTGTGACTGAAACAAGATTAGAAATAAGCATCCTGGTCCAAGATCTACTGTATTCACAACTTGGTTTAACTTATTATACCTTAGTTTAGCACTAGTGAAAGACACTGATTCTGTACACACCATATGAGAATTAATTTGTAGTTGCCAAGTACAAAGACATTTTCACAAAAAATGTCCATGTACATGCCTATAAAGAAGAGATTACCCTGCAACTCACTTGCTAAAAAAAGAAAATAAGAATAGCAAGAAACATAATGCATCACAAGATAATTTTCATTAAGTCTTAAGTTCTGTGCACACAAAACCCACACAAATGGGCTCTGTGTCAGAAGACTATCAAGAAAACACAAAAATAAACAATCCAATCCCATAGAACCTAAGATGTTACACCAAATTCAAGCTGAATCCGAGTGCTGGTGAAAGTTTGCCACCAGACTATCAAAGAACAGACATATGAAAGTACAAAAAATAACTCTAATGTGAGACTTAGCAAACTATGTATTCCACTAGCCAGTCCCATAATGACAATTATTATATTTTATCTCATGCCCTGCTACCTGATGGCCACACTCTCAGTTGTAAGGGGTTTCAAGAAGAAAGGGAGAGAAAAAAGTTCTGTAATACTGTCTCATTATGCAAATATCAAAAGTAATCACTTAGGTCACAAAGCCTCCGGGAGTATCTTGGGGATGGAACAGCAGTCTCTGATATCTACTCTTCTTCACTGGTTTTAAACTCCACAGTCACAGACTTACCCAGGTTTTCCCCACCCCAGACTGTCTTCTGCAGTCCCTGTTTCTCTCCTGGGTGTAGCAAGGGGTGGATTCCCTCTTGTTGTGTGTTCCATGTCAGCACAGCACTCCTGGTATGCTGAGAATCATCCAAAATTCTAATGACTACTGGCAAAGTTCTCCTTTTAAAGAGCTTGTAGGTTTTCTACTGCTGTCTTTCACTTAGAATGAAAATTATACATTATAAGTGTTTTGTATTGTAACTATTTAATCATGGTGCAAATCTAGTGAAATAAACATCACCCAGAAAACAATCTTTAAGATAAATGCTTATCTAAAATAAAAACCTGAACAAAGGCCAAAGGCTGGGACAGGGAAAAAATATTTCAGAGTGAACTGTGTAGTTTTACATAAAACAGAGCTATCATTAATATAATGTAACTAAGTCAAGCAATATATGACTGATTTATTGTATTGGAATCCATTAAAAATATTCCATTGCAGTTTAAAACCATATAGTCATTAAATATCTTTGAAAACACACATTCTCTACTTCATTATAAGATACTCTTGACAGCACATCATTTTTAATGGCACCATTATAAACAGTATTCCTAATAGCTCTGTTTAGTATGGAACAGAATTGGAAGTTAGTAATATACAGAATCATATTCAACATAATCAGATAACAAAGAGCACTGAAGGAAAGATGAGTGCACAATTAATAGTTGAATAATTATTTTGTGTAAAATGAAATGCATTTTAAATAGGGTGTCAGATACGCATTATAATGGAAAAGTGGAACAGTGGAATAGACTTGATGTACATTACTTACAAGTACAACACGAACTACTGGTTCTGATATACAATCTAAACAGGAGATAGGAGAGGGGAGATTATGCCCAAGGCTAATTGCTGTGATAATGCTGGTTTCCAATTGCAGCAAACTGTTCTATGCTTAAACCAAATCCCCAATCCAGTACGTGTGCCTTAAAACACAATTTCAACTTCACCCTTGCTTTTGTTTGTGGTCCTTTCTAATAGCAGGGCATTCAAGGAACAATTGTTCATTACTTTTGTCCCTTGAAGTGCATGGAGGTAGTCAGTCTTGAAGTGTCATTAGTCCTCACCTTCACAGTATGGAATCTGTCAATCTTAAAGGACCTCAAGAACAATAAAGTTCATCTTTAGTAAGCTACAGTTCAGGAAGCCAGGGATTTAAAATGAAAACCATATCCTACTTCAGTACACAATAGGCAAGACAGATTTATATGAAGTAAAAAGGAAAGGAGAATTTTCCAAATGCAGCACTACCCCTCACTAACAGTGCTATGAAGAAAATAGTCTCCTGACTCACCATAAAAACTAATGGGACTGCAGCAATGCTTCAGCACAAGCAAAGTACTCACTCCAGGTAGCTCCTGCCCACAAGGCTTGCAAGTTGAGGAAAAAAAGGTAACTGAAAACAAGGTTCTGCAAAGGGAGTCTCTAACTGATCTTTGTTGCAACACAGACACATTAACATAAAGCCATCGAGCATTTTTAATTATTTCTTATGACATATGCAGGTAAATTGATATTCAGGAAGATTCTAACCAGCCACCAAACTTGTCAAAATTAAAAAACAAAAGGAGTGTGTGTGAATGTGGACTCATGGATTCATATGCAGATACCACCCTTTGCACAGAATCTCCAGTGCTTGGGAGAAAGCCTAAGGAGAGATATTAAAATGGGTCACCATGAGTATAATTTCTTTCATTATGTCATTTGTGGCAGTGCCATCCAAAACCAGGAAGTGTCTATATACAGGAATAAGCCATTTAAACTGACAAAATCTATTACATACCTCTGTATATGTAAAGAGCTGGCTTACAGCCGTACTGAGTCAATTTAACCGTATACTTATCTACAACTATTAATGGCTGCATATATTTGCACACTTGTATGGTTTTCAGTGATCTGTTCCTAATCAAAGTAAGGAAATATGGACTTGCATACCTTAACTAGTACTGTGATGATATTCATCTGATCTTTTTAAAATATATTAGATTTGTGAATGTTTAAATTTATTGTATGGTTGGAGCATTTATGTTTTGGCATGTGACCACTAGGACTGATTTTCTTTTTTGCCTTTTCTACTGTTAGAAACTACACTTTCCCCTTTCACACTCCACACTAATTACGTAATGAGGCAACATACAGAAAAATATATTAAACCTAAAACTAATGATGTTGAGAACAACTACTTAAAGTTGTTCTGTGTCAGAACTTTTCCCCAAACTGCATAGCTCCATAAGTTCTGTTTGCCATTTTGGTCTTGCTCCCCAAACATTTTCTCCACTCTGCCATATCAAACATAAATCTAAACTTTCCCTTGATATGTGAGAATCTCTGCACTCTCACTGGTGTTATTACTTTGCACTATTACTCAATGTCCTGTGCAAAATGCAAAAGCACTTTTTTCTCTATAACAAAAAACATTTAAAAGCTTTTTTACTGATATCTACTTTTCTGAAACTAATGCAAAAATATCTACATATAAAAACCAAATTTTTTAGTAGTCTAATGCTGTCAATTCCACAAGGATTTTAGAACTAACACAGCCAAGTGATAATAAGCAGTGCATACTGTACCTCTGAAATCTGGCACATGGGTGGGGGGCACAGATCAGGTGTGAAGGCTTTAACAGTCACATATTACAAGTTACAAGGATTTTGATAACCATGGAGGCTAAGATGCAAGTGTTGAAGGGACAGAGAGGTAACCCAGCACTCTGCTGTCCTGCTGCTGCCAGACAGGGCTGTTGCAATCTAAATATCAAGGTAGCTCTAGACCAGTTCCCTGGAGGGTATCGCTGGCTGCACTCTCTCCCACATCCCAGCAGGAGCTCACCCCAGCCAGGTCTGCAAGAGCAAGGCTCTGGACTGCTCAAATATCACACAAGGTCAAGTATTAGGCAAAAAAATCAGCTTATGGAGGGTTCTAATTTTACTATCCACAAAAGTATCAATCTTGGAATAATCCTATTTTAAAGTTTTAGATTCCTAGCTGTAAAATGGTGTAACTATCCAAGGCTGTTGTGAGGAAACATTTCATCATGTGCAAAAAGGTTTCCACAATACAGTGATAATTTCTACAGAAAAGCCCATCAGAAATACATTTTGTCAATTTATATCAGATTTCTAATTTTTTTTGGTCAGAATTACTGCTTGTTAAAACAGACTGAAATAAATAATGCATATGGAACATATTTATCTGATTGAAGATTTCATCATAACGTATATGTAAAAAAGACAGCCTGAATTTGAATAATCTAGTTTTTGAATGCTTGACTTTTAAAACTTACTAGCCCTCTGTTATATACCTTTATTGCATGTGCAATGTGTAACAGAATGACCTTCATCCATTGCATCCTTGTAGTAGAACAGAAGCATTTACTATAGATTTTATTATAAATGCCTTAATGAAATTCTAATCAATAATACTTCAGAGAATGGTAAAGAAATTGATTTCATAGATAAAAGGAGATGTTATTATCTCAGTTCAGTAACTATGAAATAGAAAGATGAAAAAGTCTGTTTTTCATATGAGAACTAAGCACAGCTGTACAGTTATATAATAAAGTATCACTTGTATCCATGGCAATAGGGAATAATTGATGCACCACAGTTATTTTTATAAACCCAAAGGAAAAAAAAAATCAACTGGAAATTTCTTTGCCAGTTTCTTGGCATTGTATGTTTTTTATCTGTACATAATGTACAAATTTATAGTCTGAATACACTCACTGATCTGACTTGTTGAATAAAACATGCTGGGTTTTGCTGCATATTAAAGAAGATGGGGATCTCATGCCCTACAACCAAGTCTTTCATGAGGGATTTAATGAAAAACATTTCTTGGAATAAGATATATTGTTACCTTAAATTCAGATTGCATTGGATTTGGGATCTATACACCACAGGGATTTTTTATATTTTTTATAAATGAATAAAATGTTTTTCAACTGTCTTACAGTGGCAAGTTTAGGGATATTTTAGTGAAATTCAGTAGACCTATAATGTAAAAAATCTAATGGAGACCCAGAAGTTTAGTATATATTGTCTCTTGGACCTTCCCTGATACAGTTACATCTCTTGGCCCTTTTTGAGGAAAAAAAAAATCATGTCAGTATTTAAAGGAAGACCCACACTTACCCCTTGAAATTATATGAGGAAAGGATATTGCTAATATTTGGGGTTTATTGCAACGAGATGAATTCACTAGATGACTAAAAGAGGGTTCAGGTGCTCCCGTCAGTCTATTAATGCCAATTTTTTCTGCAACAAAAAGGAGCTACTTTACTTTTTTTTTTTCTCCCAAATGCAGATCCATTTATTCATAACAGAGTTTGCATTTGCAATCACCTCTGTTTGCTTCAAGAGACAGCAATGTTTTGCTGTAAAGACAAGTATTTCATCAAATCAAACCTCTCATATTTTCCCTTAGCATGTTCTATTGCAGCATAATTTTCCAGTGGCATTCAGAGGACCATGACAACAAGATCTTTTGTGATAAACCTTTTTGATGTCACCTTTTTTAAATATTTGCTCAAATTAGAATGTTTATTTCTGTTTGAAATGTTAAGATGAACCATGCTACTTGGTTTCTGTTTCTATGCGTAGCTGACTTCTGAGGATTAAATAAATTGCATCTTCAAGACAATGGACAGGCAAGATCTCAGAACTTCTTGTTAAATGCTAAAGCATAATACATAATCCTTTCACAAACATTCTCCAAAGTATGTGGAACATTTGTGTATGCAGTACTGTATTTCCCTCCTTTTCACACCACGGCATCATCACCTTTTCTCATTTCTTTCAGTGCTCCTTTTCACTTTCCCCTTCCCTGGCATCTGTAGGAATCGTTTGCCTGAATTATCAGATGGATATGAACACAAGCTATTTGCTTTTCAGAGATTAAAAATGGATAGTCTCTTAGAAATACCAGCTGCAGTTGTTTATCAGGGATTCTATTATTTTGGAAACTCTGCAGCACCATTTGCTTGAGCAATAGTCCTGTTACAAAATTTTTCATGAGACAAGCCTGACGGTGCTTTTAAATACTTGGAATGGAAGGAGGCAGGGATGTATATAAAACCCACATTTCCACAGTTTGTTTTCCTCCATGCTGGAATTTATAAGTTTATCTGGAAATTCACGGTAGGTGAGCTTGACTCAGACCCTCACTGGACAGCACCAGGTACAAAGCTACAGTACACACACACAGGAACACTTTTACCTAACAAAAACTACTTTAGCTATAACTTCCTTTCTGCCATTCAAACATTGCAGCCACTTGCAATATAATCAGCTTCCTTATCAGCTAGTGACTGTTCTTAATTCTGTTTATATTTAATGACAGCATCCAAAAGTAGTTCTTCTCCATTATTTTATCTTTTTAGGCTATTTCTTTTCCTTCCCTCCACTAATATATCAAGATGCCTTTTTGTCTAGGGATAGTGAACAGGGAATTAAAATGCATTAACAAAAGAAAGGTTATGGACTGTGAGTCAGCAAGAACAAAAGAACCAAATACATCATGTAAAAGCTAATAATATTTAGATAGGGAGCCCAGAATTTAGCATTTTCATTATATTTTTCAGTTAGCATGAAAGTTTAATCTTCCACTAATCATTTAAAATGTAAAATAAACAGGGCTTGGGCATATCACAGTCTATACTCAGGTCCCCAGGAGAGCAAAAACCACAAAAGAAACCTAACAATATGATGCTATATATTCTGAGATATTGCCATTCAATCTGATTTGCCACATGCCCATACATTTTAATGCTGACTTCATTATGAAATCTCTTCTTGATTAATCATTGGTGAACAATGACTAAATTGCACTCCAGCATCAGCTTGAACTGGGACATTGTTAGGAGCAACATTCATTTGAAAAGCAAACCAGATGGGCCAAGGAAAGGTCAGTGTGGTACTACCACAGTCACAATGGACACAGCTCATAAACCAGTGGCAGAAGTTGTTGAGATGAGACTACAGTGGCTTTAAGAACATGCTGTGAGACTGTTTGCATTCCAGTTCTCTCCTCCAGTGTGTATTAGCTTCTTGCTTTTTATGGTAAAAACTTGCCTTTACAATCTCCAACAGATGTTTCTCTTTAATTATCACCTACATAACCCTGACTGCTGTGAAGCAAAAGGTGTGCTACAATTTTCCCAATTTATAAATAGACAATCTATCTCCAAACATACACAACCAAAACAACGAATCCTGCTAAGGAGATGGAGTACAAAACTGCCCTAAAACCTTCCACAGCTGCCATTTCAGCATTGAAAGTGCCACAGAGCACTCCTGATCCACTTAAACATTATGTCAGATTTGTTTCAAATAAATCTGTTTCAACCTTATCTCACACATGATTTTGGCCACAATTCTCAGGGACAGCTCTCCCAAAACCTTCAAGTGTCTCAACTGGCACAGCATAGTCAGAGAGCCCCCACTAAGCCTTTGCCTGGGCATTGACCAGGACACCTCACCAGGCTTATTTACACACCAGGGGAACCCAAGGGAATGGGAAACCAGCACAAAATCCAAGGGGCCACAAACAAAGTGGGTCTCAGGCCTTCTTTAACCCCTCATGGCCACTGCCATGAGTGATCAGTGGTCAGAAGTCTTTAGCCCACGCCTGCCGTTGAGGGGTTTTTAAGTGGCCATCTACAAATGCTGTTTAAGCCATACTAAAAACAGTCTTATCATTACGTCTCTACATTTCCTTCAAAATAAATACTGCTTATTTATTGACATTGACCTGACGTTTGAGCAAATTTAAGAGTAAGAGATCGCTTAATATTGACTTTTTTAATCACAATGAGATTTTGCATAACATTATGGTAGTCCATCTACTCTATTACAGATAACATTTGTCAAGCTTAGTAAGTTCTGGCAAACTGATATTTTGAAGTTACTAAAGAAAACATCATAAATAATCTTATATCTGACATACTAAGATGAGACAAAAATCTCAGGAAAATTGCAATTGCAATTTTCTAAGTATAAATACTTCTAAAATTTCAATGTTTTCTAAACATCATCTCTTTTTTCAAGTATCAACTGTGAGTAAATATATTCTTAGCACTTAAGTTAATCTTTCCTCTACAACTACCCTTCTTCACATCAAATTCTACTTCATGATTGCATTACCAGTGGCTGCCAGACTGGATTTCTCTTTTAAATGCTTTGTGTCCAGTGGCACAAGCTACATGTACACAGAAGTATTGTCTGAAGTTTTAATAGTCTTGGTCTTGTTTCAGTAATAGATGATAGAAAAACTTCATATATACAACCAAATTAGCTACTGCAGCTGTATAAAACTACACAGAAACAATTGGAAAGATGTATTTTTCTACTAAGCTCTGAAATTCTCACATCTGAATCATGGCAATAACAAGCCAGGAATGAATAAAGTTGCCCATCCAATAGCTTGTAATTTAACCCAGTATATCTATTTTAGCCAGATATATTTATGGGTATTAATGCAGAATACAGAAAGTACTGTTGAGATACTCCTTTCTTCCTTGCTCAAGGGGTTTTACAGTAACAGCAGCACACAATATAAGGCAATTGGGTTTGTTTTTAATAAGGTTAATTTCCTTTCCTAAAAGACCAAAAAAGTCTAAGTCAGATGTTGAATTCACAAGCAATATCAGGGTCATCTGCAAGACTGCAATAACCAAAATCTTATAAAGGAAAGTCACAGCTATATGAACTTCATATCCAAGTGACATTCAAATTTTGCACATAAGAGTTTTCAATAATAAATAAAATCGGCAAACTACTTGTCAGATCTATTTTATATTAAGGAGGTATTGCAGTAGGTATGGCAAGAGTTATAATATAGAATTTCATCAAAACAGCTTCTAGGACCATTTCACTCTCTGGTGCTGATCCTAGAGGCACCATGCTGTAGCTACCTGACATCATCCCATGCTCGTGGTAGCAGTGGGAGCTGTATAAACCACCTTCACCAATACTCATGTCACCCATTCCATAAGGAAAACTGTCCCTCCCTACACTGCTTACAAATGGATAAACCCACACTTCTCCACTGCAGGCTAAAGAAACATTGTCACATTGCCACACAATCATTGTTACACAATCTGAAATTACAAAAAGACAGAGAAACCCTTTACCTGTGAGCTCACAAACCAAGGAACAATGTAACCTTCCCACATTTATTCAAATCAGGGGTAGTTCTCAGAAGATCAGTGTATTTCTGTGAGTTTCATTTGATGTTGGGGCCTCTGGTGCAGGCCAAATGACTTTCTTACTTCAGAGGAAAGACATGACACATGTGACACTCTCCTCAGTGGAACTTAACACAAGGACAAATTCTTGTAGCCCACACTTTGCACTTTCGGTCTCTTTTAGCTGATGAATCAATACTACAGATTGGCTCTCTGTTTCTGTGCTGGTTGTGCACTGTCAAATAGATTGTCTTCATTCACCCCTGAGTACAAAACATTCAGGTCTTGGCATTACTTCCCTTTCTACAATTCAAATCCACTTTTCAACATGACATCCTCTTGTCAGATAAGAGAACTCTGGTTGGGGTATGACAGCATCATGTCTTTCCAGCTCTGCCAGTAAGGACAGATTTCCAGTTTCCATAGAGCTAGAGAGCACAGCAAATAAAGTATTTCAGGTTTATAGAAGACTAATTTCTTGTGGTTTAATTTGGTACTTACCGGTTTAAAAACTGCTGACAGAAAAAACATGGAAGGTACTTGTGCACAGAGGGTATTAATTGGATGGGGGCTGCAGGAAGGAATAGGTTGTAAAGTTATCAGAGAAGTGACTGGTTTGTCAGGAATTCTTCTGGCAAGCAGGTGGATATTCTGCACTTCTCTCCACATCTCACTAGCTGTGTTAGATCACTCTGGTGTATAGTGACTGTTTAATATCATTGGAGAGTTGCACACAGTTGAAAAGTATTGAGTGTTTCAAGGGTTTTCATGGTTTTGCTCTGGCAGAGGCTACTTACTACGGGCATAGTAGAATATGTCAACTTTCTTTACAATTTTACTTCACTCTCATTTTAGAACCATTCAGTTGGTAAATCTTAGACTGCAGGGAATTTATTTCTCATTATGACTTGAGGAAGAGCGTGACTGGTGAAAGACTAGATGAGAACATTATGGGAAGCTCCTTTCAAGGTGAAGTCTCACTAATATATATTTTCATACGATATAAATTTTATAGAGATAAAAATCATTAACTGTTTAATTTTTTTCCATTTGGGTTCCTAAACTGTACCTTAAATTAAGACTTATAATAACTGCAGAATTTTTTCCTGCATGGAAGCAATTCCTTATAGGACCTTAGGTGACCATTCAAAAATATATTTTGTTTTCCTAAGCAAAAACCTCATTGAATAAAAGTCTGAACATTAATAGGGTAGGTATAAACACTCTACTTGTGGCATGGTCACTGATGTCTGATGACTTGGTTGCATATAAAAACCAGTTTGGGATGCGTAGATTTCTATTTCTTCAGATTGCTTCTTTGTACTATAGCTTGTAGGCTATTAAGTTTTTTTATTATTATTATTTATGAAGATTTTACAGAGTACTTAGGAGAGGACTGTAGGTATACAAGCATTTCAGAGAGAATTTGCTGGCAAGATGAATGTTATTGAACTGTAAAAACCCTGTGAGTCTAAGTTTTCCATTCCTGATAAGCATGTCATCTGCATGGCTTTGCGATAAGATTATTTAAAAACCTGTTCTGTGCAGAAGCTCTGTAAAAGGTTGACTATGCAAGGCTATATGTGCTTATAGTTTGAAGTGTGGATTCTTGGAAGCAATGCTTTTCTGTATAAAGATGAAAGGGGTGAATAATAAAATCTCATTGGGACAATATGACAGTTTAAATGTGAGCTTATAGCACTCACTGTCAGGTGGGAAAAAAGAGCTACACAAACTAAGTAGTAGTGACATCATCTGGAAAAATGGGTTGGAAATAGTTTTCTGCACTAGAAAAAAATATCACTGAATGAATATTACTTAGTCAGCTAAAACATCAGAACTTTTTTAATTATTGCCGATTTTTAGGTTCATCTCTGAGCCAAATAAATCCTGATAGAAGACTATCTTCAGATCATCTATTTTTAGTGACCCCTTCAATATCATACAAGCTTTTCCACTAACATTCCAGATCCTACCAGAGCACTTCTAAATAGAACCTGTATTTTCAGATATACACCAGCTAAGGACATTCCTTAATTTTAATTCTATTTTTTTTCTAGCCTTAAAGAGACCTAGTTTTAGTATAATCTTAGGGACAGGTGTCTACCTGTGTTATCAAATGCAAATATGTGTTTGGTTCATATCTTTCACAAGTCAACAGGAATAGCACAGTCACAAGGCAATGTCCTGCCCAAACTACAGGGCTGTCTTCAGGTGGAAAGAATGGCTCACATAAATTTTTCTAGATATCACAATGGAAAAAATACACACAGGTGTCACACTACCCAGTACAATTACATTACAATTCCTCTCACTTGTAATTCCAGCCAGGAAACAGCAAGCTTCACCCTTGGAGAGACTCATAAATAGTTAAGTACCTTCTATCAACAGACGATAAAAGGGAAAAATAACCAATAAAACTACATAATGAACAACTACTGAGCAAACAGAGCTATAGCACTCAAACACAGTGAAGTTATTGCCTAGGCTATTACAAGGATTTTACAGTAATATCATTTGATTTTCCAGCTTCACAGCAATTATATCAAAGGTCTCTTACTCTTTTGAGATGTGTATCATTGCTTTAAAATAAATTCTATTATGAAGTCCAAGGTGGAGAGGAGAAAGAACAAAAAAGTTGTTCAAGGTCACAGATAACCATGTTCAATAGCTTATTTGTAATATTTTGTCACCTTTAATACCTGAAAGCCAAGTGATGTTATATTCTGCTTCCTACACAAAGGATGCAGTACAGTAAACTTTTTTTAAAAAATTTGTGTGCCACCATATATATAAAGGAAGCTCAAATTCTTGATTTTGGATGCAAATTGGAATTTGCACAGTTCAGGTTAAATTGACTTTGGCTTCATCTCATAACATCTGAAATCATACTGCAGCTCTCTGGTGCTTTTAGGACATAATTAGATAAATTCATAGATTAAGCTGCTCCTGGCAGTACTTGCTCTTCTGTGAATAGTGAACCAATTCCACAGCACATTGAAATACAAACTGTAGTTGCAATACCAAGTTGGCAATGAATCTTTGCTGTTGATTGTTGTGTGCCATATGGACCCACTTAAGCCTCTTCCATTTTTGGCTCTGGAAGAGAAGGGAGCCATTGTGGCCAGTCATGAGGTCAGTTTGGAAACCAAACGGCCCAGGTGCACAAACTTCAGCGGGGCCATCTGCATCCATGACTGGTTTTTTGGCTACATTTATCCCTGCCCATATTTAGACACGATTTCTGCCTCCTTGCGTAATGCCACCATCCTCTGCCAAACAGAACCCTGTAAGCCTGTCCTGATTTCTGTTGTGATCACAAAATGCACCCAGTATATTTCTAATTTCTGTGCCCTATTCTATTCTTATAATTCAAATATGAAAAGAGCTAACAGGATTTTTTTTCAGACTATTTCTTCTATCACACAAAGTCCATAGAAGTTTGGATGAAAGTTCTTACAAACTTGAATGTGGATGTTAATACTCACTTTTTTAAAAGTTTGATGCCAGCCACCAAGGAAAGCTGAGATACTCAGCGGAAAGAAGTGTAATTATAATGATATTGATATGGCTACAGTCTCTTACTTTGTTCAACATGCAAATGCTTTATCCTTTGATACACAATTCTTTAAAGGGCTAGATAGATGCACATTAATCAAGCTTATTTTGTGCTCAACAGTATCAAAGTTAACAAATATCTACTGGATATTTAAATTATACTTACATTTCCTGCCACAACTCTCTGAGGCAGAAATAATTATACTGGTCTTTTATTTTTCACCTCAAAAAATACTATATAAGAAAAAAAAGTATAAATTGGACACATTGCAAGGCTGTAACACTTTCTGAAGAACATGCAAAACACATTCTAAAGCAACTCATGCATTTAATAGATTTATACCATTCTATGGGTACATTTTCTGTTTGTCACTGTTAAAATATGACATCATGTTTAACCTTAAGTTTGGGAAAGTACTGAAAGGACTTGTTCAAAATGTATAGAGTCTGATCCACCACTGTTGTCATTCAACTTCTATATTTTTTTAACAGCATGCAGTGCAAAAAATCAAGAAACAACGAATCAAGGTCACAATATTTATGAAGAACTTTACAGAATTGCTATTGAAAAAAGAAATATCTCATAAAATATATAAACCATATATACAGAGATGTATTAAAAGTCACAAACTAGAATTCTTCTATTTTCATTATTATAATCTATAGCATATTTCCAGGCTCATATTATGCTTTGTTATAGCTTTCTCAGTTTTAAAATTGATTAAACAAATCCTTTCTTTATTTTGAGCTGGAGAAAAACACATCTCAAATGCAATTCTTTCTTGCCTTGCTTTCTCTATCTTTTGTGCCAAACTGTCACACAAACCAGTTCTGTCACTCGGTATTTTAGCTGATGCAACACGTGTGTACAGCACAAAGCACCTACAGAAAATCCTGCCTTGACTCAAAAGCAAATAACAATTATAGAACCTTTGCATAAAGCATTTCAGGATGGTGTAAGCTGCACCATAATGAAGTTTTGATAGCAAATGAAAATGCCAATGGGGAGTCGCAATGTGGTCAAAGTAGCTTTCCATTTTTAATTTCACTTCAGAAAAGGAAGTGTCTCACTCCCTTCTTAGAGTTAGCTTTGAGTCTCTGCAGCAGTGGCCTTAACCTTATACACAGGCCTTCAAGAAAGTCATGTTTTGTAGTCTGCTGCCTCAAAAAAAAAACCGGCAAAAACGCTTTTCCTCCCAGGAAAGAAGTAAAATGAAGGTGACAGTCTGGAATACTAGTGAACTGGCAGTTATTTCACATTGAGTCTTTGTCAAATGACTGACAATACATTTCAGAAATATGTGAACAGTGGCAAACACATACAAGTCTTTGGAGAGCTCTAGAATTTATTTGTACATATTTTACACCAAGGATATGGAATAAATGCATCCAGAAAATGATTTAAAATTCCAGACACACATGCTGCAGTCTGATTGGCATCTCAATAATGCCTAGGAAATACAGGTTTCTTTGCTTGATTTTTGTGTATGGATTCTGCCTCGTATTAGTAATGAGCTGTTCCATTCCAGCCAGTGCATCTCAGGGCACTCCTTCAAAGATTAAAGTGTTGCTGTTCGAGCTTCATTCTTTGCAATGTCATTTAAGTGCAGCAGTTACCTAATTCAGTGTCTTGTATGGGCTACACATAGGTTTGTGTAACTGTAAGTGTGTGTCCTACTTAGATTCTTTTCCCTTTTGTACTAATAAACACATAGAAACCCCAAACTATTCATCGTTGCACAATACTTCTAAATGTCTCCCTTGTATTGTGTAAGAAAACCCAACAAGAATTTTTAATGTGATTATCAATAGGCAACAATACTGATAGAGAAACGAATCCAAGCCAGCACAATTTCTCCAGTACAGCACACAAATGTCAGAGACCCTCCTATGCTGCATCCATGAAGATGTGTGTGATGGCCACACTGTGCCTACAATATCACTCCTGCCAAAAATTACTGGCCAGGAGCCAAAATCACAGCCTGTTCTCTAATGAGAAGAGAAGAGATATGATAAGAGAAGCCATAATGAACACCAAACATACTGACATAAATCTTTAGAAATGCAATGCAAGTGCCTTCGACTTGTTCATTCTATTTACAGCTAAGGTTTTCAAGTAAGCCCTCTTGAATCCACCAATTTCACACTGGCTTCAGACACATCTGGAACTACTATATTGCATATTTGTAAAAGCAGAGCTCACCAAAGTACTACTGCTGCATTAACATTTCCTCAAAAACTAAATAAATAAGCAAAACACCTTACAGGATTCCTGACAATGTGCTTTAGTTACAGCCCTGAGGCTTCTCCTTGTTCTCTTGTTACCAAGTAATCAGCACACAGCCAAGCAGCTGTAACTGGGAACTCTTGCCTTCTCCTCCCCACAGAACATGGACATTTACCTGACTTACCTGTATCAAGCTATATAGAAAAACAGGATTTCTATTTAAAGATACAAAGAAAAGATCACCTTATAATGCAAATAACTTATATTGTGTTTAATTCTATGTTAAATTTGCATTTTCCAGGTCACTACAATGCCCCTTTGAGTGTTTAAGGCTTATCTATAATTGAGAAAACATAAAAAAATCAAGTCACTGTAAATCTTCATAATCTCAGAATTAATATGGTGTATTTGCAAATGTTCATGTGAAGATGATTTTTTCTATCTGAAAAGAAAACCTGGGAGAAATGACAATGAAACAACGTGCCAATTTAGCTTTAAAATACTTACAAAGAGAGCACTGTATTTAATCACATATATCAAAATAAAAGAGATTGCCACGTTCTTAATCAGAGCAAATATATAACAAGCTTAAAGGAAATCTCTCTACATCAGACTCTATAAAAGGATATGTCAGCACAAATGTAAAGGACTTGGGGTTTTGAGATAAACCAGCCTTGAACAATAATCTTCTGATAAATCTCAAATTCCAGATGGTCTTTGTGGGTTTCAGACAGCAGCTGTATTCAGAGAGAATCGTGATGAGGTATCTGGCTTATTTTAAACAGTAAATGTAGCTGGTGGCACTGTTTTGATATTACTTAAAATAGTATCTAGCATATATATATATTTTTTGAGAGAACCACTTGATCTCCTGTGAGAACATATCACAATATCTTTACTTAGCTCTCAATTTCTGCATGTAGGTATTTGTTAAGCAAGGCAATATTTTAAAAGAGATTTTGGAATTTATCTAGCCTTCTACAAATGTACAAAATACAATCTGGCACTTTACTACCTTTGCGATAATGTTATGGCTAAAAAGTGCTTTTAATCCAAATGCAAATCTCCAAATGTTCTTACATTAAAACTGTTCTCAATTTTTTTTACACGAATTCTTAATTAATTTGGCTTCTTGATATTATAAGCTATAGAAGATCAACTACATAAAAATGGGATTTCAAATCTCTCCCATACATCAGGCATAATGCTATTTTCAGTATATCTTTACAAGACATCAGATATGTTAATATTTATGGAGTATACACCAAGGAATACTGTTAGAATTAATAAATAACAAAGCTAATATTTTTTTCAAAAATATCATCAGCTATCTCATTATAAACTGGACGTCTTCAGTTGTAGATAATTTAGTACAGTAATAAATAACAGGAGAGCACAGTGCTGATGGAATTATATTTCATTATTTAAAATATCTTGCTACTCATATAAGAATGTGTTGCGTTCAAACTCATGTAAATAGAACTGGTTTAAAATTGTGGGTACTTTCAAACAAATAAAAATTAGGTTGCCTCTAACATGCCAGGTAGACATTCCTGAGCAGATGTATATAACATGTATGATTTCTCAAAGGCACTTTGAAATCATCCTTGGACGTGTCTTTGGCAAGGTGTTGCTCAGGAAAGTTTAGCCCATTGTTCCTATTGTCTGACAATAATAGGATTCTTCCATCTTGAGCAACATATTATCTAACAGTTTTTAACCTTGCCACTTTTGACTCCTACCAGTAAAAGAATCAATGATAGGCAAAGGTCTGGGTGGAGGAGGATTTTGTGCAACAATTAATTAGCAAATTATTGGGTAAGACTTTATAGAGGTCTTACATAAAATTTTGTGGCACCCAATGACTCAGCAGTAACCTCTAAGGATATGGTGCATGTTGATGCTGGCGTTCAGTATAGTTTGTAATTTTGTCTCCATTCTGTGTATCCAGTCTTACAGTTCAGTTTTGTAAAATCAATTGGATTTCAACTCAGGCAGTCTACATGGCATACTCAGTATTCTGAGAAGTGCTGGAGGAGTGGCTCCTTCTCTCTAGAGCTGGGATTTTCAAAGCGTGCTACAGAGAGCAGGTGGAGTTCTCAGTGAAAGTCAGAGGGAACTGATGCTGAACTCCATTAGACCCCTTCATTTGTAAAATCACAGCCTATTGTCCTTGACCTGGGACATCTATTCATTCTCTTGCTAATCGACGCCTGGTGTGCATTGTACAAGTGTTAATTAACCGATAGTAACATAATTAAGAAAATGTTGCTATGGATCATTGTAATTCAGTTTCAGACACTGACAATGAAATATAAATATAATGTTAAAAGAACAACTTGCTGCCAAGCATAATGGAAATAGGAATATCAATATGAGTTAATGATTAAGACTCCAGAACCTTCAAAAGTAACTCACAGCTCTATTGCTTTATTTTCTAACAGTTCTCTTTCTGTAGAGTTCCTAATCCATACACAGTATATGACTATGAGATTTACATACGATTTTAGTAAATCACTAAGCCCATTCTGCTATTGAATTTCTCAGAATGTGACTTAGTGAACCGGTTTTATGTCAAAAGCACATTAAAAAAAGATAAGCCCAGACAGCATTTTCAGCCTGCAACAGATAAGTTAACACTGTATTGTTTAGTTTTCTGTGTCTACACCTAAGTGACAAGGTGATGATTTGTTTAAACATTAAGAGTTTATATATGTACAGATCAAATATTATCTAAGAAAAGCTTAAAGTGAAGTGGCATAGAAATTGATGTTTAATTGATTAATTTACCCTATAAGTCAGGGACTTATGATACTAGAAACTAAGATGAAGTGGAAATCATAAGCTGAATTATCCATCAGGTAGATTCCATTAGGTTTCTACGTATGCAAATTTAAAATCCTGGTAATAAAACCAATAATGTTACAGACAGCAAACAAGC
Organism: Acrocephalus scirpaceus scirpaceus; assembly: GCA_910950805.1. Lineage (NCBI taxonomy): Eukaryota > Metazoa > Chordata > Aves > Passeriformes > Sylviidae > Acrocephalus > Acrocephalus scirpaceus. The sequence goes on along the minus strand of OU383783.1, from coordinate 11,358,446 downwards.
ACCTAGCCAGTAGGAAAGTAATAGAATGTTAATTACTTCAGTTGCCATTGGTTTCTATAGTGCCATGATGACTTACCCAGTAAGGTTGTGGTTCTCTGAAATCTACAAAATAACTCCCTTTACTTTTCATCACCATCTACTAGGTTAAGATTTGGCCTTTTTAGATTATTGTAATAACACTACTGAAATGAAAAAAAATCATATTTATTCTGAATTTTAATGATATTATTATACAGATGAGCTGAACTTCTACATCCAAGAAAAGAAATTCTAAGCCAATTTTACATTTACAGTAAAGGAACAAAACCTGATAGATTTTTATTTCCAAGTTCCTAGAGGTGCCCAATAACCTATTACTGTTCTACACAGTCTTCTTCTCAATAAGTCTCCCAGTGCAGCAGCCCTCTGGTCAGTGGGATGAAAAAGACAGTGAGAACATTGGGGAAGTAGAAGAGAAATGAACAGAGTAATAACAGAAGTAAGCATTTTCTATATTCTGCTGATGCTTTAAGCTGCAAACAATGCAATCACAGAGACTACCAGAAGTACTTTCAGAGCTCAATAAGGTAACAGAAGGGGTCCATAAACACAGCTCAGAGCTGCTTTCTATTTTCATCTTTCCTTTATTTGCCATTGGACTCAACCCAGCAGAGTGACGATGCAAAATATTGATTCCCACATTCAGAAGCTGAATCTGGCTTTTGGGATCTATAGTTTCTGTATCTTTCCACATTTGAGGCTCAGCGTTCTCTGCTGAAACAAAGTTCACAGGAGAAAACACAATTCCTTATTTTGAGGGATATCTGCCTGTCTTACAAGAGTCAAACAAAGCATTTGAACCCTATTCTGCAAACACCTAGATGTACCTATGCACAGAAAGAGCCCTACTGAAACTAATAGGGCAGACAAAACACAAAATTACAGGAATGAATGTTGTGGGGTTAGGACTTAGAGTATTATACATCATTCCTCATTCCCAAAAGATAAGATGAAGTACATTATCTTTTCAACCTGCACATCGTGTGAAAATGGAGCTCAGAAGAGTCTGCATCCTAAAAAGACAATTGACAACACCAACAATATGCCCTTCCTAAGAAATATATTTTAAAGTGATTCAGAAGTTCCCCTATGACCTCATGGTTAACATCTACAGCTCACCAATACAGAATACAGAGAGAAACCGTACAAATAAAATTTGTTTTGTGTATACACAATGTTTACAGATATTACAGGAAAAAAAATTACAATCTTTTTTTGGTTTTTTTATCAGAAAGAGGTTATTTTGTGCATTTTAGGTTTGGACGCTTTTTATCTAAGAATTCTGTGTGTTTATCCAAGGTAAATATGCACACATTAATAACATAAGAACACGGACATTGTTTGGGATTAAACTAAAACCATTTGCCTTATGCATGCTCATTTCCTTTTTTACTGCTCAATTCCCCTATGATGCCATCTGATCACTTCTTGAATGTCCCCTGTGCTTTTGCCTTAACAATCTTGCCTGGTAGGCCATTCCACACGTTTGTGATTCTCGGCATGAAAAAAAATGCTTCCTGACATCTGTTCTGAATTTGTTTCTCTTTAATTTCCATTTATGCTTCCTTATCCTAACATCTGTGTCATTGTGAAAACGGTAATTCAGATTGACGTTATCTGTGCCATTTAAGATTTTACATTCCCCAGCTAAAAGCTACTCATAACCATGTAGTGGTTTTGTACTTCTTATTGATAGGTAGCTTAGCAACATTGCCTGGTTCTAACTCACGTTTTAGGTTATACTTCAGCTTTGCTGTAGTTTTTTATTTGGTTTTCATGCACATTTCTTCCAAGCTGAGGGTTAGCACTGTACTCAGTGGCCCATTTTCAGCCCATAGGTGTTTCCCACAGCTGTTGTATAAGAAAGGAAGTTGAATTTGGCCCAATAAGCTTAATGGGGGTATCAAGAGGACTGTACATGATGCTAATTTCAGCCACAGGCTATGAGTGTTCCTTGGGTGTCTCTACAAATCTGGGAGTTAGGAAACTTTTCAACTCTTTCTCTCAAAGACTTACGGGGGCTGGAACACCAAACTATGCCCAACAAATACTACATAAATAATTCCCCTCCTCTTTGTCCAGACAGATAGAGAGGTAAGGAGGATATTGAAACCACTCTTTATAGTTCTCACAAGTCAACAAAAGGGTCTGGGACCATTTTTTTCTACATCTTTAAATCCCTAAGACTGGGACTAAGTATGTCCTTTCACTTGTCCTTAAAGAACAGATTAATTCCAAGAAATGAACTGTCAGAGCTCAGACTCACAACAAGCACAGCAATTACCAGCATGTTTAACAGCAATTAGCAAAGAGCCCATTTTATATGGCTGGTGTCTATGACTGAGCTAAAACTGGACTATTTCTAATACTAGAAAATACGGAGAAGTAAAGTGATATAGCAGCTGATCATGGAGTGTGGAGTAAGGGCTCCTACTGGAGAACATAAAACAACTATTGATCCCTTTTTCATGGTAATAAAGAGGTACAATTCATACAGAGCTGTGTCTCAAGTCACAGCAAAGCTTTACTCTTTCGCTTCCAAAATACTGAAGTTATGTTATATTAAATTATTGAAGCATTAGAAATACTTCAGGTATTTATTCACCTTACTTATTCCTGACTGTTGACAACCCAACTCTGAAAGTGGTAAGGCCTAGAAAGGTTCAAACAATAATTCTTAGCACCTAATTGCTACCAAACTCCAACCAATGTATAACTTTTTAAAGGGAGAATTTCTGAAGAAATTGAAAAATTATTCTATTTAATTCCACCATGCAAACAGAGTGTTTTGGAAAATATACTCAGTTACCAAAAAGATCTGAACATGTATGTTTGAGATTTTCTACAGTTCTTTATTTTCTTTCCACATATAAGCAGATAATAGACTTAAAAGTATTATTCAATATATTTCCTATACAGTAAGAAAATAAGAACCATCTGTTTCACCATACCAGGAAAGAGTATGTGTTCTGCCTAACTAGGTTACCTAGGGGTTTTTAAATGAAAAACTGTGCCCATCATTCAAAAACTGTTTATTCTACAAGGTAAAAGAGAAGATGAAGGTGACATTAATCTTATTTTATAAAGGATTGCCTTGATCCATTCATCTGGATGAAGTAGTGGGCTTTGAAATACCCAAATATGATCCAGCTTATAGCTCTAGAATATGTCCAATGGGAGAAAAGAAAAGAGACCAAAATCACAAGATACTGTGCAAGTAAACACGGTGGAGGTGTACATGAATCCACGTAGGAGGGGAGACTGATTTTAAAAATGAGGTAGTCAAGAAGTAATGTGTCACCTAAAACATGTTTCATGTCAAAGTAAAAAACCTACCCTTTGTAGCCAGCAAGGAGCTGCATTTTGAGCACACTAACAGGGGAGGTAGAAAAGGAAGGAGCTGATACCAATATCTGTTTTAATTAAAGGTGGGGAGCAAAGAATTTTCACATATTATTTACAGGCAGTGCAGATTCTTTTCATCTTAACAGTGTTTGTCAACAGTAAACGTGGCATTCCAATAATGCATAATAAATTCTACAAATGCTGAAGAGTGTGAAGGTTTTTAACAATACTCACTCTTTTCTCAAGTAAAATGAGAAATATTTTGCATCATGTATTTTGGGTTGCTTATTTTAGGCAGGAAAAAAGGCACTTTTTTGAAAATGCTTGATATTCTGGAATGCAATAGCAATTCCTGTACTTCCAACTAATGCTTCCTGTCTTACAAAGCAGGCCTGGGTTACTGACCCTGCTCTAACTAAGCTTCTTCCCTGATTAAAAGGCAAGTTTCTTTCATGGTTATATCATTTCAAAACCTATTCAGATGTGATAACATTTTTGCTCCTGTATCTTGGCAACATGATTTATTCCGTTAACACTGAGTGTTACAGTCTGAAAAAGCAGTACCATCTGGGTGGAATTAATAGCCTACCCAGAAAAATAAATGAGAATGGTCTGCTATAATTAACATGTAGGTAAAGTATATTTAACAGATTATTATAATTAATATATCAGTTACCGATTTCATGCTAAACAGAATGGTGAACACAAGATATTAAGATTAGTTACCCTTTCTGGATGTGCCTACTAAAAATTCAATAGAATAATAGATCCAAAGAATCAATAAAATTGACCTTAACATTAGGAAATTTCAAGCAAAGAGAGACAATGTAGGGTACTATGAACTAAGAGTAGAAAATTACTCATTTCATGAATTCTGAATTAACACCTGTAAAACTCAAATATGACCTGAAACAAAACCAACCCCCACCCAAATGCTTGAGAAATTAATTTCAACACTGTTGAAAGCATCCATCTATGTAAATGCACAGGGCAGACCTGCTCCTTAAAGGTGTCTTTGAATTACATAAAATATAAAAGGAAGCAGAAAGTCAACAAAAAAAGATGTGGATTTGATCAAAATGTCATAAAGCATTATCATTCACAATGCGTTTTGTTGGTGAGCTTTTCCTAAGACACAAATGTTGGTTTGGTTTTCACAGGCTACCAAAGATCCAGGGGTTATTTAGCAACTTCCTCAACCTCTGTGTTCCAATGACAAAGTTCAACCTTTTTGTTACCCCACAAAAAGCATTTACTTTTATTCAAGGTCCTAGATTTCTTTTCAGATGAACTGATATGGCATCACTAAGAGATATCAGATAAACAATAGCACATTCACAATCCCTACGTCTTTCTTTCTTACTGTGTAGTAACAAATCCAGAAACTCACAAAGAATTGAAGATTGATACATGAAACTAATGCTTTGCACAGAAATTTAATAGGGTTTTTTTTAAAGAAAAGATTTCCAACTACCCACTCCTCAATTCTCCCCCAGCCCTTGTATAATTAGGGCTTTTGTGTCTCCAGATTATCTTTAAATTCATGTTATTGTAAATCTTGTTAATTGCTGAAAAGACTAAGGGTCATTTGACAGTGGTGTTGGGTACATTACAAATGAAGTACGTAGGTGAATTCGTTCCAAAGGCTTGCAATTTAAACGGAGAAGACAAAGAGAAGATAAAAGAGGGAAATTAAATTCAAATGCAGTTAGAGAGCCCGGGGAATTCCCTGCTTTTCTCCTGACTTTCACTTTATGGACAGATGCAAAAGTTAAATGCAATATAACAGTAATATTTTTAAACACATTTGGCATGACAAAATCAAGAAACACTTACAAACAAGGCTATAAATAACAACAGAAGCCTAAACTAGGTATCACTCTTCAGCACATGGGTCTTATTGAATAATTAGAAATAACATTGATGTTAATTAGGTTTGGTTTTTTTTTAAATTCAGATAATGTTGTCAGGGGAGAGGGAACCCAAAACATTAATTGGCATAACTTTCTACTAGTGGAATTCCAAAATTCTTACTGCACATCAATTGATTGTGGAAAATACTGAACACAAGACTGGCACATTGATCACAGGGAACATTTGGAACTTGTAGGATTCCACAGCTAAGTCATTGAAGTAGAATCCTATAGTATTCTACAGTAATTGTTACCATTTAAATAATTACTTTAGCTGATTAGTGTAGAATAGGAAGTAAAAATCAGCAAAAGAGCTAATTACAGGCATGGCAGAAAAAGTTTCAGAAGCTTCCATGTAGAAATTAAGATGAAGAGCAGCATTTTGCATTCCTTTCCTCATTCATGCAACTACAATGCTGCTGCTAACATTCTCCAAGATTTTAATTTCCAACTCCAAGATATATTCCAAAGTAATTATGTTCCCAGCTCAATCAAATTTGCATTCTAATGCAAAATGTTAGCAGTATTGTCACATGGTATTATATCAATAGATAATGAAATTTAAGTTCTGCAATTTTTGCCTTAACATTACTGAGGCAGCTATTAAGATTTTTGAGAACTCAAATATGGTTTAGGATTTATGTCTTACTCTGGAACATCTGGTATTAGTCTCTGACACAATTCTAAACTAGCTGGATCTCCATTCTGTTCCAAAGCCCTAAGTCCTAATTCTGTAACCCACCCAGACTCTTGTGAGTTAATAGATAATATACAGTCAGGCCTAAGTGAAAAGCAGCCTGGATCACTGGGAACTCTTCTTGTGCATTCTTGAAGCATATTAGTGCTGCTAACAACTAGCACTGGATTTCTCACTTTATCTATGGGAGAAAAATGTATAGAAAGATCTTTAAAAATTAGAATACTTTTATTCTTTAGAATGCTTTTATTTGTGTAAGTTTTTGCAAAATCATTTTTGCTAATTGGAGCATAAAAGCTGGCATAAATTACATAAATTATTATTTTTAGTTGTCTTGTGTATAAAAGCTATCAGAAAGATTTTATAGGAATACCACTTTGACACTGATTTGGACTTGACCATGCTGGGACTGCTGTAGCACAGAGTCACCATCATATGTCTCTTAATATACACAGAATGGAAGAGAAGGGAAGAAAGGTCACCTCTGACAGGAGAAAGATTCGAGGGTTTGGGTGAACAGTTGTTATCAAAAAAACAGGCAAGATGTGACTAACACAAAAATCCTCAGTAAGAAAGTGAAAATAAGTGGAAACAGAAGCACAGGCTTTTTTTTTTTCTTTTTTTTTTTTACAGAATCTAAATATCTTCCTTGGGATAATGCATATGGAAAATAGTTTAAAAGGAAAGAACAGCTACACAACCATTCCCTGTGGTAAAGAAATGTAAAGAAAGTTCATAATATTCCACAATATCATTACAGGTACCTGGGTATTCTCTTCTGGAAGTCAAATAATTTACCTGCAGGGAAGATATGTGTATCTGCTGGTATGAAATGACTTTCAGCAGCCCTGCATAGTGTCTTTCTCACTTTATCATAAATTAGATATGGGCACTTAACTTGTCTTTATGAAACTAAAAAGTATCACAACATTGTTGCTACACAGGCAATGATCCACAAGTGAAAAAAGTTGTATTTTGTCATTATATGAATTTCCATTGTAAATAATTGATTTCTACAATTAAAGTCTTTCCAGAAATTTTAAGGCTTGTTTTTCTACCAGGTCTTATTCTCCTTTTGTAAGAAAGGGAATAGATAGGTAGTATTTCTAGCAGTTATTTTCTTCTAGGAAAAAAAAACCCACTGAGAGGTATATTCCTGGTCTTAAAGAAATCCATAGCCAAAACACAGCTGTCGTAACCTGACAATTTTATATAGGTCAGCTGTATTTGTCCATCATCAACGTCAGTTGAAGAAGCATTATTCTAATTCAAGAACAGAAATGCTGATGTTACAATATGATCCATAAAACACACTAAAACAAGGTATGATATAACTCTGGCATTTACATTACAGGAGTCACAATAGTCCCCACGCTGGAATTGAAGTCCTGCTGGAGCAAGGGCAATGCACATGTAATGAAAATAACTTTCATTCTTGAAAAGACATCAATCTAAGTGAAAGATGAGAACAGCAGATGAACACAATAAGGAAGTAAAGGATAACTATGAAAGATAAGAGAAGCAGCATGATAAACTTAGGTCACAGCACACAGCCTGCTGAAGTACCAGGAGCTCATCAAGGGCTTAGGCAGGCTTTGGTTAAGGACCACCAAGTTTTATGGCATTATTCTAACCACTGGAGGGCTCTTGTATTTTTTTCCACAAATACCTTGGTAAAGAATCAACATGGTAAATGTTCTTGTTAATAGGGAGTCCTACATAACCAGCACGCCTGTGCAATTTCATGCAAATCAAATTCAATTTACAGTGCTTTTCCTTCATCTGCAATTAAAAGTTGAGAAAAAAAAGAAGGGAAAAAAATCCTCTCAAGTAAAGGCTATCTATTTCTTCATAAATAGGACACCTTTTCAGAGACTCTCTTTTGTATGCAGTGGTAGAGATGAGATCTGTACAAAACACAAAAGGAATAAAGTATCAGTGTTCAGTATTGTGAGGGCATTGCCCAGATTCCCTGTCAAGCCTCAGTTCTGTACAGGCAATAATAACCATTACTGGGCTTTTTGGGTTTCAGTCACTGCTGTGACTCTCAATACAATGAATACAACACAAAAAAAAAACATTTTAAAACTGCTGATAAAACCCCTTTCTTTTTCCACCTTTGAAAAAGTGTTGGGAGAGTTTCTGACAAAAGAAGGAAGTAATTTCAATGAAAGGGATAATGGGAAGTATATTGAATGAGAAAGAGGATGGAGGGCAGGAAATGCAACAATAAAGTTTAATTAAATTAAAGAACAAGCTACAACAGTGAAGTATATGCTGGAATTTTTTTTTTGTCTAAGAACTGACAGAAAAAGTTTAACATAGGTTATTGAAGATAAAAAATATAACTATTGGATATAATATAGAATATACTGATCTTTGATTCAAAAGATAATGTTCCACTGAATATCTCCTCTTTTTTTTAACAATTTATTTCTGTAACATAGTTGAGGAAACCAAAAGGAGTGTGATACATGGAGGATCTAAACCAGCATCCTTGTAGAGATACTTATTTCAGGCCATGGACGCCAATCAGTGTCAGAAAGAATAAGGAGGTACCATTATGAGTACCATAACTTAAAACAGGTGTTTGAAATGATAGCTCCTGCTGAAATCAAAAGCCACTTCAAACCATATCTTGCTTTTTCAGCCAGAGACCTTATTAATCTGATAACATTTCGGTTCCTCCAGATGTATGGGCATGTGGAGAGGAACGAGTTAAACACTCAGCATAACTGAATGAAATCACTAGTCACCTAACATATTAGAAATTCAAGGATATTAAAAAAATGATCACAAAGTTTAGGATCAAGGCCTCTAAAGCTTCCACCCAAAACGTTCCTTTGCAAGCCTACTTCTTAAACTTGAAGACCAATACTCACATTGCTGTAATAGTGGCACAACAGGAGTCTGTCCTTAAATTCCACTATCATGCACTGCTTTAGAGGGAAGCTAGAGCTACAGATCCCTATGAAACTCATCAAGTTTCATACACTTTCTCCTTTTCAGTTGTGTGATTTTCCCCACATGGTGTGAAAGAAAAGTTCTTAAACTACTTGTGATTTCGCGATGACAGCATGACTTGCATTAGCCATGATAAAACCAAGACATAAAGCAAGAGAGCAGAATCACACAGAAGTGATAGAATAGGAGCTGGTAGATGTTCTCTGTGCTATGGACTTGCCACCACAAAATGGAAAAACCCAGAGTAAAACACTCATGGGTTCTCAGACCCCAGACTCCTGGGACCAAGCCCCCCACCTAACACTGCCTAGCAGAGGAATAGCTGCAAGTCAGACTTGGTACCCAGCATAAGGGGCACAGAAGCGCACAGTAACCTCTAGCAGCCTTGCCTGTCTCCCCCATGGGATTTACAGCAGGAGAGCTGCACTGCCAGTTGCCTGGCAATAGCTAAAAGCTCACAAAGAACCTGAGCTGCAATTGGATTTTGAAACTGACTGAAGAAAATATTTTTCCTCATATATTTTAACTCTCACATGTAAATCAATTGACACACCAAGACTATCAGTTATAAAAGGGGATGGTTTTAAGATTTGAGCATGGTTCTGGCTTCCTTTTCTTGACATTGCCCAAATTTGATTACCTTCTTTTCAGCAGCAGTTAACAATACAGTATTTTAGCCAGCATTCTGGGAGCACTTAAGGTACTGAACTGCTGGTCAAAAAAAGAAAAGTAACATTATAATTGAGCTCCTCTCAACAGAGAGTATCACAGACTATATTTACAATGCACCTGACAGAGAAAATTAGTATTTTGCAGGAATAATGATTAATTCATAGACATATATGTGATATACTGTCACTGTTTCCAGTACAACCAAAGCAGCACTACTGACAGGAAGATTCCCATACTCCAGTTAAAAAAGGTAAAAAAAAACCCCAAAACAGCTGTTAAGAGATTATTCCATATAGTAGATCAATCCTTTTTCATACATGATTTTTTACAACTTCTTCATTACTTTTTTTTCATAGCAGAAGTATAACATTAACAAAACCCTATAGAGCTATAGACTCCCTTTAGGAGCATATTGCCTGCACTTACTGTTTACAAATAGTAAAAATGTTGGAGGTATTTTCCATTGTAGTTTACTTTTGGGATAATATTTTATATATATACAAACATATTTCTAAGTGAGAGTTATATATATACATATAATTTCAAGAATACATTGGCAGACAATTTCATAACAATGGTAAACGGCACTTAAACTGAAAATAGCTTTTATCTTTAATTGTCAGCCTATGAAGTTGTCTTACACTAAGTATTTTTCCTTGAAAGGAATAATGTAAAGTGACAGAATAATAGAAGCCTAACATGTTGCAAAGAACATAAAAATTATCCTATGGAATTTAAAGCATCTTGAACTCTATAGAACCTAGGAGCCATAAAGGAGTATGGGGACAACACTGTACAAGAAGTTTTACAAAACATCCTGTCACCAACCAGATGTCACTGTTGAATTAAAAAAAAAAAAAATCCTTTCTGTGCCTCATCATCAGGTTTGTTAAAAAGTATTTTTAGTCACATTTGTAACTCTTCAAGAACATATGGATTTTTAAGCTTATGGTACCAAGTTTTAATCGTTGATCATGCTGGCTTTTCTCTGGCCTCCCACACAACTTGAGAGCAATGGCTGGTAGCTACTGGTAGTCAGAGCCTTCAGCTGTGTTTTGGGTTAAGCACCATCCCTTTCTCCTTTTTTTGCTAGTTTTGGCTAAGGTGGAGATAATGTTCTTCCCTGTGGCTGGTATAGGTCTGTGCTCTGGATGTGTGCTGAACACAGGGTTGATAATACAGAGATGTTTTTGTTATTGCTGAGCAGGGCTCACAAGGAGCCAAGGCCTTTGCTGCTCCTTGTACAGCCAGGACAGGCGATCCCAGCTGACCAAAGGGATATTCCAGACCACGTGAAATCATGCTCAGTAAACAAAGTAGGAGGAAGAAGGAGAAGGAGGATAATATTTGGAGTGATGGTGCTTGTCTTCCCAAGCCACCATTCCCCAGGATGGAGCCCTGCTCTCCTGGAGATGGCTGAACACCTGCCCGCCCATGGGAAGGGATGATTCAATTCCTTGTCTCATTTTGCTTTTCTTGTGTAGATGGCTTTTCCTTTACCTATTAAACTGTCCTTATCTCAACCCATGAGTTTTCCAGCTTTTACCTTTCAAATTCTCTTCCCGATCCCACAGGTGGGGAGGCTGCCTGGGGTTAGACCACAATGCATCTCCACTTGAAGAAATTAACTCAATTTCTGAAAAGAAGCTGTTCCACTAAGGTGTAGAAGTTGACTATTCTGTGTTGTATAAAAGCCTCTGAAATCAGAAGGCTTATCTACCTGTGTCCCATTGGACACCCTCTGGCAAATCCATGGGTGTACACAGAGCACCAGCACAATCATCCTGTGACCCAAGAGGGAATAGCTGCCTCAGTGGGCACTGCAACTTCCAGCTTAGCTCAAGCACTCCCAGAGCATTTCTCCTTCCCAGCTTGTTAGTTCTGTCTACTCTGCTGTGTGGTATTTATTTATTTTAAACCTTACGTGATTTGTTATCTTTTCTACAAAAGGGTTGATCAACATTCCCCACTACTAACTCTAAGCTATTAGACCCAAAAAATTCAGCTTTCATTGACAGCTTAAATTCATGTGATCATAGCAGCAGTGCTAACCACTAAAAAATAACGGGAGCACTTCACCAAAGCCCTAAACACTGTTTGACATAAGAATTGAGATATATCAAAGCTACTCTCAAAAGTCTTGGTATTACTTTCAAGAGTAGATGTCTTCTGCTGCCTCTCCTCAAGACTCAGGGAGCTAAATGCAGTCCTTCAAGTGAAGTCTTTTATGACAGGGATTAGTATTTCGATCAGGATTCTAAGATTTAATATTTTTTCCTGAAATAGAATGCATGTACTGCATTTCACAAGAAATTAAGGGTTACAAGGTAGAAAAAAAAAAAATCTATAACCTTCATTCAGTTCACTTAGACCATTTGTATTTAACAGGACCAGTGCCATCTTGTAGAATAAAAACATAGTGCTGAAGCATCGCTCTGTGCAAATGCAGCATTTAAAAAATATTTGACATTTTTGAAGGTTTCTAACAGGTACACCCAAGAATGTTCCAGAAGTGTTGGAGGCTATGAGAAACTGACTTATTCAAAACACAACATGCCAAAATTTTTAGCTTATGATTAAATTGTAACACCTCTCCTTTTTCCTGTATTACCATGAGACCTTTCTAATCAGGATCCCTGGCTTTTTAGAGTAGATTAAGTAATCTATTGTGTGCTCTAGAAAAGCCTTTTTTACAGACATGCTAAATTAGATCAAACAGAGCACCTTCTGACTGTCAGGAGAAACAAATATAAACAAAGGTCACAAAAATAACTATTATCTTGATACCTGTTAAACTTGAATAGTGTTCAAGTACAAAAGGGTTATGATAAAATAAATTAAGTGTTTTAATGTGTATGAATATGTAATATTTATATTTAATAGCCTATTGTTATAAATTATAAATGTACTTTAAACATGCATATCATGATAGCCCATTATTAACTATAACTATTTTGTCAGGCAGTAATTTGCATTTAATAATTTCAGTCTTTTTGTTATTCAGAATTTGTATTTTCCCTTTTGAGTTCTTTTACTCTGTTCCTCTGAGCTTAGGTTACTTTTTCAATGCAGCAAACTGTTGGGATATAATGGTTAAATAATGTGAAATTGCACTGATGCCAGTGAAATAAAAGCGAGTTTTACAAAACCAAGTTCCTTCCCTGAACATAATAACAGTAAATTTCTAGTGTCCTGTAGTGCAATATCCATTAGATTTATTATGTTGCAATTCCCAATCCCACTAGTTCTGCCTGAGGGTGAGTATATTACATTTCATCACAGTTTCATTTTCTCCTACAGATGAGAAATGGGAATGCTATTGCAGTTATGTAGAATGCATGTGTTAAATCTGATCTCTAATAAAATCAAACACATCACAACTCACAGCACTTTAGCACAGTGTCGGCAAAATGAAACACCATCTGTCATCATGTAGAGACTGCCTTATTGTAACACAAAATCAAACTGCTCAGTGTGAACATTGTTATTTAATAAATGGGTAAATGGAAACTGATCATTATGATCTTATTTATTTTAAATGACTGGTTAAAGCTACAAAAAAATGCATTATAACTTATCAATTAGATGTATGGACGTTACACTAACACCAAGAGCACACATCCATAAGCCAAGCCAAAATTTTAAATGCCTTCAGTGAAAGAGTGAGATAAATATGCGAGACACACACTTACAACAAAGACCTGCCAAAATGTAGGCTAAGGATAGAAACTGATGGAACAAAAATTCACTGTCTGTACTCATGAGACAAAACCAGCTGAAAGCTATGTTGTTAAAGAATAGCTACTTGTAGCAAGCAGGTTTAAAAAAAAGCAAACATCATGCTCTGGTCTGAATGAATTAAAATGATAAAGGTTAGTCATCACCCCAACAAAAGATGCATTCCTAAGAGCTTCTACTTTAGCCATTTTAACACATAGCAAAGTGAAGAATGATGCAACATATTTGCTGTTAGTATAAATTAATTGCCTTAAAGAAAAAAAGCAATCATCAACTAAACTGTTCCTTTCTATTGACAACAGATAAAACAAGATTTCAGGTTTATAATTACAAGAACCTAGATTTGACAATTTAAATGCCAGCTTCTAGTTATATAGGTTACTTTTGCTATTATAACAAAAACCTAAGTCATTTATCTTCAGAAAGGATCTTCACACACCAAACATGTAGTTTTCAAAGAGCTATTACTGTATCTGCAGAGACAATAACATGTGCTGACAAAATCTTAATAGTCCCATTGCCCTCATATCATATTTAAAGGACCCATGAGCCTGGTAAGATGTCAACAGAAGTATCCAATGCAGCAGCACTGACACTCTATGATGTCTAAGGGAGCAAACAGAATGCCAGTAAAATCTCACATGTTTATGAATGTGAGAATTTTCTCCATTCCACCAATATTGTATCATGACTTGAACAGCCATTAGCATTTCAGCAGAAATGCCCCATGCTATGAATGCATTTATGATTATTTTGCTCATTGTATTGGCCTCAGAGGCTATTACACGTAACTTGAATATATCATCGAAGCTATCCGTTCAATTTCAGTTTTCTTCAAGGCTTTTCTTTAAACATTTAAAAGAAATGTTTGCCTTAAAAAAAAATAAATCACTATCCCTTCCTTGTTCCAAACATGCAGTGGTTTTTTTCATATCAGTAATTTACAAACCTAGTTGGTAAAATGTGTGCAGACAATGAATGAAACCTCATTATTTTCACAGTAATAATTGGTCTATATGCAGAGTTATATTTTATGTTCCACTGATTTGGATGGCACATACAATTACTTTTAAAATGGCAGACCAATATATATAGCCTTAAATAAAATTCTCAACATTTGGGACATTAAACACCAGGACACTTATTTCTTCTTTGATTTGCCTTGTTCTTCTTGGGCCTTGAAACACCGATGTTTGTCACAGAGAAATACCTACCAGACAAGACCCCAATAAAACATAGGCACCGAGTGATAAAATAAAAACAGTAAGTGTCCTTTATCCTGCTAATTCTCAAGGCACTGTGTGTGAGAGTCATTTACCTACCACCGAAATGCAGGCACTTGCAGTGAGAAGCACAGCAGCTGTTTAAGAGCCGCATTAACGCCGCTCAGCAGCGCGGGACAGGCGGCCAGGAGAACACCCTATTGAGATGAAAGTGGAAAGAGAAATTACAAAATCTAACCATAATTACCAGGGCTGGATTAGGGCCAGAAAACAGTCACTACAGCATCTTGAATAACCACAATAATTCTGCAACTTGGTTTTATAGCTCAGCCAGGAGATGGCATCTCAATCAGCGCTGAGCTCTCTAAGGCCGTATTGGGACGCTGCTTTTAGTGCAGAGCAAAAGGGAAATTAAGGATGGAGTACCAGCTTTATGTGTAGTTGTCGTGGCTCTTGTTGCCTGAAATTAGATCTTGAACATTAATTTAACATAGAGTTTTTGTGTTGATTATATCAGATTAGGAAGTTATACAATCGTATATGAGGCTTTTGAGAACACTGAAATATTCTGCACACAGGGAACACTGATATACTTTCCGTATGTGCTTCATTTATTAAAGCACTTATACAAGGGAGCCCTTAGAGAAGGAACATCTTTCCAGAGAGGCTCTGGAGGTTTGGTTGCTAGGAAGTTACATATGCTTCTCTTTTTAATGAGATTTAAAGTATCATGCATTATATATTATTTTCTACATTTAGAATATTCACCATTATTTGCCTTATTTTGTACTTCATTTTGCATTTCTGGCATGTAATCTCTCTGCGTACAAAACAGCTTTCGTAAAGAATTTCCTGAGAAATTCCAGAGAGGGTACCTTACATATTTTTTCTCAAACAAAAAAAAAAAGAAACCCAGCTCATACAGCTTTTTCCTTTATTGACATGTCTGCTGCAAGAATTCATTCATCAAAAATTTGTTTCCACCAACTGAAAAAAAAATTAATCTTGGCCTGTACTCAGTAACTATCAATATGCCTTCTATCTATTCTCTTCTGGTTTTTTACAATGAGAATCCTGCTAGCTTTATTTTCAGAAGAAATGTTTAAAAGTCTGCCTCTTCTATTTTCCTGAAAATTACAGAGGTAGCATTTAAAGAGAAATTTTGTAAGAACAAATCACTCAACTTTTCTTACCTTTAAACTTTAAATAAAGGCACAACCATTAGAAAAAAGAAATTCTAAACTGATGTAGTTTTAACTGCCCATCTTTCAAAAGCAAATCATTATGTAAATGCACAGCAGAGCCAACATTTTACATGGCCTTTCTTCATTTACATAATAAGAGATGCTAATCAAAGGTTAAAAAAGGGTAGCAAACATTTCTGCTGAAATTAGAGACTGATAAGGCAAATTATGACATTAGTTTTTGTTTAAGGAACTGTTTTGAACTGTAAATAGTTTTCAGAACTGTCTATTTAATATGCATTAAAAATTATGGGATGTGCTTTTCACCAACTCCTTGTACCAGTATTTAATTGTGCTTGCATTGCAAATAGAAACAAATACAGCTATTTCAGTATAATAACTAAAAACAACTTGAGATGTATGAAAATGGTAGTTGATGAGTTGTAGTACAAGTTGTGCAAATATCCAAAAGGCAATAGTAGATCTCAAAATCCCTTTAGTATAGCTGTAACTATCACTCATCTCTTCCATGCAGTGGTTCCTATCCTTCTCCACACCTGCCAAAGAAATTGCAATTTCTCCTTTCTCTCTATTTCCTACTGAGACTACAAAGTATGTATCTATGTTAAACTGTGATTCATGTCTAGTTACAAAAACCTAAAAGCCAAGTGAAATTTCTGCAACAGGGGCAGAAAGAACTCTTCTGAGTTTTGGGATGTTAGTCTTAGGGAGGTGGGTTTTTTCCCCCCTACAAAAGCCCTCAACTTTCCTTTCAATTTGAGCACACTGCTATGTGCTTGGACCCAGCTGCTGTCTAAAGCACATCATCTTCCAATACCAAGCCAAGGTATGAAATATGATACAATCAGAAAAGTACAAACTAAATATATCTCATGGTATTAGAACTTTTGAAGTTTAAAGAAAATTTTGCCTCTCCAGTATTCAGCCTTGGCATTTTAGTATGTTGCTATTTTCTGGTTACATTAAAAACACAAGGAAAACTTATTTATGGCTCCTTCCATCACAAACAGTTTCCAATTTAGAACTTCCCAGTGGCAGCAGGAGACAATTCAAATTCTATAAGCCTTCACAGAAACATCAACCAACCACCATATGATGTTATTTCTTTGTGCAATCCAGGTTTTTTTTAATTTTAAACCGTATTGTTAGAATAAAATTTAAATGACAATAGCAACTGCTGTCATTGCTTTTTATCCTGTTAGTTTTTATCCTTTTTATCCTGTTAATTATTTGTTAGTTCCAAAGCTCACTCAGTAATTTTGGTATTTGCTCTGTTACATATTGCTCCTGTAACACTGATGGGTAGAAACTTGTCAGTCCTGATACCCTGCAACATAGGGAACGTCTCCAGACTTTAAAACTGGGATACTGAAGCTGAAAGAGATTTTTAACTCAAGCCACCCTGAAAATCTACATTAATATCAGAAATTAAACCCCAAGCTCAGAAAACATAATATCAAGATCATATCAAACAGATAAATAAAAAGATAACTCCATAAACACAATACCATCCTAGCTGCAGGTAGAATATTTACTGTTTGACCTGCAACTCTCACACTCCACTGTCACACATAAATCAGATTTTTGCAATACAGGGATATTTCTCTTGCAATTGCAGCAAAATCTCATTAAAATGAACTGGCAGACAGAATATTTCTATCTTACAGAAAACTGGTGAAAAGCCAATAAAAAATTCCTTGCCTACACTTTATATTCAAAAAATTTTAGCCACTCTAGCTGTAATATTTATGCTGTCCATGTGGATAGATATATTCAAGCTGTAGAACACAGTCAATATCTTTCCCACATACAACAAAATAAGCCGTGTCTTCAGATGCCTCCATGCACTTTTGCCCACTGATTTACCATTAAACTGCCACCACGGAACACTGAAATAATAACTCCTGAAGCACAGCTTACATTTTTTCAAGCAGTTTCTTGAAGGCTGGCTTTTAATTCCCCTCAGAATATATTTGATGGAAAGCACACTGGTTATTTTTATAAGCTGGCAGACTCACAATATAAACTATCTTCTCTCAATTACGAGTAAAACACACTGTACATTCAACTTAGATTTTTGTTTGGACGAGAGTTAAAGACACCAACCACAGCCTTCTCACATAAGTTCATTACTCAAAAAAGCAAAATTATTCACTTTCCTCTGGTACCATAATCCCAGCAAATTTCACAAGCATTGAGCAAGTTTTAATTAAAACAAACAAAAGGAATGCCTTTTTAGCTGGAGTGCTCAGCTTCAGTTTGTCCCTGCAAAAAAAGGCTCTGAAAAGGAGTGTGTGAAAGGGAGAGAATAAGAATATTTTGGAATAGGTATAAGAAACATGGAAATATTCTGTCAAGGAAAGAAGCTTTTTCTCTCCCCAAGTGTTAAGCTGTGCTATACAATCTAGAAAAGGGAGGGGGTTGTCTTTCAAAGAGGATTTTAAACATACTGTGGTGATACCACTTTTCTCATACAATTTGAGGGTGGCTTCTAAAGGGACAAATTATTTAAAGTTACAATTTTTTTAGATTCTCAAAGTGCAAGATAACTGCCCCAGAAAGAAAATGAACCAATGACAGAAGCAAAATAGAAGAGGATTTTTTCCTTCTGGAAATTCAGGTCTATTAGGAATCTTTTCCGGACTTTTGTTAAAAATAAACCAAAGTAGAATATCATACACTCAGGACAGACATACAAGTGGGTGGATAATTTGCCTGTAGCCTGCATGAGGAAGGCTGTACAGCGATCAGAAGAAACAGTTTGGTCAGAAGCTTGGCAATGAACCAGGAAGCTCAAAGTATAAGAATTTCACAAACCCTGGGTATTCACACAGCCTCTTCCTGTTCATATTCCTGCTGCTTGTTTTTGAAGCAGCACAGAGGGGGAAAGTGGTTTGATCCCTGTTCTATGCTCCAAGGCTGGGTGTCACCCAAGCTCATTGGTGACAGGGACAGCCTTACACGTCACCATACCCAGATCACCCATCCACCTTAACACCAAACTTGTCTCAGAGATGTTAGAATGGGCAGTCCTGCCTTGGGATCATTAGCTCCTTTCCCAATCCCTTTGTCAGCTTTGGCACTGGCACAGAACTGAATGACCCTCAGCAAAATTCAGTTTCCCTTAAACTGCTCATTGTAATTCTTCAACACCCAAGAACAACGAACCTAATTACATACTAATTAATTCATTCTAATCCTGCAGTTAAGCAATGAAGAGATGTTGTTACTTACTAGACATGTGAAAAACGCCCACAGTGACAACTCAAAATATGCAGAACTCATCTGCTCAGTTCCAACTTCACACTCTGACCAGTTTCATCCCAAGTTCCTCTAAGGACCTCACCATGCTTAAGAGAACTACAGGACATGTACACTAACCCATGGCTTGAGAAGACATTAGGCAAAACTAAAACTGTTTCCACCAAATTCTTTTATTCCTACAGGATCTCAATGACCCATTTAATGCATAGTGTGTTCAGCAATCAGAAAAAAGAGAAACCTGTTTCAATATTTTCTTCTCATTCTCTTGGGAATATTTGGATTCTGTTGAAGGGCATAAGAGCAAATGTGATCAGATTTTGACCATGAACTATTTGAATTGACTGCATTTAATAAGCAGATCTTGGAAATAAGCTGTATATAGCAAGGACCTAACAGTATGAATTCAACCATGTTTCAGTGAGATAAAATCTAATTAAGTTTCAGGAGAACAAAGTGTGAAAGAACACAAACAGGAGTGGGTAAACTATACTCAAATATAGTACTGAACAAAGGGCACAATATGGAGAAAAAGGTTTTCCAAGAAGAACACACATTCCCTAGTAAAAAAATGTGCTAGTGATCAAAATATCCAGAGTAAACAACAAAACAAACTATAACAGGAAAAGGCAGCACTTATGAGATATAAAGCACGAATCCTAAGGAAAAAAAAAAGAGGCTGCACAGACTAAGCTGAAAGATAACTATAGATAAGAAAACAGAGTTCAGGAATGAAGAAGCCAACAGTAGAACTAGTTAAGACTAAGAACAAAGTACCACCCAAGTTACTGCACATGAAAATCAAGACATCAGCTTAGGAGATGGAACTACCACAGATCCATCATAGGAAAGAAAAGAGCAATTTTTTATTATAGTAATCATACAGTACTAAAAACCTCAGGTTAATTCTTTAATCTTTGTCTAAAAAGGAGCTTCACAAAGGAACTGTCAGACTTACAGAAAGCAAGAAGGTAGTCCAGAGGTCTTAAGACAACCAGATGAAAAATGGAAGCATTTTGAAAAAAGAAAAGTCACCTCAAATATACCCAACAAATTAAGCTACAAGGATAGAAAAAAAACTTTTATAAGTATCTGGTATAAACATTTTCTTTGATTAGACTGTAGATGGTTGTAACACGAGAAATATTTTTATTGTATATTGTCACCTTTTCAACATAAATTCCAAGAAATCTGACAGATCTTTTCTTGACTTACTAATGAGGATTAACATGCTTTCAGGACAGATGGTTTAAAAAGTATAAGTGAAATTGTAATAAAAATCATAACACCAAAGTAGTATATCTAAACAGATAATTAAATTGTAATCTCAAGTCAACAAGCTGAAAGTTTACATTCAGGAGTGAAAACAAAAAGGAAGAACCACCTGAAAAAAACCCTCTATATTTTTATTGAGGAGATACAGTAGAAAGAATTGAAGTTGCATGGATTTTAGAAACATCACCAAGTCTCTGCTTCCACCTCCATTCCCATTCTGTCCTTCTTTCAGTCTTTTATTTCCCTCTGCACCACACAATTGAAAAGAGCATTTGGTCCTAAGTCATTAAGTAGGGTATTGGGGTGAGCCACATATGTGGATAGGGAACTGGCTTAAATGTCACAGACAGAAGCTGTTTATGAGACAGAGCAGTTTGGGAGAGAGGGATTAGTGGAATGCCACAAGAATCAGTATTATGCCCATTATTGTTCATTTTATATATCACTGACCTAGGAGATGAAATATGCATGAAGGTGAAGAAATTTGCTGATGAAACAAAACCAGGGAATAGAGCTTGTAAAGACAAAAGGGGAAAGGCAATAAAATTCTGAATGACAAATAGACCAGGATCACAGGCTGATACTGTTAGTGGTTTCACTGGCATCTGCAATTCATTGTAAAGAAAGGTAAGGTTATGAAATGGAAAAAAAAAAAAATAGTTGTCTCTCCATGGCCATATGCCACAAAACATTTAACAGGAGTTGGTCCTAGTTCTGGAAATAACTTTAAAACCATCAACACAAGGATTAACTGTATTTAAATTAATAAGATGAGAGATTCTAGGATAGATACAGAAAACAAGATTAAGACTTGGAATAAAGCATTCTAATACTACACAGGGGACTTGAAGCCACATTTGGAATGCAGCCATAGTTCTTGTCCCCTTAGCATAAAACGAATATTTGAAGAGTGAAGATAAAAGGAGGGCAATTACAGAAATTCTTGAAGTTTAGTTCACAAAAGAGTGAGCAGATAGTGTTCTTTGAAAAAGACCCTGGAGAATGAAAATCTTCTTGAAATATATAGAATATTGAGGAGAACATAAGCAAGGGAATACATCCTCTTAGAGTGAATGAAATACACCAAGTTGAAGATTATTTTAAAAATCTTTTCCTCAACTAATCTATTTCCTGATTACACAAAGTTCAGGGAGGAAAAGGACCACCAGCATTACCAGAATGGCTCTATCAAGTGACAGTCAGAAGTGCTGAGTGTCATGCAACTGTACTGCTGTAGCAAAAGCAATTTCACATCACGCTATATGAATGACTACCAGAGGTTGGTCAGCATTAGTTACCCAAAGAAAAAAAAAACTGAGATGTTATAATTATTAACATCAACTCCTACTGCATGCTCGCTCAAGCCCTTATTAATAGCACATTTGTTCCATGAACAAGGACTTACAAATGAGTTTTTGAAATCTCAAGGAATTGCTTATAACATGGAGAGCATACCTTGCCACAGCACACCCTTTGAAATCATACATTATTTCACAAGGGTTGCACTATGTGCCAGCCTAAGACTCATTCCCTCATCTTACACTGCCTTCTTTCCAAAATAGTCTTGGTTGTTTTCTCCAGGTCTGATCAAAATCTTCTTGGAAATTCAGATTCTTACAAGCTGCAGAGAAAAATAGATCTACCCTCAGTCATTCAAGCATATTCTCAACATATGCAATATCTTCAGAATTATTTCATGGCACAACTGCTTAGTGACCAGCTCTATCAGACATGATATCTTTTTCTTATAATGCTGTTGAATTGTGGGTTTTCTTAATATGCACTATTTTCCTAGCCTGAATAATCTTTTCACACCAGCCTTAGTAACTACCAAAACCAACTTAATATTATTACAATATTATCAACTTTCATTATATTTAATTTGAGAATCTGACAAGAGACAATTTTAAATACATTTTCACTGAAATTAAAATCACAAATTGTAAAATTAATCCTAGAAGTGTCAGTTGTAATAAGTGTATCTTTATTAGCTGTTACAGATTGGAATCCCAACCAAAAAAAAAAAAAATAAGCCAGTGAAATAACTTAAATACCACAATACCACACTAGCTACCAGCAGCAAGATAAAGTGAATTGGCAGAGATGAGTTCACATGGTTTGATAACCATCTACAAATATACAAGTCACATTCCTGTCATCCACATTAATTACCCAAACACAACTGGCACTCACTAGCTCACATCCTCTGTAAAACATAGCAGCATTAGGTTGAAGAGAGAGAGGGAAAGAAAAATAAAAGTGTTATTACTTTAATGTATTGTCAAATTTGATTTTGATACAAGGAGTGGTGTTAGGAGTTCAGAGGGTTCCCCTCTGCCCTTAAAGGCCTTCCCAGTCTTGTTAGCCAGCAGAATAATTGTAGGAAACATTTGCGGGGGGAGCCCTTTGTTAAGAAGGCTCCTCTGCACTTGAACTATCACCTCTGCCAGCAACAGATCGCTCAAAGTACCTGGAAACCAGGAGAGGCACCAGAGATCTTAATCAGAGCAGGCAGTGCTCCATTTTTATTGCCTAGCAAGTAAGGAAACTATTTAGACAATTTCTTTAAATTCTATCATTTGTTCTTCTGTCATTTCCTAGTTAGATCACAAGTAGCTTAGGATGTAATCCTGCATTTTACATACTTTGAAATCAAGTTCAAATTAAGCATATGCACTTGGATTTTGGGAGTGCAGGCACGTGATTATCAGTACGTCGGAGCAATGCAGAGGCTTTTTAAAACCCAAATCAATTGACCAATCATAGTTACTGGGGAAATACAAAGGTCTTCCAACTACTTATATACAAGACCTGCTTAGAGAGAACACATCTTACAGGAACAGGATAGTAATAACTTTAATCTCCAAAACCAAAGCAAAATAGAATAAAAACAAGTCAATGGCCTTAGAAAAGGCCTAGAAATACTTGCCTTGTTAGAATTGTACAGCAGTGCTAAGCTGAACTTGCTAAATGGTATTGCTCACTTTGGAGGATAATTATGTTCCCTAAATAACCTACTTAGTTGTCCTTAGATGGAACATGAAATATTTTGCTACTCTTTATTCTCATTTATATTGCAATTCTGTTACATATCTTGCATAGTGTTAATTAAAAAGTTACTTACCAGTGTTCTTTTCTATATTAAGTTTGAATTTCCAAATGAGGATTATAAATATTATGTATATGATCAACAGAATTATGTGATAATACCTTATATCATTACTGGATTTGTTAGAAAGTCATTTCAATTGGTGGAGGATAGACCAGGGCTCCTGTTAGTGCAATGATTGAGGTCCTTTACAGAATGCATTTCCTGTGCATTTCTGCTCTTTAGTGTGGCCATTACTGTATTGCACTTGCACCTAAAACAGGAATTAAAAGAAGTCTTCTTTACTGTTTAGAGTGATTTCCACTTGCTTTGTATTCACATAAAAGAGATCATAAGGTGCAAATGGCGGGAGATTCAGCATTTAGGTTTATGGACATTTGTCCACATATAACTTAGAAAAATGCTGCCTCCTGTGACAGCAGGGAGAAAGAATCACTACTGATTGCAAATAATTTTATACAGATGTTTGCTTACAGGCAAGCGAGCCTAAGAAAATAGAGCAGAGGATAATGATACAGACCAGGCTTGCCAAAAACTAATTCACCAGGTTTTGATCAGAAAGTAGATGACAACTGATGACTTTACACAAGCTGTTCTGAAATGCATCATGAGATGCAAAATAAAGAACAAAAGGCACATTTCCAAAAAAATACAGTACATGCCCTGAAAGCCTTTGCAGTTCTAACACAGATGTTATTTTAGTATTTTCAGTCTCCCTTATAGTTTATTTACAGTTTCTAAAAAACAAAAAACTTTTTATTCTCTTGCAACAGACCCTTAAGTGCAAAAGCCATTTCCTGGCACCCTGTCTGCATGTGTCATCATGTATTTTAAATGCACATCAGTGATATCAAATTCAAAATATTCGGTATCTGATTCCTTTCTAAATGGACAAAGTTACCTTCATATATTTCTTGAGTCTTTAAAAAAACCACCCTAATATTTGCCTTTAAGTTGCTCCCTTTTAACTTCTCTTCCTTCTCTTGTTTTTCCTCTGTCCATAAGCAATAACATCTCAGTAACTCATTTTCCCTGTCTCATGCCAGACCAGGAGATTGGCAGCCACAGTGAAAGATGACAAAAGAAGCTGCCCTCCTTTAGGTGCAGCATCAGCCTGCTGAGAGAGACCTTTTCCTTCATTTCACCATTCTCAAACTACAAGACTTGCTCTGGACTGAAGGACAGGAAAGTTCACAGTTCCACTGCCTTATTTTGCTTTCTACATAAATGCCAGTAGCACCTCCTTACCTGACCTCATATTGTTGCTGGCTGATCCTACAGATGGTTTTCCTTCCATTTCTTTAAGAGACTTCTCTGAACGTCAAACCCCTGATGGCAAAGCTGTTTCTTTTCCTTAAATCATCCACAAGTTCTACAGAAACCTTTCATATCACGTCTTTGCAACAAATTGCACACAACCACAAAAAAGTTTCATCACCTCTTATATGAAGACTTTTAAGTAAATCAAATGGTGGTTGAGGTTTTTTTTATTCTTTCTAGGGAGCAAAAATATATTTTGTTAGATTAGGGATGACTTCATAAGATACCATTTAATCCTCTATAGTTGAGAGAAGTAGCACAAATCTGTTCCATATTAGTTACAAGACTGTCACCTCTTAACAGAAATGCAGTTTTTACGTAGAATTCACTAAATAGTACAAGAACAATCTGCCAGCTGCAAAATTACTCGCCCCACAAATATGGTCCATAGTGCTGCATGATCAAAAAAACAGCCCCAAACACCAGTATTGACCCCAATGTTAGAAGTGACACCACAGGAAAGTAGACAGCACCTGAAAGATAAAAAAGAGGAAAAGGGACTATAAACCCACAGAAACTTGTCCATTTACTGAATATTTTTCACCATTTCCAGAGATAATATTGATGTCAAAGTTAACTAGTCAACTAGCTAACTGTAAGCTGGAAGCAATTTTAGCTACTTTCAGTATCCTTGATAAACTGGTGATTCAATATGCCAGTGTGAGTGATGAATTTCAGTGGTTTCAGGATGAATCTTACAGTATATTATACATGTCATAACAATCCCACACTCTCCAGAAGTTAGTAGTCATGGAATACATCACACAGTTTGACAAGCAAATCTCTCAACAAGATCTACGTTTATCTCCTATGACCTACAAAGCAACTCTTATCACAAAAAATGGAGCAAGCCCAGCACATCTCAACATAAAGACAGATTGAGACAAATCTATCTACTTTACAGAACAGCCTCAGAGGACTATCAAACTAAGCTAAAGATATATGCACTCTCCCACAGTAAGATTTTTAAATCTATCTTAACCCAAACTAGGATGTTCGCAGCTTGGGGGAAAAAAAAAGAAAAAGGAAAGAAAAAAGGAAAAAAAAAAAACCAACCCTGTGAAGTGCCAGGACCTAATAAGGAAACAGATAAGTTCTAAGGTCTTACATTCCTTGTATTGTACTAAATAGCTCCTAATAGTGGGTAAGGATCAACTGTAATTTCTGCCAGAAGTAACCAAGGAAACCACTCATCTAAAAGTGCAGACATGGCGGGGGAGGTAGGAAAGGAAATGGACTCAAATCCAAACTCCGAAAACTTGGAAAGCTATCTGCAGCAAGCCTCCAAAAGATGCAGCTGTTTGGAGAAACAGCTTATACATATTTATTGAAACATTTTTTTGGTCTAAAAATCACAGTGAAGATGGAGCAGATTCTCACACAGCCCTAAGAACAGACAATATGGACTCTGAGGCAGCAGTGCTGTGGCAAGTCAGGATTCACATTTTGGCAAGTCTTGTTCATGAGGTCTGAAACTTAGGCAGTCCATAGAATCACAGAAGGGTTTGGCTTGGAACAGACCTCAAAAAATATCTAGTTCTGACCCCTGCCATGGGCAGGGACACCTTCCACCTTTTAATAGTCTCAGTCAGAAGCTGTCTGCACCTCTGAAATCTGAATGTTTTGAGTGACTGAACAGAGCAAAAATCTGCTTCTACATCCACCTGAAAAAACCAGCCCATTCAATCCTGTCTGGAAGCCCAGGGACCCACTGGGCATGCAAGATCTCACACTCTGGATTGCAGAGTTCATAACAGATTTCTGCCTCACACAGGCAAGTGTGATACTGAGAGCAGCCTGAAAAGATGTTCTAAATATGGGGCTGAAACTGGTCAGAAAACCTTCAAGCAGCAGAAATTGATAGAATCACTCTTTCTTTGCAGCACTGCAGTACAAGGTTTCTTTCCAGATCTCTGAGTGGCAAGACCTTTTTCAATAGCCTCAAAAATTAATACTGTAGATGGTTCTTTAGAGCTATCCCTGAAAATTCCAAAAACTTTGTTGATACAGAGTACATACACTAGTAAAACACAGCCCAAAGTTTTTAAACTCAAGACATGCATAACTCCCTGTAGTATTTTGTCTACATGTTTAACAGAGCATTAATTTCTACCAGTTCATTTGCAAAATGCAATTGACTAATTCTAGTTTACAGAATTGCATATAGCACCTATCTCCATCCATGCTCCAATACCACTACTAGCAATTGAAAATATACTGTGTTTTTTAAAGAAATTTGAGTATGTCTGGATGGTCATGCGCTCATTTCTTGCAAAAAATCAATGAGAATTTGGAATCTACCTGCCTTTGAAAAGACCACAACTGTCTCAAATATTAGGAATTTCTTATTACTCAGATATAAATGCTATTTATTAGCATCCAGGACAGACCCTGCAGAAGGAGTTGTGAAATTTTGTTTTTCTTGGTGTTAACTACAGAACATTTTCAGTCATTTCTTCCTCAGGTTACCATTGTTACTTTATTATTTACTCTACAAAATGATTTAAAGCTTCTAGAGTACTCTGATTTAATTTCTATGTCTATCAACAATAAATATACTAGTGGCAGAATACAGCTTGCAATACTCTTTGAATGTTCTGATGCCTGTCTTATAATGAGTAGTTAAAATTAGCCCCTTTATTATTGGTTGCACCATAATTAAATTTTGGTTGGGGTTTTTTTTCTTCTGGTTTTTTCCTATACACATGAGAGGAGGGGTTTTTTTGAGTCTTTTTTGGGGGTTTTCTTCAACTTCAAACCAGTTAGAAATGGATTACAGCACTGCAGCTGTAGAGGAATAGAGAAGAGAAAGAGGAATGCCTCCATGCAAATTCACAAGCAGAGGGAACACTTTTCAACAACTTAAAAACCAGCTGCACAGCTAATTAGCCAAAATATTGGGGTTTTTTCCTCTTGAAAAAATAAAGAAATATTCAATTTTAGAGCCATGTGTGCCCATCTCCTAACTTGTATGAGCTTAATAGTTTGGAATGGGATGATAGTATCTCTGTGAATTTAACTATTTAGATGAAGTGGAAAAAAGTCAAATCACAACAAAGATGGAGTGGAAATCTGTACAGATCTAGGAGTAATTCAGGAAGAAAGGCCTTGGAGAGGAAGAGAAAAAGAAATACTGACGTAGCAGAAGTAAAATGAAGGAAGATGGTTGTAAATATATTTCTGGAGGGTAAGGGGAAAGACAGAGATTGCTCATTTTTTGGCCTAATGAATAAACCATTTTAGTTCCTCCCCCCTTATGCACCTGCTGCTTTGAAAAGCCCTTCCACAACCAACAATTGAACAGCAAATGCTGCACAATGACTCAAATGTTGCTGGAGCCATGCCAGCAAAAATTACCACTCTTCAACCAAGATAAACATCATATTACTTCATTACCCTTTTAAAACATATGCAAATTAAATCCATTATTCTTTTTTCTTACAGAAATGAAGTTCCTTTGGCTGGAATTCAACAGCTCCCTTTGTCATCATTGACCATGAATGGATGAACTTCATGTAGATGATGCCCATTTCCCATCTTTGAATCAAACATTAATACCATTTGACAGTAATAAATAACATTTATCACAATAGGGATCTACTAATGATTTTCCCACTAAGCTGGCTCATCAGAACCTATCAGCTGACAAGTGCATAAATGAGATTAGCATAACAGCTGCCTATGACAAATGTATCTAAATCATTTTAATGCCAGCGAGCTCTTTGATCTCCCTATCACGTTGTTGCCAAAACTAAATCCATTTCTTCAAGATACATGTTGTTTATTACAGATACATGTGTATATTCCACACCATTATGTACTCCAGAGAGTTCAGTAATTAAAAGAATTAAAAGTACTGATTGGATACTGCTACTATAATGTAAACTCACAACACTGCACGTCAGAGTAGCATTCCACAGCCTACTTAATTCCCCACCTCCCACCCTGAATTGCAGGATTTAGTGTTTAATAGCTGTTTGTTTCTCTGAAACAAAATACATGTTTTAACATAAATAAATGTATTAGCATCTCTCTGTATTACTTACAGAAGCATCATTTTCATACAATTTAAACTAATTCCCAATAATATGGGACTTGGTTCCATGCACACATCAAAGCAGCAATTCACTGTGTTTGTATAAATACAAAACTGACAGGGAAAGAAAAACTTGCTGGTAGGGAAATCTGTTTGTGTTTTAATTGGTACTACAAGCAAGACCTATAAGACTGTCATGCAAACTCATGAAAACAGATCTCAGCCTAAACCCAAGGTCAACACCTCTTTTTCCACCTCTATACCAAGGTTTTTAAAAGCACTCTAACTTCCAAACACTTTGGCAGGTGACAGTCAATGAGATCCTCTACCTGAATTCAGATTGTTAGAGATCTTTAGGTCCTCAAGGACACTGGGCTTTCTTCATGCCTCAAACACAAGGCAAAATATGCTCTCAGGGGCTTTGAAACCCCAGTCAGAGTCACAATCATGTCCTCTTCTGTTTCCCCAAGATATTTTCAAATATTTTTACTTTCTTAAATATGATAAGTGTTAAAAAAATATGTCTATTTGAATATATTGGCACCTACACCTTTCCAAAGACTGTCCCTCCTCCCCAGTATTGAATAATGTTGAAGCCACCAATTTGAAATTTGCAGTAGAATTACCACTGATTTTCTTAAGCTTATATTAAGCTTTTGAAGACTTGACATATAAAGTAGCATCAGCCATGCCTATACTTGAGTGTCCTTGATTTAAAAATCCGTATTCACACATTCCATGGGTTGTGTAGCTTTATGTGCATTTATTTTGTAGGTTTGTAGAGATTTGCATTTATTTTCCCATTAGTGTTTTCACTGGTGAGTTCTACACAGAAATATTCATAATTGTTTATACTTGAATCATCTTAAGGGCTATTCAGTGAATAGGTAAAAGACAAACTAGGTATGTGTGCTGCATTTAAAATTACAAAAACACATATCCATTTACCCAATCAGCTAAGTAAATTCTAGAACATAAATCTTTTGGCTTCCACTGAAAACCAATATTGAGTGGCACCAGAGCTCAGTTCTCCTAGAAGCAGCACCAGTTCGTAGTGAAAAAGGTTTCTAAATGAGAACTTTGGAGGGTTTTGCAAAACCATGGAAAATGTGCAAGTAGGAGAACTAATGAGATTGCAGACTGAGAACTGTTAAAGTATTCAAGTTATGATGCTTTGTAGCAAATATCTTGTTCTGAATGCTGTAACATTCACAGGAACTTCATTCTTTCTTGCATTTCAATTAAAATTCATGGGATGTTTTTTCCACATATTTTTCAAGTGTGCCTGCATTTTTCATATCTTTGAAAAATTTCTGGCCATTATTTCTCATGTAAAATGGACAGACTCTAAGGTCTTTTGTCCAAGGCTTTTGTCTTGTGAAGCAGGCCATTTTTCATGGATGAAACTGAGGCACACACTTTCAGTTTTGACAGCATTTCTTATCATTCCCCACAGTTAGCATTGTCAACTTTCATTATTTAATTCTGAAGTACAAGGAAGGCTGATTTATACCCATGATGTATAATTACAGGCAGATGGAGTGCTTGGAAAGTAGAAACACTGAATTAGGGCTGTAGCAAGTGCCTTTGAGCCTCCTGTGAAAAGTCCTGTCTATGCCACCAGCTAAAAACAAAAGCCAAACAATTTAAACTAAATTAACTCATGCTGTTGTAAGCACTGAGTTAATGAAAGTGAATACAAAACTAATAAAGTACATTGGTTGTGGTTGTGAGGTAATTTAAAATGTTTTTAAATACAAATGATGAAATGCGTTTGTATTAATCAAAATCATCTTTGAATGTGCTCATGGTCAAAAGGCTTTTTTTTAACCTCCACTTCACTTGAAATAATTTTGACACAAGTCCACTCTGCATTTTGACAAGAGAAGCGCTTTCTACAGTTCTTTCATATGATAATATACAGTATATTTTCAGCTGTCTTTTTAAAGTTTAAACAAATGGAAGGCTTATTAAGAAGATATCATAATTACATGCAGCTATTTTACTAGCTCTTATCTGAAGCAAAAGCAAGCAATTAGTTGAGAACATAAATTCATTCAAGACATTTACTGAACATTAGGGAATAGACCAGCAGGAGAAAATGGGCCCATTTTACTGTTTCATCTTCCCTGCACAAGTACAGTAAACTTACTCTAGTAGATTTAATGACACCTACAAAATAGCTCTTTTTTTTTGAAAATGAACTAGTATTTCTGAAGGTTTTGAGACTCCTTAGCAAGTATACAAAAAATAAAAATCAAAATCTCCCCAGTAGCCTTAGATTGAGTTCAGCTACTTTGACAAACAGTAGAGTTACTCTTTTAATAGACATGGAAAACATCACGGGTGCAAGCGGTAACGGGTCCTCAGAAGCACAAATCTAAGTCCACTGCTGTCTTGAGATGCCATATTGCTTTCAAATTATGGCTCACTGAAAAGTAATCACTAATAAATACCAAAAAATATATTTCTGCTTGAAGCTGAATGCAGACACCAAAAGGGAAATATTAGGAACAGTACTAGGTTTTATTTATTTGATTTTTCTTTGCTTTTTAAGCAAAAGAGTGATGATCACCACATCCCCCAGCCCCAGACATTCAAACCATTTCACATATGTTTAACATTAAGCACATGAATAGATGTATAGGAGACTATAGAAGCACTTACAAGCTTTAAAACAAAGAGACCTGGTTAAAAGTGACAGCCTGGGAGGGTGGGAGGGAGGATGGACTCCAGGCCTTGAGCTGCTACTTGAGTTGTCCCAATGATGATGGTGACATGCACCAAAACATTATTCCCAAGCACAGCAATCACTGCCAGCATGTCAGAACCATGTTCCAGATGAACCTCCTGGGAGGATGCAGCTGATCAGATTTAAGGTGCTGACCAGGTTTAAGGTGCTGACCTCCACAGGGCAGGGGCTGGTGAGGGCAGAAGGGACAAGACTGCACAGCAGCACAGGGGATGAAAAAGTTCTTCATGGACACACGGCATCTCCATTTCAAACTCTGTGTTTAAGACGCCAACATTTCTGTAGTAACAAAAAACTTCAGTTAAAGGAGGGAAGAGGAAATAAATTCCAAGGTTCTTAATGGTTATTCCATTATAGTTAGGTTCCAGAATTACTAAAATTATTCACTGGACTTCTTCCCAGATCATCTGATACAGCTCTTCAGGTTCATAAAGTTATCATTTTGTTAATACAGAGCTCACAGTGGTGATTTTTAAGTCCTGGCACTCCAAAATGCAATTAATACATAATGGTTACTTCATATGCTAGATTCACTTTTTATATTCCCATTTGATTATTTAAAGCCAAACAAAGATAACTTAAGACACACATCAAAAGTATTCCCTCCTCTGCTTTTGTTTTGTGGGCAAACAGGAAAAAAAGTAGAAGAGTACTGGAAACAAGATTTTTTCCCACTTTTACTGGAAACATGGATAGCAATTTCTCACATATTTAAGGTAACACCTACATGCAAATCCTCTTTCTCTAAAAAGAAAGAATATTTGTGCTGGAATTTGCCAATATTTTCCAAACTAGTAGAAAAACAACTTTTTCTAGGAGAGGTGCTTGTCAGCCACATAGGCAGAGAAGTATTTCATCTTTCTGCAGTTCTCTTCACTGTAAATCTCAGTAGTATTAATTCACTTTTGAGGAACACTAACGATTTTTTTTTTCCCCTGTCACCAGTTGGGCTCTGAATTTTTCTTTTAATGAATGCAACATAATTCATGCATAGTCACTACTCAACCCAGCAAATTCACAATTAGTGACAATTTTGCACCTGCTGTTATGGGTAGATTCTATTCAGTTCAATTTGATACCTTGATTATTCATTGGAAACTTCAGGAGACTCCAATTATCTTACACATTTCCTGAAAAGAACATAGCAGTCACAACTGGATTAAAAAAAAAACAAAAAAAAACAAAAAACACAGAACAAAAACTACAACAAACAAACAACATTTTTGAGAACTTTCTAGTAATAAAGACCCAAATCTAGCAATACACCCATACGTACACACATTAAATTGATGAACATCACCCCCAAGATGATGGTAATTTTTAATATGTTTGCAAATAAACATGATGGTTAAATTTAACCTTATTTTTAAGTTAAGCTATTAGCTAAAGCTGAAAGTATTATGGATATTTTTATGCAATAATTGATCCTGCTATTCTGTGAGTGCCTGTCTGCCTCCGATATCAATCCAACTGGACAGAACCTTCCCATCTATCACAGGACATTTCTTGTTCCAAATTCCAGTAGGTCTTTGTTACTGAAAGAAGGAGCATTTTGCATATACAAGAATTGAGTACAAACACGCTCTTTGCATTTGCCTTCATGACTATATTCATCTTCCTCCTCCATATCCTACCACACCCAAGGGAATAAGATATATTTGCCCATTTAAACATGCTTTTGCTCTCTAAACCTATCTCCCAATAGATTTCCCATCTTTTTTTTTTTTAGAGACCAAAGAAGCAGCAGGACTTTCTAAAAGAAGAGTGAGAAAATAAAACCAGCCTGTATGGACACAGAAAAATTGAAATTACTCCTCTGCTAGTCCTGCAAGTGTTTTACAAACCCAACAGTCACAGGGCTAACAACACTTCTGCACTGGTACTACTAAAAAGAACAGAATATATTTGACACATGCTGATGGGCCTGCTTATTTTCCAGGAAGAGCTGAAAATGCACCAGAAATTGTTCCCAAAAATGGGCAGGCATGTGAAGAGTTCTAGACTCAATCCTGGATCAGCCATGAAACTATTATACAGTATAAAATGTGACTCTCAAGACATTTTCAATTCTGCCTCACCTCCAGTATTTAAAAGACCAAACACACACAGAGGCCACTGCTAGCTGGTGACAGCATGTATCATCAGTAATCAGGCCCTCTATTGTTTTGGGTGTTTTTAACATCAGCAAAATTGGTGTTTCCCAGCTTATCAAAGCTTTTTGTCTTTTCCTCTAGAAAGAAACAGCATTGCATGGTATTACTAAAGAGAATAGTCCTTCCCTTTCCCACCCCACATTAAAAAGAAAAAAAAAAAAAGTGTTGCTGCCCTTGCTTGGTCCTAAAGCAAGGTTTTCCTGACTCAGCTTCTACCCTTGAGAAGCAGTCCAATGGCTCTCTAGATGATTGGCACTACAGTTATAGACTGAGTTCACTATTAGAATATTCATGGAAAGTGCTATTATTTTAGATTTACAGAGATATAATGGGAGTTGGACAATAAGGAACTGCATATTCAAGAACTTCTTCCAACAGCTAAAGAAGTCAATTTAAATAGATACAGAACTATCAGCACACATGAGCACTGAATGAGCTTTTTAACAATTTTTCAGTTCTGGGATCTCCAAATTAGGAGGATTATATAATTCTTAAATAGATACTGATGCGATCGTCAATGAGGGCCATTGCTCAGGACCACTGCCTCCCAGTAAACTAATACAACAACCTAGGCCACAGAATTCACCTCATGTGATATTCTCACCACAAGGTAATCCTTTCTGGGACAATACAGTCATGCAAAGACAAGCTGAATTTGCCCTACACAGCTGCCTATGTCTTGCAGCCAAGCTAACAAAGCCCTCATATCCTCCAAGATCCATCCTGAGCTCATTACAGAACCATGGAGGGCTTTATGTTGAGTGTGTTAACATGAGAGGACATTTGCCCTGTGGATTCTTGCAGCCAGACTGAAGCTGGGTTGGCCATGCAAGCCAGGCCCCCTCAGCTGCTCACGGCATCTTGTCTCCATCACCCCTTGTACAAACTTCACTTCCAGCCAGCTGCAAAGGACAGCACACGACCTGTTCTATAACACATATCCAAGAGCTAAAGCTAGCTCAGTCAGATTAGCCATCTCCACAAGTGTACTAAAATCTGTGAAGATTATTTCTTCTCTACAACAGTGGTTTCCTCAAGAAGAAAGCTCACAGGTTCTACAGTTATGCTTTTCAGCCAGCCATGATATCCATTATAAATGTGCTTAATTTTTTTCTGTCCAGAACAGTATTTGGGACCTTAAAATAACATAGGTAAACTTGATGAAACAAGGAACTATGTGTATGAATATCAATCCAAAGTAGCAGTTTGTGCCTGCATGCTGACTCAATATTATGAATTCAAGTGTCACATAGGAAATAATTTGCATTCTTGAGTATTTTGTTTCAACGGGTGACTACAGAATACTCACTGAATACAAAAGAAAACACTGGAATTCATAAAACTTGCTCTTCAAGCTACTAAAAAATCTATTTAAAAGTGCTTTCTGCTGACTCAAGGATTGAAAAACATTTAAAAATTCCGTTTTAGCATACACCAAAAAAGCCATGAATGTCACATCTTAAATTCTGTCATGATGCTAGAATTTAAGCTCACTTTATTTCTGATCTGGACTATAAAGATGAAAAAGGTTTAAGAAACTCCTCAGAACACAGAGAAATCACCATCTTTGTTGCTATAAAATAGCCATGGATATGTCCTTGGGAGAAATATCTCCATCCATTTTCAATCGTGTAAACATGTTCAAACCTATGGGAGAAAGACAAGCTGCCTCTCCCACTTCAACTGTTGTACAAAAAGATGCTGCTTTGTCTTTAGAGCTCTGCTGATGCTGCTTTTAGCAAGCCAGTGCTCCATTGTTATTATTGTCTTTTCATTTGCCTCTAGGGGCTGAAAGGATGGTACAGATGGTAAACAAACATGCTTTATGGTCTTGGAGCTTAGACTGAGAAATTCAGATTTGCTTTTCATTTCTGGAGGGCAGCTAAGCACAGAAATTACTCAAAATTATTATCAAGCTGCTTCTAAGTCCTGTGCAACTCCTCTGTGATTGTACTACCTAGCAGAGATGCCTCCTCTCAGTCTCCTGAAGTGACTGACACGTAAAAAAATTCTTTATGTACCAGAGTATTCCATTCTGCTTATATGGTATTGATACAAGCTTCTGTTCTAATAAATTTAATTTTTAAAACCTGAAGCCTTATATCATATACATATGATATTATTCAAATAAGTTGCATTGTCCTGAATTTGCATATACCAGTCCAGTTTACTTGAATAAAGACAAAGCAGACATCTGCTTCCATCATTGCATCCTGTAGCTAGCTGTTCTCAGTTCTGTCAGAAGCGTAGATCACCCTCAAAGGCAAATAGTTCAAATTTTACCAACATCTATATCCCTGTCTGACCAACAGAGATCCAAGCATCAGTGTATGTACAGACACATCATTTGAGAACATGCTTTCCTAAGGATCCTGCAAGAGAAAACAAAGCATTAAAATGTGATTCTGTGGTGGCAGTAAAAGCAGCAAACTAAAACATCTAGAGTCTTTCAGTTTTACAACTAGATTTACTCAGCCAGCATATAACCCACCACATCTGCAAATACACAGCTCTGAAGGAAGCATAACTCCATGACAGGCAGGTGGAACAGCAAGTGCCAGACATGGTGCAACAGCAGCTCCTCAGCCAGGTATCCCACACTTGCAGCTCACCCACAAACATCAGGATCTGGCAGCTTCTGCCTAGTCAGACATGCACATCTCATTGCCTTAATCTCTTTCCACTTTATATATATATAAATGTATAAGTAAACACACTATGTATATAACTTACACTAAGGATGGAACAAGACTATTTGCAAGAATATGTAGTGACAGGACAAGGGGGGACGGCTTCAAATTGAAACAGAGTAAGTTTAGATTTGATATTAGGAAGCAATTCTTTACTCTGAGGTTGATGAGGCACTGGCACAGGGTGCCAAGAGAAGCTGTGGCTGCCCCATCCCTGAAAGTGTTCAAAGGCAGGCTGCACAGGGCTTTGAGCAAGCTGGTGTACTGGAAGGTGTCCCTGTCATGGCAGGGGGTTGGAACAAGGTGATGTTCAAGATCCCTTCCAAACTAATCCATTATAGATTTTTTTGTGTATATAAAGAAAACACACATCCACACACTACACTTATCACAACCACATTCCCCAGCCCCTAGAACCTGTTCACCTCATAAGGTTGGCTTTTTCCTCTGTTTCCTCTTAAATTGAAACTTCAAAGTTTCAGTCCTCAAAACCTCCACTGTCTCTTTTGGGAAGTGGGGAAGGAGAAGTTTGCCCTCAGAATTCCGCAGTCACTTGTACACAACTTCAGTGCTGTCATCCAGTCCCACCACACAAATGATGAGGCTAGACTATGCACCCATTGTCCTTCTGTACAACCAGCAGCTCAACTTTTCTCTATAGAGAGCTAGAAGGCTGAAATTCATGTCCTGTGTGATATCTGTGGTTGGCAATACTGTGGAAACTGGAAGGAATTTGAGGAGGGCAGAGATCTGCAGAGTTTGGTTTAGATATCATTAGAATCTCACTAAAAGTCCGTGAACAAAAAGTAGCTTAGCTGAAAGTGTTATCAAGACTGCATTACATTTAGTCTAAAGTAAATAAAAATTCTTTGGGGTATATGAAGGATTTTATTCAAATGTTCCTTATCCACACACAGACATACACTAAATAGAAAAACCAAAATAGACATTTTTCTTTTGTAACACAACACTAAGAAAATGAAAAAGGAGCATTTCACCAGCATAATTGCATCTTCCAAAAACCACCCCCTAGAGCCTTATAAAAAACCCACAGCCATACAAATTTATTTGTCACTCAGGAAACAGTTTACTCAGTGTCTGGCTTTCTCTCTACCCACTCCCTTAAGTTACTTTCTTTAAAGACAATTTGTACATATACAATAATTTCTTGCTCCCCATTACTTCCTAGGCAAATCTAATCAGGTATTCATTTTCACCAGGTAAATTTCTGAACATGTACCTTTTTTTAATATTCTTTAACAGTTATGTAAAATAGCAAGAACTAGCCATCTGAAGTGAGTTTCTATATAATTTATGGCACTGATGTCCATCAAGGTTCTGAGCCATTGACCACCAACCATCCACCCTGTGGATGCCACCACCCAACCACTTTCTTAACCATGATCTTATCTACTCATCCAATCCCTCTTGCCCCAATTTAGAGAGGAAGATATTGTGGGGGACTATTTCAAAGGCTCTACAGAAGGCCAGTTAAATTACATCTTCCCTTGCCCACTGGTGTGGTCACTCCATCATAGAAGGCCACAGGGTTGGTTATTCCCACAGAATAATTAGCAGCAATGATTTTAGGTGCAGCTCACCTTTAATACTAATCTCCTGTCCTAAGTAAGGACAAATGTAACTTGCAAAAGGTTCTTAATAACAAAACATAATTTCATGATTGATCATGATACACACCATCCTGCAGCATGGGATCCTGATACCAGCACAAGAAAATCTGTAATAGCAATATAAGGGCACTGCTCAGGGGTTCAACAAGTAGAGGGAATAACTAATGAAAAAGGTGGGGAAAAAATATCACAGAAGAAAGGCCATGATTAGGGATACCTTTTGGAATGGAGAATAAAGGCTCAGGAAGGGGTACGTTTAAAGTACATTTAAAAGTGTTTGAAACTTTTTTATCCTGGTCAAGTCTCAGTTTTTAATGAGACACTACAGATTAAAAGGGGCAGAAAAAATTTGAATGAACAATCAGAGGAGTGCTTGAAAATTGGGAACATTTGAGGGGGTTTAGGGAAAAGCATTTAACAGAAATCTTGGTTACAAAGGTTGAAAATAGCATTCACATTTAATAGCACTGTTGAAAAGCTGTAATTTCAGCTGGATCTTTCATATAAAACCCATGCAAAAGAAAAAGGCAATATTGATCTAATAACTAAAATATATACCTCTCCCTAGAAATACAAAGACAATATTTGCTTTAGCTCAATTAATGTGATAAAGTACCATAATGGCTTGTGGAAATTATATAAGAGATACTGCAGTTCCAAATTACAGTGAAATAATATGTACTTATTTATCAATTCAGCTTCAAATGTTGTCCCATTTATTTGCTCCATGAAAAATGTAGTTTAGATATTGTATGTGCATATATTTTTCGACAGGTATTTCATTTGAAATGTGCCTTGCCTTCATTAGAATACAGCAGAGGCATGAAGTGCATAATCTACAATTCTTATAAGGCAAAGGGCACCTCAGAAAGAGATATTTCAATAGCAAATTGAGCTGGAAGAAAATGTGTCAGTTCAATTCACCAAATTGAAGAGATTTCATTTTAACCTACTTATCTCAATGCTCCATGAGAAAGATTCAAGAATGGATACAACAATAAACCCACCAGTAAAAAAAATTAGATTCTCAGATGCTAAGCATTCAAACCCAGCTCTCATGGTATTATTTATCAGCAATTTTAAAAAATCTGAGCTCTTTGGAAATTGTTCCCTACTTTAAATCATAACATCTGAAAGAAAACTTATCCTCAGACCTCAAGATCTTGGAGATACTTGATATCAGAGTCGAAAGCTTTACCAGTAATGCCAGCAGTAATATCTAGTTCTGATATCCAGCATTTTTCATGGTATCACTTCCAAACTCTCTTTAGGAAGTGTATTCAGAAGCTTATTTACTATACAGGCTATACTTCACAATTCTGTATTTGTGTCAGACTCAAATCAGATATCATTCCCATTCCCAGAACTGTAGAACAAAGCTTAACCCTACATATTCTGGCAAGTGCATTCAAAGCCTCTACAAAATAGGGTCAGTGACTACAAACCCCACAGTGCTCCTCTCAGACTGGCCAGCACACACAGGCCTGGGCTAGGAAGCAATGCATTTTCTTGATGGCAGAGTGTACAGTTCTGTGAGAGGAAATACTGCCAACATTGCCTGAAGAGAGTTTGGAAGGTACAAAAAACAGGGAAGACTTTGAAATATACAAGTTTCTCAATTAAAAACCTTACATTTTTCTCTTGTTTTTAGTAAATAAGTACAAATTACAGAAGTAATGGAAACAAAATTTTAAAATGTATGAGATAAGGTGGAAGGAGATTCTCAGAAGCTCCTTGGAAAAAGTATATTAAGCAGGGATTAAAAGAGAAGAGATTTAAAGACGAGAGAGCCTGGAACAAAAATACAGAACATCACATCTGTAATACTAACTCTGCCAGTATTATCATGTTGCTTTTGTAAAGTATTTAACCTGCACTTGGAGAAGCATCTCTACTCTCTGTGGGTTCTCTTCCTGACTCCCTATAGAAGTTTTAAACACAGCCTGATTTTTTGTGAAGCCCACACAATGGATTCAAAATGTTGTTATACTGTCCCAGAGTTCACAGCAATGTTATTTTGTGCCTCTCTTGACTGTTGAAAGAATGTGAGGAAAAAAAAGCAGTCCCAAAAGACTGAGATTTTAAATGCATGTTTAACACCACGAGATACACATTATAAAAAACATCCCACAAGGATCAGCTCTATTAAAATTCTAGTCACAGCTCACATTAAGCCAGCTTATTCTTTTCTGTTTAATAAATAAATTACTTGAACTCAGGAATGGTTTGTAAATTTAAATATTATTCCTTCACAGAAGCTTTTTTAATGTTACTACAAGTGTTTGTCTTGACAAAGACTAAATTGCATTGTTTGGTAGGTTTTCCCTCTTTCCACTGGGAACAGCAGAGAGCTAAGGAAAAGGGAGACAGCTGTTAGAGAAGTCTGCAATTGTGTCACTCCAGAACTTGTTTATGTGTTAATTCTCCAAGTTCTGTCTTTTATAATATAACATTAATTATGTGGTGTAGGATCATGATAATGTGCTGTGGCATTTCATTCCAAGAGACCAACCACAGAGCCTGGTGAAGACACCTGTACAGTCTGTGGGTTGCGTATAAAACCAGAATTTACTTACCAGTGCTTCCAAGTTATTGAAAATAGATACAGATTCAATAAAAAAACCCAATTCATTCTCATCACAGAAGAAATAGTGAACTTATGAAGTGTCATGAATTATGGAGTAGATTTAGTTCCTTCTACAGCTTAAACAATAATTGTGATACTACCTCTGCACAGATTTGTAAGGGTCTTTCAAGACCAGTGGCGAGCCATGACACAAACATCCATTTATGCAAAGTCTGGTAGATAAACTGTCACCTCCCTAAGCTGAACAGGTTAATACAGTGCAGCACCTGTTACGTGCATCATCTCCACATTCATTCAGAAGTCAAAAACTGAAGGACAGATGCAAAAATCTCCTGCATAATTCACAAGTCTGGAAACATATCTATACATTGTCCATCCCTCCAGGAAGAGCAGATTTAAACACAATTCTCTAACATATTGTAAGAAATATGAAGCACTGAACTACCTTTTATAAGATATATCTTATTTATGAAAATGTAGATTCATATTTTATTACCTGAAAGAAAGCTATAGCTCAAAGATGTGACAGAAAAGAGAACAAGTCTAGGAATAAAGGAATCACCCGCCAAAGGTACTACTGTGGTTCATCAACACAGAATAAATTGGTAAATTTTCTTCACTAAAACAACCTCTACAACTTCAGCTCACTACAAACTAAATATAACATACCAAGAGAGTCAGGCAAAAATCCTACTGGCTTTGATGAGAATCTTATATTTTCCACAGTATCTTCTGAAGAGAATAGTGTAGTAGTCAGTAGCACTTTATCATGTAACACAGCATTTAGCAATAATGCCAGATAACAGAAAACAGCATAAAAACATTGTAGCACACAAAACCTATAACAATTTTTTTTTCTTAACAGCTTTTATAGATTTTCACACCTATGCTTCATCAGAGACAGAACAGATACACAAAAAGGAGTATAAAGTGAAAAACTGAACACATAAGGACCTACTGGTATGTTTTGCATTTAGTTTTGGGAGAGTGTATGCTTGCTTTTTTAAGATTCAACAATGGAATAAAGATAAAATTTAAATACAGCTTCTTTGTTCAGAAATACTCACAACTACTATTGCAGTAACACAATGCAAATATGCTGGGCTGGCAGCAAGAGACAGGGTTTCCCCAAACCTGCAGTTGTCCCATACCTCATTCAAATGTATGTTCTTAGTTCCACAGGCAGATTTCTTTTGAAAATTTTATTTAAAGTTCCTTGTGAAATACAGCCTTATTATGAAATCCTTCTTGTTCACAAGATATAGAACATTGTGCCCACTGAAACATTCAGAATTATAGCCCACAATTCCATTCTGTTTGTAGTACAGGCTTTCTGGCACCTTCAATTTTTATTCTAATTATTTTATTCTGGGGAACAGAATTCTCAGATTTATTACTAAGGTGGACTCCAAAGGCAATATTATTACAGGTCTAACAGTGAATAAACCAATACATTTCTTCAATCCATAAAGCAACTGACTGCTCCTGGAGAAAATAGATCTGAAAGGCTGGAGCAGATTTCAGAGCCTCATTCCAAATGTAAAGGTAACAATGCAGAAAGAAAAGTAACTATTCATAAATGTCTGCTCTGGTTCTAGAGCATACGACTATCTGCATTAGGTAAGATTATGTTCTAGTCTTGAACAATCAAAGACTTTTTGTACTCTTATACTCAACCTTTTTTTTTAAACATTAA
Organism: Acrocephalus scirpaceus scirpaceus; assembly: GCA_910950805.1. Classification (NCBI taxonomy): domain Eukaryota; kingdom Metazoa; phylum Chordata; class Aves; order Passeriformes; family Sylviidae; genus Acrocephalus; species Acrocephalus scirpaceus. Next base: position 11,316,140 of record OU383783.1, on the reverse strand, counting down.
ACATTGCATTTTTTTATTTTCCCCAGTGAAATGAGGGTACAACCTTTAACGGCAGATCAAAAGGGTTAAATTGATCTAAATTATAAGCCACAGAAAATATTCCTTGCTCAAATAATAGAATATATTGAGTTAAAAAAGAGAAGAAGGGAAATAAACTGGTAACATCTATGTGTTTTTATCACAGCCATGTATGATTTAGTATAAATAAGCAAAGGTACCATCAGAAAAAAAAAAACAGCATAAAATCAATGTTTCATATGTTACGACAGCTCAACACTTTATTCATCACAAATTCAAAATATACTTTCAGAATCCCAAAAGGGGTAGATACAATATCATTCTAAGTATGAGTAAAATGGAGCTACTTCTGGATTGAAATACAGCAGCAATTCAGCATCACACATCAGTTTTTATGACAGGACATTAAAGATTACTGTTATTCATTTCAAATTGCTGTAGATAATTACAGAACTTAATTGCAGAGCTGGAAATACTCCAGACATGAAAGGTGCTAATACCTTCCATCTTACAGAAAAAGCTGTGCTCGCTAATGATTGTAAGTATTATCCATGAGGTTTTCATACTGTACCTTCCAGCACTATGATAAGGCACAAATTTATAGCCCATTGCAAGAAAAGAACAAGGCACCTTATGACAATATCATTACTGACTGTGAGCAGAATTTACTGAAAGGTATTCCACCTAAGCAGATGTAACACCTAAATGCTCATGTGGATAACAGTCCAGAGTACATGGCTGGGGTACAGTGTCTTTCTTCATAAGGTAAGTAAATATATATTTTAATTGATCACAGAAAATGCCATTAACTCCATGGAATTATAATGCAGCTTCTCTTGTTTGTGTTTTGGGTTTTTTTAAAATGAATTCATCCCACAGATATGCAAACCACCCAACATACTCAGAGAACATCACTAAAATACAATACTGAACAGTATCAAAAGAATAGATTATTCTAATTCTTGTAGAATAATAACCAAAAAATAAGATTATGCCTCAGCTTTCCTCCTGAAGTCCTACCTGCATTATCCCAGTAAAGTTACTCAGCCTATGATGGAAATAGTTTTTTACACATTCTGTCAGGAAGTAAAAGCCATGCATGTCTGATTAGTCTTTTGAAAAAAAGAACCCAACCCTATTATAGGTACTAAAAATCATGATTCTCCCAGTGCTTCCTCCAAATTTGTATCAAAAGTCTGAATGCTGTCATTCAAATAGCAACATGCTGGTATATTAATTTAACACAGTCTCCCTCTGGTCTTGCTTTTGGGATCTATAAGAGCAGTAAATCACTACAGAGATATTCTGAAAGTAAAATAAATATATAAATAAACCTCCCAACATAAACACACAAAACCTGCCAAAAGAAGCAACACACTGAAACAAAAAAATGACAGGAAAGAACTTCTGAATTTCATATTATTCTGGAATTTAAGTCAGCTGTTCCATGAATAAGAAAAATTGAACTTTGTGCTTATGGATAGCCAAGTAGCCAGAAGATATGCTAAATCTACGCAAAAAAAGTTTGACTCCCTCAAACAAAAAAAAAAATCAAACAAAAACTCCACACATGCACAAAAAATCCCCAAACAAACAAAAAAACATGTCTGAGGCAGAGTAAACAATGTAGACAGCAACAACAACAAAAAAATGCAAGTAGTGATAGGTTACAAACTCAAGCCTCTAAATTAGTAAATGACTGAGTTAATTAATATCCCACCTTATTCAGTGCAGAGAATGGCAGTTTGTGTAATGAGCAGATATTCAATATTTTGGTTCATTGACACTAAACCCAAATGACTCCTACTTCCCATATCACACACTATTTAAGACAGCATCCTGGCAGCAGTTAATTTTTCCATTTTAGCATTCACCAGTATTCTGTCTTACAATTCCATAAGTGTGGATTAGTATGGAATTCTCAGAATTTTCCCATGAGGCATGGGTTGGAATTGAACATGAGACTACTCTTTGATTTCTCATCCCATTCATTATAACTTTTCAGATAAGATTTCAAAGACAAAACCCTTTCTAACTATCCAGCCCTGACTCATCACCAAAGGACACATCCTGTGAGTGTGGCACAGGTCTTGAAAGAAGAGTGGAATTGTGGAATTAGAGCAGTCCTGGTGCAGCATCACTCCAACACCCAGCTGGGCTGAGAGCAAAGATGGAATTCTGACACCAAAGAACAGCACTACCAAACCATCGCAGCAGAGAGCCACAACACACCTCAGAGGATGTCACAGACTTGACTTGCACCATTTTCCTGCTACCAACCATACCAAAACTCTTACTTATCCCCCAGTTCTCCCCATTTTTTCCCTGTGGTTGTGATTAAAGGCTTCTCTCTGGAGCTTTCTCTGTTCTCAGTATCCAGTCCCAACAGGCAGGACTGACAATATCAGTTACAGACTGTTCCAAAAAAAGAAGTTGTCTGTCTATCCAGCCAATAGAAATGGAATCAACTTGAGCAGGTAGAATCAATTTTTTAAAAAAATTCAAGAAATAAAATATACACTCAAATCTTACATACATTTCTATGTGCCAGTTAAACTCACTTAAAAGTAATGGTGAGCTCTAAAAAGCCAAGGTAGAGAAAAGCAGCTCTGGTATTGAGTCTGACACTCTTTTTATGTTGAAATAAGTAGTCAATATCTTAACTTCACTGACATCAGTAGAAAAGCTCCTATTGACCTATGCAGAGCATGGATTTTACCCAATCAGTCAAATAGTACATTAAGTCTCATTTGTCTTGAAGAACTTCTCTGAAAGGATTATCAAAAACAATTAAAGCAGCCTGGCAACAGGCACGTTAAAGATCAAATGTGGATGTAGCTGACATGTCTGCAAAGCTAGATAAAGCCTAGTATTGTAGGAACCAAAACCAGCACAATTGAGCAAGTGTATCACAGAGATAAGAGCAAAATTTGAGTATCAATACTTTCAGGAAAGAAGCAAATAAAATACCAAAAGTCTCAGGAAACAGCTTTGTGAACCCTTACATAGGACATTAAAAAAAAAAAAAAAAGGCTTTTACTGCACACAGACAGTATCCTTTATGGTAAGAAACCAGATATTAAAGTATGATGTCATTTTCAACATCTGAATACTGCTCTGGATAATATTTCAGAAAATTAATCCATGCTATGCTCTTTAGCATAGAAAACACTGAGTTCTCAGAAACTTAAACATATCCCTTTTTGTTAAATGACAATGTGTCAGTTACTTATACAAAGCATACACTTTTGTCATTGTTTCTCAGAGTATGACTAACTGGGACAAAAAGAAGATAATAGACCAACCAAACTTAATTTTTTCAATTCATTCAAAACTTTTTCAGGCTTGTCCCCGGAAAAAATTCAAGTTTGTTAATTTTGGTTTGGGTAGTTTGTTCTGCTGGTTTTCTGGGCCTTTCAAAATAGATTATTCACCTCTTTTATCTTGAAAACAGTATCATGAGCTCTACCCATTTAAAAATTTTTAGGTATGTTACGTATACTATTGTGAGTTTTTGGTGAAGAATCAAAATATTAATTGCCTCAATGGATTGTAGTTGCTTCCTTTAAATACTCTTATTTCTATTTGTATATGAGTACGCTCAAATGAAGACATTATACTGCAGTTGGATAAGAAAAAGCTGCAGCTATATCATTTACCTACAGCAATTTATTCAAGGTTTCATCACCATGCTGCTTTGAAGATGAAAATGAAGGAGTTTACATTTAATGAAGACCATCTGAAGTGTCTCCACTGCAGCTGCAGGCTCTGTAGAATGTCGTGCAGGAGGCAATATGCTGCATTGTAATGCAGATTTTCTTAAGAGTGCATCTGCAGCAACAAGATCATTTCCCATGGTCTTCACTGTATTTCTTCTATTATTCATAGAACACAATGTAAATGAAGCTATAAATTTTACCACATACTAAATGTAGAAAGAAGATAATGGCAATTGTGAATTATGAATGAATCACTGTTATTGTGATTCCTCAAGGATTCTGATGTAGATGATTACATGCATGTAAAGACACTGTAGCTAAACTTCTTTATATTGATCTTGAAAAATGATTCTAAGAATATTATCATTAATATACAGAATTCATAGATTTGTTTTTCATGACAATGCCAAATACAACTAACTGTCAAAGGCAATTCAATGCTACCTAGGGGCAGGCAAACACACTTGTATTTGGAATTACTGAATTGGGGAGAGAAAGATAATAGCTTGCAAAAATGTGTTTCCCAGCTACCCACATGTGTTCTTTCACATTTAAATAAGCCACAGGCAAACTTTGTGGAGTATTCTGTAGTGAGCACATTCAAATGCCAAGTAATAAGCAGTAAGATAGAGGCTTGTCTCCTTTTGTAGGGTGGCTGAAAATGAAATAGTATCTTTAAATGGAAGAAGTATTCTACAAATAGCACAATCCAAAAAACTCTACAAGTATGACCCTGTCTTTCCCTGTTTTATCATGATAGCAAGATTATTACTCTCTTACCCATTAAGAATAATTCTCTTAGTGATACCATCAAAGTCAGGAACCGTTCTTGTTTGATAATGTTTATAAATGAGTAAAATTATTCACTAGAATTGGTCTAACTATAATTAACATCAGCAAAAACTTACTAAATCTCACAAGATATAAAGAGTAGCAAAGGTATATTAAAACTAATTGGATACAGAAATTCTCACCCACTGTGAAGCCTCTGGAAGTCTGTTGATTTCTCATAACCACCTTTGGTCTGTTTGCAGCTACAGGGTAATCAAGTGGCTCTGTCACCTCTTTGAGTAGACTTGTTGATTTAAATACTCATCTAGGAAAAGGATGAGTAAGACATTTCCAATATGCATCTCAGATGTTCCTGAGTTCATTATTTGGGAATCATAGGCAGGGCCCCCGAGCCCTTGTCCATTCTTTCCACATTAGAATCTGCAGCAAGAGAGTCAACTTTGAAGTAGTGAAAGTAGGGATAATAATGGAATTTGCACACCCTCTTTATATTCAATGCAGCCTCTTTAAGCTGGCACCAAGGCATATGGTGTCAGCAAGAAAAAAAGACTTTGACATATCCTTCTCTCCAATGGAAAAAAATAAGATATGAAATAATGAGGGCTCTTAATCCAAGTTCATTTCAAATAAGAGAAAAAATCCACCATAAAAACAATAAATAACTAATGACACTCAATTATTTCTAACCAACTTGAAAATACTTTAATGGTCAAGACAGAAAAATTTGAAAATGAACCAGTGAAAGTCTCAGGATATATTTTTGGCACATTCTGTATTTCCATACAGGACAGCATCAGCCTACCATAATTAGGACTTTGAGGTTACAAGCAGATTTTTACAATTCCTGTGATTTCTAACCTGTATTATTCATTCACTATAACACCATGCTACTCATGTGCTTATGTTCCTGTTGCAATTTGGTTCCACTTTACACCAACACAGATGAACTTTCTTTTATCCACTGCTATTCTGATCATATTCACTATCTCAATAATTTTTTTAAAAATCCTGTGTTAACACACAATATCACAAGTTATTACAAAAGTCTGGAAAATATTTTTAAAAAGCAGAATTTCAGAATGATTTGTTATGGGATTCCTGTTGTGGCATGAGCAGCTTCAGAAAAAAAGGTAGCTTATGTTTGTTAGTGTCCCATTAAGCACCATTAAGCTGAAAAATAGAAGTAATTAAATAGATTTAAGAGCTTTATCTATAACAATATAGGACCACCAGTTACTACACTGCAGCAGGATCTCACTCAAATATATCATAAAATTCACTCAGCCAGATGCAATATGTGGAATCCACAGGCTTTCACTGTAATAGATTTTCTGAAAAAAAAAAAACCCAAAACACAAAGCAACAAAAAAACCCCCAACAACAAAACAACCCAAACCACAAAGTTTAAGAGGCATCAGCCCTAAACTGCCCTGTTCCCCTGGACATGCAGTGTTTGTAAATCACATGAGCTACAGACAAATTTATGCAAAACAATCCACATAGTGTTTGTGATATGCTTTAAATTGCTGTGCAAAAACTGCACAATTAGGCTCCAACACAATGGCAATTTATATACTATTTTAGTTTCACAGGTGGAAAAACTGAGTAGTAAGTGAAGCTACTGATTCAAGGTTTTTTTTTGGAGGGACCAACAGTGAGGTCAAACGTTGAGGGCTAATCATCAGGGTACCAGAACAGAAGAATACACATAGAGAATTAAAAGTTGACACCATCAAATCTAATAGTGGGGCCATAAAGCCAAACCCTCCCCAAAGAATTTACAAGTCTGCTCAGTCATGTGGACAGGTGCCAACCATTTAAAGTGCCTGGCTGTTCCTGTCAGGACAAATGCACCTTCTCCAGACCTCAGCGGCACTCACCCCCTCCCCACTAACAGGGCTCCTGAAGGTGTGTCTGCAGGTGCCACCTCACCTGGCACAGCTCACACACAGCCCTGAGCACACACACAGGGTGGCGCTTCCAGCACCACAGGCTCAGGCTGCAGGCTTGTCTTCATGAGCTTCACCCTGCACTGGAAGTCCTCTCTAATAAATGTGGCCAGCTTTATTCCTCTTCTGCATGAGAATCCAACAATCTGTACAGTTGGTAAAACTAATGCAGTAGAGAAACTTAAATGATGGTTTCCAAACATCTTGAACAACATTTAATTGATCGGAGAGGAGCTTCTTAGACACTAAAATAAGAAGTCTACATTATTTCCTCCCCATGACATCCATTACAGTTATAGAGGAAATGACTACATAGAGCAGGGATTATGTATCACTGTACAAATGTATTCTTTGATCTGGTGTAGATGTACATACATTAACTTTCACAAGAAACATTTAAACAAAATGTTTGTTTACTTGCACGGGCTCTTCTGAAGTTAAATTGGGATGAATGGGCAATTAAAGTTCAGAAACATCAGATGTAATTAAAAACATTTCCAAGTAGTTTTGTACATAGTCAAGTTACTCTCACCATATGAAGTTTAATGCTGTTGTGTAGAATAAAGATAAACTAATTCTCTTTTTAAAGGAGAAACTGGATTTCTTGTGTCTTTGTCAGAGGTTTTGTTAATTCGTACTTCTCAAGCTGACTGGCCTAATAATGCAGGTGGTTTTGGTTTCTATTCTCTTAAGACAGGATTTTGAGAAAGGTTTAACTTCATTTGAAAAAAGAACCTGACATCTTTATGAAATCAGCTACTAATGTTATTACAAAAAAATAGAATCCTAGGACCGAACAGTGAACCTAGTTTTGATTCTGAAGTGACAGCTCAACCAGATAGACCAAATCCAGGTCTGTCTGTTCAGGCTCTGGCAGAACTTTTGTTTTCTCCCAATTCTGTTACTCATGCTGTTGCTCTGTGCACCTGATCAATAGCAAGCTTCAACACATAAACCAGGTTTCAATTTAGGATTCATAGGAGGCCAGAAGTGTCTGTAGATTTAAAACAAACCAGCCACAAGCCAATACCCAGCCTAGTACTTGGCCCAGTACACAGAAGCATCTGAAATATAATCTCTGAAAGAGTTTGATTTAACTTTCTCTTTCTTTAAGTGTATCAATTAGCATTCACTCAATCAGATAGCATGCATTTGACTTTTTTTTTGAAGAAATCACATCAGCAATGTGTAAACCTAAAAATATGTAGTACCACTCTTTCAGAAATTTTTCATGTAAGCTCCTATTTATGAAGATAAAGTTTCATAGAACTACACCAGAGGTATTTGAATCTGAATTGCTACTGCCAAAAACATTCCCTGATAACATCAAGATTGATGACGTTTGCATAACAATTGTGTCAAAGTCGGATAAATTAAATGCCAAAAAATTAAACCAAAAAGCACACATTTCTCATCCATTAAATCGACACAAGGGCATTACATGAAGTTTTGAACATCCAGAAATGTTAATTTTTTCTTGTAGTATCTATAAGAGCTCAGCTTCCAAAGAAGTTTGAAGTTACTATTTGATTATTCCATACTTCAGAATGTTTGAATATCCCTCCTGAGGAAATTCAGGGCAAACAAAATGCTGTCCAGAAGTTCACTCCAGTGGCTTTTGAGGACACCTAATGGCAACTCAAAGATAAAACAACACACCAGTGACTACAGTAGGAGTATGAGAGTTCAACCCAGCTCCTGATTAAACACCACCCTCATCTGTTGATCTTAGAAGAGTGAAACCAAGGATAGCACACCCCTCCCTCTCTAATGGGGCTCAAAACTAGGCCTCTGCTCCAGCAGTAATCTGTATTTTATGAACCCAACTACATGTTTACAAATAGTGAGTCTCCAATGATGGTTAAGAGCTTTGTTTTGCTGAAGCAGATACTTATTTCCATCAAAATATAAGCCTTAAAAGCAGATTTATTTTCACTAGAATAAAAAAACCCAAAAATTGCAAACCCAGAATGGCAAATATTCAGTACTATATTACAAACCTGTTGCTACCAGAATTTCATTTTATAGTTCTGTTAAAATTAAGTTACCCCATACACTGCTGTAAAGATGGCGTTCTACTACTGCCATTTTCACAGTGCATTCCTTTATTCTAAGATTTTTCTCTATTTGTCCATAGAAATCCATTCTGTAGAACATATCGGCAGTCTTAAAATGTGATTTATGGTACTACTTAAGCACTTATCACTTGCTATTTGGTCTTCCAGCTATATTATTATTCTGGGCTACAAAACACTAAATACCTCAGCAAAGAAAACATCTTTTAATTTATGTTTTTATATTATTTTTCAGACAGAAGGTGGTATTTCTTTCCGGCCTGTTTATTAATTGAAAAACTAAATAAAGTTCCTAATGATTTAGACATCAAAATTCCTTGTTATTCATCAGCATGATGAAGCCTAAGGCCTTGATATTGAAAAAAATAGAGCCACCTTCTTAATTTTAAACATGAAAGTGGCTCAGTTTTCTCAGAAGGCTTTATAGAACTGTAAACTAATTATGCTCTTTTTTCCCTCATTAATAATGAAAAGTGATAGCCATTACTACATGAAATAGTACAGCTAGAAAAATCAGACTTGTTTTTGGAAACAACCCTTCCCTAGACTCTAGAAAGAGCTCTGTACTCCAAAGAGCTATTTTGCTTTTTCTACCTATAACATAACTAATAATATTCTCTCTCTTTTCAAGGTTTTACTCATTTTTATGCATAGATCATTACAGCTGGAACAAGACAAACATTACTGTTCTACAGCATAATCAAGCAGATGAATTCCATGGATTCAAATGATGCTAACCAGGAAAAGTGACAAGCAGACTGCACCCCTCAGCATGACCATTCTAAAATGCAAGCAGAAAATAGCTATATGAAAATTATTATTACACGTACAAAGCTCTGAAGCCAATATTAGAAGGCTTTCAAAGTGCATAATACAGGTTTTTCAAATCCTTCCAAGCCTACTGACATCTAGAAAAATGAAGACACCAATCCACCATAGAAAGATTCACTGTGTACACTGAAAATAACTCCTATTCCATCACACATTACACAAACCCTCTGGAAGCACAGCATAGGATCTGGTCTGTGAAACGCTGTACCTGAAGAGATAAATGAGTAAAAAGAAAGTAAAAGCTGCCCAACAAGAGCTGCACACTGGAATTAGAGATTAGAGTTTGCATGAAGTTATAGGAGTTAATTCCCTTAATTGAGCACTGTAGTTCTGCCATCCCTTCAGACAAACATCAATGACACAGAAGACAGTTTTGAACTGTACTGGCAATAAAATCAGTTTGGTTTACAGGGGGACACCACCCCCCCCAAAAAAAACACCCCAAAAACAAACAAAAAAAACCCCAAAAAAATCCCCCCCAAAAAACCCACCCCAAATATCTCTCAAATACTTTTTTTATGTGTCACATATGCACGAAGTTCTACAAGCAAACACATTTCCACAATTGTTTGAGGTTGCTGAGTTACAACACATGAAACTAGCACATCTTTAAACAATTTTCTACTTAAAGCAAGGAAATTAATAAGTTAGGGACATCAATCATTAACTGTCGATGTGTCACACTAGTCAGTGTAAATTTACATGTAAAAAAATATTCAAGAACACATAAATAAGAGTTTTAAAGGTCTTTTTTTCTAAGAAAAACTAATTTTCACGTAAATAGCTAATCAACATATGCAGATCACCCAGCAACAGTCATAAAGGGTCATGAGCCAGCACTGACTTAGTTTTAGTAACTTTAAATTGACAGAGTGTGTAGAAGGGTGAAGAACTTACTGAACTCTGCTGTCAATTCAGCACATCATCTGCTTTGTACCAGCAATCAGCAGCCCCCAGTCATTCAGTAGTCCTTAACCCTTTCTTCTGGGCATAGAATGAGATGACCATAACAACCTTTAAGTATGTTATATTGCAATACTTTTTTATCAAATGTAAGCTGAGTTTTCAGATAACGAGCAAAATGTTTGGAAGAAAAGTAAGAAGACAGCCAAAAATAAATATTTAAGAAGTAAAATGAAATTACATGGATAAAACTTCGAGAAAGTATTTTTTAGCAGCTTGTAATAGAAGCCAGTTCCTAAGATCCTTATTTTCTGCTTCCCTGTGATAAGTGTTCAAAAATTCTCTATTTTGAAGCCAAATAAATCTCCAGTACAGCACTAACCCAGAGAATGAATACCAAAATTAGAAGGGTAAAAGCCTAAGTGTACAGAATATTTTCTTTTAAATTTTGTTTTAAAGTAGTTCCATCTTGATAATGTCATCAAGATGAACATTTCAAAAACCCCAAATGCTCTCTTTAGAGCTCTGAACTGAAGCAGAAGGATAGTACAACATTGTTATTCTTTCACGTTGATAGACAGAAGATGAGCAAATTGGAATTGCTGAGAAACCATCAACTGTCTAAAGAGTTTGTTTCTAATAATCCAGTATTTGCAGGTCTCAGTTTTGGAGAAAAAGTCTGTGAATGAAATGTCTTCTCATGAACACCTTCTGTCTTCTATACAATACTTTAATGAGCCTTGCTTCTCTAACTTCAGCAAAAGCAGCTGAACAATGGGAAGCCTGTGCAGAGCCATTGCCCCACATGTTGTAGGTCTCTCAAAGAGTTAATAACATTTAGGTCACATCCTGCACAAGCAGCATGAAAACACCAAAACTCACATGTTGCTCTTTAGTGGTGCTCCAGATCTTTGTCTCTTTCCCCATTAATTCCTGACTCCAGCTCTATCACTGGCTTTCCTGGAAATCATCCTATTGTGTTCTTAGGACTAACACAGGGTATAGAACATGTATGTGATGTGGAAACTCTAGAGAATACATACACAAAAAAAAGTACTTATATGCCTTTTCAGTATTATATGTACATGAAGTAGCAGGAAGGCTGAAGACACTCTAGCTTGGCAAAATTGCAGAGTGACTAAATGACTGCTACAAAACTGGAAAGCACCCGACATCTTATTAAAAACTTACAATCACAGCTTTGGAAACAAAAAACTTCTTTACAAGGCTTACAACTTCGTCTGTCCTATGGAATACTATACAAAGTAGCAGCAAGTCTGTCCTATCCCAACATCCAATGCATTCTCTGTGGAAAAAAATAGTTTTCTACTTCTGCTGGTTTTAAATCAAATGTCAACAAAGATATTCTAATATCTGGCTCAAAATACCTTTTTTGTGATGTTACTTATTGGTGGCAAATTACTCAACTGGAAAGATTAGAAAAACCCTTAATTTCCATTTTCTGGTCTTCCTATCCTTGAGAAACATTGTCAGGCTAAGAAATAGCTATGGGGAGCCCCCAGTTAAAATGCTAGCAGTGATAATGCACATTAATTTTCACCACTGTCTCATGAGTATCTTCATGCTGGGAAGGGAATCATTGTTTACATACTGATGAGAGCAGCAGAAAGATACTTCCCTGTAGTTTCACATAGGCAGTTTGCAAGAATGGGACTGCAGGGTTCTCAAACTCTCACCTGAAGTTTCTGTAAAAAACGGGACACATTTATAACCCCCTACTGCTTTACAAAGAAGATAATCTGTTCTCCATGCCTGTCGTGAGCAAGACTAGTAATGGGTTTAAATTACAATGAGAAAGATTCAGCTTAAACACAAACAAAACCTCTTCTATTAACAGAGACTGGAAGATATTGCCTGGGGACACTGCAGAGTTTCTTTCATTTCAAAACTTGAACAGAAGCTTAGACAAACACCTGTTCTAAATCTTGAGCTTGCTGAGCTTTGAACTGTCCAGCACATTAAGCATGGCAAGGTTCCACATAAGCTCTGCAAGCCGATGAGCTTGCCAACAATTCACACATCCAATGCTATTCAATGTACTTTAAGAGCTACTTAGCAGCAGGTACAACATCAAAACCCACATTGTATTTTACTCTCATCCCTAAGAAGTGAGAAATACATTAAAATAGTGCTGTGGGTTTGATTAAAACCTGGCAGTAAAGTAATCCATCACTACTTCCTTTAACTTCCAAAACTGTGCCTACAAATTCAGTATCTGTAACTATGCCTATAAATTCCATAAATGGAGGCATATTTTGGTCTCAGTTGACAAAACCTGAGTTTAACCTATGATGATATCAAAATTGTTATGATCTCACCATGTATTTACTAATGAATGCATTGGGCAAGAGACAACATCAACTCACAATCTTTATTTTAAGGAAAAAAAACAAACATATTCAGATTTCCTTTTTTACATATGCTTCTCAATACCTGTTGTCCACTTTATGCTCTGTAGCTTAGCACAGTGATTATTTAGACAAATGCACAAGAGGAATTTGGAAAAAGCATAAAGTAAATTGTGTGGAATCGTGAATTCTTGATAAAGCAATACTGGAATTTCTTTTGTATTAGAAAGATACAAGACAAATTCATTGAAAAGCCGTGTTTCCCAGCTATTCATAGCACACCTGAATGTCCAATTCACCAACATCCTATTTAAAGTTTTAACATCAAAATCAGACACCAGCATTTCTATTTTGGTTTCAGTAACGTCATCTAGAAGGGAATATTAGCTAGATATTTTCAGTACCTTTGCTTACACATTGAAGAACATCCTTCACTTCCTTCAGGGTTGGTTTCATTTGAAAAGATGCTTAGGGACATCTCTTAGCATTATGTGTTCAGTCCTCAGCAAGCAGTAAAGGGATTGAGTTCATTAATAAAACTCACCATCTTTCAGGAAATTTATTTTCCGCATTTCTACTTAACACAAAAGTAACAGCCAAAAGGGAGAACAAACTATTTTGGCTTTAAACTCTTTTTATGACCTCCACTGAGGTTCTTGTGTTGCCCCAGGACCATATCTGAAATCCCTACAGACCTTTAGACTTACTTGATACATCCCTTGTAAAAAATGTTTGATTCTACTTCAGCTCATTATTTAATTACTCAGACATACACCCCCATACACAACTAGCTGAACATGACTTAAGAGCCTAGCCTAGAATTTAAGCTGCTGAATTTATGTTCCCATTACATTCTTGCAGTACAAACAGAGGAAGAGCAGTGAAGTCAGTAACATCAGTTGCTTGAGGCAGCCCACTGTAAATGTGAAACCAGACAGAGCTGCAGTTCTGCAGGACAGTTAAAAGTGAGCATGGCCAGCTGGGAAAAGGTTACCTTGCTCACCATAAAAACTGCATGCACTACCTACAATCAGAATTTGAGCACACTTCAAAGTACAGCTACTTCTCTTCATCCCTTTTATTTTGGAATTTAGGAAGCTGGAAGGATTAGTCAAGAAAATCTGCAAAAGCACCTTCATTGTTAGAACCAATGCTTCGTGACTGATTTTCCAGACACCTGACAGCATTCTGGTCCCTTCTATTGAAATTATATTTTGTCATCAATTTAAAATAGACAAAATTCTGTTCAATCAACACTACAGACACCAACTGTTCAAATAAATTATTACAGTTCACCACCACATTGCATCCTTTTGGAAAAACTGATGCCGTTCTAAGTAAGTAAAGCACAAGTGTTGTAAGATTATTTCCATCTTAGTTGTTACACAATATTTGAATTGGCCTTTTTCCTAAAATGGGTGTTTTCTTCAGCTATGCTCTAGATGCAGCTCTCATTCTGCATTTAAACAGGGTTTCAGGTGAATTAAAAAGGACTGATATGGCAGCCCTAAAGTAATATATGAAAGTCTTACTGTATTAGTCATTTTTCCTGTCATTTTGTATTAGTGTCATATTAGTCTAATGCAATACTAACATGATACTGAAATGTTAGCATGTCACAGATTACTCAGTGTGTCAAGCTTGAGTCTGATCATATTACTTTACTGTGTGTATTCCAGTGATCAAACTCTTCCTTTCCATGCCCTAAAACTGAGCAGGACTAACAGAAAACATGAAGGCTGTGCAAGAGCCTAGGACTTGCATAACAGGTATTAACACCTCTTGTGCCAAAGGAAAGAATCAATCCGTAACAGATCAGATAATATTGATTCAGTCTAGGATTCTGTTAACACAAGTAACATATTCCTTTTCACTTTAAGTAGATTTTATTCTCTTCATACAAACTGAAGAACTCCCACCAAAACAGCAGCACTTCCAAGGACTCTTATAATAGGCGATATCTCCTTTGAATCTTTGCAGAACCAAGAACTACTAAAATTAGGTATTAAAAAAAATCTGCATGTTTTCTTTAAGTGCATTTTATTCTAGTGGCCTATCATCAAACAGGAAGTCAATCACATAACTGAGAACTGGGAACTGTGGCTGGGTCAGGTCTGAAAAAACAGGAGAAATGCAAGGAGTAATTTCTGACCTAGGCAGTAATCATACTGGTGAATAGCATGTTAACAAAAACAGAATAAAAACCCCATCCTATCCATCTCTATTACATTCTCCTTGGTGATAATTTGTTTGTTGAACCACTAATTGAACATTTCTAATCTGGGTGAATACCACAGCCATTACAGAGTGTTCTATTTCCCCTTCAGATGAAGAGGTGCAATCTGTTTCTCTTTCAGGGGTCCCCATGATTCTATAATTTAAGTAACTACAGCATTTCAAATAAATATTTAAATAAGTAAAATATTTAAATAAAGGGTTTAATGCAAACAAACACAGAACCCAGGCAAATAGACTAAAGTCACATTCCAAAGGCCTTTGGAAATCCAGCTTCATAGACATTTACAGAGAAACAAGAAACTTTCAGAATTTGAAATGCTCCTATGTGAAAACAGATGCTAAAAATTAGGAAACAGTTTGTCCAAAATAAAATCCACTTATTTAGGCATCCTGTGATTTAGGAATCAACTACTTTGATTTATTCCAAAACTGCAGTTAACTAAGGAAGCTTTCAGGGGAAAAAAAAAAAATTCTTTTCGTAGTCTTTGCCTAGTGATTACCCTGCACTGCTTTAGCAATAATTACTACGGATTACATTTTAGTGAGGTTACACAGCTTCCCTGTCTCATTAAGTTTCTTCATAATTTTCTTTTACTTGTCCTCAGTAACTGCCATATAATGACAATTAGTACTGTAGAATGGTCTACTGTCTACAGACATCCACATGTACCCTGACGAGAGACACAAGAGCAAGGATTATTTCTAGTTTGTTCTTGAATAAGTGGGAAATGATGGATAGAAAAACATTAAGTAATAACAAACAGCAGAGCCATAATAACCCACACATGCAGAATTCTGTTGCAGTATTTAACAACACGTTCCACAAGTTCCAGTTGAATTTTTTTTGCATTTTAAAGGTTAAGTGTGCATATTACACTCACTTCAGTTCAACTGTAATAGAATGGTATAAAAATTTCTCTTCACAGTACACTAGAGAGGTATAGGCATGGGCCAGCTTACTGCTTTAATACCATCATTTGTACTTCACATGCACAAACATGCAGTTATTCCTATATACGCAAGAATGAACTCCTCACACATCACTTCCCAGCTATGCCAAATAAAGGCAGGCTTTTGTACAGAAATATATTGCTCACAAATATCAAGTACAACACAACATAAAATTGCTGCTTATTGTTTCAATGTTTTTTAAAATTATTTTAGACTCCCTGTTTACTGCAAGAGCTGGCAAAGTTTCATACTAATTTTGCAGGTTTCAAGTCAAGACTCAAAACATCAGATTTTACATAAACAAGCACCATAGAAAGCTAGACTACTATTTTAATGCATTTCAATGTCCTGAAAATACTGTAAGCATGTGATTTGATGAACAGAGTTTTATTGAATTTGGTTAAATATTTAAAGCTTTTGAGAGTCCTATGTAAATCGAATAACCACACATTTGATCAAACTGCCATCTGCTGGGTATTCCTGGAATTTAAGTTGTTTGGTTACACACACACTACAGTGTATGAAAATATTGTAATAAAAACCTTGAGAAATTTTTACATTTTAATTTTTTTTTGGTTGGTTGGTTGGTTGGCAATAACCAATTGTCCTTGTTTCAGCAGAAATCCTGTCCACAGTAGCTGTGTTAGAGATACCCTGTGACCTTGCCCAGCACAATCCATCCTCCTCACACAAAAACTCACATTCAGCTTGCTGGGCACAGCTCAGGGACCTTCACCTGTGCAGCCCCTGAATAGAAGAGAGGACACAGCTAAATCCACATTCCCGAAGAAACCACAGAACCTAGTAGAGGTGCTGACTGTTGGTTCAGAAAAAAAATAAAGTTACAAGAACAAAAAAAAAAAAAAAAAAAAAAAAAAAAAAAAAAAAAAAAAAAAAAAAAAAAAAAGAAATTAATAATAAAGGAATAGGAGCAAATTACACAAATTATTCCCATAAAAAAAAGCTGTATAAAACAGAGTGCCAAATTTGCAACAACTCACTTTTCAGGACATTAAGGAAATATTTCTCCTTGGAACCATCCAAGGTTATATCCATCAAGAAGCCAGGCCATTCTGATAAACCTGCTTAGTACACTAACTGTGGTACAATCAAGTGCAAACAGACTGTTCTGGGAAAATTATCATGATAAGAAATAATGGTTGCATGCACAACTTAAAAGTGAGATTTCAAATTATTTAGGTCCTAAAGATGAAAGCAAAACTAAAATCAGGAAGCCTCCAAAAACCCCTAACAAAATAGGTGCATTGCACAGAAGAACCATCTATTGCACTCATCTTCCATCTGAGAAGAGGGTAAAATTATGAAATGCAAGCACAGAACCATCAGTTGGGAATTGGGCTGATCTGAGAGCCACAGAGGTGTTCGTTGAAATATGGATTCAACTTCTCCAAAGCATCTTGGTTATAGGCCCTGAGGCTCATCTGTTTTGCAAACCCACTGTGTCACCAGCTGCTTCTTTCCTCAAGTCCCTGATTACACTTTAAAAATCCTAAGTCACCTTTCTAAGCACTTAACTTCTAGGACATTCAGAAGCAAAAGTTCAGGTACCACAGTTTTTCCTACAAGTGAAAAATCACCTCTAGGACAGGGGAAGGTAGCTGTACATTGCTATATAAAAGGAAGAGGTGCTTGAGGGTACAGTTTAGTAGCTCTGCTTGGGAGGTAGGACTGCAGCTCACACAGTTCAACCCTCCCCCTGAAGCAAGACTACTCAACCAGCTCAGCTGGGGCTTCACCTTGCTGATAAACCTGAGGTTCCAAAGGTCCATATGTACTTAACTTTGCACAAAAGCATCACAGACAAGAAATACAGATAGCCATGGTAGTTGTTGGGGGTCTTTCAAAGGCAGGGGCTCTGATCTTCAAAAGGCAGGACATCTGCCAAGATTAAGTACTTTGGATAGGACTACACTGAAAATCATCAACCACAAACTTATTTAAAGCTCATCCTTAGGCAGCCCTTATTTCTATCTATTGTAAGGTTCTTTTAGAGGAACAGAAAGAAAGTGATGAATCACATGCACGCAGCATGGCAGAGTGGGACCTGCCATGAGCTTCAGCTTTTCTTAAGGCTCATCCTTCATATGAAAGAGACAGCTGGAAGCGTAAAGGGAAAGGAACATGAACATTTGTGTCTCATCATTTCCTTCTGGAGCACAGGCAGGATTCAGATATGGGAGAGGAAGGCTGATGCAAAAACAGCTCAAGACAGAAGGATGCTGTCCTTCCTTGTCTAGGCCTTAAAATTATGCTACTTTACCTGTATTTGGACGATGTAGGTCTAAATAAGCTAGAGTTCACTATTTAAAAAAAAAAAAAAAAAACACAAAAACAAACCCAAACAAGTCACATGTTTAGCTTTCCTGTATAGGGAAAAATACAGGAAGAAATATACACTTGCTTGTCACGCTTTCCTACTGATGAAACTCTCTTCACAATAAATTGGATTGATAAAAGTATGCTACACTAGAAAAGCCATCTCCATAGTCAAAGTCAAGAACAATGTACATACTACAACAAACTAGAAATTAGTGTAAATCAAGCCAAAGCAATTTAGCAGAATTCAGAACATAAGATCAGGTGACGCTACACACTAATCCTATTCAGAACCAAGCCATCTATGCATAATTGCTGGTTTTCACTAAGAATTAAATAGTCTCATGGTGATTTCCACAACATTTACAAATGCTTGGGGATCCTGATGAGTGAAAATTATTATACAGAGCCATTATTGTAATTTTGCATCTATTTCCGTAGTATTTGTATTTTAAATCCACATATTCTACAAAATCCAAATAAATAAGTAGGATACATTCAGAGACATGCTTCCTAATTTCATAACTTACTCCCACTAAAAATTATTAACTAAGAATGGTTTACAAGGTGTAGTGTTGGATTGTTAGTCCTTTATGACGTTTTTGTACCCTGTTTGAAACTGCAGGCTCTGGCATTTTCTAAGAATTACAGCATCATCATCTTATGACAGATGCTTGCAAAACCTGCACTTAGTTTAGTCAGTAAGGGCCCATTAAGTTCTTTGGGAACTGCAGCAGGAGAAAATGCACAAATTGCAACTAAAAATGCTCACTCAAGAAAGTCAGTGTACAACAAGTCAGCCATGCACCATATTTCAAAGGCCAAATATAAAGTGGTGTTTTGGCTTTGTTTAAGTGAGGTTTATGAAGTACCTGGGTCAAAATTAGTTATTCCTTAGGGAGGATTGCCTGTGTTGTCAAGGAAAGTGATGTTGGAACCAGCCAAAACGCCCAGACTGCTATGAAAATAGGATGATGTCATACCTGCATTATGGTATGAAGGATTAGAGTTCACTTATTAACCCAAATTTCTCACTTTGAAGACTTAACCTCACCTGGATAAGATGCATGATCCTTATCCCATTTGCCTTTGAATGCCCAGGCAAAGCACTGCCAAGAACTGCTAAAGGTTCCCCCCAAGTCTATAGGCAGCAGATAGTGATTTCTATCAAAACCTCAAGTGAAGAAACATTACACAACCAGAAATTTTCCAAACTGTCAGGAACAATGGAGTATTACATCAACCCCAACGAAGAAATAACCACAAGTGCACTTGCTTCTACCAATTTCTTTGATTTTCTTAAAACATTTAGACTCCTTGGCCAGAGCATATTAAAGAGTCTACATTTATATTACTGATTTATATACACTCCAGTCACTTGCTTTTTCTCTGAAAACTTGACTGTCACACAACTGCCATCTTCAGGTTTGGAGCAAAGAAGCTTGGTTTATTAGAGTTTGTGACTTCTCTTCAACATGCTCACCAATCAAAGACCTTATGAAATTTTAGAATGAGATCACTACAAGCATACCCTATATGAAGTAAATTACTATTTAAGAATAATCTAGGTTAAAATTACTGTTACTCTGTACAAAGTAGTAGGGGTAGTTCACACAAAGTATTCTACTAATGTTCATATTACAAGACAAAAAAATTAAGGTTTTAAGTACTGCATTTTTAAAAATAGCTATTTATACAAAAGTATACATAATTGACAGTCACAATTATATGAATATAGCAACCATCAAAAAAGTTAAAACATTAATGAACTTAATTACTATAAATCCAGAACTGGAAATGTACCATAAACAGCAGCATCAGGTTCATTCATGCATGCATGACCTTAAGATGTTATTCTATCCACTTTAATATACAAAGAATATTTCTCAGGATATCAAATAACATATATAAAAGAGTACCTAATTTCTATTCCATTCATATTTTTCATATATCACGCATACATGTACACATTCCATGTAAGCACTCTTTTATATATACCTGAAAGCCCTGAAACAAATAGCACAAACTATTTACATTGTCATGCCTGAAACAAACTACAATGAAGCTAGAGGCAGGTGAGGATGTCAAATGCTTTTGGAACCTTTTGATAAAGTCTAGTCCACCATCCTGCTCCATCAAGGAAATTTTATGGAGCAGATTTTTCCACCAGTATCTTAATAAGCAACATGCAGGGATTACACCCAGAAATCATGCATATGGAAATCTGACACTGCACAAAAAAATAAGATTATCTCTGGCCCCAATCCTGACAATGAAGGGCTGGCACAAATACTTCCACTGCTGAATTAAGTAAATGCTCCTCAAGCTGTACTAATACTTTACACTTTCACATTACTTTTTATCCTTGTCAAATTATTGCATTTCTAGACCAATTCTTCTTCTTTGTGATGTAGCTTCATACAATTAAGAGTAAGCATTTTACACTATAATTATTTTCTCCATGTTCCGACATTACTATAAAAGTAGCATAACATACTTGATTCATTCTTAGATGTCAAATACTTGAAATATTTGAAAGTTCAGTATTTAATATTGCACATACTCAGTGCATTTACTTACATGATATGGATGGAATTGAATGGTTGTTTTCCCTCCACTTGTGCCAAAGAATTCTCATACAACAATCAAACAATTTAACCCTGTTTTACACATCTGTTACTTGTACACTGCACTCACTTATCTAAAACAAAGCAATTAATTCCCTTTTGTAAAGAGCTGCTCTCTTATCTGGGAAGAAAGCCTGAGAAGTGTAAGGCAATAGGCAGCAATACAGATTGATTCATGAAGTACAGAAAAATACTTTAGTAAGAAAAAATATCCTAATGCTGGAGCCAGCCATTCTGTAAAACCCTTTTTAAGCAACTGTTTTAAGTATTCTACAGACTAGTTAGGGCAACACTTGAACAAGTTGTGTTTTCTGTGTACTACAAGCCATAATTATATATTTATGAGCAGGTTGGTAGATACCATTCTCTATTAAGCTGGTGAAGGATCAAAAGTATATAAGACAGGGCAGAAAGTACTACAGGACAAGGAAAAGACATTTACACCACCAAAACACTTAAAGTTACATTAATGGGATTTTTTTTTTAATTCAACTATAAAATATATTCCATTCTGAGAAGATCAACCATCATCTTCAGCCAGTTTTTCACATCCTGACATTTCCTTCCATTGTTAATTTTTTCCAAGTGTGGCCTCATGTATCTCTAGCTAATCAGTAATAAAACCTGAAAGGCAGCACTGAATAGTTCCACCAACTATTGCCATGAAAACATTTATTTTTATATCTATAAAGACAAATATTGACTCAAAGCAGTAACAGGCAGGAGCAGAAGCGATTTCAAGTCTATAATACTTTTCTATCTTTATTGTGTCATATTAAGGAAAAAATGTTAGAAATGTAAAAAAACCTCTAAAGCTCTGAAGAGGTACAAGCAACATATGAAAACTGCAGCTTGTTGCAAATTGCATGGATCTTCAAGTTACTGGCAAATCTCTGCCTGACTCTCCTCAGAAAAGGCAAGGTTACAACAAAAGAACCTAGAAAAGGAGATTGCAGAACAGCAAGTAGAGATGCATTGCTTTACTATTACTCTTTGAAATAATATTCTGTGAAAAAAGAACCAGTTTTACACAAGATTCTCCAAGAGACATGGATGTTACAACGATATCCTAGATCTGATCCTTTGTGTATGAATGTTTATGTTAAAACATAGAACCAGAGTTATCAGTTTACCTTCTCTGGAAAGAGTGAATGCTTAGTGCTCGGCCTTCACATCACCCACATTGCAGTAGCATGCAATCATCTACACAGTACAATTCAGAGGATTATATATTACTAAATATATTTCACAACCCTATACCAGCACTATACTACAAAGTGCAAATTTAAGATGTATAAAATATCAGTATTCCAAAACACTGGTTTTAATGTAACTGTACTTTTTCTCAGTTTGAAGGAGATGAGACAGCTCATTACTGTATAGATCAGCTTACGTAACATTAAAGAATCTGAAAGCTGTGACTCTTGAATTTGAAAATTACTAAAGCTTGAAAACCTAAAAATTTAACAGCTGTTGTTTATTAGACAGTTGTCATGCATCCATTTTAAATATTTTAATACACACTAATCTGAATTCAGTGTTGCATCAGTTAAATAGTTTCATTCAAGTCTATCAAACAGCATCACTGGAAAGATTGGCCAAGAACAACTTCAAAATACTACAAAATAGCATTCTCCTACTCTATGTCGTTTTTACTGCCTGTCAGTTTTCTTCAGATCATCATCTTAGTGCACATTTTTCTTCAATTATTACAACAAAAGCTGCTTTCAAGTCATATCAAGTGATGTTATTTTTTTCTTGCAGGAAGCAGCACTAACAAAGTAGCAGTGATACTAAACATTGTCTACAATTGTTATGGAAATATATTTATCTGCATCCTGTTGTCAAGGAAGCCAAAGATCAAGGCATTCAAGCTACATGCAATAATTTATGCTGATTTAAAAGAACATTTCAAGGATACATTCAAATGTATAGCTCTGTCAGACTAGTTTCAAAGGCACTAGTTATCCAAGACATGATTCTGAGAGAGTGGTATTTCAAACAATATTAAATTCATTACTTACATCCTCTAGGTTCTATTAATATCCACAGTGTATCCTATTTAACAGCTCAGGCACTCTCAAACTTCTAGCACTTTTCTATCCTGGCATTAGACCAATTTAACAACGCTCCAAACTTAGAAAAGGACATTTGCTGGCATTTCATATTTGTTTCTTTTTCATATGGCAAGGTTGTTTATTCAAGTCTCTTGGTTTGCTGTTGACCAATTTTCTAAAATGGCAAACTCATGTGCAAGTTTGATTTCCCACAACATGGACCTGCTACTCTTTTATAAGTTATGTTCAGTGTCTTCCACTTTTACTTCTCGGAAAAGGAACACTACCACTTTTTATGTACTAACAAGCCTGAACACTTCCTTACAATGAAATTTTCTTTTTCTATATAGGTGTGAAACATGGTTTTACCTGTGCATTATGCATAACCACTCTTTCTGGAGAAACTGAGTGCCACATAGCAATTTATTTTAGAATCTTTATGCAGAGCAAAACATGATACAAATGTAGTTTTGCGAAATAATAATGCATCCATTTTGTTTCATCTGCTATTCAGGAAAAAAAAACCCCAAACATTAGGCTTCCTAAACTAAGATTTAAAAATCCTCACCAATAGTTATACCTTTATAATGTTCTGATTTCCTGTATTAAACCAACTCCTTAGGGCCACTAATAAAGCAGAAATTATTTTGTCTCTTGTATTATGACTATTATGTCATCATCCAAATGAGAAATTGGGATATTACACAGACCTGCATTAGAAGGGCATTAGCATTTCAGTTAAGTCTACTTGTCAATGTTACTACATCTGATAATTGGAGAGACATAATTGGTTGATCATAAGATTACATCAAAATAATTCTAGAACTGTTAATAACAGTTGTAATTAATCAAATTGACAACCCCACAACTTCCACACTCCACACGGGTGACCTGAAATTGTTTTGAATTTTATTGTAACATCAACCACAAATGGAGTGGTAATGGAATCACATCAGTCTGTTCAATCTTTGCATTCCTTAAAACAGTGCTATTATCACTGTGCTGTTATGTTGCAATACTGTTATGGCAGAAGGATTTAGTCTTTTTCCTGTACCACAATGATAGAAGTTATTAATATATAATTAATATATATATTAATATAAGCTGATGCTGAGAGAATACAGTATGTTGCCATGTTAAAAAAGTTTGCAGTATTTTACAACAATTCTAGCTTGGATTTTTTCACAGAGATTCAACATACTAGCACTCAATTATACCTGTGCTAGCAAATTCCCTTCAAACAAAAAGCTACCCAAACAATGACAGGAACACACAGACTACAAATCTAAAAATATTTCAAGATACTCAACATTAGTTTTGTGTAAATCTCCTCAACAGTGCTCTGGCAAAGAAGTGTAAAAGCAGCTCTACAAATAAAGAAACTTGAAAACACCCCTCCCATCTCAATTTAGTAAAGGAGTAGAAAAATGTTACTCTTGACAAAACTGCAGAATGGAAGAATAAATACAATCAAGGTATGAATGACAGGATTGTGCCTGATATTACACATAGAGAAAAAAAATCTCCATCCTTAATGGTTGCATGTCCTCCAAAAATCTGTCCTCAGTTATTCAAATGAAAGCACTCTAAGGCCTTCTATCTATACATTTTGGCTCATTGTATTTTTGGTTTTGGTTAGGCCACTCTTGTTAAGTCCATTAAAGTACAGCAATCTCCTCATTGAATAGATTTTCTCTTAAAATGTTAATAATGGTCATATAAGTTTACTCAAAAACATGATATGCTTTTTATAACAACAATAAAAGGCAAAATGCCAATCAAATAAAAGTAACCTCTCACTTCAACAGTAAATGTTTCAAGTGCACAAAGACAGCAAAAATTAATTTTGGAGTGATCCATTTCTGAATTTAAATGGTCAAATTTATGTAATCATTAAGTTACTAAACAGATTTCATTAGGCTTATTTCTGGGTTTTGATGTAAGTTTTCTTTCCAATTAACTCAACTGTTAAGATTAATCTTTTATTACTATAAAATGTAAAGATCAGATCTAAACATAGATTTGGATTCTGTATGATTTGGTGAAGTAAATACTGTATTGGTTTGTATTTAGGCACAAATACTCACATGCAAATGTATGCACTCATACCAGAAGAACACTGGGTTACCTACATTTGTTCACATTCTGTAGTGGCACAAACAGCAATATTGTTGCACCAAAAGCTTCAGTTAGACTAAAGAATAAACTAGATACCCTTCACATTTTTCACATGAAATGGGGAAAAACCCCAAAGTTTTGCTATATTACATACTCATTGCTTTCATTCCTTGAGCTAGAGCACTGTTTAATTCTTACACAGATACTTTATTAAAAGCAACAAATAAGCAGCATTTTAAGAGGGAAAACTTCCAATGAATTGTCATGAACTAAGACAGCATCACCTTCATGTCTTTTAAGCTAAACTTCTGATCCATTCACATAAAAAACAATTTCTGGGACCTGATCATCTCAGACACAGAGCTGGTAGGAGAGCAAACTGCAAGGTTTCAGCTGTTTAAAAGCAGACTCTCAGTGAATAACTAAAAGGTTAAATTTATCACAACATCTGCTTCCCTAGTAATCTAGTTTTACAGAAAGGTATATATCATCTGCAACATCGAAATTACTGAAAACAAGGGAATTGAGAATCCTAAATGGCATGAAAAAAATCTTTCTTTTCTGCATACTTTTACAGCTGAGAGTCTGTTAACTAGGAAAGAATGCAGAAAATTAGGAGCAACTTAAAAAATAAAACCAAAGTTTAGGTTATTCCATAAAAAAAAGAAAGGTATTTAGTAGGGAGAAATAGGCTTTAATACCTCCTGAGTGCAAGCAGAAATTACTTTATTACATTTATAGTAGTTTAAGAACCCAATATAATAATGTGAATTATCAAAACACATATTTGTCTAAGCTAAGAACACAAAAAAAAGCTAAAGAGATGAGAGAAAAAGAGAAAATAAAAAAGCACATTAGCCATTAAAAGGAAATATCTAAAGAAACTAGTTAAATACAATTTAGATCTTGAGATTAGAAGAAGCTAGAGCTGATTAAAACAACTTGAAATGACAATATTTCAAGCTTTTCTCCAAAACAAGCTTTCAACTTTCGTATATCAAGTATAGCAATTGTTCTTCCTCTACAGGAACCTTTTAAAATCAATAATTTTTACAGCACATCTGAAGCACCAACACAATACACAATACTCAAGCAGAGAAGAAAACTGGATTTATATCATTTCCCTTTATGAAACTCATCCACAAGTCCCAGAGATCTGTTGATTTGTATTTAATTGTGCTGGTACACCCTAAGACTTACCTAACTCAGACATGTTTATCATCACTATTCAATACCTACCATCTACCCTATATCAGCAATTTATGTTAAATGAGATTAATTGAACAAAGAAGAGATGCTGCTTCCTGTATTATTTTTCATCCTCCTCCTTCTTCCTACTTTAAA
The DNA here is from genome assembly GCA_910950805.1 of Acrocephalus scirpaceus scirpaceus. Taxonomy (NCBI): domain Eukaryota; kingdom Metazoa; phylum Chordata; class Aves; order Passeriformes; family Sylviidae; genus Acrocephalus; species Acrocephalus scirpaceus. Next base: position 11,289,812 of record OU383783.1, on the reverse strand, counting down.
GGATCGATAGAGAGGGGATCTTTAAATACACACACAATTTATAAATGCATACAGTATTAATTCAATATATTATACATAAAACATTTTATACACTGAAGCTTTTTTTAATAACTGAACCTTTACTTTTCTTAAATAAAAACTCAAGATAGTTCCAGTGCTGGTTCCCAAAATTCAGATTTCTGTTAACTCCTGTCACCAGTTTTATACTTATATAAACATGACCAGGAATAGAGACAAACATTTTACGTGCTGATTAGACTGTCCAAGTGTCAACTGCAAGTTTTACCAGTATCAGTTAAAAATCCATGGATACATCAGCTAATTTGTCAAAGCCAGGAAAATCCTTATTGAGTTGTAGCATGTCAGTGCCCAGCTGCAATATTCACTACAGCTTGATTCTGCAGCAGAAACACTGCTTGTATAGAATTTAATACAAAGCTCCAAAGGAGAATATGCACATTGCACTAGTTAGAAACTGAAGATACGATATCCAGTACCACAGAAGCCTCTTCTCTGATTAATTTTCATAATACTGCACATTTTGGTTTTTTTTTTTTTCCTCTAACACATCACATGGATTTTGGCAAATCTAACATTACACAACTTATGGGCTCTGGTATGATGTGTCACAACACAAACTGTCCACCACTCCATCTAAAAAGGTACTTTTATAGAAATACTCAAGACAACAGCAAGAACAGAAAGGGACAGCATGGAACAGGACAGAAAGCAGAAAGGGATTCCAGAATACCTGAAGGGCTCCTAAAGTTTCACATGCACAGCTTTAACCCATACATGATTACCAATCAGAGATCATTTGATTCAAGGATTTTCTGGCCATACTGAATAAACAGCAGCTAACTCTTCGTTTTTTCCATAACAGGCTCAACAGAAGGCACAGGCAAACACAGAACTAGATGGATATGGTACTGAGTTATTCAGTGATCCAGCGGCCTGTTGGTTTGGCTGCCTGGATTACATTTTCAGGGTGCACATGCAGGAAAGCTTGCTCAGCATCTGAAAATGGGTAACACTGGAAATAATTCTGCTTCCCCCACCACCAAAAATAAATCTATATATAAAAACATAGCAGGAAAAATGATTTCTGCAGTTTCTGCAGTATAATGTTTATCTTAAAGTCTGTGTTTTGGGCTTCCCATCCCCATCTGAAATATACTAGAAATTCTCAAAAAGAGAAAAAGTTGGTTTTGTGTAATTTACTTGTTTGGGACACTTAATTGACTGGGGACAAGGGCAGATGTGCTAATATGTCCCCAAGTTCCTGCTGTCAAGAGAACCTATTCACTATTTATTTAATTCTCCAGGTAATAGATGGGAAATTACTGGAACATCACTATGAATTACAAATAGGTGCTCAGTAATATAATGACAAGGATATTTCCTTCGCACTTAAATGAAAATATAAACAACCTCAAGAACTCTGGAATCAAGTATAAACAAGCTCTCTCACTGCTGCCTCAGTAAAGAGAGCTTTTAATTAGTATACAAATAATAATGATTTTGTCCTCGTCTCTTGTTTTTGTGTCAGATTCACAAAATGACACTGATAAACTCCTAATATACTTACGGTAAAGGAATTTAGAACTGATATCTTGAAGAAAGGATAACAGAGCAGAAAATAGAAAGAAATCTATGCATTCAAATCTAAATATGATCAGATATTAATATTTAATACTGTTATTTCAAAAATCACCCTAAATTCTTATGTAAAAAAAATAGTCTCGTTCAGAACAGCCTACTCAGCTAATTTTCACAATTGTGGACTAACTTGGAATATTTAACTGTAATTTTCAAGTATTCAGCTATTTCAAGACAGGCATAGTCATCTGATCTAGAACAATTTTAAGACACAGGGCAGGAAATGGAAATTTGAAAAAAGACAAACATTCTAGGCACAAGCCAGTCACCTACAGGATACTTTGTTTTTCTTCTCAACAGATTTAGGCATCAGAAGTCAGATCAAATGCAGTACAAAGATAATGAAGCCTTAGGCTGGAAAGAAGAGTATGACAAATCTTTTGCAGAAGATTTAGCTCCCTCTGATGAACATTCAATAGAGCTACAGAGTATGAGGAACTTCAGATCAATAACTGGATTTGCTACAGCAATTTAAAAATAAAGAAGCTGGGGGAAGCATCAGCAGTAATAGTCTCCCTAAGCAGATGCCTACAGAGGTCATCCCTAAGAAGGACTGTAATGAGTTTACTCTTACTCCACCTAGCCTATCCATAGGGGTAGGCTACTAATGATTGTTTGGTCCTTTTGCAGCAGTTAGTGTCTTATGCCTCACTAGATTAGATAAATGAGATAATTAAGCATCATGGGGAAAAGCTTGCTAGTGATTAAAGCAGACATTGAACCAGTTTTCTATTTATTCCTCTTCTGTACATTTCAGTTCTACCCAATTTACATCTGCAGTTGTATAGTTGTGAATGATCAAATATCAATATCAAATTTTACATTTCTCACATACAAGAAATGTAACTAACTCCAGTGTATATGGCTTGGCAGATATCAGGTATCTGCTCAAACAATGGACAGTAAAACTGATACTTGACCTTGACTAGTGTTGCCGTGTGCTTTTATCTAATGATTGAAGTGTAGTTTTCCTTCTGTTTTGTAAAAGCTTATTTAATCATTCCATGTTTCCCCCTATTCCCTTCCCCACTTGGTATAGTCCCCGCCCCTGGAAATCCCCTTGAGTTGTTTACCCCAAGTCTGTTATATGTCAATCATATATTGCTCCCCTCCCAGACTTCACCAGTCTCAGGGAGGCCTCTCCTCCTTCTAGAAAGCTCAGAGAGGCTCAGTCCCTGATTGGGGCAAGTCTGGGAAATCCCCCACCCCTCAGTTTTCATTTGGTATTGTATGTACCACCCCTTTTATGTTATTGGGCTTTCCTTGTGTGACCACTCCTTCTGTCTGTACCCTAAAACCCCCTACGCAGCCGCAGTTCCGGGCTTTGCTGGGCTGTGCCTGGGGGACCCCAATAAACGTCACCCCATGGCACCTCAGGGAAGTCTCCTTCTCCTTCTCCTTCCTTCGCTGTAGCCGCCCCTCCACTGCCCGTGCAGCAATGCACTTACCCACCGGGTGGGCCCTGCTGGTCCTCCTGCAGACCCTACTGAGGCTGTGACCGTTCCCCGCCAGGGCAGCCAGGACACCGCTGGTTAGCAGGCAGGGGAACGCGTCAGACTAGGATACATATTTCTGAACGATAAGAGCACTCTAGAGAAACAAAGAAGTAGCCATACACTTATAAGCTGTAACGGCTCAAGAGCATCACACACCAAAACATATTCCCAATAAGTTGTTATAGGGTCACAAAAGCCTTTCCCTGTAAATTCTTTTTGTCAGCTGAAACAGTTGGTAAATCTTTTCTATACATGAAATGCAAGACTGTGGTTTTGAGCGTATGGCCAGGATGTTTTGTTCTCCAGCAAGAATGTATGAAGTTAGATGACAAAGCCATCACATCTGTGGAGGCTTTCCAGCTCATCCCCCACTTGAAATCACTGAATGAATATTAAGGAAACTTCCATGTGCAACCATCCTGAACTCTCTCTGGCAAGCACACTTGCTGGGATTGAAGCCCCTGGCAGCCACACCACCCACATTCACATGGTCAGACCAGGTTTCCTTACCAGTTTGACCACAAGATTGCCAGAGCAGTGTCTCAGACATCCTAACCCTTTAAGTAGTAACCCTCTTGGTGCAATAACCAAATAACAAAATAAGAGCTGGAGCTGGTGTCTCTGAGGAAGGACCCTGAGCAAAGGAACCTCTGAGCCCATATTCCCTCATAGTCTGAGCATTTTGTATGGAAATCTCTTCTGACTTCCAGAAAAGTCTTTCTACATTCTGAGTATTAGTCTAAATGTAGAGGCTTACCAGTACCAGCAGTAGCCCAACTCATAAAGTAAATTTCAATATGATCAAAATAAAAGTCTGCATCAAAAAAGTATCCATTTAAAGCTCTGGAAACACTGAAAAGATTTTTAAATACCTAACAGAATTACTAATTCTCCCCCACTCCCCGCCCCCCCGACCTCATTTAGCATAGCAGAAGACTACTTTTCCTCATCTATTAAGACTTCAATGAAATAATTCATTTACAGTTAATGGCCACAGTATTCACATTTAAACCTGAATATTAATTGACTGATAATGAGATGATAAAACTGCTTTTCTCTGCAGGTGCACCAATCAATTTCAATGAAACTGAAGGAGTATTTTTCCTTACTGCATTTACAGTTAAAAAGTTATTTTATTTTCTAATAAAGTGCTTTACATTGATCTTCTGGAAAATATGGTTTCATTTTCACTTTTTTTTTGAATTATAATAGTTTCTGTTTGCATAGAAATTATTTCCCAATACTACTTTTCTCCAACTAGTGATTAGCTTTCATATGATTAACTCTGCAGAATTCAAAAATCACTCAAAAAAGTTCACTAACTTCTGTTAAACTTTCATTCTATTGGCTGGAAATCTTAAACTTTATAAAAGACACAAAAGTATCAGAATGATTTTTAAGCAAGTATTTCTCTTGGACTTCTCCATTTGTACCGACTGTTTGCTGTTGGTCAATGTGGCTCCAAGGCTGCTATATTAAAGACTTTTGACAGTCATCAATAACAGAATCCAGCTTGCAGCAACTCAAAGTGCTCATTATCTATCAAAATTTTCTAACACATGTTTGAACAGAGCAATCAAATTTCACTCCAATAATATCATTGTCTTTCAAGTGCTAATAATTAAGGAGCAATGAAAAGAACACTCTATTCTGAACATGTTTTCAGATACCAGACTCGCTGTCAGGACCATGAAAATTGGTGACAGATTGGTTCAAAATCAGACCACAAGCAGAATGAAAGTATGTGATACATGTAAAACACATACAACTATAGGCATAAATATTACTATAAACTTGGAGAAACTAAGGAGAGAAGCTTGACCTCAACTCCTTTCAACTTCAGAGGTCTGACACCTTACTGGGCACAGGTGGATAACCAAGCTACTACCCATGGTATGTGCAAACAACATTGGTACTTGATTAAAAAAAGAAAATAAAAGTTTAATGTTATAGTATTTGTAGACATAGGGTCATTGATTATTAAGAATTATCTGAAAGAGAAAAGCAGTTTTTTCTTCTTTGAATGAGAAGCCAAAACAGAAGACCTCCAGCATTCTCAGTGACTGAAGTGACTAATCACATATAAGTAACTGCTTCTGAAATTGGAAGCAATGTTAAATTTCTCTGTGCTCTAACAAAACTTTTTAGAGCACTAAAGACTGCACTTGCATGTTAAACACTAGTCTCGTAGATATAAACTCTGGGTTTTCAGGTGACTGTCATCCCAAATCTCTTACCAAAACAAATACTTCATAACACAAAACTAGATTTAGCAAAACATTAAAATTTAACAAGCAAATGATGCCCAGTTCTAACATTGATTCCACCAGATGACTGAAGCATGTTCAGATGGGATCTGATATGAGCACTGTAGACAGCAGCCATCCCAGAACAAACCAAAGTGAAAAACTTGCAAACCAAGAAATTGCATTCTTCTGATAAGCATTGGACAAGGAATCTGATAGATAATGAGGGAGAGTTAGCACAAACCCTGGAAAGTTTAAATAAAAGTTAGCAGGGCTTGGAAGCTGACTCCATAACATTTTTGTCTCCATAGCTATGTACAGAAACCACTATGTAGCTTTGGAGACAAAAATGATGTCAGGGGTTAAGGTGCTAATGCACTGTCTTAATGAAGAGTATGTGTGTAGCTGAGACATAGCCTTATTTATATATGCTTCTCTTGAAGGATCAGTCTAGATAAATAATTTCCCATCATGACAGGGCCTAGAATTTAACCACAGAAACAGCAAGTATTTATAGTATTTATCCAAGACATTTTTGGTAGATAATCTAGGGTAAATTTATCAGAAAGCAGAAATTTTGTTGCGACAGAAGCAACAGAAGCTAGATTGATCAAAGAATCAAGGATATAAGAGAGTGACATTTACTATGACAGCCATTAAGTAGACTTTTACATATACTTTGCAGGCAAAAAATATTCTTTTTAATTTGGATCACTTCCACTAACTGCAGAACTGCATGATAAATACAGGAAATAGCTTTCAGTTAGAAAATCTCCTTTACAGAATTTATTATGTTTCAAGTGTTCTCAAGCTACATACATAAACTCATGAATAAAACATAATTAATTTTCCACTGATCTAAGTATTTCATTTGAAGAATTTAGTTTTTTAATGGTATCATCTAGCTATACCATACCTCTGTTCATTGAAAAGTAATTCTTTTTCTTACTGCACTGTAAGAGACTGAAATTTAAATTAGAATAGATTTTAATTCTAGTCTTTTCCATGATACATCAAAACCTATTGTTTCCATTTTATTAAGAATCATCATCTAAAGGCAGCAAGCCTTACCTCATCTCAATTTAACTGTAGATAAAGAATATTTTCTTCTCACATTTAAGTACACAACAGTTTGAAACATTTACTATAATAAAAATCTTACATCTCAAGCACTATTCTCAACTCTCCCTAAAGTGCCATCACATTTCTGTAAATCAAAAATAGTTTTTTTTCATCCACAGAAGAACAAAGGAAATAGTAAGCTCCAGAGTAACTGTAGTTTAGAGGCAGCATGTGTTTCCTCAAAGGTCTCCCGACAGGATTCTCCACTGAGCCACTGACCTTATCTTTCACTACTGCTTAACTCCAAATTTAAAAGTAATTTGTACCCTTTTGGAGTTATAATTGACACAACATCAAAAACAATTTAAAAGAGATCAACATATTGGAGTCACAGAAAAAAAAAAAATCTCTCAGAATAGTCCCCATGACAGTGCTACAGATGCCCAAACGTGACCAACAGGTTCTGCTTCCACAGCAGCAATAATGGCCACAGAAAACACTTGAGAACATAAGCTTTGGGTGAAAGACTTCAAAACCTTCAATTCAGAACAAGGGCAAAAAAATTAAAGCCTTGACAGTTAAATCTACCAATCTGGAAGGCTACATATTTTAAGGGAGCTATGCAAGGTTAGTGTACTGCATTCGTTCTTCCCTGCTGGCCCTCAGCAAGGATTCCCTAAGGTGGGACAGCTTTTAGTCCTGCAATTCCTTTTACAGCACTGCCCTCCAGTGGGCATTGCATGCAGAGATTTTCTTAACCAGTAGCTAAATTCCTTTGCTCCAGAGATTTACAGAATCACAGAATAGTTTGAGCTGGAGGGGTCCCAGTAGGATCATCAGGTCCATGAAAGGCCCATATGGGGATGGAACCCACAACCTTGGTACCATTAGCACCACGCTCAAACCAACTGAACTCATCTCAGAGTCATCAGCACTTCTAAAAAAATGTAATAGGTCTCACCAAGTATGTTTGTAGGCACTAAGTGTCCTACAGCTAGGAGAGGCGAAGGATATGGACAGAAGAATTCACTTCATCTAACCCACCTTTCTTGGAATTTCAGTTAATTATAAAAAGTATTTTTAAGTGAAGATGGTGAGAACTTAATTCCAAAAAAGCCTACCACACTGATCTTGCCACCAATTTCAGAGTTCAACTGCTATTTATACTTGAAAGTCATTGCAAAAGAAACTGTTTCAGAGTCAGAGAATTAAAACATATAAATAAACGTATATTTTGGGTTTTGTTGTAAAACCAGTAATGTCCAAGATTTAGGGCCTCATCGATTTCTGTGAGATGAGTTCAGATTCAGCACCAGTTCCCAGGAGGATATGTTGATGGCAAGGCTTCTCATGCAACTTACATAGGCTTCCTTCAGTATTCTAGCCGTGAATTCAGATAGCAGATCTCACACCAGTGTCTGTCAACGCAGATTTCCTTAAGATCCAATATGAAACCTGCCTTTAGCTCCAGTGTCAGTAACACAAAGATCAATCCTTTCAAGCACAAAATGCCAATAAACAAGTTGCTTACTTCATAGTTACAGCGTGTATTTGGAGCACATCAATATCCAATTTCAGCCTGTTCAGTCACATGCACTGTCCTTTATAGCATCAGCAGTTGTTTCTGTGCCAGGGTCTTAATTTTTTTCTTCTTCCTCAGGCTGTCCTCCAGGCTTCTGGACAGATTCCACAACTCTTGTGCTCTCACTGGTATTGCAGCCCATTTGATCTTGAGCAGTAAATGAAAAGATTTATCTTCTTTTGCAGATGCCTACAGAAGGCTCCCTGCATTGCAGGAATGAAGAACAAGGAAAGGAACTCCAAGCTAAACAGCTTTCACTACTGAATTGTTAAGATCAAGTATCTCTAGTTTCTGTAACAACTCACTTATCCTGCCACTCAAACACCAGCTGTTAAAGAGCCATGGTTTACTGCAGATCGCAAACGAAAAGTTTTGAGACTAGGAAGTTGTTCTTCATTAATATTTTTTTTCTAACAGAGTAACTCATAATTGCCTTGCCTATTTTAACTTTTAAACAAGAAAGCCTATTTTAACTGTTAAACATCCTAAAGCTCAGTACTAGGAAACAGTGTCTGGAAAAGGGGAAAATGCATGTTGTCAAATTAGCAAGCCTGTACAATCTTGTAAACATCTTCAGAATCATAAGTTATACTGCTATATAATTAGCAGTTATTTTAAATGAACAGTAACACCTTCATAGTTTTGTTCCTGTTGTTTTAATGGCTTTGAGTCCAAGTCTTTCAAGTTTCAATACAAGTTTTAATAGAACTCTTTGACTCATTCATGAGGGATAAATTGTTTGCTCAATTCACTTATAAAACCCAATTTACTCATTTAAGTCACAAAATTAGTGTTTCATGACAGCTTCTTTAGGAAAAACCTGGGCTATTGGCATTTCTTTCCTGTTGACAAATTCGGCTTCCATTTTGACACAGCTGTGAAGTAACAGTAGCATAGTGATGAGCCCATCACTAAGATGATTTTCTTGGTTTAGCACCACGCAACAATTTGTGATTTTTCTCAAGCTTGCTCAAATTTTTTTTCTTGTTACCAACCCCAAGAAAAAGCCTTAAGAATAGGGAGACACCTTGCTTGAAACATTTGTCTCATAGAAATGAGCAAAGTCCACATGCTCAAACCCTCATCAAATATCAGCTTGAATCTTGGACTTAAGAAATGCAAAACAAAACAAACAAACAACCCAAACACCCCTGCTCCCCCCTGCAAAAGAAGTCTCTCAACTCAGAAGTATCTTGAAGTTTTCAGTTGAAAACAAGCCTGAATACATATACTTAAACCCCAGGCCTGTCAAATAGCACATCTCTACCAGATTCTAAATCAACAAACTAACTTACATCCTAACCCAAAAGAAATTTTCTAGTGAGTGACATACAATGAATTCAAAGGGACTGGCCCATACTGTCATCTATACCTGCAAACTAGCCACAAGCCAGTAGTACCCTCACATACAAATGGACCTCTAGTGTTTGGTTTCCCATGAATAAAACTGTCTTCTCATTTTTTTAAGCGGTTAACTACAAAGGCATGTTCCACAGAACTCCTTCATAGAGAAGTGCTCAACAATACAGACCTTATAGCCATCCATGTATCCTGTGGGCTTCCACGCACAGATATGGCTATGGGAAGATCCTCCCTCCTGCACAGCCCTCAATCAGCAATGCATTGTAGCTGAGCTGCAACTCTCCATAATATGGACAGGAATCGAGAGAGGACAACCTGTGATGAACCTTGATAGTTGTAGGGAACCTCCCCATCTCTTAAGTCAGAAAAGGATTTAGGAGGAAAGTTCCAGAACCATTTCCATCCTCAAGCTAGAGCTAGTTTAACCTCTGACAACCAAAGGGCATGCAGAATACAGTTGCTCCAGAAGCCAAAAAAAGCAGCTGAATGCAAATATGAGGATTTGGCCGAGAAGAACTATAGCTATTCTGGAATATCTAGCAATTACTCTTCCGCTGTGTTTTTAAATATGGTATGGGACCATATTCTTTCTAGTATACAAAGAGGGCATTTCAGCCAAATCCTCTAAACCAGGATGAGTTTCACCTCAGTTCAGTCATCTTGGCTATACTGGTAATACTGGAACATCCAGCCCAAGGGGCTTTTGGAGTGAGCTTGGCCTAAAGTTACATGTAGTCATGATGAGGTTTCACAATCACAAGTGGATCCTTCAGGATTTTGATCTGCTGAACTGACTTAACCCAACATGTCCATTTTGAAAATACAAGATTGGATGATGGAGGTATTCAAACCTCTAAAGGTACATAGGTAGTTTTTGATTTTATAAGAAAACCCCAGAAAAACAATTCTGCATTTCTGTGTTTCACCATTTGTATGCTTCATCCACTTCAGCATCCTTCCTCTTTTGAATTTATGTTGCTTGAATAGCCAATATTCAAAATCGTTACTTGTAACAATTACAGTCTGACAAAAACTTCAGCAGTTTTTGTGCAAGTACTGGACAAGTACTAATTATTCTCGAGTTTTTACTGGTCTGCATTTTCAGAACACTATCTCAAAATCTCCACTAGATGGTAGCTGAATACTATGTTGATAGTGCAGTATTATACAGTCTGTGATAGCCACAAGAGCCACATGTTGACTATGATTTTCAGGATTAATAACAGTATCTTAAGTTAAATATAAGATATTCTCAGAGATGACACTGCCTTAAATATTTAAAGGTAAGAGATGTCTTTGTAATCACAATATTCTGCTACTTAGGACTACTGGGGTCTCACAGCATTCTGCTTTCATTCAGTTTTGTGTTTGCCCACTATTGCAACCATGTTTGCCAGCCTTCAGGGTCAGGCATTTCTTTCAAACATCTATTTAACACATTTACTTCCCTCATCTGTTGAAAGACAATGCTTTTTTCCTGTAAGACTCTTCATTACATCCCTGAAAATGCTAAAAATTTTCAATACAGATTGCTTCAAAATAGGAAAGCATTCAACTGAAGTACTAATGCACATTGTATTAGTAGCCACTGACAATAAATGCAAAAGCACTTTACATAAGAGTATTTGAAAAAGGCTTAAGCTGTTATTGATTATACTTACATCCCAATCTCTAAGTTTCTGACCTCCCTCTACTGTAGTCTGGCCACACATCGGTTTAGCACCTGGGCACTAGTCCAGGCACTGATGTGCTACAAACTCCAACAGCAACAACTTCTATTCAATTGCACCAAGTTATTGTTCCCATAGCAACAATACCAGTTTTTTCCATCCCATATTTCCTTTACAAAAATGGAAGTACATAACAGCCAGACAAATGAGAAAGTATTCCAAACTTAACCATGCAGTAGGCCACTTCACTAATTTTTAATAGATTAGCTAAGACACTTCTTGTAAATGAACTAAAAGACCACTTCTTTCTTTTGTCTACTTATTAGACCAATTATTACTTGCCAAGTACTTCTACAGAAGCATGCTGGAAGAAGAAGAAAAAAGTCTGCACTAAAACACATTCATTATATTGTGCTGTTCTAATTAAGTGGTTTTGTACCCTTTATTTCTCCTGACAGCAGGGAGATCATATAATTAATCTCATAACTAGCCCATCATCTCCAATATTTCAAGGCTGCCTAGTAGACCCCATTTACAAAGCAGTCTCAGTTTGAATGTGCTTCACCCAGTTTGAATGGATGAATTTTCATCTATCTCACCTAATACCAGAAGGAAACCTTCTCTCAAACCTTTTGTAGCAAGTTCCATGCAAAGTCTAATGATGACAGTCAAATGCACTTCTAGACAATGCAGGCCACAAGCATGGCAGATTAGTCCAGCAGAGGAGTTCTAGGGTTTGACAAAGCCAAGGCACAGTGACTACTAAGCCAGTCAGCCATGAAGAATCAGCTACATAAATTACAGATATTCAAGTCAGTAATTGAAGAAATTTTCAAACTCTTAAAAGGAATTTTCCAGCACAATTTTTAAAAAGCATCCAACACTTGAATAAATGATAAAGTGATAATTGTACAAACAATGCCTTGAATCTAGCTGAACAATTCTACTGTCAAGACAAGAGAGAACAAAGGGGTTTGGGTCCCAATTTACTTAGGATAGACTGAGAAAAGTTACAAGAAGCAAGAGAGACCAGCTTAAGAAGTCATATAAGCACACGAGCCTGAGCATTCCCAATTCACCTAGCAAGGTCTTCTGCAACAACTCCACACAGCTTTAGATAGATTCCATTTCAAATGGCCATAAAATTATTTCTATTACCCTGTTCATGCTTTCTCTAGATCGTTTCTATCTTCATCCCAACTTCTCACAGGAATTTGTTCTAATAAATTGTATATTTTACAGTGAAAATTTTGCACAAACTTTGAAACTTCTACAGACTTGTTACTATTTCTTCATTAAAGAAGTACACATTTATTCAAGTAGCATAGAAGCATTTTCCTAGTCTTTTTATAAAGAGGTGAATTCACTCACACACAAGATCCTCAGTCTAGCATTTATCATGCCTAGCTAAAACATGGAATTGTTTTGGCACTTACAGTAACTAAAAAGATAAAAAAATACTTGTTCAAACCAAGTTATCTAATATACAGAGCAAGTCTCTACACCATCTAATCAAACAGCTAAACTGAAAGAGTCTTTCCTCATTACCACAGGTAACAAAGTAGAAGGTTTAGCAGATATGACCCCTAAAAATAAACGTCTACTGGAAAGCAAAATACAGTGTTTAAACATTTCAGGCTACTTCATTGAATCATACAGGAATACATTACTGATTTCATGCTATGACTACAATACATAGTAAGATATTAGGCCTACAACTGGTTTTTAGCAGGAAGACTCAATTTCTTGTAGAAAAATCCAGCAATCTTCAGTATGAACCTTGCATGGAAAGATTTTGTATCACAGACAGCCATATCTTCCCACAGCAAGCAGGATATGCACACAGATTGCTTAGCACATCTGGAAAAGGTTTCCATAATGTAAAATAAGAGCTGTCCTCTGCTCCAATGACAATGTTTACTCAGCTCTGCACACAGATGACAAGGCCCAGTGACATTCTGGAGATTCACCTTCTGTCATGCATTCAGCTAATGCTTTTATGTGTGTTACCTCCTAGTGACTAGAATTTGATAGCCAGCAGCCAGATCCACTGGTCAAACATTTCCAGGCAGGAAGAAGAAACTGTAATTACTTTGCAGGTACACAATCAAGATACTTAAATTTTGCGGGTACTCACTATATTACTTCCTTCCCCACTACTGTGCTCTGCATTTTCAGTGAAAATTTTACATTTTCAGTGAAAATACAAATACAAATGTGCCATTAAAACTTCCAATGGCACATGAAGCATATACTGTCATCCCTGTATTTATCAGATTTTAAAAATTTGAATGGCTAAACAAGACTTGTAATATTCTCTATTTATATTATGCTTCTCTAAGAAGTTGTCTGCCTACCTCAGCTAGGTAATCTTAAAAGATTTTTTTAAATAAATTCACATCAAGTACATCTTTTTTAAGCTCCAAATAGCAATATGAAAAAGATACTGTTTCCTAATTATTTTTCATTAGTAGATATAGAGGATTAATTTAGCAGTATGCTCTTAAAGAAATGTCTACTTATTATTTATTAACTCAAAAGAATGAAAAAGCATATACTGATGAGTGTTCTGTCAAGCTATCTTTGTGCCTCCACCCTAACATGCTGTTCTGCTGCTGTCAAATATGCCTGTGTTTCTGTACACTAAGGAGAAGGAACCACGACAATCTGTTCTCTCTTTAAAAACACAATCTGTGTTTGGCTGGCTGAAAGAAAAAACAAAAAGTAAATATGTTACAGTACTTGAAAATTTCACTAAACTAAGTTTAGGAACTAAGCTTTTAGAATTCTTAAGAGTTGTTCCTCTAAGATTTGTGTACATGCTTTTTCAACATCAGAAAGAGGTCTATTGCACTGAACTGTTAAATGCCAAATTTCTGCCATTTGCCAGGTGAGGGAGAAAGAAATAGCAAGCCAACAATATGGCATGATAAAGATCCTGAGATTCTCAGCTTTTGTCTACTTGCCAAATGAAGATATTACCTAATTGGTGACATTGTTTGCTGTACATACACACACTTGGTCAGCTCATGCTTAATAAATCATTCTCTTGAAGACTAAACAAAATCCCTCTGCTTAATACATGTTATAAATCTCACAAGAATCCCATTCTGACAAGAGAGAAAAGTTCTACACATTCCACACTAGCCTAACCCAGTACCTCAGGAATCAGAAACAGCAGAGCAAAACAAGGAGAAAGCCAGATGAAAAGCCAGTGTAGGTTTACTGCAGTCTAAAGTTTTACTTTTATAACAGTATCTAATCATATCTTATCACTTACTTTCAAAAAAGGACTGATCTGGGGGTTTTGTTGTTTGTTTTTTATTTGGGTTTTTGTTGTTTGTGGTTTGTTGTTTGTCTGTTTTGGGTTTTTTTACTGAGGGATTTTGGACATAGACATATTCTAGCCACAGATAACATGTAACAAAGTTTTCCAAATAAAGATGCTGAAAGATGTCTGATTTGGATGGTAGAAGTCACATAAAAAGTGCTTTCAGTCTGAGACCATAACAAGTTCAGGGAAAAAAAAATCAGTGTTTTAGTGACATGCTCCAGGTGCCAGATAAATATACAGAAAAATAGCATAGTGCCCTGCCAAGCCCCCAGCAGGAGAGATCACAACTACAATAAACAGAGTATTCCAGGATGGAAGGGGCTTCACTTCTGAAGCATCAGGAATTGTTAAAAATAAATCAAGCTAGGCATTCCAGCCACAAGTTCAAAACCAACATGGCCACAAGTAGCTTTTCAACAATACACAAAAGTTCTATCACCACGGTCAAAATTCCATCAGAGATCGTAATACTTCAATTATTTTGGGGACAAAGCTCCAGTTGCTCTGTGAGTCACAAAGTAGTGATTTCACAGTACTGCTAGAAAATTACAATTTTCCTTTGAGGTCCTCCAGAGAGGACCTTATTATTCTACATCTCATAGAGAGTTTGGTCATAATGTGACCAACAGACTTTATAGTAGGCTGTTGACGCAGTGATTTGATCCTTTCAGCTCTGCAGAGTCAGACTAACTCTACAAAAAACCCCACAGATTCAAAGTCAACTCCATTGGTTGCTGATTCACCTGTTCCAAACTCACCTATTCCTTAATGAGATGGAGTCTAGTTACTCAAACTTGTGAATAGAAACCAGAAAATTTAAGTTTTCAGTACACAGGCTGCACTTGATGAAACTTCTGGGAACATTCTCAATCTGTGTTCTCGATCTTTTCCGCTACAGTTTAAGTAGCAGCTACTATAGACCAAACAAGCCATATAATATATGAGTAGCCTGATAGTACTGTACAAATTGTGCCACACTTACTAAGAAAATACACCATGGTCAAAATGTTCATCCCAAAATGCACTGAAGCCTGATTTTGGCAGACAATCTGTTCATGCCTATTTGCTCTTTGAGCCAAGCAGAATGCACTTGACAATTCATTTATCATTTTTAAGAGCTGGGGAGCTGCTCCCAAAATAGAGGTGAATCAACAACTGAAAAGGGAAAACTGAAAAGGCAAAACTACTGAAGAGTGTAATAATACCATGAGATAAGCTGCTGAAGCAGAACTTGGAAATCTAGAGCATGAGCGTCTGCTTGTAAACTAGGCCCATTGGCTGAAATTAACACTAGTCCTCACACAAATGACTGCAGCTCTTCGGACATAGCTCATATACCTGGGCAGCTCTTCACACAGACTAAGTTAAGGAGTAAGGTATTCAGGCCCGTTGGTTCTTTCAAGATAGATCACAGCAGTGTCACTGCCTAGATTTGTAAGGCAACTGCAATACACTGGAGTGATTTACTCCTTCCCACAAAGGATCATGTCAAATTCAGTAAGCCACACTCATTTGCCATGGGCAGCAGTCATACAACACTAACAAGATGACTCAACTAGAAACACCATTATTATTATCCGTTCTTGATTTATCTAGACATCTCTATTTAAGAATTATTGCTCTCTGTTTCAAAACTGCACCATAACAAGTTTGTGCCAATAGCTCTATCTGCTCAAAATTCAAAATTGTGCCTATCTCACCAATCCAAAGTTCTTACTGTTAAAAACAAAAATTATCTTCCTTTTTGATATCACCTTCAAATCACTGTATAAAAACCAATTTTAATGTTTTTAGCTAAATCCTGTCCTGGAGATTCTAAATTCATTCCATTATCAGAAGCTTTCCTTATGCTACTGAAACACCTTACATCATTTCTTACTCACTTCTTGTAGAAATCTTTTTTTCTTGTTGTATATTTGGGTGTTTCCTGTAGCTTTTATCAGCTCCCTGCACCCTCCTCATAATTCTATAATATACGTGCTTTTCAAAAGCATATAATAAATTATATATAAGTACAGTTTTTCTTCCAGAGCTTTTTATGGACCCTGTAGCTACTTGGAATGTGCCTCCAAAGCTGCCTTGTCTGTTCAGTGACACAGAGTTTTACATAACCGAGTTCGTGAGTGTCTATGACATTTAATGAGAAGTAATTTCAGAAGAGAAAGAGCCATTATAGAAAATTGTAAAGCCAGCTTGTTACAAGAATTTTTTCAGCAGGTAGACACTAAAAGCCCAACAATTTGTGAGTTGCCAGTCTTTCATACTTCCTCTGAGAAAAAACATCCTAAAACAAAAATGATTCAACAATTATTCTTAAATACAACAAATGCATGGATTAAAGGTAACCAATTAAAAAAAACCAAAAAAACACAATTACCAAAAAAAACCACCCCATGCTTTAAAGACCATGAACTAGTGGAGTTATGTATTCACAACTTTGGCATCCAATCCAATACTTAATTTTGTTATACTCAAAGCACAGAATTAAATACACACCAAAAACTAGTTTGCAGAATTAGAAACAATTCACCCACATCAACTAATTATTCTTTCAGGAGTCAGACCTTGAGGCAAGAGAATGCTATCAAGTGTAAAGACAAACATGCTCCTCCAGCTGTTTGACATACTTATTGGACATAATAAACTTGATATGCTGGAGGCTATAATTAATCTCTACTAAGTGAACACTCCTCTCATGATGACTTGCCTACTGAGCTGTCTAATGACACTTAAGGCTTTGATAAGTAAATAAATTAGTTCATTATGGTCGGACAGTCTTCCCTATTTTTTTTTGAATGAGATCACAGCTTTCTTTATCTTACTTGTCTCACTCAGTCATCACCAGCTACAATACTCTGACCCTGAGGCTGACAAAAGGACATTTCATTCAAAGCTCCCAACTTGATTTTCTCTATTAATTCCAATACCTTAATTTCTGCTTAAAAAAAAGCAACAAAAACCACAAAACCAAACTGGCAATCTATACTGGTAAGAGCTTTGTTTTAAAATTACTGGAAAAATGCCAATATTATTTGCTTTTCTGTTGCTAGATCTCACGGCTCACAATAACATGTACAAAAGTAAAGCTGCAGTGCCCTCTTGTGAGCAGTCAAATCTCATATTTGCATTAGTGGATTTAATGCTATTAGGAGGTTTGGAAGACTACAAACTGTCTCTTCTGAAGGTGTGGCCCTGTATGTATACACTTCATATATACATACACACCTCCTCCATCTAGCTGTTCAGAAACTGATAAAAGATGCTCATAGAAAAAATTTAAAGACAAGTATTGTCATTTTTATTAAGTTCAGTAGAACTTAGGTTATTTCTCTATTCCTAATTTCCAAATAGGAAAAGTCAAAACCCAGTTTCTTCAAAGCCATAATCAGGCAGAACATTCTTATTAAGCACTACTGAAAAAAAAAAAACCAAGACAAAACCCCATGCACATGCACACATACACAGTTCAAGTAGCCTTCCAATTTAGGCATTAAATAACTCAGCTGACAAGGACTGGAGGGAAAAGTAACTATTAGAGAAATTAAAAAAAATGAAAAGTAAAACAGTCACTATTAGGACACAAAAGAAATAAAGCAGCTAAACAATCAAAACCAGTATAGCCAAAATATGATCCTAATTCCTGTATGTCTGTGGGGAATCATTAGAAGATGGTGATAAAAGTCTGTACAGGTTTTGCATACCTAGTTAGGTAGAACAAATATTTAAGACGGTTACAAATATCTGAAAAATTACTAAAGTTTATAGCAGAAATAGAAAACTAAGTGACCCAGAGACAGTACCACATGGTTGATTCTGTTGCCCAGGAATCATATTAGAATTAATTTTCTAAAAAGTGATGGTGTGTTATCTGCCAGGAAATGTTTTGCTAAGACTCAAATTTCTCATTTCCTTTGCACAGATCTAGTTTACTGTATGCAGTAACCCTCAGTCATTGAGCAGACAACCACTAGATACTAGGCTGCGCATTACCATTTCAGTGATGTTTCCACAGGTAACAAATTTTAAGTTTAATTTCACCATATTCTTCCAGTTTTTGACTGGTAAAAAGCTTTTACAGAAGTGAAGCTGAACAAGAAATGCAAATTAGAACATTTGCAACTCTTTAAAAGTTCATCTTATAATATTAACTAATCACTTGTAAGCAGATGTCAAATATTTGACTTCAGCCCAGAGAGTCAAGGTCCAAAGGAATTTCATTTGTTTAGGCCTAGATTCAAAAAATTATTTCAACTGAATTTAGGCAGACAAGTCCAAATTACCACAAAACACCAACAAAACAAAACCTCTCTTCTGTGGCTTCCTAAGATCCCTGGCAGACAGACACATCTGTTCTGCCTTCACACCCTCTCAAACAGTGCCAGTCCTGCAGATGGGGAGTACAGCCACAGCCTGTTTGTGTGGCTCTTACAGTATTCAGGATTACCCAAAGCACTTTAGCCAAAAGACTGCTGAATCCCACAGAGCTCACCTATCTCAGGAGAAGATACTTTGGGGCACATAAAGACAAAACTTCTTTGGTTTAGAAGTCTTACAATCTGTATCCTACTGCAAACCCTATAGCAGGCACAGTGAGATTCCTGGTCTAGAGCAGAAGATGCAAGTTAAAATACATGTGCTGTAGTAATCAAGTGCTCAGCTACACTACTTACAGAACTCAATAACATCAGCAGTTACTCCATTATACCTCAGAAACTCACAAGACAACCTTTTGCACAAGCTGTATGGTACTGAGCAAGTTTACACAGTAATAAATTTCTTTTTCACAAGTGCTCAACTACAACCTTTCATCTGCATGTATTCAGTTAAAAGCAAAGAGAAGAAGGTTCACTTTAGAAATGATTGGTATTGCTGGCACCAAAAAAGATTTTTTTTTTCAAATTTGCCAGGTGAGTTTTAGTTAACAGTAGAGAATTATAAAGAATTGAACTCATGAACTCATTTTCAGTTCCATGATTACGTGGCTATTACCTCAGTGGAAATTTGAGGTTTACTTATTGAAGCCAGCACTGACAAGAAATCAAATCATGAGTTTAGAGTTTCATTACAAATTTTGCAAAGCAACAAATTATAATCCACATTTTTCATCAAAGAGTCAACTAGTTGGCTTGGCATATTACGTTATTTAGATTTACAAAACAATTTTCTCAGTATGTTCAAGACAGCATAGGAGATAGCTGATTCCTAGAATGGGTTCAGATATCAGAAAACAAGCTTCAGGAAAGCATGTCCCTACCAGTCCTGTCTAGATCTGAGTGGCAGCCTTGTCATCCAGCACGTCACCTGGCCCTACCCCACTTTCTTGTTACCTGCAAACCTCTCTAATAAAGCTGTTAAACAGAACTAGTCTCAGTATGGATCCCTGGGGTATTTTTCCTGTTACCAGCATTTGTATACAGTATTAAACACTCTCCCATGCCTGTTCATCCAGTTTTCCACTCATCTGATTACTTACCCATTCAGGGCATGAAATCCTAACTTGGACAGATGAATACTGCAGAACATGTGATGAAAAGCTTTACAAAAGCTGAGATAAGTGACATCCACTCCTCTCCTGTCACCCACAAAGGCAATTTTACCACAGAAAAACATTCCATATCCCGTTACTAGATCTTTCCTACAGAATAAAGGCATCTTTCACTTTACAGGCAGCTAAAAATTCAGCTTTAAAAGAAAATTAATATTCCAGCAGCTTCAGAACAAACCCGTGTCAATAGGAAGGACCACATGAGGGCAGCAGGACCTTTCTGCACGGAGGAACAACGAGTGGGTTGGGCGCACCGAGCACCGCCACTGCTCGGCCGTGCTCTGCTCCGTCACACGCAAGTACTGAATTAAAGCGTAGCGGGTTAGGGATTTCTTTCATATGCTGCTCACAACTGATATATGGATGCCCGCTTTATGTAAGACACTATTTCCAGCTCAATTTTCACAGGTGCTTAAATGAACTCTAATAGCCAAGGGAATGTTTTCCCTCAAGTTTAAGGGATCCCAGTGTTACCTAGTTTTACAGCTAGCTGTGGACTGAAAGCAGTCCCCAAGCTACAACCTCAAAAAGTTTAGTATAGCTACATGGGCAAGCCCTCAAGGTCTATTGTTTATGGTTTACAATTACTCTTGAACATCTAAGTTGCTTTTCCTTCAGGAGGATTCCCTCCCTACTACAGTACAAGAATAAGCAACTAACAAATTAATAACTTATTCTTACTTCTATTCTGTACATTCAGACTCCCTGAAGAGCTTCTAAAACTCTTTTTTAATAATTCTGAAGTGCTGTACTATCCAGTATTCAGAATTAGGTAACACATCGATTTTTCCTCCTCCTTACCAAACTTTTACTAGAGGCTTTTGTACTGAAAATCACGCTATGAAAAGCCAGTGTCCACAAAGGAGACAGAGGAGTCCTGCATCTTTATTTGAATAAAGGGATAGAGTCCACTGGGGCACAGACTGCGGGGTTTTCTCTCTCGAGATTTCAGGGGATGCACCCTCCTTTTTTTCCTAAAAGCCCGGCAGCATGGTGCTATCTTCCTTTCCCATTGGCCGAGGTACTAAGAAGGCACAGCCTTCCCGAACCGCCCACCCCACATTCCCCCCTCAAACCTGTCATTTTACCCTAAAGTTCAGAAGTTCAGGCCTGTGCAGACCCACTTGTGTTTCAGGAGCCAGGCTGGCTGGGCTCTGCAATGAACCTGCTGCTCAACGTTAGTAGAGACTTCAAGACCCACGTTAAAGATGTGAGGACCCATACCTGCACCCATTGAATTGCTTACAAAGACATCAGCACACGTCCTCCCTTTAACTTTGAATCTAAATACACACCTGCCTTTTGCACAGCACACAACTACCAGCAGTAAAAACCTTCAACAGAGGGTAGAAGTTACCCCTAATCCTCACTCCACCCTTACTACAAAAACCCTGTGGCAGTAACTACATAGATATTCCTTCCAACAGACAGTCTCATCTCACAACAACAAAACTCAGTTAGCTACATGTTCTACCACCGAGGAAAAAAGCAGAGCGCAACAACAAATGATCGAATTCTGTTCTTGGAGGATGCCCATTATCATCTCACAGTCAGAATCTAGACATCCTCAAGTAATTTTCTTTTTGTTAATTGAACAAGCAGAAAGAACACCTTTCCTTTAAATCACTCATGTACGATCCCTTGCCTTTCTATTCCTCCTAAGAGCTACTTAGTCCTTATTTAAGAATATCCTATAAATATTCCTAAAATCAAGGCACAGGTTTCAATTCCAACTGCCTTTAAAGCCAGTCCAGGGACAACAAACACAGATAGTTAATCCTACAGTGAAAAAATCCTAGTAAACAGTATCTAACAGCACAAAACTTCAAAGAGAACACTACACTCCTAAGCACTACAATTAAAAAAAAATGCTTATCTATTGCATTTCTCTAGATAAAAACAAACAGAAAAGTAAAGATAAAAAAAGGAACATGCATTTTTTAAAAGGTTCTAACTACTACATTCCCTTTCAGCATCTTACTTACTAACTAGCAGTACTGAAAACAGTCACATTTTTATATCAGTTAAGCTATTTACAGGTTTCTTCTGGATGTACAGAAAATCATGCCTTGAAAAACCAGTGTCCACAAAGGAGACAGAGGAGTCCTGTATCTTTATGTGAATAAAGGGAGAGAGTCCACTGGGACACATGCCAAGGTTTGAGATATTAGGACCCATTTCAAAGACGTTAACACCCATACCTTCAGCCATGGAATTGTTTGTAAAGACACCAGCACACATCTTCCCTCTCACGGACTGTAGAAACAGCAAAACCCCGCATTTCTACAGCTGTAATTGCTGTCTTTCTCTCCTGAACACTCCCCCCTACTAAAACCACTCTACAGAAAACCACAGCGAAGCCTCAGTGCTGCCCTATGGAGACGAGAGAATCAGGTGACGTGAGTTCCACCTGGTCATCAAAGCCTGCAGCTGGGCTTAAATGGCTATTTTCCTCCTAACACAAGAGTCTAGAGGAGGTCCTGTATCATCCTTCTTCTTTGAAAGTGATTGTTACAGACAACACTTTAAACCCCAACTCACAAATCTTAGTGCCTAGATTCACAAACTGACTTCAGCCTATGAAGACACAAACTTCTGTTCTTTCTAAAGACAATGCAGTAAACCTTTGCTAAAACCTAAAATTAGGCACTGCCAGGAGTTACCCTGAAATATGCTTTATAAGTTTCTTAATGAAAAGCATGATGCAGTAGAAAAATAATTTTCAGTAAGCTCAGTTTTCAAATGTTCTTTCATGCCTCCTATTTCACGACAGATTTCAGTACTATCATTAGGGTTTCATCAATTAACAGTGTACTTGTGGCTGTCCTTGTGGTAAGCAGACACAGATGTAGGTGTTTGAGGAAACAGCAATGAAAATAGTTTCAGAAACCAGCATTTTGATGCCTTAACTGCAGGTGTACTCAATTTACATCAGTAGTACCGAGCTG
The DNA here is from genome assembly GCA_910950805.1 of Acrocephalus scirpaceus scirpaceus. Classification (NCBI taxonomy): domain Eukaryota; kingdom Metazoa; phylum Chordata; class Aves; order Passeriformes; family Sylviidae; genus Acrocephalus; species Acrocephalus scirpaceus. The sequence goes on along the minus strand of OU383783.1, from coordinate 11,266,908 downwards.
CCAGGTAAACTTTTAGGACGTAGTAAAAGTAGAATATTCCAGATGTTTTCCATTTTACAAAGCAGATTATTTGCACATTTAATTAGCCATCTTTATTTGTAGTTATTTACCATAATATGAAAGATTTATATGCAGAATTCCAGCTTCTCTTTCTGATCCATATATCCTCGGAAGCAATTGTTTTCAAACACTGTCATAGAATTAAATTTTGTCCTAATCTAACAAGATTTATAATAATATCTTGGTTTACACCTGCCTCTGCTAGGACATGAGGGAAACCATCTGCTTCTGGGTACTTCCTTTGCATCTGCAGTGTTTCAGATGTGCAGGTGCACAGCAGAGCTGCTCCTTGCAGGATTTCGTGTTCATTCCAGCTCACACCAACCCACAAACTGCCACCCAGCAGCACAACGAAACAAGCAGAAATCCCCAATTTGAACCGTATGGGAACATGTGACTTTGAATATATTCGGAGGCAAAATAATGTGAGCAGAGCCCCTCACCTTGCAGAGTTGTTAACAGCTCTAGACGCTACCTGGGGAAAGTGATGTGTTCCCTGTTCATGCTGCAGGTTGCAAAGGCACACACTGAGCAGCTCAACAACTCAGCCAGGGCTTGTTTTGAGTGGCACTGCAGGTCTTCACCTGCATCCCAGATCCCAACAAGGCTTTTAGAGCACATCAGCAAAGACAGGGAGAGCTGCTCCAACACAGAGATCTGTGCACTCAGCTGCTCCCTTGCTTTCCCAAGTCACACAGGGTGGCTGCTGAGAAGGATCAAAGCAGTCACTGTGGCAACAGCAGAATCTCAGCAGCACACTCAGTTGAATGAGAACTTGATTGCTCTCTGCAGCTACCTGAAAGCTGTAGTCAGGTGGAGGGAGGTCCTTTCTCCTCAGTAACAAGTGATAGGACAAGAGGAAATGACCTCAAGTGGTGCCAGAGAAGGTTTAGATCAGAGGTGAGGAAAAGTTTGTTAACCGAGAGTGTTGTAAAGCATTGGAACGGGCTTCCCAGGGAAGTGGTGGAATCACCATCCCTGGAGAGATTTAAGACATGTAGATGTGGCATTGAGGAACATGGGCTGGTGGAGGGCTTGGCAGTGCTGAGGGAATGGACTCAAGGATCTTAGAGGTAATTTCCTACCTAAATGATTCAACGGGTCATTTGAGCCCTGACCTCCATACCTCTGCAGCAGCTTCCATGGATAACCAAAGTACAGGAAAGCACAGCAACTGATTTCCTCTGTTAGAGTTTTTCTTGCAGAATTCTATTCCACACTTCCAGAAGGAGAGAGGATGAGTGTTCTTGCTTTGAATACAGAGAACCTCTCCCTCTATAGGCTACAATGGGTTACAAGACACACACGTGGTAAATCCTAAGGCAGAATAAATCACTACAGTTCTGTGGGAACCAAGAACACTAAAAACTTGCATGTGTTCTAAATCTGTGGTACATGAGACATCTGAAGAAATGCATTTATTAAAACAAACAAAGAGTGGAGGGACAAAGTATTCTTTTGCTCTTGCCAAACCCAGCATTTCAAAAGAGTGACCAATATACTATGATCAAGACAATACAATTACCTTGTGAAGCAGTGCTGCTGAGCAAATAAAGATACCATAGTATGTATAAAACCTGCTAAAATTATGATTGATTGAAACAACAGTAGGATTTCAGGGTGGTGATGTAAAATGTCAGAAGTTTTGATGGAAATAAAAATTAACACAGTGTAAAAGCCATCTCCAAAACTGATGAGACACTGACATGTTTAAGAAAACGAAGCCTAAAACAAAAATCACCATTTAATTCTGTATACTTATGTAGCCTATTTGTTTTCTGAATTCTAAAAGGATTCATCCAAACATTAAGTGCTCATGAGTTTCACTGTCCTTTTGAGCAGCAGAATAACCAGTCACATGATCCTATTTTTGGTCATTCATGTGATTTATGATTCTAAGCTTGTGCTCTCAACGTATGACACTGCCATTCACACTATCCAGAGCTGAGAGCACTTCACAGTGTTACACTGGTGTTGATAGCTTTATTAAGGAAGTACTACCACTGGCTGACTAATACTAATAAAAGGGTGAAGGCCAACTTTTTTTCCATTGAAGTACATGTTTATTTCTTTATGGGGGCTAGTGGAGCAGAGACATAAAGACTTTGATTTAGAAGCCATTAGGATTAAAAAAAAAACACAAAAGACAATAGCAATATTTAATTTTTGAAGTTTTTCTCAATTGCTAGTGAGAGAAAGGGAAATTAGAAAGAAAAATTTTAGGGCTGGCTAAAAGAAAAGAGTAAACACAGAAAGTTTAGCATAAATATTAACAATAGTCTTCTGAATAGTCTGAAAGGAAGATTGAAGTTTTTCTGATAAAGGAATTGCGAGATAGGGAGAAAGATAAAGGTGCTGTAAAGCTAAAACATTTAAGTAGCTAGTTTAAAGGTTTGTCTTCTAATCTAATGCTGAATAAGAACCTACCTTATGCTTGTAGCTACAGAATCTCAGTAGAGAAACTATTTAGAAATTCTGAAATCAATTAATGAACTACAATATATAATTAAGCAAATAAGGTACACAACAAATCTGACAGTATAATGACAAAATTTGCCTTAAGTGATATCTTAACTATAGAAGCAACAGGTTGAAAAGAATCACAAGTGTATCACTAGTTCCCTACTAGCAAGGAATAGAAGACATACGGTGAGATTTCTGATTGCCTCCGTGCCTGTAGTCCTCACAGGCACAATATCAAAGTGTAGATAACTGACCAGGAATTTTCTTGTACTCCCGGAATACTTAATTTAGTCTTTAGGTCAACTCACAAGAGTTATTTAACTGTCCACCTAAAGTGTTGCGGTTTTTTTTCTTTTTTCTCCTCTACTTATTTGCCACAGTAGATAAAGCTGTAGGCAAGACCCAACAAGGTTTCTCATTTCCACCGTGCTAGAAACTCCCTCCTCGAGCTTTTTGCTCTGCTGTCCTGCTACAGGGAAACGAGTCCTGTAACAGCTTTGTAGCTTGACACTTCAGAAAGAAAAGTTATTTCAGATAATTTTGAAGCGTCTTTGCCAATGGTTATTTCTAAATCTTGATCTTGGAATTAATACTTGTGGTTTAACATACTTCATCTTAATATGCTTGAAAAAAAAATATGTAAAAGAAAACGCTTACAGTTAACTTTGTTGAAATGTATGTGCCCTGTCAGCATGTTCAAGAAATGTATTCCGAAGTGGCTTGACACAGTGTACCTGAGGCTGCACTCGTCCTGCCTGGCATGCACCCTTGCCTTTAACAGGCGGGAATTCCCCTTGCTCTCCTTGCAAGCCCTTGGCTTTCAGTGGAAGACTTGGTGATGCCACGGCTGGGTCAGACGAATTGAGCTGCCAGCCCACGGGCTCTGCCTGGAGGGAGGGAGGGAGAGCCTTGGCTGACGAGCACCATTCCCAGTGCCAGTGTCAAACGCGCCCCCGTGATTTCCTAGAGCGAAGGCGGCATTCCCGCTGCTGAGTGCGCTCCTCCGGAGGCACGGCCGGGGCGCCCAGAGTGGCTGCGTGAGCGCCTCGCGAAAACGCGCCGGAGCGCCAAGTTTCCCTTTCCCAGGGAAAATCCCCGCTCCCCCCGCCCCCCGCCACCGCCCGGGGCCTGCCCCGCATCCCGGCCCGGCCTCCGCCGGAGCCTCCGGAGTAACCGCGCCCGGGATTGGCTTCTCCCGGCGCAGGGGCCATATTGGATGTGCCCAGCCCGCCGCACGCACCGCTCCATCGGCTCCGCGCCGCCAGCCCCCGCCCCGCCAGAGCCGCCCCTCCCGCGGGGGCTGCGGCGGGAGGGCGAAGGTGTCTCGGGAAGGAAATTCGCACGCTCCCGGGTCCCCTCTCCGCCCCCCGCGCATCCCCGCCCCGCGCACGCCCCTTCCCGCGCCCCGTCCCCGCTCCGCCCGCCTCTTCCTCCCCTCACGCCGCTCCCTCCCTCCCTCTCGAGCCGAGCCGCCGTGTCAGCGCGCGGCGGCGGCCCCCGCGCGGGCGGCCAATCAGCGCGGGGGTGACAAATATGCAAATGTGCCCCCCCGTCCGTCCCCGCGGGTTCTCTGGGGCCGCTGGGGTCGCGGCGCGGAGCGAGTGAAACTTGGCCCCCCCCGCGCGGGGCCCCTCCCGCGCAGCGCCCGCGGGGAGGAGCGGGGAGAGGCGCGGGGACAGCGCCGAGCGCCGCCCGCGCCGCCCGCACCGCCCGCCGGCCTGCGACACCGCACGGTGAGTGCCGCCCTCGCCCGCCGGCTCCCGGGGGGGGATACGGGGGGAATCCCCGCGGGGGGGAGGGGAAGCCGCCGCGCCCGCCAGCGGCCGCCCCGGCGCGGAGCTGTCAGAGGCGTGGGGCATCGCCGCCTCCTGCCGGGCAGCGGCGTTGGCTCCGTAATGGCGAACCGGGCGGTGAGTACGTGCGGAGGGACGGGCAGGCCGCGCTCCAGGTGCCGGAGACACCGGGCGGCCCCGCCGGCCCTGCCCGCCCCTGCTGCCGGCGGACTCGGCGCGACGCGGCCTGCTCGGCACCCGGGCTCTCCCCGCCGCCGCCCCCGCCCGCTTCCGCCCCTCGCCGACACCGCCGGGCGCGGGGCTCCGCGCCGGCCCCTCGCACCTCGCCGGCGGAGGTGGGAGGAGGAAGGGGGGCGGCGGCGAGGCGAGGCTTTTCCCGGGGGCGGCGCGGGTGGAGCGGGCAGGATGGAGGCGGCGGAGGCACCCAGGGATGCGGTCCTTGCCACCCGCGGCCCCGCCACGGCGCCCAGGGGTGGCCGGGGGTGGGGGCGAAGTTTGAGGGGAGGAATTGGGCCTTCCCGAGGTCGCGGGGTGGGGGAGAGCCTGAACGTCCTGCCCTCCTACAGGTAAGAAGATGGCAGGGCGAAGGGAGGAGGGCTGGTCTCCTTAGGGAAGTCAGAGGAAAAGGCTGCATGTCCCTCTCCCCCACCGAGGAGGTGGCAGTGGGAGAAAAGGGTTAGGTGGAGGAAGGTAAGGAGGGCAAGAATGTCCCCGGCCACCTTGTGTCGTTTAGAAAGGGAGTGCGAGGTAGGGGTGGGATGCAGAGCCTCCCAGGCAGAACAGTGGGCATGGCAGACCTAGCTTCTCACCACACAAGATAATAGAGGTGGGTAGAGGGAGGAATTAAAATGATTTCCCAGGGCAAGCGAAGTAGTAAGAAAAAGAGGAGCTGAGTTTGGCAGCCCACTGGCTTGGATTGACCACAGCAGCACCCGTGGGAGCAGGGGAAAGGAAGGTGACAGGGGAGGGTTGACACTGGGTGAGGTGTGTCTGGGAGAGATGGAAATGGGCAGGCAGTCTGCTGTCCTCTGGGCTGCAAGATTTCTGGGGTGAGGAGAGCTGATGGTGCATGGCTACAGTTTCTCACTGCATGGGTGGAGACTTAAAAGGGGATTTGGCTGTCAAAGTGCAGGGTTGGAATTTATAGACTGGCATTTTACAGGTAGGGGCTGCAAGCTGACCTCCTCTGGATGATGACAAGGAGAGGATTTCGAGGCCAGCTCGGTACTGCTGGTAGATGGCACTGGGTGGACAGGTGGCATGCATCTTTATTCTAGTGAAGTGGAGAAATTATCACATTTCCCACTGAGGCTTAACACGCTGAAAGGTTAAAACCTCTTCATTCCTTCTTTACACACAAAATTTTGTGAACAGGGATACAAGCCAGGTGGAAAGGATTCTGAATTCTCTCTTTTTGGCTGGATAACTTTGACAACAGGGTTAATGCACACATTTTCAGTTTGTAAGAAATGGCTTGCTCTCCTCACTGTTGTATCATAAGTACCTTGAATCTTTAGTAACTCAGAACTTCCTTCAGTTCATGCCCTCATCAGTGTTGAGAAAATACAGCTCGGTCTCCCTCCATTATGTAGAAGAGAGCTGAACCCTTTAGTGTTACAATCCGTGCTCAAGGGGGACAAAGTAACAATATGTATGACAGGATAGGGTTTCTAGTTCTCTTGTGTATTTTTTGAGACTTTAAGAAGTAGCCTTAAAAAGTAACCCTCCTCTCTCAGGAGAACTAGGCTCCTCCTGAAAGCTCAATGCAACTGTTTTTAAACCTGGATCATTCGACACCATCAAGTTCCCAGTTGGCAGGTGTGAGATAAAAATAATTATTTCACCTTGTTTTACGGGTAATCATTTGTGTGCAGTTAGACACATGTTTATAATGCAAAGCAGAATATTAATGTTCAGTCATTTTTGAGCAAAATCTGCATTTTTTTGTCTTTGTTTTTGCACAGATCAACTTTTTTCTTAGTTTCACAAGGTAAATATTTTAAAATCAATAATTATTCCTATCTTAGACTTTGTGAACTGTCAAAGAAAGAGTAGAAATAAATAGCTTTTGGGTTTACTAGTTTCTACACAGCCTCAACACCTTATACCTGTAACTAATAATGACTTTTTCATTCTTCCTGTCATGAGGCTTCCAATGTGCCATGGACTTCACTGCCCAGACGGTGTAAACCAAAGAGCAAGATGTAATATGCATGTTTTTGAATGTTAACCATTTCAGGGATCAGTGTGCCAGACCCTTTGCCTATAACTCACGTGCACATGAGGAAGCTGGTGGGAAGCAAGGTAGGATGTGAACTTCAGGTATCAACAGCTCCGTGGTTAAGGGCCATTGTGGACTCCAACCTTAAAGTTAAATGTGAAGGGTTTTTTTTTTCTTTCCCTGTTAGTAAGCTGCATCAATTTACTTTGCATTTATAAGATGACAACGGCAGGCACCTAAGTAGTTATAGTGCATCTCTGCTGGTTTACTCTGTGCTAACTTGCTTATTTGTATTTAACCAAATTGTTATATTTATACAACTTTATGCTGCTTTTCATGGTGAAGCTGTACTTATTCATGCCATTCAGAGTAAAGCTATCATTTTTACTGTAAAAAGAAGTGGAATTTGAAGTTTTAGAGTTCTTCAAGAATTTTGAGGAGTCCCAGCACCTTCTCATTTCACATGAGTTGCTCATGCTAAATGCTCCTGAAGATTAGTCTAAGAATTAAGTTATGCAAAAATGTTGATGAAGGCAGAGTGTGGTTTTTGAAAAGTATTCCTAGTGGTGTTATCTAAAAGATGTATGACATGAACCACTACTGAGAGACTGTAGAGAGCCCAAACCAGACAATTTTCAATTGTTTCCTTTTAAAAGTGAGATAAGTTAATGATGCAGGCAGATTAAACCCCAAAAATTGACATGCTGCTTTAAAATTGCCCTTTTTTGAAACCTATGAAGTATGTAGATGCACATTTGTTCTCACTTGGTTTATAGGGTTAGTTTTAAGGGTTTTTTAAAAAATATATCTTACAATAAAAGTATTCCCTATATTTATGGTATATGTATCCTTCAGATACTCCAAAAGTACAGGTACACTGGACAACTATATATTTTCTGGGTTCAGATTCCTTACAGTGCATTTTTTTTTTCTTCTGTATGAGTCTTGTAGAAAGAAGTGCCCAAATACCTGCCTCATCATATTTCTTTGATAATTTTCATGCAATTTAGGATGGAGTCAAATGGCATATCCTTTTCATCACTGAATTGCAGTATTCTCTTTTTTTCCACCAGTATATGTGAACTGAATTCTCAGTAATGCTTGGTACTGGTGTTTATAAATCATCCCGCTGAAACATACTGAAGTCTGGTAGCCTATCACACCCAGATTCTTTCCTAACCCTATTTTGTCAATAGATTCTTCCACTGACCTATCTAGAGTTGCCCTTTTAGTGGTCTTAGCTCTGTCAAATCATGGAGCTGTGAGCTTATTGAAGACTTTGAAATCTCACACTTACTTGGGCTCCCATTCTATTTCCCAGTGCTCTTCCTGTTGTCATAAGTGGGGCCTCAGGAATGTAGGGTATCCAAGTACACAGGAATGGGTGATGGAGAAACCAGCTGGTTTTTTAGTCAAACCTTCAAGAATTAGTTAACATTGTTATGTTGTTGAAGTATTCACTTTGTCCTTCAGCAAAAGAAATTGTCATGCTGAAAAGTGATTATTTTGCTGATGAAACAGCAACTGAAAAGTATTTGCAGCTTTTGCTTTGGCTGAAGGAGCAGCAAGATTCCCATATTTAATCTGACCAATTCATAAATGTGCGAGTGAGCTGAACACACCTTCTGAACTGAACTTTTTGAGTGAGCTGAACTGAACTTTTTTATTTACAGTAGTGCAGGGAGGAGAGATTGTTTTTAAGCAGTATTTTTTTCCAGAAGTGTTACAAGAAAGAAGTATAATGTGGCTTACAATGACTATGTTTTTGAGTAACTGCAGTGTTGAAAACTTGCAGAAGACCATTTGTAAATATTTAACAGTGTGGGTAATGAAGATTTATCTTGACTTCAGAAACACGAGGACCTTTAGAGTACTTTCAAAATGTGTATGTAGTAGAATTCAGACGTATACTCTGCTACCTCTTAAAGTGAGCTTTAGTGATCAAGTAAAAGGCTACTTTTGGATGCACCTTGGATTCAAGTTCCACTTTCAGTGCTGACTTTACATTACATTCACTTTCTGCAAGAAAAATATTACAAGGTAGGAAGCATTTTTTAAAAGTCAGAATTCAGCAGAAATTCATTGGTAAGATATGGCATCTGTCAGTGAGCAGATGTGTTGAAATATTCAACTTCATTCATACAGATTATCCAGGCACTGCCAAATATTAATGTCTTTAGGCTGGCAGTGTACATGTGTCTTTCTCTTTGTAAGTGATATTTTAATCTTACATCAACAGTTAGAATTTGCAGGAAGATGGAAAAATGTTCCCATCCTTTTTCTGGAGACAAATAGTAATTTTGACTTTGTTCTTTATCTGAGTCATATTAGAAAATGTAACTCTGGTTACCAAAGTGTTTCCATCTGCACTGTTTTCTTGGGCACTTTTCCTTGTGCCACGTGAGCAGTATTAAAAGGTTTGTTCACTCTTCTATGCTGGTCACTAAAATTCAGGAATTCCTCCAAAATCTGTTCTGTAAATGGCTTTTGAAGAGAAATGGTTTTATTACATTTGATACTTAACACTCTAGTGAAGAAACTTTTAAGCTTCAGGAAGACTTAATTTGTGTAATGCCATGAAAGTCTGCCCATCTGATATTCCATATGTTATCGGAAATCCGAGAATTCAATACAATATATTTGTGTTTTCAATTACCCTGTAGTAAAGCTACTGTAGTTATGGCTTCCACCTACATGAAAAACAGTGTTAGGTAAGACAGTGGGCTCGAGTCCATATAATATGATGTTGCTGGTTTCAGCATGTAGTTCTTCAAAGTATTTCTTTGCTGTTTTTCAGAAGCTCAACCTAAATTTAGCTTCAGAGACAGGTTTTTAGGTAACTTTATAAGAATTAATTCATAAATACTCCTGACAAAGAGATGAGTATTGTCCCATTTAACTGGGGAAGTTTTTTAAAAGTCCATTTTGACTGGCAGACTCTTGTGACAGAATATTGATGTCACAGTAAAAGTTGTCTGGAGTCTCAGTCTGTTGCAGGTGAATTCAGCAATATGTCCTGACTATGCTGAAAACCATGAGACAAGATGAGAAATGATGTTTTGCTTGAGTTATTAGTTGCAATTGATTTCCTAATTTAAGAACAGTATACTGAACAAATTGTGAACTCAGAGTGTCTTGCCTAACATGTGCCTGGGAGGAACTCTTTTAGGAAACTTTCATATCAAATCTCCTTAGAAATAGTTTTAAAAAAACCCCAAAGAACAAAACAACAGAAAACTTGCACACAGCCTCCCTCTGCATGGGGCAGGCCTGTGATACAGATGAAACTCCTTATGCCAGTAAATGTAGTGTGGAGTGGGATGTCTGAACCTGTTTTGTTCAGTAAAGTACTGGCATATTTTAATCTGGCAGTGTCAAGACCTGAAATTATACTCTTTTTCTTGCCCAGTGCAGATTTCTGTTAATGTCAAGCCTTCACAGCTGTCTGTACTCATCAGATCAGGATCCATAGGTACCTGTAAAACAGGCACAATCCTTTGCATTGTTCTAGTTGGTACTTCCAGGTTATAAACTTGCAGTAGTTTGCAAAGATGCTTATCAGAACATGAGAATTATTGGAAGATACTGTATTATCAGATTGTGAATTGAAAGAGGGCTGTGCTCTGAAGTCTTCTGTCTCTGATGTTTTGTAATGAAATCTTGGTTTAGGCCACATGTGAAAATAAAAGGGTTTTTTCTGATTTTTAATCTCTAAATCTTAAAATGGCCTATTTTTCCTGAGGAAAAATACCAGAATTCAGAAACATATTTTGTAGGTCTAATTTAAGGTGTAGCACTGAAATTGATGACAAAACAATAGAAAGCCTGTAATGTTTATATCTGAAATCTCAGCAGCACCAGAGGATTTTCTTTTCAAACTTACAAGGAAGTATGTGTAACTCTTTCTAGTGATCAGAAGTAAACTGCAAACTATAAATACATCACACTGAGTATGTTACTTTCTTTTAACAACTAAACTTCCAAAAGAGACATTTGTAATTTGTACAGATACACTAAAAGAAGTTGGCTGCAGTGGTATTTAAACCTGAGGAACAAAACAATGGGAAGTTTTTGTTACTGGTATTAGAAACAGAAGGAAATCACTGATGTCTTGAAATATATGAAAATCTCCACAGGTACACTTCAGAGAAACAAAATTGCAATATTTGAAGAGCAGTACTGCTTATTAATATGGATTCCTCCAATGGTCTGGTGGCCAAACATATTAACTTCTTAACAGCTATTTTCACTAAAATAAACTGACTTGGGGATAAACTTTGTTCTTTGCAGTAAGGTATTCCAAACTCCTGGCATCTTTCTAGATTTCTTTCAATAGCAGCAGATAACCATGTTGTCATTCTCTGTATTATTATTGTCCCTTTATTGCAATTAACATCCACAAGATATAAATGACAAAATAGAAGGTATATATACACTTCTGCCGTTTTAATGCAAAGTCTAATGTGTTTGTTAAACAAACAAGAGAAAGGGTTAAAACTAAATTGGGAGACTATATGCTGAAGCAGCAGATGCACACCTACATGTTTTGTTCTGCAGGTGTGCTTTGAGGGCAATAACCTTTGGCAGAAAGGTGACGAAGGTAGTTGAAAATAATAATGTCTTCAACTGGTGCTGTTAAATTTTCTAAAGGTACTTGCCAACACTGAAGAGATAAAAGCACACAAGGATGTTGTGCAAAACTAAACTGCTTTATTAAAATTTACATGATGTTTTTAAAAATAGAAATTTGGGTAGCTATTCGCAACTAATTGAAATGAATCGTTTGTTTCCTGTTAGAAAATGCATATAAAAATCTGTGCTTTAGTGTCCAAAATAAGAATCACAGACTCACAGAATGGGTCAGGTTGGAAAGGACCACAGTGGGATCATCTGGTCCAACCTCCCTGCTCAAGGAGAATTACCCAGGGCACAGGGTTGTGTGCAGCCAGGTCTGGAATGTCCCCAGTGAGGGAGACTCCAGAGCCTCTGGCCAGTCTGTTCAGTGCTCGGGCACTGCACAGCCAAGAAGTCCTTGCCCATGTCCAGGTGGAATTTCCTGGGCATCAGCTCCTGCCCCTTCCTCCTGTCCCATTGCTGGGCACCAGGAGCAGAGCCTGGTCCATCCCCTGACACCTTCTGCAGATATTTAGAGAAAGAGCCAAAATACTGATGTTTGCCCCCTTTTTTTTTTTTTTTTTTTTTTGTAAGACTAATGCTTTAGAAATTCATTAAGAAACCCAAGGAAAATGTGTGCACTTAGGGAAAAGTATATTTTCAGTATCTTTTGAAGACACTGTATTAGTTGGACTGTGAAAGATATTTCTTAGAACTTAGAACTTTCTGTGATAGTTCAGTATGGATCTAGGCATGCTTAAAACAAATGTGGTTCTGTTTAATAAAGTATAACTTGTATTGTTTATCAGTTAATTTTACCAATTCAAGATTTAAAAGCAAGCATTAAGACTTTCTCCCAAAGGAAGGATCTTTACAGAATAATTTTTTTAACATATCACACTTACAGATACATATATATGTATATAGGTGTATGTAAAAGCTCACATGCAATATAGCTTATGTGAGAATCTGTGGAGATAGAGCCCATTTTGGAACTTATAAAAGCTCTATGTTCCTTTTGTGTGGATTTCTCTTTGGCACTTCATATAATTATTAGTGAATCTTCTGCTTTCAGAAGTATTTTTTATATTTCAGAATTAGAATACTCCATGGCAGACCTGGTGAATGTACATCTAGTTACATATGGGGTTTTTTCTTCCTTTCAATGTGGGATTTTTCAAATGTTTAAGTATTCCAAAGTTGTCTCTGTATTGGAAGCTGTTCAAGCAAGTGGGCACTAAAGAGTAAGAAAGATCTTTTTTTTCTCTTATTTTGAGGATTCAAGAACAATCCAGTTGATGAAGGATATACAGCTGTTTTGGATAGCCAAGAACTTAAGATATCATTTGTCTTATATGGTACTTACATGTGAATTAGGTTTCTTTTTTTACTGTTGAACTCTTACAAGTAGAATAAATTACTTTCTTGCAAGTTTTCAATTTTTCTTTCTTCAAATAATAAATTTTTGAATGCCTCTGTTCATTTAGTGTATATATTGTAAAATCTTTATGCTTTAACTTTATTTAGCCAACAAAGAACTTTTAAATAAGCAGAGATTGAGAACAACAACAAAAAAATAGATTAAAATGTTGTATAGGACCTGACAGTTAAATAGTTTCAAACTCCTTTCTAATTACTGGATGTGAAGAGGACTTGTGCATGACAGGAGCTCTATTTGTATGATGGGATTTCCAGTACAGAAGAAGGGAACATCTAGAGCAAGTTTTCTGTGTGTTTTGATACAAAATTAGTATCAGTTCACATAAATAGTAAACAAAGATAAAGTTATGTTAGTGACTTTCCCCTAGGTATGTGTTAGGTACATGCTTATCTCATATGAATTTTAGAAAAATACTTCTCTGCATTAAGTGTCACTATCATTGCAGAGCAGAGATGTTTTAGTTTAGCAGCCTTGGAAAAAGTCTTGGGAAGCTACTGAATAAATAGAAGGAGGATAAATGTAGCAATTTATATACCGAATTAGTACCAGATATTTTTTTTTTCTGGAACATTGCAGGATTTGGTAGTTGCTATAACCAATTTATGTCTTCCATATACGCTACAGTATTGTTTCAAAGATGTAGGGAGAGGAAATAATTGTGTTAAAATCTGTTTCTCAATGCAGTAATATATGCTATATTATCTTCTAACATAGTTTGAAGTTTGACCTGCATTAATAGTTTTGCAAAAGTGTTTAAGTGTTCAGCATCACCAAACTATTTAGGAAGAGAGGAATCTTTGTATTGGAATTGGAGGATGTTTGTTGCATTGGACTCAATAATTGTATTTTTGAAATGGAAAAACACAGTGGTGTGGAATATCAGTTCATATACAAACTTTCTGTCTGTTTTTCAATGTTAGAGGGTAGTTTTGTGTGCTTTGGGGCTTTTACACAGTGGCCCTAGAACTCCCCTATGCACATTTTCCCTTAAACTTTGTAATGTTTTGTAGCCTCTTACAGATTAAAAAAGAACCTCTTGAAATTGAATTGAAATTGAGCTCCTCCACCTCCTGCCAAGGCAAGGAACAGGATAAAACTGTCATGCAGGTATTCTCTCCCTGAAAGGCAGTGTCAGTTCCCACTGAAGTCCACTGTCAGTGTGGAACAGCTCACTGCTGTTAAAAGACATGTACATGGTTTCTCTGACAGGTTTAAAACCTAACTTCAAAACTTTTCTTTTTGCTGTTGTTGGTTTTGAGTATTTACATCCTGTCTTAAAGTTAGCCTAAACCTTTTGGTTTTGTGTCACAAACTACCGTTCATCCTAAGGAGTTTGTAGACTTGGGTTATTTTTAGTAGTCCTACAAAATTAATATGTACCTGTTTACCAGACACTTAGAAAATCATAGCTCCTAGTGATTGTGTATTAATTCTGGTGTTTTATGGTATCTAGTGAGCTTTTGAGTTTCAGGTATTGCATTTGAATGTGCGCTCCTGAAGTTGGTTATTGTGTGACTTGTTTAATGTGCTTCGTTTTCAGGTCTCTGATGATGAGGTATCTGTCTCGATTTAAAACACGTCTCTGAGCTTCTTAATTCTTCATTAAAGAGATGTGTTCTATATTCATGGGTAAGAATATTTTCTATTTTGGCTTGGGCTATTTTCTTAATTATTTTGTGATATATTTTTAATTTAGAAGATTTCAGCAACTCATTTTTGTGTTAAAGGTTTATCGGGAACTTTTACAGTATAGGGTTCATTAGGTGCCTGTGCAAGCTCTTAATTTTGACCCAAGCTTATAACTAAACTTTGGAATTCATATGTCTAAATATTAATGCTCTAATTAAATCACTAACTCTTATTATTACAGACAGAGAAACAGTGGTATGTAGGTAAAGAATTTATAAATTGGTCTGTGATTTGAGAGTCATTTTCTGATATATACAGTTCTATGGGCTTTAATTGTGCATCTTGCCATACATATTTTGAATTTGGAGTTTTGGAAAGAAAGTGATTCTAACTTGGAATGCAGCCAAAGCAAAGGGTCTGAATTTTGTGCAATCGAAACAAACAACACTTCTCAATAACATAAACCTTACTTAGTCTGAAGAAACTTTGTGGTGTTACACACACCTGCACTTCAAAACAAGAGGAAAAAAAAACCCACCAAAGACTCTATAGAAAATATGATTTTTTCAAAAAGCTATTCATATTTTTAATTTTTGTAAGTCTGTGAAGAAAACAGCTAAATTTAAGCTGTTTACTTCATACATTACAGAATTTGTTTTTTATATTTTCTCTCCATATATTAAGTACAGCTTGCTGAGATATCAGTTTGAGGCTTCAATAAATTCACCTTGAGTTAAAAATTAGTGTTAACATGGATCTCTTAATGAAGTACAGTAAATAGCCTAAGCATTGCTGTGGGGCTTTTTGATACCATGTTGTTTTATACAGAGTTCTGTGAAATATTTTCTCTTTGGGCTGGTTTTGCTCTATTGAGCTTAAGCAAAGCTGTTCTCATTAAGGAAGTTCTCCCATTCACAGTGAAGGCAGACATGGTTGAGAGTGGTAGAAATTTGCCTTCAGTTGCATTGGAAGATGGATTTTCTTCCCAAGCAAAATGTCGTTTGTATTGTTGGCTAACTTGAAATTCCATGAACAACCTTAAAAAATAGATAGCTACTGATGTAGCCTTTCTTTCTTATTTACATTTGTTATATTTATTTCCCAGAGGCTACCTGCACAAAAGGAGGAGAGGTGGAGGAAGGGAGTTTGTGCGTGTCTGGGGAGTAGAGGAAGGGAAGCAGTTACATGGGGTGTTTGGTGCAAGCAGGATCACTGTAGGTATGGTAACAGACTGCTGTGATTAGTCTGACAAGCACACACAAGCCAGTGTGCTCCAATTCTTTGCTCTTACTTGGAGCTGGAACTGTAGCCATGGACTGGAACTCAGTTCTGAGAATTTAGTTTAAGCCCATATGTTTCAAATCTTCATAATCTTCAAATTAAAATTCAAGATACTTGCGTGATCTTTTGAGTATTTAGCATGATGTCTGTGAACTCTGTAGCAGAAAGAGAATTTAAAAAAATCCAGGATGTTAAGGGTATGGTTTCACTAAAGGGATGGCTTATTACTCAAAAATAATTAGCAATGCATACCAATGAAAAGTAATTTTAATCTAAAATAATGCATATGTATACATAAAATTGAATGTGTGAGTTTTTATTTGGGCTACCCAAACAGGCTACCCAACCAAATTTTATCCAAATTTTAGTGATAACAATAAGAAAATGCATCTTTTCAATCCATATTTAGCTACAGATATCATTGCACTCTACTACAAACAGTCCTTTCTGTTAGGGAATAAAAGAGTTTATATCTACTAAATCTTCTTCTTTAGTCTTCTGTATTACTGGGGTTTTGAGGAAATTATGTCCCTCTGTGGCTTTTAAATTTAACATGTACATTGATCTTTAAATCCCTGATAGAATATCATTTATATTGACGCATCAGCAGGAAGTAACTTCTGTGTTATTTAATTAACTCAGCTTTTTGAACTTGGTCAAAGCTTTAGTTAAAATCTGACAAGTAATGATAGCGTAATTGCCTTTTAATATTGGGAAGGGAATGTCTCATTTCTAGATATTGTGCAGAAGTGATCAGTTTTTTGAGTGTCTGTGTTTTACCATGCACCTCTTTTGATGCAGTATTCTATCTGCTAATACATGGGCAAATCACAGCAAGCCACAAAGCTGTCATGCTGTTGCATGTTACATAGAATTTAGCAAAGACAGTGATTTTTTTCAGTCTTTAGCAGACTTTTTACTTGTTATGCCTGGTTGCATTGCTTCCCTAAAAAATCCTCAAAACTGAACCCTTTGCAAACATATAATCCTTAACTATGACTCTCTGTGTCCTTTTCCCATAGTCTGAATTTCTGTTATATCTTTCTTTTATGACTTGTATTAATTCCTTGTGGTTGCTAACTTGTCCCTAGCTTGTCTCTGAGATGGCTTCTGTTACTTTTCTGAATAGCCATGGTTTCATCTTTTTTTGAGAAAAATGGCCACCAAAGTCACTGATTTCTCTTATCTTTGGTACTGTCACACATCAGTCATGTGAAGCAGTGCTACCTTGTATATCAGAGTCTGAAAGTGTGGATATCATGGTAATGTGCTTAAGCTCCACCTGATTTACTTGCTTATAACTAGAGGAGCTTTTTTTCTGTTGTTACTTCAGCAAAAGTAGTCAAAAATGCCATGAAATAAATATAGAATGAAATAAAACACATCAGAATTTTTTATTATATTCCTTTTACTGTTACCCCCACTTCAGATTTTCAGAGTGAAATTTGATACCTGTTCTCTTATGTTTTTGTATGAGTTCAGTTTTTTTGATGTATTCTGTAAAATAGATCTTGTTTTACTTTTCTTCTGGTATAAGACAGACATAAAGTTTCCTTGAAGACTATGGATAAAAGTACTTCCCTGGACAAAACCCAAATGCTCTTTCCAACAGACTTGTGTTCAGGCTATCTGTAGTAGTATTCTTTCCAAAAGAGGTGTGGGTGCTTGGTTGGTGGGGTTAATTTGGGTTTTTTTTTTTTTTGTCACTTCACAATCTCCACTTTCCATAGAAGCTTTCTTCATAATAAATTAATGTTGGTCTAATTAGCTGGGAGAGGTTTCTCATGTATCTAGCCTTCAGATTTGTCAGTTTGGAAATTCATCTGTGCTATCCAGCTTGCTTGGATCCTTTAAGAGAAGCTGACATCTTCAGGTTGTATTTCCTATTTATACCTGCTAAGATTTTTTGCATGATAAAACCTTTGCATTTTACAAGGAGAGTTCATATTATTTGTTCATTATTTCCTCTTTTGTTTTCCTTATACTGAAAGGAAGTAGGAAAAACAAGGATGGAAAATGTTTCTTGGTTTTTGAGCCGAAAATTAAATTTCTGTGATGCTAGCTCTGAGTTTGCTGCAGTAATTCCAGCTGTTCTGCAAGCTTTCCTCCATTTCCTTGCTGTAAAGGGACACTCAGTAAAACATGAAGAGATGGTCTGGTGTATGTAACTTTTAATACAGGGTTCTTTTAGTCTTGTTGAGTAGTTCTAGGCTTCTGTAGTTAAGAGCATATATACTAGTTAATGATTGTACATTCTTAGTATCTATATTGCTAAAGATGGAAGAAATATCTCTTTTTTACCCCTCTGGTTTTTTCCAGTTAGCAGAAATTGATCAGACTCACTATGTAAACTTACTGATACAGGCTTCAAATTTCAGATTTTTATCAGTAGTCCTTGATAGCCTGGAACATAACATTTTACCCATGGCTACCATAATTTCCATCTTATCTTTCCTCAGGTGGGGTTTCTTGAACTACATCTGTTCTGTGTCTATGATTTTTTTTTTCCTTGTACTTGATTTGAATTGTTTTTTTTTTTCTGAGAAGCTAAAGAGAGCTATAATAGCTCTCTCCTGACTTATCTTTTGTGTTGAGATAAACTAGGATGAGATATCACTATATTAGCAATGTTATAAACCATGCCAGACCTGCTACCTGGATCCTGCTGTTTGTCATCTATTGGAAGGTGTTCCTTCCTGGAAAAGTCATCATTATATTGCTTTTAATCATAAGTAGACAACTTAATCAGTGTTAGAAGACAATGAGGTCTAATTTACATTAATGCTGTCTTTATCTTGGGACTTTAGGAGATCCCAACTTTAGGCAATAATTTGCACATGTATAATCTGGGATCCACAACAGCTTTGCTGTGCTAAGCTGTCATCTCCCTAAGCTTCTGTCACTTCTGTTTTATCATGCTTGTTCTCCTCCTCACTGACACTCACACCAATCCATACCTGGTCGGTGTCTCTCAGGATGGTACAGGGTCCATCTGTCCTTTCTCTGTACACACCAGAAGTCTCCTATACTCAAACCTTAAAGGAGGTTTGTGAATTTAAGTCTGGCTTTATTCTGACTATGGTCACATCACCCTCAGTGGCCTAGGAGTATATGCAGAATGGGTTTTCATCAGCTTGCCAAGAGGTACTTTGGGCTTAGTAGGTTCAGCATGAACCTTTTCCATCAGAGAATATTTCAGATTTACATCTGAAATTTCTGGAAGGATCCTATACATATTTTATTCTTAGGAAAATTCATTAATGAGGAATAGCAATTGAAGGTGAGCTTTAATAGGAGGGTCAGGAATTAAGACTTATGGCGGGGGTTTTTTCCCCCCCCTTTTTTTTTTCCTTTAATTAGAGATGTATATTGACAGGATAAAGGAATTATTATTCCATGAAGGTGCTCATTTAAAGTGACTGCTTCCCTATTCTACAGGGTTAGCAGTTATCTGGGGAGATACATTATCACAGACACACATTTTCAGTCATTTCCCATTCTGTTTGATTACACTATAAATGTAGGAGTTTCTATCCTAAAGTTAAATTAACCATGCTTTTCAACTCCCCTTAAATACCTCGCTGCAAATCAATTAATTGGCGATCACTCAGTGATACTATGAATAGTTTCAAATGTTTCAAAACAAGGTGTGCAAACTCCTTTGAACCAAAGTTTGTTCTTCTTGTGTTTTCTTTGTATCATTGTATTCATTCTCTTGCCTTCTAAGAAGAGACTGTTACGTCTTAAGTGACATAAAATACCGTTCCTCAGGAACTTGCATAATGCAACTTAAATAGAAGAAACAAAGTATTCAAGTTTTTTCTTTTTTCCAAATTAAGCTTTGACTTAAAGGTAGTTTATAACCTTTCAAGTTTTTTTTTTGTTTAAACATAAAGAATTATTGCATACATCTTACATAGTATGTGATTTCTTTGCTATAAACAAATTCTAATCCTGGAGCCCTAAAGCCCAATTCTTGTGTAATTTGGTAGTTTTAATGAATATAACCAAGGAGAATCTAAAATTGTTCCTTGAGTGAATAAAACCAATGAAACTATTACATTTAAAACATATTTTTATAAGGGACAAAAATTATAAAATGCATCAAAGCAAAAATAACTTACTTGATTTGTGGATTAGCTAAAGTTATGAACAAAGTATCAAATACCCTTAAAAGTGTTGGGAAGGGGAAGAAAGGATGAGAAGAGTCATTAAATTTTTCCTTTTTTTTTTCCCCTCACTCCTCTCCCTCAGGATGCTTTAACACCTGAAGACAAATGTTTCACCAGAAGCACTAATGGCTGTTGGCATGCCTTGGATAAGGTGGTGACCACTGGATGTCATTTGTTTCTGTTCACTGCAGAGAGACAAAATTGACTCCATTTGGAGTTGAGAGCAAAAGCAGAACAGACTTCTCAAGATGACTGATCCTATGATGGATTTTTTTGATGATGCCAATCTTTTTAGTGAGACCTTAGAAGGTTTGTCAGATGATGCCTTTGTTCAACCTGGACCTGTTTCACTTGTTGATGAATTGAATTTGGGTGCAGAATTTGAACCTTTGCACATAGACTCACTGAACCATGTGCAAGATGCTCAAAATCAACAAAAGATGAGTGAGTTTGATCAGCTGAATCAGTATGATTCACTGAAGCTTCACTCAGTAAATCAGTCTTTTAATAGCTCAGCTGACAATGTCTTATCACCACACTCTCAATTCAATTGTTCGCCAGTTCATCCGCAAAACCAGTCCAATGGGATGTTTCCAGATGTGGCTGATGGTAGTCCAATGTGGGGTCATCAAACTGCCACAACTGTTTCGAATCAAAATGGGTCCCCTTTTCACCAAGGACATTCTCAGTCTATGCAGCAAAACAAAAGCTTTGTAGCACACCATGATTTTGCCTTATTTCAGGCTAATGAACCACAGCATCAGTGTGCCTCGCTACGGCCGCAGCAGAGCAGGAACAACACGGGGCAGGATGCTCTGAGTCAGCCAAAAGACTTCATGGAAGTTAATGTGTCTACTTCCCTCAGAGTCAGTGTTAACCACCCACCTTCAGTTTCTAATCCATCGACTTCACAGCAGCCTCTGTCTGTTCAACAGTTTTCTCAAACTGCAAGTGCTTCAATACATTTTTGTGGGAATCAAGAAGGAAATTTTGATGGACAGTCCCCAACTATTACTCCATGTTCTGTCAGTAATAGTCAACAATTTTCATCTCCGTATTCCTACTCTAATAACCACATTTCTCCTACCAGCCTTCTTCAGCCTACAGCAGCTCTTTCTACTAGCCAGCAGACACACTCTATCTCTGACTTCACTGGAAGCGATGCCTTTACATCTCAAACAGGGACCAAGCAAGAAACAACCGAGCACATGTTGAATCCTAATACACCTTTGAATTCAAGTACTTTTCAAATGTTGCATTCTGCGCATCCTCAGGGCAACTTTAGCAGTTCGAAACTCTCTCCTGTGAATATTAATTTTTCAGCTTCCACTAGTTCTGCTTCTCAGATAAGCCATTTCACCGACCCTATTGAAAGCAACGGTTTTACATCTTTAGATGACAACTTACTTCATCAAGTGGAGACTCACAGTGAACCATTCACAGGACTCGACCCGGATGACCTCCTGCAGGAAGACCTTCTGCCACAGTTCGATGACTCTGCGTTTGTTCAGGATAGCACAAGCCATGTTTTAGAGCATGACCTAGAACACCACATAAGCCCACAGCAAGTGACACCATCATCTGAACTCGTTCGGCCACCGTCTCAAACTCAGACCCATCCTTGGCATTCTTCAGTTTCCAATCAGCACCTGCAAGGCAGAAGCCGTGCAAGCTTACAAGGACAGGTATGTAGGGATTTGGGGAGTAGGGGTTTGAACTGTCTGATTTGGTCGACTGGGTGAAATAATAATAGTGACTGGTGCTTGAGTCAAAGCATGATAACTGAAGTCTCTGAGCTGTTATTTGACCCTGAAGAAGTCTAGTTTAGGAGGAAAAATCCCTAACCAATTGATGCAGACATTGCTTCCTCCTGTTGTTTTCCTATTACAGCAGAAAGCAAGACTACATGATCTTATTCAGATAAAATGGTGTTGCTCCTTCTGCTGCTTGTATTTCTGAAGTATAGCAGAGAAAATTTACTGGTTAATGATTTTGGTTCTGAATATAATGGCTTATTGTCTTGAAAAGTACTTAGAGAAACATGTTTTTAAGACCTTTCGTAACATTTGTGTAGCTGATTTCCTGCAAGAATTGCAGTGGTTATGTTGTTGGTCTGTCCTTTGCTTTGTGTCTTTGTACTCATGCTCATTGCCTAAAAATTCATACTTATTATTCTTGCTTTTGATGTGATCAATAATAATAGAAAACTTATAAAAATCTGTGTATATGTTGGATTTTGTTACTTTTGCTAAACCAAAAAACTCAGCAGCTGTTTTAGTATAATGCTCACATCTACTGCAAGTATTTGAGTCCTCCATGAAGAGGACAAGGTGACATAAAAATTGGTTTCTAATTTTCAATCTGTGCATTTCAAAATGGAAGCAACTCTGACATCAAACATATACATTTAAAGCAGACAGCATTAAAAATGTTTTAGTAACTTACTTCTGTATTCTTGCTACCAATATTCTCTGCCTGAGAATATAAAAATGCCGTCTTTCTGGCAAAAAAAAAAAGGGGGAAGGCAAGGACCTTAACTACTGACTTTTGCTTCTCCTTAGTTTGTAGGTTACAGGCCTGTGAAGGAGACAATGTAGCATTTTTCTTTTCCCCCCCTGTTAATTTTAGATCATTAATGTAGAGATAAGAGCTTAACACGCTTAATCTTTGGTTTTGGTTCAGTAGATTGTTTCTCCATTACAACTTCTGCTTATGTGTATGGAGCATGTAATTGTCAATTCCTACCAGTGAAACTTTTTCTGTAAATTGTGGTGTGATGTTAATGGAACACTGATATCCAGCAGTGCGGTTGAGATGAGCTTGATTAACTGAATGATGCAGTAGATGCAATCTGTTGGTTTTGATAAACATTTCCTTTCTTTCCCCTTCCCTGCCTAAAAAAACAAAAGAAGGTGCACCCAAGCAGCCAGTCTTGTCAGAGATATCTGAAGACACAAGGTCCAGCAGCTGGTAGGGGAAGGTGATCCTGTTGGAGTGTGTGTGTGTGCAGTCCTGCCCTGGGAGCAGCGCCCCATTCCCTGCCAGGCAGCAGCACGAGGGGTTGGGAACGGGGCTCTGGAGGCTCTTGGGCTCCCCCAGCATGCTTGGGGTAAAGGGTGAAAAGGAAATGGATTCCAGGAAAAGTGGGGGTGGTTAGAAACCCAGGGATTAGTATAATTTTTGAGGAGCATGTGGGATATAAGCCAGGCAATGAAAAGCAGGTCTAATAAAACTTTCTGGTGCTCTGACTTTGGTGTTGTATTCATCAGAACCTTTTCAGACTTGCTTCTATCTCACTGACATCAGTTTTAGCACTTTGCTTTGTAACAAGGAATAGAAGGAAAGTTCTGAGATCTGTGGAGAGCCTTTAAAGTTTCAGGGGGTTGGTTTTGTTTTTATTGTGGTGTGAAAACAAAGCAACTTCACAGTATCTAAAATTTTAATGTTTTTCCTCTTCGAAATGAAACAGCCAGAAACCAGATAGTTATAAACCTTGGTTTTATAAACCAACCTTGGCTTGGTTTTTATTATTTTGGGGTATGCAATAAGTTGTATAAATTGGTTTCTGACCTTGAGTTTATCTGGTCAAACAGATGTTTAATGTTTCCTTCAGAAACTGGTTGTGAACTGGTAGCTGTCAAACTGTTGAGGAATGTACAGATGAGGGATTGACAGAAGCAAACAATGTAGAAGCCTCTTTAAACCAGTGGAGTATGTAGTATGAATAGTATGGCAATTACTGAAGTGTTTCAGATCAGTCTTTTGACTGACTACAATTCTAAGAGGGGTTTTAGTTGTAATTCTCACTTCTATTCTTTGATCTCTTTTTAGAATTTCAAGCTCAAGATGAGTTGGTTTTGTTAGAGCTTTTTACAAACGTGTGCAGTTTAACCTGGGAGGAAAAATATAGGGTAAAGGAGCAAGGAACTTTGATCTCCCTGAAACTGGTTGGCTTTAGGTAGGAGTCAGCTGCGAAGGGATTTTCACAATTTTCATATGTAGTGGTAAACGTCAGCTTTTAATTTTTTAACAAGACAGTGTTTTATACTGGCTTTAGTACATATTGAGGAAACAATTACTAGTGAATTTAGGGTTTTTTTTCAACAGTTTCAGTTTGATAATGGTTGATGTTTTCTCAGAAAGAATAACTTTATTTTATGAAATAGTTAATGAACTGTAGGTATTGGAACAGATATTTGGAACCCAATATTAGACAACCAAAGATCTTTAACTGTAGTTAAACTGAGGTTATTTAAATTAAGGAAGAACATTAAATACTTGTTTCAGTATTTGGGAGCAAGCATACTCACAACATTTTTACTTGTATGGTTATTCTTTTGATGGAAATTAATTTAAAAATTAATACAATCTGCTTGGTGTAATGCTGCGGAATTAAAAAGACTGTCTTATGGTGCTAATATGCTTTCTGCTGTAATTAGATCAGAATTGTAAATAAATTGCACCCTTAATTTTACATCATGCATTTTTCATCAGAGTTAGTTTGAGAACAGAAAGTAGAGAACTGCTGAAGACTCCTGTAGCCTTAGCTTTGACTAATACAAGACTTCTGATCTTTTAACTCCACTTAAAACTGGTTTGGGTTTTCTAAGGCTAAATAATCTATTTACTTTTCAGAAGCATAAAAAAAGGCTTCAACATTGCTTTACATCTTTAGAAGAAAAAGGAAGTTGAAAAGATAATGTGAAGTGTAAACCGTTGGAAAAATAATGTGAAGTATAAACTTTGGAAAGATAATCTTAAGTATAAACTGTCCTTAGAGAAGATTAGAGCTGTCTCACTGTGTATGTTATTTTCTAAGAAGTATTCCAATGTCTTCTGGCTGCACACATGAAAGCAGAGGAATTGAGATTTAAAATAATATGAAAATGAAAAATACACTGATGAAAAATAGTATTTCATTAATAATATGAAGTGCTATAGGATGAGGTGGTAGTCTTAGTTCTTATATCACATGATTTTTTTTTTCCTTTTTGTGACTTTGGCACCTAACCCCGACAATTCAGTGTATTCATGAATTTGTGTAAAAACTGACTTGAAACATGCAAGTGTTTTTATGCCTGCAAGCCTGAGCTGTCCTACCACTTCTTTTATAGAAATAGATGACACTAATTTTTTTGAAAGAATTTTTCTTGCCGTTGTTGAAAGTTTGGCAAAGTCTGAACCTTGCAGATGATTGCTTGGGTGGTGTTGTATATATCAGTGGCATAACCTCATATGTGAGCTTATCATCAGAGAGGGAATTAACTCTCACCAGATCCAAGTCCAGATTTATGTGCTGCTGAGATGTCCTGAATTGTCACAGGCCGTTCATGTCTGACTGTGGTATCAGATGGCACTTTTATAACAATTCTAAATTCGTTGTAGACACATATCCCTTGGATTACTTCACTTGTAAAACTCTTATCCTGCTACTGGTTGCTGTTCTACTTGTATATACAATCATGGACTGTGAAGTTCTTAAGAGAGAAACACATAGTAAGCAGTGATGTGCTTTCTTGGCTAACTGTGAGATCTAAGACCAGACAGCTACTTGATATATAAGCAGTTATGGAAGATGGATCAAACTAAAGGATACAGGATTTGTGTGTGTGTGTATATATATATGCATATATATATATACATATACACACTGTATTGTATAGGTATAGTATTAGAGTGTATTTCTTATATTCTGTATGGTTTAATTTTAAGTAAGCCCATAACAAGGAATATTTTAAATTAAGGAATTGATCATACTATATAGAACTTCTCTGCAGGAGAGACTGGCTATTTTTCATAGTAAGTTTATAGGTTATGGCTCCTTAGTGTTGGTACAATACAAGATTTTAAAATTATGGTGCTGCTGTATGCATGTGAGTTGGGAAGCAGTGCAATATTCAGTGAGACTGAGCATAACAAAATACGTATCTCAAAATCTGTCCTACTTTGCATCATCTCATATCTTTGCATCAAATCAAAAGTTAGACTTAATGATTTTGGGAGTCTTTTCTAACCTTAATGATTCTAGGATTAGAAATCTAATTCTGTTCCAGTAAGCATTTGGGTTCATTACAAATCATACCTTGTAATTTTGACATGTAAAAAACCTTCATACCCCTAACATGGTTTATTCTTCCTAAAGTGCTGAATAGTGCTGGTATACCTCCCATTAAGCATAGCCACTGCATTTATACTGTTCCTTTAATAAGGATCAATTTTATGGGTGACATCGTATCATTTACATCAAATGTAAATCTTTAGCTGAAGTTTCTTTTTAAACATTTCTACAAGTTGTATGCACTGGATTTAGTTTTCTGTGCCTCAAGAACATTTTTTACCTTCCTCATAGGAACTTAAATCCTGTATCACAGTGAGGCAGCAGAATTCCCAGCACCTAATAAGTTTATCATCTCTGCCGAAGTAATGAAAACAATCCCTCCACTGACCACCTTTGTGCAATATTTTGCAGGTTTTTTGCTTTATTTCTGTGATTTGAGAAAGACATGCACAAACAGGTGGGAGTAACTATGACAAAGCTGTGTCAAATGCCCAGAGTTAATGAGAAGAGTAGGGCAGCATCTCTGAGCCTAAGTTGTGCAGTTCCTGGAATGAAGTTCTAAATTATAGCTGTATATAACAAAATGTTTTCATTATTAATCTATGGCTTTTTGCCAATAACATATTAGTCATTAAAAGAGCAATGTTTATAGTTGAATGTGTATGAAGCACTTGCTTTTGTATATATTATATATGTTTTATATAAACCTTTTATACATTTTATTTTTTAAAATTGCAAATTGCATAGGCTGGGGAAAGAAAGTACATGTTTGTGAGATAAATTTGTAACACATTTACTGATGAGTATAATTTTTATTGTCACCATTTTCATTTCCCCTGTTTTGGCTTTCAAAATAAAACTGTGAAGTCAGGGAAGACAAAAATTGCTGGGCTTTTCAGAACACAGAAAATGTGCCAGAGTATCTCTTTTACAGTTTTAAATGCTTTATGAGTTTCTTAGTGATTTCTGTTGAGTAGAATTAATTTTTTTCACAATTTTTTGGATCTTTTTGCTATCATGAATGCTTTTCTTAAACCTTTCCTGAGAAGGTCTCTTTCAACCTTCATCACTTGTCAAATAATTAGGCTGTCCAATTCTTTGTGTATGTTTCCTCTTTAAAATTAAACACTTGCTGTTTTAATGATTGTCATAATATAATATTTTTTTCCTCAGATAATTGCACACTCAATAAATAACTACTATAATTGTCTTTGAAATGTGCCAAAAGAGAAGCATTTTTTTAAAAAGTAGTTAACAGATGGCAGACAGGAATAAAGCTTCTGCTTGGGTCAAATTGCAGGAGTAAAATAGCAAGGTGAGAGTAGTTGATAAAAATAAGCTAAATTGATATAATTTTTTTAATGATAATGCAGGGTAAATGTGGGTGAATAATCTAAATAACTATTTGGAAACAGGTGTCTTGTTAACACTGAAACACTATAAAGCAATTCATTAATGTGAGAATACAGATATAATTGTGCAGTCTTACTGTGTGGAAGAAGTGGTAGCTAATTACAGAGAAAAGAGAAAACACAATCCATGTTAAGTTTTGTTTTAAAGACAGCAACCCATTCTATAGGCTGTTCAAGCTGTAGTTCAATATATGCCTAAACTATAATAAGTTATTGGGAAAAAACCACTGTAATAAAAAAGCTCCTATTCTTTCATTTTGTCCTGTGTTAATGCAGCATTTGGGCTATGAACTGAACTGGGAAACTCCTTCAGGTACAGAGAAACTTCACACTTTTTTTGTCAAGGGTGTTTTTCCAGAATATAAGTTTCTGCTTTAGTTCTCTCAGTTGCACAGCATCATGTTCCATAGGCACAGTGCACACAAATACCTGCAGGTGCCCAGAGCATGGGGCCAGACTCATTCCAGTGGTGCCCAGTGACAGGACAAGGGGCACAAACTGAAACACAGGAGCTTCCATCTAAATATGAAGAAAAATGGCTTTACTGTGAGGGTGACAGCTCTGCAACAGGCTGCTCAGAGAGGTTCTGGAGTCTCCTTCTGCTCAAGAACTGTCTGGACACCATCCTTTGCAGCCTGTCCTAGGGGGTTGAACTACTTCATCTCCAGAGGTCCCTTCCAACCTCGGCCATTCTGTGATTCAGTGAGAGAGGAAGGAGTGGGAAGCAATATTTTCTGCAGTACAGGCAAAATAATTTTGTGTGGGCCTGCAGCCTTAAATACAAAGAGAGTGCAAGTGGACTCATTTTGGGACTGTCCATTGGCTCCAGTAACCACTAACCTGCTTTAACTAACACTGTTACGTAGACTCTGCATTTTTGAGTGGTTTCAAACATACATTGCCTGTAAAATTTCCAGAGCAGCATTTTATCTTGAAACATTTTGTAGAAAATTTTAGACACTTTATGAAGTGTTAGTGAAATGTTATTACTGAAAGAGCAGCAGAACTTGTAAAGATGTTAACCAGTAGTGTGGTTTTGAAGCCAGAGAATCTGATACATTTTGAATTTGTGTGGCTTTTGTCCAGATGTCTGCGTGTTTTGTGCACTCAGGTTTTGCAGTTTCTTTTAGCTATTATGTTATTTCTAAATATATAGATAGATCAAAATAATTTTCAACTCTTTGTCTTCTAAACAGCCTCCTACATCTGGAGAGGTATTGTTTTCTTTGTTTATTATCAGTTTAAAAAAATTGCTAAATTTCCTGGTTACACAGATTTTTAAGAGAGTGTTTATCATCAGGTGTTGAGTGGATTGAATTTGGGTACTCTTAAGGCTAATAAATATAAATTAGCAGGTTTCTTAGGATGATGAGACTGAGAATTCTAATGCTGATTTCAGTAAGCATGATAAATGAAGCTAGGAATGTAGCTTTAGGCTAGAAAAGATGACAAGTCTTACATTTTTGAAAGCTGTGTAATTTGTAGCAGAGATTGATTTTTCTTTCATAAATGTGGCAGGTTTTCTTTTGTGTGGATTATTTGGCTTGTATTTGTACTTACTTGAGTTTTTTGTTCTCTTGATATCTTACTGTGAAGGCAAGCATTTTAATTTATATCTCCTGAAATTGTTCCTATCTTTTACATACTGCCTGCTCAGGAGTTAGCCCATATTTGAAAATAATTTCAATGTTAGTAGCATATCATATATGTGTACATAATGCTGTTGAGCAGCATATTGAATTGTAAACCAGAATTAGTTTCATAGATTGACAGGAAGGCCTTTTTAAAGATATATTCATGAACTCAAAATTTAGTTTTAGTTTATCTCTTGGAAAGAAAAGAGAAATTAGCCTTAGTGTTCAAGAAGCCATTGCAAATATTGTGGTTCTGAGATTTGTGCATATTTTTTTAAGCATTTGAAACATTGTTTCAAAATGATAGTCCTACTGATAGGTTTTTAAAATAATCTTAAATAATATTAAAAGGAATTGTTTCACTTTACCTTATTTTTGTAATGAGTACCACAATACAGAGATTTCTTTAATAGTATTTTAAGCAAACTCACAAGAAAAGCATAGCTCTTGTGCTTCTTGAAACTTGCAACATGCTACGGCTCCAGTACCTGTTTGTATTCCTCAGAAGGATAAGAAAATGCAGTACATGTGCACTGTTTTTTATCTTTAAGCCATTGCAGCAGTTGTCTATGAGCCATGGCTCAGCCTGATGTGTAAACTTTGTTGTAGCAGGAATTTTGGTCCTTGGAACTCCTAAAAGCAGAAACCAGCTGTTAGAGAACCCAAGCTGTCACGGGGAAGGCAGGTAAATTATTTAAGGAACATCTGAGTGACAAAACCAGACATGTGTCTTACTGTATTTGAGTTCAGTAAGAACAATTTTTAAAATAGATTAGGCAAATTTATTTTGATGTGTCTGTATTGTAGCTCCTATTTATATCATCCTTTGGAGGATTCTTTGACGTGCAATCATGTAGTGTTTGAAATCCGATCAACTCCCGACACTGCACCAGAGATGTGTTTTCTGGTGCCAGCCCCATGTGCTTTCTGATTTAATGTGCTTTAATTGCAACTGTGTACAGGCTTTGAGTGATTTTAGATTTCAGAAATGGTGACCCAACCTTGGTTGTTGGGGACAGAAGTACAGAGGGGCTCCTGCTCATGACTGTGCTTGGGGATGCCCTTGGCAGCACATGTGGTCTCTAACCAGGCTGTCACTCTGCTCTGTGCTGGTGACAGTTTCTGCTGACTTCAGCTCTGTTAAAGATAAGAATTTCTCTTTTCTTGGCCTTTACAGTGAGTCTAGTCCTGCCACTTTTGCTAGCAGTCAGACTCAGTTGAGGTTAGAAATATAACCATAGGAGTAATTTTTCAAAACTGGTCTTGCAACTTTTTTTTTTTTTGCAACTTTTTCAGTTTGATCCCCACCAAAATTTATTTTATTGTTATTACTATGCTATGTTCCTTCTCTAGAAATTTTATAGGAGACGAGACTTTTGGGGAAAAAATGATTTGCTTTTTTTGCTTTTTGGGTTTCATTTGCCTGAAATCAAACTCTTGTTCCCCAGTAGTATCCTCTGACTTGGGACTTCTTGATTTTGAACCATCACCCTTTTTGATAAATTTCTTTTCTTTAGGCATCTTGTTTTACTCCTTAACTAGGGGGAAGGATTTTGTTCATGAATATTTAATTGAGTAAACTAGATTCAAGGGAAGTAGTTTCATTGGGTTAGCATATATGCTAAAGACTCTTTTCAACTGAAGATTCTGGCATATAAAGCTGCTAAAGTAGTTCATTGAAGCTGAAACAAAAAATATGTAAGCTGTTTTGAATTGGAGGAAATATGCCCTCTCTTTGATTTAAATGGAAATATGCTGTGCAGTCAGTACTGGTATTAGTGACTCCCCAGCTGTTGATGTTAAAAATAATTTTCCCAATTTCTGTCATATATATTTTAGTGTTAAGTGCTGGGTTTAATGTTAAGTGATGGGCTTTTTTAGTCTCACTGAAATTATGAATGTTGAAAACATTTTGGATACTCTGTAAGGTACTGAGTAATACTACCAAAAAAAGCCATCTTCAAAGATTAGGTAAACTTTTAAACTTAACTGCTTCCAGGAAATAAAACTATTGTAGAGAGAGATGTTACATGCTAGCCTTTCTGAATATGCAATCTGTTTTGATTTAAAGATCTTTCATGATTGGTATTTTCCTCTTATTCAAATGATACCTATTTTTCACATCTGTCATCTTGTCAACAATACTTCATTGTTCTGCTACAAACAAGCACTGAAAATGCATACTTTAAAAAAAAGGAAAAAAATTTAAAAGGCAGCTGCCAATATTATCATAGGATCATTTCCTGGGGACCAACCAAGACAGTGATCCATTGCAGCATGTTTTTCCAGTAGCCTTTACACTTTGAATAAGCTGGTTCACTTACCTTCTAATTGAATTGGTTTTTACCATTGCAGTTAATGTATTATAAAATGTGAGCAGAATTTGGTAAATTAGGCTGTTAAAGCATGCTGTGGAAGAAAAGCTACCTCTGTGTTTTGTTCAGTGTGTGGTTGTTTCTCTGATCTAGCCTGACTTCCCTTTCTGTAGGTATTTGCAGAAGTGAGGCACTGAGACAAAAGGTGGGTAGCTTCCTGCTGGTTCTGTAGAGTTCTTGCCCACTTGCCCTTCCTTTCATCCCTTCAGCAGGTTCAGTGGCTCCTCCAAGTAGCAGAATAGTGCCATGAATAGACCATAGAGGGTTGTGCAGTTTACAACCCTTCACACCTGGAATGTCTTCTGAATCTGGGCTGATAACAAACTGAGAGAGAGTGGACGAACTGGGGGATAGTGGAAGGAAATACTGACAGCAGTAAACTTCCTGAGGATGAAAGTGGGTTTTGTTTCAATCATAAAAATGTGTCCTTACAAGGCCACTTCTATGAGAGATGTAGAGAGAACACCATAACTGAAATTTTGATGGCCATTAATACCAATGGCCATTAAGGTCCTGTTGCTTTTTCTTGCTCAGAGATGGATGCTGTGCTGGTTTTTAGTGTGACTGGGACATGCATGCTGAAGCTACCTTGGATCTTGGGATTAAGAGGAAGGAAGGCTCTTCATGTGATGCTCTTTTTGAAGGTAGTTTGAGTGGCTTTTTGTCTTCTGATCTTCTTCTCTGGTTGGTAAGGAAAAAAAACCCATAAGAAAATAACTTTCTCGGTGGCATACAAAAGAGGTGGTTATATAGAACATGGGGGGGTAAGTGGCAACTTGTGAAAATTCAGTTGATTTTGAGTTCGTTGCAATTTTGTTTTCTGTTCTGAAGACTTCTGCAGTCAATTCTTCTTTATTTTACCTTTAAATCATCATTTAAAAGGATTTTGTCACCTGAAATTAGAGCAGTTTCAGCTAATGTTATGCTTTTCTAGAGTTTAAAAGGTAATTTTAAAAAAAAGCTGGAGATAGAAGCTATCTGGATTTACGTATTAAATAAACTTTTCCAATTGTAAAATCAGGCTTATGTGTTCAGAAGAAGCAAATTCTTATCTGTACCATCCAAGAAGGTATTGGATGATGTTAGATTTCAGTGGATCAACATATTTTAGAGCTTTACCTGGGGATTTTAAACCCTAATGACTACTCTTTTTAAAACAAATATCTGTTTGATTTTTCTTTTCCGTAACTATTTGGTGAAGTATTTTACAGATTTATTTCCAGATGTCCACATAAGACCTGTTTCAAACAGTGAACTGAAACCTGAATTGCCTATTATAGAGTAGAGAGTTTAGTCATCCCTGTTTTTTAAGGAGTCAAGTAATTGCAAAATTTGTAATGTTAAGATTAGGCAAGAATGCAAGAAAGAACCAAAAGTTTTTTGCTGGACCATTTTGACTCTTAGATTAAAGAAGAAAATTTGAAAGTAGAGGTGGTGGTATGTCATGACTGTGAATTTCGTCTGAGCTTAGCAACTCAATGGTGCATCCACCACAGGTGCACCTGGATATGATAACATTTTTTTCATAGCCAGGAGCCCATGGTTTTCTCATGGTAAGTGGGGTGATACTGCCATAGTGCACCACGAGGTGTGCCCTGCATCAGGCTAAGACCAATGCAAGTTCTGGGTATTCTGGCCCTGCACGGGAAAAAGAGCACTGAGGAGTTTTGCTGAGGCAGTGAGTTTTGTTGGCATTGTCTGCCATTTCTCAAATAGCTCTTACATTACAGACTGGAACCCAAGAGATGTGGGTACATGATGGGCACAGAACACCAAGCCACTGAAAACTGAAACACGTTAAATGCAGCAGCTTGGCAGAGCAAGCGGGATGAAGTTCTCAATTTTTCATTTCCTGGCAATTTAGTATGCTCCATTACATAGTGCCTCCTTTAAGAATTACCGTGCAAATTACACCCAGTTTTCATACCACTACTAAATATTCAGAAAAAGATTCTAACTATAGTTGGCACTGAGCCCCAAAATACTTTCTTCAAACAATCTCTTCCAAATGGAAGCAAAATATGTGCTGCAGACTCGTTCTGTAACTTCTGATGCTGCCTCTGCAGCATGCCCAGGTTAGCAGCTGCTTACATGGACATGGCTTGATCTTCCCCCATGAATGATAAAGCAAGTCACTGGTTAAGAAGCTCCTACTAATGACAGCTGTGGTATCTTCATTATATTAGTGGCCAAACATGATTAGTGCTATTATTACTGGGTTCTGTAGCAGTGAGATGTGAAACAACACCCTGCGTAGAGAGAGTGTGATGTGCCAACAGGTGCATGTTTCATCTTAGAACATGACTAGTTTAAGGTTCCTGACCTTTCCATTAGTGTTTTCATTTCCACAGAAATTTAAAATTTGGTTATAAGCATGGTGGTAAATGCCTTGTGAGGCATAAACCACATTTACGTCCCAAATCACAGATGTATGTTCTGAAGTGACTGTTACGCAGATAAAAACTGTTGTCTGGCCACAGTGCTGTAATTGTTAGCCATTCATTTACCAACATTACAGATAACAAGTATGGAAGATGAAAAAGATAGACTCTCGCCTGGTATATTGTTTTTTTAATCTATCTGTAGTATATCTATTTTAATTTAGGTTAGGTTCCATAAATGAGTCTTGAAATTCTGTATTCATTAATCACTGAGACATTGATTAGCAGTTAAAATAAGCTAGAAAAAAAAGGAAGTATATTACCAGCATATTGAAAGAACTGCAATTTAGAGCACTTCATTGGCTTTCTTAACAGTTCCATATATGCACCAAAGAGAATGGAAAAATGATAGAACCCCACAGATCTTCATTTGCCAATGCTCTTGGCTTTGTGAAGCAATCCCAGCAGATGGTGTGGGACAACTGCTGAACAGGAAAATAAAATGCAGTTCAGAAGGAACTCTGGAGGGAGTTGTCTCGGGAGAAAAGAAACTCTGTTGCATATTTAGGTGATCTTCCCATTAGTTGTGCAGAAGTAGCCTGATTAACTGAAAATCTCATTTCAGTTTTTTGTCTAAAGAAAACTACGTCTTTTGCTGGGATTGTCATGCAGCAAAGGACCCCATGCATGCACGTGGGGTGACACACATGCATATTCTAAGTAATCTTCTACAGATGAACTCTGTCAAAGCTGTGAGATTTTGGTTTTTTTAATAAACTCTTTAATTACAGATCCACCATTAAAAGTCACTAGAGGACTTATTTTTGCAGACTGTTCTAGAGGAAAGAAGTTCAGAGTGCTGGTATGGAATTCAGAAGTCACTGAGTTGAGTTCATGCTTTGGGGTTTTTTTAAAGTTGCATCCCTAAATACAATTTTATAATTCAAATGATGAATGGATAGATCTTTAAGATTTTTCACTGTCATGAATTAAAAGCAACTGCAGTTTTCAAATTTTCATGTGAAAAAATGAGAAGCTAATTTGGACAAAGTCTCCAAACTATTGATTATTGTAAGTCATGCAATTTATTTATTTATGATATGGTTCTGATAGTAATACTGTTTTGGTGACTTGACATGCACGAAGAGATGCCTTGTTCAGTAATAAACATGAACAAAGGTGATGTAGTAATGCATGAAGATCAAGTTTCCAGGTGGCTAATTTTAGCTGCTTTTAGTGCAGTTGATGTCAAGGTCATATTGATTTCCTGAGGTAGACTGTCAAGAACTTGTTAGGCTCTCGAGGCAGACAGTACTTGGTCTGAGCATCTGTAGGTGTGTACTGCTACCAGCAGGAGTGAAAGAATCACTCAAGGCACTGCAGATGTAAACCTTAGCTTTCTGTTGTTAGACTCCTTAGGGTCATAATTTAGCTCTTAAGGGTCATAATTTAGCTCTTACTGGAAACTAATCTAAATGGTCAGTAGATCCACAAGTGAAAAACATTATTTCAATGAAGTGCCTTGCATAATTCAATCACAAATGTGTGACCTGTTAAAATCTCAGAGAAAAGCATTGTCAGTTCCTAGAATATGTCAAGAATGGGTGCAACTTCAGAGAGATACTTAGTCTGAAAGGTTTTGTACATACACAGAATTGAAAGTAAAGCTACTCTATTATGAATGGCCATACCGACTGTAGGAAAGGTGTTCTTACAGTGGAAGCCATGTTTTACTATTGGAACAAATAAGGCAGGATTTGGAAGGGTTTTCTAGGAGGCAGAAGTAGTTTTGGTGTTCAACTCTCCTTCTCCTTGGGGCTTCCTTTGTCATGATATGCAGAGGATGTAAAGGAATTACTTGTTGTGATGCAAATGAAAATGGGTTTAGGCCTTAGAGGAAAAAGAACTGACCTCTGTAAGTGTTGGGGATGGTGGTTTGGCCTTGCTGAGGGAAGGACCGTTAGGCCAGTGAAGGGTTTCAAATGCATGTCCTGTGCAACCACAACAGTGTTGCAGGAAATGCCTATTCAGCAGAGTACTGTTGGTATTGGAAAGATGCTGTTGTGATTCTGCTTGATATTGCCTGGTAACTTCACTGCTTTTACATTGTTTAACTAAGAAATCATTCAGATATGTGGAGGGTACCTTTTACTCCTGTGAGACAGCATGTCAAATTCCCTTGAACAGTGCCAAAAGATGCTCCCCTGGCTGTGGATCAGGGCATGTGTGGGGAATTCTACAGCTGTTGTCTGATCTGTTCCCTGAGTGTTTTTCCGGGCTAGCTCTGCGGTGTGAGCACCAGCAGGGCCCATACCTGCTGCTGCTGCTAATGGCTTTTGCAGGCAGCAGCAGTGGTGTGAATTTGAGGTGATTCCTGCCAATTTCCCTGCTGCCCACAGGATTGCGTGAAGCAGCAGGGAACTGACAGGAGGCTTGTTCCCTGCACTCGGCTGCTGCTCGGCAAAGCCATTAGCAGCAGCAGATACCCTGGAGCTCCCTCTGTGCAGACTCAAGACAACATTGCATTGCTTTGCATTCGCTCATATTTGGACGATTATCTTTGCAATCGTGAAAAGTACAAACCTATTTTTCCAAATAAAATCTTCAGGTTTTAAATATGTAGTGGCCTCAGGGTTTTCCATTCCACCTTCTCCTGTATGTTTGTCAGTTAAAAATTTGTTATTCTGGATGGAATAGGTTTGTGAGCCATTGGTGGGAGGATATATTCCTTTAGGATGTTTTATTTGTGTTCCATCTCACTCGGGGGTAGCGGTATTTTCAGCTTGCAAAAGGCTTTGCCCTTTTTTTTTGTAGATGCTGGACAACCTTTGAAATTGTTTTCATTGTGCATGATGATTTGTAACTGTTCAATCATTTTATAGCTCTGCATATTTTCGAATCATGAAATTATTACCAGAATAGAAGAGCTCTCCTGAATTAAATGGCTTTTGTTGCTAAGTACATACAGATCCTGTCCTCTGTAGTGCAAGTGTGTTTCACACTGTAATCTCAAACCACTTGTGTTGCTTTCCAGTTTTTGGGTTTTTTTGACAATGGTGACTTTCTTGATGAAGGTTTCATTACAGATTTATTTGGCTTAGAATGGCTGGCTGGTGCCTTTCTGCATCTTTATGAATGTCATTTCCATACAGTTAGAAATGCCATAGCAAAATTTAAAAAACCCCATGGTCTGGGATTTTTAACAAATAGCTTAATGTTTGTGCAGTGCAGGAGACAGAACTCGGAAGGGATAGTACAGAGCAAGATGCAGAGGAATTATAACATAGAGGAGCCTTGTCCAGCATACTCACAGTTCTACAGTAAGAGTGTAGTAAATATTGTTGAGGAATAAGCTGGGAAGCAGCTTTGAACTCTGAGAAAATGTAGCAAAGAAACTTTGTTTTAAAAAGAATAAAATATCTAGAAAGAGACCTTAAAAGGATTCACGAAAAAGCCACCGTTTCTGGATTACCTACTTAATTATTAGGCATTTTTTGTTTGTTTCTTGCTGGCCCAAAAATATTTAAGAAACAGACCAGTGTAATAGTACTGGCTTTAGTAGCATTTGGCTTTTAGAGCTGAAATTATACCAAGGGTACATTAGGAATATTTGTTTGTTTGTTTGTTTAGCTGACCTCAAAATATAAAATGATTGATTATTTACCATTTTTACTAAGATATGAAATAATAGCCCTTAATGATAAATCCCTGTAATTTACCATAGTTATTGTAAACATAAAGGAGAAACATCTTGGCTAGAGTTCTCAAAAGAAAAATGAAAATGTAGTAATTGTCCTTGTGATGCTGCTGCATATTTACAGAAATATCCCTGAATTTAAGTGGTATTGTTAAGAAAATAATAAATTTAAAGTATTGGTACCACTGGTGTTTCTACTGGACAAGGAACTTAATTTTGAAATTAATCTTAAATAAAAGTGAAATTATCTTTTAGAGTAATGACTAATCTTAACAATCTAAAAACCTTTCCATATTTTAAATTTTCTACGGAAAATCACATATCTTTCAAAATAAAGGTATATATGTATATACTGAGCAAAACCAAATCAAGTCCCAATCTCCCTTCATTCTTCTGAGTGGGCTTTTGAGAATCAGGGATATTGCTAGGATGGAGCTATGCTGTCAAAAGCGTCTTATTTTCTTTTAAATAACCTTGCAAAATCCCCAATCTTTTTGGTTTTATTTGATATGTTCACAATACGTATTTTAAAACTTGTCTGATTTTTTAAAATAGCACTTTAACTCAACCTGGGAATGAAGAGGCGCTTACCATAGAGCTGTGTCCCGAGGTGTCCACTGCAGGGTCCCGCAGGTCTGGGCAGGGGCAGAGGGATAAAACCGAGCAGTTCTTCCATTTTCTGTAGGAAGCAGGGAAGCCTGTCAGCAAATTATTATAGTCACTAATACCATCTTATAGAAATGAAGTAAATGCAAGAAAAATAATAATTTAAAAAAAATCGAAAACATTGGAGAGCAAAATCTGTTTGTGAGGCCACAGGCTGGGATTCGGCCGCTGTGCCCCCGTGCCCTCCCCCGGGGCTGGAGCCGCAGGGTTGCGGTGCAGCCAGGTCCAGCCCGGCACAGCGCCCGGTTCCCACGGTTTTCCAAGGGAGCGAGCAGCCGCTGTGGGCGGCGCTGCGGGCGGGGAGCGGGAAGGGTTAAAGCCGATCCCCGCGGGGGTTAAACGTGGAGCCTAATGGAATAATGACGGGTAGCACCATCTGCTGGCCTAGTTCCGCGGGGAGCGGGTCTAACCAGCGCTAATATTGGCGCTGATGCCTTTTGATGCTTTGTGCGTTTCTTTGCGCGCTTTGTTGGGATCCGGCGGTCCGCGCACGGCGGGGCCGGGCCGGGCCGGGGGCGGCGGGTGCGCGCCGGGCAGGGCGCGGGGATGCTGCTGAAGCGAACGAGTGCTCGGGGAGGGCTGTGCGCGGCCCGGCTGCCGCTCGCTAAATAGGCCATTTAGCAATCTTCTCCCCATGCTTTTCTCCTGAGCACTGCCGGGGGTGCTGGAAAAGCGGAGGGCAAGTCTTTGTCTGACGCCAAAAATGTCTTCAGTGAAGAGGCCAAGAGGAAGGGTAAGTGAGAGCCTGAATGAGTGGGAGGAGGAGGGGTTCTTTGGGCTAAAAGGCTAATGGGATTGAATAACCTTCCTTATTACTGGCTGCTGCTGCGGGAGCCGCATCGCCATCTTGAGCTGTTCCCGAGCTGGGTCCGGCTGTTTGTTCCAGCCCCGGGGCTTTAAGGTGGCCTCGGGAGCGGCCCCATCCCTGCCTCCCGCCCCCGGCGCCCATGAGGCACCTATAGAACATGTATCCCGGGAAGTGCACGGGGTTTGGCCAGAAAATGTGTTTGGAAATTCCTGGTGGCTTTTCTTCCTGCTCTAGGCAGAGGCGCATTTACGGGTGAGAACGTAACATAACTGTTATCTGCTGGGGTTTTGTGTTTGAATAGGAAATTCTTTCCATTCCTCAAAGGGGGAGGGGAGGAAAGCAAAAACATGTCTTCTGGCTGGCTGCAGGAGAGGTTCATCAGCCCCGTAAACAATTCTGCGTCCATGAAACGGGCATTAAAAACCCGAAGATAAAAACAAGTTACGTCTTTTAACCAAAGCATGGAGTATATGTTGATCTAAATAAAAGAAACGCTGCTTTCTGAGCTGTTTATGGATATAGAACTGTGTAATTTTAGTTTTGGTTTTATCTTTTGTCTGTTTTTTAATCTTGGTGTTGTTCGAGCATCTGTTGTGTTCATCACCGAGTTAGTCCTGTAGATCATTCGTCTGCTTTAAGGTAACTGTGGACCTGGTATCCTACCAAAGGCAAAACACCGATGCTGTTACCGTCGGAAGCTCCTCGTTTTTTCATCTTTTACTGGAGGTGTTGGACATGTGTGTCAAATATATGGGAATGCTGCAAAGGTTAAGGATTGGTTTCTTTAATTACAGAGGTGGAGAGAAGGCTGAGAGAATTTCAGAAGGGTATTTTTTACTGACTTTGAGTACTTGGATTGGTTGTTTAAAACCAACAATTGATGTAGTTATTTTGAAACCCACGCCATTCTGTGGTATAAACTGAATTCCTCATTTTTTGTGTCCGCATAAGTCCCTGGCAGTTACATTTTTTAAAAATGCATATCCCTATCAAAAGTGTTTGCACTTTATATTTTTAAAATAAGGGAGATTTAATTTGCTTTTTGTTTCTTACTACAGCCTCCTTCCAAGAAGACTGATGGTTCAGGATCATATACTAAGTTGCAGAATACCCAGGTGAGGGCAATGTCTGAAAAGAAGCAGAAGAAAAAAACAGACTCGGAAAGTAAACAAGAGAAGGCGAATCGCATAATATCTGAAGCAATTGCAAAGGCAAAAGAGAGAGGAGAGAGAAACATTCCACGGGTAATGAGCCCTGAAAACTTCCCCAGTGTTTCAGCCGAAGGAAAAGAAGAAAAGAAGGGTAGAAAAGTTAAATCCAAACCAAAGGATAAGGAGAGCAAAAAGCCGAAAACTGGTTCCGCATCCAAAATTAAAGAGAAAACAAAAATTGGGTAAGTAGATTAAAACATTGTTTTCTCTTCAGACTGTAAATCCTTGATTAAAATGGAAACTGCTTACTGATAATAAAATGTTCTCCTCCACTGCCTACACAAAATTCTTCCTGATTAAGTCCATGTGTGGACTCTCTGATTCAAGAACAAGAATGCTCTGTTTTCTCTTTAGATAAAATCACTGTAGGAGTGTCCTTTGAAAAAGAATTATTTTAAATACATATTCTAAAATATCCTGTACTCATTTTGAAGCATAGACGCAAATATCTTTTATCTAGTTTTGTAATCCATTCTGACTCCAGACTAAGTTTTTCTGGATTATAAATGCTGTCTTTATCAATTCTGGCATGTAGGTTCAGTACAGTGTGCTTGATAAACTGCACAGGGAGAAATTGGAAGTTTAATGAACTTGTAAGCAAGAGAATATTCTTACAAATATCACATGTATCAAAAGTAAAGCACGTACGGGAAAGATTAAATTCTAAGAACTTTGTAGTCTTTGCTCATCGGTTCAATCTGCCTTCTTAAAAATCTTGCAGACTCAGCTGGGTCAAGCTGGGTGTATACCTTGGGGTGAGGAGCTTTTGGAAGGCTTTTTAGGTGTTAGAATGCTCTGGGGGTTTCAGGAAGTGGCTCATCTTGGTACTCCAGAGCTAACCTATCTTGCCTGTTTACTTTTAAAGGAGAGTGTGTGATTTCCAATGAAGTACGTCAGAACTTGAAATGGAAATCTTAGCTACAGTCTGATTTTTATTTTTTTTAAATCCGTGCTCTTTTTGCGGTAGCAGAATATTAACTGGCATATCTCTCAAATTTAAATGTCTCATATACATATGTATATTTTAATGTATGGAGCAGAAATGAATGCTCTTTTAATCAGCCTACGTCTTTGCATTTTCTTTTTTTTCTTCTAGAGATCAGTGCTTTTCTTACATGTTCAAAGTAAAAAATTTTGAGTAGTTACCCTTTAGTATGAAAGTTACTGCTCTATACCCTTCATTCTTAACGTGAACTGTCATAGTCTTAATTTCTCTCTGTTCTGTTTATGTGTTGGCATATGATGCTGCTTGTAAGTGCACTGAGTAGTGCTTCCTTTTCTTTTTTTTTTTCTCCATCTAGTTTAAGGTGGGATTTTGGATATGTACTTCCAAAGTTGATTTCACTTTTGTGTTTCTGAATTGACTCATGTTCTATAACAAACATTTTGTGGGTCTGTCTAATCAGAGGACTTGCACAGTTGTTTAGGTAGTCAGTTTCAGGAAACCTTGTGGTTTGTCCTTGGTTGGTTTTTATTCATTCTTTTGCATAATGGACAAAACCGGCCAGAATACCATTGTTTCCATATATTACATAGTTGCCATAATATTTTTACTGTTTTTAAATGAACAAAAAAAAAGAAAAAGAAAAAAGTAAACTGTTACCTACAATTTATGATTCTGCAGTCAGCTTTGTCTTGGTGAAATGCTTTGCTGTGCACATCACTTAGAATCAGTTTTCAGGATTTCATCAGACGGCGTCAGTTGAGAAAGAGGCATTTCTCAAATTGTGTTTTTAACCATGGTGTTTGTGTTTGATGCAAAGTACATGCAAGCTGTTAGAGGAGCTCCCATTTAATTATGGTCAATGTTTCATTATTTTGCATTGAGCTGTGAAGGTTGGCCTCCCCATTATTTACCAGTTTAATCAGCTAATGCCCCAGTAGCATTCTCCTAACTTAATCATGTTGTCAGGTATTGCTTTCCTTACCTAAAGATGTAGCAGTCAGGTCCTGGAAAGGAGCTGTGAAGAGTCTTCTAGAACCACATATTACAGATTTCCATTCATATTTACAGAATTCCATTTTGTTTAGATGGTCAGCAACAAATCAAATGCTTTGAGACATTCAGATACTTCATTTTTGTATCCAAACAGATTCATGTGTTGTGTTGAATTAGCACTATTGTATATTATTGATACAAATACAAAATAATAACTGTTTAGCAGAGAATACACTGGGGATTTTGCAGAGCAGCAATTGCAATAAAGCCTTGATTTTTTAAAAGACTAATCTTACCAAACTGCTTTCTATGCAAATGTAACTGCTGATACTATAGCAGAATAATTACTACAAAATCACTACACTTGTCTTTTCAACCATGGTTAAAAAAATTTTCTGATTAATAAAATATGTTTTATTCAGAGAAAACCAAAATTAAATAATAAGGAGTTTAGAAGACTAAACAGCTCTTGTAAAGGTTTTATCCTATCTGCTGTTCTTAAAAAATATTTCTTAATGAGTCTAAGCACATCCTTGTAATTATTGTTAAATAAAAATAGGATTGGGTTTTTAAGTGTGTGGGTTGCTCCATTGATTTTTTCGTTACCTTAAAATAAACTTTGACTGAATCTTGGATGAAAATTTTACTATGCTAAAATAATACCTGTAAAAGACAAGTGCTTTATTGGGCAGGAAGGGAAGGGAAGATCTCAGTTCAAGGAAAATGGTTTTTTCTTTGGAAGGAAAGATTTTTGGGATCTGTTTAAAATCGGATAAAAGGTAATTAAAATTCTTTTTCAATTAATAATGAGAAAAACTTTATATTATAAATATATGTTCCTATTTTATATATTGCATTGTTTGTATTTAATCAGAAAACAAAACTGAAGTCCCCTCATGTTGTAAACAATTTCTAACTGTTAAAATCTATTATGAACTAATTTTTCTGCAAACATTATAGTCATGAGTGAAACCTTGCAGCCAGTAAAGATTTACAATAAAAAAAAAATCAATGTGCCTTTTTAACAGTACTGGGGAATTTGTTTGGGTGCTTCTGCTGTTCCATTTTAGGAGTTCTACTGTGATATGTCCTTCCCAGATGAATACATTTCTTTTCCATCAGGGTTTCTATAGCAAACTCAGTTTAGCTTACAGGAACTGTTAAATCTGTTGATTCAGTTTGGATTTGGAGTGTCAGAGCAATGCAGGAGGTGATGCAGAGTTGGGTGTGTTTGGAGGGCCTGGAGTCACGTGTATGTTTTGGGTGACTTGTGTTTGGTTTTTGCAGGCCAACAGGGAGCTGATCGATCTGAAACAGTAACAAATAAGTTGAATACTTCTTTTTTTTTTCTTTTGAGAAATAGTTTGGTCTGGTCTTTCATATCTTCTTCCAACAAACACAGACTGTTCAACACAAGCACAGTTGTACCCTCTCTAGCCCAGCACTCAAAATCAGCAAACTCTTGTTTAGATTGTGGTCGTAGACTTTGACCTCTTACAGAGCTTTTGTCTGTGTAGCAAGTTCTGTGTTGCTTTGGAGGAGGATTTTCATAGTTACAGTTGAATTGTAAATGCTGCTCCTGTCGAGCTGGAACACTAATTGCTGAACACACCTTGGTAAAATTGCCTGGTAGCCATCAGTTAAAAAAAAAAAAGTGCTTTAAATTGTAATACAACACAGCTTTTACTGAAATTGAGTAGCCCTCATCTGGGATCAAGATGAGTTTTAACTACTGTGTCTAGATTTAGGGGGCAGGATGGTTTTTCAACCGTTCTTGTTTATTGCTGCTCAGACAACCAGTTTGTGTTTGGTGGCTTCATGTTAACTGTTTATATTTTCCTTAGTGGTGCTCTGAGATCTACATGTACAGGAAAATTTATAGTACGATTCATTCCAATTTATCATGGCCAGTTAAAAATTGTTAGCAGTTACTTTATAGGCAGGCTATAGTTTCTTTCTAAAGGTGAGGGTTAAGGTTTTCTTTCTCTGAAATTAATGCTTATTAATTTTAGTCAAGTCTATTAGAACTGGATTCTGTGGTTAGTAAAGTTTCTGTGCCATAAGAAGATACATGACTAAATTCTATTATTACCAAGAACATTGTAAGGGTATGACAGAAATTACTAGAAGAATGTATGTATAATATATTTAGTATTACCA
The DNA here is from genome assembly GCA_910950805.1 of Acrocephalus scirpaceus scirpaceus. NCBI lineage: Eukaryota > Metazoa > Chordata > Aves > Passeriformes > Sylviidae > Acrocephalus > Acrocephalus scirpaceus. Next base: position 11,222,893 of record OU383783.1, on the reverse strand, counting down.
AATAAGGTTAACCCATTTGCTTTATGCATTGATTACTGATTAAGTTAATTCTTCAGAATTTGCTTTACAATTTCTCTGCAGACAGCAGAACCACACTTCATATCCTGGCTATTTACCAAGGTGTGTTGACATTTAGGAATCTATTTAAACTTTTTCATATTTTTGCATAGAACTTGTTTCCATTTATAAGCTTTTTCTAATTGATTCTGCTTCTTCCATCTAAGGTGATGCATATTTAATCTAAAAAGTCTACTTCTTACCACTTGATGTGAAGAATTATGAATTTGTGAACATTCTCTTGTTCAAAAAAGTAGATTGGCATTTAGGTTTTATAGCTCTCAACGTATTCCCACCTACTCAAACATAAAATTAAATATCACAGCCCTGATGAAAAGCAACAGCTCTGCACTGGTGATGTAAAAGGACAATATCAGTTGAATACGTTTAGGTAATTTTTTTCTTAATCACTGCATAGTTTAAAAAAATAAGTCCCCTAAATTCTAAGAACTCAATTTACAAACGTTTGAGTCAGAGTGGTAGTCTTTCAGTTCAAAACTGCTGCCAGAAATGGCTGTATTATTTTGTGTGCTAAAAGAGCAATGGTGGATTTTGTTCATTAATCCTTGAATTATGTAGCAGTGAATCCAGCAAGTGGGATGTGCACTGCTCAGATGAGTAACTGTCCTTGTTGCCTTGAACCTTGAAGTAGATCTCACAAATACTGTTTACAAGCAGTTTTACAACCCATGACCCTGACAGATAATCTTTACTTGTTGATCTGATAGTGTTAAGATGCTTTGAAACCCTTATAAACTCAGGGAGCAACTCAGGAGACATGGGGAGAGGGGTGGAGAGGAGGTGGTTCACCTGTCACACTGGTGCTGTATTTAGTGTCAGTACCTGCAGCTTGGATCTCCTGGGAGGCACATGCTGGCAGTTGTCTTCATATTTCATGCCAGTGAGGCAAATGCTGGTGAACAGGTTTGTGATCAGAAAGAAGGGATGGTCACTGAATCTTTGAGTTCTGTTAGGTCCAAGGTCAGTATCTTGTGTTGTGATTAAAATGACATTAAATTCAGGATTTGATCATCCTTCTAGGATGTCATTGCATGTGCTGAGCTGTGACTCGGCAAAGTTTTCTCTGCTCCCAGGTTGTAGTTTTGATGCATAAGCTGGGTCTAAGTGGCATCATCTAATGTTTCTGCTGCAAACTGTATGAGAACAAAGTAGTGTGGCTTTATAAAAAAAAATAACATTTGTTATTTGGCATTATTGTTTCAATGTAGTGTGAGTTGAACTGACCAATGGTTCCAGAAAGACTGTTAAGAGTGTTTAAAAATCTGTGCACAGTCTAGAAGTTTTTAATTTGAAATACAACTGGAGAAGGAGACAGTGGCTAATATTACTGTATTAGTATTATTTATTAAACATGGTAAAAGGATAAGAGGAAATGGTTTTATACCAGTAAATTAACTCTCATTCAAGAGGATGCAGTATCTTGTCAAGAAAACTTCTACTTTATATTTTTAGCTAAGTTTCTAGTGATAAAGAATTGCCGATACTGTTGATAAGGTAGGAGTTTTATTGTTAGTGATTTAACAAAGTGCTTTGGCTACAAATGATAATATCTGAGAGGTGACTGGACACTGATAATTCATTAGTTGGTGTTTTCTGTTTTGGGAAAATTGAAGTAAAATGATGTATTAAAAGCAAGCTGTACTTCCTATTCCTGACGTGCCTAATATGTATTTGCTGCCTTTTTCTTTCTATCCTCTTTAATATTTCCTTTTCCGCTCTTTGGAAGGCTTTGAAAAGTGTTTATCACTTTAAAGCTGTTCAGAGTACTGGCAGTGTTTCCATCACATTCTCTGCTATGAAACAGAAGGGGAATGAATTACATTCTTAGTGGTTTTCATTTATAAGAAAGAAGTTGCAGTGCTCCTCAAATAGTGGTTCTTGGTAGCTCTAAACCGTGATAGGAGTCTTATGGTAAGGATCAGAAGTAATATTGGCTCATGAGAAATCTTCTTTTTAAACCTTTTTTGTGGTGTAAGTTTCTCAACATCTTTAATTTGTAATTATAAAAGAAGAAAATATGTATTGAAGAAATCTACAATGTCTAATTGTTGAAATATTTATAGATGTTATGTAATAAGATAAATATAAAGGCAGGGGAAAGTGAAATTGGAGTGGAGTCTGGTGATATTATTTATTCCATGTCTACAGTGTGCTGTTAACTTTTCATAGAAACAGAATAGATAGTTTCTGTTCAGAACAGTTTGTTTCAGGGTGGAAAAAGGGATTTTAGCCAAGGATCTTTATGCTTTCATGCAGAAATTTATAAACTGGCAAGAGAACTTGTTCGCTCAATGAAAATTTTTCACAGAATTGATCCAGTTTACAAGCTTCTGAAAATCATTGTTTTCACATAGCAGATTTTTTAGAAGTTTTTGGCCAAAATATGAGCAGATTGCATTTTTACTGATAGAAATGTATGACTTTAGCACCATACTGTTGTTCAGCAACTTTTGATAGCAAGGAGCATTGTGATTCTGGGCACTGGATCAGAAAGAAGTGGAACTGCATTTATTCCTCTCATTGGCACCATATCCATGTAGAGGAAGAAACATTCTGATCTACAGCATGCAGAGATGTTCAGAAAATTTCAGGGAGATGTTTGTGAAGAACTGGGAGTAGGGGATGCAAGCTCAAAGCAAGACACAAAAGCTGACAAATGGAATATTGCGTGTAAGGCTGCAGGGGCAGAGCAAGAGGTGAACCCAAGGAGGGACTAAAACTAAGGAAAGGAGAACAAATGTGCAAGGAAAGATGTAGCTGGAGCAGTCTAATCACAAAATAACCCATTCTCTAAAAAAAACCAGAAGGTTCTTAAAATCCTCAGCTATTCAGTGGGTACCACTAGAACCCATAGGAAACCCCATATCCCTTAAGATTGTGCTTCTGGAATACTAAAGGACCCTTGAGCCTAAAATAGTAAACAGTAGTGCATGAGGTGAGATTGGACTGTGGTTGCACAGATACAAATACTTAACATAGCAACATGCATTTAGGGATTGATTTAATCTACCATTTCATAAAAGAGGATCAAACTTTGCAACAGATTGCCCAGGTACCTACCAGCTGTCAGCCTTGGAGGTAAGTGGAACTTAACTGGGCTGAGCAACATAAAAGAACTCTGAGATTGGCTTAGAGTAGGGACCACAGGTCTTCCCAAGACCTCTTTGACTTGTATCTTAACGCTTTCTTGATTAAAGAACATTCAGTTAGCCTTTTTCTTCGAAAGAATTTAAGAGCAGGGAAAAGATTTATTGATACTTCCTACCATTTTTCCAAACCCTAAAGGTACAAACCAGGAACTTGGTGGGGTGGATATTGTTTCATGAATGATCTTCCAGGAGATTCTCACTCATAAGTTTACCCCGTTTCCCTTAAAATGCATGGTAAATTTTTGCATCCAGAATTCCATTTAACAACAATTTCAGAAGGTCAATCACAATGTGCCTCATCTGCATCATTTTGGAACATATTAGCTGATTTGACATATTAATGACAAGTGCTAATGTAACACTTAAATTTTATGAAACAAAGTGAGATAAAAATGGAAAAAGTGATTATCCAAGTCCATCACTAGAAAGTGTCATATTGGACAAATACCCGAGAATACAAGTCTTAAAATAAAAACTGAGAAAAAAGAAAAATTATTCTTAATCAGAGTTTGAAAAATGAGGGGAAAAAATGCTCAAACTAACCTTGAAGTCAGTAGGGAAACCACTGTGTTCATTGCTGAAATTATTTCCTGTGATTACGAAACATGTTTTCTAAGTAATAATGAAACTGAGAACACCTAATGAAAAGCCAAGGACCTGAATTTACTTGTGAACAAGCAGCTCTGTGATTATGCTGACTACAGCTTCATTTCAACCTGCATCCATCAGTGCTGTTCTCTTCATGCTAAAAGTAAAAAAAAAAATATTGGGAGTGGAAAATCTTCTGTGGTTTGGGGGTTTTTTAGCCTTTTTACTGAACATACGTAGTGATTAAATATTGAAAAGCAATGAAAATATTCATTGCTTCTAAAGATATACCTGCAATCTTTTGTAAGCCATGTTGTTTAAACTTTCCCCAGTGTTTTGGTAATTTAAGATGCTTATGTTCCGTGTGAACTGTTCTGGACATAGTAAATGTATGTGTGTTCTCTTGTTTGAACACTTGCAAAGAGAAGTAAATGAGTTGTGTTTCAACCATTACATTCTTATCAGTAGTGTTCTCATTAGGTGGCCAATATAGTTGATGTTATATTGCTGTAAAATAACTTGTATTGTCTGTATAAGGACTAAAATCTTGTGCTTAATTTTTGTAAGGTGGCAGAAGCAGCTTGTGTGCTGGAACACTTTCTTCATTTTCTGTTCCTGATTGTAAAAGGCTATATGAAATACATGTTTTAGGATAGCTCTCTGTGATTTTCTTGAATAGTTTGCCATTTTTCTACAATTATGCCACTGTAAACACACTTAAAGAAGTGTATTTGGCATATTTCAAATATGGAAAAATATTTTTAGACCCTTTAGTTAGGAACAAATCTGACAAATTGGTATCATGATTTAAAGTACAATTATTAAATCTAAACAAAGAAATAATTGGTGCTTTTTCATTAGAGTTTAACTAACTTATTCAATGGTGGTTCTTAACAATGATGGTTCTGATAGGTTCTAAGATTATTTACAGATGAAATTACCAGATTTTGGCAATAGCTTTGCTTTTTTTTTTTTTAAGGGCAAAAAAAGATTTGTTCAATTCTCTTATTTTTACCATTATTTAAGCATAAAGGTTTTGCATATCAGATAGCTTCGAGTGATTTTTAGGTTGTTCTCCACAGTTAATTTTTATGAGGAAAAATAAGGGAAGCAACACTTTACAATGGTAATTTTTTTATGATAAATCATTAAGTGTTGTCATCTGCAGATGGTATCTCTGTTAACTTTGTATAGTTTGCCATTGTCAGTTGTTTTAAATGTTGGATTTTGAATTTCTGTTTGTCATGTAGAGATTTAAAATGTTTATGATAATTAGGAATTTGTCACAGCAAGGTAACTGTAGAGAAGCTCATAACACTAGTGAACAATAATGTCTGCTGTAAGGTATTTGAGACCTATTACTCATTTTTCAGACAGTGGTGCTATCTGAGTTTTATATTGAGAATATGGGAATTGTTAGTGATTTGATCCTGAAGTTACACGCACTGGTGTACAGTGTTCACTCAGGGGCTGGGGTTTTGTTTCTGACAGAAAGCTGATCATCACACTGGGCAAAAAGCAGAAAAGGAAAAATGAATCTTCAGATGAGTTGTCTGATGCTAAGCAGACTCCACAGCGGTCATTGAAAGATGAAGACTCACAGGTAAGTAGTTGGTATTCTTCCTTTATAAAGTTCTGTGTGTTCTATCTACAGACCTTTTCTCCCCCTCTCTCCAGAAAGTTACACTTCTTTGACACAGTGACAGTTACTCTCACACTTCTGTGTATCTCATAGGTAGAACTTTTCATCATCAGCCACTTTTCTCAGTTAAAAATGAGAAAATCCTACAGGGTAAAGTCCCATTTCCCTAATGGGACATCAATGCCCTGCTTGTATCTGTTTAATTTCAGTACAGAAGCCCATAGATTTGAGACTGTAAGTACTTACACTGAGCTGGCAGTTAGACCTGATCCTTACTTTGGCTGAGTGTGAAAGTGCAGAGATTGCCTAACAGATGGGACATTTATCAGTGAAGCTGGCTCTTTGAGAGCTTTTAAAAGGGTTGTTTCAAACTTCAGTGTGGGTTTTTTCTGAGCTCTGCTTCTGTAGAAAATGAAAGAACAGATTTTTTGCAGTGTTGGATCTGAAGGCAGCAATGATCAATATGCTGATAGGCTCTAGTTGCTTGTGGAATACTTCTGAAGGAAGTGCCAGATCAAGAAGTGGTCGAGTCATTCCCTTGAGGAATAACTCTCTTGTAGTTTACTTTCTACAGTTTTTTCATAGATTGCCCTGAAATAATAGTAACATAGTTAATTATTTTTAAAACTTGTGCACAAAGACGCATGAACTGTTGATAAGAGATTATGTTCTATTTATGTGTGTATTAGTAACAGAATTATAACTTCTTGCTTTAGGGCAATCTCCAGTAAAGTAAGATTGTGTGCTGGAAATGCACAGGTTTTTATCCTGTGGCAATATCATCCACAGAGGCAAAATCAGTATTCAAAATAAGGTGCTGTTGAGTAAAAATTAATTGCATTAGTTGATGATAGTTGTCAAAAAGCAATTTTGAAATACTGAATTGCCCTCTGGTGTTTCACAGATAATAATGCTGGAGGGGAAAAGGGATCAGAAGCCATTTCCCTGAATGACTTCTCAGTAACTGAAGTGATAGCTTGTCTTAAATAAAGGTTACCTGAAAGGATCTGTAACTTTTCAGTCGTGTTCTGTTATCAGATAGACATAAATTTATAGGCCAACAATAAATGTAATATAAAAGACTGAAGGTCAGTTTTTTTCTGGGCATATCATGAAATCATTTGCTCATGGTGTGAAGGGAAAAGAGGGTAGATATAATCAGGGGTGGCGTGAGAGAAAAATAGCTTCTACTGCAGAATGTCACAGCATTGCCCTGCTCTCTTTGAAGGAACTGGGGAGAAGCAGGAAAGACATAAATTGCTTTACTTCATTAATTCATTTTCCCTTCAGTTTTCGAACATGTTCATTATTTTATTTTCAAAGAGCTGTTTCTAATTTCTGTTGCAAAACGCTGTTTCTGTGCTCTGGGGGGCAGTTTTAGGCCTTTTCCCCCCCTAATTCATTTTGCATGCTTAGTTTCACATTAAGTGTCTTCCTCAATTAGATTTTTTTTTTTTTAATGTGTAGTGCTACTTCTTTTAATGTCTTAGAGCCACTTGTTTATGGCCATAGTTCTCAGCTCAGGGAAATACAAAAGTTTCTTTCCAAACAGCTCAGATTATGTATTAGTGTGTTGGAGAACATATGTTGATGTTTTGCTAATCACTTCATACTTTAAGAAAAGACATAGTGAGAAGAATTGAAAATGCCAGTTACATAACCTTGCATTGCTCATGTTACCTGGTTTGTTTTCTTTTTTTAAACCTACTTCTGTCAGCAAACTATTATTGATTTAAGTATAATGTGGCATTAGTGTGCCTTTAGATTAGAAATTCCTTTTGGTGATAACGCCCAACACCGCACACATTCATGGAAGAACAGCCAATCTACATAACTGTGGAAAGCTCATGAAGGAGTTTCATTTTTGCAGCGTCTCTGGAGGAATGGTCATACCCATTGTTTGACTTGTACTATACCCATAGGTTACTGCTCTGTACTTGTAATGGAGCTGTAAAGTACAGCCACGTCTTTTACCAGATACCAGCCCAATGGCTGAATTAACAGTCAGGAAGAAAAGTTCCTGTGCTGCAATCTCACTGTTACTAAATATCTGGTGTGCAGAAGCCAGGGTGACCACAGGATTTGGGGTTTTGTCCTATTCGCAGCTTGTTCTCCCAACTGAGTGCTCCAATGTAATATCACATTTCAACCTGCAGTGGATTTTCCTGCACAAAAATACCCTTTTCTGTGTAGCTCAATATAATAAATTTGTTTTGTAGACTGTTTTGTTTTGCTGTTTTTATTTTTGTGACAGTCAGTTCTCTAAAGCAGATTATTATAGTGTTTTCAAATGTTAACTGACTAGTTTGATACTGCTATTTTTATCCAGTGAATCCAATTTACAAATTAATCTCATGGTTAAATAGGCAGTGTCTCATATGTTGGTACTGAGGGGTTGGAAATGTTATGCAATATCCTAATAATCTTAAATATTTGAAACTGTGAGTGAGAAGGAATTATTTTCTTTGACTGAACATTATTTCTTCAGCTGGAATTTGTTGTCCTCAGATTCTTGCAGAAACCAGAATGAAAGGTTAGAGAGAGAAACTGCAAAGTTAGGCAAATAATGCTGTTAAACAAGCCTTGATTAAGGTGGAGGAGAAAATACAGACATTAACAAAGCAACAGACTATTTTAGCCATCACTGCAGCATTCATCAGCAATCTGACCAATATGATCTAGTGAAAATCTTCATAATGTTTTGTACAGCACCATTTAGCAGAGACACATCAGCTGATTTGATATCTTTCCCTGTGATTCTGGAGTTGGATGGTAACACTCCACTGTTACACTGCGTTAGGAAATCGCTGTAGAAATACTGATGCTCGTGGGAGATCTGTTATGTATCAGCTTTGCTCCCATACCCTGAAAAGGGTGTTTCATGTTTGCTTTTGAACCCTAAAAATAAAAGTATCATATGCTTACATGAAAGAGAAAATAACAATTTAGTTAATTGAACGTAAGTGGATAGCAGAGGTAAATTATTTCATGTTTGTTATTAAATGTAGACCTTTGGTTTTAGTTACAGCTGAAGCATTGCTTAGAGTGTCCCAGAGCATGTAGCTCACATTAGAGGAAATTTTGGGTAAAACCTCTATCTCTTCTCTTTCTCCTGCATGGTAGAAGAGAAGATCAAATCGTCAAGTTAAAAGGAAAAAATATGCTGAAGAAGGAGAAGGGAAACAATCAGAAGAGGAAGCAGCTAAAGTTTCAGTTAAAATCAAGAAGAATTCTGCCCCTTTACCTGCTGAACAGCCTTTACAATTATTCGTGGTAAGTAAAAATTGGCTTGGTCTGTGAAAACTTTCTATTTGTCTCAAGTAGTTCAGTGAATAAAGCTCCTAACTTGGAATACATTATTATTTATAAGCCACAGTTTAGTGTGATATTTTACTAAGATCTTGAAAACTGGAGGAAATTACTTCTGACTTTTTTTTTGTGTTATAAACATCTGCTGACTTAATTGAAGTTAAGAATAAGACTAAGGATAGGTATATCTCAAGTAATTTTTATGTGGCATAGCCATATGAAAAAGCTCTGTTCTAGTGTTACCATGACTTACAGAAGCATCAAATTATTTGGGGAATCTCTGCTTACTGAGGTAGTTAAAAAGGACACTCCTCCTCCTCCTCTCCCCACAACGCTTTCAGGTTTACACTTCACTGTTCAGCTTGTAGACTCAAACTTGCTGTTGAGCCATTCAAGGTAAACAGAGGGAAGAAACAGGAAAAAAGTGTTTATGAGAGGCTTGAAAGAGTGCCAGCAGTTGTAAGGGAAGGAGAATGATGGCATAATGGGGAACAAATCAGACAAGAGGGAAGGTGCCTGACTATTGCAAGCAACTTATACAGATCACCTGTGTCTCTGGAACCACAGCCCCAGTGGTGGCAGAGCCATGAAATCCCATCTGTGCCTCATCTAAGCCCTGCTGGAATTCTCAGCCACGACCTCATCTCTCTGATTTCCACAGCATGCTTGTTACCTGTGTGCAGAGTAGATGGATCAGACTGAGTTTGTCACATGCTGGGTTTCTTTCCTCTTTTTCCGCCTGTCTGTCAGAGTTCTTCTCTGGTTGTGCATAACTAAATTCTGGGTGTGTCCAGTGCACCAGTTGAACTCAGCAGGGCATTCACAGAGTCTGGCAGGCATCAGAATCCCCAGTGCTTGCACTGAGTGTGTTTGGCAGGTGAGTGCTGCAGCTGATGCTGTTGGGAAGTGCCAGACTTGCTGTACTTTCGCACACAAACCTTTCTGGGTAGAGACCTGGATTTTCAATTTTACTCCCAGCCTGTTAGGGAATGCTACTGGTAGAGGTCAAATTTACCTTTTTTGCTCATCTTCTGACAAGCCACATGTGGTTGAAGGTTTTAAGCCTGAGAGAGAGAGCATTTACTGCAGTTTTATAGTATCATTGTTTTCCTGTGTTTATAGGAAAATCCAAGTGAAGAAGATGCAGCAATTGTGGACAAAATCTTATCCTCCAGGGTAATAAAGAAAGAAGTAAGTGATTGTCATTGGATAAAATAGTTTATTTGAAAAAGGGGTTTGCATCTATCATTTTACATTTCCCCTGAACTTCCTTTTGCAGGTATCTGCTGGGATGACAGTAGACACAGAAGAGTTTTTTGTAAAATACAAGAACTAGTAAGTATTAAAAAGTTGTTTCATTGGATGTGTTGACTGAACTCAGGATTACATTTATGTACTCAAGTTTTGTATTGTTTGAAGGTTAGTTTGTCATCTATTGAGATTTTGCTTTACCAATTTAATCTTTAAATTTCTAAGAATCTGTAGTATAGCAGTAATAATTTTAAAACTATGAGTTTTGTGAAACTAACACTGTCCAATAAGCTGGCAACCTTTATTTGCCAAAGAACAGAATTTTTTAGAGAAGATATTTATTAAATTAGAAGATACATTTTTAAATTCAGCAGGGACTACATGCCTGAGGCAAATTTTAATTTCATGAATTTAAATCAGGAGTGGTTTGTAAACCTAGATTAGATTTACAGTGTCATGCATTTAGGAGATGCTGATGTAGTAGTTGGACTTTCTGTTTCAAAAAGAAAGAAAAAACTTGTGACAGAAATGATTCTACATCAAAAGCAGGAAATAAAAGATTGAAGAAAAGAACTTTTTCTGTATTTTATTTTAAATTTAATATCTATTTTCCTGTCACTACTCAATTCTTGAAGCTGAAAATCCAAGCTTATTTTAAATTTTACTTATGTGAATAATAAGATTTTTGCTATAATAAATGTAATTTTTTTTTTTTGAGACTCTGATTCCACATGTTGTTGGAGACCATTTACCTTGTGTTTTTCCAGAAGGGTAAAATGTCTTTTCATCTGAGAATGAGTAATCCCCAGCTGTACTTTATAGTGTATCTTTCGAAAGCTTAATAAATGATGAAAATATACTAAAAAAGGGGTGTGAGGAAGAAATATGTGTACTTCAGTAATATAATTCTAGAAAGGCTCTCCTGGGGGACAGGCAGATGCTGCAGGTAGTGGTGCTGCTTATTCCTCCTTCGACTCAGGGCTTCTCTGCCAGCCCAGTGCAGGGCAGGTTCCTCTCTGCCATGGGCTCTGCTGCTCCACCTGAGCTTTCCATGGGCTGAGCTCACTCTGCCATCCAGCAGTGCCTGTGCAGGGATGGGCACAGGAGGCATATGGCAAAATCACATCTAATATATGAAGTAATTTATATGTCTGGGTGCGTTCTGATAAAAGTGTCAGATTTTAACCTTGACTTGTTTAAGCTCACTTGAAATAAGCTTGTTTCTCTTCTTGGGACACATAGAAAAAAATTGTGAATCTATAGAGTTCTACAGATTCCAGCTCAAAAACACTTCAACATAGTGAAGTGTTTTAGCTAGGTGTTGGAAGATGATTATTTGGAGGAAGAAATCTTTGGTCTTTATGGTGGATTCTGTTATTTTAACTGTATATTAAAAATAGATAGTAAGCTTTTGCTTTCACCAATGTGTTAATGTCAATCTCTGTGATTTTAGCTCATATCTCCACTGTGAGTGGGCCACAGAACAACAGCTTTTAAAGGATAAAAGAATCCAGCAGAAAATAAAACGATTCAAAGTAAGGAAAGCACAGAGAGCTCACTTTTTTGCAGATGTGAGTATGAAATAAAAATTAAATAAGCTTTTTTTTTCCTTGTAAAATTGTGATTAGTGGTTTGCTTTTATAGAAAAGAGCTGATTGTTAGGAACTAAAAATGAGCCATTGGTGTTGGTTGCAGCAGGAGGTGGGTTATTTAGTGTAATTTAAAGAGCTAGTCTTCCGCAGTCACTGAATGAACCTGATTTAGATGGTTTAAAACTGGAATTGGTTGAATAACTACTTGCAAGTGGTAAGAAGGGAAGGATTCTGTCAGTACGGCTAGTTTCTGTAGTGCTGTCTTCCACAAGACAGCACTTCATCCCAGAATGAGTGGATCTAGTGTCAAATCCGTCTTGAGTGAGTGTTGCCCAAGAGAACCAAGGGGATGTGTGCAGGGGCTGCTGTGGAATTTAAGGTCTGTGCAAAAACCTCAATAATTTCCAACTACCAAATTCATTTTGTGTACAATGAGACCAAGTCTTAGCAAATGCCAACTATTTTTGCCTCTTTGCTGATTTTATTAATCTTTCACTGCAGATGGAAGAGGAACCTTTTAATCCTGACTATGTTGAAGTAGACCGGGTATTAGAAGTGTCTCTTTGTGAAGATAAAGACACTGGTGAGGTAAATATGTCTTAAAGCAAGTCAGGAAGATATAGCTCCAAGTAGTGTTTGACAATTGTAATTTTATCACATCTCTGAGTAACACTTAAATTATTTTAAAGCTTCAATAATATTTTTAATGAGACGTGACGGTCTTGTCCTTTCCTGTGCTAGGATTTGAAAGAGAAATCAGCATTTAATAGCTTATATTTTTATTAGTATTAGTAGGTCATAGTAGGCAAAGCTTAGGTATTGACTGGCATAAATGTGGGGTTCGATAATTGTCTTGTGAGTTTCATCAAAAGGCTGATCCCATATGCTGTCATGTCTCTCTGGTAGTGGCATAGGGTCACTGGTAATAAAAGCTTTATGCAACCAGTGATATGAAGTGCTTTGATAGCCACCAGTGAACCTTTCCCTCTGTATTTATCAAAACTCTTCTATTTTAATTTAAAGTACCTCTTCTGGAAAGCTATTACAGAACAAAAACATTCTGAGATTAAAAAAAGAAAACAGACAAGCAAATCAAGGAATTAAATTGCCAAAATTCAGAAAAGGTCTGAAACAAGTGGAGATCAAAGACTGAGAAGAAAGTTGTTGATTAAGGCTATTGGAATATCTGTAATGTTTATTCTGGTTTTGTGGATAGCAAAATGAGCAGACTTTCACCCAGTGATTTCTGCATTAATCTTCCTGAGGCAGGGTTGAGAGTTAGAATGACTTGTCATTGTATGCAGCAGATTTGTCACTACTAAACTTCCAGAAAAAATGTGTTGTCATAAGACTTTCCCCTCAGCTTCTGGAAGGACAACTCTTTATTTGGTTTTTAAATATTTATGTACTGAATCTAAATAAGATAATCTGCTTTGGTTCCATTTTTTCTATATGTTATTTATCAAGCCTGTAAGGCTTTATCAAAGTTTTGTTGGTAAGACTTCTGGTTTAGGAGCTCTAAAGCTCTGGTTTAGACCCAGGTAACCTGATTTGGAGAGTGGAGGAAGTGTCCTGGGTAGCACTTCTGTAGTTAGTTCTGCTGCCCTGCCCTATTTCCACAAATATCACAAATTCTGTAATTTATCTTTCCAGAGATTAAACCAAGATTTACTTGTGGGTAGATGGGATTGAAAAGCACTCCACAGGTCTACAGAAAGTGGCAGAGTGTGGGGAGGCAAGGATAAGTAGTTAGATAACAGGAATCTACACAGAACATTTAAAAAATTGTCAGGGATGTGCTTTTGATTCCAGCTTTTGTGTAAGCAAGCTACTCTAATAGTAAGGCATATTAACAGTCTGTATACTAAATTAAAAACTGATAACATTCAGAATTTTCTTCTGCAGCCTGTTATTTACTATTTAGTAAAATGGTGTTCGTTGCCATATGAAGACAGTACGTGGGAGCTGAAAGAAGATGTAGATCAAGCAAAAATAGAAGAATTTGAACAATTGCAAGCTTCCAGGCCTGACTCGAGGAGATTGGTAAAATTATATCTAATTTACTTGTCTGTCTTGGTAAATCTGACTTGGTTTTCCCAACCTTAAATTCCTGTGTTAAAACATAAGGCTTATTGACATTCTGCGTAAAGCATCTGTGTGCCTTGTTAGCTAGGAATAATAAAATATTCAGGTAGGCATAGACAAATACTCTTATCTTAGTTGTTACTCTAAAAAAATAAAAATTTTTGCTTAGGAAAAAGACTGAACTGCTGTGACTTTGAGTTTCTAACTGGGCAATGAGCCACACATTGAAACTGGCTATCACAGAACTGAGCACCTTTAAAATGAGCAGAAACCAGGATGACGTATTAAGACACTTCTGTAGAGAAGAGTTAAATTTTGTGCTTCAGCACTGAAGGGAATTGGCAAATGAGATCTGTCAAACAGGTTCTGTAATTTCTTCCTGCTTTTATTTTTCTTCTCTTCGTTAAAGAGCTAGCTGAAAGGAAGAAAAATACACGTAATAAGGAAATGTGTTTGATCTTGAAATTATCAATCTTCTGTCTCCTAGAGCAGGAGAAAGCAAAATAGTTCTATTTCAAGTCCTGTATGTCATTGTCAGAGTAGGACATGTGTCCTGCGTGGTGTAGTACAACACTTGTTCTAACTTACTTCTTTTACATAACTAAATATGCACAGTGTTTTAATTTGGAGGCTTTGGAATTTATTTTAATGGTTTTTCCATCTACAGATAATGACAGTAGTCACGATTAACATCTTCATATTATATTGAGTTCATTTTTGTAGTATTTATTTAAAATCCTGACATTTTGGCATGTGGGAAGAAGAGCTTTAATACCTCTGTTACCATATTTGGCTGTAAGAGAAAAAGATGATTAAAGCGCAACTGTACAACTGACAGTCATCTCAGCATCAGCAGCAAGTATTTTTGCTTCAGGCTCCAGCAGCTACAGGAAATTATTTACTGACTGCAGGCCTGCAAGCAGGAGTGTGGCTGCTCTGGGAGTGGGGGAGTGGACAGATGGCAGCTGGTGGGAGAGGGGAGGAAGCCACAGCTGCTGGGGAGGGACAGCTCCTGCTGTGCCCAGACCTAGGCTCAGGTGATGCTGATGCTGGCAGTGCAGAGAGAAAATTCACATGGAAAATTCAGAGCTGCCACATAAGGCCGCATGAGTCTCCAGTGAATGCAAGCTTTTATAAATGCTGAGAAGTGGGGAGGGAGAGGGGGGGAAGTACAGCTGGTGAGAAAAGCTCCTTCTAAAATTACCTCACTTGAATGTGTGAGTTTGTTCACATTGGGATGCAGGAGCTATCAGAAGAATTTTCTGCTAAAACCCTACCTAGTTTCAGTCAAAACCTGCATGATTTCACCTCTTAGTTGTCTGTTAAGCTAGACGCCAGGCTGTTCTGGCTCCAGGCTTGGGAACTTGTGTGCATGTATATTATATAAATATTTTATATGTTGCCTCTCAGCTTTCCTTAGCTGGTGAGGGCCCTGCAGGTGATACACCTCGATACTCTCAGTCTCTTTTGTCATGGCCTTTGTATCATGACCCTGCTGATGCTGGTTTGATCTGATCCCTTGGGGAAATCTGTTCAGGACACTAAACCTCTCAGAAGTTTACTTTTTTGTCCTACTGGCCTTGGCTTCCTGCATTGGCAGTGGAACAGGGTGATCAGCAGTGCAGGGCAAGTGCAGAAGGGAGAGGGCAAGACACAGTAACTGTGTAGATGCCCAGACTGCTTCAGCATCAGCTTCCAGGGCTGCCTAAGACTTCAGGGATGTTGTTAATCCCACTACTCAGTTGGCTGTCTTGTAGGTTATCTGCCTGTTCTTAGAGCTGCCAAAGTGAAACTTCATGTAGTCTTGAAATTTCATATATAAATGAAGTCGTGTGCCATATTATTCCTGCCAAAGTATTTGTATTCTATTTCTTAGAAACCAGTTGCTTATTTAATTATCATGTACACTTAAATTAATTTTAAAAATAGCAATTCATAGAGAAAAATAAATACAGGTTTCTGCAGACTATTAATTAGTAAGTGATGTTAACAATGACACTTCAGTTTTAAGGTTAAATAATAACATTCTAAATCTAAAGTGATACACTCACAAAATAGTGGGGTTAGATATTTTGGAAAAATAAAGCATGTATCAATCTATACATATATTAATCTTTCCCTTAAAGGACCGACCACCTCCAAACTCCTGGAAGAAGATAGAACAGTCCAGGGAATATAAAAATGGCAATCAGCTCAGGGAGTATCAACTGGAAGGACTTAACTGGCTCCTATTCAACTGGTACAATAGGTATATGCATGGAATATTTTTTAATGTAGATTTTAAACTGTATGGAGCAGATCACTTTTATTGGGGATGAATACTGTTTTAACTAAATTTATTGCAGTGTTTCTGCTTATAGCTAAAAGGATGTAACTGGAACAAATTTCTCTCCCTTTGGGTGTGCAAGGATGTTTTATCAACAGAAATTAACAAAATAATAAAATAGTGCAACTAACATAACTGAAAATAAATTTTCAATGGCTATGAGAAAACTAAAGCAAAAACAATCAAAGCTCAAGCTTTCACAATTTTTGAAACTGGTAAACACTTGCATGGTTCAAAATGATTGCTAGAAATAATATGATAAAATTACCTCTTCAAAAGTAAGGCTAATGAATGATAGCATTATGTGTATTTTAAGCTAAAGTTAAGTTTTGTGCATTAATGCTATGTTCTATGAACAGAAATGTAATCACTTTGAAGATCTTTTCCAGAATGATGTATTTCTCTGTTTCCAAGTTGATTTTCTGTTAATGAATCTTCCTGCTTGTTGTATTTCCAAAGTACCAGTTGCATGTCCCATATAGAGATGATGGCAGCAGGTGTAGCATTTTACCATGCATGTTATTGATCTGCAGAAGGAAATCTGATTTTAATTTTCATTCAAGCAGTGCAGAGATGCGTGGCATCTGCAAACAGTGAAGGGCTGGAATATATGGCTAAGGGCCAGCATGGAGAGGTGCTTCATGCAGTAATTTAGTTATAGGCATTTGTCTAGTTCTGGAGTCAAAAAGGGAAATTTGTTAATGATGCTCTAATGCACTCTTATCATGTGAATGTAGCTGGGATACTTGCCATGCGTAATTTCTAGGGAATCTTCATTAATTTCTAGCATTTTTGTCAAGGTGAATGTTAAGCATGTAGCAAACCTGCTTAAATTCCTTTAATTAGGGCAAACGTAGTCCCAAAAGAATACTTCCGGAATATTTTTGTAGGAGAACTTCACAGAACATTCCATTCTCAGGTTTTGACAGTGCTAAACCTGATGCAAAGCTTTACACAAAGGTTTTGTGCACATTCTTTCACTTTAACCAGGGAATGCTTTCACAGATCTTTTTGAAGTGCCTCAGTTTTGACTGTTGTTGTAAAGTGTATTTGAGCTTTGTTTTTGTAAATTGTTCATTTTAATAACAGCTTTGGCATCTGTACTTTCTGTGATGATAGTAACAAATAAATATTTTTTGCTTTCAGGCGAAATTGCATTTTAGCAGATGAAATGGGCCTTGGCAAAACCATTCAGTCCATTACATTCCTGTATGAAATCCTGCTGACCGGTATAAGGGGCCCTTTCCTGATCATAGCTCCTCTCTCCACCATAACAAACTGGGAGAGGGAATTCCGCACGTGGACTGACCTGAATGTCGTGGTGTACCACGGAAGTATGATCAGCAGGCAGATGATTCAGCAGTATGAGATGTACTTCAGGGACTCCCAGGTACTGTAACGTCACTTGTGTGCAATAACTCACCCAAACATGGCTCAGGTGGCAGGAGTGACAAGGGTACTTGGCATTATCTGTGTGCTTATCTTGGTGAAAGTCACTTCACGTTCCAGGATGTTACATATGAGCATCTTCAACAAATGCTTACTGGGTGAATTTAGTGGCACTGTTTGCAGCAAGATACGTGTGCTGTTTCACTGTGCTGAGTAATTTTGCAATTGAATAGCAGTGACGCTGGTACTTTTGTGGAGATTAAAGTGTACACAGATGGTTGCAGTTGGGTCCTGAATTTGAAGAGCAGGGAGAAAAAAAATAATACTGATTAAGCTCTGCTACCTTTATGTAGCTGATTTCCTTTTGCTGGTGTTAACTGTGTACAGTCTGAACTTGCTTTTCTGAAATACACGCCTTTAAATGACATGAGAAAAACTTGAAACCTGACTAATTTTTTTCCTTTTTTACACATTGTGCAAAATTCTTTGAGGATTTTTAATTCTTATGGTATTTCTTCAAAATTGATAAAGCTGAGAATTTTTTATTAATTAGTGCTAAACATCAAAATGACATCTTGTTTGCCTAGTGAGTTATTCTGTACTGCCTTGCTGAAGGCCTTACATGTTCTCCTTGTCAGACCAGTGGAGTAAACTGGATAGAAAGTTTTCATTTAGTTCTCAGGTGATACTGTGATTACTTACTCTATGACTGCTAACTGTATTAACATCATATATTTTGATTGATTGACTGTAGAATTTTTCCTGTCATTCTTTCAGATTTTCTCAGCATTAAAAATGGGGTTTTATCTACCTGCAGCTTTTGAAACAGTTCTATTAGATGGTTACATCTGTAATTCAAAAGGGGTTACATTTTTTCTGCTGCTTAGATAATACTGGATTTGGGTCCATGAATAATTACTCATTAGTATTAGTTAGAGAGTTACAAAGATTACTAAGTGTGATGACAAAGCCATTTATAATGTAAAATGCAGTGTCTGGCTCCTGGCAAAATTTCAACAACAAAATCTGTAAATTGAGTAGATGGGAGGGAATGTAACAAATTGTGTGTGTTGATGAATTTCTAGGGCCGTATTGTTCGAGGTACCTACAGGTTCCAGGCCATTATCACAACTTTTGAAATGATTCTTGGTGGGTGTCCAGAATTAAATGCAATTGAGTGGCGGTGTGTTATTATTGATGAAGCTCACAGACTGAAGAACAAAAACTGCAAACTTTTGGAAGGACTAAAATTAATGAACCTTGTGAGTAACTACAGTTCACTTTTTGGGGTTGATTTTAGTTAAGTATAGTATGATAATAAATTAAAAATGTGCTTTACATGCCAAAAAAGACCTCTCAAGCAGTGTTTCTTGAGAGAGAACTATTCCTGATACTCTTCAAACATATGTAGTTTTGATAGCTTATGCTGGTATATTTGCGATTAAACAAAATGTGGCAAGTTCTCACTGTAAGCACAATCCATTTCTGATGATACTGTTTTATAGTTTTTGTTTTGATTAGGATAAAAATATCATAAAAATTTGCTTTAGTTTTTGTGCTATGTGCTGAAATTTAGAAAGTATTTTAAGCAAATTATTTAACAATAAAAGCATGCAAGTAATAGAATTTTAAACAGACTGTCTAGTCCAGTAGTTAAGATTTTATTTTATACAAAAAGCAAAAGATTTTAAAAGCAGATACTACCATGTATCAGATGCACTATGACTAGTTTTGCAATTTTCAATGGTTCATTATTACTTTCCTGTGTGTTCTCAGAAGTCCTCTGAGTTGCTTTCTCATACATGCTCAAGTGTATATTTTTTGCACTATAGAGAGAGATAGGATTTTAAATCTGTGAATATTACAGGCAAAGTTGAAGTGTTCACTCATTCCTTCATTACAGATGTAGGAAGAGAAAATTTAAAGGAAAGCTACTAGAAAATACTTACTGGTGTTTTTCTAATGAATCTGCTTATCTGTATTACCTGTGTGGTTAGTGACACACAGAACTGGTATTTTCAGGTTTTGATGCTCAGACTTAACACAAACATTTTTGCAAATGTGTGCAGATAAGGTTATGTAAGGTGTTTTTTTTCCTTTTCTAGGAGCATAAAGTGCTGTTAACAGGTACCCCACTGCAGAACACAGTAGAAGAATTATTTAGCCTCCTTCATTTTCTGGAACCATTGCGTTTTCCTGCTGAATCTACGTTCATGCAAGAGTTTGGAGACCTTAAAACAGAGGAACAGGTATGAGTTCATCTGAGCTTTAGAGTTTAGAAGGGACTGCCTTTTCATTGAGCTACAGTGTTTCATGTTCCAACAAACGGTTGTGCTTCCTTTAGGTTCAGAAACTACAAGCTATCCTGAAGCCCATGATGCTCAGGAGATTAAAAGAAGATGTAGAAAAAAAGCTGGCTCCGAAGGAGGAAACCATAATTGAAGTAGAACTAACTAATATTCAGAAGAAATATTACCGAGCGATTTTGGAGAAAAATTTTGCTTTCTTATCCAAAGGAGCAGGGCAGGCGAATGTACCCAATCTGGTTAACACTATGATGGAACTCAGAAAGTGTTGTAATCACCCTTATCTCATCAAAGGTAAACACAGAATAAGGACTGGGGGGGGGGGTTAAATTATTTTTTGCTTTTATTTAAAATATGTAGGAATTTTGTAATAGCTCTTCGATGTTTTCTTTGGATTTTCCAAGGATTGGATTAGGTGGGAACATTTTTTTGTTAGATACAAGACAAAGTTGTGAGACATTTGCATATTTGAGGCCTGAAGCTTGAACTTGTTATTTAGGATTTCACAGAACATTTAGAAGCAATAATCTCATGGAAATGGTACAGCTCTTTAAAAGCAGTACGAACAAGAACTTTTAGGTCTAAGTTTTAAGATTAATGCTTCTTTCAAGTCATATGATCTGTTAGTTGCCATTGCTTTTCTCACTAAATAACTGATGTTTTTCCTGACTTGCAAGAAAATAGACTTTACAGACAAAACTACACAGTTTTAGCTGTGGTTTCAGAAGTAGTATTAAAAATACTGGTTTTTTGCAAAGATACATGGTCTGTTCAAAATCTCACAAAGATAAAAGAACTTGTTTTTTTAGGTAGTCTTTTTACATACAGTACTTGAGAATAAGTATTTCAGTTTTTAAAATTTGGAGGAAGGGTGTTAACCTCATTCAAGGTGTTTTTTCTATAGTGTTCCTAAAAACTTCAAGACTTGCTTTCAAAGCTGATGAAAATAGGTGTTCTTACTTAGACTTCAGATCCCTCCAGAACTGTTCTGTCTCCATCAGTGCCTAAAGGGGGATATTTAGAGTGCAGCACTGATTTTGGTATCTTCAGTTTGAATGTATGTGGAGATATTTGTGTCAATACATCCATAGATATGGAAATACATTCTTTGGTAGGTGCTGAAGAGAAGATCCTTGGAGAGTTTAAAGAAACATATAGTCCAAGTGCTCCTGACTTCCACCTGCAAGCAATGATCCAGTCTGCTGGTAAATTGGTTCTCATTGATAAGCTTCTTCCAAAAATGAAAGCAGGAGGCCACAAGGTCCTTATCTTCTCTCAAATGGTGCGCTGCCTTGATATTTTGGAGGATTACCTTATACATAAAAGGTAAGATTCATCTTCTGTATCCTGTAGTGTATTGTTCTGTGTGAATGGTAGTGCAGGATTAATGCAGGGTCCAAAGCTGGGAGTTCTGTTTTCTTTGTTTGCTAATCAGTGTGTAACTTTGTGTTCTGTGATAATTTGTTCACAACTAATTAAAAACTTGAGAGAAAAACTGAAGAGAGGTTGTCCAGTTTGAATAAACCATGTGCCTTCAGTCTGTTGCTTTTTCCATTAAACATTTAATTATGTCTATACTGTTTCCACATCTTCTGTCAGAAAGCAGCTGAGTTCAAGCTTATCATTGCATGTCCAAACCCCAGGAAGCACTGAATGTGTTCTTTACTTACACAGTGTTGGACTGGGACCAGATGGGTCCAAAATACAGCTCCTTCCAAAGGAATATAAGCACAAAGGGATAAACAACTGGGGATGTTTTTTATTAATGTGAAAGTGCAAATGTTCTTCCTATCTTTGCTAAATTGACTGCTTTGAATTTTGCAGCAGAGCTGAACTGCCAGCCGTAAACCTGCTCCTTAGGCTGACTTTTGTCATCACATGTAATTGCACCCTCTGATCATTACAGACTATTGACTCCATGGAAACTAAATGCTTATTTGAGCATGTGACTAAATAAATGCATAAAACCTTAAACTTGGGTACAAGTAGGAGTTGCTGTATCAACCTGAAAATCTATAGCAAGGCATAGTTCTTGTTTTACCAGTGGATTTGTTGCAATGTACGTTCTGCTTTGAAGTGTGTAATGTCAGTGAACTATGTCATAGTAACACAGAGTTAACATGT
The DNA here is from genome assembly GCA_910950805.1 of Acrocephalus scirpaceus scirpaceus. Classification (NCBI taxonomy): domain Eukaryota; kingdom Metazoa; phylum Chordata; class Aves; order Passeriformes; family Sylviidae; genus Acrocephalus; species Acrocephalus scirpaceus. The sequence continues at coordinate 11,201,054 of OU383783.1, read as the reverse complement.
TAAAACCCAAAAATTATTAATGTTAAACCTTCCTGCAGTGGAGACTGGAATACTGGGTAGTAGATTATTTCAATATCTGTTTTAGTGATAGTTTTATATTAAAGCTGTCTGTTTGAACAGTGAGTGCGACCGTTTCTATGTTTTATTTTAAAAGATTAATTTTAACTTCATAGTAGTACTTATAATTCAGTATGGAAAATGTTCCTTTTTCTGCAACGTTGTTACATTTAGACCAGTGAATCATATCTACAGCTGGAATCTTTTGAAATCCATGGAAGCTGAAATTTGCTGTGTGCTACCATTTGATTAGAAATGTTGGAGTGCACACATGATCAGACTTAGCACTTAACAGAATTCAGGCCTGTAGGAAATAGATGGCTGCCTGCCAGAATGCCTGTGGTCCTGTGGATTATCTGCTGTGCCATTTTATAGCTGATGAGAAGAAAAATGGTTGTGAGGCCTTTTGACTACTAGGTACACATTCAGCATGTTACTCAGTTTACAAGTGCAGAAGTATTTGCTCCTTTTTTAAGTATTTTGCTTGATTTCAGAAGTTTTAAAGCAGTCTTTGTAATTGTCAAAGGTAACAAATGACAGTTTTACTTCAGGCTTGAAAGTTTGCTGGGTTTTATCTAGGAAGCTTTGATAAAGACTGTTAAAGGTGCTGTCATGTCACTTTTGTTCCATTTCTCTTAATCTTCACGGAATCAGTCTGCAGTTTGTCCAATGACAGCTCACCAAGTTCTGGTTTCTGCTGATTGCTTGGTTACCCTTACTGTGTTCAGGCAATTTGGTATATAATACAAGAGTCCACTGTCCTGCTTCTGTGACCCGAGACAGGGGTCCAAGGATAGTATGTGAAAAACTTGAGTGTCCACATAGGACTTCAAGTTAGGGTGTGTTTTAATGCAACTAAGTAATACTACATGTATAATCGAGTAATTGCTTAGTGGACAAAGTGCAGAAAAGCTCGTTTTGAAATACTCACTGTTTGGACTTGCTGATGTGCATTGGTACTGCAGCTGTGCAAGTTCTGACATGATTCTGACACTGCTGATCAGAGTTAGTCTTTCTGGCTTTCATTCAGTGCAAAGAACAAATGTGTAAGCAGTAGATGTGTTCAGAGGCCCCTCTCAATGACAAACCCCTTGGTAATGCTGTGTCTGTGGCCGTGTGCAGGTATCTGTACGAGCGCATCGATGGGCGCGTGCGGGGGAACCTCAGGCAAGCTGCCATCGACCGCTTCAGCAAACCAGACTCGGATCGCTTCGTCTTCCTCCTCTGCACCAGGGCTGGGGGCCTGGGCATCAACCTGACTGCAGCAGATACCTGCATCATTTTTGATTCTGACTGGAATCCCCAAAATGACCTGCAGGTAAATTTCTTTGAGCGTGGTAGAGAGCACTAATTAAACCCGATGGATAAAACTTTCATTGCTTTGAATATTGTCTCTGAGCACACGTAATTTGAAAACACTCATGTTTTTAAGGCATGTGTTTAAAGTTTTTTGATGCCTTCAATTCAGAAGAGACTTCATTTGGTTGGGAACTTTTCTTTCAAATCACTTACTTTTGAAAAACACAGCACAGGTAAAATCAGTGATTTGATAAAAACCTGGAGAATTGATGACACTGTGAACCCAGGGGCTATATTTTGCTTGTACTGACTAACACAATTTATGGAAATAGAGGTGTTCAGTTGAAACATACAGAAAAAGATTAATATGCATTAAGAAAAAGTGAATTAATTGAATCTAGGAATTGGATGCTGTAATTGAAATAATTCTCAAGTTGCAATTCCTTTACTGTTTGTATCAGGAGATGAGCTAACCTAGGAGCTAGCATAGGAGCTAGCAGGTCTGTTTATCTACTGTTACTGCAAGGGAATACCTGTCAGGAGCATTCAATACAGGTCATTCATCTGCATTTTTCTTGCTACACTGTGTTTAGAAAACTGTTCACAATGTGGAAAATGTCTGATAGCTTCTGTTTGCTTAAATGTGTGTTGACTCCTTTTGAGTTCATGCTCCTATTCTTGGATTGGGCTACAGCAGAAACAAGCTTGTTAAAGATCAGTATGTTATTCCTAGGTAAGTCTAAATTCTAACTGCCCTTCTCCCTTCCTTCCAAAGGCTCAAGCCCGATGCCACAGGATTGGTCAAAACAAAGCAGTGAAGGTCTACAGACTGATCACACGTAATTCCTATGAGAGAGAGATGTTTGACAGAGCAAGTCTGAAACTGGGACTGGATAAGGCTGTCTTGCAGAGTATGAGTGGAAGAGAAAACAGTGTTGGTGGTGTATGTAGATTTACTTCCTGAAATAGCCTTCCTTTTGCTTTTGTAATCATGTGGGAATTACTTTAAATTACAGAAGCTGCCACTTTTCTCTTTTTCTGTCATTTACATCCCCATTCTGTTTTCTGATGTGGACTAACAATATAGCTGATATAATTTTAAATCTAGTCAGTTACTCTGATAAGTCCTTCACTATTTCTTGCCTCATAAGCCTCAGAAAGTTCAAGGTAGATAATGTCAAAGTTAAAACAAGGAGAAAAGTTTCTCTTTGTTTCCTTGTATCTTCTCATATTAAGATAATGTGTTACTTTCATGTAAGTATGAATAGGTAATTTTTTGTAAACATGCGCCTCATGGTGTTAAGAGTAGCCAAAAAAAAGGCATGTTTGTAAAAATGTGTACTGTTAGCACCTAATTTATTATTTCAGCTGTCAGCTAGACTTTTCTCATAGCTTTTAATACTCCAGATTTAAACTTATAGATCATAAGGCACAGTTAGGTTGTGGAAAGATGGGAAAGAGGATGAGTAAAGACTTTGGGGATTTTTTTCTTGACTGTCTACACCCGATTTTATTTGCTCAGATCCAACAACTCTCCAAAAAAGAAATCGAAGACTTGCTTCGAAGGGGTGCCTATGGTGCCATTATGGATGAAGAGGATGAAGGCTCCAAGTTCTGTGAGGAAGACATTGACCAGATCCTGCAGCGTCGGACTAAAACCATCACGATTGAATCCGAGGGGAGAGGCTCCACATTTGCCAAGGTGCAGAACAGCAGGGTGTTCTGTGACAGTAAAGAGCTGTAAATGGGACTGGATGTTGTAGAGCGTAGGCCTTATTTTTAAGTTATGTTTACTTGTGTATAATGTGTGTGAGGTACATATTGAGGGTTCTTGCATATGTATGTTTATGTTAAAGTGCACATAAAAAATCAGATTGCCACAGATTCTGTAAACCCCAGGTGCAAGGGGCGTATTTGAACAAATATGAGTAATGGATCTGTGCTGCTTTGGAAGAGGCTGGGGGTTGTGTGAGATATAATGAGCTGCATTAACCAAGAATATTAAAACAAATTCGTTTATAGATCTATGTGTATTTAGATACATTAAGGGCAGGGGTAAATATATATGACAATAAGGGTAAAAATTGTCAGGCTTGTTCTAAAAATGCATAAACAAAGGATATATTTTGAACCTTGAGGTTTTTTGGTAAGAATTGGAGAAGGAAAATAAGAAACCTAAAATAGCAGTGAGTGGAGATACATATATATACATGGGAAGGGGGCTGAGAGTGTAAAATACCAAGCAGTGAAACTGAGCTTTGGATGTGGGCACTTCATGAATGCAATTGTGAGAATTCCAAAAGAATTAAAAAGGCAAAGAAAAAAGAAGACTTAAAATACCATAAATGTATATTTACATTCTTAAATAACAGTATTTAAAAATATTTATTTATATGTTTATTTGGGTTTTCTTATATCTTGCTGATTATGGCTTAAATAAGAAGTAGATTTCTAAAGATCATCATCACTGTCTCTTTATCAGAAGAGTTAGAAATTTTTGTATGTATTTACTCTTTTCCCAAATGCAGTGTATCAGGGTTTTTTAAATGCCTTCTGAAATTAAGCCTATTCCATGCACTCAGGCTTTGATTGTTGGCAGCTTAAACGCCCCTTTGAAATTTCCCTCAAGCGAGTACTTCTGCATGAGATGAAATCCCCAAATGCTGATAAGCCTCTTCAAAAGATTCTTTTTTCTTCCATTCGAGTAATTTAGATTCAGACTTAGAAGGGGAAGAATCTTGCTGCTTAATGTTCTTCTCTCCTGATGGTGCATAAAAGTTCATTAGATTTTTCTGATATATTATGGATCTGATTTTTAAAAATTAAGGAGGAGGAGAACTTTTGAGTTGCTTTGCAGTGTAAGTAACTTTTAAAGTCTTAACAGCTGCTTAGGAGATTTTTGATGAAATAAGGTCAGGCAATCTTCACAGCAGTGAGGCAAGGTACAAACTTTTGATGTATGAGTTGGTAAGCTTTAGTTTTATTTATTACAGGCTAGTTTTGTTGCATCTGGAAACAGGACTGATATTTCACTAGATGATCCCAACTTCTGGCAGAAATGGGCCAAAAAAGCAGAAATAGATATCGATGCTATCAGTGGTAGAGTAAGTACTTTTTTAATGTGTGTTTTTTCAAGTATGTGCTTGCTGTTGAATTCTGAAATTGCAGGTATGAGATTTCTGGTGCTTTTTGATTAATATTTCAACAAATCAAACTTTTTGTACATGAGCAGTCAGCCTGCTGACAGCTGTAGTAATTCCTATTTCCCTACTGTCCAGAAAAAGTTTGGACATTTCTGATTTTTGTCAAAGACCTGACAATGATTGAAAGTATGGAATTATTCTGATTGCCACGTTTTTCTATCTGTAAATCTTGAATTGGAATCTGCAAAATAAGTGACTAAGACTTACATAAATTTTATAGTACTGAAATCTGTGTCCTATACTTCAAGACATTCTGCATGTATTTGATTTCCAAAAGGTTTCAGTGCCCCTTTTCTCTCAGAAAGACTGTAGAGTATTCTGTGTGAGTATTCAGCTCAGATGAGATACTCTGTGTAGTTTGTAACTAATGTACTGGCATTAGCATATGAAACTCATTGTTTGTTGCCTTAAATACCACAAAATGTTTTACTTGCTCCATGGGTTGGTGTCCTTAGGAAATAGCTGTGAATGACAAGAGATAGGAATTGTTTCTGAACTGAAGAAGAAAAACTCTTCTCTCACAAGGTTTGTTTGCAATTTTGCAGAACAGCCTTGTTATTGATACCCCAAGAATCAGGAAACAAACACGGCCCTTCAGTGCTACCAAGGATGAGCTGGCAGAGCTGTCCGAGGTGGAGAGTGAGGGTGAGGAAAAGCCAAAGCTCCGCCGGCCGTGCGACCGTTCCAATGGCTATGGAAGGACAGAGTGCTTCCGTGTGGAGAAGAACTTGCTGGTCTATGGGTATTGAGTACATCCTTCTTCATTCTGTGAAGTGGTTTAAAAATAGTGTCTTCCATGTAGTAAATTGCATTTGTGGAATAACTTAACTCCATATTAGCAATAACCTGGTGCATGTGCAAAGGATGTTTTTAGAACAGGAGTTTATCTTGCGCCCTCTAATAAATCTTCCTGACAATTTGCAATTAAAGAAACATTAAGAAAGAAGGGTGAAAATCTTTCTTCAGATGAGATTACAGCTTTTAACATGGACACTACAGGAGTCTCTCTAAAAATCATTACAGTAAGTGCTGCAGGGAGGCTTAAGACTCTTTAAAAAATGTCTGAAATAAAGGCTTGGTAGGTAACTTGATTTTCATAATTGTAGAACATCTTGCACTTCTGGGAGGCACAAATAGGAACTGAGAATCTAACCAGTTATTTTAAGCATACTGAAATCTGATAAGTTGATCTGGAAATCAAATCTTAGGTCTTCTCTCACCCATCTCACAAGAAAAATAACAGCATTCTTGTCAGAATGAGTTCCCATCAATTTTGTGTCTTTGAAGTTTAAAACAATCATTCATATTTTTTGTAAAGAGGCACTTTTGTTTAAAACTGTTTTAATCAGTTGGAGTTACGTTGCAAATGTTCCGTTCTTATTTCTCTTCAGTAACTTAAGCTGAAAGAAAAATGTTAAAATCCAAGTCTTTTAGAGAAAAATTCTCTTTCATAAGAGAAGTCTGTAGCTACCCCAGTGTTTCACTTCCAGGTGCTGATTTGTGTTTCACTTTGGACTAGGTGGGGTCGGTGGAGAGAAATTCTGTCCCATGGTCGCTTCAAGAGGCAGCTGAATGAACATGATGTGGAGATAATTTGCCGAGCCCTCTTAGCCTATTGTCTAGTTCACTACAGAGGGGATGAGAAAATAAAGAGTTTTATATGGGATCTCATCACCCCAACAGAGGATGGGCAAACACGGGAGTTACAGAACCACCTTGGTAAGGACTTCATGTGTTTCTGCACTTAAACAGCTTTATGTCTACCTGTGGTACTGGGATAAAAACAGCTAAAAACCATCTCTGAAAGCATCCTAACTAAAATAAATGGGATTTATTTCAAGCACACAATTCAACTGATGGTCAAAGAAGTGTCGTTGCTACTTTGCCTTGATTTTGATGGCTTACCCAAATGGCGTTTGGTGTGAGCTTTCATTTCATTTCATAAGAACCTATTCTGTTTCATAATAGGTGACAGACAGCACACTTCTCTTTTTCCCCTCTCCTGTTTGTCCTTACTGGCAGTGTGTGGTCCAGAGGTGCTCTGAGACACAAAAAGATTCACATACAGAGACTGATGTTAGTGTTGTTTCCTGCGCTGCAGATCACAATATCTGTATAGGATATAGGAATTATAAGTATTGTGGGAATCCATATCTATACTTTTAATATTTTACATTATATAGGCTTATCAGCCCCTGTGCCTAGAGGAAGAAAAGGAAAAAAAGTGAAGACCCAGGCTAGCACTTTCGATATACACAAAGCAGAATGGCTTCGAAAATACAATCCAGAACATCTGTTGCAAGATGAAGGATACAAAAAGCACATAAAACACCATTGCAACAAGTAAGCAGCAGCTGAAGTGTGAATGTCTTTCAATGTTTGTTTTTTCTTCTAGTTTCTCATTGTCTTAGACTTTAAAATAGTTGTGGCAGTAGGAAGAAAGAGGTTTTAATGGTGTTTGTTTGTTTAGAATAAATAGGTCATAGTGTATTTGGAAGTGAACAGATGATTTCGCATATAAAATAATTCTGTTACAATTTTTGATCTGTTTCTGTCTGTGGAGAGATCTCTTGCTAAAATGTTTGGGATGCCTTGCAGCAGCCAAGGGACTAAAGAGTGGGAGTGCTTATCAGAGACTGAAAGCACCAAAGTTGTTGCCCCTCAATCTTACATGCTGTTTCCCTGGCACATTTTCTAGGCTTCAGAGAATCTGAGCTACCAGCTTGTGAAAGCTTAGTCATTCATGGCAGTGAATGAGCTTGGTTTACATAAATGATTTTTCTCTAGCAAAACTTGTCATATTCTGCCTTGATAATTCATACAGCTGTAGTCAAGAATTGAGGTAAAGCATGGAGAAGCCATTGGCGTCATGCACCAAATTGTGAGTGAGAAGGAATGAAGGAGGGTTAAGGGGAGGATGTTCATTGTCAGCCCACTCGTTCCTCTCTGAGAGCATGTTCTAAGCAGGAAAAGGGAGATAGCAGTTTGTTCTTAGCAGTATTTTATGAAGTAAGTGAAGAGTGTTCTGCTGACCCTGGTCTTCAGGATTTGAAAGAAATTTTGCAATGAAACAGTTTGTAAATGTGATGATGGTAAAAAGTCTTAAGTCACCTGAGCTGGATGTTATCACCCTTAAAACTGAAAGAAGTATGTTTTAGGAAAATGATTTGAAATCTCTGTGATATTACAGAAGACAAAACCATCCACAACTATTGAAAGCTTTTAGAATTCTAATATTTGTATTTCTCTTTTTTCCTTATTTAGGGTCTTACTCCGAGTAAGAATGCTCTATTACTTAAAACAAGAAGTCATTGGTAATGAATTCCAAAAGGTCTTTGATGGAACTGATGCCAGGTGAACTATAGAGAGAGTATTTTTACTTGTTTATTTCAAATGTCAGATCAAAATTCAAGAATCTGCTTAGACCTAAATAAGAAATGTTAAAACTAAATGTGTTTATCCTCAGGCTGTGAGGAACACGTTTTTGTTTTCTCTTTGTTTACTAAACACTTCATCAACTTGACATGTGGAAGTCCTGATTCCTCTTTATGAGTCTAGCTATATAAAGTAAAATAATATGAGTCAAATAGACTGAAAAAGTGAGTGAAAGAGAGAATTATGTACTTGACATGAAAATTGGTAGGTTTTCCCATGCTTTTGATTATGTGCTCTGTATTCTATTAATGTAGTAATGCCTTTATTTCTTTTACTCTTCTTTTTCAATGCAAGTATTGCTGTTTGAAAATTCTTGAACTCACTGCTGGGGGAGCTTGTGGCAGATAGAAAGTTGTAATATGATTCAGAAATACTAGTGAAGAACAGTCCCTCTCCTGCTGTTGGACACTGACACAGATAATCCTTGGCTTGCAAAGTTGTACAAGCACGGGCTGCTGGGAGTTGAAGTTCACTGAGAGAGGAAGAATGTTATATCCTGGTTTCACTTTTGTATTCTTTCCCTGTTACTGGTCTCAAATACAAAATACCAAGCTGTCTGGGTGTTTTGTATTGCTGGTTTTAGGGTTTTACTGTATTTGTGTGCTTGAAGAGAGAAGTTTCAAGTCCCACATAAAGTAGAAATGTACTAAGAAAATAAAAAAATTTATTTGTTCCTCTGAATACTATTGATGTTGGTATGCTCTTGGTGATTCTCTTTAGTGAAATTGATGTTTGGGTTCCTGAGCCAGACCACTCTGAAGTTCCTGCCGAGTGGTGGGATGCAGAAGCAGATAAATCTCTTCTAATTGGAGTTTTTAAACATGGTGAGTAATGAGAGTGCTTATGTATGTACAGTCACCACACCTCAATATAAAAACACCCTACACTCTTTTTTTTCCCCCCCCCCCTCTGGAAGTTGAATTTTTACCACTTTTTTCCTTTGTAGGTTATGAAAAATACAACACTATCAGAGCAGATCCAGCTCTTTGCTTCTTGGAAAGGGTTGGAAAACCAGATGAAAAAGCAGTTGCTGCTGAACAGAGAGCAAATGATTTTATGGATGGGTAAGGAAGGGAATGTTTTGGGGACTTAAAGCAAATTTGAATCTACAAGCTGTACCTTATTCTCTTCCTAACTGGTTTTACATGAGTTCAGTGTCATTGTTGTAAGGAATACTGCTTTGATTTTACTCCGGTAGGGTGGAATAGTGTAACAACTATTGAAATTTGGGATTTCACAGTTAGGGGGAAAATGTAGCAACTTTTTATTTAAAAAGGATTCTACCTTGTGTTGATACATATTAAAAATACTACTTAGACACTGAAGTGCAAAAACATTCAGAGATGGGGTGCTGTGGATGTGTTTAACTTGATTTCAGGTCAGCTTTTGATGTTTTAGTCTTTTGTAGCTGATCAGTGACCCCAGTAGATCAGTGTGAGAATTACTGATAACTGCTGAAAGAGAGAACTGCTTTTATTCGTTGCCTCATCACTGAGGTTTCTGGTTGTGGTCACAAAGAATACCTTTGAATGATACAGTGAATTGAGGGGAGCAGGATTCAAGCCAAAGTTGCCACGAAATACTTTCTTCATTTCAAACAGAAAATTAAATACAGTATCTTACTAAATTTAAATCAGTTTTGCTTAATTGAAAAGAGTGTAAGAACTTTTCAGTTAGTAGTGTAAAATATTACTAAAATGGCTTCTTTTGTGTTGAAATGTTAACAGGGATGTAGAAGATCCGGAATATAAACCAACACCAGCACTGTTTAAAGATGACATAGAGGTATAATAGACACCAATTAATAGATCCTTTTAACATTCCTTCACTTAGACACTTCAGCACATGTTCACTTGTAATGTAATACTTCCACCTTTTTTTGAACAAATTATTACTTCTTTTTCTGTATTTCTCTAAATTGATAAAGCTTATTCTGTGTGTTTCTGAAGTTTGCTGGATGGGTGGGAATGGTAGGGAATTGTTGCATAGTTCTGTTGTATGTCCTGCTAGCCATTTATCCAAACTGTTTGTTATTTTTTTCTTTGTCATATTCAGAAATTGTTGTGAGATGTATGTTTAACCTAAATCTTCAGAGAGGGCTGTATTTTAAATTGTGCTTCACTTTTGGTTTTTTACAGGATGATGTTTCATCCCCAGGTGATCTCGTAATAGCAGATGGAGGTAAATCCATAAAACTTCAAATCTGAGACAGTTGCTTTTGTGTTTTGAATTGTTTAACTGTGATTCTTAGCTAAAACATAAATTACCTAGTGTAGAACCACAGACACCAGCTATGATCAACTTCTTTATTTTTCCCATGACTTGGTTTTCTTATAGATGGACAAATGATGGAAGGGGACAAAATCTATTGGCCCACTCAGTCTGCCTTAACAACGCGTCTGCGCCGCCTGATAACAGCTTACCAACGAACGAGTAAAAACAGGCAGGCCCAGCAGATCCAGCCAACATTCCCAGTACAAACCAGTATGATGCAGCTTCCATATGAAGAAGCTGCATTAAATCCAAAGATGGCTGCTAAGATTGAAAGACAGCAAAGGTATGTGCAGCATGAAACTGTGCTTTTTCAATCCGCCCTTATGTAAATAATGGTAAAGACATAATGTGTGAAACGGTGAAGAAATTGACAGAATTTCACATCTTTTTCTTGCTGGTCAAGATGGACAAGAAGAGAAGAAGCTGATTTTTACAGAGTTGTGTCCACATTTGGAGTGGTGTTTGACCCTGAAAGGGGACGGTTTGATTGGACCAAGTTTCGAGCAATGGCTCGGCTGCACAAGAAAACTGATGAGAGCTTGGAGAAATACCTGTATGCATTTATGGCAATGTGCAGGAGGGTCTGTCGTCTCCCCTCAAAAGAAGGTGGGTGTGTATGTTTTTACTTTTTAAATTTGTGTTGTCAGTGCTTACCTTGAAAAAGTTTTTCTTTCATGTGTTGGAAGATAAAAATGGGGGAAGAAGAATGAAGGAAACATGCTGAGAGTAAAATTGGAAGCTTATAATGGGGATACATAACTGATTAGATTTGTCTACTTAAAGTACTGATATGTTGGTTTTGACAGATTCTCATTTGTTTTGTTTTGATACAGAACTCGTGGACCCAAACATTTTTATCCAGCCCATCACAGAGGAGCGCGCTTCCCGGACTTTGTACCGCATCGAGCTCCTGCGGAAAGTGCGAGAACAGGCTCTCAGACACCCCCAGCTGTTTGAGCGACTAAAGCTGTGCCAGCCAAACCCAGACCTACCTGTCTGGTGGGAATGTGGGACTCATGACAGGGATTTACTTATTGGAGCTGCTAAGCACGGAGTTAGCAGGACAGATTATCATATCCTTCGTGATCCTGAACTCTCATTTATGTCTGCCCAGAGGAACTATAATCAAAACAAAGTGGCTCTCTCGAGGACTTCTACTCCACTCTTGCACCAGTACCAGATGGCATTATCTGCTTCTCCTCTTACACCTCAGTCAAGACTGTCAGATGCTAAAGTGAATGCTTTTGAGGACACAAAAGCTAAAAATGAAAATCTGAAAGAGGACGCTCAGTCTTCGGAAGAGGAGTCTATGTCTACAGAGGAGACACAGACAATACTGAAATCCGAACCTTTGAGTCCCAAAAATGGCACCCCAATACAAATTACAGACCACAGACCTAGCGTGAAGGCTGAGACAGACAGACGCATGGTGGCAGCAAGGACAGAGCCTCTAACTCCAAACCCAGCTTCCAAAAAACAGAGAGTCAGCAAAAGGGGGTCTGACTCTAGCTCTGACTCAGACTCTGACTCAGATAGATCATCCTGTTCTTCCAGGTCATCATCTTCATCCTCTTCGTCTTCCTCATCTTGTTCCCACTCTCGATCTGGCTCTAGCTCTTCATCATCTTCATCTTGTTCTTCAGCATCTTCATCCTCCTCCTCATCGTCTTCATCATCATCGTCGTCGTCATCATCATCGTCTGAAGAGAGTGATAGTGATGAAGAGGAGGCACAAAAACGTGGTATGTGTGTAGTCTTACTTCTGCAGTATAACTCTTAACTGAACTAGTTTTTTCTTAATGGAAAAATGTCTAAAAAAGGCCATTAAATCCCACAGAAGTAAACTTCATTAAACATTAAGTAAATGTAAATAAACATATTTGCTTGATTCTTCCAAGTGAGTTGGAGGAATTTCAGGAATATTGCTTTTTGTTTGCTTCATATCAGTGCCTTGGGTGAGGTCCTTAGGGTGTGTTGAGTGGCTCCCTAAACAAGGTTGCTGTGCATGTGATTCATGTGTGGGAGAGTAGAATGGACAGCATTTTCTGGAAATATACTGTGTGTTACTATGGGTCCTTCTACTTTCTAAACAGATCCTTCAGGTTTCCCTGTTTGTTTTTTCCACTCTTGCTCACCTGTCTATGTAGCTTCCTCATTGTTCTTTCATGAAACCTGCAAGCTTTTGTCCAAACTCGAGTCATGTCAGCTGCTTTCTATTGTGAACTGGAGATGCCTGAACAATGTTTTTGCACTGAAAACTTTCAAACACTTAAAAACTTTTCAAAATACTCACATTAAAAAAAACTGCCTAGGCAAGACTGAGGTGACTGCAGCACATAAGACCACATAACACAGACACAGTGAAAGCTTCATACTAGAAGCAAAAACCTCTGATAAATTGATTTAGAGTTTTTAATAACCCAACCATTCATTATTTAATACACTCCTCACTTTGCTGCTGTGAAGTGGCCTCTGCTTCCCCGACTGAAACTCAGAATGTGGAAAGATTTCTCTGTGTGATACAAATGCTAATAGAGAAGGGAAGTAAATGAAGGTAGGCAGTAGGATTAAGAACCTATTTTTTCCAATACCTGAGGCGAAAAGGGCATTGTCTTAATCAGATGGATCTTCTTGTCCATGAAAATGACAAATGGAAACCATGGGGTTAATTTACTGCGAAATGAATACTGGGCAAGTAAAATGCCACTTACAGAAAATTACTAGTATGTTGCTGCCTGTAGCAGGGAAAGGACATTTTTAGAGGAAACAGTTGTATGCAAACAGTAAAACAATGACAGTAAAGGAATACTTATTTAATGTAACTATTCAGATAGAGATTGTGGATACCATAAGTGTGCTACAAGTCCAAATATTAGGCTTGTTTTGTGCCAGCTCAGTCTGTTCAGGCAAGTAATCCTGCCTTCCTCAGACTGCAGAATCCCATAAATCAGTTGGACTTTTTGTTTTGGGGGTTTTTTTTGTGATTTTGCTGTTGGTGTTGAAGAGATGGGTAAATGCTGAAAGTTCACTTAATTTCATCTATATTTTAATTTTAAGCCCAGGTTTTATTTCATTGTAGAATGGCAGTAACCTTTTGGCATACTTTCCACATTTAAAGCATGTCTGAAGGGAGTGCTGGGTTCTATCAGATGACTCAGTACAGAGCTATTGTTAAGGACAAATATAATTTCTGAAGAGCTTCCCCTCTTACTCCTTGTGCTGCTGTAGTAGTTACATTTTCAGGCAACACTTTTTTTGTTGTTGTTTCAGACTCTTTCCCCATGTCATAGTAAAACTTCTGTTGTCTGGATGGAGGCAAAACAGAAATACAAGAAATGAAATTATGAAATATATGATGAAACAAAGTCAGAGGACACACTGGAAAGATAATAGGAAAAAATCCTCAGTGATTAAAAATTAAACAATTGAGTTATGCAGGCACATGTGTTAAAGGCATGGATCATCGAGTATTCCATGCAATAAATGAAATGGGCTGTTCTTTAAAGTACTATCCCAATGGATTTGCCATGTGCTGGTGATAGACACCTTTGATTTCCATTTAATTCTATACTTTAGTGAATGTTGTCTTAAAAAGGAAATATGTTAAGTGAAGACTGTCTGTTAGATTACTCTGAAGCATGTCTGTTTCCAAATAGCTAAATGTTCGACATCTTAAGCTTCGAGACACTAACAGGAATAAGTATGGAATTTACATCCCTAGAAATGGATCAGTGTGAAAAACCTAAGAGATTAATTCTTCAGTTTAACTTTGTGTTTGGACTTTCTCTGAACATTGTTGTGTGTGTTTTGTTCACCTGAACCTCTTACAGTGAGTGTTTAATTCACTTACAACATAATAATTTTGATGGTTATATTTAGCAGAAGGAACGCCACATATAAAAGCCTATGATGAAGAGAGTGTGGCCTCTCTGAGCACCACACAAGATGAAACACAAGACAGTTTCCAGATGAACAATGGGACACCAAATTCCAGTTATCTCCTACAAGGTGGATACATGTTGGCGGCATCCTACTGGCCAAAGGCAAGTTTATAATGCAACTTTGAAAAAGAAAGTAGTAATTGAAGGTGGGCTCTAACATTAATATTCTGTTAAATATGTTAGAACCAAGAAGCAGGGAAAATAGCTGTAGTATTTGAGCTTCAGGACCTTTCAGCTGTTGTTATGTTGACTCCTGAAACATGCATTTAAATCTAGTACTACTTTTCATAATTTTTGAAGGAGAGCATAACTTTAATGTTATAGGTGCTTGGCACATTGTGAAAAATGATATTCAATGTCAGAACCCAGGACATCCCTTTAGATGTCCCGGGCAGTCCGAGACCCCAGGAGGGGGTCCGGAGACCCTGGAACAGTGATAAAAACACCAGTGCCTTTGATTTTAGCCCCTGGGAGCGATTGCCAACATTATATGAAGAATTACAAGTCACGGGTGTGTGATTAGGATATTAGATAACTTATTTTTGTGTATTAATGTGGATTTTGGGGGTTCACAAAGGAGGCTCAAGGAGACAAGATGGAGGGATTTGGGTGTGTCCCTTGTCTTTCTTCTTCTTCTTGTCCTCCATCTTCGGGTGAGGTGGTGGCATTTTCTAATTGGTTTAGGGTGAAAGTACACTGTTTAATAAAAGTGATAGGTATTGGTATAATAGTAAAAACAACTAGCACGTAGTACATAGTATAAAAGATTACGACCGCCCATGAGCGGGGCAGACAGCCTTGGACAGCAGTGTAGGTGACACCTACGCCGGCAGAAGAGAAAATGTTTAGGTACACAATAGAATAAACAATTTTGATAAGAAATCGACACATCCTGACTCCTTCTTTTAACATGGGGCTTGGAGAAAAGGACTTTACCCACAATTCTCAGATGGCTACCAGCCTGGGATCCGAGAATTCAAAGTGTAAAAAGTTGACTTATGTCAAATATAGGGGAGAGTCTTGAGCTCAGAAATAAGTGTTTGCTTACAGAACTTGTCATTTTAGCAGTGAAAAGTTTTATTTGACAAATAACTGAAATAACCAGAAAATCCAGTAGTTTCTGTGGTACTCATATACTTAGCTGAGTTTATTGGGACTTGAGAACTGTGTATTATGGATATGTGAAGTGTTATCTGTGTTTGGTGTCCAAAGGATGGGAATGAGGAATTACATTGTTTTGGAAGATAAAAGGAGGCATGAATAATGGTCTGCAGATTTGGCTTTATAAATGCTATTTGCTGTAAGTTATGGTGCTGCCCACAGGTTTGTATCCTGCTAGCAGTGAGTCAAAGCCACACATACAAATACTGCTTTGGTAGTTACCATATCTTTCCTTTAAAAATCAGGGAGATAGTGTATTGCAATTGTTTGCCAGGCCCTGTACAGATGAGAGAAATTGTATATTTGTTTAGAGGTACATAGTGAAATTAGGCACAGAAGTGCTTTCACAGATTTACAGCGAATCAGTACAAATCCAGGAACTTCAAAATCTTCAAGTCCAAGTCCAGTGATAAAAATGTTGTCATTTCTCTTCTCTGTAGAATTAAGACCTAATACATAAATGTAGCAGTGTTGGCAAGCATTGGTCTTACAAAATGCTTTTCTCTTTTTGTTAGGATCGGGTTATGATTAACCGGCTGGACAGCATTTGTCAGACAGTATTGAAGGGTAAATGGCCTTCAGCCCGAAGGAGCTACGACAGCACGACAGTGGCATCGTTCTACACCACCAAACTCCTGGACAGCTCAGGGGCAGCTGCAGAGTACAGTGAGCCCAGTGCACCCACTCCCCCTCTTGCAGCTGTAAAAGAAGAATATGACCAGTCACCCCAGCTGTCAAAGGTGAAGAAGCATGTACGAGAAAAGGAGTTTACAGTGAAAATCAATGACGTATGTTTATTTTTATTGCCCTAGGACCTGGTTGCGATTGCGGTGTGCGGCATGCTTTACCTGCAAGTGGCTGCCTGCTCTCACTCTCACTTCTTCACACACTTGTTTGTGGGTATTTGGGTCTGCTGCTTCTGGGCACTGAGTGTTTGGGGTTTGGGTTTGGTTTTTTGGGGAGGGGGTTTTCCTGTGTTCTTTTTTTCTTTTTTTTTTAATTTGCATAAGCCACTGGAAGGAGTAATTTTTGTCTTTGAATTGAATTTTTGCCATGCTGATGCTTCCTCAGACAGCTTGTTTTATGCTGTTTCTAACAAATCTGGTTAGTATAAGAAGGTATTTCTGCTGTTCAGCTGTTTTTAAACATTTCAACAAGCACTTTATTATTCCATGGTCTTTTAGAGGATTACAGGAAAATTTCCTGGTTTAAATGCAGGCTAAAAGCTTCAAACATTTTGTTTATCTGTAGTTTGAGACCTGTTTGTAGCACATAAAAATATGTGACTATTTGCTCTTGAAGTTGGGTCTAGGACTGGATTCAGGAGGTAATCACCCTACCAGTGTCTGGATTTTTCAGTTCAGATGAAGTTTCTGTTCAAATTCTGGTTTTACATGGAAGAGCAAGATTGTATAAGGTCTAACACAGTGTTTTCATTCTTTCTCAATTCTGCTGGAGTAACTGTGTGTGAAACCCCTGATTATGCAGTAGTTCTTTCTGCTTCAGCAGAAGCTCTTCTAACCCTGGCATTTATTTAACAGGAAGGTGGTTTGAAATTGACTTTTCAGAAGCAGGGACTGTCTCAGAAAAGGCCATTTGAAAGCGAGGAATGTGCATTGGGTCAGCAGCAATATCTGGCTCGGCTACGTGAACTCCAGAATGCTTCAGAAACCAGCCTTGTCAACTTCCCAAAATCACTTCCTAAATCAGGTACATAAAATACCAGAGAGCAGAAGGGTAATCTAGCATTAAATCTTCTGGGTTCTTCTGTTGATGTCCATGAATTGGCAGTGGAAGAGAGATGTTTGCAATGTTGTTCTAAACTGCAGTCTGGAGAAATTCTCTCCAGTGTAGAGACATTCTCCAGTTTGGAGAACCTGATACTTTATCACACTTTATCACCTGATACTTTATTACATTACTGTAATGTTCATTTATTAGAATGGTTCCATTATACACTGTAAACTCCCTCCCGAGAAGATACTAAAATTATAAAGTGCATTACTGTACACTGACAGTAATCAGTTTAACACAGAACTTAATGTGGCTACTTTGTAAGTAAAGATGAAGAGTTTTAGATTTATGTCTCTGCCAATTTGGACTCTTCATAATCTTTCTTATGTCTCATATAAAGAGGCAGTAGAGGACAATAATTTAGAATCAATTTTTGATTAAAATACTAGAAATTAATAGAAATGGACACTTAATTTAGGCCAGCTTCTACTTAAATTTTGCAACAAACCATTCAGGTCTTGCTAAACATTTATTTAGGGATGTCTGCCTCTCTGTATATGTGATATCAACAGTTTACAACGGCTGTCATCCCTGTACAGATTATTTTGGGAGGGGGTGCAGGGGCAGTAATGAAATTTCCATAGTAAAGGGGCTTTCAGAGCCTGATATTCATAATTCTTTAAACGGTCATAAAACAAAGGGCAGTTTATCTTAGCTGTTACATGTAGAAATTACATGGATTTGCACTAATTCAAGTGATTTTATTTCCTTTTTTTGTTCAGACATGTTTCTCTTTATAAACAAGCATCTGACAAAAGTTTTATTGCATCATTTATTAGGTACTTCCAGTCACTTAACAGCCAGTGCCAATGGAGTCATAGTTGACAGTCAGCCTGTAGTCAAAAAGAGACGAGGAAGAAGGAAGAATGTGGAGGGGGTTGATGTCCTCTTTATGAATAGAAATAAACAGCCTAACCATGTAAGTAAAATTGATTTTGTATCCAAACAAAAAGATCAAAATTATTATTATTAGTGCCTTATCTGAGCATAACCAGCTGTCCCTGTTCCACAGAAACTTGTAGTTAAAACTTTCAGGTTTGGGATATTTTTTGCTGATAGCTTATGATTATACAGATCACAGCTGGTAGAATGTCATTAAATATTAGATATATAAAATATCAATAACTGTTTTTAAAATACAACTTTGATTCTGATGAACTTTAACAGTGTATTATTAAAAATTTGTGGCTTGGCATAGCAACACTTGGACATGCCTTCCTGTAGCATCTGTTATGGGATCTAAATGGGCAGTGACTTGAAGGGATTTCTGTGGCATAAGCAGTGCCCAAGTCCTCGAGTGTGATCTGCAAAACTGTGGCTTTCATTGGGTCATTCATGAAGTAATTGTGATGGTTTGTTTTCTGTGCAGTAAGTCAGATGTTTTTAATCTCTCCAGGTTAATCCAGGTATTAACTCCTGCCAGGTTGCTGCAGGAATAAACCCAGCACTCACTTACACACAGTCCCAAGGCATGCTCGATGCAGAGAGTCCAGTTCCGGTTATTAACCTGAAAGATGGAACAAGGCTTGCAGGTGATGATGCCCCTAAAAGAAAAGATTTAGAAAGGTGGCTTAAAGAACATCCTGGATATGTTGAAGATTCAGGAGCTTGTATTCCTGTGAGTATTCCTTTCACCTCTCCCTAGTGAAATAGTAAAATATTTCACATATTCTGTATTTGAGTTTGTATTCCATGTTACAGGGAATGATTTCTTTGTTCTTCTGTTTCACATAGGAAAAGAAAAATGTCCATTTCTTTTTATAGTGTGAGGTCTGCAAGCCTTCCTTTTGTCTCACAAATGTAATTGCCAAGAAAAACAGTACTGAATCAAGCTATTAGGTCTTTGTATTATTTCACTTATGATTTAAAAAGTAATCTAGGGTAAGAAAACTCATCATGATACTGATGATGGGAGCTGAAAATGTGTAACAACATATTTAGTGCTATGCAAGAGGATTAAAGAACTTACTGTGGAATGTATCTCATACCTTCAGTACAGTGCTATGATAGTGGTGTTTGTGTGGGTATGATCATCTCATATTGTTACTTCTGAGTGAGATTTGTTAATGTTTATCAGAATGTGAGAAAGTCATGTGTGTGATATCTGGAATAACAACCTTACTTCTCCATGAAAATAATATAAAACAGCAGCAATCTTCCAGTCATTTAAAGCACTGTTAAAAATTGAAAAACCAGTAAAGCAATGGGCAGAGGCATCAGAGGGGTGATGTAGTGCTGTTTACTGGGCTGCTTATTAAATGATTGTGATTAGTAAATAGGTACTGCTATTAAAATATTTCTGATGCTGGCTTCAAATTAATGCCTGACTCAAGAGAATGCACAGAGATCTTGCTGTTTTAAAAGCAGTTTTATCAGAAAGATAATTGCCTTTTTAATTCCTTTATAACAGAGGATGCAGCTGCACGATGGGAGGCCCAAACAAAAGAGACACCGTTGTCGAAACCCCAATAAACTGGATGTTAACAGTTTAACTGGTGAAGAACGTGTTCAGCTCATAAACAGAAGGAATGCAAGAAAGGTATTGGTGATACTGTTCCCATTCTGATACTCCCCAAATGAAAAGTTACTCCAGATGAAGAACTTGATATACTACACTTGATAAAATTTTCCCAGTGCACAAATGAAAGGTTTTTGTTTTAAAGTTTTGGCACAGAATGAAAAAGTCAGTTACAAACTTCTAGTAAATTTTTATCAACTATGAAATTATTTAAGATACAGATAGAAACTTAGCCCATGGTTTATAGAACTGAACACTTGGTATGCTGCAGCATTTGTGCCATTGACTCAGACAGAGGCAGGGCCACTAAAATACATATTCAAAATATACGATCAAAGTGACAACTTCATCAGAAATTTGAGATCTTTTTTGTAGTCTTCTCATTACTATTTTTGACACAATAAAAATTGTATTGGTAGTATATCTGGCATGGAAACTTGTCCTTTGGAATTGAGGGATTCCTGTGTACTGTTTGCTTTTTGCTTTTTTCAGTAATGTCTGATATTTGCCCTTTATGGATCCACCAGTAGGTATTGGCTGTCAGTCACGTTTCTAGGTGAAGTGGTGGGGAAACAGGAGGACAAAAGGAGAAGGGGAATTCTTGTGTGAAAAGGCAGCAGTGGAGAGCAGGCATTGAATTGAGTTTTTGTTCAGGTGGTCAAAGTTTGGGAGCAGCATAATGCATTTGAATAGGCTCTAGGGGAAGCTAAAGGCAATATTCAAGAAAAGCATGCAGAACATTAAACATTCCTGGTGTCTATTGAACAGATCTGGCCAGATGTGTGTGATTGTATCTTTGAATGTCAGTGTAGCACCAGAGCAGCAGTCCAGGGGTAATCTTTGAGCTGTTGTGTCTGTGTGTGGAGCGTGTTCCCTTTCCCTCGTGGCCCTGCCAGCTTCTCTTTTTGTTAGAGCAGCTACAAGGGAAGCAGGATGGGGGTTTTTCATATGCTGCTATATTAAGGTTAGGAGCTTTGTCCATCTGTACAGAAGAGCGAGGCAGAATTTGAGTCTTTAATCTCTTTGGTGTATTGAGACAGCAGCTCTAAAGGGGAACCAGAATGGTTATGAGTCTCCTGAAAATGGGCTCCATGCTCTTCAAAAGCTGTGCCCTGAGGGATCTTGTCAAAGTTGATCAAAGAATGAGATGATCTCTGTTTACTGTGAAAACCTGTGTTTTCATAATGGCTTTTTGACCCTCAAATTTTCACTCCATAGTTGGTACTTGGATACTTTATTAATCTCAGTTTTTCCATGTATAAGTTGTCTTCAATTTCTGTGTATCAAACTCATTTTTTCTCATTTTCTTTTTTAGTTCTGTAATACTTTGAGTAGTAGGGAGTGAGGGACCAAAAGTAGCCTAGAAAATAGGAGTTTAAGTTGCAGTTTATCGAGAAAGTTAAGCAGAAACTGGATTTTTTTTTTGTTTTTTCTTTCTGGATCTGAATAATACAAAGCTTACTTTCCTGCTGATATGCTTTTATTAGGATATGCTGTTTAGTAACTTTAACTTGGCCTTTTTTGCATGAAAGAACTCAATAGCTTATTTCATGATGGCAGAGCCTCTTAAAAGAAGTATTTCTAGAAGTTGACTGAGGTGAGAGATTAGGATTTATATATTGAATAAAGGAAAAATTTAACAGAGTTGTACTTACAACCTTCTTGGTAATACTTGGACCACTGTTCTCTGTTCATGTAGTTGCTCTTCTGTTCATTGCATGTCTAAATAAACATTAAATATTAAACATTAGTGGGAATGTCAGATATTGAAGTCTCAAACCAAGTTCAATAGATGAGTTGGAATTTAGTAGATCTAGAAGAAGTCATGTACACATCTATCACCAGGAGTCAGCCAAAAGCTGCATCATGCTCAGTGATAATTTGAAGTGAGGCTTTATTTGTACTGTGTTATTTAAAAGGTAAAAATGAAACAGTGTCAGGTATTAGCGTTGCCTTTTTTCTTATTGGTTGTCACATATTCACTGGCTTCTATCTTCTGCTTCTCAGGTGGGGGGTGCATTTGCTCCCCCTCTGAAGGATTTGTGCAGGTTCTTGAAAGAAAATCCAGAGTATGGAGTGGCTCCTGAGTGGGGAGAAGTTGTAAAACAGTCTGTGAGTATTTGCAGAATTAAATAACCATGACATGAAATGTATCTGAAAGGAAACAAGGCAAACAGAAAAAAAAAAAAGTGTGCCAAGAGGTGTGATTTTCATTTCTGGTATTACATTAACAGCAAACATGAGTCAGTGTCAGCTTTCTGCCAGCTTAGTTCAGTAAATGCTTTGCTGGCACAGCTGGAGTAGGAGAAAGGGGTGGAACACTGGCAACCCCAAATTAGAGATTTTATTGAAGATGCTGTAATAATGTGACTTTTCATGTCTTAAATAGAGCCCAGTTGCTTATAGGAAAGCTGTTAGCCAAGAAATCATTTAATAATGAGAATACATTCTCTAAAACTCCAGTTGGGAAGAAAAAAAGTGTGATTTTAAATATTTACTTTACTTTTGGTGTGCACCTTTGAGAAATTAGGATAGTGAGGATACTATCAGTTAGTCTTGCCTTGAAGATGAGGACATATTTTGAACTTCAAAAAGTTGTGTTGTATAGTGTATACCTCTGAATAGAGGTATAAGTAATAGCAGAAATACTTCGAGAAAGTAGTAGTTATCTGCAGTAGAGAAGAACAGAACTTGAGTTATGAATTCCTCTAGTTGTATTAAGCTAATATAAATTAGAGTTACTTGCCAGGGAAAATAGGCAGTTGTACTATGGTGTTGAGTAATGTTTGATCTTAGGATTGCCATTTTAAAAAGGGAATTTCAGGACAATACATTTCGAAGGGAATTTTGGTGTTCATTGCAATTCTTTGTGGTTAGGTAGGAGGTCTTAAATTGGTGAAGTGATACTTTACAAGTCCTAAATAGAAGTAGTGTGAATTTAATTTAAATTTAAGTCTTTTTTGTTTATTCTTCAGTTTATGGATGAGATGAAATATGAGGACATTAAAGAGACATTAGCAAAAATAAAAAGGGCTTAGAGATTGTTTGTCTATGTGCAATCACACATATCTAACTTTAAATTGAAAACTAATTAAACTGTCAAGTGATAATATTTCAAAGCAATTCTGGTTTAGATCTTAGATTGAGCTTGCTCCTATAATTAGCTATATTTGGCTTGATGTGCCAGGAAACCATGAAGAGTGAGTTAGCAGAGGGTGTGAGAAGATCCATGTGTAGCCCTCACAGTGGAGATGGGCCTTTAGACATTTGGGATGTGCTAGCACATCCAAATTCCAGGGAGTTGTGTGGAGATTAGGCCTTTGACACTGTTCTGTACGCTTGAGTTTTCCGTTTGCTTTTCTTTTGCCATCCTCGAGCTTCCAAAATAGACTAAAGTGCCCCTGTGTCTCTCTCAGGGCTTCCTCCCCGAAGGAATGTTTGACCGCATCCTGACGGGCCCGGTGGTGCGGGAGGAGGTGAGCCGGCGGGGCAGGCGCCCCAAGAGCGAGATCGCCAAGGCCACGGCGGCTGCAGCGGCCGCCTCCGCCACCAGCGCCTCCCTCAACCCCCTGCTGGCCAACGGGCTGCTGGCGGGTGTGGACCTGCCCAGCCTGCAGGCCCTGCAGCACAACCTGCAGAACCTGCAGTCGCTGCAGGTGACGGCGGGATTGATGGGAATGCCGGCTGGCCTGGCTGCCGGAGGAGAGGCCAAGAACGTGGCTGCCATGTTCCCCATGCTGCTGTCAGGGATGGCTGGATTACCAAACCTGCTGGGCATGGGAGGACTCCTGACAAAGTCAACAGAATCCATGTCGGAGGAGAAAAAGGGAAACGATTCGAAGGAGACAGACACAAAGAAAGAAAGGACAGAAGACCAAAACACGGATACTGGTGGTGAAAACTCTGTTTCAAGTTCTCCTTCAACATCCTCTGCCGCTGCAGCTGCCAATCCTCTCTCTCTTAACCCTTTACTTTTGTCCAACATACTTTACCCAGGGATGCTTCTCACTCCAGGCCTTAATCTTCATATCCCAGCTTTGTCTCAGTCTAATATTTTTGATGTACAGAACAGTGAAAGCAATGACACAGGCTCAGCCAAGCCCACAGAAGAAAAGGAGGAAAATTCTAGGGTTAGAGATCAGGAAGACAAAGGGGGAACAGAGCCAAGCTCTCACAACGAAAACAGCACAGATGAGGGTTCAGAGAAAGCAGATGCTTCATCTGGATCTGACAGTACATCGTCTTCATCTGAGGATTCGGATTCGAGTGATGAAGACTGACCCCAGACTCTGCACTTAAATTATAAACTGATTTTGAATTTATTCTTTAATTATTTCATTGTAAATAACCCAGTGTTGAGTGCATCAATGATTTACTGACCGAACATTTCAGTATTTGTTTAGAAGTGCAAACTGCTTTCAGAGACGTTTTGCATGTAATATTTCTTGAAGTTCATAAGTTTCTGAACTTGTATGTACTATCAAATACACAATGGTGTAAAATTACAACAAAAGGCATTATAATTTTGTTGGGGGGTTAATTTTATGAAAATAATGCTCAAGTAAGAGCTGTATATTTAATATATTTGCAGTGAACACAGAATACTTTATGCATATTATTGATTTAATTTGAATATAGTTTTACAGCCTCCTTGACACTTATAATTTACAGATCAAAACTCAGCAATAATTTGGGCAGCTAATGAATGTCATGAAAGCTGTAGAATCTACATCACCATCCATTGCTTTAATTACATGAAAATGCTCTAGTGTTGTGATGCACTGCTGTTTCCAATTCAGGTACAAGTGTGTTTAAAAGAAGATAAATTTTTCCCAATCAGCCAATTAAACTGGCTACCTGTTACCTCAGCTGAGTTAGTTTAGGAAGTTTACATTGGTTTCTATTACTTGTTTTCAGGTTTTGTTTTGTTTTCTAAAGACATCCTGTATAGCATGTTAAAATCTGAGTTACTTGAGATAAGACTGTTGGGGTTTTCTTCCCCTTTATTGCAGCTGTTCTCTTTGACAGCAGTAAGGGGAAATTAAAGCAAAAACTGTCTTATCTCATGCTACTTGGCACCATGTAGGTCTATTTAGTTTACACCTTGCAAAGTTTTGGGCTCCCTCTGCAGAATTAAAAGTCCCAAAATGAGGAGTAGTTTCCCCAAGACTCAGAAGAGGCAAACTGTCATAAAGTGCCACTGAAAAGACCTTTCAACACTGCATAATTCATGTAAAAATTGTTTGTTTGCTTTGTTTGTGTAGATTTCTATTTGTGTTTTATGTCATAAAACCTCCTGGAGTTCCCAGTTAATAATGGTAAATAAAGTACAGATAGTTTTGAACTCCTTTTGAGTTTAAACTTCTCTGCAGATTTAAATCTGACTAAATATTAAATATTATCCAAAATCATTATTGGGATATCACTTCATATATTATGCTGAGTTACCCACTAAAGAAAAAAGCACTTTGAATAGTAAGGAAGACAAATTATTCCTAGAAACCACAGTAACAGGGCATAAGGCATCTGTTTTAAGTCCAAATCCTTAGAACCCTTTACTATATAAAATCTGTCTAAGATTTGATGTGTGATATGATTCCTCCTTCTTCTTAAGCTGCTATTACTCTGACACGGTCGAGGCCCAGATTCACATTTACAGAACTCCTGAACTGACTGAGACTTCAGTTGACCTTGGTTACATCGTTTACGGTCCAAGAATAGGCAAGTGTTAAGAGAAAATAGATACAGGTACTAGTGAAAGTCATGGAAAAAGCTTTACAAAGGGATAAATTTAAAAATAAAAAAACAAAAACTGTATATTTTGATATAGTTCTGTTGCTTGCTTGTACAGTAAAACAACTGTGTTGTTTTTTATCAAGAACTTTACCAATGAAATATAAGTTTCTATGTGCAAAATAACTAGCCCCATGATTAGAAGCAGTATTAGATGTAATTACACAATTATACAAGTACCATTTGGATTGTGCTGGTTACGTATTTTCCCAGATAGTATTCTGATTTTTGGCCCTTCATGCAGTGTCTTAGCAATAGTGAAAATCAAAAACTGCCAAGAGAAGGGGGTAGCCAATTCTTCATCATTAAAATAAAAAGTATTTCATATTTAATATTTTGCCCTTTGTAATATAGCACTTTTATTTAACTAGGATGCATCTATGAAATAGCCAAAGTTTTACAAGCAGTTATTAACTTCGTTTGCTGATGGAGTATGTCAACAATACCATCGCTTCCCACCCTTCCCCCACAAAACAAGTCCTAAATCTTGTGGCTAAAACCTAATTTATATCAGATTTATGAAATAAAGTATTTTCCTATTATGGTCAAGTAAGTTTGGTTACTGTTCTAGTGATTCTTTCTATGTAATAAGGCAATTACAGTTTCAAGTAATGAAGGCTGGTGTAGACTTGAACATAATTATATTTGGGTTATTTTTCATCAGTTTGATCCAGAGGGGGAAAAAGTGTCCCACTATCAGCTAAACTATATGCAAATACGGTTGTATAAAGTTAAGGGTTATAAGGAAACCTCAGTAGAATTACACTAATACTGAAGTTAAAATTAAAAGGATATCCAAGATGATGATAAAGTGTGTGTTGGTAGTTACTAAAAAAACTTTAGCTGTTATTGCCTTGTATTTCTATCCCTTGTTTCAGGCTTCATGATCCAAGTCTTAGTCCAGGTTTTTTTTGGACATTTGCAATATTTGCCAGTTGTGTTCTGTGTAGTCTGAATTTGCTTTCTGTAGTTGAACAAGCGTCTTAAAAAGTCATTTGTAATTTATTGAATTACTTTCTATGATGTTCTATAGAGCAAATGGAAGTTTAATTATTTTTTATTAAACATATTCTTTGACTACCCGTGATGTTGGCCTCAGTATGTGAAAGTAATGCTGTGTAAGGATTAAACATGGATCTTCCAGCAGCAAAACTCAAGTTTCAGTGCTAAGTTTCAAAACTTAACTTATTCTTATGACCTTAAAAAACCCTGCAACCAAGCCAAGGATGTAACACTCACACCTACTGCCCAAGACCGTGGTTTACTCTTGAATAATTTTACTGGGAATCAATTGCCTCTAATTCTTTTGTCTTACAGTCAAAACCAGCTGTTTGTCCCACCCTTCAGTACTTACAGTTAGAAAATAATATACTGTCCAGGTTCTGGTCCAAAAGTTACCCTAATTTAAATAAGCATGTTGGCAGTGAAGTAAGTACATTTTCAGTCTTTTTATAAAAAAAACCTTTGCATTACTTTCCACATCTTTATTAAAGCTTTTAATTCTGCACACAGCACTTAACTATTGCATGTATTTCACACAGGGCACAGACATTTCTCCTGAACCCAAGTTGTCTCCTGCTTGTCTGCTGCCACCTTGTTTTAACCTGGCATTGCATTTGAATGATGCAATAGTATCCATATTTATTTCAGTCTGAATTTTGTCTTTGTATCCTGATCATCCTTTTTGAACTGCTGCTTCTGCAGAGCTATACACAGGTGATAAAAGTTCACATATACATGAGCTCTGTTCTCAACTTCTCTATTTCTTTTTTCCTTGGAAGACCTGCAAAATCTCTAATAGTATTTTTTAAAATTAGTTTTAGAATCCAGTCTTCTTGGTCTAAAAATTAACATAGAAGGATCTATTTTTCAATGGAACTATTCCCAAGGAGCAAGTGATCTAGGCACTAGATTGGTGGTTAATTTCTGGCACTCCTTTGAAATTTTTCCAAACAGTATGTGGGGTATGATGGTTAGATAAGACTCTTAACAAGGTGTCCAGGGTAAAGTCCTGTTCTATTTGTTTTGTCTCTGAGAAAATTATTTGTGCTATGTTATTTAGTAATACATTTTTCATGGATTGCTAAGTGTCACAGTGCTGATCATGGAACCTTCATTTTAATAGAGGAAGGTCTAATTCAAGCTGTAGTGCGATGAAATGTGCCTGGTGTCCAAGGTTAATTTAAAGAGATCTGCACAGTAGTGTTGCATTAACTAATTTGTGATGTGCAAGTTACTAACAGCTAGTTTTATAAGCAATTCCTGATCGAGTTCTATTACACGTCTAATTACCTTCCACATGAGCTGGCTGTTTCTGTGCAATGTGGGATTCACACTGCTGCAGCTGACCAACATTTCAAATGTTACATTTGCGCACTGTTGGGACCTTGGGCTGGTGGTGTTGTCTGTGGAGCAGACTAATTGTACTGGTGTAGCCACAGGAGTTTACAAAATAACTGCCCTGGCTTATCTTAATGTCCCTAATGTTACACAAACAGGCAGTATAATTTCTTTGTTACATTTAGAGGAAAAGGAAATAAAGATAATAGGTTTCCAAGTTCTTTTTTATGATTTTTTTTTTTACTGAATGCTGCCTCCTTTCAGGTTCTCATTCAAGGAAGCAAGGAAAAGGCAATGCCAGAGATCCTTCATGAAATTGAACTGGAAAATGAGGACTTGTGTGCTTCCAGTGTGAATGTGACCTGACAGTGCACAATTCTCATTAATGTTCCAGGTAAGGTCTCATGAATAAAAGGGAGGCTGGTTTGGGAAATTCTTGTGATCCTAATGTCAGGATACAGTATCATCATCTAGAGAGATGAGAGCACTTTCCTTAGTGCTCAACAAAACTGCTAATAGTCCTCACACTGTTTTCTGCTCTCAGACGATAAAAGCATTTGATTTGGGAACTGCCATCTTAGCTCCTCTGCGTGATGGTGTTTGACATGTGTGCAGCAGCTCAAAGCTGGGGGCAAGAGCATGTTCATGGGGAAAATTTCTGAGACTACAGGACAGTAAAAAATGTATTAGTGGTGAGTAACCACTCAAGCAGCTGTGAGGGACTCGGGCTGAGAGGGTGTTTGTGGCTGTTACTTGTCATACTGGTAGGTCTAGCATGGAGTTCAGTAGTCAAAATTATTTAAATAAATAACATGCCATATGAGGATAACTCTTTATTATTCTTGCATCTTTTTAATGGGGGAAGAGCAGGAGGGAAAGAGGGGAGAAGTGGAGAAACAGGTGAAGCTAAGTCCTCAGGGATAAACAAGATTTCACTAAAATGTTTCTTGTTTAAGTTTTCAGTACACCATTAAATAAAAACTTTTTTAGTTTTCTACACAAGAGCAGTCAAACCATTTATTTATGAAGTCTGGATGCCTGAAACCATAGGGAAATACACAGGTGTAATCACAGCTTAATAACCTTTAACCTCAGGTTGATCTTTCAATAGTCTGAGGGTTTGACCTCTTTTTTTTTATATGAAGGATTTTTAAAGAGTAGATGAATATTTATATGCTGTAATAAGTTACTGCTGCTTTTGTGTTTTAGTAGATACTGTAAATTTAGCTAAACAGAAAAGCCCTACATCATTTATATAGTCTTTATATAGGGGTGGCAGAGAGCTTCCCATCAGTGCTCTGCTTATCTCAGAGCAGGAGCTTGGCCTCACTGCAAAGTTCACAGCTCTTCTGTGTTAAAATGAAAGATGTAAGGCATTAAATACAGCCTGATAACTCGTTTTTAATGTTGTAAGCTGTTCAGGTAGTCGGGGGCTGCAGGTATGGGGGGGACCCTGCTGGCATTACCATCTTCCAAGCAGTGCCAGCTTGGGCTTTCTGCTGTTCTCAATGCTGGGTTACCAGCGTGTATTTGTGTCCTGAATCACACCTCAGGTCAGCCAAATCATCTTTTCTTGACATTTCTCTTTTCCCCTGAAGCTTTCAGCGTTCGTGAAATACCAGCAATACAAAATCAAGCCGTCAGAGTGAATAAATCTCTTAAATCAAGTCCAGCCTGTTTTACTGATCACTAAATTGACATGTACCTGCTCTAGGACTTAAATATTATTTTTGGCAGCCTCCTCTCTGCTCGGTTGGGACTTGACCGGGGTAGCTATTTCTGCCTCTCTTTCCTACTCACCCCCGCCTATGTACAGCCCGTACCCTGCACTGTGTGTATCTGTTGGTACATATTTGTGTGTATATTTGTGTACAGCCCGTACCCTGCACTGTATGTATATACTTGGGTACAAATTTGTGTGTATATTTGTGTACAGCCCGTACCCAGCAGTGGGTGTGTATATTTGTATAGATTTGTGTGTATATTAGTATACAACCTGTACCCCGCACTGGGTGTATAGATTTGTGTATATATTAGTGTACAACCCGTACCCCGCACTATCTCTGGGTATATTTTGCCTACAACCCCTCCCGGCACTGACGCTCTCTGCCCGTTCCGGGCTCCCCTCACCGCCCCGGCCCCGCCCCGCCCAGGGTCTCGCGCGCCGGGGGCGCGTCTCGCGGTGCATGGTAGGAGCGCGCGCCGTGCGCCTGCGCGCGGGCGGGGCGAGCGGTCTCCCAGCAGGCCAATGAGCGGGCGCGGCGCGCGCCGGGGCGGGCCCCGTCCCGCGGTGTTTGGATTCGAACGCGCGGGGCGGCGGCGCAGGCGCGGTGCGCGGAGCGCGGCGCTGCCCCCCAGCGGCGGGGCGCGGCATGGCGGGCGAGGACGCGGCCGGGGCCGAGCCGGGTCCCGCGGGGGGCGCGGCCGCCGCCCCCTCCCCGCCGGGCGAGGACGGCGAGACCCGACAGCGCTACGAGGAGCTCTGCAGGAGCCTCAACATGGACGAGCGCGCTCGCGCCGAGGCCTGGCTGAGCTACCAGAGCATGAGGCGCAACTACACCCTGGAGGTGAGGGAGGGGGCACGGGGCCGCGGCCGGCCCGGGGGGAGCGCGGCGGGAGGCGGGGGTGAAGTGCGGAGAGAAGGGACGGCGGTGGAGGCGCGGCGGCCTCTCCCTCGCACCGCCCGGGCGGCCGGGAATAGCCACCGCAACTGGGAGTCATAGCGGCAGAAAGGTGTTAAAAATGGAAAAGCCCCCGTGGCTGTGGTCCGTGGGCTCCCCGCAGTTGGGCCGGGGAGCGGCACAGTGGCCTCGGCCAGCGCCGCTCCGCAGCCGCGCGGGGCCCGCGGAGATGCCCAGCGCAGGTGTGATCACATTTCGTAGTTATCTCCTGGGGGCTTGCGCGGCCGCCGCACGGCCCGGGCTGGGGGGTAAAGGGTGAAAGGTGAAGGGTAAAAGGTAGAAGGATTGGTCGCGTCGTTCTTGAAAACAGGAACACGCGGTGACGCGCCCGGGAGCTTCTGAAGCGCCTTTTATCGGTGCCTTCCTATAGCAAAGGTGGCGCTTGTGATAACCCTCGGCAGTTCCCGGGTTCCCCAGGGCTGCCCTCCCGGTGACCGGGCGGCTCTCGGGGCAGGGCTCGGTGCTGCGGGGCCGGAGCCGCCCGTGCGGGAAGGAGGAGCCCCGCTCCGGCGGCGCCTGTGTCACATCGCAGACGGGCAGCGATGCTCGGGAACGAGCCTTGCCTTACCCCCCGAGGGCGTGCGCTCACCCGGGCCCGTGACATTGCGGAGCCCGATAAAACCACAGCGTAGAATTCAGTTTGGCCGCTTGTTTTACCCATCCTTTTTTCCACTGAAGTGTTACTATTTGATCAAAGACCGAGAATAAAATTTCAAGTGCCCATTAGAATTAATTTCTGGCTTTAGGTACCAGTTTGAATAATTGTTCTGCTGTGTAATACAGAGCAAAATCGAAGCGATGTTTTTCTTTTCCTATTGTCCTAGAAGGGCAGAAAAATGTTTTGGTTGCAAGAACTGTAGCATTTTTTTTTCCTTTTTTTTTAAATCCGAGTAGTACAAAATGCTATAAAAGAACAACACTAATAATATATTTTCATATACTCAAAATCTATTTCAAACTTTGAGTCAAATGTGAAATTTATAATGGTAACTAGTAAGTTTAGTTTTGATGTAGTTCAGCGTCTATTTAGCACCTGTTTTGCTGCAGTTAAAAATCCAAAGCCCAACAGAAGGTTAAAACAAGTGAATTAACTTTCTCACTGGTTGAACTTCATCTGTTCGGGACACAGTGCTTTTCCCTGATGTTGGGGTAGCTGAAAAGCATGTTTTTCTTTTCAGTGAAGTTTTTTAGATGCCTGATGTTTTGATTTACAGGGAAATGACATGCATTGGCTGGCTTGTGCCTTGTACGTGGCTTGCAGGAAAGCAATTCCAACTGTGAGCAGAGGAACAGCGGAAGGAAATTACGTATCCTTAACCAGAATCCTGCGCTGTTCAGACCAAAGGTAACTTTTATTCTTGCTGATTTTTAGACTTACAAAATCTCAAAGAGTGCTCATCACCTTGTGAAATTGGAAATAGAGAATAAAAGCTAAATGTGTTTCCTGTTTGCTGCTTTTTAAGATAGAGTTTATATGCCTGGAATGTTTGTGTTATAGCTCACTGCCACAGAAATAGGGCAGCTCCTTTGGCTCAGTACTGTGTTCATAAAAACACTGGTTTTCAAAATAAGAGATTGACATCCTTCACTCAAAGGAGAAAGAAGCCAGTCACTGAAGAACAGTCAATTTTTGGGGTGTGCAAAGTGTGAACTTATCCAATGACAAACCATTTGTAGTTCGCTGTGAAAATGTTCACAAGATTTATTTCCACAAGATTTATTTCTATTTTTGCATAAGAAAACTTCATTTTTCACATGTTCTTGCTAAAGTCACTAAATGAGGTCAGAATCTCATGAACAAATTTGTGTCAAACATTTATGTCCATAAAGTAAAAAAGAAAAGCTTCTGAAACAATTGACTTTTTTATTAGCAAACTCATTGTTTTCTAAAAATTCCAAAGATTTGGAAAGAAAAAAAAAAAGAATATTCTTGTGTGCTTTTTATCCCATTTCCTCTACTGTTGAAGCATTGCTGTTGATTTAAACAATGCAAAAGCATTCCTCTATAAGCTTTTGTTTTCCAAGTCAGAAATTTAGGGAATTGAATGTTGATAAATTGTTTCTGTGATCTGGGCTATCAAGACTAATAACATTGAAAAAGAAGGTGTGGACAAAGAAGCAGAAAAGGAATTAAAGCCTAATTTGCAAAGTGCAATCTACTAAAACTTAAGAGGTTTTTCATACTTTGTAGAATATTCTTAGCACTGTAGATCTCACAGGTTGTTTTATTTAAATTATTAAATCATTCAGAAAAACGAGGCAAGTCTGATTTCAGAATAATCTAACTGTTTGAGTTGATTTTGTCTTTGGGAGAAGATGCCAGACCTGTGAGTACATAGTTAATGTGGTTATCAGCCCAGGATCTAAAAATATTTCCCGAGCTGTCTGAGCTCATCCATGTTTATGGGTGAAGGACTGGCTCTGAGTTCGTTGTCATGTTTGCAATGCCACCATTTCATCAGCAGTTTGGGCAGTAGAAATTGCACTTCCGTTGAAAAAGTAGAGTTTATTTCTGCAGGAAAAACAAACGGCCTTTCTGATCTAACCTGTTCCATTTTTCCAGCTTGATCGAGTTTTTTAACAAGATGAAGAAGTGGGAGGACATGGCAAATCTACCATCCCAGTTCAGAGAGCGAACCGAGAGATTAGAGAGAAACTTCACTGTTTCTGCAGTCATTTTTAAGAAGTATGAGCCCATTTTTCAGGACATTTTCAGGTATCCTCAAGAGGATCAACCTCGTCAGCAGAGAGGAAGGAAACAGAGGTGCGTTTCTGTTACTTCCAGACTGATTTTAGAGCATTACTTCAGTGAAAATATAACAAAGTTACATGCTTGGTTGTTTTAGTTGTATTTTGACTGTATTTTCATAGTTGTTGTTTATAATATCAGAATTGGTTTGTCCTTGCTTGCAGTAAATTTTTAATCTCTTTTTCAGTTTCAAAACTGACAGGGGCAGGAAATCCCAAAGTTGCTGAGTATATGATGATTTGGGGGATGGGGGAGAGATTTCAATCAGCCTGTAGGCAAGGGAAGCGCTAGTGTTGCAAAGATGGGAAAGACAGGAAGAATTTGATCCTTTTATGCTCTGCATGGCTTTAATAACTCATAGTACTGCTCAGTCTGTTTCACTGCCCAGTAACTCCCATGGATTTCTTCATAGCTGCAGATCTTGTGGGTATTTTACTTTACAGTAGAAACTTTGTTTCTTTGTTACTGTTTGTATTTGGAAAGCTGCGGAGTTGAACTTGCAGGCTGAGACTGGGATTCCAATAGTGCCTACACTAACCCTCTTCTAGGTTTTGTGCATCTTTCTGTAGTTCCTCTAGCCAGGGTTTTATGGGAAAGGTGTAATATTTTGGCCACACTGTAGTAGAGCTTAGGTTTCTCTTTGAATTATTGATTCTTGTATGATGATTTATCAGTTTTGATTCGTTGAGCTTATTGTCTTCTTGCTGTATTTTTCTCCAAAAGGCGACAACCATGTACTGTGACCGAAGTTTTCCAGTTTTGTTGGGTGCTGTTTGTTCATGCAAAAGGTAAGGGATGTGAAAGGGATTAAATACAGCAGACATAGTTTTATTAGTCATTATTTTATATCAGTCCTTAAAAGACCCAGTAGGTACAGTGTACATATAACCTTTATTGTAAGAGCAGCCTTAAAACTTATAAGAACAGTAGAGAATTTCAGATGTTTTTCTTCATAGTGACTCTTGGGAGAAAAAGGAAGGAACAGGATTAAATTCTCATTTTAAGCTTCAGTTGTTCAGTCATAGCACGTATAGTCTAAAATCTTTCCTCATCAAGTCTGTCTCTTAAAGAGTTTCCACATTGCTAGGCTTTGTTTCAAGTCGTGTTTTGATGAGTGTTCACTGTGAGGGATGTATAAGTAAGGTAGTGCTTTGGGGCCAGTAAAGACAGGATTGATATTGGAAATAGCATCATTGTAGGTTTAAATTCACTGATAATGTTCAGTAACTTGATTTTTTTTTCATAATGCAACACCTATTAGAGGAAAACCAGTACTTTAATTTCTTCAAGGAAAGGGATAAAAGGAATTTTGTTTTGGTTTGGGAGTGTGTGGTGGGATGTGTTTTTCAAATTTAAAAGTGAATCAGTGTTAAGATTCCTACAGTGTGCTATGATTTCCTTAACTGGATGATTTTGAGGCTAGGACAGAGTAGGCTGTGGCAATACTGAATGTCCTGGAACTAATTTTGTTCAGCACAGAACTTTGTTTACAAAGCCTTTCTTTCTACACTGTGCCACACTGCAGAGGGTTCCTGGCAGCAGTGCTGGACCCTCAGCACCATGTCCCTGCACGAAGGTCAGGAAGGGTGTTCTGGGGCACAGTGCTGCACTGAGCACTCCATCCTGTGAGGAAGATGCCTTTTTGTAAGGCTGCAAATTCCACCTTACTGGGCAAGAGAAGTCTTTCCTAAACAAGTATGGTGCTTTCAGCCTGAAACACAGCATGATATCAACCACTGAGCCCAGAGCAGAGTTAGTACTGTGCTTATTTCCAGTCAGTCAGGACTTCACTTCCTTAGCACAGGTAGGCAGCTGAGAAAGTAAGAAGGTCAGTCTGGAAAATCACAGGTTTTTGTTTTCATTTCTGTAAAGTCTTCACTTCTGTGGGAAGATTGGATGGTTGACAAGGTGCAGAGAGACTTTATGGGCCTTCCTGTTGCTAAGTTATTGACTGATATGTTTGAGTAACTGCATCATTGATTACAAGTCAATTACAACTGCATGTTAATTACAAGCAGTTTCAGGCACATCCCATTGAATTTTACAAGGAAAAGAAAAATATACAGTGCATAGAAGCTGTAAAGTTACTAGAAGGTTATTAAAGTATAGCAGCACAAAAATGGTGCTGAGTGTTGACTGCCAAGGCATTAGGTGTTGGTGTGAGGGTTTGTGCTGTGTGGTTTGGGGGTGGGCAGTAAATCCTTGTCACAGCAACCACACATCCTGCCTGTGGCAGGCCCAGGCTTGTCTGCTCCTGCAGCCCATTGCCTTCAGTTCATGCACTGCACACTGAGGGAGCCCCTTGTTCAGTGGGACTGCTTCAGCATGTTTGTAAGAATTGCTCTTCAAACTCTTTTTATTTCTTTCTTTAAAATTGATGGGGAAAAAAACCCTGGTTTTTTATTATTTGTTACAAAGTAGTTAAAGGGAGCCTTGTTTGAAGTGTCAGCAACAAAAAATTACTATGGGACTACTGGTACTGTGAAATTATATTTATTTTTGTGCTGACAGTAAGGATTGCCATGGTAGTTGTCATGATTGTGGAGCTGAACCTGTGTTATGACAGTTACTTTGAGAATTTTATTGATTAAAGGTTTGCTAATAGTATTTAGGATTTTCATTGCTTTGCTGTGAACCGTTAATGATCTGGAAATAACTGATAAGTGGGTAAAGTTAATTAAAATTTAATCTAGGGTTCATTATTTTAAATAGTTAAAATTATCTGCATTGAAATTATTTTTCTTCTAACAAACACGGAACCAGAAAATAACAAATTTGAACAAACTGGTATGTTACTGGCAAAATATTAACAGCATAATTGAGAAAAATTCTCTAATCATATATCAATTTCAGTGTGTTCTAAGTCAGTTTATTACTCACTTTATAATAGATTTCTTCAAGAATTTAAACCTGTTCTTCAGAGTGGGCTCAGCTAAGTGATTTGGAGCTTCCCTGAGAAAAAAAGGAGGGTAAAAAGAGTGGAAGAGTTACTAGTATTTAAGGAGTAATAGAAACATCATGTTCTGCATAAAAAGTAACAGAACTGTGATTTATGTTATTGATAATTTGCATAATTTATTTTACCAAACGCTTTTTAGCTATGGCCACTCATCTAGAGGAATATAATAAACATAAATGAGTTCAATAAAGAATAACATACAACTCTGATTGTAATTTTTGTGAAAGGTGTTAAAAGAGTGAACAGGTTACAAGGACTCTTTTCTATGGGGAAATGATAGATAAAAAATACTTAATAAACCAGGTCAGAGACAGACACACTTTAACTCTTCTATAAAGCACAAGACAAATGAAATTATATTTATTACTGTTTATATTGAGTATGCCCCCAGCAAATTTTTTGCAAGGTAACAGATTGTTAAAAAAAAAAATCTGAGTTAAGTACAGGTTTGTTCTGGGATTGAGGGGCAGGGGCTGAAGGAGGGAGCAGTTACTAGGCCATCCGAAAACCTGGGTCTAGCCTTGCCAAAGCTGAAGTTATTTGCAGCTGTTTACAGTAATGCAAGGTTGGGGAAAAGGGGAAAAGTTGAGTCTCAGAACCCATTCTACCCCTCCTTGGCCTTCAGAGCAGAATTTGCCTCGGGCAGGTGCAGTGGGAATCCAGTGAAGGACGTGACTCTGCCAGGCAGCGGGGCTGGTGCTGCCAGAGTTACAGAAGCACGTTTTGATTCCTTGAGGCAGTTTGCATTATACAGTTTGTGCTGCTTCCAGTTATTTATGCACTGGTTAATGAGACTACTGTGAATGAGGGAGCAGCAACAGCTTATTTATCAACATTTTGGTAAAGTTTGATTTCAAAACAGTGCAATATATTTGAGTTCCTTTACAATTGATGTTGTTTCTGAACAAATATTTTACTTTTATATTTGTTATGTTATTGTGTGTTTGCTTTGCTGCCTGTGTTGCTGTCCAGGTACTTACAGTCACACAAAGTGTTTCCAAGGTTCCATTATTGATTGTAATACAAACATCAACAGTCTCTTGGTTAAAAAATTCTTAAATCCTTGCTAATTTTATGTCTTATGTCTTTCTAATATTGCAGGAAATTTTCCTATGATCAGTGATGACTTGGTCAATTCCTACCATCTCTTGTTATGTGCTTTGGATCTCGTGTATGGAAATGCTCTGCACTGTCCTAACCGTAAAGAACTCCTGAATCCTCATTTTAAGGGTATGTTGAAAAAAAGAAGTTGAGTTGAAATACATGAGAATTAATATTTTCTTTATCTGGCTACGCAGTGCTATTCCTAGTAATGTAGTATGTAATAACATACTAGTGAATTTTGTCAATAATACATTAGATCAAGAATTTGATGTACTCTGGAAATACCCTTGAAGGAAGTTCCAGAATAGTACTTTGAGTTAACGAGGGTTTAATGTCAGTGAAAAAGTGCATAATGACACAGCCATCACTGGACACAGGGAGACTGGAATGTTCTGTGATGCAGCAGTTCGGAAAGACCCAGGGCTCAAACAGGAAGTTTGAGTCTCTCTCATTTCTGGATTGCTGCTGTTCTCTTTCTGCAGAGAATGGAAGTGTAGGTTGACTTAACCACAAATTCAAATGAATGGTGAGAAGTTGCCATTGAATTTCTGATGTAACTCTTCCCAGGCTTGCACTTCATTTTCAGTGCTGTACAGGATTGGCCTCACCTGTAGTGTGTCGGATGTGACCTGGGACCATTATCTCAAATAAATATTGTACTTCACGAGTGTTTGATTTTTTTCCTATTAGAATTGATGTATGTCATTTTTATCACTCAGTAACTAATGTTTTTAAATCTCTAACTCAGAATTTGCTTTTGATAACATTACCCAGTTGAGTGGGCATTACATAATTAGTAGTTCTTTCAAGGGAACTAATTAGTTCGCTATTTTAATTTCATACTACCTTGACTACACAGCATAGAATTTAAGTTTAATAAGAAAGCAGGATATGGATTTGCAAAATTAAATTGTCCAATATTCTGAATTGTAGGTCTACCTGAAGACTTCCATAGTAAGGATTATAAAGTATCATCTGATCCTCCCTGCATCATTGAAAAACTGTGTTCTTTACATTATGGATTAGTTTTAGAAGCAAAAGGTATAAAGGAACATTTTTGGAAGCCATATATTCGGAAGCTTTTTGACAAAAAGGTTGGTCAGTAAATTTGTAATGTAGAAAAATCTCTCCTTACTTGTTACCTTCAAAACCTTTCTAAGAAATGAAATGCCCATCCTTTGTTCTTAAATGTCTTACAGCTTTTAAAAGGAAAAGATGAAAATCTGACAGGATTTCTGGATCCTGGGAACTTTGGAGATAGTGTGTAAGTGCCTGTTTGTGGTTTGGTTTGTGTGAGTGTCCCTCTGTGGCCCAGCTGCCCTTGTTACCTGATCTGAGCACTGGTAGCAGCCATGCCTTATGCCTTGTGTGTTCAGTAATGGCATCCAGCACTGCCTGCCTGTTCCTGGCACTGCTGGAAGAGGAATGGTGCTTCAGGATGGTGCTACCTGATGTCTGCTTTTTTTTAAGTTTCTCTTTTCTGGACTTTTTGTGTGTGTGTGTGTGTGTGTGTGTGTGTAACTCAGAGTTATGAAAAAGCTATGGGAGCACATTGAGTAGGAAGTGGGAGGGAAAAAATGGGTTTGGTGGTGTTTAGAGATGTTTATGGGTAGGACTTACTTTATTTTAATGGTATAAAAATGGCTCAGTGTAGTTTATGACACAATGCTGTGTAAATTTGGAGGAGTTTCCAGGAAACAGGGGTTCTCAGTATTTTACTGTGTTCTTCCTGCAGCTGGATAAATGGCAGGTTATCAGCTACATAGGGAAAATGATGTCCTTGCCACTGTCATGTTTAAGCTACTGTAGATCTTAAAGGAGCTTCAGTGCTTCAGTGAGGGTCAAAAGAAATTTGAAGCAGACTTCCCCCAGGCCAGAACTGTGTTCAGTGTGTAAGCAGGTGAACAATGCAGTCTAAATAAGGGGGGTTTGTCTGTCTTTCCTTTCTGCTGTAGCAAAGCCATCAACAAGGCCTATGAGGAGTATGTTCTGTCAGTGGGAAATCTGGATGAGCGAATATTCCTTGGCGAGGATGCGGATGAAGAAATCGGAACTCTCACGAGGTGCTTAAACACACCTTCAGCAATGGAAACAGCTGAAAGGGTACAAGTGAAGCATAATTTGCAGCAGCATTTTGACAGGGTGAGTATGGCATGGTCTATGTTGGTGTTTTTGTATGCTGCCCTCCCTGGCTGCCTATGGAGGCAGAAATAAAAACACACCTCGGAGTGTGAGGAGAAAATGGGCAGAGTATTGGGAGCTGGACACCATGGTGAAGAATGTAATGTATTTGTTAATAGAAGTTACTGTGTGGTTATGTAATTAGAAAATTCATTGATTTTGCTGTGTGCTAATTGAAGGGATGTTCTTGATGTTACATTATCTTAATGTGATGGCTTGATCTGATGCAAATAAACTAAAATGCTGATCAGAAGGACTTCTTATGTTAAAGGTTTCCTGCTGAAAGGAAGCCCTGGCTCACTATGCTTTTGCTATCAGCTACAGCCACCTTTGTTACTCAGGCTAGGAAGGGATACTGGGGTTTGGGGGGGATTTTTGACATTGGTCTAATTGTTCCACATTTCAGTTCCAGCATCTGCATGTCAGCATAGGTCACATCCCTTCTGTTTATACAGAACTATGTGATACAAATATCTGAGCAATGCAGACAAATGCTTTGCTGGCTCTTACCTGAGTCATGATCTGCTTTGGGCTGTTTAATTAGGAGCCATTTTTTTTCCATAACACAGAGTAAGAATTCTGCAGCTTGATGTTTCTAGGTTATGACCTTTATCAAAGTTTGTAACAGAGTGCATATGGATATGTGGTTATTTTTTTATTCCAGTCCAAATCACTCAGGATCACAACCCCCCTTACTGGCCGCAAGTATATTAAAGAGAGCAACCCATACGTGACACCTGTTTCCATAGCAACCTACAGCCTGAGCCGCCTGCACACGATGCTGTCAGGGCTGAAAAATGCCCCCAGTGAAAATCTGGAGCAAATACTCAGGTAAATTTGGTGTTTAGCCAAATAATCCTATTTTTTATTCTAGTTTTAATGGCAAACATTAATGCTGAACAGCATAATTTAAAATGTGAACCAGTCTTTTACTACTGGAGTAAAACGGAATTCAGAGAGACATTTACATTTCAAAGGACTGTTCTCTTTATTTAGACTCATCTGTCCTTAGAGATTGATGAACATCCACCATTTAAAACCCAGCAGTTCTGAGCTTCTCTAACCACAAGTTGCCAGTATAAAATTTTCAAGACTTCCTGCTTAACAAATGGCACTACCCAGGAGTTCACTCCATACTGTAGGAAATGCAAACCAACCTTTATTTTCCATATGGATTACCTGTTTCGCAGTTAGACATATTTGGATCTGTTTGTATTGCTGTGCAATATATTTCCATTTTTTATGCTTTCAACATATAAAAAAGTAGGGTGGTTTTGGTCTTAGTAGGAATAGTATATTGAAAATGTTTAGTTTTTATTTTCAGGTCATGCTCCAGAGATCCTTCTCAATCCATTGCAAACAGAGTAAAAGAAATGCACGAAGTATACTGTCAGAGCACTCAGTCTGAAGGAGAATTCAGTAATTTTTCCAAAGGTGGGAAACATTTTGCTTATCCATAAAATGGCTGTAAACACATGCATCTCTTGTAATTAAGTTTTACATACAGGTTATGCTTTAGCACAAGTGTCTTTTCTATTTGTCTTGCCTTTTGGTGTGTTCTTAAGACATAGCAAATTTCAATGCTGTGTAAAATTTTATAATCAGCCTTAGCTTGAATCACTGGAATTTGATCATACTTTCAGCACTAGAGAAGTGAAATGAAAAGGACTTTGCACAGTACCACTTTTTCTCTCAACTATAAGAATATTAGTGATGGCATGGATTTCTGTGCTGGTAAGGAATATCTGAGTAACTGTAGTCTTTAAAAACCCAACAGCAACTTTGGCTTACATATGAGGATGGATTAGTACAGGTATTAAAATCCTGCCAGTATAAACACAGAAACATGATTTGCCAAGTTCTCTTAATATCTGAAGTGCCTGAAGCTGGATTGAATATAAGGAAGATGCTCTTGACCTTTTTTCTTAACAAGGCCTTCCGTTGTTCTTGTCAGTTTAGTTGTGAAGCTCTTTGTTGTGCAGTACAAGGTGGATCCATTCAGGTGCTTTTTCTGAATTTGAGTTGTGTCTGTTAGAGCAGGATTGTTCTTATACATGGCCATGTCACCAAAATCTGGGTTCAGTAGCAAGTTACTCTGCTCTGCATCCACAAGTCAGGGCAGTGTAGGAGAAGGATTCCTACATTAACTTGCAATTAACTGGTTTAGTCCTGAAAGTCTTGTATCCACAGCAGCACAGAAATCCACACAAGCTACTACTGTTGTGTTTCTGTATCTGAAGATGAAGATATAATACTTTTTTACTGCATTTAACAATATTGCTTCTATTTAAACTTCCTGCAGATGTTGCTAGTAAACATTTTCGTCGTGCTGAGACGCTCTACTACAAGGTCTTGGAGTCAGTCATTGAGCAAGAGAGGAAGAGACTGAGAGACACTGACTTATCTGTAAGGAAAACTAATCAAAGGGTACCTCATTTTTAAAGTTGGACCTGCAAAAAAAGAACATAAATGTTGAGCAGAATTGTCAGCTATTTAAAATGAGGGTAAATCTCTTGAGAAGAGCCCTGTAAGTACACTTGAATGGAAGAAAAAAGGTTCAAGAAATTGTCTTTGCAAACACAAAGATAGATTAAATTTTTAATAAGTAAAGATGGCTCATTTTGAACTCTGTTCTGTCCCTTAAAAAACAGCCTCACTTTTTGTAAGCTTGAGAATCTTGCTGTTGAGACAATAAAAAGTGTTTCATTGTTCTATAGTTACACTGTAAAATAAGCTTTAAAATTTGCAACTCTTGCAGGCAGTACTGGAGCAAGATGTGTT
This sequence comes from Acrocephalus scirpaceus scirpaceus, assembly GCA_910950805.1. Lineage (NCBI taxonomy): Eukaryota > Metazoa > Chordata > Aves > Passeriformes > Sylviidae > Acrocephalus > Acrocephalus scirpaceus. The sequence goes on along the minus strand of OU383783.1, from coordinate 11,158,784 downwards.
TCACAGGTCTCTGCTGGCGTGTTGCCTGGAGATCATTACGTTTACATACAACCCACCTGGAAACTTCCCATTTGTCACTGAAATATTTGACATTCCAGTTTATCATTTTTACAAGGTAATGTGTTTGATAGCTAAAATGCTTACAAAGTCACGAGTGCTCATTGACCTGTATGACAACCTAGGATTGAGTCATAGTAATGCAGCCTTCATATTTCTAATAGTCTCTTCTTCCTTGAAAACCAAGTACTGGAATTAGATCTTTGTTTAAAAATGAATCTATGAAACAAGTACCTTATGTTAATCATAATTGTCCACTGCACAGGTAATTGAGGTTTTCATTAGAGCAGAGGACGGCCTTTGTCGGGAAGTGGTGAAGCACCTGAACCACATTGAAGAACAGATCCTGGAAAGTATGGCATGGAAACGGGAATCTGTACTGTGGGACAGGATCAGAGAGAACGAAAACAAAGTTCCTACTTGTGAAGAGGTGAGCACATCTTTCTCTGTGTTACATAGCTTGCATAATCACACAGGACTTTGTACCCTGAAGGAGAGGCCTTACATGTCCCAGTAGCAGTTCCACCATCCCAGCCCATCAGTGCAGGGAAAGCAGCAAGTGCAGTGTGCCCTGGCCTGGTCAGGGTCATCTCTATGGGGACATCTGCAACAGAGGCAGCAGAGATGATTCTCACCCAGTATTTTATCCAGTATTTTACTGGTGTAGCAGAACAGCAAACAAAATGGTCAAGCAGGGAAGGTTTGGACCAGTAACACTTGGAAAGATTATTAGACAAGAAGCGTGGTAAAAAGTACACACAGTAGCCACAGAAAGACTATTACAGTGTGTATCTCCCAGAGCAGCACAATCACTACTGCTTTTGTTGGGCTTAGGGTAAATTTGTCACTTTTCTTGTTATTTTTCCACAAAGTTTTGCTGTTCAAAATTTGTTGTGCAGTAGCTTTTAAAAATTTGCTATGTAGTTAATGTTTGATACAGACACTAATAAAAGGATAAATATTTCAGGTAATGCCACCTCAGCACTTTGAGAGATCTGCAGGAAACAGTGCTGTAGGTTCACCACTGACACCACGGCGAATAAACGAGGTTCGTGCTGAAAGTGGAGGACTGGGAAAAGGTGAGATTTTTTTAAAGCAGAACATGCAGTACATTGCTTACTTAGATCAAATTATGTAAGGGAGGAAGCTGCTTTAATGCCAACGTAGTTAGCTTCAAACACATTTGTAAAGGGTATTTGTACTGCAACGCACCGAGTTACATCAGGGGTCTAAGACTGATGGATTCATCATATCAGTGTGAACAGTACTGCTTTGATATAGGTTGTTCTCAGGTGATGGATATGAACAGCACATGTACATAGGTGTTAAACAGTATTTATACATGCACACACAGAGCTTACACTCCAATTGGTTTGCTTTATTGTTATCCTAGAAAGAAACTCCACTATATATTACGTGACATCTCAAACTTTTTGCACTAGAAAAAATATAATACATGAACTTAGGAAAAATATTAAAGAAAGCATTATTGAAGATTAAGTCATCTCCAAAAGCAATCTGTGTTTTTAAAATTTTTCCTGAAGAGCTTTGCGTGACATATTTTGGTTTGCATTAGATTTTCATCACCTATTTGTAAAACAAGGGATTATAAAACAAGAGCTAAACACGTACCTGTGTGTTTTTCCTCCCCAGGCCTCTCATCCCCTCCAGCCAGCCTGTATGACAGGTACAGCTCTCCCACAGCCAACCCCACGCGGCGGCGCCTGTTTGCTGACAGTGACAGTGCCCCCGAGGCCGGCCCGGCAGTCAGGGTGCCCCCGCAGCCCGTGGTGAGCACGGTGCCTGTGCAGAGCCCCGAGGCCGTGTCTGTGACCCCCGTGCCTGGCCAGACCCTGGTGACGGTGGCGACGGCCACTGTGACAGCCAACAACGGGCAGACGGTGACAATACCCGTGCAAGGTGAGGGAAAATCTGCTGCACAACCACTCAGGCTTGTTCCCATCAGGGTATCAGAACACAGCCAGGGAGAGCTGCAGTAGTACGAAAACCTGACTTCAACTTCATTATCTTCTTGGCTGATGATGAATTTTCCAAAGTATTTAGATTAAACAATTTCATGTGTAATATACTAAATGTCTAGTTATAGCTAATAAAAGAAGTACTGAATTATTTTTAAAAACTCAAAACCACACACATGCACATCCCTCACAAACTTGCTCTTATTTCAGGCTCTTTTTTTTATATTACAGGTATTGCCAATGAAAATGGAGGAATAACTTTCTTCCCAGTCCAGGTAAATGTAGGCACCCAGCCCCAGGCTGTGTCTGGGCCCATGCAGCCTCTGAGTGCCCAGACTCTGGCTGGCACTCTGAACCCTCAGATGGCTGGGGCAGCACTGCAGTTGCCAGGCCAGTTAACAGTGCAGCAGATCTCCCCTGGAGAGCAGAGACAGACCCAGCACCTCAGTGCCACGGCCGTCAGGCCTCGCAAGATGGGCTCACTTGCACTCTTCTTCAGGAAGGTACTTGTTGATCTAAGTTTGCTTTGCTTAGTTCTTATTTTGGTAAACCTGCAATAATTTTTAAAATACATTCTTACTGGTTGTGATAATGAGGGCATATTACATTTAATCTATATCTTAATTATTCATACACACCTGAAGAGTAGTTTTCTCCTGCAGGCCACTTCTCACTAGCAAAGGAGTGTGCTGGCACTTCAGGACATGGAAATAGATTGTGTACTTGGCTAGCAGGTTCTTAAAGGTGTCCCTTTTCCTGAAGGCTCTTCCAGAGAAAGAGGTTTGGTTCACTTTTGAGACTCTGCTTTATTCAATACAGGGGTTGCTGTAGGCAATGCAGTGCCCTTTCTGTGCTTAGGACAGCTTAGAATTTAAGGTTCAAACAAATGTTTTCTTAGCACTGACACCAGTACTGAGAACATCTGTGACTTGTAAGCAAAGAAGTTAAATTTGAATTTATTCTTCTCTTGGCTTAGCATTTGCACAAGTCTTTTGCTGGGTCAGAAGAGCAGTGTTGCTGTGGCCCTGAGCACAGTATCCAATGTCACAGGTGTATCACTTGGCCAGTGTTCGTCTGAGGGACCTCTGTGCCAAACTGGATGTGTCTGACGAGCTGCGCAAAAAGATCTGGACGTGCTTTGAGTATTCCTTGGTGCACTGCCCTGAAATCATGATGGACAGACACCTGGACCAGCTGCTGATGTGTGCCATCTATGTCATGACTAAGGTAAAGTGGGAACAAAGAAAAAGCAAACAAAAACTCCTTTCATACTTAATATTCCCAATACTACTTCCTCAAAGAACCCTAAACCAACAAACACACACAACCAACCCAAACGAAACAAAAAACCCAAAAACTTGCAGAAAAACAGAACCTTTTCTGTCCATCCCCCTTAGGTTACTAATGAAGACAGATCATTCCAGAACATCATGCGCTGCTACCGGACACAGCCACAAGCCAAGAGTCACGTGAGCACAGTCACTGTTTAACCATGTGGTTTATTAAATGCCTTCATTCCATTTTGGGAACAGATCACTTGGCAAAGCAACATTTAGTATTAAGGGGATGCAGTCTATGAACCATTCTCAAAAGAGAGTGGTCATATCCAAAATCCTTCTCTACTGAAAGCTTTTTATGCTAAACTGTGCCTAAAATAGAAAATGTTCTTCACTTGAAACCTAAGGAGGCAGTGCCCATGGGTTATTATTCCTCTCAGGAGGCTGTGTTTTGCCCTGCAAGAAGCAGTTTGGTACCACAGTGAAGGTCTGGCAGCAGACGTGTCGTGCAGGCAGCTGCTCCACCTTCCGTGCTCACACTGCTCTGTCCCTGCAGGTCTATCGCAGTGTCCTCATCAAGGGCCGCCGCCGCCGCCACTCAGGCAGCAGTGACAGCAGCAGCCAGCAGAACTCACCCACAGACAGGAGCAAAGACAGGAGCAAAGAAAAAAGTGAGTGATCCCAAGTGCCAGGAGTTTGGGTTTAATTCCATTTCCAAAACTACATAAACTATGCCAGATTTTGTGTTGTTTCACCCCAAACAGTTCCTCCTTGAGTAAACATAGACACAGCTTAACTGATAACATTTAAGAGTTGCTCTAACTCAAGGTTTTTATTGCACTCACTCTGACAGTATCAAATCCTCCTCACTTGCACTTACCTGAGGACTTTGCTGTGCTGGCCTGAGCTCTGAGTTCAGCTCACACACCAAAGAACTTTGGAGTCTTTGCAGAATGAGGAAATCTGGGCTAGCCCAGGTTCACTCTTATCACAACCACAGAGCTGCAGCAGTTTCTTTTGTAGCACTGTCTGTCTGCAGAGATAGGAACACCACCCACAGCACTGATTTCAGCATAGCTGACAGCTCTGGGGATTCTTCCCTTGACACATGAACTGACACATTTTCCTTGAATTAACTTTTATAAAGGAAACGGAAAAAGTGATGCTTTGTATTCCTACCAGCAGTTTTCAAGGTATTTAATAGATGATGGTAAAAGCAGTAGATATTAGTATTTAATGTCAGGGGGAGGTGGCAGGGAGGGAAGGCAGAAAACCCATATATTTTGCAACATCCCACATAAAATTAGCAGGAAGTATGGCCAAGTCAATTAATTCTCCTACTGACAGAAAAAGACTACCATTCTTTACTTGAAATGGTGCCAGGTGGCAACAAGAAAAAGCTCCTGCTAAAAGTACAAACGCTGTAAAGTGGAGTTTCAGCTCTCTTTAATATTGTCATGCAACTCAGCTTCTACAGCAACTCCCTTGCAGTTCATCCAGTAAGAACTTAAAAAATCAACAAAGCTTTTGTGTAAGGGACAGCGCTCAGGGTTTAAACCAGGCATCAGCGCTGGTGGCAGTGTGTTCCCGTTCCCCTTGCCGAGGGTGGCTGTGTGAGTGTGTGTGCCTGCAGCAGGGGCAGTGCCCGCGGGGCGGGCCGTGCCTGAGCTGTGCGTGCCCCGCAGGCAGCCGTGACTCCAGCCCGGTGATGCGCTCCAGCAGCACCCTGCCCGTGCCCCAGCCCAACAGCGCCCCCCCCACCCCCACCCGCCTCAGCGGCCCCAGCAGCGACAGCGAGGAGGAGGAGCGTGGGGACCTCATCCAGTTCTACAACAACGTCTACATCGAGCAGATCAAGGACTTTGCCCTCAAGTACACTTCAAATGCAGTAAGTCACATTCTGTGCCTTTCTCTAACAAACAGAGCTTCATCTTCTGACCATGTAGTGAAATTTCCTTTAATTAAAAAATACTAACCTGGCCTAATAACACAAGGAAACTTGCATTTGTTGTACACCTGTATGGTATGAAATGTGTGGAAAAGCCTTGCTGCAATGAGCCCTGAGCTGGGGCTGCAGCTGCTGAGTGCCTCTGTTCTCTCTGAGCAGACAGACTCCCCCCCGCTCTCGCCGTACCCGTTCGTGCGCCTCGGCTCCCCGCGCAGAGTGCAGCTCTCCCAGCACCACCCTGTGTACATCTCACCACACAGAAACGAGTCTGCCCTCTCTCCCCAGGAGAAAATATTCTACTACTTCAGCAGCAGCCCCTCAAAGGTGAGACTAAAGGGTTGCAGTTTGATTTTTTACTTCCTTAACTCTGTTTTTTAGTTTTGGTAGTGAAATTAGAGCAGACTCTGCAATACGATGTTTTGTTTACCTTGTCCAACACACACGTTATCACCTAAGGCTCCTCAGACTGCCAGGGCAGCTGCCACAGCTGAAGGGCTGGGTGGCCTTTGAGCTCTGCATGCAAACACACAACAAACTCCCTTGAGTTTAAGACTTACCTCTGGTAAGGGAAAGGTACAGTGATGAAGAAAACATCTTATTACAGTACAGATTTCCACAATGGATCCAACAGTTCACATTGTACTGGGGCAGTCAAAAATAGTGAGAGCTAATCCTTCTTCTGCCCCCTCCTCCCTCCAGAGGCTAAAGGAAATCAACAGCATGGTTCGAACCGGAGAGACACCCACAAAGAAGAGAGGCATCCTCTTGGAAGATGGAACTGAGGCCCCAGCCAAGCGAATCTGCCAGGAGAATCACACAGCTCTGTTAAGGCGACTGCAGGATGTAGCGAATGACCGAGGGTCTCACTGAGCCTGCACAGCTCCTCCCTGCCTGGGCCAGGTCATAAGGGGACACAGCGCTGGGGACAGGACAATCCACCTCAGACATCCAACACAACCCCAGGCCCTGCTTAAGCTCTTCGCTGTGGACCTTGCAGCAGGTATTTAATGCTTTGCTTTGCTCTAGTCAGTGCTTCACCCTTGTCAGCTGTGGCCAGTCAGGTCCAGGTGCCTCAGCATGGAGCCCTGCACCCAAGTACCCACAGACAGTGTCAGGGTTCTTCACTAACCCCTCACAAACTAACAGCTTAGGAGTAACATTTCTCACACAGTCCCCTTCTGCTTGCAAAGGGACAAGGGGAATGTTTTGAGCCCTGAAGGAAGCTGGCTAGATGGACTCTATCCCTATTCAGGATGTTCCACGTGCCCTTGATAGGCATCAGTGTTGAGCTTTAATGTGTGGCCCTTTGCTGTACGAAGGGAGGTGATTGTGTTGATTGGTTTGAGCTGTGCAATGTTTGAAAATGAACTCCTGTTCCCAAGGTGACACTTGGGATAGGGCTGTGAAGCATCATGTCTAAGGCAGACAGATTTTGCTGTATATTTGCAATGGCACTTTCTAAATGTGAATATTTTTTGCAAAGGCCAACTTCAGCTGACTTTCTGTAGTGAAACAATTTGACTTTTGTATTTATTTCAATCTGACATCCCATTGCTCCTCTTGTCAGCAAATGGCATTAAGAATTCATTGTAATTCAATGTATATGCAGCAATGAATGCAGGAAGCCAAGGATGTGTGCTTTTTTCAAGGAATTTTATATGCTTGTTGCTCTTCTTGATAGTCAGGCACTGTAGCCCTTGCTCACTCAGCAGCAGGAAGGTGGTGCCCATCTCCTAAAACGTATACTTAGATATTTTGTTTGTGTTTAAAGGACAGAGCTTGGGAGTTGGGGTTTGTGTTTTGGTTTTTGTAAAAGGCCTAAACAGGCTGCCTGGGAGAAATCCCTCCCCTACTACCAGGAGCAGCAGGTGGTGCACATTACACTTACCACTTGTTTTCATTTAAAATAGGTCCAAAATACCAGACTTGTTAGGAAAGCATCAACCCTCTCCCACGGCACAGGATGCCAGTCCTCTGCTGGGGCGGGGGTGTTCCTCATGTAAAATGTGGCACACTCAGGTTCCAGAAGGCTTTCTGAGGAAGTAAAAGCTAAAAGCTCTGTTTTCAGTCATTCCTGCCCTTCTGAATAATAGGAAAATTTAAGACTTAATTCCACTATAAATTCAACTAAATTAAAATAAAAACATGGTTTTTCTTACCTGCGTAACAAAAAGCTGAAGTCCAGAAGTTGTGTAGATGTTTCTGTAAAAATATTTATGGAAGTGTCAGCCAATTCTTGTTGCTATATTCCATTTACTTCACTTTGTATGAAAATACTGCAATTGTATTTTTCAATAAAGACTTTATAAACTCTCAGTTTCATGTGTGTTTGTGAAAAAGCATTGTATGTGTAAAGCTAGAAAGTCTGCAGCACAGCAGTCCCACACTGCAATTAAAGGTTTAAAAATAAATAAATAATCACATCTTAGTCACACCACAAGGATTTACTCCTGCCCTGGTTTAGTCACCGTGGTTGTGCTGTTCCATCAGAAGGCACCAGGCAGGGCCTGGGAATGACAGCAGTGCCAGGGATGTCCCAGCTCCAGCTGCTGCTCCCTTGGCAGAGGAGGAGGAGGGTGGCTGCCTCACCGCACAGCACAGGAGGGCTCCAGAGCAATCTGCCATCCCTGCAGAAGCTTTTAACACAAGATCTCCCACTGAGTGACAGCACAGTTGTTTCCTGTGTGCTGCATACTCACCAACTGAAGTGGTTCAGAACAGCTCTGACCACCACTGGCAGTGCTGTATTTGTACAGCAACGGATGCACTGCTCTTCCCCTGCCTTTTTACCTAGGGGGCCTGAGACTATTCCATCAACTGCTGTTCCTGTCCCTTTCTGAAAACAAATTGTTAAGTTACTCTCAGCTGTCAATAATAAAGACAGAAGTTGCAGTTTCTACTTTGAAGAAAATGCTAAAAAAACCCCACAAATACCAAAAAATAAACAAAGGAAAAAAAAAAGGAAAAAAAAAGGAAAGGAAAGGAAAAAAAAAAAAAGCATGTAAACTTGCTGTTAAAAAAGAAAAATCTGAAGTGGCTTCACATCATTTCTTTCATGACTTAGCACAGTTTGGTTGGAATCCAACTGCAACCTCAGCAGGAAACTCCACTGGTGTAACTTACAGATCCCTTGGAAATGTTTAGAACATTCTTTATTAATTTATGAACTTTTAAGTGTTCTTTCGTATTTTAAATGTTCTTTTATGAAGTTTTAAATGTTCTTTAGAACATTCTTTAAAGTTCAGAATTTCAAAGATGATATTCAGAAACATCTCCTTATCAAAATACTGGCCAGACCTTACTCTTTCAACAAATTATGTACCTGTCCCAAGAAAAACAGCACAATCCATGAGAAAAGGATTTGATTTCCATGGCACTGTTTCAGTCCTCATTCACCTACCTTGCTCCTGAACAGCTTTTATTGATACACAAATCCTATTACAAAAATACACAGCATTCTCTCTCCTTTCCCAGTCTAATAAAAAAATAATTTTTCAGATTATTCATTCTAAACCAAACAAAATTCTACATTCTCTAAATAAATAAAATTATTGTCAACAAACTGCTGTTAGCTAGACTTAACTTGGAGCAATCCAGCCTAGTGACCAGCCTTGCAGGGGTTTGTGACCGCTTGGAGAGAAACAAAACTTACTCCAATAACCATCACTTTCACAGCCTTATCCTGTCATTCCTCCTGGGCATTGTTCTTGCCAACTGTGGTGTTTCCTGGCCAACAGCAGCACTGGCAGCTGGGGCTGCCCTGCAGCAGAGACCAAAGAGGAGACCAAGATTAGAAGGAATTTAACTTATACCCCAGTCATTCACCTAAGGGACTTGGGAAATGCGCAAGTCAGTGATTTATAACAGAGGCTTCTGAATAATCATAAAATTGAACAAAGAGGAGCTGTCACAGCCCAGTTTAGCCCCAGGCCTGCCCCTGCCCAAGCAGTTCATGAGCTCAGCACAAGGCCAGGTCCATCATCTGCTTCACACCACAAGACCTTTCACTAAAACCATGCCCATGGTAAGTTTGAAAGCATTTCAATTTCAGTTTCAGCCTTCCCAATAAAAGAACAGCAGCGACACAACTCTATTTCACAGTATTTTAGTGGCAACACTCCAGGCCAGTACATGCACCCTCAAACTTTTCCCACATCCTTTCCTTGAAAGGCACACAGCAGCACTTTTCCAGGCAGTACAAAAACTCACCTTCAAATCAGTTCCTCCGTTCCTGTCTTCTACTGCAAATGTGATCAGGTACATGGCAACTCCGAGGCACTTTAAATTCCTCATAACCTGCCAGGCGTCCAGAATACTGAGGCTATTGGGACATTAATGCCACTCAGAACACTGACAGAGGCAAGTGCCACAAAGCCATCTGGTTTTCCTGTCACTGAGTGCATGACACTACTGGGAAACTCTTTGTCTATTTCCTTAGAAGCCAAGAAGTTGTTCTCAAAGAGAACAGGTGGCAAATGACAAGTGAATTTAACATGTCAGATAAAAACAAACCACAAAAACACTCAACACAAATCCCACATCACTGCCCACCCTCTCAAAACACGACGAGTCACTACAGGCTGTTCCAAGGCAGTTGGTTGGCACTAATGCCAGTGGTACAAAGGGAGTCCAAGGAAAAGCAGCCCAGCTCCAAGGGGTTAGCACTACAGGTTTTGATAGGACACTCCTGGGAGGCAAGAAAAGGCGTCACACCAGGCTGTGGCATTAGGAAGAGTCTGTCCCAAGTTCACTTGAGCTTTGGAGAGGTTTTCCTGTGTGTGGAACATGAGTCCCTTCTGTACAGAGCTGCTCTTGGCACCCCATGAGCATCCCAAACACCTGTGCAGACAAGTGCCTGTGTAGCCAGGTGCTCCCACTCTTCACTAAGTGTCCACAGCACAGACTAACAGGGACAAAGGCTAGAGCACGGATTCTTTTTATTTTAAGATGTCACTATTAACACACATTAGTCAAGCTATCCTAAGAAATCCCCTGGACACCTAGGGAATCCAAAACCCTCTAAGATTTTATTAGTTCAAGAGACCACCATTAAAAGCTTTGATTTTAGTGTTTCTGTACTAAGAAGTCTAACAAGCCTGACATTCTGCTTTCACCCTGTCAGACTAATGTGCGCTTTAGTGACAGTATCCATTTACAAATCAATAATACATCATACATCATCCCCAGCGTTACTTCTGGAAAGTGCTAAATGGAGTCAATGAACCGTCTATTTACAATTTCAAATCCTAACATATTTACAATAGAAACCAAAAGTATTTAAAACCATTAAATATAGTGTTTAACTCTGCTATATTAGTTTACATGAACACAGCTTAACTCTGGCATCGTATTTCCAATACTAATATTTCCGCCAGTAATTTAAGATTCTTCTTAAAAAATTGCTATTCCTGGAGGGAAAAAATAAAAGCTTAAAAACCAACCCAAAACCTCCAGGCATTTCAGAGCCCTGAGGAATTACCCACCCTAGACAGTCTTCAGGTAGAAGTACTGTAGTGTTCAAGAGAGACTTCCAAACTCCAGGCAAGCCTTTAAAACCTAATGCATATGTAAAACATTAAGAGTCAGTAATCCATTGAACAGGTTTACTGGAGTCACTGCTACCATTCGGGTTTTACTAATCCGTAGTCAAGAAGGAAACTGCTGCTTTGCTGTTTCTCCCTCCGTTACATTCCCTCCACCCCCAGAAAGTGTTTTGTGCACCAGTGTCCAGCACAGCTAAGTGGGCATCGTCTTCTCTTCTTTGCTGAAGGGCTGCACTGAGCCAGGCTTCACCCAGGACAGGCCAGAGACGTGTGTGCTTTTGCAGTGCTGATCGTCCGGCTTCTTCTGGGGAGAACAAAGTTGAAGTCACAATTTTTAGATACCCAAACCCTCTCAACTCCCCCTCCATCCATTTTACCTTTAGCAAATACAAGCACAAAAGAGGCTTGCATCATTTCCTCTCCTCAGAGAGGAATTGTAAGATGGCCCTTGGTTTAATTTCTGGGAACATGTGTGGCATCTGCAGAACTACCCTGACAATACAGGAGTTTTAAGGACTCGGATACAGCTGCCCTCTATCCCACCTCCTTTTGCCTGGAGCCCCAGCCCAGCATCACTGCACTGCTCCTCACCACATTTCTTGGTTCTACAGAAAGAAGTGTCAGTCCAAACCCTCTCCCAGCACTGCACCTGTAGTTCTGCCTGGCGATGCTGGGGAGGAACACTGCACCCCACAAGTGGTGGAGAACCTAAATTAATGTGCCAAAGCAGCAATTAATGCCTTTGCTAAATATGGGAGTTTCCTACTGCTTTCCAAGGATGGTCCTGTCCTTCCCTTCCCTGAGCATTTGTCACAGTTAAATGCTTGAACAGTAACTATCACCTAACAGTGCAACAAACATTTTGAATTGACTATTACGATTTAGAAGACAAAAATAAAAAGGCTTCAAATTGGAGAAGAAAGATACAACTTGGAGCATCTGTAGATTCGAAGTAGTTAAGAGATCAGTAAATTATACATCTACTCTAGCTGGCCAAAGCAGCAGAAGAGCTTGGAGGGCTATTTTAATACCAGGAAGTGTACAACTACATCAAACCTGGAATGGTGTGCTGAGCTCTAGTAAGTGATAATTGCATGAGCAGACTTGATTGCAACATGGAAAGTCTTTTACTTGACAAAGTAAATTAAGGCAGTAGGAAAAGATCCTGCACTTCTGCCCCTCCCCATGCTTTGTGCCAAAGGTGACAGTGTGTGACAGACCTGCCATAACACGTTGGACAACAGCAAACAAGAGGGATGAGTTCAGCCTGAGCGTGGCAGTGGCAGCTGCCTCTCCCATGCTGCACACAGGAGCCACACCTTGGAAAAGCCAAGTGCTCAGCAGGGAACTAGGACATCACTGAATGGCCTAGCTGTTTCTGAAGGAATAGGAATTTGGGGTAATAAACAGGGCTGTAGGAATATTTGGGAACTTGTTTTTACAGGGAATGTTCTCAGCTACACTGACATTTTGGGACACATCTCCTACAGCACAGAGGTTGGGCCATTCTTATCAACAAACGACCGGACCAACTAAGTACCATGCATGCAATAGCTACTGAAGATGTTTGTTTTCACCTAAAAGCAAATCTATAGGCATCTCCAAAGAAAAAAAGGACAAAAGAAAGGTCACTGTTGGCTATCAGTCTGAGACATCATCAGACCCTTTCCATTTCAAGCACACTGACCTATTACTTCTCTTTGATTTAAAGGATAAGAAGGAGGTGAAGAATAAAGGAGAACAGGATGACAAAAAGAAGTATTGAAAGTATTTCTTAAGTTTTGTAAGACATCAAGAAGTCAGTCTGGCCAAAATATTTTCTTGTGTGTTCCAAGGCTCTAATGTGACTCTGGCAGTTGGGAGCACTGCCACACTGAGCTCAGGCAGTGTATTGTATTAAGATCCATTTTAAAACCTCATTCATGCCAGAAGACATGCAAGAACACGAGGTAAAGCTTGCAGTGTGGAAGACAAGTTTGAACTGACAAAAAAATAATTTTTCATTACACAAAACCTCAGCAAACCATAACACAGCTTTAGGCCAAGCCAGTAACCAAAACATTCAGAGTGCACTTCCTTGCCAGTCCAGCTACAACAGCAGCCACTGTTTCAGAATCCCTTTGTAGTACAAGTGGATTGACTTGTCAGGCCACTCAGCACAGACTTAGAATTGCTGTGTGCCAGCTCTTGTCAAGTGCAAAGCAGTAATTAAAAAAACAAAACAAATATGAACAGTCCGAATCCTAAATCACATCCTATAACCCATCAGGTGAAAGCTCTATGAGCCAACACGTTTTTGCTCTGCCAGTGAGAGCACTCTGTGATGGAAGGAACTCTCAGCACCTTTTGGTGAGCTAATGTTGTCTCATCAGAAATCAGCAGCATTAGAGAAGTGAGCAAGAGACTGTGCTTGTGCTGCTTCAGAACGTTTGCAAGGAGAAGAAAGTGCTGAAGCTTTGATTCAGTAATGAAAGATCTCTCAACAGAAGAAAATGAAGAAGCTGGGGACTGTCACATAATGCAGAAATGGTAACAGCCATGACAAGTGCAGGACAAGCTAACAGGCTGCCAGTGAATATCTTCATCCCTTCCATCCACAAACAAACAAAAAAAAAATCTGCTGTGTGCCAAGAGTTGTGCTAACAAAGCTTTCTGGCTAAGTGACTAATTGCTTAACACACTGAAGTTAGAGCAGTGACATAACTGCTTCGTTAGGAGACCACAGCAGTTCTAGCATTGCTGCTGAGCCAAAAGAGGGGTGGGAAAAGGTCTCTCTGGTACACAGAGAATCTTTCTTCCTGTATCAGGCAATAAACCCTTCCTAGAGCAAAAATGTGAACTTTGCACATACCTTCTGAGTCAACATCTTCTCTCTAGCTTCATCATGTATAGCTGGATTCCATGGAGAAAAGCTATGGAAAAAGTATAGTTAACTCTTACTTGGCATTTTTGCAAAATACAGCACAGAGAGCAGAAAGCAGTGATTTTCCTTGGCTTAGTTTGTTGAATTTTAAGTAAATTATAAGTGGCATTGTAAGTTAACATACAGTTAAGAACTAAATTCATATTGTCATGGATCTTTTCAATAATAAATGATTAGATTTTCATTTTTGAGAACTGGAAATTCAGCACATGTGACATGAAAAACGACTCATTCACCATGAAGCTGACTGCTCCATACCCCATGAAGGCAAGCTTTAGAAGGATTTTAAAACTCTGACCAAAGCTACAGTTATGCAAACTGAGCTCGAGAAAGCCAGAGAGCAGTATTAATTCACGGGCATCTCCACCTAAGGGAGACACGTGCATCAGGGCTTTTTGCTTGTTTAAGGTTTGTTTGGTTGAGATTTTTTTTCTAAAACAAAAGTAGATCAGTTAGCCTGACAGAGAAAGACTGTCATCAGCAACTACACCAGAACTCGCTCTCAAAACATTAGGACAGGGCGAATTTCAGAGTACTCACATGATTGCATAGGGGTCCTCTATTTTGGGCTGATCAAATAGATGACTACTGCATAGTTTGACACTGTCTACCACTTTACTTTTGAATAGCTGAATATCTTTTTCATACCTGCAAGACAGAAGTAAGTAGTGTTAAGTAATTGCAAGGAGCCACAAGCTTGCTCTAGAAGCACAGACTTGGCAAACCCCAACTTGAGTTCCTAACACAACAAATCTGGATGCAGAGACCACGAGAGGACAGAATTTTACAAACCTCTTGTTTCTGCAAGCCTATGCCAAAACCTCTTGAAAGGCCATGCCCATACACATGGAAGATACTCACAGCACTGCAGCCTCAGGGTTCAGAGGACTGGTTGTATCAATCTTGTAGAAGACTCTGCGAGCGTACATTAGCACTTGCCATATGTGATTATGATTTCTCCTAAAAAGAACAAAGCACAATGAAGACTGGAACAAACTTTTCCAATTATCCATCAATGCTTCAGCACTAACCTCCATTTTGCAAATGCTCTTTTCACATCCAGTTCACCAGATACAGGGTCCACTAGTGGGTGGAAGACAGGCAGGTCAAAAACCAAGCGCTGCATTAGAAAACAAAATCCATCATGACAACTTCAATCCTAATGCCAACACCACTGGGTGAAGGTCAGTCAAATGTTCCAAATACTAAGTAATTGTTACTAATTAATTGTATTAAAAGAAAAAACTCCAAGTGACTGCTACCAGCTGTGAAACTGTAACCCAACACACCTGTGTAACATGCAGGGTCTTGTCCTCTCTCACATGCTATACCAAATCAGGAAACTAATCCAGTTAACTGCATAGGCACTAGTGCCAACACAGGTAATAATATCAGATAAGAACAGATTAAAGGAGTTTTTCTGGTTTAGCTATTTGTGACTGAAAGCTTTTTACATACTTGAGCTACAATCAATACTTTTTTTTTACCCTACACACTTTTAAGTAAACTGTGTCATGACACCTTGGTGTCTACAGCTCTGTACAGCTCATTTCCTCCAGTGTTCACACATTCTTCCAAACAAAAACTGAGTTTTAAGAGAAAGGTTCTAAAGCCCTCTCCTAGCAAAAAGTCTGGCTGAGAGATACTAAAGCCTAACCTTTAAAAGATACTGTTTCCTACTAGTTCTATTCTTTTAAAGATGATAGCTTTACACAAAACTTGACACCAAACAGGCAGCTACCCAACACAGCAGTTGTGTGCACCTGCCCTCAAATCTTCATCTTAAAGAACTGTGGCCAAGAGGGTAAGCTGCTCTGAAGAGCCTGACTGCCACAAAGTATTTTTTCATTTTTATTTTAAAATTGGTCTACTAACTTGGAAACTTTTCAATAAAGAGAAAAAGAGAAAGTAGAGATGGAAGATAACACCACACTGCCTATCTCCTTCTCCCTTTGCTTCAGTGTTTTCCTCAATTTTTTACTTCTTTGTTTCAATGTAATTCAGAAGAGACAATCAAGACATCCTGTAGTATTTTAGCAAGCACAGCACAGGTGTCTGGATTTTATTATCTGATACCACTTTAAGAGCTTCAATTTTAAGTTCCTGCTGAGGAAGTAGCAAATCAAAAGTGGAGGGAAAGAACTGGTTGATTACTTAAAACCCTAATGCATGTGACCTCAGGAAGTTCACTCCACACCAGTCTCAGTAATCAGAGTAATGCAATTCCTCCACAGTGGTTTGCAAATATGTACAAGACATGGCAAATAAGCCCAATCAAGTGAACAACATGAGTTCAAGGAAAAGGGAAGCTAATTGGTGTATCGGCTTCAACAAAAAGCCATACTTAAACCACCAGGAAAGAAGAAAAAGCCAAGACACAACAACTTACCGGGCAGTCTCCATCCGGGTAATTATCAGGAATATAGACTGTGAACTTAAACACACCATCCTGGTAGAGCCCATGTCTTATGAATATTACACCAAACCACACTGCAAGTGGGAAAGATTGCTTGAGTGAAAGAATTAAAAATAGTACATCTATAAAACAATTTAAAAGTTAAGTTTAAACTTACTTAAAGCCGATCGGTACGAGGGCTGCACATAGACACCTGGCAACTTCTGCTTCACCACCAAGGTACTGCAATCAGAGTCAGCACTCAGAGAGCTCCACAACCACACTGACACAGCAAACCCAGACTGCACCACCCACTGCCCAACAGGGCCTTCTTCCACAAACTCACTCCCAACTCCCAAGGCTGCTCACAGAAGGAGGTGACAAATACAGTGAAATCACACTCTTTCCCTCCTGCTTTTAGCACTACTACACTCAAAGCCTTACTAGCAGAGAACACTTCTCCGCTTGATAAAACTAAGTAGAGAAGCAGAAAAACTCTTCCCTCAGTAGATGCATTTAACACATGTCAGTACAGAAATTTACAATTTTCTACTGAATCCCAGTTTCAAAGTAAGGAAGAAAAAAGAAATTCATTTAAGTAATTCTGAACAGATTCACAGTCAATTGTAGCTGCTGCTGAAATGTGACCAAACTTAAGCCTCAGTTTTAAACGTGTAGTTCACTATGCTGCAGATCAAGCCGAAGTTATACTGGCAATGGCCAAAACAAACAAAAAACCAAGTTATTAACTTCACAGGTCTTCCAGTTACTTGCCATATGGGTCCATTAAACTGAACTCTACATGCTTGCACAAATAAACAATAATCTTAAAGCAAACCATTAACACAGTTCTCTATTTACCATTTCCCTAGTATTTGTTATTTGTTCCCCAATAATGAATTCACATTACAGTACCAATATATTTACTCAGAAGAAAAACGTCTTTCTTGAATTAACAAGTCAGAGTCAATTCCTTGAAAAATAGAGAAATGTTTTGAGAGTTCTCAATTTCAATTTAACAGTTAAATACAAGAACTGAGACTCAGCATTGCATAAGGACTCCAGAGACTTCATTCCAAAAGGCACTACATACTTGGGAATCCATTATGTCTGTTACAGAGGAAGTCCCTTCAGCTTTGTAGCACTAACCAGTTATATAACTAGAAAGTTTAGAGGACAGAGATTTTTATGCTCCCACAGCAGCCTACAAATCACTAGATTGGGTGAAATGCAACTCCTCCCTCATAAGTTTCACGTTAAATATCACAGAAATGAATATAGACTTCCCAACATCCACCTGATCGACTGTATCAGGCAGTGTTCAAGTGTTTCATGTGACAACTGAAGGAAGCTCCCACATCCTAACTCTGTTAGATAGCACCATATATTCATGAGCATCTTCCCACTCAACATCTGCTTGTTTCTATTTTAATCCTTGTTTCAAATATTTGGTATTTCTGACCAAAAAGCCATTAGGATAACTGGTCAGGATACCTAAACTCACAATGTGTTTACTTCAAGATTAAGAAACGTAATAATTCAGAGAATGACATCTAAAAATACCCCTCAAAATCTCATCTTTCTTCTCCCTTTCTTTCTCAAGAGATCAAGACTGCTGCTCCAGAGAACGAACTCTGCAGACAATATTTTACTGCCTCCAAGGACTATGACAGAGACACCATACAAGAACTAGGCCCCTGCAGAGTTTTTTCCCCACTGAAGCATAAGCCCAGTGACCTAAAAAAGATGAAAGAAGTGAAAACCTACAATTCTGCAAGTAGAGAGTACTCCAAATAAAAGGGCCCATAAGAAGCATGTGTTCCATTTGTGGACTGGGAAGAGGTGGCAGGTGAAGCAGGCTTGGTTATTGGCACTGCATTCTTTGGGATAGAAGGCAACTGTTTCTTTGCAGAGGCTCGCAGGGGACTGGTTCGAAGCTCTCCACTCAATGTTTTCTCTTCCGTGTCAGATCTCTGTCAAATCAAAGGAGAACCATGAGATCACAGGCCATACTTCAGACACATTTAACATATGAACATATTTTAACACAGGTTTAAGCCAAATTATGGTAATTACAAGTTAGACCAATGAAACATATCTTGGGTCTTAGTGATCTATTGCTTGAAGAAGGGCATGGAGAGGCGTCTCTTTGCATTTTATTTTTAAATAGACTTTTGTTCAACTAAACATAACCTACAAGTACAAAAGTATTCAATGCAGAATAGGAAATCTGCAGATTAGGACAAATGCTTAAGTAGGCTTACATTTATTTAGAACCTGAAACCAGACAGTATACAACATCAGCTTACAAGTCAATCTATTTCCAGCACACAGTGCATCAAGATAAATCATTTCTACTGACAAGCATCCTTACACTGTAGACTTCAAAGACTCTTTAAAAGTAGTGTAGTAAAACTGAGATGAAAACCCAAAGTTTTACGTATTTCACTTTTTGCCTGTGCTCAAGACATCAACATTCCACTTGGAACTGATCCTATAGCTCACTCCCACATTAAAAGAATCACCACTTGGCAGTTGTATCAAGTTTAAATAGTTTTATTATAGGAACCTTTTCAGGCCTTTGCTGCCTTTCTTGGAAGAAAAAAAACAAACCACTGCCAACAAACACCATACTACACACAGACCCCAAAATCATTCCATAGAGTGCCAAGAGAAACATGCAGGCTACAGACTTGTGCTTAGGCCACCTGTGGTGACTAAAGGCAGGATTTAAGCTAAGGTGTTTTGAAGGCCCCAAGATCTGGACTAGTAACAATACCTCCTGATCAATGTTACATAATTTGCCCTAGAACTGAACACCTGGGAAGTGATTCACCCTAGAACTCCCATGCTTTTATTACTGCTACAACCTCAAGTAGCAACAGAACTATGGAGGCACGGTTTTGTCAAAGTTCATTGCACATGCTATGGCTAAGCTCTATACAGGACACTCAAATATCCTAATAAAAATTGTTTCCACCACTTGAACAAAATTGTTTCACATTTCCTATTTAAAGATGCTTCAGATAAAAAATGTCAACAAATTCTGGAGTAGACGCTATGCACAGGCACATTCCAGTTAACACAGCTCAAAGCTAGTTTACACTTTTACTGAAGGTGATCACAACCCTCGGGATAAATGCACAGTAAAACACTATTTGCAGATCACCTGATGTTTTTCCCCAGCACTGCTACCACCCCTCCAAAGCATGACAACACTTTCTGGCATCCATTCATTAAATACCTTGCGCACAGAACCTGTAGACATGCTCCAGAAAGGGTTCATAACGTGTATTCCAAATAAAGGGCTGCAACTTTTTGGTGTCTTCACAGTGTCCTCAGGCCTTTTGGATTTATCACCTAAAAGTACACAGAATAAACATGCATTTAACAGATAAACAGGACTCAATATATAAATAGGATTCAGATGTTATTCTGCAGTCAGCATTATCTTGCTGTAACTTCAGAAGAAAACTTCATGTACCATTGTAAGACCAATAATAGTCAAAAATGCCAAAGCTCTATTATATGCTCCAGAAGAATATGTCCATTTTTGCACGTGAATCCCTGCCTTCTTTCTGCAAGAAAAAGACTACATTCTGCATTCCATATTCACTTTGCCAATGAGAAGAGAAAAAGGGATCGTCTCTTGCCTCAGTCAGATTAGGAAGATCCTCTACACCTGTAAATATTAAAGTCATCACCTCCCCATTTCAGTCCAGCACCAGACAGAACTATGGCCCTGCTAAGTGCTGTCCCCTCACAGACACTGTTGACTTTGCACATTTCTGAAGCGTCCCAGTTTGAGAAATTCTGTCATTCCTGGTGACAGAGATGATCCTTTCATTGAGTCTGCATCATCTATGTGTCATTTTGTTTTCATCTGCATTGGAACACCACCAGGAATAGACAAAGCCATGGAACACAGAAGTTTCTCTGTGGCTTATTTAATGGTTTCATTATGAGCACTAAGGCTTAGTGTTCTTTAGATCAGCAGCCCAATAACAAGGACTTTAGCACTATTTGGAGTTTCAGTGTCATCTACTGTGTATGTCCTTGCTTTCTTCTCTCTTTTTTTTAAGTCTTGCTATTGCTTGTTCAAGAACTCTGATGTATACCACCTCTTGTCTGGCACAGACTATTGCCTCCACTCTTTTTCTTCTCCAGTTCTCCTACTTTCCTTCTTCATCTCCCTCTCCAATTTTTGGCTCCATCACTTATGGTTTTGAGGCACTTTACTCAGTCCCTTTAATAGAAAGTTGCACAGCATGGATCAAGAAAGCTAATGTGATGTGAGAGAGACAGAGCCAGTGGCACAGGTTTCTATTGTGGTCAACACCACATTTTTATACAGTAAGGAAGGCAGCATCTGTTCACCATTGGTTTGATTAGTTTATAGAGAAAATGGAAACATTATGACCAAGATCTTCCTACAATTAAAATAAATGTCCATCTTATTGAAAGAAAAAACCAAACAAAACCAAAAAAACACTCCAGACGATTTATCCAAAGAAAGTCTAGGAATTCTAAATATTTAAAAGAAACATCAATATCAAATCATAGCCTTCTAGGTTATGCAGTAGGCAAGCATTCAAAGAAATTCAAGTACCTTTCAGAAAAGTGATGAAAAATAATTAATTTTGCAACCCAAAATCATCACAAACATTCCAATAAACAACAGGTTCCTCTTCAGCAGCCAGTTTCACATCATTGTGAGCCACTGAAGAGAGAAAGTCAAAGCACAGCTACTGCCCTATGAGAGCAGGGAGAAGCTGTTTTCACTTTTCCAACCATCTCTTGTCTGGAAAGCAGAGTCATGCCAGAGGGCTGTGCCACAGGCTTTTCCATCAAAGCAGCCAGACTAAGACAGGAAGACACTCGGCCAGGAAGGTACGAGACATTTCCTCGGGAAACTCTGGTGTAACCAGAGGGTGGAGGAACTGACGCACAAAGAGCACCTGAGTGCTCCAGCTCTGACAAGAGGGAAAAGTGCTGCAAGTTGAGGTACAGGTTGGAAGACAATTAGCTGGAATCTGGAGTGATTATGGGATTGGGGCAGGATTAGTTTGTTTTAGGCTGGTGTTTTTTACGGGTAATACAAGCTGCATTATCCCAGAACCAGAGATAGGAGAAAAGTAGCCAGCAGGACAAAGAATGACACATGTAGGTAAAAACCAGCACAACCTATTCCCAGGGAAACAGGGAGCTTTTCTAGAAGCTTGGTAACTGATGTTAGATGCAGTTCAGTCACCAGATGCATCTTTCAGAAAGCAGCTATGTATCTCAGTGCACTTCCAAGCTTTGTCTACTTACATGGTATTAAGAGCAAATAAAACATTATTTTAGCTCTAGTTAGGCTAGATAATAACTTCCACAGATTGTCTTGCACAGACATCTTTTATCCAGTTGCTTGCCAGTTATAAATCATACATAGTATCATCCTAAATTTATTGTTAAACTGCCTCCAGTCTCATACATCTGTTAAAATACCGTTTACAGTGGAAAAGCTCAGAGTGCAAGTTTCCCAGAGGAGAGCCATTTAAGAAGCCTTTCAAGGTGTTTTAAGAGCTTATTTCTAAATACATTCCCTCCTATGCAGCATGGAAGTGGAAAACCATAGCTCTAAAGGAAACTTATTCCATAACTGCTTATGCTCTCTAGTATCTTCACCTTGCAATTTACCACCCATTATCATCACAGAAACTATTAAAATCAATATTGAAAACAATAACCAAGTAACAGCAAATTTACATTAGACTGCCTATCCTACTTCTCACTATGTCTGCAGCAGGCAAGGGAGAGCCAAGTCCTGATATCATTAAGTGGAATTTCTAGGCAGCTTAGGCATTCACTCCTACACAGGGCTCAGTGTCTACCCCAAGGCACCCACCATTATGGTATCTTCCAGTGCTGTAACTACTAAAGCCATCAGCTTCCCAAAATAACCCACTACTCTCTCCTCATTTTATAGAAAGGGAATAAAAACATTCGAAACCATCCCCCTCTCTCCTTTCACACTGTCAATATTCACAGTACCTCATCCACAACAGGCTCAGTAGGGTGCCACTCTAGTGATTTCTCCTGCTTTAAGAATAGCAAGTAACAGCAACCCTCCTGAGCTGTCCTCCTCCCACGGCTACCTTCTTCTCTAGTAAGAGACAAACTAAACTTTGCTTTTAGTAAAACAGCAACTAAACAAAGTCAAAACACAAACTTCTGAAGTAACACTACTTCAAATATTACTTCTTGAAAAGGCCTTTTAACTTATCTAGAGTACCACACTGGGACCAAAAGCCACCTGCTGCCAGGTGCAACTTCATGTCCACATTCTCCAGGTATGCAATACATGCCAGCAGTGAGAGCAAGTGTAAAGTCATCTGATACTCCATCAGCACTCTAAAAGACCTAAAAAAACCAAAGTTATCACTAACAAAACCATAACATTTAAGTTCTTTGCTTTTGCACCTTTTCCTTCTCTACATTAGATGTTCTCATCAAAAGAAGTCTCATTTTACCCACTGTCACAGTATGTGTCATATTTTTCTCTTTTCCCCAACAAAGTTATTTGATCAAACACAACACTAAAGCAATGTGAAGAAAACTTTATCTGCCTGGAACAGAGCACTCTCCTAAAGATTTTCTAGAAACATCAACAAATCAAAGGGAACTACTCCTACACCTGAGAGCAAAGTGAGCTACTTCAGCAGAGCACCAGAAAACAGTGCATGTTGCATACACAGTATTACATGCTTGTCCAGCAAACGTAGCTGTCAGTTCACACTGGAAATTATTTCTCCCCAGCACAGCCACTCCTGACCTCCTTTGGATCCAAGGCCCTCGTTCACCCACACCTCAACCTGCCGGACAACAGGGGAGCCGCTGGTGGCAGTGAACAGGAACACTGACCAGTCGAGCCTGTTCGCCAACTCTTCCTCCACAGGCGGGTTACACGTTCCATACTAACACCTGCTGCTACGAGTTCAGTCCTCTAGGAAACTGCGATCTACGCCAGCGAGACCTGCTCATAGGTACAGCAGCCTAAGGGACATGGGGAGCTGGCCGGCCGAGTCCCCAGCACAGGGCGCTCCAGAGGGACCTGTCAGCCGGGGGTCATGGGAGGTTAAGAGCAGTCCTGCGAAGCCCGAGCGGGCCCCGCCGAGGCCGCGGCCGTGCCGCAGCGCGAAGCCGCTCGCAGGGCGGGGAGCAACGGACTGAGGGCCAGCCCCGCTGGCAGCCGCCCCGCGCCCGGCGCTGCCCCTCGCACGGGGAAGCCCCAACGGGCCGCGCCCGCCCGGCCCCTCCCGGCGGCAGGTGACGGCCCCGCGGGCGCAGACACCCCGCAGCCCCTCAGTGACACACACACACCAGCTCTGCTGCCCTCCCGCGCCGCGGGGACGGGACCCCCGCGCCCACACCTCCGTTCCGCCCGGGAGGCACAGCCCGAGCAGGGCCGGGCGCTGTGGCTCCTCTCGCTCACCCACCGAGGCTGCGCCGCTCCGCCGCGCGGCCCAGGCCCCGCCGTCGCTGCCGCCGCCGTCGTCGCTGCCGCCGCTCCCGCTACCCCCGGCACAGCCCCATTTACCGCCCGCCCCTCGGGCCGCACATCCGGGCCGCCCCCCGCGGCCAATCGGCGCCCGCCGCCCCCGGTCCCGCCCCGCGGCGCGGGCGGCGCGGCCGCAGCCGCCACTCACAGCTCGGGACGGGCCCTGACGCGCCGGGGCCGCCCCGGCTCCGTCACCGCGCCGGGCCGGCCGGCCGGGAGCTGCGGGCCCCGCCTCGCGCACGGCGATTGGTCCGAGGGCCTGTCCGTCTCGTGGTGGGTGACCAATGGAATCTCGCGGGTGCACCTGTCACTCTCTCATCTGGCCGGACGCTCCGGAGGTGGACCCTAGAGAAATGAGCAGCTCTCATTGGCCGGCGGGGCGCGCGGGGACGCACACAATTGGTCGGCGGGCCCGAGAGGCCGCCTGGGGCGGGGCCTGGGGCCCGTCCGGCACCGCCCCGTGTCCGAGCGGAGGCCGGCGGGGCCGCGGGGCCGCTGAGGAAGGAGGGTTGGGCTGTGGGCGTGGTATAGCGGTACCCGGGATGCCGGGGAGAGCCCGGGGAAGGGCAGGAAAGGCGGAGCTGTGTCGGTGCTATCCGTGACAGCCGCGCGGACACGTTCCCGCGCCGGACAGCGAGGGGCAGCGGAACCGTGGCGCAGCGTTGCAGCTCGGTGAACACCGTGTGTGCGTGCCCGGAGCCATCCACTCAGCCTCTCCAAAATCTTGCAGCTAAGGCTGCTTGGGTGAGCCAAGAACTCCAACCTCCTACTGGAGGTGACGTAATCAGTCATGGACTTCCGTCATTCCTTCTCGCAGGCTACTAAAAATGGACATTTAAAAAAACATTTTCAACTCCATTTTTTTCTTTTTTGCGTCATAGAATCACAGGATAGGTCACGTTGGGAGGGACCACAGTGGTCCAGCCGCCCAGCTCAAGAATTACCCAGGGTTGTGTGCAGCCAGTTCTGGAATGTCCCCAGTGAGGGAGACTCCAGAGCCTCTGGCCAGTCTGTTCAGTGCTCGGGCACTGCACAGCCAAGAAGTCCTTGCCCATGTCCAGGTGGAATTTCCTGGGCATCAGCTCCTGCTCCTTCCTCCTGTCCCATTGCTGGGCACCAGGAGCAGAGCCTGGTCCCTGCTCAGAGCCCTCGCTGCAGACAGGGACAGACAGGGATGTGGGTCCCTCTCAGCCATCTCCTCTCACAGCTGAACAGCCCCGGCCCCCTCAGCCTTTCCTTGTAAGAGAGATGCTCCAGTCCTGTGATCATCTTTGTTGGATGGACCCGCCCCGGGAGCTCCATGACTCTGGTGCTGAGGAGCTCAGAACTGGCCACAGCTCTCCAGATGTGCCTGACAGAGAGGCAGGATCACCCCCTGACCTGCTGGCAGTGCTCTTCCTAATGCACCCCAGCATCCCACTGCCCTTACTGGCCACAAGAGTTCACTTGCTGGCACATTTTAAACCTCCTTTTTAGATTAATAATACCGGCTTCTGATACTGTTGCTGAGCAGGTACATGCACACACCGTGTAAATTTATATTAACAATACATGCACACAGATATACATACAAAATATGCCTCTAAAATTTGCTGAATAAAAGAAGGAAAAAAGAACAAACCTCAGGAGTTAGTTTTTATTTGTAATTAGACTTTTTCTTAGCACAGTAGAACAATTACAAAAGTGCTATACCAAAACTGAAGTGATTTGTCAAGGTTTGGAAGGTGACAACAAAATCCATGCTATCTCAAATATAAAAATTACAGAGAATTTTAAAAATCAATGCATGTAGGGTGAATTTATTTTTGTTCCTAAGTTATGAGCAAAAACACCATGCTAAGGTTATCACTTTGTCTCAATTACTGTAACCTTCTCCTATCCCCTGTCCTCAAAATGCCACTTTAAACTCTTCAGTCAGTTAATAACGTTATTATTCTGGCTAAACCACTCAAGTCTTAAGTTTCTAAAACCCTTTGGCAATTTCCTGTTCTTCAGTGTTTCAAATGCAAGCTCTTTGCCCGCACCACTGAAGTGCTGCACAACTTCCCTTTAGGCTCATATCCTAAATTATCTGCCTTCCACTGCTACATGCAGTAGTAGCAGTCACTTGTTACCTCCTTTTTTCTTAATCTCTTTCTTGCTATCTATTTTCTTTTTCCTGCTCTAAATCTCTTCCCGGCAACTCTCCTTTGAAGGCTCTGTCCCCAGAAATCTTGTTTATGTGGTTACTTCCATCAGTGGGCTTTTCAGACCTAAACATTCCTCAAAGTGTCTTGCCTGTATCAGGTGCTGTCCTTGCTGAGGAATGAAAGGTGATAATGAACTCCTCACATGCTTTGTAGATGTCATAGATCTTATCCTGCAAAATTCTGTGGCTTGAACAACATTTTGGTGCTGACTGTACATGTGAAGGATGTTGCAAAACTATATTACAATGGGAATAACATTTTGACTTTAGTATGAAGGACTGTGAGGAATACTTTATCAGGCCTTTGAGCAGAACATTGTTAATCCTCCAAACCCCACTATAGTCTAGAGTTTTACTATTTTGCTAACTAGAGGAATAATATTCTGACAAGAAAAAAGCCTTTGTCTAATAAATTTTCTTAAATGCCCTTCAGATTCCCTTCCTAGCCATACCAAATCTGAAATAATTCCACTTAACGGATCTTTGTATTTTGGCCAGTATAAGAGATCAATCAGGCCTAGAATGCTTTTTGTATATTATTTATCTCATGAAAGATTTCTTTCACTATGAGTGGTACCTGTAGCAAACATTGTATGATTAGTGCATGCCTAAATAGCCTTTAGATACCCTTTTTCCTATTTTTAGGTATCTGTATCTGTTTCACCCCGAATTCTAAATACTGTAAGGAATTTTTCCATAATACCTATGTTACACACCAAAACCATACATACTCATAATCCAAACCCCAAAATTGCCAAGCACCTTCCTGTACCTTTGTGGAGGAAGGAAGGGTGCTATGTCTGTATCGTTTAAGGCATGGTCAATGTGATGCTCAGTTGCTCAGTGTGGGAAAACTCTGGAGAGTTCAGAACGGACCAGAATTTCCCCTTGTGGTGGCTGTGGTTTTGAGAAGGAATCTGAGCTACAAAGAGACGAGGAAAGATAAAATGAGTCTGTAATTAGCTCGGGCTCGGCACCACTAGATGGTGTCCTGCAGCTGCTCTAGTCACACATCGCAATCCTTGGGCAGGTAAAGGGACAGAAACACCTCCTTGGCAGGAGCACAGCGTGTTCTGCAGGACAAACAAACGATCAGGCTCGGTGCTCCTGCTCACCTCCCACTGAAGTCCCCAGTGGTTCTATAGGGAGGCTGATAAAAGAATTTTGACAACCTACATAACCACACAAACCTACGTAACTTTACTTGATAATTACTGACATTAGCATGACTTCTTCCTACAATGCAAAGGTGAAAGATGGCATTTTCTTTTTTTCAAAGCTAAAAAGCAGAATTACAAACATAGTTAAAACCTTGAACATAATTTTTTTGTACATGCAAGCACAATTCCTTTGTGATTTGTATACTACAAGAACATACTATCAGCACTTCATAAAGCAATCTAAGTAAAATTAAAAGCAGCCAAGTAAACAGTGTAGATTTTTGTTTCTTTTTTTACCTTGGTGAAATTTGTGTGTTGTTTTGTAAAGAGATTGTTTTAAATTTCTCCACACTGGTCTCTATTTGCATAATTGCTAATAACAAGATGTATTCTTTCAGTAAACAAGGAGAGAGAAATTATCAGATCACTAAAATATGTAGAAAAATGTACACAAAGTATTTCAAAATGGGTGCTTTCAATTTAAATGTATCTATGAAGCAGTGGATGGAAGGAAGTGATTCCCAGTGCACAGCAGTGCAAGTTATCCGTAAGGAGGGAGACATGGGGTCACAGTTCTCCCCTCATTCTGAAGGACAATAGTACAAACAATAATTAAACAAACTGTTTAGAATAGATACCTGCTGCTAAGGCTGGAGCTGCTGCATGGCTCTGACCCTTCAATGACAATGCCAGGTACAGGCCAGAGAGGCATTTGCTTTGGGAAGGCCTTCCTGAAACTCATTGCCTGAAATGTGAATTCCCAGGCAGCCTTCATGGCTTGACAGAAGATGCTGCCCAGATTCCTCCTACCTGTGCTGAGGCTTCAGCTGCTTTGGCACATTGCTCTGTTTGGATTTGAAATTAAGTTAACAAACTGCAAGAAAGAAAACATTAATTAGAAGCTCTTTTTTTTTTTAGGAACACTATTGGAAACTAACAGCAAATCAAACACAACCCCCTCTTCTAGTGTGGCATTTCTCTATTTTCTTAAAAACAAGCATAAAGATCAAAACTTTTTCTACTAGTAGTGTTGATTCAAGATAATGTACTTATTTTTGCTATTTTCTTGTTTTTATTACAATGGAATTGCTAAAATGGATGCAGCTATAGCTGCACCAATATAAAAATGCTTTTGACTGTGTATCTATTTTCCCTGAGGAAGAGGTAAGATGGAACAGCACTAACTGCATCATCAAAATTTGTCATTTAGTTCTTAGGGTAGAATCACAGGACCTAGTGTTGGTCTCTGCTCAGTCAGCAGCAAACTATTATAACAAGGACAAAATATTAAATTTATCTATTCCCCATAGAAAGCCTCCTGTCTTCCTAGGCTCACTTCATATAAAAAGAATACATTTGTGTATAATATTCAGACACTTTTGTATTTGCGTGGCTGTCAGTGTGTTTCACAACATGAGAGATTGACTGTATTAATGGTTCCTGAATAGCAGAAGCTCCTATCAACAACTAATTAAAGATCAGATCATAGACTTCAAACTACACTTTCTTCAACACATCTCACACTGAGGAAAAAATACATTAAACATTTAAATCTGAATGTATTTCAGATTCCTTAATTTATGAACTAGAAACCTCAGTTACTGTGAGTCCAACTGTGCAGAATTCAGAACCATGAAACTTGAAAAACTGACTTACTGTACTCTTTTATTCCTTTGTATTTGCTTTCCTTATAGCTCTTATTTGAATGGTGAGAATTACAGTTCTAAGATGAATTTTGGTTCTGCACAGTATGATTTTGAAAGTAATTTCCTATTATGAGGAGAGAAAGGACTATTTTTTCACTATTTTTTTAAAGAAGTTGAACACTTGAATCTGACTAAAGGCTTATAATGTCAGAATAAATCCCAAAAGAAGACTTAGATCCCAGTTGCACTGGTTTTCTACTGATGGGAATACTTGCTTCTAGGTAAAACATCCCAGGAAAGACAGGTGGATGAAGAGCACTCTATTTGTTAGTCACACATTCTGAAAATATGTTCCTTAGCCATCAAGATCATAAAAATCCTGTTTGTAAATGCTAAAATGTAAAATTAGTCTTAAAACTATGTATCCATACAACTTATTTGTAATAAAGACATTATGAGGATAAAAGCCTGTATATTTAATTCCTACCTTTGAATGTCTACTGATGAATTAAAATTCATCCTTTTAGAATTTTCACAGCCATTCATTGAGAGCTTTTTAGAAGTTGTTAATCAGACTTACAGCTGTAATTAATATTTCCATATAAATAAGGGGGTTTTTTTCTCAATATCTTCCTTTCATGGAACATTTTGAATCATAATAACGTAGAACAAACTTTTAAACAAAAATGTATGTAACCCCACACTCTCAAGGATAACTAAGATTACAGAGTAATCAGAATGAAGAATCTTTTAGAAAAATCAGTTTTGCAGAGAATAGTTATTAAAGTGTATCTGTATGAGACAACTTTGGCAAATCAGTGAACACAGTCCATGTAAACAAGCTTTGATCAGCAGTTTCCACAATATCATTATGAACTCCAGTGTTTGCTGTAATGGTATGATATGATGAGTGAAAGGCAGACAAAAACCAATTCATAATTTTCAGGTGGAAAATCACGGTTAATTTGTTGACTGAAAAATAACTACATAATTTCAGAGATGATAAGACATAATAAAGTAGGACTATTCTTTTCTCCACTCACACCTTGAGCCATATTTCTACACAAAAGTCACTTTCCTCCTTTCATCTTCTTATTACTTTCTGGTAAAGTGACATATTAAGCAGGTATGTAAGTGGTTGGTAATTTTAAAAAGCTGAATATTTAAAAAACTTAGTGGATGACTGATCAAAGGACTGAATCTGAAGAGTAAAGACTGGGGAGAGAGAGTGTGAATATGCAAAAGAAGCTTTCACATTCAATGGGGAACAGCTACGAGCTGCTACCAAGGTTTGTAGCTCAGTTAATAAAGTTCCAAGCAGAGATGATACTGGGCTTAAATAAAAGCCACTGATCAGCACCTTATAGCCCACACTTCCAACCCCTGCCAAAACATCCTTTCTCTGGGGCTGCTCCACCCCTTGGTGATCCAGTGCCCATTTCCAGCTGCCCTGCCATGCAGTCTAACCTTGGTGAACTCAGTATTCCAAAAAAGGAAAAGCCTGGGAGAAAGACACTTTCTCTTCCCTCCATCTCTCCAAACAGAAACTGTAGCTGATGCAAATAACTCAGAGTTTATAACTGGGAGCAGAGAATTTATGTTGGCAAACATAAAGAATGAATGAATGGAAACTCAGAAACACTTCTCCCTCACACACAATTTCTTTTTCCCAGTTCTGTATTCTGTATATACACTTCTGGCTCAAACTAAACAGTGTAGTAGATAGTACAGGTTTAGAAGATTGCATATAAAGAAAAGATTTACTACATTAGGTCTTTCTAGAGCTAGACTGAACTCACAGGGAAAAAAGAAAGACCAGGAGCTCAGCATCTTCACACAGGCTGCACACCTGGCACCTGGGGCAGATGTCAGTGTGGTGGGGTCATTCTTTCACTGGAAACAGGCAGATAGGAGCTGGTTATGTCTCACATTTGTTCTCAAATTTTTAGGCAACACAAGCTGAACATAAGCTGGGTAGTGCAGGAAAAGAGAGTAACATTTGAGTTCCACTGCAAATGGAGCGCTTCAGTGAGCAGGAGAGGAGCAAAACACTGACTCAGATAACTGACTATCTTGGAAATGCAATTGGACTCAGGATCTGGCTATCCAGTTATAGCTGAAGAATCTCAGAAAAATGAACACTGCTAGATGGAAAATCAAATATTTGCTCAGTAGGAAGCAATTTCAAGTCAAATTAGGTTACTGTTGGCTTCTACTTCATCATAGCCAGGATATAGGAGCCTCAGTCTGCCTCCCAGTTTGGACTGTTCACAACCAGTTTGACTAGTCACAAATTAATGTTTGAGGGACATTACAGACCAATTTTAGAAATCAACAAAATTCCTGTTAACTTCAACAAGATTTCAGTCAAGATAGTTCATCTATGAATAAGAACTTAAGCTGGCAAAAAAAAAATTTCAATAGACCATCTCTGTCTCAATCTAGTTCAAGTGGTTTATTTTTCACCTGAGTTTGGGTATCTCTTCTATGCCATCTGCAACCTTTTCTTTGTAAGTTAGTGTAGTTTTTTATCTCCCATTCAGTTCTGTTTCCTCAGAATAATAATTGAATTTAATCTTATCTTCTATGCATTTGTCAGCTACTAAATCTACAAGAGGTTGGGAGGTCTAATTTTTCTTCCTTTTTAAGGGACACAAGTAATGTTTCTGCAGTTCTGAAATCTGGCTTGGCCAGATTTTATTACACAGCATTTCATTTCAAAAAACAACAGTGTGAACTGAGATTAGATTTAAACTGAGACTTTCCAAGCATCATGAGAATTCTTCTGTCAAATAAAACTTTCATCTTAATTATCCTTAATAATTTCCACTTTGCAAACATAAGGTCCCTTAATGCCTTTGGAAAATGAAGATTATGAGAAAGAGACTATAAAAAGATAAACGCCTCATTTTGCAGAATTTTAAATACCTTCTTTCAGATAGTAAATCTAATGTTAATTAATACTAGGGTATAATATTAGATTTCTCTCTTTTATGAAAATCCTGGGTAGAATGTTCCCTAGTGTAGTATTTTCTGTGTTATTTTATATATTGGTTCAAATTTAAAGCCAAGAATATTGCTGAAAATGTCAAGTAACGTATTCAATAGTCAAGCAAAGAACGACTGTTTATATTCATATATTTCATTATTTAATTATAGACTGTGTAATTATAAATTAATTTTTATTTTCAGTCCTTCTGAAATCCTGCTCACCAAAGTTTTGAGCACAAGCAGGTGGTTTGAGTGTTTGACGTATACAGAATTTTCCCATTTTTTTTAATTTATGGTGGACTCAGCGTGTATGTCTGTAGATGCACAATTCTGTGTATGTAAATGCACAGAGTGCTAATTCAAACACATCAATATCTTTCTTAAGTAATTATGGCAGCCGCACACCAAGCCAAGGACTGTATTCTTAGATAATCTTAATATTATTTTTCCTACTGCAATACATAATTCAATATGCTAGTTTGTCTGAAACTAAGGTATCTCTACAAAAAATACAAGCAACATTTTTGTTTTAAAACTGTTGCTACTTCCTGTTGTGAATCGCAGAAGAATGCTCTTGGAAAGGAACAGGCAATGGGTTGTGTACAGAAAGAAAACGAGCCAACATTCAGACAATAGCAACACAGCAGCTGTACTTCCATATGGGAAAACCATCACCCACACAATGACCAGCATTTCTTCCTAACCCTCATTACATCTATAGAGCCAAATCAGCCACCATGACAAAATAAACATATTTAAAATAAAGGTATTTTTAATATTAGAGATTAGGAAGGATCAAAACCCACCATAAAGACAGGAAAATGAAACTCTCTTTCCTTCCTCTCTGAGTGTTTTTGTGATTAATTTGAAATAAAGTTTTTTTCTCAAGGCAATCTTTAGGGCATGTTGTTGAAGTTTTCTGTGACTATAGTATGGCCTAAAATTAGCTAAGTAAATGTGCATTTTTTACCTTCCACCACCACCAAAAAAAAAAGAGAAACAACCAAAAATACCCAACATAAAACAACAAAAACAAAACAAAAAAACTCCACAAACAAAAATATCCCCAAACCCCAGAAACAAGCGAACAAACAACTCTCCCCACAGACACTCAGTGAGATAAGGCAAAATAGTTCTTTACAAATGGTAATGCAGATTAATAATTTGATCTCACTGTAAAATTATTTCCTTCCAAACAATAACAATAGATAATTTTATATGTATATACCCTTTATATAAAAAGCTTTTGCAAGTCCTATGGCACTGCTGCATCCTTGAATTACAGAAAGGTGCTCTGGAGGTGGTCTGGCCCAAGCCCCCTGCTCAGTTGCAGGGCCATCTGGAGCAGACTGCTGAGGACCACATCCAGCTGTGCTTTCAATATCTCCAAAGATGGAGAGATGCTAAAACCTTTCAGACCAACCTGTTCAGCACTTGATCTCCTTCACAAGACATCAAGCTTCATGACCTGTCTGTACCGGCCACTGTGTATTAGCAGCAACAGCAGGTCTGCAGTTTGGGGCAGAACACAATATGAAAGCAAAGGTAAACTGTGGAAGAGGACAGGATGGGGAACTGTTTTCTACAGAAAAAAAATACTGTATAAACTGTAACAGCTATTCAGACTGCTGAAAAGATCTTTTGTTGTCTGAAACTTAGGAGAAAATCTCTCATCTCCCTTTCCTGCTCACTCAATCTCCAGCTATGGGTGTTTATCTACCTGAGGGAAATATAGATGCTTTTACCAATTTCCTTTGCTGAACATTTTGTGATTCAGGAAGGATAATCAGAGTCCTGAGTTAGAATAAACCTGTACTGCTATGTGGAATGCACAAGGGGAGCAGGCAAGATCATTCATGAAGCAGCCAAGGCAAACCATGTTGTGGCACCTTGCTGGAGTGTGCCTCTGATACCCACAGCCCACATGGCATGGCTGGGTCTGAACACAGAGCCCAGCTGAACTCCACTGCACACTCTGGCACATCTAGAATGTTTTACATCATGGGCAGGTAACAGACCTAGTACATTTTTCCCTAAGAAATAATTTACAAGCATACTTGGATAACAGAAATGTTTAATCCATTCACAGTGGTAAATAATAATCAAGATATGTAGCTAATGGATGATCACAACTGCTTCACAGACATGCTCAAAAAATCCAAACTAAATACTAAACAAAAAAGAAAATGCAGTCCGTTCCTGTATTTAAAATACCCCTATCAAAACAGAACTAAAAAAGCTCAATATTAGCTGCTCATTACAACAACTGCCTCCTTGTCCCCTGGAAAAGAGGTTACCTTTATACAAAACACTGCTTAGGTAACTGATGTCATTACTTACCTGTGAGAAAAGCAAAGAGCCCTGTACCCAGAAAAAGCTGATGAAGAGACCAGGGATATGTTAAGGGATCTATTAATTTTGCTAAACACTACTGAGAAAGAACTCAATTACAAGACAATAAAAAAGAGCAAAAATTCGGGGAGATAAATATCTTTAATCTAGTGTGGAAAGCCATAACAAGAACCAATTTCAAATAAGACATTCAGTAAATATTTTAATAGTGAGAGTGATTAACCACTTTAGCTACTGAATGGAGTTATATCTCTTGATTTCTACAAAGTGAACTTGAAAATCTCACAGTATAATACTTTTTTAAATCTTGCTACTGGGTTCACTATCACATTGACTGGATGAACTGCAATGGCCTACCAGAAAGGCTGGAGGTGACTTATCACCCCTTTTTGGGATTTCTGTGAATTAATGGGGTCCCCATTAACTGTTCCTGTATTAATATTACAGCTCATCACTCTCTTTCTATATCAGAATACTATTAGATTGAGTTTATACAGATAAAAATGTATGCTCAAGTTCAACAGCTTTAAAGAATTAGCACTTCCTCTGGCCTACCAACAGAGTCCCAGTTAAGCTGAATGCAGGTCTTTAAATAAAAATAGGAAAGCTGAACATAGACATAGTCTCTCATATGGAATTTTAACCTAGTTTTTAATTTTCTTTAAAAGAAACACTAAGCACGTGCTATTTGGAATATATTTAAATATGAAGTATTTTAGGCTCCTAATGAGTATGCCACGGAGGTGGAATCACCCCAAAAGTATGGGATGGTAATTATTATCACATGGCAGTGACTGATTTATTAACTGTGCAGTGAAGGAGCCAAGGTTTGTGTTACAGGGATAGATTCCTCATTTTTACTTCCACCATCTGTCATAATAGAATCTACTGGAAAATGGAGTACAAATCATTCAAGAATTTACAACAGTCAGTAGAGCTAGTTCTGTGCTTTATCATTTCTGGAAGTGAATGCCTTTGTTTTGCACCCTAAAGGCTGCTCATATGCATAAATAGCCCCCCTTTTTCTGTTTCTGAATCACAGTGTCCAGCCAATACAAAAAAGATTATGAGGTATGAAAATCGCACATATCTCCACCACAGAACAATAACAAGATCTATACTTTGATTTCCTGGGAAATAAAAATTGTAGCTATACTTCCTGTCAGACCATTCCTTTGAACGTGTTCCCTTCATAATTTGGATTTTGAATCAAGTTTAAATGGCAGTTAAAAATCGTATGTGGCAGTACACAATGAAATTTAGCTTGACAGCCTGGACATCAAAACTAAAAATAAATGACTTCACATCCAAATAATAAGTAATAACAATGTTAGCCTGCATAAGAATAGCAGGGCTGGATTCAAATACAATATTAATTTTAGGGATATGAGTGACTAGGGAGAGACAGAGGCAAAGAAACAAATCCTTCATATAGCAATAGTCTCTTCTTATCCCCCAGGCAACTGGCTGCCTTTCACCTCGGCGGCGGAGCAATTATGTGGCATAATGACTGCAGTGCAAATAAGCAGGGAGATTTTATTAAACCAAATGAGCAAATCATCTGCGTATTATTGCCATTTGATTGACAGTGACAAGTGTCGAGCAGACACGGATGTGAATATGATAAAGAAGCTTGCAGGAAAGCTCTTGATAATGTTACTCTTGATAAAGTTGCTCTGCAAACCTCTCTAAGTAAATAAAGGGGAAAGAATATGATGCATATTAATTCGCATAGTTTGCAACCTGCCACAGGACTAGAGGAAAAGTTGCAATAGGTTCAGCACATGGCATTTTATATGAATTCTAAAATTGCATTTATGAGTCTCATAGACTTTACAATAATATATTAATATTAAAAGTAAAGGTCATTCCACATAACAGCTAAGCTGCCTGAGCTTCAACCTTTATATCAATAACAGACTCGGGCCGGGGGCATGAGGAGGAGGAAAACAAGTGGAATGATCTGAATAAATGTAAAATGTTACTTAGAAAGTTTGCTGCCTTTTGCTGGGATGTCCATTTAGGCGTTTGTACTTCCAGCGGACAATTGCATTTCCGACAGGCCTGCCATCAGAATGATTAAATCAATACTTTCATATGGGAATGTGATTCTTTGGCATGGGCCCGCAGGCCTCCAGATAAGGTACTCTGACATTAATGACTGCCTTATGACATCATAGCTGCACACTGTCCAAAGTTTCATCATTGCAGGCAGCATGCAACTCTGGATAATTATTTTTGGCACACGGAATGAATTAACCAAGGTGACTGGGAAACTTTGACAGCAACACCCATGGAAGAAAAGCAGCAGGGATAAAATCTCCTGTGCTGCAATGGCACCAATATCGTGAATAAATTTGGGCTTACAAGTTGAAATTGTTTTAGTGGATAAACCATGTGATAAATAGGTCTCTTTCCTCCACTCCTTCATATTTTTTATTACTTTAAATTTGAATGTGAACAAGCCACAGCGTTATGCCACGCTTCAGTGAACATTCTTTAGCCATCAAGTACCATCAAGTTGAAGATTTCCACTCTTTGAAAAAGAATCATAACTGAGAGGAAATGTTCTTGTCATATGAAGTACACTATAAAATGTGGAGAGCATTTTTGATTTATGTTGTAATCGTGATTTGATTATCTATTTGGACATATTTCAAAGACATCAGCTTTGCAAGGTTCTGCAGAGCCTGAGCTGATTCTTGTGCTGCGCTTTAACTGTGCAAGTTAACTTCAGCATTCAAGAGCTGACATGTTCAGAATAACTGAAGCCTGAAAAAAAAAGACTTAAAGTCTCTAGAACTTACTTACATTTTCCAGGATGTGAGCCCTCCAACTCTAGTGAGCTTCCAAGGGGTATGAACTGGGAAAAAAAAAATAGTAGAAGAAAATATTAGGTACCAAATCCATTTGCTAATATTTGTTGTATAACCAATATGTTATAATAAAAAAATTACTTGAACAAATGCTATGATTTATTGCTTTAAAGCATCATATGACCTTATTTCTAGAGAAGGGAACTAAAGTATTCAATAAAACAAGTTACTCTACCAACCTAGTCCAGTTATTGGAAATTATTTAGTAATTTTTTGTTCATATGAAAATTAGAATCAAATTTCATACAGGTGAGGGATTTCCACAGGTTTGAAGTAAAGTGTAAAAAAGGATAGACAATACTATCTACACACCAGGAAAAAACTGTCAGTGTAAGAATTTCCTATGCTTTAACATTGCTATTTCTGGGTTTGGGGCTGGTTTAATACTTTTAATATAATTTGTGACTTTTTTTTTTTTTTAATAAATATGTTTAAGAAATATTACAACCTAGCAGTTTCAGAGTGCCAAATATTCTTCAAATTAGTATCCAGCTGGATGCACTCTGGTCTTTAAATAGGAAAGTAAATACTCTGGTTACCACATTTGGATCATCTTCAAAACCTAATCCCTGATATTCAGGATTTTTTACCACAAAACAGTTAAACAAGTATCTAAGTAAGTTTATTGAAGTCTAAACAATTTCATCCTAAAAATAAACTTTTCCTATAGAATAAAATCTGAGATTTTACGATGAAATTAATTTTTAGAGTCTAAGTTTCATATATGAAGTATTTGATATTTAAGCTAAATATTAACTACATACAACAATTTCAGGATTTGTCCTAAATTACTTGTGAGTCTTCTGGTATAAAATATAGTCATATCACTGCTGTCACTTCCAAAATAGTGCATGTTATGGTGTAAAATGCAAAATTTCTTTTAAGAGAAAAAGATCTTTTAAGAGAAAATTTAGAACTTAAAGCCATTAGAAACAAAAATATTAATCATGTATTCAAGGTTAACTGACACTGCTGTTTGCTGAGACTTCAGAGTGAATTTCAGAACATAGTGTTAATTTTTGTTCATTTTACTGGGATGCTGTTAATTGCATGCAAAAAAAAAAATACTTGAAGTTATTTTAGAATATTAAAGCATGGAAATTTATTAAAACACCATACTAATATGTTCTCCTGTTGTCCCTACAATGTGGAGAGATATTAAGCTGGAGTACGAAAGAGTTTCAAGCTTTTGGCAATCATTACAAAAAAACCAGATTAGTATAAAATTGAAGGCTTTTGTATTTATATTTTGTCACTTCCATCACACTTTAGATAGAACGCTGTTTGTTCAGAGAGGTGAAGCACCTTCCACTTGCAGTGTACGGCTGGATCTGCACATGGCCCTCCTTAACCTTCAGACATCTTCAAGACTGTCAGTGAATGCTGGGTGTGCACATCCTCCATTGACAATTTAAACAACGCACACACAACACCCTCATTTTTCTGAAAATTTAGAAAGGGAAAGTGCCCAAAGTTTTTACAGTCAGAAAAATGGGACCAAGAGGATGAATGAATTCTATGCAAGCCTTACATTTTTGTAAAAATATTATGATCCCCTAAAAAAAAGTAGACTATCTGTGATTATAGTGGAAAGCTGAATATTTTGCAGAAGGCAACACAAATCTGTTTACTGTGAGAAAACAATTCAATTTTATTTCAAAAGATCATATGTCTGTATATTCTATGCAAAATGAGTATGGATAGGCAAGTGGGTAAATTAAGCAAAACCAGACATTAACCTTGCCATGACTCCTGGGCTGTTTAAAAAGTTGACTCACTTAGCAAGCCTGCTTTTAGGGGTATGCAAATGTCAGGTAATCCTTCGGGGATACTCATTCCTTGCTTTTGTGGAGCCAGAATTGATCCTCAAGTGTAGTAAGGTTGACCATCCTCGAAGAAAAGGAAAAACTCAAA
This sequence comes from Acrocephalus scirpaceus scirpaceus, assembly GCA_910950805.1. Lineage (NCBI taxonomy): Eukaryota > Metazoa > Chordata > Aves > Passeriformes > Sylviidae > Acrocephalus > Acrocephalus scirpaceus. The sequence goes on along the minus strand of OU383783.1, from coordinate 11,119,992 downwards.
CAAACAGAAGACAAAGTTTAGACCATAATCTGTGAGACTCAAGTACTTGAAGCATTTACTGTAGCATTTACTGACCTGTCTTTATATCATTGCAATCTCATCTATCTTACTGTTTTAGTACAAAATTTATCAGGAACAAAAATTTTCCAGGACTGGAAAAGAAATATTTACAAAGCTGAAATTTGAATAAGAAAAGCACATTACATTCATTTTCTAAAAGTATTACCTCCTAATTATTTTCAGGGATCCTTTGAGGCAGATAACCAGATGTTATAACAACCACTATCATAATGTTTCCCGAAAATAATACTTCAAACCAGAATGCAACCTATGCAGTGTTTAAATAGTCTTGCCAAGCCTAATTAACTTTTTATTAAATGTCAAACACATCTTCAGATGACCCATTTTTTTTCTGAAAAATTAAATTGTTTTGCTCAAGAAGTAATGATGAGTAGACACCTTAAAGAAAACACTAACATCAGTGTTATTTTTCACACTTACTATTCCCACAATTATTTAGGGAAGTCTTTATGTGCATATTGAAGAGTGGGCATGTGCTAAGTGCAATTTCAAATGTCTGCTCTTTCAGAAAACCTGGAGGATGTGAGAGATTGGAGGCAAAACCAAAATGTTATTGGCTATACATTTCTATAATCTAATTCATGGCTCTAGAGATAAAAAGCCCAGATCCCTGCACATCTCAGTAAATGTACAGCAAAAACCAACCACAACTTGCCAATGTATCTGCCCCCAGATCCCTAATATTTTATTTAGGCAAAACCTTTCATTGTTCTGGAGTTCTTACAAAGCTTCTTGAGCAATCCCAAGCAATCAGTGCACTATTACTGGCCTTTGTTATTGCTGTTAATAAAATTGACTGTGCTAGGTTGCATCCAAAATAACCCAATTTTAATAAAAAAGCCTGAAAGGAAGTGTAGTGAGAAAAGAAGTACTAAATTGTTGTTAGAGAAAGCTATGTTTTGAGCTGGAGCTGGCCACTAAATCCTGGCCTTCAGCTTCTCTGGTAATGTCCAAGCAGGGCAGGATATGACAGAGTTCCAACAGTAGATGGGAGAACTTGGCTACTCTTATGTTGATAAGATAATTAGATACCAAAGTCATTTTGAATGGCCTTTCTTACCGTGCAGGCTGAGGCTGTTCTCACTCACAGTTTGTGGACTAATCTTGGTCACAGGAAGATGGAAATATAAATACATTTCAAGGCATTTATGCATCATACTATCCAAGCTTAGGATCACATGCTATCAGTCATAATCTGCATTATTATGACAGTCTGTCACCTTGCTGTATTCATTGTGAGAACTAAGAATTATGTCTATAATAACAAAAAAATTGCCATTGAAAAAAATAACATAGAAGCATTCAAACCAAATCTTTCACTGCACTTCAGAAATAATGAGATATTAGACAGAGGAGGCACTGACATGAATCCCTCTGTGGGGAGGATCACAGTATTTGTTAAAGTAGGCAACAATTTAGATTTAAAATAAAAACACTAAACAAAAACCAGTTAAATTACACTTTAGGCAAGTAGTGTTCATCTATTCTGTGAACTGTAGCTCCACCTCAGCTCCAGAGAGTTCAGTAATATCTCTAATACTGATAAGTCATTATTAGTTTTTGTTTTCTGTAAAAAAGTGGAAAGAAAAGGGAACTGCTGGGTCAGGAGCTCAGGAGGTAAAGTGATGTGGCTGTGTGGGTGTGCCATTGTTCCCTGCCGTGTGTGAGCTGGGAGCTGGGACAGGATCCCTGCCTGAGGGAAAGTGGCAAGGCTGCAGGCAGGACAAACCCTGAGCCCACAGCCACTGCAGCAAGTCCCAGCCATGGCCCAGGACTGAGCAGCTGGTACAGAGCTCACAGACCATTTGTAAACCAAATCCAACTGGAATACATCCTGCACAACACAGAGCAGTTTGTACAACTAAAGGCATTCCTAAATCAAACCATCAGGTTGTCTCTCAACGCTTTCATCCATCCCAATTAAAATAAATACCTGTAATATAAGAATCCTCTTTTAAAGAAAACCCCCTCAACCATAACCAAATACATTAGTCACTCTCCTAGAACCTATCATTTATTTTGGTCCATTGTGTGATACTGACACTATTGAACTTTAATAGGCATGAGATTTTCCTATATTATTATTTTTGAAAAGAAAATGCAAGGTTATTACATAGAACTTTTGATAAAGCAGGAAAGCTAAGAACTGAGCTGCACAAAATAGAAATCACAACTGCCTCTTTTTAAATTAAATTGTAAATATTTGGAAAAAAACTAGAGAAACAAAGGGATAAATACTTGGCTCAAAGTTTCATTAAAAAGTACATAGAGTCCTAGACTAGACACTCATTACCAGTATTCTACCTCCGGGGGGGGGGGGGGGGGAAAGGGGGGGGGAGGGGATATTCTGAGATAGGAGAAATCAAAATGATTCTGTCTGAATCTCAGCATTGCCCTTGCATCCATTTTGGACACAGGTAGGATCCATGCTACATCTCTCAGGCACAGTCATACTCCCTGCTCCAGCCAATAAACTCCTTCACAAACTGCCCAGCTTGGATGACAACTTAGACAAGTAAATCCTGTTTAGATAATTCCATGTCAACATATTAATCTCGTGTTGTGTACCAAACCCCCTAACTATTGCCAGTAATATCTCAAAAGAACTGAAGTAGGTGGTTGACAATAACAGTAAAAGGGTGTTGGATTTTTTTTTCTTCCGTTAATTCAAACCCTCAGAAGGAGGAAAACATGCCTCCAAACCAATGAACACGCAAGTCTACTAAGCCCAGCATATGCTTAGCCAGTGGATGCATTTCTGTTGCTCAGGGTGGCACCAGAAGTTTGTATTTTTCATCCTCTACAGTGGTAATTTCTTGGTCATTTACCTCCTCAATAATGTTTAACTGAGTAAAATAATGCTTTAGGCTTTAAGTCTTAAAGGCTCTTCCCCCTTTGCCCCCCTCAGTAGGATGACTGATTTCAGTCCTTTAGAAAAATAAGCTTACTTATGAGACATTAGTGGCATTATTGCCTCCTTTAATATTCGTGACAGTCTCCAGCAAATGTATCACAAGTTGGCATTTATTAGTGCTAGGCACAAGTAAGGGGCATGTTATTTGATTTGAATAACAGCTTGGAGCTACAGTTTGAGTCCAGAAATATATTAGTCAGAGACAATCTCATTTAATAACACAGAAACTAATAAAAGAAAAGTATTCCAACTGATTCAAAATTGAATTTATGAATATTGCTTAGCAGGATTAATGATCAAAAACTGAACCTGTTTGTCATGTTATAACAGACTTTTCGATTTAAATGCAAAACTAGAAGTCAATGAGTCCAATGGATTGTATATTGCTTTGAAGAAAACCAGTTCATTTTACACATAAGCTTTGAAATTGGCAATAAACTTTAATTACAGGGTCAGATAATCAAATTATAATCAAATAGCCTCACATAAAATCTGTGTTTGAAATTAATGAGATACAATTCTACTAGTCTGTAATGTTGTACCTCTGAAACTTACTAAAAGACATTTCATTTTCATTTAAAAGTCACCTTAAGGACTTTTCCCTCAATTTCTTCTGCATAGCTCAATTTTATTTGGAAATGTCTCATTTTCAGACCACACATTTCTAAAGATTTTTGCATATGGAAAAATTATTTGTTGCTCCACAGATTTTTTTTTTATTGATAGTAAGAATTTTAATATAGCAATATTAGAAATCCTTCAAGTAGATGCATATTTATGCATTTTTAAAGAAAGCCACAGTTCAGATAATAAAGCTGCATAGTTGTTCAAATGCACATACTTATTAAAATTTTCATTTAAGATGAAATTTTTGATGACTGATCTTAACTTGCAAGTGCAAACATATATGCTAATGTATACTAGTGCATAATCTATTTCTTTCTGGGTATACAACCACGATAATTTCTCCTTGCATGTCTTACCTTATTTGGAAGAAGAAATATATCTTATATTTAAAACAAAAGATAGAAAGAATAAATCCAAGCCCGCTCTGGCTTTCTTAAAGATTTGCTGCTGTGTGGCTTCAGGCAAGTCATATTATATTTTATAGCTAAGCTTTCTCATGAAAAATGGCAATTACAGCTTAGTACAGCTTCAGTGCAACTTCACTGGGCTTATCACAGGACCTTATTAATTATACAATGATTATCAAAATGACGATGCAAAATTGTTGGATAGATAATGTCAGACCTCATTAAACATGCAACTGCAAAAGTACAGAAAAAGTCAAATACTTCTTAAGCTATCATTCTACTCAATGGCAATACAAGTGCATGATAGCAACAATGAAATTAAAAAAACCCCTATGCCTTGTACTGAAGTACAATTGTAAAATCTTAGTACTAAGCAAAACATTTTTACTTTTAGAAATCAAGTTATTCCAAGTTAAAAAATAACAATTGCCAAAAATAACTAGTCATCTGCTTAGATGGACTACAACAATGAAATCTAGATCCTTGCGTGAGAAAACCACCACTTAGTAAACTTGAGCATGAAGTTACAGAAGAGTAGTTCCCACATCTCAGTTAGGTCCCAGTGGGGCACTGTAGTCTGATTTCCTCCATTTGCCAAGGACTAAGACCATTCACACACCTTCTTAGTGTAGAACAGAATCTCTTCTTGTGCTCATGCCCTAAAACTCAATACTGACTTTTTTTTGAGTACACAAATGAATCTCTGGAGAGTTGAGGGAACATTACAGCTGCTCCCGTTGATTTGTCCCATGTAAAAAGCAACAAAGTCGTCTCTTTTGAATCACAACAGATTTTAAAGAAATTGTCACAGTTGCTCAAAATTGTTAATATCACTGACTATTACAGGTCATACTGAGGGTATTAAGTACTGAGATAGTGGATATTACATACTGAGCTTTAGTCATTCATTGTTCAGCCTTGTCTGCCCCAGATAATGCTTGAGAACATGCGTCATATTTGGGATAGTTATAAAAACCCTGAAGCAGTGGGGACTCCCTAACACCATATGTGAAGTTAACCTACAACTTTACCCATCTCACCATGACCAAGTTTCTTGTCTTTCGTACGTGTGATCTTTCTGTCATTTGGTATTATTAAAATCAGAACTTGCTTCTGTTTGGTAACAAGCGTGGTTGAAAATGTACCCATTTTACACAGTATCTTTATCCATGGACACAAATGGTTTGTGGCTTCAGCCATTGCAAACCTTTGTCTCCTTTACTTTCTGTATATGCATTTAACCAGAAAAGATCAATTACAGTCAAACTTCTGTCTGTAATACACTTGACTGGAAATGAGGGAGAAGTATATAAGATTGCTAAATTTATGCTTCCACTATGGTATCAATATAAATTCAAAGTAACAATATCAAGCTCAAACATGCAACTACTTTGATTCTGGTTGACGTCTCCACATCATAACACTTTTGCCCTGCAATGTTTTAAAGCTGTGTGTGTTTCCCCACCTCTCTCAGTTTCTGAATGTTTTATTTCCTTGCAGAGGACAAAAGCCAATAACGGCAAATAACAGCTTATCTAGTAAAAATCTAAGCTGCAAACAACTCAAATTGAACTTGACAGGTTAGCACTTCAAGACAACAGGTCATGAGAAGAAATGAAAGAAGAGACAAAGTCAAGGATTGGCCTTGCTCACGAGACTTTTATGAATCCATTTCTACAGCAGCATTTCCCTGGATGCTTTGCAGAATGGAGAGAAAGTCCAGTAAAACACTTTACATGTCAAGGCCTTAAACATCTTCAGATGGATGGTTTGCACTCTGATAGTGACAATGTTGGCTGTTTTGAATCACTGTGGTTAAAGTGGGAATTCTGATGGCAATTAGGATCAGCAAGATACCTCAAGCAAAAAAAAAATTCCTACTTTTTTGACTCCAGCCTCTCAATTTTCAGCAAGCAGTAAAATTAACTAATTTAGTGGCATAGTTTAGCATTAACATCACAGTTACCACAAGCTAAATATTACCAACAATTTATGGTCTATAGAATTTGCAAAGAAATAAACCTGGAGGAGAAAGGATTTGTGAAGATCTCACCTGTGTCATAGTGATCAGGTGAAACTGCAGCTCTATGCAGTGACTGTCACACACTGTAAGAACAACCTGGAGGTTACAGGCAACTCTTTGTTTGCCAGTTGAAGAACACCAACTTGTTCATTTTGTACAACATTTCTTAAGCTTCAGAGTTTTGAGGGTTTTTTTCACATCTTCTGACTTTTACAGGAAAACACAAGTTTTGGATAGGAATCCAAATTCTTTCTCTATGAACACAATTCCAAGTTGTTACTATTGGACGTATTATGGACATATTATTGCCCCCCCCCTTTTTTTACCTCAGTTTTGAAAAAACATACAAGCGAAAAAAACCCACCAAAACCACTCCAACAACCAAAAGTTTACTAACCTCCATTTGTTTCTATTTGAAAAGAAACAGATGCTGAAATCAGGTGTTTTTTTCCTTTAATCCTGTGTTTATAAAGAATGTTCAACAGTTATGAACAGATGGAAATTGTTTCTTTGCTTCTTGCTTCAAAGTCTTTCTTAGTCAGCACATCATACAATCATTATATTGAGGCAATTTTACTGAAATCCTTGTTATCACATCATCTATTCCTTATGAATTACTCCTAATAAAGTCTTGGGACGCAATGTATCCCATCCATTACTTCTTACATGTGTGTATCAGCATTTTATTGGACTCCTCAAAGGAGTTCTGCTTTTCTTTCTCCTAGGATTGTCAAGTCATGCTTGGAAGCATTACACAGAGTACAGCTGAGAGTCCTTATCTGATGGAGTGCTTTAATTCTTGCAGAAATAAACATGATTTTTATCTTCAGGTTCCATATATAAACAAAATTTTTTTTTTCCTTTTTAGGAACTTCATCCATGAGAATAGTATTTTTTCAGGTCGCTACCAAACACTGCATGAAATCCCTTGAGGGTATTTGCAAAGGTTGTGTCTAAGCTCTCTAGATTTCCTCTTTCTCCAGCAAATGATTCCACTGCAAAGGTGGTCCTTCAGGGTTTGGTTAAATTCCTAATTTGAGTAATTTTGCAAACAACCTGTCTTTCTCTACAGACTAGAGAGTCCAGAAGACTTACTAAAACAGTGTGTGGTTCTCCTCAGCCCAAGTGCAACCAGCTTCACCTTGCTTTCTCCTGAGCTATTTGGTAAAAATCTCCAGAGCTGCAAGGCTGTGAGAACCTCTCCCAGGTCCAAGCATAATGTGCAAAATGCCAAAGTTCCTGCAGTCCAGCATCTTAAAAATCGTGTTATCTCTTTATCTCCCCCAAATTAAGTACAGTCTGATGTTACAGGTACCCATCACTGGAGAGGCCTAAGCACATAATTAAAGGGAGCCCACAGGCAGAGGAGCCACATCCTGCTCATTTTCTGTGGGTCCTGTGATCTGGCATTCCAGCCCCCTTCTTCTGCACAACAGTGCCCTGTCCTGGTCATCAGCAACTGGTTTTCATCTCCTGTAGAGTACTTTGTATCTCACATTAAGCTTTTATTTTTATAGCTCGAAAAGATACTTTTCCAAGTAAACAGTTCAACAACTGCTTCTTCATAGGCAGCACTAATTTCAACATCCTACTTCCAGTTTCAGCAGCTCCTGGGTCTAAAATAGAAAAGGCTTTTTTTTGGTTAATATCAAGTTCATTCATTCTTGCCTATGGAAATACTTGCAACTAGCAGTCCAAACCCTACATGAATCCAGAAGTAGCATTGCCACGATTGTGCTCCAGTTTGTGGCAAAATGTGGTAAATTTGCAACTGCTTGGCAAGTTTCCCTGAGAATACCTGAATCTACAGAACCACTGAATGAGAGGCATGGTCAACCCTGATCATAAATTTGCAATGAAGAAAATATTCCTTAGCCATAGTCACGAGTTAGTTTTGCAATGATTTTGCTTTGGAAAACTCCTACCCCCATGTGTCCTCCCCCTGACCTCCCACCCTGGCAATAAGTGAGCAATATCTCAACCCTTTGTGTTCCTGTGTCAACACTACCCCCAAACTGTAAGTGTTAGCAGCTGTGCACAATATGAAAGGGGGCTTGAAACACACAGCCTAAAACAGGAGCAATCACAAGAGCCTCTTTGACTCTCAAAATGCTAAATCACACACTGCTGCTCACTGCAATGGTTTCCTTTCTGTATCCAACTTATGTAGTGGTTTTGCTGTTCTGGCCAACCTACAAATGAACTTTTTGTAATAGGAGGCCTAAAAACTCTGAGCATATGTGAGCATCCAAAGAGTTGGCAAGTTTTGAACAGCTTCAGCTTTCCTTTTTTTGTGAAAGTTTCTCTTCAGTGATTGTATGCTCGAAACAATTTATTTGTTTTAAAATCTATTCACATTTCTTCACACTGAATTTTAAAATCATACTGTAAGGTTATTGAGTTTATAAATGTATTGGTTTCTGGTCATCAAAATTTTCCATGCTTCAAAACACATTTTAGATAGGCTGGAAAAAAAAAAATGAGTACAACAATGTTCTATAAGCCTGTAAAATGTGGTGACACAACAACGCAATAAGAAAAAGCCATCACTTGAAATGACCAGAGACCAGTCCTTCTCTGTAAGCAGGCTCTTTCTTTAAAAAGTCCTCCACCTTTTCTTCTACTTGCTGTCATCTTTTTTATAAATCCACTCCAGATCAGCAGGAGAAAGCTGCCACAGTGTATTACCTGCACAGGGTATTATCTGCTCATGAGTTTAAAAAAAAAAAAACCAAAAACAAAAACAACAAAACCCAACAGAAAACTCCTTCAAAATTATTTTACTGAACTCCCTGTAGTTCACCAAACAGCCAGTTTCTTCAGCTGAACTGTGGTGCTTTTCATGCCTCACTGAGTTGCAAAGATATTTCCCTTCCCCCTACGGGAAAATGCTGAGATAACTGAGAAACAACTATTTCTCCCCTATTTTCAACTGCCATTAGTTTGGTCTTGTTGATTTGGAGCACTAGTCCTGAATTTTAACAGAATAGTTTCTTTAATAAATTTTCTGTTCCTCATTTAAGGGGGACCATTGCACTAAAACTAGTCTAGAGAAATATATTTGTGCCAACATCCATCACTCTTTTCTTTACACCACTTACCTTTTGCAGTACCTGCTAGAGCTACTTATAATTTTGCAGTTCTTGTTTCTTTCCTTTGCATTTCCTACTTCTCACAAGCAGTCAGGAAACAGCCACACACCCATTCTGGCTTCATATCCCCAAGAAAATCAGCAAACAGTAGCTCTGACACAGAGGTTACCTGCGGGTTTCATCACTTGCTCCACACGGACATTGGGCATTCTCTTGCTGGGCACTGCCCTCCAGTGAACAGGAAGGTTGTGCACCTCACTGCCCTTGAGGTTCTGGCAGTAAGAACTGAAATTTGCCCTCACTCGACAGCTATTGCTGAGACTTTTGCAACTGCTTGGAGAACTGCTGCAAAGAGATGTTGAGAAAGAATTCACTTTGTGTGAGTTTTATTTTAGAAGAAAACTGAGAACTGTATTTTTTTGTGTGCTATTTTTAAAGAAGTTATTAACCAATGAAAAACCCCTAAATTATCTTTTTTTAATCCGTTATTTCTATTACTTAGTCTTCTTTTTCTAATTAGAAAGTTCAGTGTTAACCTTCATTACTACACAGTCCCATTTTTTAACAACATTCCTTTTAGATTTTTAAGCATGCTTGGTCATGCTCAAGCAAATGCCTTTCTTAGCTACTATTATGAAGTGGTAGCTAAACTACTATAATTTTATATAAAAATGCAGGAGGAATCTTGGTACCTCAAAGCTTTGTCCCACCGACTTCATGTATCTATTTGCTTAAGTATGAGACTTCCAGTAAATTATGTCAATGCTTTGTATTGTCATATATTTAGACCTTTTTATTGCTATTTTTGATATTAATATTTTCCCTGATAAACTACCTCCTTCTGTTTGTTACATAAGTGAAGAACAAGATTTGGGTCTTTTTGTTTGCTTGTTTTCACTTACGTAAGATTAATTGTTCAATAGATTAACATAGAGACATAGTAACAAAATAAACATACTTGCACTTACATATTGCTCAGCTTCCACCTTCCTCACAAGTGGCTGTCTTCAATTCTGCTTGATTGTTTCAGTGAAATGGAAGACCTAAGTCAAATTCCAATTCATGTGCTGACAGCAAAAGTACCAAATATGAGAGAACTATTTCAGTTATTTAGTTATAGTGCCATAACTGTTTCTAAATGTTATTGGAAATCGAGGCTGAGGATTACATCCAATCTATTTTAACTCAAGGTCAATAGTGGCTTAAAATCAAAAGGATACAAGAAGTCCCTTAAATACACTTAGACTGTCAGTCCTGGAATGGTGCTCATCATCTGAGGAATGATGTTCTTGAAGAGCCTCTCAAACTGAAATAGTGAGGAGGCAAAAATCCTAACTATTTTAAAAATGGAATGTGTGAGTGGGATTATATGATAACATTCTCTGTGCCTGTTAACCTTTTGATAATAAAATTACTTGAAATTTAAGCCAACCCTACCAGAATACTGGCATATATAGTCAATGTAACCTTGCCTGCTGCTTTACTGGAAATAATTAGAGATCAGATACTTTAACTGTGGCTGCAAAGCACCCTGAAGTATGCTGACCCAAATAAAAGGAGAGCTTATTATGGCAAACATGGTGGATCAGTGCCCCAGAAGCTGAGATCGCTACCATCCATGATAAGATTTGCTTCCTCATGACTGTAGATGGAGCCCTAACATAAGTAAATACTCTCTTGGCTATACAAGTTTGGAATTTCATAGAATATATTGAGGCTTTTCAGCATTTTTACTTATTGAGATTTTAATTTTCAGAACAAACAATGTGAGAGGCCCACTGTTTTTCTGGTTTCTCAATATGCCAAACTGATTCAGCTCACCTCAAAAATCCAGGACGGAAGAAAAGCAGTTGTTCAACTTCTATTCTGTCCTGCAATTATCACCTAATCTAACCTTCTCTAACAATTTCTCTGCTTAAGGGCACCTCTAGGGTTGTCAGACCAGCTGAATTCATTTAGAAAATGAAATCCAAACCTGGCTAGTCTTATTCATCCCCTGCACCCGTTATTCCTTTCATAATTTTGTGCTACTGTACTAAAAGGCAAGGCAACAGCACATTTTGTGGATTTTATTGTATTACATATAAAACAGACTGCTGAAATATGACTAAGTTTCTTGGTGAAGGGGGGGAGGGTCTCAGCACCATCTGAGTGAAAGATGTTAGATAAAAGAGGAGCTATTTATAGGAGTAAAATATGTCTACAGTTATTACTGTGGCTAACAATACAGGGTTCACCAGTATAATTAATCCTTTCCTTCCTATAACTCACTTGTTCAAAAAAATAACTATTTTTTGATTCCTTGCAGCAAAACAAACAAAAACTTTCACAAAACAAATAAGCAGAAATATCGAAACAATATATTCTTTCATAGTTCTCAAAATATTTTGTCTGTTTCACAGTTTAAGAAACAGTTGGTACCACAAATGTTTTGGAACACTTAAATATGTTAAACAGATATGCAAGGACTGTTAGTATTGGATTGATATTTGGCATCTAGGACTGAAAACAGAGAGCTGTAACAACCACAAACAGTTTTAGAATACTACTATTTCGCTTTTTTTTTTATTTTTAAAAGCTAGTGCAAACCCTTCATTTTATATCATGCTTGGCAAATCTCACTGGTTCTAAAAGCTGCACATCAAACAGTGGACATGGCCAATGGTCACTGCTGAAAGTCTGAGAGAGAAAAAGGAAGGACCAGAACATGAGGACTGTGTGCTGCCCTGTGGGATGGGATTGGGTCACTTCACTCCCTCTAAAGTTCACAGTTCAAGGTAATTCTGAGCCCATTGCCTTCTGTATTGACATGGCATAGCTGCCTGACCAACCCACAAACACATGTGAACCACAGGTGATTTAAAAGGCAACTATCAATTGCAAATATTTTATCTGCCTTAAGTTATGTGAAATGAATAGGTACATAAGTTTATTTTGAGATTGAAGTCATCTTCTGGTAAGCATGTGTGAAACTCACAATTTTACATGCAGAATCGTCAAAACACAATTTTTTTAGTAAATGTTCATGAAAGTGAATTTCTAATTGTGCAATAAAGTTGTACAATTATCAGCTCATGTTACATTACATAACAATGGAACTGGTATCTCAATTTGAACCAGGCAGTACTTCAGGTTCAATACACAGACACTGAATATAGACACAAAAGTTGAATATAAACTAGAATTCAAACTAGTGTTTAGTTAGGTCAATTGCACTTGCTATGCATTTCATATAAATTGTATATTTAATATCAGTAATTGCCATGAAGATGATTTTCAGACTGAAAATTATTTGCTGATTCAATTAACATGTTATGTTAATATTAAAAACTCTTGGGAATATCTAGGTTTATTGCATGCTAATGGATTCTGAGACAATAAATATGATATATCTGATTAATTATAAATTGTTTCTTTTAGTTGGACTTGGACAAAAAACATGCTTAGGTACTTAAATGTAATATACAGATTTGCAGCTTAATTTTGTTGATTTGTCTTCTTTTGGAACCAAATATTTTTAGTAATTTATAAAAGACAAAATTATCTATAGGGAGGTTTTTTTTTTTGAACCAAGGAGCTAAAAGTTATTTTCTTATCACTTAGAAAATTTTCCTAAATGACTCCTCAGCTTCTTTAATTTCTTTATTCAATCATAAGACAGAGGTATCTGGTAATTTTTATATATAATTTTTTAACTCAAGGAAAAGCAGCCTGTACATACGCATGATATTAAATTTAGTCTATCCAGATGCTGAACTGTGCTCCAAGCTATACTGTAAGAAATAGCAAAGATGCCTGTGTGTTCTATTTAAGTACAATTTTTCAAATTCTACTTGATTGAAATAAAATTAAGTTGCTTTTAAAAGCTAACCTGTCCAAAAGATGCCCAGTAAATTCCTGTGTGAGCTATTTATTGTTTTAATCTGTAATCGCTTATACAATTCTGTCTAATAGAAGTACATACTGTTTAACATCAAGAGATCTATTTAATTCTCACTCTTTATAAAGATAAATACAGAAATGAGCAGAGAGAAAGTGAAGAAAATAGGTTAGATTGGTCCTATGGTGACAGAATCAATATATTTAAACCAGCACAACATAGTTCAGAGAACTCCCCTTAGAGCTCCAGTGTTTCTGAGCAGTTATTTGAGCTTTTGCTTCATTACATGGATCACATATGGGAAGTAAGGAAACTGGATTTACCTGGAGCATCTTTGGGTACCTGTTGACCCCCAGACTGAATCATTTAACTGCAGCTTTTAAACCCTGCAGCAAATGCAGTACATAATTTGGTGTAACAAGACAATCTCCTATTTCAAGAAATTCATTAGCCAAGTAAAAGAATCTTCTAACTAAAACAGTTATAGCAATTCATTTTATTAAGATCAACATGGTATTTATTTATTTCATAACTCTGCTAAGGCCTTTTTCAATATATGAAAGTATAATTCTTTTTCTGGTGTTCTGGCTTACATTAAATAACCACTTTTGGATTTTATGCAAGACATATGGAAAAATCCATCACTGATTTACTGCACATTTCCACACACAGTCAAACTAATATCTGATCACTCCTGAAGACACAAACCCCTGCTTGGCAGTGGATACTTAAGCAAATTTCCAAACACATGGGTGTGCACAGTCTTGTGCAAGAAAGCTTCTGATAGTCAAAATGCAAAACAATACACTGCAGTATGTACTGGGAAAGATAACAAAAATAAATGTTTGGGATTTATTTTCACTTCAGAAACTACTGCAGCGGAAGCAATTGCAATAAAATAAAAGTACAGCAATAGCTACCTCTAATATTACATATAATGGATTCTGAGTTTTATAATTATCCATATGAAACACCTTGAGAACTTTTTCTTTTTTTTTTTTTTTAATAGCTCTAGAAGACAGAAATTTTGAATGTTAGTCATGAAGACAAATCTCCAGGTGTCAATTAAATCTTTTTAATTCTATTCATTCTTTTGGGTGACTGCAGTTATGCATACTGATGCCTCCAAGACTAAAAGGTGAATACTCTACCTCAGCATTGTTTTCAACTTTTTGTCCCGAACTCCTTTTTAAATGTATTTCAGTTTGATCCACAAGGGTAGTTTTAGTATTACCACAGCAGGTGGAATGACCTTTACCCTTTTCCTATTTTACAATGTGTTTTGAGAGACTCTTGACACTTTACTTCAGACCCCATTAGGAGAAATATACTGCAGAAGTAATTGTCTTCTGAAATAAGATACAATTATTTTCACATTTAATTACAGACAAAACTAATAATTTTCAGTTAATCAGAAATCCATCCTCTCTTTAAGGACACAAGCATTTTTGTTAATTGGGGAAAAAGTAAACAAGAAAACAAAACAGAGGCTGTTAATCCTAATTTGGGAAGTGTTTAACTGCAGGGCATAGTTCACAGATGGTTTTGCATCCTCAACAGTTTTGTGGGCAATATGGTTAATTTTGATAATATGAAAATGTCAAGACAAATTATAGGGGGAAAAACCCTGAAAAAGTTTTCTGAGGTTAAATGGCAATAAGGAGACACCTTTCTTCAAGAAGCAGAAGCAAGTATAAATCATTTTGATGAGCACAGTCCCCTTGAACAAAGGAGGAGCCCACTGGAACAGAGCATTTGAAAAGCAAAATCATGCCTTTTGATAGATACTTTCTGTCATGAACATAGCAGTTAATCCGTTTTTTTAGCAAGATTAGCTGTCAGATTAACACATCACTGATGGGAGTCAGAGTTAGTCTAAACCAAGGATGTGTCTGAAGAATGATGTGCACCCACATGAAGGAGGGTTTACAGAGGCTGACTTACAACACCACTGTGGAATGCAAACCCTGCCTTTTTTTTTTTTTTTTTTTTTTTTTCTAATGCTGACCAGAGCTCTAAAAACAGCCATTCTCAATTGCTGTATCATGCTGAGTTGATACAAGCCTTGATGTGGATTTTAACATCCATATGCAGGCCTTGCATCTGCCACACACATCCATGCATTAACTCCAGGGCCTCTATTGTTCTGGACAATATACATTTATGTGTTAAAGAATTTACTTCATCAGAATGCTCCTTAAATACACTGGGTTTACCCACTGAGGGGCATTTGACTTCTTGTGGAAAGCTATAGTTAAGTAAATTTAATTTCATACTAGAACAGGATATGCTCTGTGAACAGCATATTTTCCTATCAATCAAGGGAGCAGAACCTTTCTCAAGCAGCTCAGCGGTGTCAATATTCCATTTGAAAAATACATCCTGAGCATATGGACCTATAGTTATATCTCTCAGACACCAGGTAAAGAAATACAATAGGAGTGATCTCATATGCATTCAAGGATGGACCATTTGGAATAACTTGCTTTTGGAGATGTCATCTTATAAAATATTGCACTATAATATGTGGCTGCAGTTTAGTGGTAAAGGCCTTTCCTCCACAAATATTTTGTTTCACGATTTTTTTTTACTCTCCACTCTTATTCCATCTTTGGCTTTATTTTTCACCCCTCAGCAGGCCAACAAAGCCCCTTTTTTTGTACAGCCTGTATCTGTATCTTTTTGTAATCTTCCAAAGTTAATAAGCAAGCTAAATGAAGGCAAAATTCAGAGCTCTGAAACAATTGTTTCACAAGCTTTGTTCCAATACAGGAAGATTTGGCAAGAAAAGGAAGCCTTCCTATGGAAGCTCCTTAGAAGACAAGTCACAGCCAAACATTCCAAGTGGTGTCTGAAGGATTTGAGACTTTTGTGCATGGTCAATATTTGCTATCTATTGGAGCAGCAAAAGTAAAGAAATAACTTTCATTTTCTTGCCTCAGCTCTCTGTATTTGGTCATGAACTCTCTAAACAGGCCTGGCTTATCTTGCACATGGGCCAGCTGGTCTCTGAGGGCAGCCCCACGTGTGACAGAGCCCAGGACAGAATGTGAATGTTACCTTTATAATCTAAGGACACCCAACTGCCATTTGAGCATCGCTCACAGCTACTGAGCACTAGAAAAACTGTAGGAGTTGGTAGATTTAACTCTAAAAACAGCAACAAAACCAAGAACAACAAATCCCCAACCTAAAAAAGTTTGTATGTACAACTTCATTCAGGAATTGAACTCACTCAGAAATGACCTAGCATCAGATTTTAGACAACTGGACACAGAACAGATGATTTCATGTGGTCTTTTGTATCAAAACATACATCTTTTAGACAATTTACCAACTCAAGTCAAAAAATATTTTAAAGTTAGATTTTTAAAAGATTGAGGCAAAGAGCATCTTAAACAAGCAATTTGAAATTACAAGAAGTATTTTCAAGTGGTGCACCTGGTCTTGCTTTTAAAGTGAAGCACACAATATGAACACAACATGACATATTCTTTGTCAAAGCAATGCAGTTTTTGATTGCATGAGAGTTACTTCAAGTCCTAAGTCTATTCAATGTAACAAAAAAACTTTATAGGAAGAAGCAAGGGAAATTCCAGTCAAGTATTATTCTAATCATCCACACCCAGTGCACTGTAATAGGTAAAGAGTGAGGAAGCTGTTAGAGGCCAAGCGTTTACAATCTTATTAATAACAGGTCATTCAACATGTCCAGCTAATTAATACAGATGCCTCATCTATTTTGCATTCTCTCCAACACAAACAACATCCCAGAGTCAACAAATTCAAACACAATAACAAAAGCAGCCAACAGGGACACATGTTATGTTTGAAGATTTCCTGAATTCACCAGGAAACTCGAATCCTTTTTAGATCAAGATGAAATTCAGTATCACCCTGTAACTTAAGACTAGTAGTTCCTACATCAAGCATTTATCTCCACAGAGAGAAACAATAACTACTTATTCTATTCGTTCTTTGTTCTAAAAATGAATTATTGACAGAAATATTATCTCAGTACAAATGCTGATGTTATTTCAGGTTGATAAATGAAGATAGTTCCTGCCCCTTTATTTTATCTCCAAAGCACCAGTGTAAAGGTGGGGAATCATCTGATTTAATGTAGAAGATAATGAAATAGTAGAACAACAGATGAGTAATGAAAACTGACAGGTTTTGTATGTGTTTGAAGTAAAGGAATTTTTTTGTTCAGTAGAAATGCTGTTTGAATTGTTTCCCCTTATTGCATTTTAAATTTCAAAACATTCTTTTCTAAGTAGACAGTAGGAACCAAAGCAAGAAACTGCATTAAATAAATCTCTAAAAATCTAACAGGCTTCAGGCTATGTCGTACTTTTTCTTTCAAATATTTCCACGTAAAATCAGATGTTAACTCTCTGAGTGAACCCATGTGCAAACTCTTTATTCATCAGATTAATGGCTGTGGAGCAACAGGCAACTGAACACATTTCCACACACATAAGGTATTCATGACTTCCCAGAAAACTTCACATTATTGCAACTGCTTTTCAGTTAAATATGATGCATCTAGTGAAGAAGAAAATAAATTGCAACAAGGTTTAATGGGAAACTACAGTAAATGTATTGACACTACTAGAAATTTGTTTCTTTAAACAGGACCTTGTTAGTACCCTGACAGATGGATTTTTGTCTTTCCATACATTTGAAAAAGAAAAGAAAAAACAGCCTTTTCTCTGAGATAATTCAGATTGCCCATATTGTAATATCTCTCTCTCCTGTTGCTTTTATTCTGATCCAAGGCACAGTCCATAGAAGAATTTAGTCAGCTTCTGTGCTATAGAAGCTAAAGTATATGTTAAGGATAGAAATACAGAAGTCAATATTCTATATCACATTGACATTTATACTGCATATTAGTAGATGCTTCTAAATTTATACCGCTTATTGTCTCAAATACACAGAGCAATGTACAACACTAATGGTAAGGTTCCACTTCTGGTCACTTTGATCAGCAGGAAGGTGGTAGATAAAGACAGGATAAAACATGCTGGTGTCTCAAGGAGAGCAATGAACTCAATAACACTTGATGCAAAGGTGACAATATAAAAGCGAAATTAAAGAGTGACTCAACATTTGCACATGTGATGAAAGTGAATTAAAATGGAAAGTGTCAAGAAGCAAACCCTGGGAAATTTGGAAAAAACCTCCTCTTCAAATATCTGGTCAACCTTCCCTTAAGTTTCTGGAATTAAAGTACTTATTTTTATTTTTATTGTTCTTTCTCTGAGAAAGACACCTGCAGTACTGCAGGATGCCTGTTTTTAGGTTGATCAGTCTACATTCTTTCAGAAGTAGTGCATCAGGTCTGTTACTTGGTCTGACCCTGTTTGTGGATCCTTATAAATATGATTGTTATGTTCTTTTTGTTTTTAAATTTAACACAATTTACAGTCTGTTGGGATACAGTGAAACCTTGCTAAACTGAACATTTTGGATGAGAGGAAGTTCCAACTTGTGCAACACAGTGGTTGCTTGTTCAAGTATGTATTTTTGCATATAAAAACTTCAAAGCATGTGCAGTAAACATGAAATTCTTGAAATTATAACAGTGGCTAAAGAACAGTGAGAGTGGCAAGTCTGCAAACCACAGAGTGATAATTTGATTACTGGGTTACAGAATAGTTAAGTCCCACTGTGACGCCAAACTGAAAACTCTGTACAGTTCATGACTTATGGACTGCAAGGAATTCAAGAACAAAGAACCTGAGCTTTTAGAATACATGACCTGTATTGTGCTTCAGCATTCCTAATGTCAGTTCCTAATTTCTTTTTGCTCTTTTTCCAGTTTAAAAGTCTCTGCTGTACTGCTGTCCCAGGCAGGACATGCAGAATGGAGTATATGCTATTGAAAGTTCTTTTGAACAATGAAGTAAGAAGCCTAACAACTAGGACAAGGCTTAATTTCATGTTCTGATATGGTGAAGACACTAGGAGTGCCTAAATAACAACAGCAAGGAAAGAATACATAACACACCCTCCTAACATTCTCTCACCCTCTACCCTTTTTCAGCTTGGGGCATTTCTGAGCCACAAGTGCCTTCTAATACTTCTAAGCATTTAGTAAGCCTCCATGGACTTCTGTTCCTTAAGCTTCTGTTGTCCCCTGTAGGCATACAAAGCTTAGCATTTAGAGCAACATCCAAGGAGAAGCTGCCTCCTGCTTGACATCTCCCTGACAGCACCAATAAATCCTCAAAAGAAAAATGGGTTTTCTACAGAAGCTAAGTAGTTGCCAACAGGAGCAACAGGTACTGGGACTGGGAGGAAAGAGCGTGTGCCTTCAAAAACAGAACATTAACTCTGCAATCTCAGTCCTTGCACAGTTGTGTTGCCACTTTGCCATTGACAGACCCGCAACTCTCACCAACTGCCTCGAGGAAGAGAGTTTTTTTCTGTTTCTCTTTTCAAAGTAATTTCTATGTGCTACACAGTTTGTAAAATGCTTTAAGGATTCCTTGTTGGAAATTGCAATCCAAAGATTGTATTTAAAAAACCCCTGTATTTCAGTATCCAACAAAAATGGTTTCTAAAACTTAGTAACAATGTAAAAAAAGTTAATAATATCAATGTGATACCAGTCATCATCTGCTGCAAAGTTATGTTTGGCATTTATTACTGAATCATTTAAGATCTGTACATGCAAGTTGTTCTGCCAGACATAATTTGAAAGCATGAAGATTGGCAATTTTGTTACCACTGTAGCTGTTTTCAAGCTGTTTTGTGCAGTGTAAGTAGGGGCACATATTCACATTGTGACTAGGACAATGCTTTACAAGCTTCCCAGAGGTTTGGCAACTGATTGATTTCTTCTCAGTCCTTATATTATTTATGCATGTAAGGATTTTTGACCTGCTAATTTGCACTGCTGACAAATTTTCAGAAGAACTCTGTAGATAGTGAAACTGTACTAACTACTACTATTTAAGAAAATTTACAGTATTCAGGAAAGATTTTTTAAAAACTTAAAAGCTTGTATATTTGTTTCTTAATGTCTACAACTATTTGAACAGAAAATATTTCTCAGATTAAGCACGTGTGGTTGGTACATTATGGAAGGTTACTCTGCAATTACTGTATAATTGAAATAAGAGCTCACGAAGGGGTAGTCTGCAGCAACTAAATAGACCCTGAAAATCAATATTTTAAACAAATTCTCTTTAAAGGTTCATAATACTATCAAGGATAGAGAGTCCCTCAAAATTACAAATGAAACACTAATAATTATCTCAATAAATGTTTGTTAGCAAATGCCAGGACCACACTTTTACTAGAACAGTCTTTCAGTTCATTTTCTTCCTGTATTATCTGATCTTCTATGCACCATATGTCCATATGAAATTCTAAAATTTAGAATTAAAACATGTTCTTTAAAGAAACAGTAAAGAAATTAACCTCAAACGTTGTGAATAACAATTCTGTATGTAAATGTCACATCAGACAGTAGGGGGCAACTTTCATCCACAAGTGGTACTTTGTTCATTCTGATCTATAATACCAAGACACGAAGTGAGTACTTTCAGCACTTACCTAAGTTTACTGTGTGGTCTATATCAATTATCTAAAATGGAAGGTTTAATTTTTAAATTCCTTTTCTCCAGGCAGTGTGCTGAGGAAATATCTGGTGTACATACTAGAAAAATGCTGCAAGATAAAATAACAAACTACAGTCTCAAAGCTGTTGAAAAATGAAAGAGAAGGACCATTATATTCTTCTAGTTTGCTGGCAAAGGATTTCTGAGAGACCAATCTCAAAAAGATTATTTTTCCACACTTACATTTTGATAAATAATTCTTGCCTGAAGAAGCAATTTTTAAAAGCAATAATTTAACACCCTAAAACTCAGAACATGGATTAATATAGAAGTTGACATAAACAGCAAAATATTTATTAGTGATTTTAGCATGCATAATGAGATTGTGTTTAACAATGAATTAATATTTAAAAATAAAGTGGTGTTCTATATTGTGTATCAAGTTAGAATCAGCAGAAAAATGAAAGTTTTGCCACACATTTTCCACATGCTAAAATGAGGCACGCTAACAAAGGAAAAAAAAGCCAGACATAAAATACTGTTTTCCAAATGTGCCTCACTATATTATACAACTATAATTTTTAATTAAAATATTATATAATGTATATCATTTAATATGCAATGAACTGATTTACCTTTCGATTTTTAAATTGTCAGATTGGTGAAAGTAAAGAAGTAGAGTAGCGTTGAAAATATTTTTATAGCAAACCTTGTCAAGTAGAACAATAACACTTGTAATAAACCCCCCAAACCAGGCTAGTCTTGCTGTGAGATTCGCACAATGAAGTGGTCAGACCTTGGGTGAATTTTTAGCAAATTTGGGTAGAACCATGATTTCAAGTGAAGGATGTCAAATAATGGGAACCAAATCAGACAAACCGTCATGCTCCATTTAAGCTGCAAGCTTGAGAGTAAAACACACTGGATGTCAAACTACAGAAACAAAGTGAGAAAGTGACTGCAGACCTTCCTCCTGGAGTGGCCTGAGATCCTTCAGTAATTCAGGCAGGTAACTAAATTCACGAGCCTTTGTTAGGGAGTCAGAATAATTTATAATGAATGTCTTGGCTGGCTTTAAACCCAAAGAAAATGAACGATATATTTGCTTTTCTCAGTGATGCAGCTAACAATTATTTCTCTAAACATAACCCCGCCTTAAAATATAAATCTCCTATTTCACTTAGTGCACTTAAACTATTTTACTTAATATACAGAGCATAACATAAACAAGGATTACAAGACATGAATAGCATCCACCCTCCAGCAGTTTCCAAAATGAACTTACATTTTCACGTTAATACTCAGATACCATGTGTGTAACTGGCATCAACAGTACTACTTTACAAGAAAAATTAATCATAAAAAGCATAGTAAAAAAGAAGTAGACCAGACATTTTACTGCAAGAGATTACCTCATGATCCCATAATTTCTGATGTTTTACAAATTACTGGGTGGGGTTTTTTGGGTTTTGTTATGTTTCTGGTTTGTTTGTTTTTTTCTTTCTGCCTTTTTTTTTTGTTTTGTTTTGTTGGGTTTTTTTTTTTGTCTTTTAACTAAATTTGAGAAACATCATGCTGTCTTGTTAATGTGTTCTGACAGGACAGAATTCCAGGTGAAATCAAACAGCTGCTTTCCAGCACCCTCTTAGTCTCCCCCTAACGTTTTTCTGTCTGTGTGCCCTTTCATAAGCTGTGTGCCAGGACTCCAGCTCATTTGCCTATGCACTTGTATCCAGAGTTTGATTTCACATGGACAGTAGATAGTGTGGCTGAGGAGGGCCATCCTGGAGGGACAGCCAAACAGACTGTGAAGTTCAGGTGTGTCTTGCATCTTCTCTTTGCACAAAATAACCTCTATGTGACAGACCTGCCAATAAAGTCCTGGCAAGTATGCTGCCAAGGCAAAAGCCCTGCAGACATTTATGGAGACCTCCTTTGTCTCTAATGTAAAAGCTTCAAGAAATCAGGCTCAGTACTAAAACAGGCAAACAAGCAAAGACAAAACCATATTCACACCATCCTCCCACATCCCTCCCCTTTGCATCCAAACCTGGGCCTGTTACAGATCTGAGGAGCTCAGTGGGAAAGCACACTTTGGATAGGACACCCACTTCTTTACCTGCTTTCTTAACTTCTCTCTCCATTTTCCTTTTCATTTCCTCATCTTACTTTTTCTTGTTCCTTGTTTCCCAGGATATGTCCCATATAAATCCCTCACCCCCAGACCCACCTTTTCCCTCCCTTTCCCCACTGACATACAGCAACCCCATATTCCTTGCAGGCACTCCAGAATCACCAAATCCTTTGCAGTTACAAGTTACTCTGAGGTAGACATAGCTCTTTAATCTCTCAGGTGCCACCTCTGCTTACTCCTCCACCAGGTGTTCCTGCAGCAGCCAGGCTGCACCCTGGTGGTCTGTGGTTACAGGGATTTTCCTCCATGTGCCTCAGCAGAAGTGGGAAATGTTATGAAAAGATTTCCAGTCCTTTCTGCTTCCTCCCAAATGATGGGCACTGATGTGTAGGAATTAGCTTAAATACATAGAACGGTCACAAGTAGTTATGCTTCTTCCTTCATTAATTGTAAAACCTCATTTCTCACATGGCACACTTAAAGATGGAGGGAAGTTTCCAATAAATGCCTAAATAATTTCAACTCTTATTTGAATAAAAACCTTTCTCTCAGCAACATCACAGATGCTTTTATTTAGGATCTTTTCAAGGATTTTCTGTTAGGAGGAAACAATCCTGTTGGATTGTCAAACCAATCTGTTGCCCTCTTAGCCATAAACTAATTCTTAGACCTTAATCTCTTCCCTACATCTTTCTGTGCTCTGTTTTTTTCTGTCACCACTGCAACTTGCCGAAGTTCACCAAAATTTACAATGAACCAAGTGCAAGAATTAAGGTTATGGGCCTGATAGAATTTGGACTTCCCACCTATTGCTGTGCAAGTGAAACAAAAATTATTTTGATTTGTAGCATCTATGAAGTTTTTGCCAACTTTCCCCAGAGCCCTTCTGTTGATTTTAAACCAAAACTCACCATTAGTAGAAAATCTGCCTCCCACTTCCCTGCTGTAGGGAGACTGTCCTTCAGAGAAGGATGAAAATGCAGAAACAGTCTGTCTCACACAGATGAAAATGCAGAAACGGCCTGTCTTACACTTACAGGCTTCGTAACAGCCAAATTCTGTGCTTTTCCTAAACAGGCCAGCTCAAAAAGAGAAGACACAGAGGAGAGATTCACCAAAGCTCCAGCAGTCAGGGCAGCCCACAACAAATGCTGTTGTAGGATCCATCCACAGCTGTACAGGGTCTCTGTTACAGGCCCCTATCATGTCTGTCTGATGTTGTGGGTGGAAATATAATCCCACATAACTTTCACAAACGTCTGCAAAAAGCTCTGTTACTACAGACTTTGAGTCAATCACTGTAAATTCCACTCTAAAATAAATGACAAGTTACACTGACTTGTTTGCCTTAACTATAGATAGGCCTGCCAATATATATTGTAGCTGAGGTTATATCTACTGCATGCTGATACACAACTGGTTCTGTTTTATAAATAGATCCACTTTTGTGCATTTCATCTAAGATGTAAATTATACCACGGACAATACCAATTGGAAAGTTTCCAAACGAGTCTGATTTTGGTATACTAAAATAACTGCTTATTACAGGGGAAAGGTTAAGGAATATTTTCAAAATGTGGAAAGATTTTCTGTAAAGATTTTCTGATGTTTTCTTAAGATTGCTGTGTTCTCTTTATTGTTCATGTACTTTGTGTTTGGAATCAGATGCTGATTAGTGTCTCCTTTCATTTCTCTGGGAAAATTGCCCTGTATATGGTAGAACATCTTCTGTTTTTCATTGTCATTGAAGACAAAGACTATCAGCTACTGTAGCTATTTACACTTATGAGTAGGTAATCAAAATGATCACTGGTAGATAATAGTTCTTCAAGGAAAGGAACCTTCACTTTATTGATTTTTTTTTTGTTATTGTTCTAGTAATAGGAAGACCTCATATTTTCCAATGGTTTTTCAAGGACACTTTAGTTCTTGCTGCCTGAATATGTAGGAGATAATTTTGCATCCAACAAGAATGACATTTTGTCTAACTAGGGATTAGATTATTTTCCAAATCCACAAACAAATCATTGCTATATCATGCTCAGGATCTCTCTTGCACAGTTGCAGATACTGGACTACTGAAGTAAAATGTATTTTGACACCAATAACGGTCAGATGTTGATGTTAGACCGCATTGCTCAGAGCTGTGTCCAGTCTGGCCTGGAAACCAGCTCACCAAAGGGCAACAGCCAGAAACTTTTCCCTGAGCCCAGACTGGATACCCCTAACTCTGCTGGACACTGGACTAGAGACCACCTGAGGTCCCCCAAACCTGAAAGATCCTATCCTGACACAGTATTGTGACAGAACTCCTGATATCCATAAGCATTTCTGTTTGAAGGTTTGTAATTGCTTATTCCCACAGACAAAACATCCTCATCTGGTACCTGATAATTTACACGCAGATCTTGTTGGAGATGAAATTTTGCTAGGACTGAGTTAGACTTTGATGCTGCCAGATTCTGAGAGTTTGAAGTATGATTCAGCAAGGACCTTGAAAATAAATAAAAAAAACTTTAAAAATGCTTCTAAAACCCACAGATGCATGATTCAAGTTCCTCAGAAGTTGCTTCGTCCTATTTTAAAAGATGGAAAAAGAATTAAAATTTGTCATAAATACCAAAAAGAAATAAAAGGCAAAAAACAGTACACATGGGGCTTAATGTGCCAAAACCAAATTTTTATCATATGTATACTAACCTGAACATATATTCTGCAATTAATTTCATACATTTCTTCCAATTCAGTATCAGTTGCAGGATTGAGATCTAGTCCAACTGCTAAGAGCTATATCATAAACAGTAATGTAGGTGAAGTCATATAAAAATATTTATAATCTTTTTGGAATATCTCAAAAAACTGATGGACAAGTCTCTGTTATCACTTGCAAAAAGACCTGTCCATATTTAAAACATGTAATACATCTCTGGCTCTGAAATATGAAATGTGGTTTTTAGCAAAATTTTAAACCTGTATTTTAATTTATTTCTCAGTTATAACACAAAACAACAGAATTAAATTTAGTAGCTAATATTTAGTCTTGATATGTTTGGAGACTTCTTGAACTATGATAATGTCTCACTGCTTTGAAATAAAAAAAAAAGCATTTTAAAACAATATTACTATTAACTTTAATATTCATCTATGAAACAAGTCATAAATTTTGCCATGCTGTATCTGCTCTTATCTAATGAGATAAGCTTTGACTTACTCTACAGCGAGATTGATTGACTTCACAGAGCTCTTATCTGGTTCATGATGTATTTACTTTTACAACTTCCGTTCCTAGGTTAAGGTTGTAAAAGGTTAAAAGCAACATTTAAAACAGATAAAGTTTATTTGAGCTAAAAAATTTTCCATCTTGATCAACATTCCTGGGAACCTGGAGAAGAGCAGTTATCATATCACACCAGAAGATAACAAATAAAGCCATAAGCTGTAACAATAAATGGGAAAAGATATAATCAAAACTGATCATTTGACACTGTCATTTCATCCTATGCAGAACCACTGTGGTGACCAAGTTACACCATAATAAAAATTCATCTATTCCACAAAAATGAATGTTAACTGAGTAACATTTTAAAGCATGGTAGTACCCAGCTTTAACATACTCCTTTGTACCTTAGCCTAGAGATTACATAGATGCAAGTTTTCTTCAAGCTATTCATTGCTAAAATCTAGACAAAATAGTACTAGGTTACATTTTCCACTTTCCCTGCACAATGTAGCATTTAGAATTAAGATTTAAGAGCATTTTGGAAATACAGACTACTTAATGCAAGAACAAAACTTTCTGGTATGATCACATGTTTATGTTGCATAAGATAATACAATCCATCTGTTGGGAAAATCCTTGCTGAATATTATATCTGTTTTAGCAATAAACATGAATAGAAATCAGGATTATTTTCTTAAAATCCGAAACTGAGTAACAGTGAGCCTTATGAAGAAGTATGTCTAGGAACCTAAGGCAAATTATACATGTTAATGTTAGAGTCACTGAGAACAGCTTACACAATGTAACCAAATGTTAACTGGAATATTTTGCAGTAACTTACTGAAGAGATCTGTGTTTAATGAATATATGAACGCTTGGTTTCTAAGTTTCCAACTTCAGATGGCGAAGATTAAGTGTTAAGGGTGTTACTGTAAATGTTTAAGTGAGATGAACATCACTGATTTTCTAATTTTACCACATGGTTTATTTCAGAAGAAAACAAGCACCAGTTAACATAGTTCTCCTGCAAGTCAGTAAACAGTCACACACAAAAACTCAATACAATTCGCTTCTTTGTTTATGTGCAGGGTATTTAGTTTGGTTTGCAAAGTATTAGAAGAATAATAAGAACCTCCTGACAGAATACCACAACTAAATTTCTAAAAAGCCACTCAGTTAATCTCAGTGTTGAATCTGGCTGTTTCAAATTATTGTAATGTATAATAACAGTCTTATTGACAATATAGATGCACAGAGCCAAAAAAAGCTAGAAATAGTGGCCAAAATGATGAACTAAGTGCCAGCCCAAATGACAACAAACATATGGCCATTAACTGAAGAATGGAGGGGTTTAGGAATGCAGCTGTCTGTGGTCTCCTAAAGTTCCAGAGGAATGAAACGCTGTGAGGATTGGCAAAGTCTGGATGAGAAGTACTACTGAAGATGGTAGGTCCTAAAATGGAGTCAACCAGCAGACCATGTCGGAATTCAGAGATTTCTGTGGTCAGAGTATATTCATTCCATTGGCCTCATAATGTACATCAACAAATTAATATTGTATGGATGTCATTTCAAAGCCTACTGAAGACGAAGAGCCATTACTGAAGCCATTAGAGCACAGATGGTTCAAACTATATGCAGATATTCATACTTGCATTTCTGCATTATAGCAGGGGTTTTTTTTTCTGTTGAACTGTAATGAATTGTCTCATAATCTATTCCATCTTCTTGCCATTAGCAGGCTTTGAATGTTCACAAATAGGAGCAAAGAACTCATTTTCCAGAGCTTTAATCACACAAAGAGGGAATGCCTAATTCTCTAAATGAAATGGTCTGTGATCACTGAAGCAGAGATTTAATATATCACGGCAAATTAGGTAGATTTTAATAAATTACTTATCTCTCTGAATACTTTACATATGCTTATGAAGAAACATAGCCTGTTTGCAAACAGTGGAAATCCACAGTCTATAAAATCCTTTGAAGAAAATGACAAATAAAAAAGTAAATTAAAAAATGAAATGTATTATATCCTCGTTCTCAAGAGACAATCCTTTTGCAGCATTGATTCACAGCTCCATTAAAAATATCAATTAAATCCTTCACTGAGATTGGTTAAAAGCTGTAAAATTAACTTTCCACACTAGACAGTAGTTATTCAGATACAACAATTTATTGTATATGTTTGATGTAAGTTCTAAAAGTGACAAAACCCAAATGAAAACAGTTGCCCATCCCTAAAGCCCAAAGTAGGTGAAGCAAAATCTGATATTCTATGGCTTCTTTTTGTGCTTTGACAGATGTTGGCTGCAAGTAAATCATCTACTGTACAGAAAGTGATTGCGCCTGCCCTCCCCCTACTTCAAATTATGGTAACCATAAACAGCTGATTATGTTAGTAGAAGGGTAAAAGTTATTTAAAAAAAGGTTGCAGTAATTTAATAAGTCCTGCAACTAGCCTAATTTTTTATATTTAATTGATAGGAACTGCATGCATCAAAGAAAACACATACTGAGATTTAATGTGCATAAAATGGATATTAGCATTTTAAAGAGGCAGATTAACACATTAATCCAAGTAATTTTCATATATTGCTTTTAATAAAATCTTCACAGTATAAAATTCTTAATGAGGCTAATCACAGGCATTCCATTTAGCGGGGTGATTAGGGATAACATAAAAGTATTTTTAATCAGTTTTCTAAGGCTTATGGTTTTTTTATTAAAAATTAAAATTTTGACTTGCATTTTTATTACTGTTTTATGTAGGAAAAAATCTTAAAAATGCAAATAAAGCACATCGTTCAATCATGTAGGTATTAATTATTTACAAGGCGTTGTCCATTGTGGAGATATTCTTAGCCTTAGGGGGGAAATATAAAAACAAACAGACTGAAAAGTATACAAAACTTTACAACTACAAATCAAGCGTCCTTTTCATATAAATTATACATTAAATATACTGTAGGAATTACAAAGATCTCATCTTTGATGCACTATCAAGCATGTATTTACACTGGGAGAAGGATCTTCTGTAGGCAAGCTTCCTTTCATGCCTCGTAGTCATCTTTGCATTCCCCTCTCGACTGAGGGCAGCGCATGGAGGGCTTCCACTGTTCCTTTGAGCTTTCCAATTACTGCACTAGCGTCTTGTGAATCAAAAACTAAAAAGGAAACGTTACAAAACAGCATTAGCAATTTCATTTAAGGTTTCACTTTTGTTCTGATAATCTTCCTTAGCATTTGGACAGATTAAAAGGCTCCTAGTATATGTTAAAAAAAATAATAGGGAGAGGTAAATAAATAATAAATCTTATTTTTCAGGTCCTCAGTCTACTGGAAACTGAACACTCTGAGAGCTAGAATGTACATCAATGAAAGTATCAGGGCTGGAATTAACTCTGAAAGAAAGAAAACTATTAGTATAATAATTGCCTATATAAATTAATAATTTTTCACAATGTGTAAATAAAGGTGTTCCAAGCTCTATTGAAAACATATATGCGTAGTCAGAAATAATTTTAACTAAAAAAATACACCAATTAATGCATTTTCTATACTGTGTGTACGATGGGTCCAAGTCAGCCTGGACAATTATTAGTATTTAAATAGCAAGTTGTTCTTTCCAGTTTGTGCAGTGCAAAATTACTTAAACTCCAAGCTTCTGTGTGTTGTAAAATAATGAAGTATGAGCAAAGATAATAATTTCCCTTGACTAAACTAACTACCTTCATTTTTGTGTATGTGGGTTTTAAAGTAATATTTAAAATTTCTATGTTACAGAAATTAGCTGACATGATTTAAAATTGCACTCTTTTACAATATGTAAGTAAGCCCGTAGGGCCAGAATCTCTGCTGCTGTGATTAAAACATGCTGCTAAGTCAAAAATGAGGCTTTTTCCCAGTTCTGCACAAAAAGCAGTGAGGCTGCCTAACACGACTCTAGAAGGAATTTCAATAAAAACAAATAATCTTGACAGCATATCTTTTCAAAGCGAATTACAGAGCTGACAAATAGCAAGGTTATGTATTTACTCTATTAATTAGGATAAGTACTCTGGGACATGCAATGGTGCTTCATGTTGCAACTTCTCGGCTGCTGGGACAGCTCAGAAGAGGTTTAGAGAAGGGAAAACATGGGGTAAACTTTCCATCACTTACCCTGTTGAAAGACCTATTACAGGACAGACTGGATGCTATTCTTAGAGATCCAAAGCATTTTGTATATTCTTGAACAAATCACTCAGTGAAATGTCAGCTTCAGAGGACAGCATTGTTTTTACTGTAAGAACAGCAGGATAATTATAATTAATGATATCAGAACATTAACTCAATTTTATCAGTTTTCATATTGTCATATTATCTCTGAGACTTATTGTTAGATGTCTTGACTATAAAGTCTCTTTTTCATCCATCCTCCTGCTTAGTCATGCACTTAGTTGCTTCAAATTTCATGGAGGCCACTTCCACACAACCAGCAATGAAAGGAACAAGATAAAAAAAAGATCCATCCTTCAAGTCCTGAAAGAGAGTGAATGAAGCTCACGGTATCTGAGAATGACTATACCTTCATGTGGTAGTGTCTTATGAATTTTTCTGTGCCTAAGTTTATTCTTTTTCCCCCAAACCAATATCCATCTCAGAGAATGTGTACATATTACTCAGGAATTCTATTTATCATGCCATTACATTTAATTGAAGTCGATGTCCAGATCTTGAGAACAGATAATTTTCCAATAGATTTGTCCAAGAAAATACAGGTACGTGCTCTTCTGCCATCATCTGATGTATATTAATGCAAAATTCATTTAAATTCTCTGAAATTTCTAAGTTTTCAGAAAATATGCAGTGTTATATGTTATGGATGCAACAGAAAAATATAACAGCATAGCATCTTTTTCTTATCCACACTTATCTGCAGAAGTGTGGATAAGAAAAAGAATAAAAGTATTTTTAGCTATTACTATTACTAATATATAGCTATTACTTTAATAGATATAATGCACATAAAGTAAAAATTAGTTCAAGTGTCTTATGATTAGGGGAAGAAATGCTCCTCAATATTGAAGTAGCTGACATTGCATAATAATGATTAGCTTTTGACAGAACAATAACTAGTAACAAAAACCAGTCCTTCCTGTCATAATAATTCTCTCAGATATGATTAGGATATTTAAGAGTTCTGTGAAAAGTGACTTTCAAGGGTATAAAGTTCTATCACTAGTAAGTCTTAGCAAATAGGAATGATAGCAATGGGAATTAAGGTCCTAAAATACAGAACAAAAACAATTGTCCAGTGAGAGACTACAAAACACCTTTTTGGAGGAGATGTGCTTTTGTACAACTATTTGGGGAAAAATTACCGGTGCAGAAAAGCTTAAGTGTTCAGCCACATTAAGAAGTGCATTAAGTCTGTGTATTATTTTTCCAGGGCATGAAGAGTTGATTCTTTGCATTTTCCTTATCATGTTCCTGGAACTTTGAGTATTTATACTTTTCTTTGAGTACTTTAGCTACTGCATGGATGCAAATCATGCACAATAATGGAAACCGTAAGAAAGTCTATTTCTTTCCCTCAATACTCTGCTCCCCACAGCTCAAGGTATGGTAATTATCCCCAACAGCAGAAGTAGCAAACTGGCCTGGCATTCCAGTAGGGCTAAGTGGAATTGCTGTTATGCAAAATCCACCCTGTGTGCACTGTGTCCAGGCTTGGAGCTGGTTCATGCACCCACTGAGGGACTGCTTTATCACAAAGCTACTCTCGGTTTCTTCCCTGAGCTTCACCACAATAGGAAAGAGGATTGAAATGAAGAGGGAGGAGAAATATGCACCACTGGTAACCATGTCCCTGCTACCACAGGCAACAGGAAACTAAGCAAGGAGAATATTATCCTTCACTGTCTGTGAGAGGACTGAGGAACCTTCTCGATTCTTACGAGCACTGTGAAAACACTCTCCAATGGCCCAGGAAAGGGAAGATTCCACAGCTCCTACTCACCTCACCTTGCTTTGGTGAGTCACAGTGAAGGGCTGGTCACAGGCTTTCTCAGAGGGGTGCTCATGCTAAACTGACCCCTAACTAACAGTATTTCACACTGTCCTGGATACACTTCCATATGGAAAAGCTGGAGCTACCCTGGGGGTTATACTCTAACTTTAAATAAGATACAGACATCACCAATACAGAACTACTGACATAAATTTTAATTTAAATATATGTATATATTTATAGTCCTGTTACAATGAAGTATGTTGTACAAAATAGAGAATTACAGGAAAAGACATGTTCTTAAAGTTCTTAGGTTTTATGAACTAATTACTATGAGCTGGGAATGCTGTTTGGTTTTGGTTTTTTTAAACATATTTTAAGGAATGACAGTAATAGTTTCTGCAGACTTTTGCAGACAAATGTGGAAGCCTTTAGTTAATATTAAAGAATTTCTTCTTGACACAGTGTCAAACAATTACTTTCTCAGTAAATCTTGCAGAGAAAAATAGAAATTCAACAAATCACTTTAAGCTACAAAAGTTTACAAGAAAGTGGTCTCTAAAACTCACCATCAATGTCTTGTTCAATGGCATTTCTTTGCTTGTGGAATATCTTTTTCAAACAAATTCAGCAAAATCAGTATCTCCACATTCAAGTTTCTGCTTATCTTCTGGGATACCACTGAGCACTGTAAATTTTAGGGTAAACACGCACAAAATAATAGCATTCAAAATGGATTAAAAATCAACTTAAAAAATGGAAAAAGGGCAAAACTGCATTCTGTATTTTATTCTTCCACTGCATAAACAACTCTTTATCAAATAAATTCAACATTTTCCATAACAAGAATAGTCCAAGACACTCTTTTAAATCTTCTCTTCTTTTTTAGTATTATTTAGCTGTACTAGGACAGAGAAGCTGTAGCCATAGATCCACAAGCTTACAGAAATGTTTCATTTTTGTTCCCCCTCCCATCACCCCATAGTACAATCCTTGTTTATATGGCTACACAAACAACTACACAAAATATATGCTTTTCTTCTGTGAACTTAAATTACACCCACTGCCTCCAAGTATGGCTTGCCTTTCAAACACATAATTCCAATATTGTGTTGGAGCTGGCTTGAGTTAGTGGCTCGTGCTGGGGCCAAAAACACCAAGACTGACAAAATGACAGGAATTTAGAACTAACATTTGGTATGTCTCGGCAACATTGTTCAAACTGTGAAGGTCTGTGAGCTTTGCAACCTAAAAATGTTACAATAGGCATAATTTCAAATGGGTAACATCAAATAACATTACATCGAAGGCTACAGAGAAAGGGTATCTCACACAAAATATGAATACATGAATAAAGCTATGGATAGCGTTATTCTCCTATATTTCTCTCTGGGATCCGAGAATTTCTCTCTAGCTGATATCCTCATTTCTTTTCTGTAATACCAGGTATAAGTACACACTTCCTTGCAGAAATTCCAAACTTACTGAAATGGAAGAAATTTTAACATCCTGTTAAAAAGCACCATAAGAAGATAATTGCTAGGCAGTGCAGGAAATAATAGAGAGCTAAATGAAACTTGTTTGTCAAAAGAAAAGTGAAAAAATAAGAAGTGCTTTAAGCTTAAAGTATGTTTTACAATGAGAGCCTGACTGATTACTTATTTTTGTTTTTAGAGCAACACTCTAAGGCATTATCACCAGCAGGTAATTTAGAGGAACTGGACACAAGCTCTTATATAGGCAAATTTGATCCAATTTCTTTTATTCCAGAGATCAGAGTTTTTAAGCAGCAAGTAGAAAACTTTGTGCATGAATTCATATTAATGTGAAGCTTACACTGTACGCATGCTCTGTTCTATCACATGGAGGCACAGATTTTGTTACTTAGGGAAACAATGACTTCATATAAGCCTGTTCCTTGGAATAACAATCACTTCCCACCAAGAAATGATGCACCTGTCAGGATCAGCCTGGAAACCTCTTGCATAAAGCTGTTCACTCTTGTTATCACAGCAGGGTGACTGTTAGAAGAATGGATTCCTCCATTCTTCACATATGTCTCTCCTGACACTTGTCAGAAGAGCACACACACTACCTCCAGGTCTCAACACTTCAGCTACAGCCTGGCATGAGGAATCAGGGAAGTTTCATTACACAACTGAAATTTCTACACTCTTAAAATGCTGAAAGGCAACAACAACAACAAAAAAACTATGGCACAGTTACAAAAATTTAAATGGACAGCCAGAAATGTGTCCTGTTAACTGATTTAGAGACTTGAACATGTAAGTAAATAATGATGGGGTTCAGGTGCTGAAATAATAATCCCATATCCTGTTTTTATTCCAAAGTTTTACAAATATTAGCTAGTATATCTTCCTAAAATTAATAAGGAATTTGAATCCCCATCATACAGAAAAAGAAACAAAACAAAAAGGCTACCCATATCACACAATACAGGTAGAAGAAAAGCAAATATTCTGAGAAAATCTCCATATTAATGACAGAGACAACAACAGTCTGAAAACATAAAGAAAATATGCTTGTCAAAAGAAGAGAACCATCTTTGTGGTTTGCAACAACTACTAACCTAAAAAGGGTTTCAAACAGTCTTCCTAGTCTCCTACCTCCTCATGCTCATGTATTTTACATTTTATATCATTCTATTTAGCAGCATATTTTTCTTGATTTTTTTGTTACAGATTATTTTTGCATTTTCTGCAACAAAAGCCATTAATTCAAATGTGGTTCCAAAATCAACATTTCTAATAAACTTTTTAAAAGATTCCATATCAATACATGAAATTCAAAGAAGAGAAAAATTAACCTTAATTTGAAATGTTATATTCATGAATGGTAAATTCCACTCCAAACGAATTTTAGACTGGATATTAAGAAAAATTATTCACTGAAGGAGTTGTCAAGCCCTGGAACTGGCTGCTCAGGAACTGGTGGAGTCACTATCCCTGGAGATATTTAAATTGCAGTGCTGGATTAACAGTTGAACTCGATGACCTGAAAGTTCTTCTCCAACCTAAATATGACTCTAAAAAATACGTATTTTCCTCATGAATTTCACGCCAACTAACATTTATTTATTTGTATAGCATAAACTAAAAGGGTATAAAGCTGTGAAATGCATTTTTCAGAGGAAAATTGGTTCAGTTTCAATGACAGAATTAGCCAATAGTTGCAACTCTGGCTTAGCAATAATTTTATGTATTATAGTAGTATATCTTTTTCAAGAGCTATTCATTAAAGTGATTCTTCTTTCAGAAGACAAAAATAGCATGTGATTTATCCATTTATTTATGTTCTAATATGGATCCAATCATTATGAGTATCATTTCCAGCAACATTCATTGTGACAGGAAAAAAATAAATTAATACACTATTTAATATACATAATACACTGCCTATGCTGCTATAATTTGGCCTAGCACAAACACCAATAAAGTGTCAGGCTAAACCATCTGCAGGCAATTTTCAATGATATTTATATCCTTGATAATTTGGTTTCCTGAGCTTTAAAGCATTAGTTTAGTTCAGTTCCTGTTTCAGCTGAAAAAGCTCTGATACTAGTTTGTAAGGCCTGTGATAGAAAACATGTGTTGAAGATATAACCAGGCCAGGTCTAAAATGCACAGAGTTGGAAACTTTCGGTGTATGGGCACAATCTTTCCATAAATTTTGTTTCTTGGTGGTCCTCTTGCTAGGATCAAGTGGGGAACTGGACTACTGATGAACTTCCTGTCTTTCTATTTAGTCAATGCAGAACTGAAATTTCAACACGAGCCTAGCCAGACACATCAATGACTGCAGAAAACAACCCACCTACAAACACAGAGGACAGTAGCATGGTAGCAACGTAGAAGATGAATGCTTCTGTTCAGAGAAAAAGCTCACTGCTATAATCTTACCTTACTTTCACCTTAGGCTTGTAAAATAATTATTAAAAATATCCAGGTATTTCTAGGAGAAATCACGGCACACTGACTAGTTATTTTCCTTTGCTAATTTATCTGTCAAGGAAAAAAAGAAGAAAAAAAAGAGGTATTTAATCCTCATTATTGTCATATTTTAGTAGAACATTATCCACTTTCCTATTCTATATGGTAGAATAAGTCATCTGCTTGCTTATTAAGTGAAGTATTTTTCAGGGTTGTTTTTTTTTTAATTTCCAAACCTAAGAATTGTTTGGGTATGATATTTCCATCTCAACAAGTAATCATTTCATGGTGTTCCCTGCTCCATTCCAGTAAAACCTGTTTTCTGGCCAAGACATGAAACTCAGATCTAGAAATGAAATGAAGAGAGATCACTACTCCTTACTGTGGAGTGAATCAGTGATTTGTGAATAAATACATGTTTAAAAGATTTACAAGTAATTTCAACACTTCAAATACAATCAGCAGGTATCCTATTCTTCCATAAATCAAATGAATCTTTAAATTAGTAATTATTCCATTTTAATGACTGACCAAGAGAAAATGTAATCAAAGGATGTCATTCATTCTGTATAAGTAATGTACATACTATTAGAATCAAAAAAATTGAATAAAACCAAATTTATTATTATTATGAAATTGGACAAGAATAATTTATATTCTTTCTCATATGGTTCACATAATAGCTGCCTATCTATCTATCTATCTATCTAGAAATTCTAGGGCAAAGGAACAATTTCTACAGCTCTTAGACTCAGCAGTATTCTGAATTCAGAAAGCAACAAATGTACTACACTACACTGGGCAGATACGTGCTTTTCAGATTCATTAGTGATAGAATACTGGTGATAGATTCTCTCTTTTGCAGAACAAATTTGTTAAAAACAAACCAACCAGCCAACCAAACTCCCAAACCAAACCCCAAACCACAGCACAACACCAGCATTAGGTGAGGTTGCAGTATTCCATGCCACATAAACCTACACTGGGAAGGAATAAGAGCAAGTGTCCCATCAGAACGCAGTTATCATTATTAGCTGAAACAATTTTTTTTTCTAGTTAGCTAGTTAGGTATTAACTCCTCAGTCCAACCTCCTCAAAAGAGACAACACAGTGAAGCACAAACATTACTTCCTAAGACCTATAACAGAGTTTCCCAGCACTAAAATGTACCTGTCAGTGTGTAGATCTGGCTTTAGAACAGACCTGAGACCTCTTTCTGCACAATTATCTGCCTTAACCACATTTATCACTGCAAAGCAAATCAGAATTACTATTGATATCAAATGTTTTTCACCTTTTAGAAGAGTGTGAGGAAAAGAACAAAGAAAAATAAACATTTCTTTCTTTTTTCTAAGGAAAAGCAACAATGCTAGAATCAAATTTGAGAGGTCATGTGATTGAATGGTGTGTCACTGGCAGGTTTATGTGCACACTGTCAAAAAAGATACAAGCAGCATCTAAGCATGCCACATAGCTGTCACTTTCTGTTAATGGCAATAGCACTCACGATTTTAAAAGCCAGTGGTCTTTATTGCTTTGTATTTGAAGTGATTTACTGCATTTTCTTCCACTGAGGAAGCCAGTGATAATGATAATGTATGGCAGAGTGCTTGTCCTTTTTGACAGCCTCAGTAATTTAATCCTCCTTTCCTGCCACAATATTTCAAGAAGAGAAACCTCTAGACCAATGGACTGGAGAAAATCCACAGCCTGGGGAGTGTGAGTGAGTGCTCTGAAAGCTTTCCATTGTTTTAATTTAAAATACAAACACAAGGATCAGCTTTTAATTTTTGTACTATTAATATGACCTAGAGTGAAAGTTAGCCTTGGTTTGGAAAACATACTAGAAGAATGAGAAGCAGGGTTTTAAGAAATTCTTTAAGAACTTTTTTGGCATCTTAGAGAAAATAGCTGCTTGCCTGCAAATGGTATCAGTCCACAAATATCAGCAAACTACTGTGAGAGATTATAAAAACTGAAAAGGTATTAAAGGATTTTTTTTAAAATTAAATAAGGAAATGAAACTGAAAAGGTTTTGCTAGGACAGAACTAGAATGAATATAGCCCCCTAAGAATCAAACATAGCTCTTCAAAAGAGTTTTCATTTGTTTTTGAGGGGAGAAGGTGGAGCTAGAAATTTATCTGTCAGTAAACTCCAACATTTTTACAATTCACTTTCTTCTAGTTACTGTCCCACTGAACTCATGACAATTCTTTTTGACTCTCCACATTACAGTAAGGTTTCCTTTTCCCCTGTGCAGACAGAAATCTTTAACATATCTCATACTGTCTTCTGCTATCCAAAATAAACTTATTTGTATAAACAGAAAGTATCAACTCTGCTATGGAGCTGAGAGTACTGGAATACAGCGATATGAGGAGATAAGAATGAATAAATTCCTTGTAGAGGGATTTATTGAAGGACATATCTCTGTTAGTCCTAGGAAGCCCATTTCCCAGAGCTGTTGGTTTTTCAGTTTTCTCCAAAGCTGTTCCCCAGCTCTCACGTGGGCAGGAGAACTGCTGTTAGGAATGGGTTACTATCACCAAACAGCCAGTCCAGTTGCTGAGTTGTTCAATCAAAGCAATCTGCAATCTGCCACCTTTTTCTCTACTAACAGAATGCAAAGCACTGGCATTCTGTCTTTGAATCCATAGTTTCCACTCACAATTTCTTACTTTCTTAGGTTAAAAGAAGCTGTTATTGTCATCTGCTGTTCTTTTGGACATGTGGATGACTTTCCACATGTGCTACTCTCATGACCAAGTGCTCCTGAGGCCACCACAGGAAGTGATGGGGAGGCAGCAGGGAGACAGATGGACAGCCAGAGAACTTCAAAGGAAATGCCACATCAACAGATTCTTCCCTTTCTCATAAGCATCCCAAATGGAATTTCCTAAGTTTATTAATATTGTATCTAAAACAATTTTAAATGCAAATTATCAACAAACCTAAAGAGTTCAAATTCATTTCACTCAATGGAAAAATTCAGACTAGTAAGTAAAACATTTGGCACAAGAGCTTCATTCAAGTCTGGGGAAAATGATTAACCAGAGTGAAAATATATTTTTAGATCCTGATGAATAATATGCTTTCATAGCACCCCTTAGTACAGTACTGCCTGAATTTAGAAGCATTAACATTGCTGCAAGGCATGGAACATCTCATATTTCTATCCAATTAATTGCAAAAATAATTCAAAATTAACTTCTGACAGTTTGCCTGTAAAATTATAATTTTAAAGTTAGTTCTAAAGAAGTATCAAAAGCAGAAGATTACAATGACCCTGGAACCTTGTTAGAAATCTCTGCAATTCAAAATATTGCTGTTCTGCTATAGTTCAGTTTTTCATAGTTCACATTCTAACAAAATTAAACAACTACATGATGAAGCAGATTTTCATCAAATGAAGAAAAAAATGCTCTACAGTCTTGAGCTTATTGCAGAAAAGGAATAAACACATAGAATTATAACAATGTTTTCTGATGCAAAGCCTTAACATTTGAGGAATCCACTTTTAGAATGAGGATCTTCAGAAGTTTATTTTTAATAAAACGTACTTCCCATCTTTCCCACACCTCTCCTCTCTATTTCCACTTGTACTTCAAGTTGTTCAAATAGTCACATGTTCACCTAAGAGAGAAACGTTTTGAGAAAAGAAATCTTCCCAATTAAATTTCATATAAAACATTTGCCAGCTTTCATAAATCTATTTCTGCTGTCTGTTCCATAGAACCACTGTATAATTTGGCAAGTTTCACTTTTCTTTTAATGTATGGGCCTGTAGTGTTTGGAAGCATTCTCAGATATTCTAATAACTCTTTTCAGTGGTAGCAAATACAAAAGCTCCTCTCAGTCACTATGATCATCAGGAAGTACAACACAACGTCATGGGCAATCAAGAGCTTTGCACCATAATCCTGCACTATCTAAACTTCCCCATTCAAGTTTCTATTCCAAGACTCTGGAAGAAAGAAAATTATCTTCTAACCATTCTTAGTGAAAAAGTCATAGCTGAAAAAACCCAGTTAATGCCAAGTTATATGCTTGAACCATCTGTGAAAATGGAAACTCATGGGATCTTGTATGTCCAGATCACTGTAACCCTGCTATACTGTTTTTCAACAAGGTTCTGTTAATATTCTGTATCTCACATGCCAAACAATGACAGAGAAAAATGTGCAAAAGGTATGGGAAAAACTTCAAACTTTTTAAAGCAATGAATCTCATGACGCCTTCTGTAGCAGTTAAGATGTTTTTAAAACAGTCAATCTGTTCCAGTTATAGATAATATAAAATGCTTTATTTATTTTAAGAATTAGTGATTTTTTTAGATTACTTATGGACTTACTCTGATTTTCTCCATGCAAAAGTCTAAAAGACTATTAGTTTCCTTCTAAGCTCAAAGTAAATTTCTTTCTACCCATGCAAATCTCGTTTTTATTAAAGAAAATATTCAATTAACCTCAAATATTCAGCATACTCAAATCTAATTAGACATGAATAAGAGATGCAGCAAAGCTATAGTAAACACACATGCAGATTTCATTACTATTATCTTACTGGCTTCTCAACTGGTATTATCAAAAAGCAGACTCATTAGGTTTTTCCCCCTATATGCAAAGCTAATCTTGAGTAGAAATTAGACACCCAATTATCTAAGCAAACCTCTACAAATAACAACCACATTGGTATAATGCTGCAGAATACAGTCCTGAAGCAATTAAGACCAAACCCCATCTTTTAACATTGATTTGTTGGGATATTTTGAAGTTCAAACAGTCTTATAATCCATACCCAAGCACTAAATAGAAAAATCAAAGTTGCACAGTCAGGTTATGATAAACAGAATTAATAAAATACAGCACTACTACATTGGAAAGCCTTGTGAATTACAGTGTCTCCAAAGCATGACACTGTTTTCAAATATCACAGCTTGAAATGTATTGAAGTTTCCTAACTACCTTAAAACTCTGAAATTTTATTCTGTATTCATCACATCTTTCTTACATTTTCAGTTAAACTTTGCAGAGCAAATACCTAAAATACAACTATGCTTAGACCATAACTAGTATACCCAGGAATCAGAATATTTTGTAAGACTTTTATACCTTCTGAATGCTTGTTATATTCAAAGCAATGAGAATTCAAAAAGCAAGAGAAATGAAAAGCCTTAAGAAGCTTTTATTGGCTTATGGTATTATTTCAACAGGTTTGGAAAAAGATATTTCATTTATGTCTGCCTAACTAGAACATCTGGAGAAGTGCCTACAGAAGCTAAAAAGATGAAATTGTCCAGCTCATAAAAAGAGTTCTTATTTATGCAATGTCTTATTTAGCATATGATGCCAGAAATCCCTCTTGTCTGAATGGAAGGAAACCTCAGTGAATTCAGGACTTTACAGAACTACTGGTTTTTTTGGTGGGTTCCTTTTCCTTTCCCAAGATCAATGTCCTTCTTGGAGTCACAAAAGTTAACAATTGCATGGTGGATTGAGACCGACTACTTTCAGATGTTCATTTATTAGAGTCTAGCATATGCAACATGCAGGATTAAGTATTCTGAAGTTAATAGCAATTTTTTAGTATTAAATACAGTTGAGTAATTTCCCATTTAAAAAAATTCTTATTAAAGGTACACTGAGTATTCACAAGTGATGATCAAGTCCATTACATATTTTCTCTAAATGTATTTCAGTTGTACATGGTTGGATAGAACATCTTCCTTTTGCTGTATCGTGTATCAACAGAAAAATAAGTTCATCATGCTCTTTCAAAAAAAATTATTATGTAAAGCCTAATTTTAAAATGTATGCACTACCAGCATATTTAAATATGTTGCAGTTTCAATTTCTTACACAAGCCTACTTTTGTATTTTAGTTTATCCTTAACAATTGCATCCTTATCTCAGTTCCTAAAAACCATCATTATTATTTCCCAAAATAGTTGGAAGAATGACAAATACAACCAGTACAGACGTAACTGCAAATATAATGTATAGGAAAGAGACTTTGTTGCAGGCATTTTCATAAGACAGAATTTTGGGGAAGGAACACACCTACTCAGGGATAGGTCCCACTTGCCAGTGCTGTAGCCACAGTCACTCCTCTGACCACCTGTTGGGCTTGGAAGTGACACTGGAGTGTCCTCTGCAGGGAAATTGTTTCATCTGTGCTCTACACTCAGCTGCTGTATTGTTTCATCTGATGCACTTCATGACTTAGTAAAACCAAGCGATGTAAAATTTTAATCCAGATTTTTCAACTTCCTATATAAAAACAAAACACAAACCAAAATAATTATTTTGTGTTTCCTGAGGTGTTAACACAAACCAAACATACATGTGAACCATCGGGTAGTTTGTACAATTAACATTGATGGATTGATTTACGTAGAAACAGTAAGAATTAAAACCCCATGGTTTGCAACATACTTAGATTGACAGACTGACATTTGATACTTAAAATATTTTTGCAATAGTCATAGCCTACTGGAGAAGATTAGGTTAAGATTATCTTTATGTACTAATGCTATCTGAACCAGTAATTTCAGTTGCCATTATTTTTAGCTACACAGCAAAATGATCCTGTAACTGCTGGAAACAGTTTCAGTAATATTAGGTACCAAAGTTTTCCCAATGGAAGATAATTGTTAATGCTACTGCAGACTATACCACATTCAATAAAAATCCACCAAGTCACAAAGTTGTTAGGCACGTAAAGTACAACTGCATTGATACAGAATTCAACTTCATATACTGAGCTTGACTAGTTAAATCAAACATAACTTTAAGAGTTAAAACTAATAATATCATAAAATTAAACACAATTGTTCTTCATCAGACCTTTTCTTATTCTCTTTTCAGTAAAATTACGTTTTTCTTTTCCTTGTAAAATTGTCTCACAGTATTCAGCAAGGTCTACGGTACTGTGTACAAATACATTGTAATAAGGTTTCTGTATTTAAGTGTGAATATCAGACTCAACAGAAAGTCACAAGTACTTCCCTAGGTAATTTGAAGAAAAAAAAGCCACTCTGGTTTCCAAAGTGGAGTACGTAGGTGAGCATTCAAAGACAACATTCTTCAAAGAGCAAACACAACATGCTGGAGTACAGAAATGTCAAAAAAAAAATCTTTTTACTTCTTTCATTTCTTTCAAGTTCATATCTTTATTAAAAATATTTCCCCTATGTGGAAATATTTTGACAATTTTTGATTTTAAACTTAAATCACTTGAAGTATTAATCATATGCAGAAGATTAGCTTTCGAGATTCAGTGTTCGAACTGCAAGTCAATATTCTAATTTATTATGGAGATAGCTTACATTTCCCCAAGCAAATTATATGATTAATCAAACTGAAAAGCAGGTGTATCCTATTGTAAAAATATCCATCATATAGAACAATTTCCATTGCTGTCAAGTCCTTTCAATATTTGATGAAGTAATTTTACCCCCTCCTTTCAAAAGACATTTCCTTTTATTATGTATCCTAAGACACTTTAACTAAAAACCCAAATCTGAATATTTCAATAAGGTTGTTTTATTATTCAGTAGATTCATGGAAATTTTACTAGGATGACAGAAAAAATTCCACACCATTCTGTCTCCACTAATACAGGTACATGGCTTCAGCTGGCAATATTACTGGGATTAGCATAGAATGATGAAATATTTAAAAGGAATTTTTTTTTCTAAAATCTAATAAATCAAATGACTGCCAAATGTCATTAAAGTGATGGTCTCTGACTTGAATATGCTTTTCATATTCAAATTTGAAAAGAAAGAGATGAAAGCCTGGAAAGGTTACTCAGTTTCAACTAATAACCTCAAGCACTCTACATTCACATGCATAAAAAATGAAATTGGCTCTATTGTCTAATTTTACTTCAGAAACAACTCTTTTCTTCTTGCACTGAACAGATGTATTAGCATCTGTATTTAAAGGGATATGCTGAGTGGTTTTGTTCGCCCCAAAGTATTTAGCAGCTATGTCAGACTAGTTTGTACACAGACAGTAGCTTATGAATCAAGTCCAAATACAATATCCTGTATTATAAAGTGTTCCTTTTACATATCTTAAAATTTGTTTGACATATTTAACACTTGTAATTGCATACAGTAGGCAAAGAATATTACACTTTTTCAAGGCTAGTGGGGTAAATCCAGGTATTCTGCTTTCTAACTTAAACCAAAGCAAATAACTGAGTCATACTATTAGAAAATTATAAGAAGAAATTAAAAAATTATCTTGGAGCTTAACAGTCAAGACTATTTTGAGTCCCAGTTTTATTGATATTAAATGTGAATACAACATATACAATGCAGAACACAAGCTGATTAAGATATTTACAAATAAAATATACAGAACTGCTTAAGAACAGCATTAGCTATCATGTTGTATTTCATCATTAATACAAAACCACTCACATTATGTAGCCATGCTGAAAATATATGTGGCATCCAATTTAATATAGGAATTCATTTTTAAGCAACCATTTATATTTCTATGATGCAGAGTGAAGTATGTTATTTAAATCTATTCCTAAGCTGACTTTTTAAAGCCTTGTCTCATTTATTAGGTACTGTTCAAGTGAACAATGGATATTTGTCAATTACTGCTCACAAATAATTCTC
This sequence comes from Acrocephalus scirpaceus scirpaceus, assembly GCA_910950805.1. Taxonomy (NCBI): domain Eukaryota; kingdom Metazoa; phylum Chordata; class Aves; order Passeriformes; family Sylviidae; genus Acrocephalus; species Acrocephalus scirpaceus. The sequence goes on along the minus strand of OU383783.1, from coordinate 11,075,459 downwards.
TTTAATGGGAATAAAATTAGTCTTTACAATTAGTATTTAAAACAAAATGTAATACAAAGTTTCACCTAACACAGAGAATGGGCAGATACTGAAGAATATTAAATGCTTTAAAAAATGTCTCAGAGAAACTGTTTCAGTGCTTTCGCTTCATGTGAGGAAAACAAAATGTGGGTAAGATACTTCGTCTATGTCAAAATACTTTCCCTACCATTTAATACTCTTTGTAATTAATGCTACCCAGAGATTTGGAAGAATCACTGAATTCCTTCAAAAAGCTTTAGTATTAGGGTAAGTACTAAATGCATTGGACATTACATTCGAATTTGAAATCTCAACTTTTCTCATCTTTCTGATTTCTGAGATAGAACCCCCTTGGTTTAATCTGTAATTAGTCTTGACTGCCATCTTCAAGTAGCTGTATATTCCATCTTTTGATTTCCTTTTTGGTCACAATAAAAGACTAACACTTTGAAATTAAAAATAGAATTCCAACTGTCTCAAATGCTCAACAACAGTATCCCACAGAAGTAAGTGCTTTAAAAAATAAGTTTGTGCTTTCTGCACAGAACAGCCTAGCTGAAAATACCTTGCTTATAGGACCAACGTTCCTATTTTTCACATCCACAGTTTTAACTTACATTGCCTTGAAAAACTCAAAATAAAGTGAACTTCTAAGCTGTAAGATCAACTTGAATCCTCTACCTACCAATGTTCAAAAATATGCATGCTTTATCCTTAGCATTTTATTTATTTCCAGAGTCCACTTATTCACTTCTATTTCAAGCAAAAATCATGTAAGATAAACTATAAGTTATTCTCCAATAATCACAAGTAATCATCCATTTGCAATCAGTATTTCAATCACTGTGAATATTGATTAACAAATATATTATTGAATGAGAAATAATCCTCTTCCTCTACCAATTGCTGAATTCCTGTGATCATCTTATTAACAATGTCAGAACAGAGCCCCAAAAAATGCTATTGCAGGAACACCAATGTAATTCAAGTGTACAGAGACACAAATATTACTCATTTAAAAGGGCAACACAGAATCATATACACATAAATATTGCAAAAAAATTATTCTAGTCCTGTATGCAGCAACTTTTCATGTGAGGAATAACATTTTCTATTTTTATGTTTTCCCCACACTGGTGCAGATGTGAGAGCAGGAAGAGGGATACAGAAATATTCCCTGTTCCTTCTCCACATGGATGGGACCTTATTAAAGTGCATACACCTTAGACACTCCATAAGACCCAGGGCTCCTTGTTGAATGGCTCTTGTGGAGCTGGATCCTCCTGGAAGGAGGGAAAGTCACATATAATCTTCTCCCAGCATCACTGTTTTGCCATGAGCCAGGAGAAGAATGCAATGGCTCGAGATTAGCACCATGACAAGGTTCAATGCAACCCCTTCAGCTCTGACTAGAGTTAAGAACACACAGAACAAAAAGATCTATTTGTGACAATGAAAGGAACTCTGGTTGCTGCCATTTTATCTAGTGCAGAGTCCAAATGCATCACTTTTCAGACCAGTGCAAACTCATCTTTAATATCCTCAAAGGCATGAACTACTTGCTGCAGCTTCAGCCAATTCAAAGATTATGTGCTGACTCTCTATGCAAATCTGTAATGTACCAGCCATGCACTCTTTTTCTTTCCCAAATGACAATTTCTAATTCAGTATAGAGCACCAAACATTTTAGAAAATAGAAGGCTCTTGAGGGAAGTGTAGCTTTCCCACCACAACCATGACAACTATACATCCAATCATGAAGTCACATTTGCACTGTGCTCATTACAGAACTTTTGATCACTTGCATAATGCTTGCCTTCTCTTCAGCTTGCCTCATACTCTTTCTGAAGAAAAACCATAAAATTGTTCAATGTTTCTCCTCATATGGAATTGGTTTTAAAGATTTGGTTTTGCACCTTACCCATGGCACTGCCTCAACTAACAGATTTTAAAGATAAACTGTTTCTGGACATAAATAAATACAAAACCATAAATATATCTGGACCTATTTGATTGGTGAGATACAAACTTGCATAATTCTGAATTTTATTTTCTCCCCAAGAAGCTGGGAAAGCTACATAAGCAATATCGCTCCCGTCTTGAACGAAGGTACCCCTATTCCTGCAGACTGTCACAAAGAGAAAACTTCACTTTTTATAGGTTTAATCATTCATCTTTAATTGAGCCATTAGAATAAGTGAAAACCAAACACCAACTCTATCAAATCTCAAAGCCAGTTAGCTACACAAGTACCAACCAGTCACACACTTAAGAAATTCAAAGGTTGTGCAAACTTACAACTACCTTTCATTTCAAAGGGAAGCATAATTCTTAAGTTAAAAAAGCATGAAAGGCATAAAATTCCTTGAGGAAAGAAGATATCTGTACATTTTTGGTACACTGAAGTTACAGAAATAAGATGAAATAAGTAGCAGCATTACGTAAAAATCTAATCCAAGACAAATATAATAGGATTTCTGCCTTTTTATATACAGCTATGCATGTATTTTTCTTTATGCAGATCACAGAGTTCTGTCTTGATTTAAGAAATAAATTAAATCTCAAAAATTTGTATTTGAAAGTTAATCCATTTAGGAAAAAAAGTACTTCTTAGTATGGAAAGAAAGCAGAAGTATCAGTATAGCATCTTAATTTGTTAAGTGTGCATCTATAGTAAAAAACTGCACCAAATTGCATATTTTTAATGTAGTTGGGTTTTTTATTTAGAGTTTTAATATTTATTATTTGATAGTGTGTCCTCCCCTTGTCATTACAGAATTGTCTGAGAACAATAAAGACCTTCCAATATGAATAGAACTTGATTCTTACAATATGCATATTGTGAAAAATGATGCTTGGTGATATTTATCATACTCAAACTCAGTTTTAAATCCCATCCTTTGCTTTTTAGATCTCCAGTTATAAAAATATATTCTATTTGTAAAGTCACCATAACTCACTTTTATGTCCATAAGCTCTGATCAATAGTCTCTCCAGCAAAAGACTGGAGGAGATTTCTATTCATAACCTCAAAAAAAATTACCAGCTAGGTTGAGATGACTTCTGCTGATGCTTTTCCTGTGGGCTTACACATTCAGCCTTAAATCTGGCCTGAATAACTTAGTTTCATATTCTGACTAATTAGTTTTATTTGTTACCTAAAAATAATGGGTAATGACTTAAGATTCTGTAATTTTCAATCATTTTCAAAGCTGGTGTTTGGCATTGTTTGGTATTATTTATCCCTCTTCTTTCATTTCTTCTATCACAAAGAATGATTACAGTAATTACAGTACATTCAATTACAGCTTCAAAGTATATTTGATAAGGGGTAGATAGAAGTTGTAAATCCATCATTTCAGCATAGTGTCTACTCAAACTTCTGTCATCTCACACTTTATCAGTTGCAAAACACAGCATAGGTATTTCCTGGGTTCTTTAAACTTTCTTTTACTTTCGTTTCTGGATTACAGTGACCCCCACAGCAAACAACTACCTTAAAGATGGAGAATGGCAAATGGTTCTTTTTAATCTTAGACTGATCAGTAGTCTTTGAAAGTACTGACTACAAAGTATAACAAGTTACTTTTATCATACTCTGATAAGATGATTCTGTTTCATAGATTTTATTTCTTGTTTTATTCAATATGTTGGTGCAGCACTTCTACCTCCTCAGTTTATTACAGAAGAAAAGCACAAAGCAACAGAGGTTAGTTCTAGACAGGACTAGAAGAATACAAAGGATTAGTATTTCTGGCACAGTAGAATTGACCCAACTCAGTAACACAGGATAATACTAAAACCCTAAAATTTAATTCTCTAAATTCAGATTAGATATTCACAAAACAAGCCCGGTTGAGAAAAAAACTGAACACTCAAAAATCTCCCTGAAGTACACTAAAGACATTCAAGTGTTGCAGAAAAAAAGTGTAAAGAGAAATCATATCAGCCAAAATTTAAAACTGCAATACAATATCCAAATAATTTCCTTTTTTTTTAATGAATACAGCTAGCACATAGGTGGAAATACACTATTCAAGCAATTGTATGAAAAGAAACCCCATAACAAAAATAATAGTTTTTATTGCTTTGCTATGCATAAGCTTGAAGCTTTACAACTTCTCACCTTAGCACAAGCATGTGCTCTTCACCAGGAGAACCATGAGCGACTGGCATTGCTTTTTTTGCTGTTTAAGAAAGATTTTCGTGTCAAAATGAATTACAACTTGAGATCTTAACTTACAGGTGCAGGTAATGGCTGCTATCAGTAAACTGCTATTAGAGCAAGAGAATGCATTTATGGTATCTGCAAGGAAAAAAGAGAAAAATCCGGAACCACTACCAAACAAATTGGGTTTGCCAGTAATTGTCTCATGGAACATTTTAAGACAACTTGGAAGTCGACAGCAGTAAATTTTACTGTGAAAATTGAATGCTATATAATTTCCTGTAAGGATCTGGTGTAGATGTGGGAGTGTAAAGGAGGAGGGGATGGAAGAGAAAAAGCTTTCTTAATTTTTTTTTTTTTTAATATAAAGACCATGCCAAAGAAAATGCAAATTCCCAGTTTTGATGTCTATTTTGAGGATCTGAAACAAGGCTTTTAATCAATGTATTATACATCAAATTGATAATGTTAACTTCTGATTATTCAAATGTATGAAATATTCATAGAGAACTGTCCAAACTTTTACATTTCTCAGACTTCTTTTCTCTATTAATTATCATGCCTGGAAGCTTTTTAGTAAAAGCAGCAGCCATCAGCCTGACTGAACCTGACAAGCTAGCAAGGCCCAATTACACTGGCACTCTGTGGCACTTTGATGTACTGGAAACGAAAAGAGATAGGGGCAAATTGTATAGCACATTATGTTAATGACTTGATTTAATCCAGCCACTAAACTTTATGTAGCCTGTTAAAAAAGATGCTAACACTAATTATGCCACTTTGGAAAGGAAAGAAGGGGACAAGCATTTCATACCGACAAAGTGAAGCTCATAAATGTTGTAAATGAAATGAAACAAAATGAAGTAATCTATGATTAATCATACATCATAGACAAGAAGAAAAGAGAAAGAAGCAAGTGGTACAGTTAAGTACTGGAAAATCTGTTAGATACCCTTTATGATCAACATATCTAAGAAATAACCATGAACTGTCTAATTTGCAACATGCAAAAAAACCTCAGTATGATCTTAAATGGCTTAAACAGTTTGGCATACAACTCAGATTTAGGGGATAATTAGCATAACGATCTCTAAAAATCACAAGTTTTATTTACAGTGTTTGATTACCAGCAGGATATTTATCTCAAAAGATAAAAGGCAGTGATTTTTAATCTTAAAAAAATACAACTTCAGTAACAATTTTGACATGCTGTATTTTATAATTAACCCAAGAATTTGTATCAACCAATGCATATTTTTAAAATCCAATCAGTATCAAATACACTATTGTGTTAATAGTTCAAAGGTTTTATTGTTTTATCTACCCTTCATGAACATGCGTTTTTGTTACCATAGGAACAGATCAATGGAGAAAGGTAGAAATTGATGAACCTGAAATGAATCTACACACAAAGTTCTTGCAGAAGTGCTCTTAAATAATTCTGATAAAATAAAATACATGATGACTAGAAAATTACAGAACAAGTCTATTATATTTTGACTTAATAGAGATGAGTAGCAGTAATTTTAGTTCTCAAAACTACAGGTGAAATTTTTTTAAACATTATACATATAAACAATGCAATTTCATCTTCCAAAGTACCTTCTGCGTGTTTCTGAAGACTATATGAGTGATAGCATTTCCAAACCTCTTCTACAGCTTAAAAAAAGAACAGCTATATTTCTCATACAAAGAATTGCTTCTTGTTGCTAGTTGCTTCGTAGGACGCTTCACAGCCTTGAAAAGAGCATTTAAAAAACAATCAAGCTACCTCTAGGATATCACATTGCAGAACATTAAAAACCGTGAAGTCTGATAGGATCTACCAGCACAGTCCTGGTCCTTTAAAGAAAGCTGAGACAGATGAGAAAAGTATTAACTGTTAGAAGTACTGTCATCAATTTTAAGTACTAGTTTTATATTTTTAACATTGTTCAACCAAGGTTAGACCAAAAAGTATGAAATATTCTTTTTTTTTTTTACAGAACTAGCCTACTGAAATACTGTTCAAAGTAAATTTTCCAAATTTGTATTGATGTCATCTTATCTTTTATATATGTCTTCATGGTAATCAATTGCTGGTTTTAAGAACAAGTCAAGAGAACATGATTAGTGCACTTGCCCACAAATAATAATAGAAAAGAAGTACACTGAAGTGATTTGATACTGTACATATAAAACTTTACTGAAAACTAATGTTAGATACAGCAAAACTACTTAGAGGGCATTAGGTTTAAAATATTTTTTTAGTCTGGCCAAATAATTGCCATAAACATTCTGACTCAGCTGTTTAATATTTGTGGATAATGGAAATTATCCACAATTAAATAATGAAATAAATTAATTAAATTAATGAAATAATACAGTCATTGCTGTCAGTTTTTATTGCTTCAAGAGCATCATCACCTCAATCTGAAAAACATTAGAAAAATCAATGTGGTTAAACCCTGTTGCTGTAGTCCACCTGAGTTTTGCTGAGGAACCTGACAGCAATATAGGAGCTTTACTAACAAATGAAGAGTAAGTGCCAGGCAAATCTACTCTTCCTTGCAGAAGATTAACCCTGCAAATCCATGACTTTTAGAGTCATCTAAACTGTATTTTTTTTCTGGTTTGTAAAAAAAAAAAAAAAAAAAGTAGTGTTTCCCAGATGAAAGTTGAGGACTGGAATGATATAAGTGAATGAACTGAGGTTAGCTTTATACAGGAATATGGCCTGAATTTGTGGATTTCCTCTGACTATGTTTAACACCATGCACACATAAAGAATAATATATCCTTTTTTTTTAAATAAAAAAATAGTTTTGTATGCAGGTGGATTATTTCAGAGCATTCTGGGGTTTTTTTTCTCTGAAGCAAATTACTTATAAACACAACAGTGATTCAACATTATGTGTTTCCAATTTTTCTAATGTTTTCTTATGCAGAAGCTGCAAACAAATGAACATGAAATTTTAGCATTCTGTTTGTGCTTTTACTGTAGACTTGGTATCATAGACTTGGTTTATTGCAATGATAAACAGTTTAAGCTCAGAGGTGGAACAGGATGACCTGCCTTTTATAATCTTTAAATAAATCTGCCTCGAACAACTTTAAGTCACGAATATGGTAAGACATACTACTCCTCTCTCTGTCTGAAAGGATTTCCAATAGCAGCATTGGCTGTTATCTGCAGACAAAAGGAGCATATTCATTAAAATAGTCTTTAGAACAGCACAGTTCTAAGGAAGAATATAAAGACATTTAAAATAGAAGCCAGGTTTCCTTTAATATTTTATGAATCTAGGTCAGATACCAGATTTTTGCATTCAATTACAATAGTTTCCATTTGGGAAGAAAATAACACCACCATATCCACTACCCAGCTTCAGATATAAAGTACACCAGAATATAATTTCTGTCACGGAGCTTCTCATAACGAGGCAGCTCCCACTGCTAGTAAGAAATGCTTAAGAAAATGGAAGGAGACACAGATTTATTAACAAAATACAGTTACTTATTCATAAAAATGAATTCTACCTTCTGGTTCCAATTCTTCAGTTATTTCTCTCTCATTTCCAGAAGTAATTGATGTTTGGTCAGCTAACTGCTCCTCTGACAGATGTGAGAGCTTTTCTATCTCCTGTTAAATTTCTTCAGCCATCTCCACCTTATCATCTGCTAGCCTTTCTTATTCAACCTCATGTCCCATATGCTACATAAAAAGATAAACTTACAGTCTTTATAACACCATCTGAATAGTAAAACTTACTAAAGTTCAAAACTTGAAGAGTTATGCCCATATTCATTATGAAAAGCCTTTAAACAATGGTATTGCTTATGCAGCACAGGAAACAATGAGAAGTTGTCAACTGCAGTAACAAATAATTGATTCAGTAAAAAGAAATTCTCTAACGATGTATATTTGTGAAAACATAACTATTATAATCATTTGGTACCTGTCAACATATATACAGCCTCTTAGATTTCCAGATTCATTTATATTTCAGCTCTTTCAGTTCTACAAGACTCAGTTAAAAAAAAACCCACTCCACTACTTATTCAGTTAGCAATTTTACAACTAAATTATACAGTATTTTCTGTTTCAAAAGCAAACTAATATCATATAAGAAAGAATCAGCCCTGTCACACAGTACCAACATTCTGTAAGGTAAAATATCTTTAGTACATAACTTACTCTGAGGTAACCTCACTCCCTTGCTTCCCTTTGAGTTCAATTACACACAGTAACACCTCATCAATGGATACAACATTGCAGGGTTATGTCCAGGATGGAAACTTAGTGATGACTTGGTGAAGTCAATCCTGTTAAACCCTACAGAAGTGAAGCCCCTTGTGCTCTCCTGGAACACAGCAGCAGTGCCAGCTGCTCCCTCTGCACAGTGCAACCCCAGGGCTCACACACCCTCAAATCTGCCACACTCCAAGGACCATGGCAGACAGCAAGGCCTCTGCTGATCCCCACCCACATATTTCCAGGATCTTCCAGGTGTAAATGCTGCTTGTTGGGAAACACAAAGGGATTTGATGTGATTTATTCACTGAATCCATTGCAGGTACCTCTTGGGCAGATAGGTACCTGTACAGACACAGAAATAGGTGCACACATCACGTTACCTGTGTATGGGAATTGATAATGGCATGAATGTTACTATCTCATATCTGCAGCTAAGTCATTGTTATGATTGTAGTTAACCCTATGGAATTGCTTGGCAAATGTTAAAATAGTCACTGATTAAGTGCTGCTAAACTCTTTTGCACCCTTATCTTTGCATCCATATCTTGGCACACTTACCCCCCTTTGCATTCTTGCCTTTAGTATAAATAATTCCAAATTGCTTCTAATTTGATCTTCCTTTGTGTGCTTTAATATGCATAGTAAGTGAGCCTTGCCAACAAATTCTGTAAAGTCATATCTTCACAAATTCATATGAAAACCTGCTTTTGCCAAAACCTTTGACAGTGTTTCTTTAAGTGGCCAAACCACTTGTTGACAATACCTATTTAGCTATATGCCAAAGTCACTCCATTTATTCGTTATTTCCCTCTACTATATATTGGTAATTTTTATGGGAAGGTAAAACAAAGTCCATCCAAACAAGAGCAAAATGTGCAGGGCCAGAAGCTGGACTTTGATGATCCTTGTGGGTGCCTTCCAACTCAGTATGTTCTACAATTCTGTGATTGTGTGAGATGATCCCCCTGTCATCCCTTCCAACCTGAACCACTCTGTGATTCTGTGAATGCTTCTGCAGTAGCAATGATAAAAAGCTGTAATCAAATCCTAGATACACAGGGCTTGAAGGGTATTAGAACATCTACACAAGCTGCAGCAAGATAATAGCAACTGAAAATGTAGTACCCTGGCAACACAGTTAGGAGTACAAGAAGCTATGAAGTGCCAATTTGGGGAAGGCAAAGATTGCCACTTAAACATTATGCCCATAGGAAGGACAGAAGATGGAAAGCATTGCCTAATTTTCCACATTCAGATTAACCAAATAATAGTACAGCCCATGATATTTTCATGCTCTGAATATCATTTCAAATTTTGCATTACATAATCAAGCTGTCAGTAACAACTGCCAATATGTTGTAACCTCATATTAACGTAGCTTAAGGCATTTTTATTTATTTTACTATCACTTAAGGCAAATTTTGTAAACATTTCCTTTCAAAGAAAATGTTTAAATGTTCAATTTAGTATTAGATGTCAATAAAGCTACTCAGAATCTTAATGGTAAGCACATGATGAAGCCATACCCATAAGAAGACTTATTCACAACAAGTTGGTCCACTTCATTCCATTAGATTGTTCACAGAAATACACTTTTCTAAAAATATACATTGAAGAATCAAGTCTAAAAATATTTAGGTTACTTCCTGCCTGTGCTCTAGTTTTGTAAACTTTATATATTGCCACAGTATATAACACAGTGTTGAGATACAAAAAGAGATTGCAAAGTCTTAAATATTCAATGAGAAGTTGCCCTACAGCATGTGAAAAACATATGAAATAATCTCTTCAGTAGATTAGAAGAAAAATGTATTATTGTAAATGTACACAGCTGTAAATAAAAATCAGTGTATACTGAAAATATTAAAATTTTCTTAATGAAGTTGAAGGACAATTAAACATAGGCCAAGGGCCCATATAGGCTTCACGTAACTTTGTACAGTAAATAGAACAGTGACTTACAATTTCAGGGAGACTGTCAGATGGGTGTCTTTTCTATAAGAGCTTTCAGTGTAGAGGAAAGAAGAAACATTGAATAAAGAGTAAGTATTAACCCAACAGAAGAAGAATAAATGCAGCTGAAAAAATATGAGCCTCATTCAGCATATAATCTGCATTTGGTCAATTTTTTGTACTTAATAGCTAGTCATAACCTTAGCATATTGTACAAATGTTCACTTAAAAGGCAGCTTTGAAATCACCAGCAATAGAAACTACACTTTTCTGGGCAATATTCCTGAACTTCAACATAGGTATGACCTCACATCTTGAGAAAATATTAGATTTTTTCAGAAAAATACCTCTTTCGACTTTGATCTTGTCAAGGATTGCATTTTTGTCTGCTAAATCAGATTTGATAGCCATCTCTAGTTTAGCAATTTGCAGTTTCATTTGCTGTTCCTTTGATTTCCATTGCTGTTCATGGGTCATACAGAAGACACTGTAATAAAACATATGGCATGTGAAAAACTTTTAGAAATCAGCTTCAACAGAAAATAATAAAGAAAAAAGCTTTTAGTGGCACAGAGACCACTGTCATCATGTCTTAGGAATTAAGTAAACACATGCTGGTCTGCTGCTGTTGAAACCAAGGCGCCTTTCTCAGGCTGCGGTTAAAAAACATGAAAGAGTTTGTGGGATGAGCAAAGGAACTGGCCTTAATTTAGAGCTCCAAAGTCAAAAAGTTGGCAGCATGCAACATTTGTGGGACTAGAAAAGGAATTCAGATGCATATCCCAGAGTAATCCACAACTCCAAACCTCAGCAACTGACAACTAACAAAACCATTCTTTCCGCATACAAAACCTCTCAATGTAGAGAACTGGGATCATCCACCTGATTTCTTTTAAATCTGTGAAACATGCAGAGCATAGTCAGTTGCCTGTTCAAAGGAAAATGTTGACCACAAAGTGACAACAGTTTTCTCATACTGTAAAACAACAATTCTGATACTGATTAAGAAGCACACTTAAAGTAATCTTTCTCCTACTTTAAGAAATAAAAAACAGAGGTGGGCCAAGAAATTAGAATAACTTTTTTTGCCTGTGACACATTATTTACTTGTAAACTACCAATCTATGTGCAATAAAGATCGCATGGGCACAGAACCAGAACTGCTGAAGCCACAACAAAAAGTGTTATTCAGATTAAAACTAAATTAATTACATTATATAATTTACAGTGCAATTCTCAGGAGACAAAAAGACAAAGATATGCAATAAGTTTTCATATATGTTAGACAGTGAGCGGTATAGTCTTCATATTACTATATTTGCATTCTTATTTACTGGAAAAATGTCCGTGTTCACCAAGCACAAACCAGTTTATTCACTTTTGTACTCAGTGAAAAATCAATAATTGTAGGGTTTTGTCAACAAAAGAAGTCAGTTCCTCAACTCTTTGGTGAAGGTCATCAGCTAAAAAACTATATTTTACCTACATATATGTATTAAAAATCTTCTGATATCTATTTATTTATCCGCCTATCTCTTCAAGAGATCTATGTAACATGCCTTGACCACAAAATGAGAGGAGAAAGAAATGCTGCAGAAGGGACAGCCCATATAAGTTCACAGATTCTACATGCTGACTGAGAGCTCTGAGTACTTGTGAGTGCATTTAAATCTCATATATTTGAAGAATGACTTTAAGATCAAAGAAATAAAATACTATAGTATGAATTGTAAACCCTAACGTATATAGGGTTTATATTCCTGATACGTATTTTTCATTAAAAGTTTGTATATCCCTGTATTTTGTCTTTTTCTCATACTATATCTAACCTGTGTACACAGTTCTCTAGGCATAGATCATTTTATAGTGTGACTGTTTTCACAGCATGCATGAACTTAAGCCAAGTCCAGCAGTAATATATACACCACTCTCCTAATATGCAGGAAATATAATGCACTGAACCCACAACCATTCCACACTATTGCAAAGGTACAGAAGACACAGTGTGTTCTCTAAATTTTTAGAGTTTGATTGGCTTCCTTCAGGAAAGCATAACTCTCTTCAAAACAAAAGAAGTTTGTTTGTTCGTCAGTTTTCACACTTCTGAAAATGTTTTCAAGTTTGAATGACCACAACACCCAGTTATATGTGTTTAGGTACAATTACTTCACATAAGGATGCAGCCAGGTATTAGTTCAGTTTTTCAGAAGACTGTGCTGGCTGAAAAATCATTAAGCATTATTATGATGGTCATTAAGAATTTAGATGTTTAAATGAAGAACATTTTAGAAGACAGGTTTTATCTGAACTCATATAATGCTAATGTTTATGTCAGTTTGAATTGAGTCCACGTGTGTTGCTTTCTTCTTTTGAATTTTAAGATTACATTTACTTGAATTCATGTGGAATTTCTTTCATATTTACTGTATTTCACTGGAGTTTGAGCCATCTGTGTAACTATAATGGTCAACCACATCTGGCACCATTTCCTTTGGAGGGAGTTTAAGAATTGCTAGATTTGCATTACAAGGTCATATGAAAACAATTCCTCCAAATCTTTTATACAAATGAATTGTTTTCTTGGATACTGACTAAATAATAAGAGTCAACTGACAAATTCATACTTGTTCTTGCAAACTTTTCAAATCCAGTTCTGCAGTCTTGGCTTTGGCATAATTCCCATCAACGTCAAATAAATTTTGCAAAAATAACTTTAGCAAGGAATGGGGTTTATGCACCTTTGCCTCCATTTAAAAAAATGAAAAAAAATTATTAAATAAGTGGCACCTGTGGACATTGGCCTATCTACTGCTAGCACAGGTAAGCTCTAGTAAAGTTGATTTGTTCAAACAGACAACCAAAAAGCTGGACATTAATGGTGGTTATATAATCCTCTTTTTTATTTATTGATACCTATACAGTACATTGGAATGCTGAAAGATGAATCAATGTTTAAATGAGAGTATATGAAAAAACCGATCATTTTAGTAAAAGAAACACAATAGTATAGATTACTGTGCTATAATGGAAGCTTACTTTCAATTTCTCTTGTTAAATATCTTTTTAAGTCATCCCATTATGTATTTAAGTAGAACAGAAAATTTCAAGTCAAGATTGTTAAGTTGATTTATTAGTAAGAATTATTTTTCTGAATAAATGATAGAGAACAAATAAAACATAATCAGAAATATTTATGACATGATCAAATTTTGGATCCTCCAGCAGTTAACTTAAGTGAGAGACAAGTGACCAACTTCTCCATACCAAACTCTAAATATTGTGATTATACAACTGTTGAACCTCCTAAGTAAAGAAACAAGTTTTAAGCCATTTGTTCTCACAGTTTTTTACCACTAAAATTTTTAATTTCACCGTGGACCATATAAAAAGTAAGCCAAATAATGTAAGAATAATATGAATAAAATTTGATATCACTTACATTACGCTTAGTCAATGGTATTCTTTTGACAGACATCACACTGACAAGCCAAACAAATTTTAAGAGAAGAAATAATCCGGATACAAGAAAAGACTTCAAGATCTACTTTTTGCAATTATTAGCTGTAGGACGTGTCTTATTTTCTAACCCTCTTCAGTGTAAAAGACAACAGAGGTTCACAATAAAGGAAAAGTTCATTGGAAGGTCATTTTTTCCTTTAATATACTTGTGGCAACTGACTATAATTACTTCTTTTTTGTAAAAGAGAATTTTTGAATCATATCTTAACAATGTGTTTTCATTTTCTTTTTAAGCACTGCTGATAAAACTTATACATTTTATTATGTATAGGAACTTTTGTAAAACCTCATGTGAGCCTACACAAAAATTGCAGCTGAATCGGGAAGTGAAATGGTAGCTATTAAACAACCAAACCACCCCCCAAAAATAAACATTGGAGTAGCTGTCAAATATCAGACTTCATATAAGTTCATTGAGATGTGTTCAAATAAGAGCTTTTTGAATTTATGTTCAAAATAAAGTGACTCCTACTTACTTTTAATTGCATTTTTAAAGAAGTAATCTACTATTTCATGAGAATTAGAACAAATATGGAAGCTAGTCTGTTCCAAGAGTCGATGAAATACAGCAGAGCACCTGAGAGTTTCCATATACACAGTCATGATAAACAGCAGCATGAACATAGTTACACGTATGCAAAAGCACCGAATATGTACACACATATTACAGCACACTGTATATTAAGATCTACTAAAAAAGGACCAAAATCAATTTTTCTGTATCCAGAAACCCTAATTTACCTTACGCAGCTTATCATAGTTTTTCTTCAAGTTTGTTCTCTTTTTCTGGATTGTTTACTCTTTTCCTGTAATTAAAATGAAGATAGAAGTTTCAAGTAATGCACAGCACAAAAGGAAATGACAATGAATGTGTGAACAGAAATAGCAATTAATTTTTAGGCAGTGTCAGGCTATTATTTGTTCTTTTAATACAACTGTCTCTTAGAAGCTTCATAAGAAGAGAAATCCACATGGCTTTATATTAGGCCCAAACTCTTTTTCATGCTGTTTAGATGAAGCTGAGAGTAGCATGTTGCTGTTGATCACCAGTATCTAATCACATTCTGTCTTATGTAAAACAATATAAAAACCTGAAGCACTATATTTCTGAATTCCCTTTTAGTGAGTGTTAGCTAGAGTATGGGTTTTGCACAGAAAATATTTTTATTTACATTATAGAAACAACACATCCTTGCTTCCAAAACACTCACTTACAGCAGGGTATGGTTTAAAGACATGAGATACTTAAACCAAGAATATCTACTCTCCATGCATTACAACACTTCAAAGGTTTGACAAAAATATCTATAAGGTGAACTTGGTTCATGTAAAATACATTTACATTAGGTAAAACAGGTGGTAAAATGAAATATACGTTGCTACAAAATGCAAGAAAAATCGAGTAAGTTTTCACACTCTTATTCCTCGTACATTGAAGAAAATGGAGAAGAAATGATTTGATGTTTAGCCCTGTATCTAGACAACTTGTTAGTGATGACAGAAGTCTCTCAGAGTCACTAGACAAAGAAACAGAAGTTACTGATTTGAACTGCTGAGTAAGATGTAACACTATAATTAATCAGGTTCAAAGAATACTAAAATCTAGCAATACGTGATCTGTAAACCAAGTATTGTGATTTTTTTTCTATTAATAAACCACTTGTTTAGTATCAGAATTGACATGATATCTTATGCTTTAACTTCAAATATTGCCCAAATACCAGCGTTTGGACAACGTGGCACAGGTGTGGTTCACAATTCTATGAAATATAAACAGTATTTTCGTCAGAAGTTTTTTTTAGAATAGGATAAAATATATATATTACCAGGTTAGCCTTCTAAGTATGTTTGCAAGGTCTATTCACATCTCCTCCCTTTAAACGTATCCCAACATTTCTTTTTCCCTTATCTCTATGCACTACCTAAAGTAGAAGATTCTAGCTCTTGCCAACAACCTCACCTCCTCTGTCCCTCTGTTTGAAATAGTTACTGGTTGCAATTTTTTTAAAGATGGAACCATTTTAACTGCCCCTCTTTCAGTTCATTCAGTTCATCACCTTTTGCTAACCAAGCATCATGGTTGATCTTTAAGTTCTTGAGGATCTATGAAAAGGAATGAATATCCAGAAAAAAATAAAATCACACCTAGTAGAATGTTACAACACAGCATATTCCAACAGTGTTTAGTGTATATATTCTCAATGTGGTCAACAGGAGACACTCTTGATCCAAGTAACTGAACGCATGGCTGGGGGAAGGTGGCACTCTTGGTGCTCTCATGAACATTAAACCCTCAGTTCAGTCATGATGAAAACGACCAAGAAATACATCTGTTCAGCAATTAAAAGATTTTGCTGTGGTTATGGTGGTTAGACATGCTGACCAAAAAACACTGCAGCAGCAAGCAAAAATGAATGTTGACCACAGTTATGGTAATCACAGAGCTTGCCACAGCTTTGTTAACCCTTAATTGTAGATATATAATTGTTTCATAATCCTAATACACTCAATTCTATTTTCCTACTACTAGTAATTTAAAAAAGGAGTTCTGATTTCTTTTACATTTTCATTTATTTCAATGGATGACATTAAGGCACATTTAACCAATTTTAATATTAAACGAAGAATGCCAATAGAACCTCTATTTTCAGAATATTAGTTAATACTATAGTGGCTACATTCCACAAATGCTTTAATAAAGCTTCATTCATTAAGAATTTCGATGGAAATCATATTCAAAGTATGACTTGAAACAACAGGGCACAGAAGCCAATCTTCTGCTTAATAAAATGAGTGTATGAAAATTTATGCTAAATACACATGTGTGTACAGATATGGCTAACAGAATAAAGTTAGCCTCAGGATTTTCAATATACTATTTCCTACAAAGTGGTTGAATAGAGGGGCTCAATCTGAATCCTGTACAAATTGCTTAGGTTCACTTGTGTCTGAATATACAAGAAACAAATAAAACCTCATTGAATATCAATCACCAACTTGATCTTCAACCTTTCATATCTCACTTCCGAGTTAGGAAATATAATGGAGAATAAACAATATTAGCAGTTAATCTTATTTCTCAGAGTTAATGAAGTGTATTGTTCATCAAGAATCTTTCTTCAGTGCTCTTCTTGCTCTGTCCTGTACCTGTGAACTCTAATGCAATAGTTTCAATGAATTACATCTTAGAAATGCATTTTTTACAGTATTCATATTTCTCCATATTTTATTTTCTTTCTCAAAATCACAATCCTTAAAGTTTCTAACCCTTTCACTGTGCAAGTGAACTCATTTTTTCTTTCCCATTTCTTAGCTTAGCTTCAATGTTTTACCTGAAGTTCTCTTCCATTTTAACACACAATATAGGAAGAAAAACAAACAAATAAACTAACTAGCCACCTTGGCAAAGCCAAGGCAAAGCCAAGAAATACTAAAACATGCTGTGTTGGTAAGTATGTTATGCGCCATCTAAACCAGAAATTTTGGAATTTACAGTTATTCACATTTAGTAGACACATCATAAACATCCATATTATTGGAAATGGGAAAACCACTGGATCCATTCTCTTATAACAAAAAAGAGCTACAGAAAACACTCATCCTTCTCTGAAATGCACTTTTCACTGTGAATATTAGACACAATGTCTTCAAATACCAGTTTGAGTCCTACATGTGTTTCCATTCAGCTGCTGCCAAGAAAGAGGCAAAAGCACTTGATGTTTGTTGTAAATTACCAGAAAGCTTTGTATGATTTAAAATGGAACAGTTTACTTATCACTTTCTATTTAAGAACCCAAAAAGCCCTGTGAAGCCTGTCTCCCCTGGTATTCACATAGCTTACCCTATGAAAAACTAGATTTTAGCTGCTAACCGAAGAGCTACTTTGGCAGAAAGGATATAGGTATTACACCAAAGAGAGGAAGAAGGCAAAGCACAGCAAAAGGCAGAAATGAAACAACATGGGGAAAAAAGGAAAGGAGCAAAAATCTAATGGCACAAGTCCAATTTAGAATGCTAAGGAGTAAGAGCAGTAAGAGTTTACAGGGATACCAGGTACTTCCAGCTCATCAGGCTAGGATACTTTACAGAGCTCTGCTGCAGTTAGGATTCCCCTACTCACAGGAACTCTCCCATTTCCAAGCTGCCAATCATACAACCTCCATATGCACATGCAGTTCTCCAAATACATATGGGGAAAAACAGGCAAGAGCTCTGTAACTAAAACCTACAGAAGATCTACCAAGCAATTGCATGTTCTGGTGATATTTTCATAAAATTGTTCTTTCTATAATGAAAATTATTACTTACAGTAGCTGTCTAAAATGATTTCCATGAACATAAGAATACAAGTTAAAACCGAATCTGAGAACAAAACAGCCAAACCTCCCTAACTTTATCAAAGACTAATAAAGTGAGGGTGTCTTTACCTTTTTTGGTAAATCAGTATATTTAAGTCAATATTTAAATCATCAGGAGTCTCTCTCAATAGCCAGACAACTCAGTTAATTCTTCAAAATCTGCCTGGGATGACTTTCCAGATCAGCACTAAAAGCACTAAGATCTCCTAGACTGTCCTAGATCTCCTAGAAAAAGCCCAAAAGTTTAAGACTAAAAATCCTTCCTCATTTGGAGCAGCTTGAGAGAAGTGTAATAGGTGGTTCATTTTCATGTATTCAGTATTGACTCAAAAAGAACTGTGTATATTTTTTTTCCATTTACACTGGCTTATGTGATGAGTAGAGAAATGTACTGACCAAATTCTCTTGAAACTGGAGAAATTTTCCTTCCATTGCTGAAAGAGCACTGCTGTTCTCAACCAGTTTACAGACCTTGGTAATTTCCACATTGTCCCAAATGTTTAGTCTTCAAATTTAAAGAGAAATACATCATGAGCTTAAAAATACAAAATAAATTATCATACTAGTTTTGTTCTGAAAAGTTGAACTCCTTTTGCAAATCAGCTTTGTACAACAGCTTTATCAATTCCAAAAATTTGAGAGATTTAGTGTGTAATGTCCAAATTGACTTCTTCTTCTGTAATTCACATTACAGAATGTAGGTAAATAAGCATGATGATACAGCAGCTTTAAACAATGCATCAACACCTTTGATTATTGTATAGAACAGGACATGACAGAAAAAGCCTCCATCCTATACTTAAAGAGATTATTTGTTCTCCATTCACTTTTCCACCATCTGAAGTATTTAGTGCCAGCAGAATACTATTTTATGGAATTCCCTCTTACAGTTTAAACATATCAAATTCTGCTAACAAAAGGATCTTAGCAACTTGAAACACCTGGAGGCTTGTACTCATACATGCTGCAGGTGTATCTTAACTACATGAAAATAATTTAATTTTTATATAGTTATTCTTACAATTCTAAGATTACAAGATTTGAGGATAATTTGTATTAATATAAATTATTATAAATCCAAATAAATCCTTAACATTTGAAAAGGTATTTTCTCTTCCAATATTTATCAATTGTAGACGTATTGGACATACTGTCGCAATGCCATGCTGGAGTGAGAGAATGGACTGCAAAGCTTACACATCTGTAATCCAGCTGAGGACGTGAAATATTTTCCTTTTATTCCTCAAAATATCAAATGCTATTGTGTTTTGGCATTGCCCAGTTAATTGTCCTTACACAAAAGATAAACACGGTCACAAATCTGAGATCCTCCCCAAGAAGCAGGCCGAACTCAATGCTAAAACTATCATGTGTCTAAAACATGTCATCTACATAAACTGAAGTTGTGGTGAGTATAGACAGCAGCACTGTCTCATACTAGCTATTTAAAAGCTAATGTAGTGGCACGCTTTTATTAATCTTGTTCCACACATCAAACAAAAGGGTTTGATGTCTTCAAAGGCCCTTTCTTTTCCTTTCTTTTTTAAGCAGGGGCTTTTTTTTTCTTTTTAAGTAGAAAAAGGAGCAGATGATAGTGAAATTTATGATGTACAGATGTAAACTCCATAGCTTCTGACAGTCAACATTAACTATTTTTTCAACAGTGAGTGAAACAGCATTTGATTTAAACAGGTTTTAGATATTAATATTATGGAGCAAATTATTCAAATTTGGAAGTGAAAAATTACTTTTTATTTGGATGATTTCAATTCTTGCAATTGTAAGAGCTAGAGAAAGCATGTGCAATTAAAACTTGTTATTGCATTACTTTAATCACAATTTATTTATTTATTTATTTAATTAAAATATGCCTAAGAAATGTCCATTGCATCCAGGTATATGAAAAAGAGCTTGCTGTTGAACAATGAGATCTTTTCAGAGCAAGGCACAGTTAATTGAGGAAGACTCTGTTGGGAAGGATCATTTTTCTAGAAATGAAGTCACAAACCAGTAGAATAGAAAATTATGTTCTACGCAGGCTTCTCCCTCCCAGGTAGGTATATTCTGCTCCCTGAGCATCTGCCCAAGTATTCTGATATTACGGTTATATACAGATTAATAGAAATTAACTAGTATTTAGCAATATTTCCTTTAATGCTCAAAAAGTAAAAAAAAAAAATTGACACAGAACACAAGTCAGAAAAAGAAAAGGAACTAATATCCCTTTCGAGGCAATAATATGAATTAATGGGCAAACTGATCTAGCTCTATGCCTTCTACCACAACTGCAGAAATAAGGAACAGGAACTCCATCCTTCCTTTAAACCTCATCTTTGTGACGGCTTTAAAAGTCTGAAATGGAAAACAAAGTTAGGAGAAAGTGACTCTTAAAAAAGCTAATAATTATCTTTGGGGTTAATGTCTGAAGTACACCAAAGAGACAATCTCTTTTCCAGACCTCTTATCATTTGGATTAAAAGCACATAGAGTGGAGTCCCAATAACAGGCTGGGGACCAGCTGTGTGGGAATGGGGCACTGATAGCAACTTACACCAGAAGGAAATGATTAAAGAAAGGATCTTGACCTCCACTGTACAAATTTATGCCAGTAAATCCCAGATGGCTAAGCTAATAAAATTGAGGTCTAATTAAACCACATCCCTTGCATCTTGTCTTTGCTCCCATATGAGCAGGACATGGATACAATACTGAGACCACTCTTAAGGAGTCCTGACTATTGTATTAACTGGATTAGTGCCTCAAAAACTTTACCCATTCATATTCAAAACTGGAAAACCAAGCAAGTAAAACACATATCACCACCAAACTTCTCAGGGTCACTTGCCCTCTGTCTGGCAAAACAGGCAAAAGGCTTTTCAGCTAATTGTTCTCAAACACAAATACACCAATGGCCAAGAGAGTCCCAAGCAGAGAAGAATAGGACGTGAATGTGTAGCACTATCTAATACATCTACATACATCTAACTGAGTTAAATAACACAGCTAATAGATTTAAATCCAGAGTCACAATGCAGCAAAAAATGCCAAAGGAATTAAAAACTGACAAGCAAATGGGCCTTTTTTCATTAAAAAATCAACGAAACAAAACACACACAAAAACCACACAAACATGCAAATACCAGTTTCACAAATTCAGTCTGGGATGTCTTTAAAGATATTTTTGGAAAATACTATGAGTTATTAAGTAATTTGAAGATATCTGCTTGCAAAATGATCTTATTAAGAATTAATGTTTTACCTTGGACACTGTGTAACATAGACATCAAATCACAAGGCTGTGGTTTTGGCCATCTTTTAATTACAAACAGTCAAGCTAATTGTAGATAAATTTTGTACCTAAAATGTGTTTAGTCTAATAATCCATAGGCCAAGTTTGTCCCTTAGGGCAGATTTATACATTCCTGAAAGAATCCCCAAACAAACTCCAATTAAATATGGAAAAAAACATTGATTGCAGCAACATTACAATAATCATCTCAAGGAGTGCTGCATGCAAACTCAGCTCTGTTACGTAGCTCTTGTGTTAGACAGAAACTGCAGTGAAGCTGCAAAGGCAGCTTTAAAATACTACTGGATTTTTTGTGGATATAGGACTCAGGATAACTAGTACCTCCCTTCCTTATTCATGATGGACTAATGATTAACTGTGGCTGCTTCACTATTTGTAACTACGCTTATTTCAATCACAAGAACTTCTTAAACATGTAGCAAAATAAAGAAAGTTTTTCCTAAGGTTGGCAGTAATCTAACAGCAGGCTGACATTCAAGTAGTGCTACAGCAAAGAGATTGGTGGGAGCCCAGTCCTTTTTGCACCACACAGTTCCTAAAGAATTTCAACACTGTCTTTACATGGTTACGAAGCAGGATGATAGCCACATGTTTTCTTACAAAACACAAAAAAAAGCTGCTAATAACCAAAATTCAAAGACATAAGCTACAAAGATGAACTAAGATGACCTTATTGGTCACCCAAATGTCCAAGTTTTTCTCCAGTGTTCCAGTATTGACAGTTCCTTCTCTGCTAATACAAAGATTAAAAGTAAGAATTACACAGAACCTGTAAGATTATTTGTGCAATACAACAATGCACGCAGACTGTTCTAGATAGCAATTACAAGACTCCCAAGAAAGCAAGCTAATGAAAGTCTCCTAAATATAATGTTCATGTATCCCTTTAAGTTCTGGCTCTGTTCACTCAGCATAAAAAATACATGACTTGGAAAATACGAAGACTAAGAGTCTTCCATAAAGTATTCTGGTGGCAAAATTATAGAACACACACTATTCTACATATGTACTGGTGGACATTTTTCAATTTATTTCCTAGTATTTTCAGTCAAACACAGCAACTCTCAACTACTAATGCATCTTCTATCAGGTTTCAAACTAAAAATAGACTATAAAGGAAATACTTTCAGAACTTAACTCATAGATAGTAACTTAGGTCACATATCATGGTTTGGATACAAGTAATTTGATAAACATAAATAAGGATCTGTACTCCTTTTTAGAGCCTGGCTTTAAAGGTTTTAAAAAATCTTTTTTAAAAGACTTTTTTAGCTGAATTTGAAGTGCATCTATACTTTCAAACTCCTTAAAAGTTTTTCATGTAAATATGGTAGTTGACATCGAATTTGGATGTTGTCTTCGGTTTCTGTCCGCTGTACTTGAAAAAGAGTGTTTATACAAAAATGAAGCACAGAAGTTCTTCAAAACAGATTACTTTCAAATAATGAAAAAAAAATTTTAAATATTTTCTGAATTCACTGTAGGCACAGACTGAGAAATTATTTATGATAACAACTTCTTTAACCTATTTAAAGTATATAAAGAAAATTCTGAATAGGGGAGACTTATGACTCTGTGAATAATTTAATAGCAAACATTATGATGTATTATTTATGTAGCACCACTGATGCACAAAAGAATGCTCACACATAATAACGGGGTCCCTCCCTTGAAAGGCAGTTAAAGAACTGATGACATGTTTCTCATCCAAGGAGAACTTCCATTGAAATCAAATGAGTAAGGACTGCAGGACCGTGCCATGCTAGATCCTTAATACAACTGAAGGTACCAGTCTGAAAGTGAAACAGTAAAAAAGGAGAAAATACATGCAAAGCTGTAGAATTTTACATGTATTTTTTTGCAAAAGTGAAAAAAGAGAAGGAAAGAAAAAAGATTTAACTAATAGAGGCTTTATTATGAACACATTCTGCATGCATGTTTGCCTGACTGGTGCACTGCACAGCTACGCCAAATTTGCTACTCAGCCCTTATACAAGGCCAATCATTTTCTAGTATTTCTAGATTCCAAATTATTCATGGGTAGGAATGAACATCAAATTGCTTGCTATGAACTTATACCTAAGATTTTGCAAGAATTATATTGAAGATCTTTTGGATCAATTGGCTCTGGTAATTTTAAAGCAGCCAAACACAAAGCAGATTCAGTAAGGTATTCTTTCTTGATTTTTTTTTTTGTCTCTTCATACCCTAGAGACAGCCAAGCTCTCCTGAATTTTTCCAGGCATTTTATTTTTGAATAAGTGGCCTGCATGTTTTCTGACCTGCACTAGAAATGATTTGAGATTCAGACTCAAGGTTTGACTGAGCAACCTAAGAGTTTAGTTCTTTAAAAAAAGAGGGCACATACCCAACACCAGTCTGTTGAGTTTATCATCATTGATCAAAAGAGCATATGCAAGACAAAAACATGAAATAGTCTATGCTTAATGAATATTATAGAAAGTATTCTCTGACCTTATCAAAGTTCAAGTTCTGAGTATTTCTAGTAAGTCTTCACCTTAGGAAAATGTGTTCAAGAAATTGCATATTCAGAGTACTCAAGTTACCAGAATCCCCTCTGGTTTGGACAACGCCTCAGAAAACAGACAGACACACTAGAACATCTGCAAGATTCCTGATCATTGTTATCTGAGCTGGACCTACTGTGGACAACTTTTCCTTTCTTTGTTTTTTTTTTTTTTTTTAATTACTCATGTTTGCTTTAGTTTAAGAATCTTTGCCTTAATCAATATGATCCCAATCCTAGTTCTGCACAAGGCATCTTAGATCTGGATCTGGTTTTATACCAAGGTAAGTGCTCCCACTCTGTCATATCAACATTTGATCTGTATTCCCAGAACCAAATTGCCCTGTTCTATCTGGTAGCACTGGGCCTGAATAAATTTATTATATTTCCACCCTATTTTTGCATTGTTAAGACAAAAACTAAACAAATTGATTTTGGGAATATAACTGACCAATTAATGATATGAAATATAAAAACACAGGTGTATAAAAATTGTCAAAACTTGCACTATATATAAATTAGAGGGGCAAATTGGTAGAAACAAAGACATTTTTTAATCTATCTAAACACATGAGAATTGTTGCTGTTCTCATATACCTGAATCAATGTAATAAAAATGAAGGCTGGTGTGAGGGTGTAACTGGCCACCAGCCTGATCCATAGCTTCTGGAGGTTAAAGAGACAATACTGGTGACTCAGGTTTGAATCAGGGCTGTAGCTGTTGGGGTTTTTTAAACACATTATCAGTTCAGTGTATAGGTTAACTGAGTTCAACTACTTCTACAAATGGTCCTATGGAGATATGAAAGTTTTCAAGTGTGATTTCCAAATGAAACTACAGTAAGTAAAGGTCTGAGAGGGAGACTGCCTTAAGCAGTAAGTCTTGACAGTAAAAAGCACCATTATAGATGGCTCCATTGTAGTATTTGCTTTGCAAAGTCCACACATGTGATAGATTTTTCAAGTCTGCAGTGCTGTGCACACATGTATTGAGAGACTAGAACAAACCTTGAAATTAAAAAAGGAAAAACATGTGCAAACAAACTACAGATGTGAAATTTTGTTATAACATGAAAACACCAAACTTTTTCATATACTACTTTTATAACCCTTTAACATGTAGAGAAGTTATACTAAGGAAGTCCAATGATTTTAACTATTAGAAAACTTGCCTTATAGCTACTGTCTCTCAAATCTGTACGTTTGTTTAACCCCAACTACTGTGGATTCTCATAATAAGGACTTCAAAGGCAAGCAAGTTATCATGACTGCTATAAGTAAATACAAGAACAAGGGAAATGAACAGTCTTTCTGCCTAGAGGTACTATTATTGCCCACTGATGAACAAAAAGTAGTATGGACTTTTAGTGAAGTCCATACAGTGAAGCAATTATTAGGGAAACTGATATAAACTATTGTTTTTAATAAATGTGAATTACACCTTTCCTTGTGTGCTCTGGCATACCAGCAGCCTCGCTCACTTGTCTGAGGCCACTGCTAATAAAAGACTGAACACAGCTGTATGGACAAGGTCTGTGGCCTGGAATCTGGAGCTGCTGGTCAGCTGAAAGGAGTTTGCTGGGGAGGCTCTCATTTTGTTTCTCAAGCTCATGAACTTTTTCTCGTCAATGCTCAATCCATCCTTCCAGCTCCAGGCCTGACCCAGCCACTTGGGGCCGCCACCAACCTGTTCAGACTTTTTTTATCATTAACAAGCTGTATTAACTTGGTGGTCATTCTGGGGAAAATAATAAAAAAGATGAAAAAGAATGTGAAAAGTCAGCATAAAAAGCATTCTGTTGAAAGGAACATAATCACTGTGAAGACTTCAGCATAGAACCTGAATAATAAATTTCAGGTTTTGATATAACTATTACTGCCTGTGAAGAACTCTTTGAAGATAATTGAAACCACTGTGCAGCAATCTGCTTTATAGCACTGACAAATAACAGTTTCCTAAGGCTTATCATTTAAGGTTAGTAAAGGGAGGACACATATTTACTCCATATGGTGCTTAAAATGTAATTTTTAACGCATGACCTTATATAGGAACCTCTGCATGCTGTTAAGTAAAGTTACAGATTTGGGATGTGGTGGGGCAAACTATAAAAGCTACAATTCCACAAAACATTCAACTATTGAAGGAATGCTAATAATATGCAACATTCCAATTATATACAATTTCTAGTATTTTGGGATTTAAATACATATTTCATCTCTAAAGTGGCTAAAATATATAGGTGGAGATACTTAAGAAGGTACTCTGGAAAAAGAGATTTAACAGTTCTCATTACCATACTCAATTTTATACTTGACAAATACTTCTAGTATGCTTTGGAGAAGGAACAGTTAGCTGCAGAATATAATTAGACACAGAGTATATAGTTGTCACCTGTCTTTAGAAGGATACAAATTTTGCTTTTGGTATCTCAAGTGTTGTACCTTTGATTTCCCTTAGTTCTGATAAACATTGGTAAGCTAGAACAAAAGGCAGAGAGGGCACATGGGGGTGATGTACCATGCATGAACAGAAAACATACCCAGAAGTGAATGCAAAAAACTTGGCATATAAAGAAAGAAAAGGTGGCTTTGATGAGAGAGACAAGTTCAAGACTTTACAAAGTCAGTTGCACATCTTTGAGACCTGTATCTAGTTTACAGGAAATCTATTTTTGAAGGTCCAGAAAGAAAACTGAAAATAAGGACACACTTCATTTGTTTAAAGGGGCTTAGTTTTGGGGTTTTTTTTTTTTGTATACTTGTGGACAGAAGCTTCTACTTAAAAGAACAAAAGTGAAACAACAAAAAAAATCCCTAATAACTTCAGGATGTCACAGAATGTTGCTTGCCTGTAAGCAGGTTTTTTGTTTACGTGGTGTTTTTTCAATGTTCTTCTACTGCAAATTCATTCCAAACTTCTAGTTAAAAGAGTTTTGGCAAGGAATGATGGAAAAGAAATTCAACTTGAGGAGTTTTTTTCTCTGGCAAACACTATTTTTTATTTTCTGTGCCTTAAAGTATTAACTCAGGTATTCCAATCTGGACATTCTGTGTAATGCTACCTAAGTGGATGATGAGTGCATTTGGTAAGGCATCTAACAGAAATACAGGAAATGCCCTTTGGAATAAGCAAACAATTCACTTGTTCCACCATCTTGGATTTGACAACAGCCTGACAGAAAAGATGGAAGTTATGTCATGCTCATCAATTTGTTCCTGACTCACCGAATACTGAGTCAAAAGGAAAGAATGCTTTGGACTTAAAAAAGAAATAGTCTCATCTACAGAAGCAATATTTTCAGCTGCCCTTTTATGAATCTGTTAGCTTCTGACCACACCTTGCTTGGATGCAGTGCGACTTTATTAAGTAACACACAATGTGAGCAGAGAGTCACAGTGCTTTTGGATTAATGAGCCCTCCTGCAATGCAATAATACCATGAACAGTTCTGCTGAGCCCCCACTGGTTTGCCAGCACAGCACTAAGTTTAATAATAGGGGTGGAATCTCACTGTATAGACAATTTTGATTCTAGAATGAAATTCCTGATGAATCACTAGGCTTCTTCAGCCTCTTCTACAGTTCCCAGAACGCTCTGACAGCATAGCTCTGAAGCCATGGCACCAGCTCCAAAGTCACAGACAGTGCTGTAGCTCTGTATATGGAGATCTAACACAGCTCATAAAAGAGCTCATCAAAGATATACATACACTGACATAATCAGAAATTTTTAAAAAATTAATTCCAAAGAGTGATTTTTGCTACTGCTTTAAAAGTGCTCTGAGAGAAATCAGCATTTTTGATTTATTGATGTTTTAAAGGGCAAATATTACTGTAAGCTAAATTAAAAGTATCAACCCCCATACCTTTTTAGTTTTCTCCTCTTGCTCATTTGCATGCTGCTTGAGTTAGATGTGATCACCATGTACATGAAGAAATCTGTCCTCCAGTTCTTCTCGACTGATTTGTTACCTAGCTTGTTGAGCTTCTACACTCTGTGCAGTTGATGATTCTACCCAAAACCAAGACAAATTTAAATTACCTTCAGTACATTCAATAACATGTAGATCAAAGTCAAAACTCATTTTGAAATACTGAACCCCCAACTTTTCAATTAATTTTATATTTTACAGTTACGTAAATCTGTTAATTTTTTTTTGATTTATTGTCATTTTAATCACTTCCTTTTTCCTTCCTCTTACAGATTAAAAAAAAAAGCTATTAAAATTATACAGCAACCTGTACATTCTAGACAACACAAAGGTAACAGTTTAACAAGTAACCAGGCTCTGCAAAGACACTATCTAAAAATAAGCACTACCAAAGGGATTCTTTCTAATCTGTTCCAAAGTTAACATATTATCTTGAAGCTTGAAAACATTAACTCTGTAATTCTGTAAATTTACTCAGATATAAGACTAAGTCCAGTTGCTCCATTCTAATAGCAGCTGAGTAACATAGCAGAATTGCATAATACTTTTGGTTCCCATTTTGTGAAATGGATCTGGCCTTGTCCTCAATTCAGCAAAAAAGTCCTCTTTTCTTCTGGAAGGATGAATGTTACAGCTCAATGACATTTCCAGTTTTTAGCATCTCACAGCAACTCCCCTCTTATAACAAGCAACTTGAACATAGAATGGGTCACAGCATCTTTCACAATTTAACCCAGATTTTGAGCGGTATTTGAACTTAATTTTGTGAGTGGCAACATCAGAAACATTTTTAGAAAGAAACTAAAGAAGCCACTGATCAAAGTCTGTAGCTGTAATAAATAGCAGCTGGTACAAACCTTGTAATCCTTCATTTCCAGATGGAGTTAGACCTGTATGTCTCACAGGCAGGTCCCCCACAGTTATATCAGCTGCAACAGGCATGGCTTATCTAGGGATAACAAAATTCAAATGAAATTCCTCTTCATCTGTTATTTAAACTGAGACTCGAATGAACAATACACCATATGAAATGAAGGCAAAAGTATGGCAGATTCACTGAAATGACAGACTTCTGAATGCTCCTATCTCAACTAGATTGCTCAAAGGACAATCTAAATCCTCAAGTTTAATTTTATGCTAGTTTTAATCCATTCACAAAATACACCTTTGTTGTGCAATAGCTCCAATTCTATTTAATATACACACAATTAGCTTTCTGAAGTTCCAGTTCTGCTGTTTTCAGGAGTTTTTGGGCTAAGGCTGTATTTCCAAGTGGATGTGGGAAGGGGACCTGCAGGTTTTTTGATTAGTTAGGTTTTTTAAAATTATTTGTTCATTTTAAGAGAGGTAAAAGCTTAAGGCATTGACTGGTAGATGAGTAATGCCATGTTCCATGTTTTGAATGGAACCATTTGAAACAGGTGCTGGGGGTTATGAAGTCTTTCCAGTGTTGCCTGGTATTCTCTTAGTCTTACTTTAATCAGCGTCATATAAGAAATTACTTTTTAAGACAGAGAGTTTCCTATGAATGATTCTCATAAATCTGAACATGATTCTATCTTGCAGCAACAGAAAGCTTAGCTACCTCACAAAGAGATTAGGAAAGTATTAATGTGAAAAAGTACCACATTTGTTTTGGTGTAATATATGAACATACTTGTTAACAACTGCTGTTTCTTTCTTGTCTTCTGGTGCAGAAAATTACATGTTGGTCACAGAGTCAAGTAATACTGAAACAACAGGAAAAGGAGAGACATGAAGGCCTTTCGACAGTCTTACCCCCAAAACCATTGTTACACTCTTCAGGTGATATAAATCCTTAGTCAGTCCAAAACCATCTAGGAAAGCACTGGGAAATTAACAGTGATGCTACTAGAAACTTGCATCAGAGGGCAGAAGCAACATGATACAATCACCAGACACCCCATGAAATATCTGTTAATTTGATCATAATCAGAAGTGCAGCCCAAGCTCTTTCTTCCATCATAAATAAGTCTCCTTATGGCTTTGTTCTAAAGAAACAAAAGGGATTAATGGAAATTTAGTTTCCAACAAGTCAGTCTTGCTTTTAATCTTTTGGTTTTTTCATGACTAAAATTTATGATAAAATATTATTTCCAGACTTCACTGTTTATGAATAAACAGGAACACATTTTTCTTCCATGTGGAACAAATGTCTCCTTATCATGACCATTGAAGTGAACTGATCTACAGTTGCAGACTTGCAATATGGTTGCAGTTTCAATGTTGCCAGTGACAGAGACTACTCTGTGATGTTGATGTCCACACAGCACAATTGGCAGCGAATGACAAATACACATCCACTGGAATCTAGCTCTTCAGCATCCTCGGCTCTTTCTGCATTGTTCTCACAAAATCCTCCAAACCTTTTTGTAATTTGTTAAATTAGTTCTATCTGCAGTCTTTGGCTTCACTCAGGTCTAGGTTAATTACTGTGGTTACTGTTACATGTCCCTGTACCAACATGGCTACAGCAACCGAGATCAAAGGGAAACTGAAACATTTCACCTCCAGAGGATCATCTAAGTTTGATTCATGATGGTAGCAAGGAGAAGATGCTACCATTATACATCTCTTTAGAATGTGGTTGTCCTTGCTTTCACAAATCAAAAATGACAGAGGCTTTTTTTGGGCAAGTTTCAAGAGGTGTCAAGTAGTATTTTATCAGCACGACTCCACAATGTTTTTGATCTATCAAAATTAGGCTTCAAAAACTCCAGAACAGTAACAGGCACAGACAAATATTACTGGTTTTCACTATTTCTTAAAGAAACTTTACTATGCATATCTACCTGTTAGCCTCAGTATGAGAGAAATCTACTAATTTAAAAACAGAGACAAAACAACACATGCCTGTTACTCAAATAAATTGTCACTCAAATAAACAAAACTACTCTTGTCAGTAGTAATCCATTACTGGCTGCAGCAAAACCACAGAAACACTTGAGCTCTAAGCAAACTAACATAGCAGAGATGCACACAAAGCCAGTTTTTACTGGCAGCATGACATGACTTGAAGTGACAAAATAAAGCAATTTCAAATCTAAAGTGTCCTGAAAACTTAGAAGGTGAAATTTTCAAAAGGAGGAGGAAGAATTGTTTCATTTCCATTACAAAGTGCCAGAAAGTAAGCATTCAGCTATCTTTTCTGTCCTGGGCCACAGAAAAAGAAAATGAAAAAACCAACCAAGTTAATTTGGTTTATCAGATACAGTGGTTTTACACAGAAATAGTACAAACATGCCTCCTGGTTTTAAGGAGGCCAAATATAACTAGAGATTTAGAATTTGGCTTGGCAACTTATTAGCCTGATTAGTAACATACCCATGTCTTTAATAACCACTAATAACCACCAGTTATGCTGCTGCTTTGAGAGAGGACACTTCAAACATCAAAGCATGTGTTACATATGTTACAGCTCCTCTTTGAATATTATCTCAGTGTCAATCACAAACACTTACACAAAATTACTTTTCCTTGCAGTCCAGTTCCAGCATTATTTCTAAAAGCATATGAGATTTCTCCATGGCATTCCGTATTACTTTTGAAAGCATTTCCAAAGCAATTACATCTGACAAAACTGTACAGCAACACTGCTACAAAAGTTATGGGACTTAAAAGTGCAGCATCTCCTAAAAGAAAGCATAACAAAGTGAGAGAGATATAAATTTGTATTTGCATCTGGGGATATCCACATGCCATCCTTTATCTCAAAAACTTAAACCAGGCTTTACTTCCAAGAAAGGACACCCTACAATCACTTCAGCACATATTGTTCCTCAAAATGAGAGAAAAGAACTTAATGTACAAAGAAAGGAATATTCCCCATATCTCTGGGATTAACCTATAAGAACTTCAAGTTACGTATAAGGAAGAATTTTTGATATAACTACTAAAATTAAGGAAACTATAACTCTTTGACAGAACTTCACTACTTACAAAATTGGTTCTATCACGACTTGTATCTCAAAATTTATTAAAAAACCTGCACACGACCTTGCAGTTTTTTTATACTGTTATACAAGGCTGACAGTAATAAAATTAATACTCATCAAAGCTCATGCTTTAGGTCCAGATTATTATATAACTCACTGAAGTGTACTTTTGTACCAACATCATTAATAGGGAGCAAAATGGAGTGGGGATTACTTAATTTTTTAGAAGTTCTCAGCCAATGAGTTTGTTTATTTGAGTGACTTCCAGTGAGGGAGTTTCTAGTGAAATCATAAAAATTACAATTTAATTGTTTCAACATGGATTTTGGATTTGAGTGTCAGACATGGCCAAGATGATCCTTTTGTTACAAAATCCTACTCCACTTTCCTGGTAGAGGGAATTTTAAAAAGGAGGTGGGAGGGACCTATCTTAGCTTATCACAATGTATTTCCAGCCTACATTTTCCCTCTATTGAGTCCTTAAAATATATATGTTTGAACTTTATTGGTCTTGTAACCTAAAATAATCTCATTTATTATCTGGTAGAAATACACACACATATCGTCTTTCAAGTATCATGTGTTGCAGTGCTGTGTGCTTTGGGAGGTGGACAGGAAAAAAGAAAGAGAAGATATGGAAGATATTAGGAAAAGGGATCACAACATCCTGCTATTGCCTGAGGGAAGAAATATCTCTCAGACCTGCAAGTCCTGATTCAACACAGAAAAATCGAAACAACCGTGTCTTGCCTTCAACATATTTTACCAAGCTTCCCAATTTTGATTCAGCCGCCAGTTCTGGCGGTGACTGACAGGGCTGGAAGGGGCAGGGTGGCAGGGAAGGAAGGCAGTGTTTGCCTCACGAAGGAACGCCTACACTGCCCGGGCTGTCCCGCCCCCGGGCACAGGAGCTCCGCTCCCGCTGCAGCCCAGCAGCCTTTCCAGCTACAAAACACCTACAGGGCTGCAGGCCTACAGGGCTACTGTTACCCAAAGGCTGAGGCTCCCGGCCTTTTCCCACGGGCATCGAGCGAGGAGTCTCTCGGGTCTGGAACCGCCGCCCGCAGCGCGGGACCCGCCAGCCCCGCTCCTCATCTCCCCGGCCGGGGACCGCCCGCTCCAGGACACGGCGCCACAGCCCCGGGCAGCTCCATCGCCCCCGTCCGCCACGCGCCGTGCCCAGAGCAGGAGAAGCTCTCCCCGTACTCACGGCCCCCGCCAGCCCCGGGCTCCGCTCAGCGCTCCGTCAGCAGCTGCCGCCGGTGCCGGCCGGGCCCTTCCCCTTCCGGGCCGCCCGGGGCCTGCCGGGACTTGGAGTTCGGGGCGGGGCCGCGCGTTGCCCGCGGAGCCGCGGTCCGGCCGCTGCCGGCGGGAGCTGCGCGGGGTCCCGCGGTGCCCGGGGCGCTGCTCCGCTCCGGGCGGACGGCTAAGGCGGCACCATGAAGAGGAGAGCAGGGGAGCGGGAGAAAGAACTGAAGGTACCTTCCGTTTGCTTCCTGCTCACTGCAGCCCCCAGGAGTGTGTCCGTGCCCCTCTCTCCGCCGCTCGTGGGGCTGTGCAGGGCAGGGCAGAGCCCGCCGGGGCTCCGGTAGCTCCAGTGCTGGAGCCCCGGGCGAGGGGACTCCGAGGCCGCCGTGAAGTGCATTGTGAGAAGGAAGGAGCCCCAGCCCCGAGCTCGGCGCCGCGGTCACGGAGCCGGGGGTGAGCTCGGCACGGCCGCATGTGCCCAGCACCGCCCCGCGCCCCCAGGGGCTCTGCCCGGGCAGGGCGCTCCGCTTAACCTGGAAATGTCCGATCCCCTTCCCCTGAGTGAGGGGCACCTCGTACAGCGTTAACAGGAGCTAGTGGTAAAGGCGTGTGCATCTGGGCTAGATATTTCAATTTAAAAGAGAGTTCTGTGGTATGTGAAAAAATAACTGAAGGACTGTACGTTTGTTTTTGTCGAAACATTCACAGTGAGATGATGCACTGTGTAACTGCGCCGAATTCTTAAATTTAAAAGTACTCTACACTAAGCCTGACCTAAATAAATATTTTTACGTCTCTTTTACTGCCCGAGCTTTATAATGTTTCTTTTCTTGTTCACGTGTTTAGATGCAATGCTGTTACATGCTTACATTGAAGATGTTATTTCACTGTCTGTGGAAGCAAACAGGAGTGCTGAATGTTTGCTGTTTCAGTGCCTCTGAAGGGCTTGTTTCACTACATTGTACAGTATTTTACTTCAGCTCTTGATGATTGTTGTACTTCTACTGATTTTGTTTACAAAACAGTAGTACTGAGAACGAGTAAGTGACTTGTTTGAAAGCGTAGTGCTTATAGTAGAGGTGTTAATGAAAGGAAGGTTAATTAGCCTTTGAAAATGGTAATCTCGTACGCCTGAACAGGGAACATGGTGGGTTTGGTATTAATTTACTATTCAGTATTAAATACACTATATTCTGTGGAGACAGGCAAAAGGTCTGATATAAGTTTGAAACTAAGTATTTTACTAGAAAACTTTAGAGCCTCTTTGCCCTAGTAAGTTTTGTAACAACTGTTTAAGGACTACCTGGTCATTTTGTAATTTGTCTTTCTGCTATCCCAAGGCGGACAGCAATTTCAGTGTTACATTAGTGTTCTGCCCTCTCCATATATGTTAAAACATATGCAGATGTCCCATCCAATACCTTGCAGAAAAAACCTCAACCCATACTTTTTTTTAGCCTGTGCATTTGTGCTGTCCATCCAAGGGCCTTTGCCTTTTCAGGGGATCTTGAATGTATTTGGGAATCATTTGCATTAGGAGAATAATGGCCCTTGATAAGATAATCACTCAAGGATACCTGTGAGGGGTAAAAGGATGGTGCTGTGAACTACATTGGTGAAGGCTGTAGGAGGAAAGGCACTTGAAGAGGTGTCAAGAACAATGTATAAGAACTTGAGATAAAGTGCTGAAGTATTGTTATAGACACAACTAGATGTTGTGGGTGCAGAGATAGAGAAGGATAAAAGATTCTTACAGAGAATTTAAAGGTGTCAATACTTACAGAATGCCTTAGAGAGGGTGTGTAAGCTGGGTGCTACTTGAGAGAAGCTGCATATATTGAAAGTGAAGCAAAATGAGCCTGCAAAATGTCTCAGAATAAAGGCTGCAAAAGGGGAAAACAGCAATGGGAAAAGGGGGGGGATATGCTAGAAGGAACATATGTACTTTTTTTTCCCATGGAAGCATTCTCATACTGATTATTTTCTACAATTTAATTGGAGATGTAATCTCTGGGCCCCTGGTAGTGTGCCAAGTCACCCTTCAGTCCATGGGCTTAGCCATTCCTAGTTTGTGTTGATCACCTGAGAAATGCTGAAGACAAAGGAACAGTGTCTTTATTGTGGTAGTTCTGCCAAGACTTCCATTTAGGTACTGATTAAAATATTTTTTAGCAACCAAATATTAGTGAGGTTAACCCAAGCTCTTCTGGAGAGTAAGATTTATGAGGCCTTCTACTGAGAGGGAAGTGGTTGGGTAGAGAAGCTGGTTTGGATTATATGTCTCCTGGCAATGTTGCTTGTTTTCCAGAATTAATTCCTGAATAAAAGTTCTTGTTTTGCTATAATTGTGTACAATTAAATGCTGTCTATCAGAATCCCACTGATTGGCTTTTGCTTTGTAATTATGTAGTATGTTTCTTATACGTGATAAACTTTTGTCTGGCTCAAATTTTCTTGCGTATATCAAGTTTAGATTTATGCTATTATAGAAGAACATTTCTGTTCCAAGTACATGTGGTAGAGGTTCTGTAGAGTGCAGTGCTGTCATACAGCAATTTCCACTTTGCAGATCACTCAGTTGGATTAAATGTGTAGCAGAAATGAAATTGTACTAATATTTGGTGTTGCAAGTCAAGAGGAGGGGGATGCAAATTCATTCTTGGGAAGTGGGTCTTAAAAAAAGTAGGAAAACCATAGCCAGAAGTTAACTACTCATCTGTTCTAAATACCATATTAGGCATGCTAATGTCCTGTAGAATATTTCTCTGAGTCTTAAGTGGATAGCAAAACACAACTATTCTGAAGTTTCTAAAGAGACCTTTGGAGCCGTTGCAAGCCATCAGCTACTGTGGTCTTCCCCATAGCAAACTTCTGTGCATAAAACCATAGCTGTTAGAGTAGATGTTGCTCATTAGCTGGAAAGGCATTTTTATAAAACAGTCTATTGCGGGGTTGTTCATGCTTGTTTGTTTTAGCTTAGAATTCCATTTTAATTAGTACAGTTCATAGTTATTTTGATTCTTTTTTCTTTACACTCTTGGTCAGAATTGGTGACTTCTTTCTCATTGGGTGTAGAAATGTACCATGCAAAGTAAAATCAAATAAACCTCCTATTTAGTGACCTAAGTAGGCTATTTCTTCCTTTTAGACTTGGGAAGAAAGCTTTTTGCTTTTAGAATGTTTATTATCTTGATTGATGAGTTTAAAAAAATTAATATTCAATGTAAAGCCTTATGTTCTCAAGACGTATTCAAAGTGGATTTTTTTAAAGTAAGTTTTGGTATGACAGAGGCCAAGTTCTAGTTATTTCCTGTGTATGCTTCCTCTACCACTCTTTGCATGTTAACACCCTGTGCCATTACCAGGTGAAAGAGAAGATACTCAGCTAGTCTGGAGTATTATTTTATTTTAAAGTAATTACTACCTTGATTGGTCTTTGGAATAGACCACTAAACCCAGTTCACAATTACCTGATGTAGCTGTTTATGCTAATTCACATTACTGTGAATACTGACTGCAGAGAATATATTCCACAGACACTACTGTTATGTTTGTACAGCTTCCAGCACAGCTGGGACCCCAATCCAATAAAGTTATTGCTGTACAAATAATAAATGCATCAATGTGCACATATCTGAATATTCACAAGGGCTTTTACAAAGATATTCATATGCAGTATCACATTTGTGAGACATGTTGGACAAAGTGGCAAGGAAATATAAAGCTTCAAATAACACAAAGCTTTGTATGTATTTTATTTACAAGGAGAAAAAGGGAATATACTGTGTTTCGGCTGAGACATCATTGAAGGTCTTATTTCCTGCATCATCCTCATTTTTGCTGCCTGCAAAATAATACATCTTTACAAGGTAAAACAGATCGCTTCAACATAGTAATGCTCAAGAAAAATTAGGACAGTATTCTCAAAGCACTTCAAAGCATGATTAAGGGTTTTGTTTTAGAATTAACGCTGAAAGATGGTACCCATACCATACAATGAAGTTTAAAAACTTTAACATTGTTACCACGGTTTGTTCTAATATTACAATGATTTATTGTTTCCGGTTATTGTTCTACCTCTTAAGGTAAAAAACATGATTAAAAAGACCCACATGAAACAAAAAATTCTAATTGACAGATTAGATTTTTTTATAAGTTGTATTTAGGAAAATTAATGAAACAGCTTAGTTGCAGTTAAATAAGCTTCTTGTCATGTCATATTTCTGCTTAGGTAAATGGTGTGCAAGTTTTAGCAGAATCAGCAACCAATATGCCAGTAGCAATTTTTGTGGTAATCACATTATTGGACCTTCCCATTATTAATGAGACAATAATTAAGAAATAGTGTTGATAGTCACATAACACATGGTTTGTATATTGGAAATGGTCAGGTAGAAGCCTTGCATATGCAGAATGAAATACAAGAAAGAATGAGTGGCAAATGTTTCTTGCTTTTAAATTCATCACATTCCTGCTGTTTAAATTGCCTCAGCTGCTAATGCTGGAACCATTACTGTAATGGACTCGGCAAATGAAGGAGAACCGAGACACACACTTTATTACTGGAGGGGTAATTTTCTCTTCATCTGTAATAGCAGCAGTGCCTAGTATTGATCAGACCATCAAGATACTAATCCTCTGTAAAATTACTTGTTATAACTGAAAATGTGTTAATCCAAATCAGTCTGTGTCCTGACTTTCTACTTACTATTGAATACAGACTATTAGATGGTTTATTTTTTGTGATTTAAAGCCTTTACATCGATAATAGTCAGAGCTTCCTTTGCAAGAGCATGTGCTTAATCTTAGCTATGGCCCAGGGTTGTCTTTTTGTTTTAACTAGAACATCACCCACTTAATTAAGAAGTGCAGGTCTATCTTTCTGCTTGGAATTATATTGGTACTTTAGGCTCTGCAGATTTATTAAACGTTGTTTTACATTCAGTCACTTGTTTTTTGCTGTAAATAAGGACAGATTGGAATCTATGAAGATCTTGGAGCTAAGGATGTGAGGAGAATGGCTGCTCAAAACACGAAGTTGGGGTTTGTGGATGGTGGCCTGGGAGGCTCTTGTGTATGGGAGTAGTGTCAGGGAAGTTCAATGCCAGGGATCTAAAGGTCTTCAGGTTATTTCCATCTTGGTGGTCCACTACATGAGACAGTTGTATGGCAAGCTGTGCATGTCCCAGTTCCGAATATGGGAAAGCTTATTTTTATTTTTTTTTCCCCTCCGTTTTGTCTATTTTTTCATAGTCTTGCATGTTTAAAATGGAAGCTCACGTCTGTAACTTGTATAGCCCCAGTGCAGTGGCTGTTCCCAGTGCATGATACCCTGCAGGACCTGAGTGTGGGAGATGGTTCCATGAACCTGACCTTTCACTGAGCTCACTGCTCTGGGCTCCTGCCAGGTGACAGCCATGGGTATCCTGCCAGCTCATGGTGGGCAAGGAGCATCCTGGAAGTGGGGCAGGCTGCCCCACTGGTTCTTTATTTTAAAGACTCTGGTAGGCCATGCATTTTAGAAAATTTTTGTTGTTGTCTAAATTGGATTTTTGCTCTGGTAGAACAGTATTTTTATCTATCTAATTACCCCTCTGCTTTATTTTTTCATTATACTTTAACCAATTCAACTTGTATCATTTGGAGAGACTTCAAGTTCCTAAAAGGTATTGGAGTATCAATACCTTTAGAGGGATTCTGATTCCTTGTCTGCCTCAGAACACTAGGTTTTCCCCTCTGTTCTGAGGAAGAATATGAACACAGTATATGATTCTTGCTAAATCCCACTTTCCCCAGTGAGAAGCCTCTTTAGTTTTCAAGCTGTAGCCTAGAAATGTGTAGAGCAAAGCATCTTGTGTAACAATGTGGTTTGGAGGAGTTCACTTATTCAGCTGAAAGCTCTAGTACCAAATGTAAGGTGAGCTTTAAAGTTTCCTGTTGTCTTAGGAAATTGCTACTAGACTGTTATTAAACGTGAGTATGTTCTCAAACAGCAACACCGAGACAAAGAAAACAGTCATTTACAAATCCAGTGTTAGACATGAATTTCTAAAAAGGTGGTGATAGTTCTTTACATTATTTTTCAAATATTTCTATAGCTTGTAGCATTCAGGAAAATTAAATTTGCCCCCAGAAATGAGGGAAAGTGAATTTTGAAAATCCTTCCTGTTTTATGTAGAAAAATAAAACTTCATGTGAATTGAATTTTGGGGTTTGAATTAATATCTCTCTGAAGAGAAATCTTGAGAAGCTTGTTAGCAGATTATTCCGTTTCAGAAAGCTGGATAGTCACCCAAATCCCTTAGTCTTCTGGTTCTGAACTGAGCTTATAATCTTAGAAGTTTCAGATGGAAATTAGCATTTTTGAAGTAAAGCCATAGTAAAACATCTCTACAGGAGGTGCACCACAGGACCTACTTCGAATTGTATTTTTAGATTTTGAAAACATTTGATCAATAATTATTATACTTTTTTATTTTACATCAGAGAAGATTTGGTTTCAGTTGACCAAGGTTAGTGGAAACTGGGCAGGTCAAACAGTGATTGCCTAAAGCTTGTTTCTATTCCCTTGCAGTTGATGATCAAACCTATGCAGCCTTCAGCTGAAGCAGGATTGGGCTGTCATTCTCTTAATAATTCATCCATTTCTTAAATTATTTAATTACCTGTAATGCCAAGAGCATCCAAAATATCAGATGATCCTCTTTCCTCCAGCTGAGACTGAAAAGCTCAGTAGTAGTAGTGTTTTACTGTATTCTGGTAGGTTCACTAGTGAAGTGTAAAACATGGTTATGAGCATTTATTGACATTTAAAGTATGGTACAGATTAAGCATATAGTTGAAGCCTTCTGGAGAGAATATTATAGTGCTGTAATTTCAAAACACTTGTGATTATTTACTGGAGTCTGATTTTGGGAGGAAACTCTGCTCTACCTTATTTAGCTTAGCAGTTTTTTGCCTTTGTATACATGCTACCTCAATTTCTAAAAGAATTACATCTTTATCTCCTCGAACTTGTTCAGCTTCATTTTGCCCTTTTATCTCCTGCTCTTCCCACCATTTTTATTTAAGACTGTAAAGTTACTTTAGTGTAACTGCTCTTGTCACCTTTGCCCTCAGCTAATCAAATAGTTTACCTTGAGGGAAGCATTTATCTCCCACTTTCATTATTATTATTTTCGTAGCTGTAAAGATATATATTTTATGTCTCCAGAAGGGTGTAACAGTGAAACGAGGTATTGATCTGCTGTATTTGGCAATTTCTTTCCACCTTGCCATCGATATCATGTCAGCCTCTGTCTGTACTGTGGTTGACCTCACAAATAGCTCTTTATGTTCCCATTGGATTCAAATGATATACTATGCTCAAAACTAAATCAATGAATGATTATAAAGTTTTTAGTATTATTTCATAACCCTGAGGCAACTGGTACTTCATGCAGTGAATACTTGAAAAGGTACCTGATTAAAATATGTTGTTGATTCTGTTCTAAGGTTTAAAACTGTATTGAAATCAAACACCTTGTAATATTAAGAGATTCCATTCTTCACTGGCATAAGATTTTACTTAAAATCTCCCCCATCTCATGGATGTTCTGTCCTCTGAGTGCAGAAATTTCATGCACTGAATCTTGCCAGTGATAAATCATGATTGTACATAACCTGTATATGCTTATGGGGCGGAAAAAAGGGAGATAAAGATGAAATAAAGGTTTTCGTCCCCAAAAACTGAGCAGCAAGTTTAAGCAACTTCTAGATTGGAAAAAATTGCTATTACTGCCATGTAAACCCATACACTTAGATATAATTCTAACAGTTAAACTGGTAAAATACACATTTAAAATAAAATACACGTGGTTCAAATGCACGTTTAATAGGTTTTTTTTTTTTACTCTGATGGAAATAGGTAGGATTTTTGCAAGCAGTTAAAGGTCTTTGGAAGCCCAATCTTACTGATTTTGAATGTGCACTCAAGATCTAGAAAAATCTTCAGATTCTATTCTGTGTTTACTTCTAGTTTAAACTATGTCAGTGCAGCAGGTAATGATGCTCTTGTGCTTAAAGGAAATACTTCCTTGTCCGATATCTAAACCATGTGATGGCAAACAACTGCAGTTAGTAAAACACTGAACTGAGCTGTGATGTGTGTGTATGTATTTAATCATTGAATAAAACCAGAACAAACTATGTAGTCTAATGATGTTAGGTAGGAGAAAATTTTTTTGGGCCTTCATTGTAAACAGTACATAAAAACATCAGGAAAACAACCATCTTTCTGAGCTGGAAAGCTTATTTAGAACCAGAGTCTAAACAGAAATTCTTAATAAGCTGTTTTAAAGAAAATGAGCATTTGTCAAACATACCACTTTTGCAAGACATTTATGCAAAAAAAATGTGGAAAGGTGTTCTGATTAGATTAATTTTGAGTAAAATATTTTATTGTGTATTCTGAGACTGTGTAAGTGCCATATTTTAGTATATAATATAAAACCACCGGAAATTATACCAAAGCTCTGATCAATTTGGAACTGTTTCTGTAGGCCTGGATGTGTTCTAAAATGTAGAAGAGCATTTTTTTAAAATGTACTGCAACTATTATGAACTTGTAAAAAAATCCAATTCTGTCTTCTATCCACGTAGGAGCCAAAAAGTAACTTTTTACTAAATTTGTTATTTCAGATACTGTATTTGTTGAGTACAATGTAACTGACTTGACAGGAGGTAAGATCAAAAGGCAATTCTATTCCCCACTTTCCAGCCATTCCCATGTCAGTTATTTAGAATAAGATGGGTTGAATCAGTTAT
The DNA here is from genome assembly GCA_910950805.1 of Acrocephalus scirpaceus scirpaceus. Taxonomy (NCBI): domain Eukaryota; kingdom Metazoa; phylum Chordata; class Aves; order Passeriformes; family Sylviidae; genus Acrocephalus; species Acrocephalus scirpaceus. Next base: position 11,033,426 of record OU383783.1, on the reverse strand, counting down.
GTGGTTCTTTGCATCTGTGGTAATGGGGAAGGGAAACTGTTTTGGTTTGGATGTTTTCCTGTGATGATTAGTTCAGTAGTCAGTTATCTTTTATGGTTGTTCAGTGCTCTGCTTTTTTGCCTCTGGCACATGAAATGTAAAATGTGTACCATACTGGTGGTTTGCTACTTTTTAAACTTCATGCAGAAGGTGGTAGTTGAGGAAAACTACAGGAACAACTGTTGGTTTGTGTAGACTCACCCCACACTTTAAACCAGAAGCCATTAGGCTTCTGCTTTGGGAGGCATCTGATATGTGCTGGCTGTCATTTGTTTGAGCCTCTGGTGTTGCTGTCCAGGAAAACAGTCCATGATATATTCATATGGACACTATCAATCTTGGTTCAATAGGAAGTGTTTATGGAAAGCATTTATAAATAGGCATAAATGAAATAAAAACAGATTATGAGTACAGCCAATGTTTTTATTTCACAGTCTTGTATTCCATTTTAAAAAAGTTCAAAAATCTTTTGCTTGCATTAGTAAAAGCTCGTATTCCTGGGTGCCTATTTTGCTTGAATGTGTTATGGGGAATTTTTTTAAAAAGGGTTTCTTCTTCTGAGTTTCTTTGCATTCTTGTTATTCATATTTTCAAGTTGATTCCATAAGCTTTTCTCCAGTATTGTTGTAAATAAGAGTTGAAACTTGTAGGAAATTTTCTGACTGTGGGAACTGGTACTTAAGAAAAGTTGTCATTATCACTTGACTGTAGCAGGTTGTACTTGATCAGAGTATATAGCGAAGTTCTTAGTGGTGTTATAGCTTAAACTTTTATAATGAACTATAGATATTGGTCAGCCTTCCCTGAACTGATTTAAAAATGACTTATGTTATTGGAGTATTTATTCACAGAAAGAGTGATTGGGCATTGGATATGGTGGGGTCACCATTCCTGGAGGTGTTTAAGAAAAGGCTGCCTTTGGCACTTAGTGCCATGGTCTAGTTGACAAGGTTGTCACGTTGATAATCTTTCCCCAAATTTACAACTACTGCTTTAGATAGGACAATCTTGCCTATGTAGAAAAGCTTTGAAATGTGTTATTCACTCCAAAAAAGTTGAATTATGACTTTATGGTTCTGGCTACCTGAAAATAATTCAGTGTGATCAGGACAGTAGATCGGTCATTATCTGTGATTTCTGTGATTTGATAAGTGTTGATATCATGACTTGTGCCATAGAACATATGAATGTAATGCCTACCTAAAGGAGTTTGTGCTCTTTGTGTGTCTGTATATGTGACAGACACATGGGTTTATGCTTTATGATCCAAGCATATTCCTCATAAATAATGACAATTCATTTTCTTTTCAGTTTGCAAAGCACAGTTGGTGATTAGGGTCTTTAAAAGCTTGGTGTCATGATAGAAAGTGGTCAAAGCAGTAATGTCACAGGCAGGAGGATGCCAGTGACCCAGTGAAAGGAACAGGCACTTTGCATGTTGATCTGTTTTGTGAGAGGGCAGTGTTTGGCCCTGTAAGTGCAGGAGAGATGGACTGTTCATGAAAAGGGCACAGAGAGCTAACCCAAATGATCCTTTGTCAGCCTGATTAAATTTAGTGTCAAGTGCTCATTCATATGAAAGATGAGACACATCACTGTTTATCTAATAGAAAAAAGTATTTCTATTTTTCCTGAAGTCTTTTATATGTTAATAGAGGCAAACATGACCATGATCACATAATTTAAATGTGTAAGTAAAAAATATACATCTTTGCTGGCAATGGTTTAAAAGTAAGATGTATATGTTTTATGCAAAATAATGCAATTTCATTGTTAATCATGCTGTTCAAGCCATAACTCCACACAAAACAGTGCTTTTAAACAAATAGAATATACTGTTATTGGGCCATTTATAACAGAAATGCTTAGAATATTTAGAGACTGATGCAAAGTACTTATTTTGCATGCTTTAATATATGCTCCTATTGTGATATTAATATCCAAATGCAGAATTAAAATTCCAGGTATTAGACCTAATTGTACAGTGTTAGACTGTTTTTTTTTTTTTGGAAGGAACACCAGTATTTAGAGCAAGGGTTACAACAGATGCAATTTTGGAAATAAATGCAGGCATACAGGAAAATGGAAAAATTTCTTGTTAAATAATTGAACTTCTAAATATTTAAAGAATGAGAGGGGAAAAAGTTTAGATGTCTTTCCCCTCACTCTTCCTACCCTGCCAAATGTGGCTGGGAGTTCTATTTAATCTTATACTTTGCATGCATTTGTGATTTGAAATTAAAAAAAAAAAATAGCCAAATTTGAGAGAGACAGTTTGAATGGCATGCTGTCAGTTTGGCTCTTCGTGAATTGGCAGTGGTCTCATTTAGGACTTTCAAATATGTGTCTGCCTGGACAGAATGAGAACATTTTGCATGTTCTTGAGAAGACAACCACTCCTTGCAGCCTCACAGTACTCAGTGGTGCATGACAGTTGCCCTTCATCGCTGTCTTCTCCGAACTTAACCTTTGACCGCCCACTTTGTTGCCGCGCAACGGTTGGAGCAGGCCCCGATGTTGGTGAATGACGGGCATTGGCCTGCAACGTGCTTGTCATTATTTGACTGTCAAAAGTAGCCTGCCATTGGGCTCCATCAAGATTTGAAACCTATGTGCAGCAGTCCATATTACTTAACTTCCAAGACTGTCAACAGGACGATCGAATGTGCATAAAAAAATGTGTGTTGGATACGTCTTTGATCATAATATAGGGAGATATTTTTTGTGTGTGCTAAATGTATTCATATGAGTTTCACAGGGCCAAGAGGTTGATTCTGCTGCCATGGTAAAAAGCGAACTGTTGTCTCCTGTGGTCTAAGTTTCAAATAGCACAATTTAGATTTGAACAGCTCTGCCAGTTAAACTCTCAGCTTGTCTTGCGTATCCTATCAGCTTTTCAGCCAGCAGTATAAGCAGCGAGATACCAGACCAGTGGTGCCTGAGGTTAGCTGTCAAACTGGAATGTTATTTTGGATCTTGCTGTAATGTAATATCATAGAAGGAGGTCAGGCTGTGTGATTTGTAAAGCAGTTGTGCAAACTTAAAATGACTGAAATGTTTATTTCAGGTACTTTTTTTTCCATCTAAAAGAGTTGACGAGAAAATAGAATTTATCATAAAAAAACCCAAAGGCAATATAAAATGGTCATTTTTCTCTTGAGTACAGAATACAGCGCATAAAAGAGCATCAAAATCCAATATGAGGAGTTAGGCTGAAATTCACTAAGTAATGGATGCTTGACATTGAAAATATTTAACAGGCAGATACCTGTGTATTTTCTGATAATGAATCCCAAAGAGATTTGGGATGAACCTTGTACTTAATTTAATGAATTGGAATTGTGACTATAAACTTGATGTTTAGGTAAATCACTTACGCAATTTATCATACATTAACAAATACTTTGAATTGCTTCCTGCTTGGAAGCATCACATCCTACTTTAGTGGAATATTTGCTATTCACTTGGGCAACAGCAATCTGTAACTGAAGTTTATTTTATTGAATTTGAAACTTGTCTGTTTTCTCTCAAAACATATCAGTTCCTTTGTAATTGAAATGATGTATTAAAATGACATCACAAAATATCATCTTAAGAAAACCAGAGATTCACTAGAGCTTGTTCATAATGACTTCTTTCCAAACCAAAAAAGTAGCATTATCTTGCAAACTGGGTATAAAATTACTGGGTTTTTTTCCTTCAAGTTTCAAAACATCTTCATGCTAATTAAGTAAAAACAGTAGAATCATAGTAGTTGTTATTGGTTAGATTGCTTAAAAATAAAAATGTATTACTTTCATGATAGTTTTGCCCTCAGTGCATTTTCTGAACCAGATTTTACTTTTTCTGCTCACAGTATCATTTGCAAGAGACCTCAGTTCAGAGGCAATGATCTAAAATACTAGATTGTGTCATGGAGATCTTTTTGGTCTTCTTGCTCTTAATGATAAATGCTGTTGCTATTTAATAGCCCAACTCTTTTAGTATTTGCCAGTGTGTTGACATCTGGCTACTCTGAAATAGAGTATAAAATGCATGCATTCAGGAGTTTATTTGTGTACATATATATATACGTGTGCCATAAATGTGAAAAATTCTTTGGTGAATGAAGTGGTCTGTTATTAGATGTACAAACTATTATCTTCTAAACTCTTTATCCTGCCCATGAAGTTGCTGTTAGTAAGTTTTGGTTTATGTTTCCCCTTTCTTGACTAATGTATATATATATGTATGAAATATGCTTTCATGAAGAAGGACTGAATTTTCAAAGTGTGCCAATATACAAACGTGCAATCATTTAAGTGCATTTAAGAAGAAAAATAAATAATGAGCATTTAAATAATGAGCCATTGTGTTGGTTGTTATGGTCTCTGAATTCAGAACTCCTTTTCAGCCTCCGCAGTTTAAAAAAAAAGCTACCAAAATTAACAGAAAAACTGACCCGACTATTTTCAAACTAAAGGAATGTTATTTTTCATTTTAGAAAAATGTTACTCTTTCTTTCACTGTACAAATGAAGGTTTAATTTCTGCTGGGAGTTAATAATACTCTTTGTAGTTGTGTTACTGAGGGAGAAAAGTTTAAAATCTTCAAACACAAATTTGTTTTTTCCCTTGAAGTATGGAATACCTGTTCCTCCTCTAAGCAGAGGTTGCTTTTTTTCCTATTTTGAAGTAACATTTTACACTTATATGCAGAAGAAACTAGGCATCATTATGCAGTTTATTTCAAGTGTGTTAATATCTTTATATTTTTCCAAATGGAACTACTTTATGAATTCTGTCCAGTCTGTGTCATAACTAAAGGTTTGCAATGTTTTTGCTCTTGTCCTGCAGATCTTTTTATCTTATCAGTATTTTAAAAAGGATATGGAGAAACCAGTTTATTAACATAAAATGCAATAAAAAGTAAGTTCTTATTAACTATTAGGAGCTGTTGTCTTTCCCCATTGCCTTAAAAGATAAAAGGAGCACTATAAAACTGTTTTCTAACTTACTTTAAACATTAGTATTTGAAAGTAAAAGCACAGTGAATAAAGATTACACTAGTTAAATGTCATTGTTTTGTTTTGTGTTCTGAATTAAGAATATCCTGGCTGAAAGCAAAATCTTTTAATCAAGCAAAGAAACTCCTGAAGTGGTTCCCAGGATGGCAGGAGGTGTCCATGTGCTTTTTATTTCAACTTCCAAAAGTGTTCAGGAGCCACACAAGTGTATTTGAGAGGTTAAACATCCATGATGCTCTATGGTGTTACAGGAACAAAATAAATCCTATTACCCAAAATAAAACAGAGGTAGATACCTTAAGGGAAGTGCTTTGTTGTCACCTATACCCTCTGCAATACAAATATCAGTTTGTCACAAAGGTTGAGACCTTTGTGGTGCATTCTTTCAGGGAACAGATCTGTCTTCTGGCTTTAATGTAAGAGCTGTGAAATATCTGTATTAGGTAAAATAGAGGTTAAGGCACCTTAAGGGCACTGAATTCTTATCTCTTTTTACTAGCAGGGGTGTCAACATGTACTAAAATGTGATGACCTACTGTCCTCTTTGATAAAAAGGAAAATGACCTGTCTACTGTGGATGGTGATAGAGTTGCCTGGGGCAGATTACATTGTCACCTTCTTTAGTGTTGGTGTGTAGGAAAATAAAAAAGGCCAGTATAGTTCTGTTTACCACAGAAGTATTTGACATTTCTAGCTAGTGATAAAATACACTCAGGGGTAGAAAGAAGAAACTGGTTTACAGTACTAAACAAGGTTATGAAGAAAGGCAGCGATTGTTTATTGTGTGAGCCCTTGGTATCGCAGGACGTATGATTCGTATCAAGAGATTCCTTCTGAGCCCTTCAGACCCTCACGGTTCAAGTTCTGTGTTTAACCCTGCTCTCCACTTGTCCAGGGCCTTTTGGGTACACAAAAGGCTGACATGTCTTGGGTCATGTCTTGAAATTCTGATGTACCGGTGGACTGTGCAGCTTAGAGAGTTTAATCATAGACTTAGTTGATACAAGTAACAATATTTCTTGTATTCTAGAAATAATTGGTGTCACTTTCAAGACCTTTTCTCAGTAGCATTCCAGAACATTTATAATTTGTAACAATTAATAGAAGTCGTTGTTAGTCATTGCCTATTGCTGTGTGTGATGAAATCTATATAACTTAGAGAGTTGATTTAAATCGTAGAACTGGAACAAACTGTTAAATGTACTTTAAGCTTTAGTTAATACTTCTTTGCAATTCTGTAAAGGAAGGTGTGCTTCCTGCTAATGAGAAACTGGACTTAAGGACAAAGGAAAGATTTCTGTTGCACTCTTTATCAGTATTTGATATGAGAATCAAATGAGACTCAAAGAATGAGTTTCAGCATTTCTTCATGTTTTACACAATGGCAGTGAAATTTAGATGTCTCTTGTGTGAGTTCCTTGCATAATAACCTTGTTTCTTGTTTGTGTAAATAAATTTTAAAAGTTTTGTTGTTAGAGGTATGAGACTCCAAGGGATGGGAAATTGACTTCCTGTTGCCAAACAGATACTGGTTTTTGCATTGTTTAAAAACTGAAATCTATGCCCAAAATGAGTGAAATCATAGGTGAGTATTCATGAGAGAAAATGAAAAAGTTTATTTAAAAGGCAAAAGGAGCCTTTTTAGAAAAATCATAAACCCCATAACTTTGGTCTGGTTTTGGCTGTTTGCAGGTCAAGCTCATTATGCAGTTTTGGCCTAAAGCTCTAAGTATTCATGAAGAAGGTAGATATCTGTTGGTATTGGGTTTAATGTCAATAGAAGATGAAATTTAGAAAAATCAATGTTAACTTATTTACATCAGGTCAGTGAAGTGTCTTGTTAGATCCTGAAAATTCTGTCATTATATTCTTCTGAAGTGTAAATAATTAACTTCGTCTTTCCTAATTGTTGAGAAATTTTTTATAAGGCTAGTAGCTAGTTATAAAGTAAAAGCCTATTGCTTGACAGAACTTTCCTCTTTCAATTTTTAAGTGTTTACAGAATTCAATATTACATTGGCTTATACTTAACTGCCCATGATTTTACCTAGGTTTGCAATTAAACAGTGTTTAGAAATTTGCATTAACAAGCCTATTTATTTATCATCTTTTTTTGTTGTTGTTGTTTCATAATCAGCGGGGGATTTGTTATTGTGTTCTTGTAAATATTTTTATTCCAAGAATTTAGGTAAAGAGCAGGATGTAATCCAGTTCTTACAGAAAAAATTAGAGAATGAAGTCAGTAGTGAAGGTGGGCAATGAGCAATGAAGAAACAAAACTCAAGAAAGAGAGACATGCTGAAAGATGATAAAATACTGAGGCAATGTGATATTTTGGGAGGAAGATTAGATAAGGAGAAAAAGAACACAGAAGTGAATGATAGAGAATCAATAAAAAGTGAGTTACAAAGCCAGACATTTAGTGGATTCCCGTGTAATATTCTAGCATTTATTTGACTGAAATGTAATGAGTGACTGTTGTGTACTGTATATATAAGTGAATTTACATGTGTTGTTTGTTGTTTAAGAGAGATTGTTTGGCAATGTAAGTACATCAAATTTTTTTAAAGCCAAGTTATTTTTCACTTAGGCATCTGCTAATTCTTGTTTTGTGAGGAGTAGTGAGGGAGAGTCAATTAATTGACACAGAGGAAAAAAATGGAAGGTTTTTTTAAAGCATGGAATGTTAGCATAACTACAAGTAATAAAAATAAAAATCCAAACAAATAGTTGTGAAGAATACGTGACCTGCTCATGTATAAGTACCTGCTGGGCCTTGGCCATGAGTCCTTTAGAGAGGTACCTGGCTGAAATAGTCTAAACTGCTTAGAATGGATTTATTATTCTTAGAAAATCTCTTTTGCATGTGGAACCTTCTCTACTATTGTGGCCCTGGGCCTGATCTTCTCTCCTTTCTAAGTGAGTTCTGAAATTCTCTGAGAATTCCCAATTTCATCTGTGTGTGCAAAATGGCAGAACTTTGCATGCATAATAAAAGCTCAGTGACTTCTTGACAGTGCCAGTGGTGTGATTAATTCCTGTGCATAATATATTCAGTCATCCTATGCATATGCAGTGACAATATCAGCAAAGGGGACTGAAGGATCCCTATGGATGATGTCTGGGGGAGAGCTCTTGTCTTGCTCTTGTCAAATACGTTTATCTCTCCCCATGTCCCCACAGATTTCTTTCTCCTTGGGCTTTATGCCAATTGCAGCATCTTCCCCATCTGGTCAGTATCAGGAAGGTGGACCACACCTCAACCTCTTCCATCACGTGCTGGCAAGTTTGTGTGACTCTTGGTACAGAGGCAGAAAATGGAAGAAAGCTGGCATTTTCCTAGTGAGACTTTATCTAGTAACCCCTGGTTACTACAACCCCTGGTGTTTGCTACATTGAGTCTTTTCCTGATAAATAAATTAATAACTAAAAAAAAATTGCTCTGTTTGCAGAAAATCCTTCCAGGTGTTTGACTAAAGCAATTTTGTATCAGGTGATGCAGAGCCTCATATCCCAAATATTAGGCCTTTGATTGAATGATCCAGACCTTTCTTGGGTAGCCTTACAGTGTTAGTGAATTGTGTTTGTAGCATGCCACACGTGGTTTTTTGTGCTTCTACAGATAATTTCTAGGCATTATTCCATGCACAGCACTAAAAATGCTGATTTTTAACTAGGATCACCAAAGTTCTCCTTTCAAACTAGAAAGTTACCTCAGTCCATTTTCTGACATGAGCAGTTGCTCTTGCAGGCTCTAAAGTGGGATTATGTGGTGCCTGTAAATGTTGACAAGAAGCCTTAGAGAACTTCTACTGACAAGCCAGTATAGCTTTATGACATTATGCTGGCAAAACTCTGTATGTCATGTTTGTATCTACATACATGGAGAGGTATAGTGCATTTTGCTAGCTGTAGTTTTTAGGCAGGTATGGTGATTTGATGTCATGCTGCACATATATCTGTATCATAGTAAACAAAATACTTGTATCTCATTAAATTAATAAATCAAGTCGATTTTGTAGCTGTGTTTTAGTCACTGGATAAAATACCATTTAAATTCTGGCTGGTTACCAATGTTTATCAGTGATGAAAAATTACAGATTAGTCTGTGTTTCTATAATCAGAACATTTACACAATGGATATATTGTTACAGTTGTCGTTTTAGTTCTGATTATTACTCAGTATGTCTATTGCAATTTTCTCATTTACAGCTGTTATTGAGCTCCATGTGTAATAGATGGAATTACTGTGTCTACCATTTATTTAATGAATAGCCTACAGAAACATCAGTGTTAATAATATTATCCACTTAATGTACACAACAGTTTATAATATGGATAGATGAATAATGTGTTGCACTATTTAAATTTTATTGGAATGAGATAAATAGATCTAGTGCATTTTTGTTTGTAAATGCGATGCTAGAGTCATCTGGGGGATTTAAAAAAAGTCAATTCTAAGCAAAGTGATTGCAACTAGTCTGTTATCTAATATATAAATAAAATAGTTTAGACTTAAAGCTCTTTTTTGGGGATTTGAACCAAGAGGAAATTTTTCTTTTTGAAATAAGTGAGAGTGTCAGCTGTTCAAGTTCGTTCTGGATGGGGGATATTCTGCTAATAAGGAGAGCTGGGTTGGAAAACAAACAATTTGGTTTCTTTGCTCAGTAGCAAGGAAGTGTACATGAGACACATATATTAAGCAGAATTAACTAAATTTACTAATTTGATAAATATGACATGCATTTTTTTTTTGCTGATTAAATAGCAAAAATAGCAGCCTGTATAGTAAGCAAAGTCAGGCCTTGTCCAATGCAGGCAGTTTTCTAGCTACTCCTGCTCTTTATCTGCATTTTTGGCTTAGATCAATGTAGAAAGGTTTGTAAGCCTAAGAGGAAAATATTCTGCCTCCATTTTGAGTAATTTTGATTGTATGAAAGAGGAACTCCTTGGCCTGATTTGTCAGACTTAGTAGACCTTCTCTTAACTGACTCTTCAAGATAATATTTTTGAAAAAGTTGTATTACAGGTAATAAGGATATACTTTGGTTTCATGAAAAATCGCTGTAAAATGGAACCACGATTAAGGGGTCTCTCCATTTTTTTTCTGAATAAATAGGCACTTAAGCAAAATCTCCAGTAAGTATTATGTTAGAAGTTAGGCTGTTTGAGTCAGAGGATATGAATTTTGAGTTTCTGACAGCAGTATTTAAATTCTGGTATTTTCCTTGCCATGTTGAGACAGTTTTGATAGATAATAATGTATTAGATAGGTTTAATAATGTATTAGACCAACATATAAGAATATAAAAGTTAGACAAGGCTTATGTGTCCTCAAGCTAGACTGACCTTGCCTAGTGGCTCTGGGTAGTCCATGGCTGTTGTAGCCCAATGTAGTTTGGGTTAGTTGCCCCCACACCCTCAAAATGTTCTTTATAGCAGACAAGCTGTGCTGTGCAGACCAGTGAGTCTTTGCTGCTGAAGTTACACAGGTCGTCTATGTTTAACTCCACAGATCTCAGAGGAAATCTGAGAGATGTTGGCATATTCAGTTGTGAATTTTAATAGGTTCTTTAATTATAGTTTTAACTCTGTGGTAAATGGTTTAAACTGAGTGTGTACAGAAAACAGTCTGTGCATTTATCTACATCTGAGGGGTTCTTCCACTAAATAAAATACCCACCAAGTCTTCGTACCATAAGACTTACATCCTCATAGCTGTGTATCCAAAAATTCCTTCATGTTACCAATATTCCATTCTGAGCTATGTTGTAGTGCAGGGGTTCATGAGTAGTCCTGGCAGCATTTCAGGACTACCAGAGGACTGCAAAGAGCTGTCCGGTATTTTAACTCTAGTTCCCCAAAAATACTTGGTCTTTCAGAGAAGGTAAAATGTGTGCGTTGCGTACACATGCTTTTCTTCTGGCCAGTTGTACAATTTTCTTCCTTAAAAGAATGTGTTACTTATTTGGGCCTTCTATAATTTTATTGCAATATAAAGTAACTTACTTCCAGCTTTTATGTGATTATTTTCTCAAAAATGCAGAGCTTTCTAGAGGTTCTGTAACATATCATATCACATGAAGAGTAGCACAAAATTGATATTTTAGCAGAATAAATAATTTTGGTATCTTCAATGTTTTCTCTGGTTACTCTATCAGTTCTTTTTTTTTCTTTTTTGCTTACTACAGAAAAATTACATCAAATGCAGGATAATAGAACACTGTCAAACTAAGAAGATTTTATATGGACAGCATTAGACAGGAGCAGAAAGATCCAGTGCACTAATAGGCACGCTCATATGAGCTACCTAGTCCATTGACAGTTTTTTCCTTTGTTCTCCCTCTCGACCCACTTTCTGCCAGTGATTTGTGACATATTTTGTAAGAGATCAAATAAGCTCTTGACACCTGATTGCAATGTAGTGCTTGTTTACAGTTGCATTTTTGAAGGACCTCTAGACAAGATGGAAGGTTTAACTTAAAGTAATTAAATTTGCATCTGCTCTGTGACAGGAATTTTCTTATGTGTGTATCCTGTTGAGCAACTTTTACTGTAATTGGCCATGAAGTACCAAAAGAAGGATCCAGGTAGACAAAATCATTGTTGCCTACTACTAAAATCTGTCATGGTATTTCTTAAGGACTGGCTTGTACTTGGCTTGTGCCATGTTCTTTGAAATATAGTAATGCCTACTTTCTTTTTTTTTCTGTTATTTTTTAATGTGGACCCTGACTTGAAACACAAATTAAGCTGAACTTGATGAATAGCATTTTCTATTCACATTTTAAAATCTAATGAACTATTTTATAGCTACTTTGAATTCAGCAGGATTAATTCATATCTGGTTTTTGTGGCATATTTTGGTTTGATATTGTTGAATTTCCTCTGATCAGTGAGATTTGAAGTAACATACCAGGATGGTCACCTAATGCGAACTGAGGTGGTTTTGTGAGGACCAATATGGCGTTTCTCTGCACCGCTACAGACCAAGAATTATTTGTATCTTGCATGACCCGTCCTTTTGGCTACTTTTGAGTACAGTGTAGATTAGAAGTAGTTATTTTCAGCCTACTGCCTACAAGAGAGATTAATAGCTTTTGGAAGGGCTTTAATGAAAGGCTGACCCAACTGGCTTTTGTATTATACCTTGTTTATCCTGCTCTCATCTCTATCACCTTTGGGCTACAACAAAATGTAATTTATGTTAGCACTGCTTCATTGAAGGTGAAAGGTCACATTTTTAATGAGGGTAGCCCTGATTGGGATTCAGGTTTTAAAATGTTGTGTGGTAGAGTACAGTCAACAAAGTCCATGTAAAAAAAAAATAAACAAACAGTTGCAGAAAGGGGCAACAAACATTATTTGAGAGAGAAATAAGACCATTTCTTTTATTTAAAGTTCAACTAGCAGAAGTTAAATAGCTAGGAAAAGGGATTTAACAAAGTACCAGCAATGTGATGCTCAAGTTTAAGCCTTTATAATTTTGGCAGAGTGGTGGGTTGTTTGTACTGAGAAAAATACTTTGCAGGTAATCACTTTCCTCTTACTTTGATGCTGTTTGCTAGAAACATCTCTCTCTCTCTCATATCTTTGACTTGAGTAGGACAGAAATGAAATTACCACCTGTGCTTGTTCCAGGGAGAACTTGTCTGTATTTAGAACAGTTAACCATAATACACAACTGGGTTTGAGTTTTCCCTTTAGAAGGCAAAGTTGCCTTATGTTCATGAGATTGAGCAGTGGTGTCCATTAGTGGTATGCTTTTAAAATGATCCTGCTGGATTTTTGTTGAATGGTGTTAATATTAGAATTCACTATGTGACTTACATAACCAATTTTATGAAACATGAACATTCTCATAGAAGCCAAAATTTTTTTGAGATAGGATAAAACTTTAAGAGAATTCTAGTCAAAAGACATTTAGCAGTGTGCTGGTTTGAAAGCAAAACCAGTGAGAGACTCCAAGTCAGAAACACAATTTAGTAAAAGGAAAAGAGAAGAAGTAAAAGAAAGTAAAATAAAATAAATGCAATAGTACAAAACAACCCCTGACAGAGTCAGAATACAACCTGACACCCTGTTAGTTAGGGTGGCAGTGGCAGTCCAGATGAGATGGTCTTGTCAAAGCAGTGATCCTGTAGAAATGTCTGGTAGCTCTTGTCCTCTGGGAGTCCAGTGGGTAAGAGCTGCCTGTGCTGTCCCAAACCCTGGATTTATCCAGGTGGGAATGCTTGGCTCCTCCCCCTGGGTGGAGCATCTCACAACGGGATGATCTCATTCTCTGAGTCATGCAGTGGGTCCTTGATGGCCCATTAAACAGAGATAACTCCCAGAGGGAGTTATCCATGAATCATACAGCAAGGCATTGATGGGCCCATGAACAGAAGATAAGGGAAACACTGCCCCACCTGGTTTCAACAGCTCATGAAGGTGGGGATAGAATACATACTTTGGGCACAACTTATATTGTAACCTAGGACAAGCAGGTACCTGGAGAAGTTTTAGAGTATAAGCAATGGAGGGAAAGTTGTCAACTTAGAGTAGTCAAAAGCTGATTTGAAAGAAGTTCTTGGATTTGGGTTTTACCAACATTCAAATACTTACCCTGTGTGACTGGTGCTTGGTATGAATCTCACTCTCATCTTTCATTTATGTGTGTTGTTTGTAAGTGACAAAGTGCTTTAGTTATGTTCAAGAAAAGAATGGGAAACACATCAGGGATTTTGAATTTCATTACTTTTTGTGGAAACAACTTCTAACCTGAGCTTAGTTCAAAGTTTGCATAGAGAAGAGTGGTGGAGTGAGCCTCTTTGGTTCTTTACAGCCAGAATATCTTTCATGGAGACACAGATTATCAAAACCTGAGCTTTTATATCTTTTTTTTTAAACTGTATATATAGACTGTGTGACAGTAACCACTGTGAAAAACTGTAAGGCCCATAGGATTCACTTTGTCAATGAAAGTTTAGGAAGGCTGCAGGTTAGATTTCATAAAAGCTGCAATACTTTGAAGAGGTATTGTGCTGATGTCAGAAGCTTTTTCTCCCCAATTTTGGATTGTTTTCTGTGTATCATGCTGCATCATAACTAAATATTGGATTGTGCCCCTATATGATAGGAACTTTTTTTCCCATGGTGATATGAAGCAATCTGTTGAAGCCCTGCTGTAGAAGTTTAAACACTGGGTTTCCTTTCCTTCTCCCCTGCAGCTCCTGTAGCTGCAGTTGACTTTTCAGCAGAGGCCAGCCTTGCTGTGCTGCTCCTGCAATGCCTCTCCATCCCTCTCTCTCCCTTCTTCCCTACCACAGCACTCCCCTGTGCCTGGGCTCCTGCTGTCTCTTGGCAAGGAACAGAATCACATTGTGCTTTAGAGCAACATAATGTTGGGATTCCCCTTCTTTTTATCTGTGTCAATAGGTCTTGAACTATTAATGCAAATCTTCAAAATGATTCTTTTAAATTTACACTTGTTTTACATTATTTTATAATTAAGTTTTAGTGTTTAAAGAGAAGAAAGGAATAGAAGTTTTTGAAGTGATTAAATATTAATTTTATTCACATTTAACCCTAATTTACATTAAGGATGTTAACCGAAAGGCAGATCTTTTGAATTCAACATTTTCATTTCCTTTTAGCCTCATTGATGAACAGTTAGATCTTGTCATATAAAGCGTCAGGGTCCACTGGGATAGAAGGAATAATTGTGCAGTCTTGTACTTTTTAGGATGGTCTGTTTGTGATGCTTACTCTTTCCTAAGAAAATAAAACAAACAAACAAACAAAAATCAAATTAAAAATATTTTTTCTAAACTAAAACTGAGATTTGAAACAAAACCTTTTTTCTAACTGCTGGAGAGACTGTCCTGCTTGAGGACTGGTGATTCTTCTGGTCTGTCTTAACAGGACTTCTGTGACTTAAAAAGCTAATTTCTATAATATTTTACTGGAAGTTATATCAGGGGGTAATATTGGTGATAAAATCTTGTATTACATATGTGATATATATATATATATTATATATTACATATAGGGCTATGAATTTAGGTAAATACAAAAAAAAAAAAATTGTGCTACGTGCAATTACAATTAGGTGTGAAACTGACCACTGATGTTTATTTCCTTTCAGAGAATTAAATTAACTAAAATGCACTCTGTATCCTTCTGTTAACATCTAGAGTTCTTACCTGAGAGTTCAGGAAACGTAGAATTTATTTCTGTGGTTTAAATTGCTTACTGAACCCTGGGTAAAAGTTCAGTCTCTGTGTAGTATAAATTGCTGAAGCCTTTTGGATGCATTCAGTGCTTTCACTTGCACAAGTAAAATCCTGTGAACGATACAGGCCTTTGTGCTGTGTCTAATAAATTATGGAACTTTGAAGAATCTTTGAGAAGTGGGGCCTGCATGTGACTGAGCAGCAGACACGAATAAGTGTTATCCTCGAGTGTATCTAGCGACAGTAATAGATGCTTGAACAGACAATATGAGCACTGAGTGAATGATGGTAATAACATAAAATATTTACATATAGCAAAAGCATTTTGACAGCAGAAAAGAGACTGTCTCTGCAGCAAGGTGGGTAAACCCCAGTGTGATATAGTACATCTTTCTATAGGACAACTTTTTATTAATAACTAGCAGTGTTTCTCTTCAAGACAGATACTATGATCTACTGTCAGACAAGACAATTTTCAAGACTTTATTGGTGTAATCTCCAGGTGCCAATATCACTCCATACCTACCATAATGCAAAAACAATTACTGAGTTCAGAAATAAGAATTGATAATTGGATAATAACTAAATGCTTAATATTAACCAAAGTAGATTTTAACCTTTTACCAAAAGCCCATATTCACTCTACTTTGCCTTACCTCAGTTTTATGTTGACTTTTCCAACAGAAGAGCTGTCTGGAGAGCTGTGTCCTAAAGCATGTTGTACTGTGGCTGTGCCTGAAAGAGTTGATGAAAGCAAGAAGTCCTTCTGCCCACTCTACTGCTGAGCAGTTTCATAGGAATAAATCCATTTTATTGATTCCAGAGTTCTTGAAGTGCAGCATATTTGTTTTTGTTGCCTTTGTTTTGTTTTTTGAGGGAACCTGCAAATTATTATTATATTATTGGTGTTCCTTGCACTGGACTTGTTAAAATAGGTGACGCTTGATTCACACATAATTTTAAAGGGAAATTACTTTATCAGAAGCATAGGGTAACAGTTTTTATACTGAGGAACATATGAATTTTGTTAGAGGTTTTTATGCTTCTAAATGCATTTCAAAAACCTTTCACTTACAGGAAAGAAATAAAACAATGGTGACAGTAAATTGATTTTTTTAAAAATACTGTATGAAGCTTGTATTACTATGATAAGCCTGCTTGCATTTAATGATCTGTCATGTCATGTAATTAAAATAAATTAATATTGAAAATGAACTAAAATTGAGTGCTATCAAGCCAATTTTTCCATATATTCATTTTCTTGTCACAGCAAAAGAGAACATAGACCACAATTTTAGAATTTGTTGCTTTAAGTCATCAGTAAGGTTGGTTTTGTTTTGTTTCAGTATTTTATAGCAAAGATAAATCTTTGGAAGTGGATAAGAGAAATTTGTTGTAAAGATGCTTGCCAATTCCTTTTTTAGCAGTGGCTTCAGCATGGATATCCAATCAATGTCCATGAGTAATGTGCATCATTTGAGAATATGAATATCTGGAATATCTAAGGTATATGACCAGTTGAGCTTTGGTCAGTCAAGCGTTTCCTGAGCTATAAGGGCAAATACATTTTCACAGCTTTTAAGGAAAGAATCTTAATCCTGTGGAGGGAAGAGCTGGTGTAATGCAAGAGGGAAAAAATGTTATATTCCTGAAAATATATGAATGATATGCTTTGCAAAAGGGATGTGACAGAAATTTAATGTGATGTGTTCTCTTCTTGTAGGAGTTTTTCTTTGAGGGAAAAACTTTTGCAGGTGATAGCTGTTCTGAGGAGCATTCCTCTGTGGCTGTAAAATTGATGTGGGCTATAGAGCTAGAATGTTGATAACTTGATGCCAGTGGATGTGAGCTGAGATGTTTTGAGTGGGGACTGCACTGAAGATAAACCCAAGTGGACTCATTTCACTGTCAAACTTGAACCATATTCCTTGTTTGTTTCTTGAATATCAAGAATGGGAAATTATGCAGCATTTAAATTTCAGATTGAATCTGGAATCTAGTACAGGAGTGTGCCCCTGGCTTTCAGAGGGCAGCACATCTCAGGATCCTTAAGAAACAGTACCTGTTTTGGAGTAGATGATCTATGTGTGTTTTTCAAGGCAACTACTAGTTTGGGATCTTTCTGGATTAAAACTTCTAACATGCTGATCAGGAGTTACTCTAGTTTAAATCCTTTTTCTTTCTAACACAGCCTCTGTGTTAGAAATAAGGAAGTATTCTTGTAAAAACAATAAAGCAACAGGTTCTTAAAAGTTTGAACAATATAATAGTTCAGTGACCATCAGATTTTGGGCTTTTTTGTTCATTGCTGTGGTTAACAGGGGGTTACACTTGTTTTTTGCTGTTAATGCTGCTTTCTTGGTGTTGTGGTCTCTACACTTACCATTTTTCATTGCTTGGTATCAGCACATTTACCTCCCTCTGCTCATTTGAGCTTTCCAAGGTGGCAGAGCAGTGAAAATGCTCCAGCAAGGACAAGTACTTTAAATCTGGAAGAGCAATTTGAGAAGCAATGAGCAGAATTTTATACGACACATAAGGAACAAGTTTATCTTCCTTTTTAAACTTCATATTTAAAGTAGGGACAATGTTTATTCTTGTGGCAGCAGTTTAGGTCCTAAAGTAGGGTATAGATTCAAATACTTAAAGTGTATTTACAGTAAAGGTTTCCAAACTTAGAGTTACAGTGTGCTGACCACTCACTGAGTGAAGTTTCTCCCCTTTGGATTTCTAAGGGATTTTAGTACTAAATTTGGATTTCTAAGGGCTTTTTAGCAGTGTTTATGCACTTCACATCATAACTGTTTGCCTAATACAATGGAAGGTTTAGTCCATGCAGTCATATTGTCCTAAACTAACCATCAAAATGAGAATTCTAGCTTCAGAAACTTCTTCCATCACACATAATTTCAGGGTTTCCTGATGCAGATAGATAACTGAATAAGATTCTGTGTTCCTCATATAACCCTGAAGGTCTAGACTGTGTAATGGTCAGGACTTGACAACATAAAAAACTTTGCTAAAGTTTTATATTTCCATTTCACTGAATTTGTGGTGGGAAAATTAAATTAAAAACTCTGCAACTGTCAGACTGTTGCAGCCTGAATAATGTTTTCACAAGCAGTGTTTTAAAACTTTTTATTGCTCCTCTTCATTCTTGCCCCTCACACTTCTTGCAGCTTCAGAATTTGGAGAGAATATTTTTAAAGCAACCTCTAAGCACCTTGTGATACAAGTTCTATTTCAATCAGAAACAGACATTTGG
Organism: Acrocephalus scirpaceus scirpaceus; assembly: GCA_910950805.1. NCBI lineage: Eukaryota > Metazoa > Chordata > Aves > Passeriformes > Sylviidae > Acrocephalus > Acrocephalus scirpaceus. The sequence goes on along the minus strand of OU383783.1, from coordinate 11,014,900 downwards.
TGTCCTCCTGTAACAATAAGTCTGCCTGGTGTGGATTTTTGATTTTTTTTCCTCCTTGTTTTGTAGTATACAGTTCTACATATGCTAAAGTACATTATTTTTGCTTAATTTAATGAAGCACATGAAATTGGGAGTCATGAGATTCGAGTCATGGCAATTTAATGCCAGTAATAGGAAGCAGCTTGGTTGAGGGTGATTTTCTGCTGAAATTAGTACTATAAAGTATTAATATATTGCTATTCATTTCATGATGATAGATGTGGGGTTCAGATGTAGCATTTTTTAATTTATTCATCAGTATATATTAGAGTGTCCATAAATAAGTGCTGTCCATCTGCTAAATGGCTAGAGAACATAGACTTTTTCTTGCCTTTTCCTCTAAAAATGTTGTGAAATAAAAATGTTGAGACTGATGGCAGGGATTATACTTGCATCCTTCTTTGCAATCTATGCTTTTAATTTGATCTAAGCATGTAGTGAATCTTTTTACTTGGTAGACAATTGTGCTGGTATTCACACATTAATTTATATTCACCAGGAAACATTTTAACCTCTTCATGGCTTTTCATGAGCGAGGTTGTGCTGCAGAGTTTAGCTTGTTTACATAAACTTCAACATTGAGCAGAACAGAACCAGGGTAAGGGAGATGGGGGATGTATCTCCATTGTAGTGGCAATAAATAGGATGGCAGGAGTATTCGAAGTGTCAGCTTGCAAGCAAGGAAAGGAAGAGTGTGCAGGTTTGCAGGCTCTAGAACACTTTATGAAGTTGTGAAAGCTCTGCAGATAAAAATAGCAGTGATAAGAGTCCATTCAAAGCAGAGGGGGGTATATTAAAAAAATTAGTTGATGAAATATTTTCCTAAAATCAATGACAAAACTGTCCAAAGCTTCCAGTGCATAGTACAGGCATTAAATAGACTGGCTTGGACTGTAATGGTAGGCTGTAGTGGAACTGTGTGAAGGGATCCTCATCATGATTCTTTCCAAATTCAGGAGCTGATAGAGTTAGGGGTTCTCAAAATTATTAAGTAACTCTAGTCTTTTTTCAGTTAAATCCGTAAGTAAAACTTTAATGGAATTCTTATATAATGAATTAGCTTAACTAACAGTGGTTTGAGGCATATTTCATCACAGCTATTTAAGGGCGTGTTTGTTGGCGGTGTAAAGCAGGAGTGGTGTGTGCCCATGACCCCCCAGCCTGGTTTCCCTGGCGGAGGGAGGTGTAAAGCAGGAGGAATGTGTGCCCATGACCCCTCAGCCCGGTTTCCCTGGCGGAGGGCGGTGTAAAGCAGGAGGAGTGTGTGCCCATGACCCCTCAGCCCGGTTTCCCTGGCTGAGGGCCCCGGTGTTGGCGGTGTAAAGCACAGGAGTGTGTCCCCATGGCCCCCTCAGCCCGGTTTCCCTGGAGGAGGGCCCCGGTGTTGGCGATGTAAAGCACAGGAGTGTGTCCCCATGGCCCCCTCAGCCCGGTTTCCCTGGCGGAGGGCGGTGTAAAGCACAGGAGTGTGTCCCCATGGCCCCTTCAGCCCGGTTTCCCTGGCTGAGGGCCCCGCTGTCCCGGCGGTGCCGCTGTCCCGGCGGTGCCGCTGTCCCGAGCGGTGCCTGTCGCTAGGTGGCACCGCAGCACCGCCGAGCTCCTCCCGCCCCGCCGAGCGCCGGGGAAATTGTTTTATTGGTAAAGGGCACGATGTAATGTATTCATCTCCATCCCAGGCAGCCATTTAATGCCCCCAAACATACCCTCTCACAGCTCTGGCCTGTTGACTATGCTTATTTGGTGTAATAATTAGCAGAATTTCTCGCTAACAGCGGTACTTACCAACACCTCGCATTTTCCTCTGTGTTTTTGTACGTGATGGATTGTGCATTCTATGAATAAAGTTAAGCGGGTCACAGCCTAAGCCCTGTACAACACAGCTATTTTCTGCACAATAGTTCTGAATAGATATATATTAACTCCTTTTTAATCCCCGTGGTGTGCAATGCAAACAACTTCGAGTCTTTTTGTAATAGGCTATTGAAAACTTGTAAGCACAGAACACTTAACTTGTCAACTTAAAGAACAACAAAAGAGAAACGGAATGAGGAGCTACAAAAATTAGAGTACAGTATCTTTTACCAATGGCAGGCTTTAGGAGCCTGTTCCAGTGCTTCATGAGATTTGGTGCAGATCACTGTACTTTGTTCTAGAGAACAATTCTCATGTCTGTGTTAAAGGTGATCTCTCTGCTGTCTGGATGTTCAAAGTTAGTCTGCTTGGTATGAAAATAAAGGTAGGAATTCTGGGTTAAACAGTTCTTGCGGTTTTTTGCACTTTCCTAGCTGAAAATTATTTTGCTTAAAATTCTTGTGACAGAAATAAAAAGAAAATGTTCCTGAATAACTGCTGTGTATAAGGATCCTCATCATGGTTCTTTCCAAATTCAGGAGCTGATAGAGTTAGGGGTTCTCAAAATTATTAAGTAACTCTAGTCTTTTTTCAATTAAATCCGTAAGTATATAATGAATTAGCTTAACTAACAGTGGTTTGAGGCATATTTCATGTGGAAGTTCAGCTCTACATGGAGACTATCAAGCCTTTGTCACTAGTTTAGTTGGGAATTGCAGCATATGTAGTGCCAAATGTGGGTCATAAGCTCTCGCAGTTGTCTATTATTTAATTTTAAAATCCTCCCTTTGAGTATTTTTTTTTTAAATCCTACATTGTTCTTTTTTTTTTTTTTTTTTTTTCATTCAGCCCTTCTTCAATTCTAGTTACTGCTGAAGCAGTTCCATTGTAGAAGGGGAAGTAATACAGCATGTTAAGCCAGCAAATAAGAACAAAGGTGGGTCTGGCAGCTTTCTCTTAATGTCAATTCCTTGCCCTCAGCCTCCCTTATTAATGCAGCTGAGCTGCTGTCACTCAGATGGTTTTAACACAGACATGCAGCCTACGTGTCAGAAAGGGTGGCCTAGATTTTTGAATTTCAGGTTGGGAGTACCCCAACATACAAAACCACTGTATCAAATTATAAAATGGTTGGCTCGAGTCCTTGTAGACATTCTGAAAGGAAGTGAAATTTATTTATTGTTGGCTTGGACATGTCCTCTAAGGAAGCAAGAGAGTTTGGATTTTGAGGTGTCTGCAGTATTTTCAGTTGGATGGAGACTTTACTGTGTGCCTTTCATTTTATGATAGTTCAGAACAATCCTTCTCTTTGTTAAGTTGTTCTTCCACGTTAGGATTATTTTTTGTGTGCTTATATCTCTTTATATAAAGGGTTTTTATGTTTTCTCACTGTTCCTTCACTTGTACTAATTTACTGTAGGCTTTTGATAATGTTCTTATTTATCATATACAGATATTTACTTAAAAATACAATCAGAAGTTATTTGGTGCTTTTTCTTTACTGGCTCATTTCATGGGTTCAGTTTTGATTGTCACCACACAGTTCATTAAACATGTCTATATTTTCCTATCAGCCTGCTACAGCTTTAGTATGTTGTGGATCAGTATGGCTGCCCCTCTTCTTCCTTTGTTTAGACAACCAATCCAAGCCCTTCTAGGGTGAGTTAGTACTCTTGGTAGGAATTGTTTATTTATTAAATTTGGCAGAAGAAACATGCAGTGGTGTAAGTCTAGGATATTTCAGCAGAAGGGAGCGAGTAAGGCAAAGGAGGGTTGAAATGGTTGAAATCTGGATTGGTCCTCCATGTGCCAGCCTCTCTCTTTTTCACCTTCAAAAATCCAGCCTGTATTTGAGAATAGCATAGAGAAGGGAAGAGATGGTTTTGAAAAGATTTATTACTGTACTACACATTCTCAAAATACAGGCAGAGGTAGCAGCAGGATTATTTAGAATCTTAGACCAGTTAGGAATGTAAGTGTATGGGAAGAAAGGACAGGCAAGAGTTTTCCCTGAACAAATGTACGAGGAAGACTTAAGAAATAATTTTTGTGCATTTCCATTTTCGTTGAGTAGTGCTGCTCTGCAAAATTATACCTGAACATTGCAAGTACGGGGAAAAGTTAACGAGAAATAAGGTCTGTATATGCAAATAATAGAAATGAAAATCGAAAATTAAGTATTAGCCTTTTCATAAGTCAGAATAGCTTTATTAAAACAGCATTATTTAAAAATGTGGGAGTTCTAAAGTTTGCTCAACAAACGTATTCTTAAGCAAAATGTTGATTTGCATTATGAAATTCACCTGGATTTGGCACAAAGAAAATGGTTTAACAGAGATTTACTTTCACAGCACATCAGTGTTCTCTTGTATTTTATATCTTAGTATACCCTAACATTATTTATGATGTGCAAAGATGGCTTAAGAATAAAATGTGAATAGCCTTTTCTTTAGCTGTGGTTCTTTAACCTTATGCTAGTACTGTTCTCAGTACTGTGAGATACAGATCCCAAATTCCTGGTTTTTTTGACTTGTGAGGCAGAAGAGAATTTCTAACACCAAGGTCTCCTGGTTCACTGACCACTGGTGACTGGCAAAGTGATTAATCAAAACCAAACTGAAGAATGAGATGCCTCAAACTTTCAGTCAGTGTGGCTCTGCTGCCTCCAGTTTATTTGGTTAGGCTGTATGTGCAGAACTTCTGAAAGAAATATGAATGATTCTTTGAAGTCTGATGGTCTGAACAGTTTGGGAACCACTCATTTAGAAAAACTTCCAAACTTGATACAAGAAAAAATTCCCACGAGGGAGAATTCAGGTTTCTCAGAGGTGTCTCCTCCAATGCCTAATTATCCTTTCTTTTCAGGTGTTCTCCCTGTTTCTGGTCTGAACTTGTCCAGCATTTCAGACCCTGACTTTTGCTAATTGTTGCCTGCCAACTTAACATTTAGATGTTAGCTTTCTGTTCCCCATGTGGCTTATTTTGGAGACTGTGAACAAAACAAAGCCTTCAAGCTCCAAAATTAACCAAGTCTGAATTGTTCACTATGAGCTGTTTCTTTAAATGACTTTGGTTGAAAAAAAACCCCCTTTTATCAGCAAACCATATGGCAATATTGTTCTTTAATTTATATGCCAAAATTCAATCCAACAGTATTTCATTAACAGTTGTCTTATTATAAAGTTGAGTCAACAACTGTAGTATTTAGGTTTTCTAAGTGAGTGTTTCCATAATTTTACTGATGGTGTAGGGCTAGGAAATAAGCATGTAATAAATACAAACCAATGTCTGTGCATTTATTACACAGGTCATTCTTATAAATCATAGAACCATAAAATACCAGGTTGTAAGGAGACCTCAAGGATTCCCTGGTCCAGTTGTGTAAAACATTACAAATTGCACTTCACTTTAAACCATCTTCCTGTCTTTTCATTCTGCAGTGAAGAATACAGTTATGCATTCTGCAAATATATACATATGATGTCTTGGAAGGCTGTGAAGGTCTTCAGATTTCACCAAGTTTGTGAGTGCCTTTAGACTTTCATAGCTCTTATTGTGCTAATAAAATCTCTGGAAAATAATTTGGTTCTGTAAAAAGTACCAAGAATCAACAATTTTGCAATGGCCTGCGAAGATGTTCAAATACTGTGTAATGGGCATGACAGTTACAGTATGTGAAATTTAATGCTCTAGCTCCTTATTGATCTTCCCTGTAGCTGATTGCATGGCACATGCATTTGCACTTAACACCTGCTCTTTCTACATTAACACTATCTTCTGCAGTGTCACCGAGGGCAGGTTAGAAGCTGCATTTGATGCTGAACTGAGGTATTTAAGGAAATATCTAAGGAAAAATTTTTTTTTCATATCCTTTTTGCTTCCCTTTTGACTACTTTATCTTCTGGATAAACTTGGAGGTTTTTCCCTCTTTTAAAAATGTTCTTGTTAGACATTGGTTGCTCCTACCATTACTTACCAATATATATAGAGACCAGCAATCCTGCCAGGCTTGTTATTTTCTGGAAATGATGAAAAGCTGCAAGAAGACTTACTTTATCTTTGATTTTGCTGGTAATACAGTTCTGAAATACTGTATTCATGTGACCTACCAATGTTTGTGTTGGAAAGTTCTTTGTCTGTATGTACAGAAGTGATGAGTTGCAAAGATTCTGAATCTGCATTTCAAGCTGTCAGCCTTTGGGTTTCAGTCTGGAGGTCCTTGGTCTGTTCCATGGTTGTTGGTCAGTGTGTGTTTGTTCTTACTTTGCTCCATTAATTAGATACTGAATCCCAGTGAGGTCTGTACAATTCCACATTGCAGATATGCAATATTTCCCAAAATAGTGTGGAGATTCTTAATGTTTCTTTCTGTTTCCTTGAGGCCTTCAGGGAGAAATAGCTCCATGTCAGCATTGTTTTCCATTCTTGAGCAAAATATGGAGTCCTAAGGCTACAGAGATCTAGTGCCATGTGTCCTGGTAAAAGATTTCCATGGTAGTTAGGAATCATCAATATTTTCATGTCATTAGAACATGAGATGAACAGCAATGCCAAATATATCATTGTTTCAACATTAACCCCTGTTATAGTTTTTATTTTATCTGTCTTTAATCTTTATTGAATCTTTTGTCTGTCAAATGCTGGTCAAACCTCCTCGGTTTCTTGGGACTGGGTGTGTAGGGCTGTTTTTGCTAAATCATGCAGAAGCAGTTATTGGTAGCAGTCACTAAGGTTTCTGTTTGCTGATTCTTTGGAGGTGAGCTGGTTAAGAATTGCTAGAATAAGAAATCTGGTCTCAGAATCTGTTGGCCAGCTTTTAGAAACTATGCAAAGAATGACATGCAGACATGCCTCAGTGTCTTTATCTATTCATAAGGATTCACAGCCACGTTGAACTAAACACTGTCGTAAGTGTTTTCTTAAGTACATGTGTGATCTTGTGTCCATATGTATAAGAAGAAACTAAGAACTGGAGATCTGATTAAAATTTGATAATTTCGAAGTTTGAATGTTCTTACTTCTCACCTAATACATAGAGCTGACCCATTTACTACCTGCTACCTGCTGCAAGAAGATGCACTAATGCTAGGAGGGAACAGGACGTGGATGATGTTATCAGGATGCTTGCAGTGATGGTAGAAGAAGTAGAAGTTTATTCAGAATTATACAGAGGGGCTTTAGGGACATTTTGTCAGCCCAAAGTGTCTGTGTTTGAACTATTGATTACTTCATATTTTTATTATGATTACTCACAGTGCTAATCCATGTGTGACAAATCGACACTCAGCTAGGTAAGGAAATTGCCAGTTCTGTTCCATTAACAGCCACTGGCCAAAGGAACAATGTTCCTGTAGGTTAAAACAACAATTAAGGGGCCCTTAACACTTCGAGGTGGGGAAAGAGGGGATACTGGCAGCAGACATTTTTCACACATTGCTAAGCTGCTTCAGTGCATAAATTAACTCTTAGTTCAGTTACATCAGTTGAGTGTGTTGTGCATATGCATGACTGGTCTGTGTGTGTGTGAACCAAAACCTGGGCCTGTTGATTTATGAGAAAGGGTAAGAGAGGTTGAAATTAGTAAGCAAAGCCAAACAGTACCTTTGCAGCAGAGAATATCAAACAGTCTTTGAGACAGCTACTCACAGATGCTGATGTAAGACCTGAGGTCTTTGCATGGCAGTGGGTTGTTCATTACGTAATTTTTTTCATGCCCAGGTCACTTGAACTGCATTTTGTTACTTCTGTAGCTGGACCCATTTGTTCATTGGGAGAACAGGATTCACTGTGGTTATATTAAATAACAAGTATAATTTATTGGAGTATAATTAGCAAGTGGCTATATGAGGCATGAAATATTGCTAGACCATTGTAGATATTTTTAATGAGTTTACATATAATAATAATGGCAATAATAATGACAATAATAATAATAATGATAATAATGCATATTTTTGTCCTTAATATAAAAATGTTTTTGAATTATATTAGGGGGGCAAGGAGGGCAGCTTGTAATATGCAAAGTGTGATGCAGTATGGTCATATGTCTATCAGTATTTTTGGGAGGCTGTATTGTAGACTGTGGCACAGACAAGGATTTTGGTAAGTCTTGAGTGTAATGAAGAGTAGACTGGCAATATAATATTTTCATGTCAGTAAATGGTGCTGTAAAATTGGCCAGTCCCTTCAGATCTTTTGATGAGTAGAGTTTACAGAAATAATTTGAAGAAAAAAAAATCTGAAATCCAATATATGTGATCATGCAGAAATAAAAGCTGTAATGGTACATTTAGGGTGTATTTTTTATTACTCTAGGTTCATTTCTGACATAACTTGTTTTAGTGAACCACTTGAATGATCTTGGTAGCTATGAAGTTTTAATAGCTAACGCTTGGAAAGCCTTGTACTTTAAACAAATGTCAACTTCAAAATCACATTCCTTCCTTAAGAAACTATCCCAGTTTTATTTTTTATAAAAAAACCCTAACATGTGAAAGGCTGTAGAGGTAATGCTTTGGAAGTTCCTGTAAAATGGTGGCTTTTTTCTCGATGGGGTCTTAGTATTGTGTCACAAAATTTTTGCTATATGTTTAAACTTCCTCCTTTATAAAATTGTTTATTAAGCATTTCAGAGCACTAGGCCTTTGCTTTATGCAGGATTTGAAAGAAATCCACGTTTTATTAGAGTTGATTAAAAAAAAAAGAGTGAAAGGGAAACACAGGCCCTAATGGACATTCTTATGTGGGTAAAAAGGGTAATAGGAAGAAGAGATTTTTGAGAAACCAAAGGTTTGCATCTGAACTGTGATTCAGATCTTTCTTTTATGACAATAGGCATTCTCAGGCATTCTAAACCTGGTGGAAAACAAAAGACTATTGGGAAAAACTGTTGGAGAATGAGATGATACTTTCTTACGCTTTGAATAGTGGCTCTTTCATTTAAGATCCATCCCTGAAATTTCAGCAAAAACTTTGGGTTGCATTAAAAACAAAAAAATTCAAGTGTTTTACTAGTTCTGATCCCAAGTAGTGTCAGAAGTGTCAAATCTGCAGCAGGCGGTTCACAAGTTTTTTAAGATTAAAAAAAATGGTCAATGTTTTAAGAACTTCTGATGAAAGGAGTGGAGTCAGAGGAGCTGTTGTAGGCTGAGAGTGGAGATGATGTTCCACCATCCTCTCCACACCCTCTCCTCTTAGCTGTGTTTCTGTTACTTCTCTTTCACTGTGACATACAAGGCACCACTTCTCTTGCCAGGAAAAATAAATAATTACATGGATAGTAACTGAGAGATTAGAATTATTAATATTCCACTTGCTAAATTTTACAATTGACTGTCTCATTAATAATCTAATTTATTATTAATAAATGAGCAGAGATTAATGTCTGCAGAATGTTCATTGTGCACTCTAAAACTGGGCATTTGTGTTTCTGATCTTCATTGCAGACATTTAAAATGTACTCCAGTAACACTCACAGCAGCTCACAAAATAAGTACTTGCAGAGGTTTTTGCCTTTCTGAAGGCAAAAAGATGAACACTTAAAGTTTCTAAAGCAGTGTGGTGTGTGGTGACAGGGATGGTGAACATTAGATTGGCTTTCATGTATTGGCATCACTTATGTCTGTGTACAAATCACATTGTTTTTTAAAACATAAGAAACAATCTTGATATCTGAATACACCATTACACTGCTGATAATTTTTAAAATTTAGAACTCAGCTCTAGAAAAATGCTTTTTAAGAAGCCTGGTACCTTCAAGTAAAAGCATTTTTTAGTTTTTACTGAGAGGTTTATGTGTTTGAAGAGCCAATAAACAATGCTTATGTAACACTGCTTAGACTTTCACATCAGCCAGCTGGTATAGCCAGATACTCAGTTTTTCTTTTATTTTTTACTTTTTGGAGAGATTTGTGAGCAGCTTGATGTTTTTGACATTTGTGTGACAGCTTCTTGCATAAGAGATGAGCAGCATGTTCTACCACCCAGCTGTGTGTATTAGTCTGCACATCAAGCTGAAGAACTGCACTTAGCCAGATCTGACAATCAAATGTGAACTACTACTACCTATACACAAGAGTGCATTTTAATGTTGTGTGCTTTTTGCCAAGAGCCTGATACTTGACAAAGAAATTGTCAGAATCTCTCTTCTTCCCACTTTTTTTTTTCTTCCCATAGATGTGAGTCCATGTTAAAATATCTTATTATTTTCCCTGCTCTTTAATGTGGTTTATCTTAGAGATAACAAAGCCAGTCTAATGTTTTCAGCAATTTCATGTAATAAAATTCTGGCAAGCTTTGAGTAATAGAGGAGTGTAATTGTTTTAGAAAATGCAGGAAATCAGTGTGTCATTTTCTGCCAAGTTAATCTGAAGTTACAATCTGCTGGGCTTCACCAGTGACTTCATGTCAACATACCAATAACCCATCCCCAAAGAAAACTGAGGATGTAAAGAGATTACACCACTAGTTCAGGAATGTCAGTGCTGCTCTTCTCAGGCTTGTTAAGAATTGGTGCTCGGCACATTGTGAGTGTGGAGCTGAGTGAGAGCCACCTGCTCTTATTGTAGTTTGACTCATCTATGAACCTTAAAATCCTCTACTCTTCCACCTGACTTTAAGCCACTGTCATCTTTCTCAATGCTTAAATTTGAATAAGTGGAATTCATTGTCACAGAATGCACAGTTATACTCCATAGCTCAGCTTTCCATGTTTATGTGTTTGCTATAAGCCAGGAGTTAGTTAATACATGGGATATTTTCTCTTCCTTTTTTAAATAGTAGTGCCAGAATAGCAATGATCTGTTTTGACCTTGTTTTGAACTTGGTTTTATGGAAGTGTTAGTCATACCTTTTTTTACTTACTGTTTCCCTTTGTATTATACCCTTAATATTCTTTTAAAAACAGTATTCCATTATTTCCATCTGGTCTTTCTCTTACAACATAACAATACTGAGTTGTTTCTTGTGCTAGTGTTTATGTAATTGAAAATATTGCAATAAAAATAAGATTTTGAATTCTATTATATATTTAAGCACTATGGCAGATACAGTTTTATGATTTTTGAGTTGTAAGTAAGTTGAAATTTGTTAATAACCAAAGTTTGTAAAAAGCAATCCTAGCAAGCTAAAAGAAAGAAGTATAGGAATGAGTTTATTAATTTTCTAGGCCAGAACTTCCACTGTAATAATTTTTACATTGTGGCTAATCTGTATACTGAGTTAATGTTGAGTTAGTCTGTGACTAGATAAGTGTGAATGGACCTGTCATGGATCAGGATTGTTTGATTCCAAAAATTCTGATGACGTGTTTCACTCATCGCTTGCACTTGGAAAATCATTAACAGAATTAATTTTATATTTCCGCAAAAAATCCATTTTGATTAATAAAAACCTGAAAAATACAGTTTGGAGAGACATCAGGCTTTTATCTTAGCAATTTATTAGTGATCACATTGACTAAACATTGGTGGGGATGCTCTCAGTCTAAACCAGACGTAAAAGTGGAGTTAGGAGAACAAGGGGACAGAGAAAACCTGTTTTTACAGGCAGCTGGTTCTTTGTGCACTCCCAGCATCAAGCTGGATTTATGGCTGTCTCTGGGATGGCAGGTCTTGAGGATGGCATTTTAAATATTGCCAGGCTCCGGGGGCTTTGGGGTACAGTAGATTGTGCTTTCCTTTTCTTTAATAAACTATTTAAGGAAATGTTTTAGAGTACCCTCAATATTGGGGCTTATTGTTTTAATGAAGTGGGTTATTGAGCCATTTGATGAAATATGAGCTTTGCACCTATTGGTTGCACAAATTGAAGTGAAAAAGAAAATGGAAAGGAAACAAGAAATTATTGTGTAGTTATAAAGTAGGTATAGATCTGAAGAACATAAGGCCGAGATGAATTTTGATCAGTGTAATAAGGACTGGTTATCTAAAAAAAGAACTTGGGAGTAAAAGTACTCCTGAACTCTAACTAAACTGAATTACTGCTTTGTAAGCAGAGAAGTTCCCCTGATTATTTTTTAATTTGTTTTTCCTTATTTAATTTTCCAGAATTGAAGGTAGAAAGAGAGGTAATTGCAACTGATTTTGCCACTTAAATACAACTGCTTTTATACTGTTTATATCTTGGTTTTTAATCTAATTTTCTGTTTCAATTTTACACCTCCAAAACAGAAGAAAAAACTTCTTGAAGAACTTGGGGAGAATAGACTTCCATATCTGACACCAGCCGATGCTGATTTCCACCAGCTGGTAATGTATTTCTTTTAAATCATTTTAAACTAAAATGGCTGTTTGCACTGAACAACAAATAAATCTTCCTTCAAAGAGACACTGTGAAATCTGATATGAAAAAAAGGTATCCTGATGGCTGATAATGCACTTCCAGGTGGTGTGAAATAAGATCTCTACAACTGGGATATTCACAAATGAGAACTTGGTGAAGTTTCTTTATTTTTATTTATGTGCCCTCACTACAAGTAATGTATAACAGTTTATCACAATTTTTCATGCTTTGTTGAAGCAAAATACATGTCACCATTCTTTTAATAATTTTTTCTGAGTGGTGAAGAGACCTCTATAGCTCACATTTGGCAAAATAGGAGGAATATTAACATAGAAATTTGAAGTTTGGGGGCTTAATTCCCAACAATAAGTAATTGTTAATACTTTGCTTACAAAACAAACTGTGGAAACTGGAATGCCTCAAATGAACCCAAGCAGAATAAGATCAGGCCCAGTAGTCACATGAGCAGTAAACTGAGTGAGTGTATGCAAGAATATAATGAATAAATAGAATTTTCTGCATCTATCTTGGATCTTTCTAGATCAGCTACAGAACTCAGGGTAGGTTCAGTCAGATCAAATTGGATCATGGTAAGAGAAAAAGCATAAAGAATATCCTGGTTGTTTGAACAGCTCCAGTGGCCATGCTCACGTTACACAACACAGGGATGGTGCCTGCCTTGTGCTGATATATGGCTCAAAGATGTGCAAGTGTAGAAGAGCTGGGAGAATTTGTAAGAGTGATACAGATGGATTTTATTATTTCTTTTTTCTTTACACAAAACCCCAAACACGTTCTTTCAGTCTTAAACTTAATGCTCATAAAGAAACTCTTCTCCCTTTTAAGAATTGGGCAGCTGACTTTTCTCCTTCCTAGTCCTGTTCTCTTCTGTCTCTGATGCTGCCAAGAGCTGCTGTGCCCAGCATCTTTTTTCTTTTTCACATCTTTGTAAATTCAGCTTCTCATGGAGCTGATGTGAAAAGAGAAGATGGAGCCAAGGTTGCCCAAGTGACATCTTGTTTGCTCAAGGTCAGTAACCCATAGATATAGAAGACAACAGGAGCAAGATAAGCAGTAGAATCACACCTGTTCAATCCTTAATAAATCGATATATTCTTTTTGCAAATATAGAATTATACTTTTTATGTAGTGTACGTGTGCATGCTAGATATTTTTAAGTATATTTAAAGCATCACAAACACCTTTTGAAATCTGTGGTGGTTATGAAACGTTACTGGAATCACAGCTGTAGAAATTGCAGGTTCCATGATGCTTAAATGCACTACAGCTGCAAAGGAAAAGAAGGGTGAGAGCTTGAAGACAACAAATCAGCAAAATAAAATATCACATACAGTTTAGTTTTATAGTCTGTCTTTCCTGGACAGACCTGCCCTACTCCTTGAAGGATATACCTCTTCTAAAACAGTATTCTTTAAACATGTTGGAAAAGTTAGGTAGGATGCAACTAAAAAAACCATCTTACCCTGTCGGATGTGGGGGTGTACAGCCTGAACAGAAGTAAGAAAATCCATCACAAGCAGAGCTTCCATTGACATCCTCTTTCAATGTGTTTTTCTTGATAAAGGATTTTGGAAATGGGCCCCAAGCCATAAGCTGAAACAATGTAATGTTTAAAGCCAGTAGGGAACAACAAAGGGGCTGTAACAAGGTAGTTCACAAATATTGAAGTACAGACTATCATTTCCTGATGCACATGGCAGCTTGATTATCAAGGGTCCTTATTGCTGATTCCTAACTTTATTCTGTCACTCAAGTCCATAGAGTGATTCTCTGTGTTGAGTATCACCATCAGAAGTGAAAGCATATTTAAAATCTTGTGTGTAACATTCACAAGAAGATTTGAGCATCAAATGTGCTTTTTTTTTTCTGTGCTGTAGTTGCTTGTAATGCTGCCACTTCTTTCAGAGTGAACAGTGAGCTGACCTTTAATACTGGCTGTCAGAGTTACAACACAGAGTACATGATTACTGCCCTTCCCCATCCCCCCCAAAACAACAAGGTGTCCAGTGTGAACCCAGCAGTCACCCCCTGTTCTGATCCTGTAATTCTTTCCTTATGGAGGGCACAGCACAGGCCCTGGCTGGGGATTTAAAGAAGACCAGGCTGTTTTCATGTGTTGGAAATGTGTTTCCACTTCCTGATTTCTTTTGAGATACCTTAATGATAAAATAGTTCTTAAGCATGTTATCTTAAAGCACAACCCAAAGGTAACAGGCCTCTGACTTGGCTGGCAGCAAAATGTGCAAGGCATTTCCTCTGCAGCTCAGGAGGGGAATACAATGTTGTTACCTTTGTAGAATCTGTGTTCTTCCTTTCTAGTGCGTGTTTTCAGGGATTTAATTGCTTTACGTCATATTGTTATTTCCCTCCTTCTGTTTCTAATAATTGTTTGGAATTTCATGTGTGTGATTAATGTCAGCAATTCAGTGTGTTTATATTTTCATATAAATGGTTTAAAATATATATAGTATTAGTGATTGTTTAAATACACCATAATAGCATGTGTAATGTGGTGTGAGTATGTCCGGTATACAGAATTATTTAAAGAAATACTGGGATACTGCTCTAGAACTGTTAGAGCTCTTTCTTTCATACAGGACATTTGCATAGAGAAAGAAATAATGAAGTAATAATCTTAATATGTCACAACACATAATATTCTGGCATTCTTAAGTAAGGTTAGGAAGGAATATTTATGATTCCCATCAGCCTGTACCTTCACATCTGCCTGCAGCCTATAGCTCCAAGTCTTAAATTTACGGTTACTGATTTCACTAGTTGTTATTAAGGATTTTTTCACTGTACTGTTCAAAGGCTGGAGATACACAGCACTGATAGAAACAAAAGGGGCAGTTCAGGACCTCTAAAGGAATCCTTTCAGGCTTTGACAAGCTCAGGTGAACTTAGTTGATCAAGTTTGGGTTCACTTGTTTGAATGAAAGCTGTCATCCTGTGTTCTGGGGCTGTAGAGGGACCTTCACATAGATCTGGGACTGTCTTCAAGCTTTGGTGTTTGAAGCTAAGCATGTCAATACAATTGTCAGAAATTATTAACTGTAGATACTGTTACAGGGATTTTTGTCCCTCTCTCTAGGAAGCTAGTTTTTGGAACCATAAGGATGTATAAAGAAAAGGAGTTAGCTTCACTGTAAAAGTTTCACAAGGAATGGTGGTGAGGTTTATAGATAAACCAAGATTTATTATATGTAATCATTATTTTTAAAATAGGCTCTCTTTTATGTTCTCCTTTTTACTAGAAACAAATGATCCTATAAAGCCAGCTCTTCAGTGTTGTAGGATAACGGTGCATTATGATGCAAAAGTCTGTTTTCATGCAGTGGAAAATGTGCATACTTACTGCCTGGTTTGTATTTTTTAAGGGCACGTTCTTTGGATTTTAAAATTCATTTCCTGAAGGGCAGGTTCAAATGAGACTTGGAAGTAGATAGTACTGGTAAAAAGGGGGTTTGAGTTGTACCAGAAGGAGCTCACAGATGGATTGTAGGTCAGTGTGGTGTTTTGTGCCCGTGACTTTTATTTGTCTTTTTAAAAGCACTTTGAACATAAGCTATTAGACTAATAAAAGTTTCGGCAGATCAGTTTTGTGCATCCACGTGCTCTTGCCTCATTGCCTGGTGCCTTCAGATTTCAGTCTGGTGTCCCCACACCACCATCAGTACCTACCTTTTCTCCAAACTAACAGTTTGTCCGACTGATTTCTGGACCAAAGTAAATAGGAAATAGGAAATTAGGAGCATCACACGTGCTAGTTGATGCCTGATACACTCACATTACAGCCCTTTCCTTATGGAGGGCACTAGCGTGCATCTGACTCTTCTATTTATCAATTAATTTTAATGAAATACGTAAGAACTCACTCTTTTAAAGAACTTACTCTCTAGCCTTTGTCTAGTTTGCCCAACAGTCTCAGCAGTAGTTAAAGCAGATTTACAGGCAAGCAATAAAAGGTGTGATTATGTGATACTCACTTCCTTAGAAAACCAGATTAACAAAATAAAATTATCCAAGCCTTCCTGGAGTGGGAAGCAGTATTGTGCATACAAAGCAAGAAGCTGCTGATTAGCAGTGTTATACCTTGCTGGGAGTTGCTGCCTCCACACACTGCTGGATTCTGAACTCCAGCTGATACCAGAGCTGGTGTGGTCACAAGAGGATATGAGGAAAAAGGACACTACAGGTAGGGAGCTGGGGAGGAAAATAACTTTGGACATTTTCTGTTATCAAAAGAAAGCTTTTATATAAAATGAGAGATAATTGGCAGGCACTGAGGAATGCAAAAATAGAAAGCACCAGAATGTTAGCAGCACTTTTTTTGTTAAAATGTACATTTTGATTTTGTTATTTTTTCCTTGAAAATTATAGAACTTTTTTTAAATTCATTTTTTCCCTGAAAAGTATATAACTTATGTTATATAAAACTATTTGAGTTTATCATGTACCCCTCTAGATTTCTGTACATGAGAATGAAACAGAAGGGTCTTTGCAATCATAGCAAAAAGAGGAATCACTTCCTTACTGCTTGATATTCTATTCTTTATATACTTAAGGGTGGCATTATCTCCAGATTTATCAGATGAGCTGTATGTTCTACTGAATTGTTCTAGAGTCTTTGTATTTATTTATTTGGAGATTTTACCTGGTTGAAGCCACTGGTACATATCCACAGTTTGTACAATATACTGAAATATGAAAATAAAGGAGCAAGTGCTGGCATCTATATCTTCACCACATTCTAGACTCGTTAACTTGACAGCTTTGCCTTGTCTTGAAATATCTTGACTCCTGTAAAAAGAATAATTATTTTTCTCTTTTTGTTGTTTGGGTTTTTTCCTCCTTTAGTGGAAGACCAAGTATTCCAAGCTGATTTTCAGGAAATCTGACACAGTACCTGAAGAGCTCCATCAGATGGTACAAGAAAGCTTTCTGACCTTGCGAGAACACAACTGTTTCTTTCAAGATCTTGTAAGGATCAAAGGAAAAGACTTTCTTACTCCAGTGTCTCGTATATTAATTGGAAACCCAGGATGCACTTATAGGTACTTGAACACAAGATTATTTACAGTTCCTTGGCCTACAGAAGGTTATGATATAAAATACTGCAGTCCTCAAATACATGATGCTTGTAAAGCATTAATGAGACTTAATGACTACTTGCATATTGAAGCAGTCAAGGCATTACGAGGACAAAATTTGTTTGAGACCAAAGAAATTAAAAGTACTAATGTAAAAGATAGGGAGCAAAGTTTAGCTACTTCTCTTACCAAGCAAGGGTCTGTTTCAAAAGATCAAAGCAGTGTTGGTGTACCAGAGGATGACAGAAGTCTAAAGAACAGAACATCTTATAACTTGACTTTACTAAATTATATGGATCCACTACAAATGCTGTACTTGAAACAAGAACCTTACTTTGGAATGGGGAACATGGCAGTGAGCTGGCACCATGACGAGAATCTGGTGGAAAGGTCAACGGTGGCTGTGTACAATTACAGCTGTGAAGGTGAGCAATGCAATTGAGCAGTCACAAAAAAACCTGAAATCCTTGATCCTGTGTTCCCTTGTGTGTACAGCACACCTGCAAGCTGGCCTAGACTTGTCACGTGCTTCTGAACGCATTGTGGTACCTTTTGTATTTAATCCTTGTCTTTATTTCCACTAAAACCTGTACAAAATACCTGTGTTTACTGCAGCTGGCTCAGCAGTTGTTCTCTAACTAGATTTAGAAATTGGTATAATTAACTCCCTGACTAGGAGCCAGGAAATCAAAAACCTTTCTTAGGTTAATGCATGTACATGTTTTCTGTCCTGTAAAATATTTCACTGTGGTTGGGATCACCATTTTCATAGTGTTATTTATCATATGCAGACTTGCTTTGCTTTATGCTGATTTTACTACTCTTCTTTCTTTGGAAAGATCATTTTCAGTTGGTTTTGGATAGAAATATTACTGTATTTACTTAGAAATATATGCATTTTGTCTAGGCATGCTGTAGTGTTAATGGATGTTTTATGGAGGGCTTGCCAACATTTCTTTAGCTGGTAACAGTGGACACTGCATTAAAACAACTGTTGTCTGACAGGCTTTGCAGACTCTTGCTTGTTTTAAAGCCAACTGCATACAGTATTTTAGGGGTAGTGGTGGTGGTAAAAGTGCAGTTGAAGCATCATTAAATATTTAATTTTTAGTTTAAAGTATCTGTCCCATTTTTATCCTTATTGAAGAGCAGATATGAGGATTTTTTGCTTGGTTTTTTCCTAACAATGCTTGAACAAAGGCCTGGATATTTTTTTAATGACTTTTAGTTTTGCAAACATAAGATTAGAATTTAGACACTTGATTTGAATTTGCAAATGTTCTGTTATGTTTCATAATTCACAATGGATTTTTTCTTTTTCCAAAAATCCTGTTATGGGTGCTTTAGAACAGCGGAAGAATTTGCATTGACTTCTGTAGGTTTTGACTAAAGACTGTAATATAAAAATAATAGTTTATACTCCCACATGCATTCTCTTATTGGTTTTGTTATTAGTTTTGAAACAGTGTGTCACTTTGTTACTTAATATACAACTGAAGTCATATTATTTACATTTTCCTGGATAAAAAACATCAGCTGGCTTAGCAAATTGAGTAAAAAAGATTTTCTGACTGGTAAAAGTGTAATTTTCTTCATGAAGTTCTTTCTGTCCTATTTGTCAAGGGTGTCAAGTAGATGTGTTGGGGGTTTTTCCATTAGTACTGTAAAGAAATATTTTTTCAGTAGGATTTTAACTTAAAGAAACCTAAACATGAACTTCAAGCAATAATACTGTATATGAGGATTTATTGTAGTATGCTTAAACCTTTTTTACTTTAACATAAAGTTTGCTTATGGAGGGGGAAAAAGTGAGTACCTTTAAGTTTAGAGAGCTATAAATTAACAAAAATGAAAGCTGCTATGTTTATTCATAACTTGTCAGTTGATTTTATTTCCTTTATTCAACAAGTTAAATAAGTAAAAATTATGATGTTTTAAAACCACTGCAAATTCTGTAGAAGATTTGATTAATGTGGGTAGAAAGAAATGTTTTATATATTTAGGCTAAAAATTATTTTGATATCTATGTATAATTAATGTTTTTGCCAAATACAAGGCTTTTTTCATAAATACACTTACAATTAAAAGTTTGTAATTTTTGTATTCTGATAATTTTGGAAATAGACATGAAAACAAAGCAGGATCTTTCTAGTAAATAAATTGATTGTTCTATCAATCTTAAAAAAAATTATAGTCACTACTTTAAATTTTTCTGGTTTTGCATTGCTCAAGTTGAGTTCTTGAGTTTTAGAGGGAGTTTCAGGTGCCTTCAATGGCTGTGGAGCATCGTGGAGAGATGTCCTGCAGTCCAGCTCTGTGTGCCAGCAGTTCACTCCCATCTGTGTTCAGGGTGTGGCTGTCATTGTATATCCCTAAAGCAATGACCTGCTTATTCATAAACTGGAGGAAATGGATCCTCTTTATAGCTTAGGAATTTGGGTTTGTAACTGAACTGTCAGTAAATATCTGTTTGTGTTAAAGTTTTGTACCCACTTCATCCAAGAGGATTTGATTTTAGAGAAGTAGATTGTCTTTTTGCTCTTCTGATTTTCTGTTTACAGCATTCCAGTGCTGGTGGTTATAAGCTCATCAATGTTTATAACATTATTCTTTCCAGTTCTATATAATGCCAATGTTTTGATGGTTTCTGCAGTTCACAAAGACTTTCAATATTTTCTCATATTAGCAGGTCTCCATAACTGAAACATGAGGATCTCAACATCTTTTTGAAGAATATTGTTAGATCTTTGTAGAATCATGTCTCAACTTCTGTTCTTATTTTCCACAAATATGTTTCGTTTTTATGCTGACGTCTTTTATTAGTACTTACTCCATTAATTAATTTAGTATTGAATTAGCATTGGATTCTCAGTGCAGTGTAAAAAGACTGTCACAGAATCATTACAGAATACATAATAAAAAGAGTAGATGTGGTCAAAATTTTTTTGTTGGAGCTATTTTTCCTTAGAAAATGTAGATGAGCTGGATTAGTAATTTTCTGAAAGAAAACACTGATTCTGTGGGAAATACAAACACAAATTAAGCATGTTGATTTTTGTTGGAACTGGCATGATTCTCTTTACTGCCAGGTCATGCATGTTTGTTTTGTCAGCTCTCAATTCCTCAAGTCCTCCCTGGTCTCTGAGGTGCTGCAGACACTGGGGTCTGTGGCAGTTTTTGCCTGTGGAAGCTGGGGCTGCCAGAGCTGCGTGGCTGCTGTGATCCACCCTGCTGCAGATGCAGAATCCCAGGCTGGCAGAGTTGGAGCAGCAGCAGCCCTTGGAGTCAAGCAGCCTTACTGAGCTATGGCAGCTCTGTCAGAGTGTTTAAAGATGCACAACTCAAGTTATATGGTTTTCTTTTTACTTTTTACATCTTTATATCAGTATTTGCTTTGTATCTACGACCTGGATTAAATAGCATTAAAACAGATACTACTGTAATCAAAACAACTTGTTTTCTTGTTCATTTGTTCATTGTTTGATGCCATAATGAAAATTTCATGTTTGAAACTTTGATCAGTATTAATTGGAGTAGAAGCAGTTTTCAATATGCCAGAAAAGAAATTTAGACATCAACATAAAGATATTAGAACAAGCTGATATTCTAATTGGTATCAGTGTTTATTTTCTTGTTTCCAGTGTAAAACTCTTTCAAAGCAACTTCAAATGAAGTATATTTCTAACAACAAAATAAGGTAAACATTTTGCTTGATGCTTTTACTTACATTACTGTAGGTTAAGAGTAGGTTGTCAAATGATGAGAATGGGGGGTCATAAAAATTTGAGAGGTTTCCTTTTAGTGTGTATGCTGCATGGAAGTGCATGAGTGGTAGTCAAGGTGCATATGCAGAACTGAATAGGTTACAGAACCTATGTTCAATTATACTGCCACTAACAGTATTTGAAATCAATTTACTTTTTAGAATTTATCAAGGAACAGGAATTTCAAATTTTGACCAATTCAGTATTTTTAAAAACACATTAGCTTATAAGTATCCTATCACCTGAGAGCATGAAGGTAAAAAAATTGTTCTGGATTTTAATATAGTAAGCTAATAACCCGTGTTTATTTCCTGCTGCACTTATAAAAGTGGATTGCAATCCAGTAGAATAAGGGCATTTTCAAAAATTGGATTTTATCCATGAGAAGTTCCTAATGACTAGCTTTCCATCAGGTCAATGTAAGTTTTGTAGGAAGTTTTATTACTTAGCAGAGCGCTAGTTGGTTCTAAATCTAAAGATGTTCTTTGAAATAGAGATTTGTTTCAGTTACGAACTTACAGGAGATAGGAAAAAATGTAAACACTTGAAGTGTGTCCATCTTTCTCTTACCTGAATTTCCCACAGAGAGATAAGTAGTTTTCTCTAGATTCTTTACCATATCTAGTTTGCTTTCTTGCTCTAAGGCCTACTTGCTGTTTACCTTTTGAACTTCGGCACAACTGGCTCTGTCTGCTGACGAGGTAATGTTAAAAGCTTTAACAAACTTACTGTTACTTGCAGTGATGGCTAATCTTCAAGGACCTTTTGTGCTTGTTTCTTTTGTAAAATGCTGTTTGTATGTTTTTACTCTGTGAAGTTAGAAGCAACATCCTGGCATGTAGCCTAATGATGGCTATTTAATTGGGAATAAAAATAATTGAGATGCACTACAGATGTGTTTCCCTACCATATTAAAAAAATCCTGAAACTACAAAAGTTGTTCTGCATTGAAGTCAATCTATCTTTGTAGTTGACCAGTAACCCTCTTTATGTACTGCTTAATGGATAAAAGTCATGGAGTAGATGTTTTTTGCAGGATTGGAATGGTTTCTAATGTTAATAATATAACAGAAATAACTACTTATAACAGAAATAATAGAAGTGGTGTGTAGAAAATTTTATATTACTTTTAGAGAAATGAGTAAGTGCATGAAATGGTCACAACTCTAACTTGTAGGGTCTGACCAGTTTGATTTATGTTCTGAGAGTCACAAATTTTTAGTGATCCACTAACTTTCACAATAATAGATTAGAATCTATTGTCTAAAAATAAATCATCACTTGAATAAATTGTTGTGGGTTGTGGGGTTTCTTTTAAGCATATTCTCACTGATCAAATACAGCCTCTCCTTCAGAAATGAAGTGATGACAGAATATTGTTTGTTCTTCTTTTAGTGCTTTTGTTCCTGATGTATCTGGATACAGCATTCCAAATATGAGTTGATAAGAACATTGTTGGCAAAATCTTCTGATTTTTTGGTTTTGTGAATGTCAGTTGCAAGAAAATTTTAAATGTAAATAGAATTTAACCTCTTACACTATGGCTTTTCAGTAATGAGGTAGAGGAAATAACTTTGGGTGGATACTTCGTCTTTCCCAAGAGCTGCTGAGAACCAAAGCATGCTCTGTTTCTTTCACTTCTTGCATGTAACATATGTAAATTGCTATTGAAAGACAGTGATAATTTTTGTATTTGTTTAATTGAGGAAATGTGCCCAAATTCTTTTACATTCTGCAAAAAAAAATCAATCAATCTGTAAAAAAACAATGTAACAATGGTCAGTTGGATTTAATGTTGAAGTAAATGCTTACAGTCCTTGTTCTTAGCAATGTGTTGGCAGTGACTCTGTTGTCTTAAGAAATGGTGTGTAAGGTTACATTTGGGATATAATTTGGCATTGCAGTTTGACTTGAATAGAGATCATTTAGGTTTCAGAGCATCAAAAAAGTCTCAAACTCTGGAAGATTTTGGAGCCGAATAGCAAAGAAACCTTTCAAAGCTACTTTTACTTTCTGTGCTCTGGAACAATAACCAAAGTAGTTCCAGGAAAACAAGTTTCATACTGTTCTGAACCTAACCCTGACCCAAACCTGATAAGATCAGATCTAAGTGCTGGAACATCTCTGAAATTTGAGCTGTCTAGTTAAAAGCATAATGCTGTGGCCAATTTTCTGCAGCTACATTCTCTCTTTCATGGTTCTACCATAATTACAGGTTTGATGAGGTATTGTTGTTATGTTGTGGTAAGCTTTTTACTTCATTGCACCATTTTATTTGGGATTCCAGCATAAAGGTTTCTTGTGGGCCCAAGTCTGTAAAACTGCTGATCAGAATTCAAGTCTGCACATAATTTTGTTATACTTCCATGAAATACTTTTATATTTGACCATTTCTGTATGGCTTACTACAAAATAAGTTTGTGTTCTTAAGGTGATGGGTATGTGATCCATGATTTATTCACATGACTTATTCTCAAATATTTATGATTTAGATGCATCCAAATGTTTTCACTTAAATGGCAACTGTAATTATATTGATAAATATACATCATCCAGTCATTAAATTCATAGAGAATTTAATAACAACTTCTTTTTATGTAAGAGTTTGTCAGTGCTACTTGGGGATATGCCACAAATGTGAAGGTGTCTATATTTTTCCCTTGCTCTCAGTTTCAGGGTAGCTTGCATTTAAAAGCAAGTAGCAGCTTGCTTCCATTTGTTACCAAAATAACATGGTAGGAGCAATCAGTTTCAATTGCTGCTGATAATTATAAGGTGCAATAATTGAGAATAAAGAGAAAAGGAGACTGTGAGCTGTATTTGAACTCAGTACTTAAGCAATAAAAAATTTATCAAACTGCAAAAAATAAGTCATTTTAACGAGCACATTCCAAAGGTGCTGGATTTATGAGGAGACCCCAGGAAACTTTGATTGAAATTGCTGTCTCTGATTGTAGTCCTATATTTTATTGGTGCCATATTGTGAACAGTGCTGCTGCCAAAGTGAATGGGAAGGCAGCATAACAGAGAGAGTTAACCCAGAAAGGTTACTTCTTTTTATAATATCCATGATGTATTGCATTAAAAATGCCTTGAAAGCCATCCTATTTGCAGTTTTCAGAAAACATTTTTCTTAAATTAAGTTACGATTTATCTGAACAGGCTAGAAAATATGAAAGCCCCTTGAAGAGTTTAGTATTGATTTTTCTGAGTATTTGCTAGCTCTTGTTTTCTCATTTGTGTGCTCCTTGATGGAAGGGCCTAGAGCTGCTCCTGAGCCAGAGCTTCACTTGGAGGAGAACTGCAGCAGTGAAGGGAGGGAACTTGGGGACTGTAAGAATTTTCACTTAAGAACATTTAGATTGGCTCTTTAATAGGCTTTGTCTCTCTGCTGCCTGAATTTAGACAAACATTTCATTGACATAATAGTTAATAAATTGTCTTAATTTTCTAAAGGCTGCCCCCAGCTAGCCTGCAGTAGCCATGTGAGATAAATGACATGAATATTTTAAAAGTGTGAGTTTGTAGTCACACTTTGTGTGTGCCTCCTATAATAAGAGCTATACATCTTTAATATTTTTCTTCTAGAATTAAATTACGACAAAGGTTTTGAAAATTATTACATGAAAACACATTTCTAGTGGACAGTGAAATGGACACAGTTACTAAGTTGTAAGCAAGAATTGGGCATGGTGCATAGTTAATTTCTAAGTGTTCACTGCTGTTCTGTGCCAACTACTTATTAAAACTTCATCCCTCCTCTGTCAAAATGCACTGTTACTTAAGCTGTAAAATGTTACATCATAGCTCCCAAATACCTTGTTATAAATGCTGACTGTATCTTTCAATTTATACTGCAGTGAAGTAAGCTTATGAAAATAGTTCTGAGGGATTAAGCTCTAAATACTATTTCTATGCAGTGGATTATTTTTTCCCCAAGCTCAACACGTTCATGTTGCATAATGATAAGAAAAGTGTTATGACAAATGTATTGAAGCTTCATTGGCTCTTGCACATGTTATCTAGCATGTTTGACTAGTAATTTTGAGAAAAGAATCACAGAGATGGTTCCAAGATTTGCTTTGTTGGTCTAGACTGTGTTTTGTAACCATTATTTCACCTTACTTTTCTTCAGTTTATGATTTGGCGAAATTGCGAGTACATAAACAAATTAAATTATTCCTAAAATGCTTTGGCAGTTTATGACTTAAAATTCTTTCAGAAGTTATCTATTGTTATATCAGTATTGCTGCATTTTTTGATTTTTTTTCTTCCATGCTTGTAGTTTTAGTAATGAAAAAAATTCAGTGATGCTTAACTGAAACTCCCCTTACATGTGCTTAAGAATTTCTGAAAACCTTGAGTCCATTACAAGCCTTAACTTGATTAGCCTTCACTTGGTAGTTAACTTAAAGTTTTCATCTTGGTAAAGGTGGCTGCAAAAAAATTCTTGCCCTCATATGGGTGTTTTTTTTCTTTTACCTATTGCATACTTTTGAATTTGGTGATGATGATTATAGCAAATGGAGACTATGGAATCTTTAAGCCTATTAAGGTTGTACCAATATGGGATATCTTTAAGTCTAAACCAGATTTTGTATTTACCTGTTCCCTCATATTTGTGGTCTCTATCTCTCTCTCAAGATTCAGCTGTACAAGAAAGCCATGAACAAGAACTGAAGGGAAGAGACCCAGCTGTTTGGCACGTAGGCTTGAAGGTAGCGTGGGACATAGAGACACCTGGATTGGCAGTACCACTTCACCAAGGAGACATCTACTTGATGCTTGGTAATTTTCAAGGACTAAGAAGTTGAACTTTTTTTTGAAAATAGAGAAAATTATCCTATGTTAAAATAAGTTATCATACCTGCCTTACAATTAGAACTTTTCTTTCATTTAGAAAAACATGAAATATGTGTGGAGTGTATAGTAAATTCCTCCTACTCTGTCTACTTCCTGAGTATTTTGGGGAACTTTTTTTTCTTAATGTTTCTTTCACTTTACAGCTAAGAAAGAAATAGTCTTTTTTCACCTTTTCCATCTGTTGCACAGTCAAAATTACTAGTCCAAGTTAGGCTTCAGGCCATAACTAGAATTTCCCCAGATCTTGCCAGAAGTTATGCTGTATCTGTCTCATCCTTGTTATTTCTAGATTCTTTTTGTATTCTTAATGCAGTTCTTCTGAGCCTCTCTTGTGTTCAACAAGTAGGTTTCTGTTCTTCAGCTTGGCTTATCAAGTGACACCCGTGTTATGTAAGATGTGAATGCATATCCTAAAATTTTCTGGTACTATGGTCCTAGAGGTTTCAATCATTATGGCAATCTGTGGATATTTTATTAGTCACCAATTTTACACATGACACTCCTCTCCTTCTGCTACTATGTCTATATTCAAACATGCTGTTTTGTAGTAGTGGGATTATACTAAGATCATAATGAACACAGCTGTCTTACTTCAAGAATGAGTCTCAATGTCTCAAGCGTAGAGGATTAAAAAAAGAAAATTAAATTGAGTTAATTTGCTTGAGCAGCTGAGCTCGTTTGCTAAGGTTTATCCATTCAAAGAAATGAAGCGAGAACTGTTGCTAAGGTTTGTTGGCACAAAATCTGTTGCTTTCTCTTTTGGCTTCTGTTTCTCTTGGTTATAATTTTTGTTAAAATAAATTTAGTTATAAATCACACAAAAACAGGGACAAAACAAGGCTTCTGACAATATCATGTTGGCCTCTTTAGTGTCTTGGCTTGACAGACATCATCTTTGAAGCTGAGAGCACTTGCAGAGCTCCCTGCTTATGTGATTGTGACTTGGAATGCATATTCCATGGAGTGTCCCTAGAATGACTTGTCACACTCCCGACATTATGGGCAGAACAGTCTTTTGAACTTTGCCTTTCACAGTTTATATACTAAAAACAATACCTTTGTAAGCCATCATAAAAACCATGTACCATTCCTTGTTCTTCGTTATCTCATCAAATCTTCTTCCCTGTCATCAGGGAAGTGTCGTGTAAAAGTACTGGACTAACTGTGCTCTGAAGTACATTTGGACATGGAAAGATCAGGTGTTAAGATGTGAGATCCTTTGGTGTTGAAATCCTGGTCACAGAGAATTTTAGACTTTCTGTGCTGACAGACACTGAACCCTAAGAAAACACTGCATTTGACCTGAGGCCTTGGAGAAGGCTTCCAAAATGGAATGATAGAACTGGTACTATGGGTGTGTAGTTTGAATAGAAGTGTGTGATATCATATGGTGGAAAACTTGAAGTTTAAGGTTTTAGAATATAGTAATATATATATAAAGCAAGATGGAGGTTTTAGGGTGGAGGCCAGTCCTTTTTCACCTTCTTCTTCATAGATCTGGGTGGTATTTTGTAATTGGATGGAAAAGTCCCATTACGGGCTACGGATGGTTGGTTATTGGGTTAAAAGTAAAAATTATTTAAGTGTCATTTCTTAATTGGACTGTTTATCCTTAAAAGGCCTTGTAGAGAGAGAGAGATGGCTCCATTTTTAGTTTGTTAGCTTAAAGTGCTGTAGAACTCACGTTTTGTGAGACTGTAATACAGAGAAGAATTAATAAACATCTGAGTCCAAACAAGAAATGCCGTCTCGAGCATTTAATCCCAACTCTGGCAAAAAGAAAATAAAATGCAACACTTTGGCATAGTGGTCTGGATGTTTCTCCCTTTTTTGTGTAAGGGTATAAAGTAGAAGCCTGAAGGGAAAGAGGGGTAGTGAAAATGAAGTCTAAGTGGCAGCTAAACATTCCTAGAAAGGTTATTGTAATTTATTTTTGTGCAATAGCAGGGCATCAGCTAAACTTCTTATCTAATTCTTTCTGACTGGAAACATTGAGCATATAGAGCAATGCTGGCCAACAGATTCAGAAGGTATTTAATAAAAGAAGGGGACTAACTTTAGTATTTTTATTGCAAAATACTCTAGATTGTAGTTGATTGAGTTACCAGATCATAAGGGTGTTTTTCATTCCCTAGTGGAATTTATATAGTAACTAAAGTATTTTCAGAGATTCTGTATGAAGGATAGATCAGAAAGTTAGTTTATTTAATGAGTAACATCATGAGCATGTTTAGATGGAAACAAAGGATATATTAAACATTCTTTTGAAGATGATGTGTAAATCACTTTCTTATTAATACTTTTGAAGAGCTACAGATTTGAGCTCTGTAGGCCAGGTGTTTTTTTAATCTCTTCTGCATTTCCATGGTCTTTGTATTTCTTTTCAATTACTTGGAAAAAAAATTACTCTTCTAAATAGTCTTAGAGGGTATCCTCAAAATGGCCCTTTTGTTAAGTTTCTTCATGTAGCAGAACTGCCTTTATCATTTTGACTTGGGGTGAAAGACAATATAAGGAAACATTCATCGTTTTAGTGCATTTTTTACTGTTCAGATTTTTTGCACTAATTTTTAAGAGGGGGCATCTTGAGGATGCCATCTAAAAGACAAAATATGAAAACTCTGTAAAAAAAGAAACTTGGCATTGAAAAAAAAAAAGTCTTATGCTTTTGTACATGCTGTATTCCAGAACCTCATTTCAGTAAGCAGAGTCCTCTTACTGGCATTATGGTAAAAGCAGTGACAGAATGCAAGACATGTAGAAAACAGAACCTGGAAGAGTCCTGCAGCTGGTGGTGGTTCATGTACAGGCACTGACTGATAGGACTGGGAGGATTGGTTGTGACCACCACTGACTCATCCACCCTAGCATAAAACTCAGCCATTCTGTAGGTCTGTTCTTCCAGTTGTTGGAATGGTGTAGTGTTACTGCTTTATATGAATGTTGAAAATGCTGAAACATCACATTCAATATGTTGCTTATAATTTAAAAGTCAGGTCCTATCAATTCCTGTACCTGTAATACCACTAGTATTTCCTGTGCTACACACAAATCTATATAAGAAAATGTGGTAACTGGATATTTCTTACAGTAATGTGCAATTACAGTAACTTGTAAATCAAGATCAATGGGTATAGCAAAGTAATAAAAAAAACCCTGAGTTTTTTTCTTTTTAGCATTTCTAGTAGACATTTAATAATGTTTCTGTTCCTCTCTTCCTTGGCTTTATAAATGTTTTTTGTTATTCTGGGGAGAAATTTAGTAAAATGTCTTATAATTTAAATTTACATCTTCCTTCTCAGCAGCCCTCTTCAGATGAAATCATGAGCCATAATTTAGATGTATGTTAATACTAAACATAAGGTGATCACATCCATTCTTCTTTTAAGCTATTACAATAATATAAATATATTTTTTAAGCAAAACCAACAAAAACTCAAAATTACTTTCAGTAAGACAGACTTTTTAAAATAATTTCTTTAGGCTTTTTGTAGTATGAAGAAAAAGATCTGGTGAATGGCTGCAAGTCTGCTGCCTAAAAATTCAAATCAAAACTTTATATTACTCATGAAACGGAAACACTTTAGCTCAATTTAGAATAATATATTGGTCTGCAGAGGAAGTGCACACTGAACCCTGCTGTCTCAAGTACACAGTCAAGGGGTGTCTAATATGAAACGTGTTGGGTGCATGCAATAAATCCAAAACGCGTGGAGGTGAGCAAAGGGCCCCATCTGCTCTGTCCTAGAGCATGCTTAACTAGCCTTGTCATGGTCCTACTATTAAATTGGAATTTTTCCCCTCATCTTTGAGTTAGACATGACCAGATTTGCAAGCAGATTTACAATTTTCACTAATTTTCCTACCATGACTTCAAAATATACTTAACAAAAATACATTCTGGACTCTTTCAAAAGCAGATTTACTTTTCTGCAGCTGTTTCCCATAGATCAAGCTCTTTCTTGAAGGTTAGGGTTTTAAAACAGCATGAAGATGATCTTTGAATCTTATACCACTCCCCACCCCCAGCAAATTATAGTTTGAGAAGCATAAAAAAATTATTTTCATAACCAACCAGAAGTAGGTTGCACACATTGCAGAGGTTGGATTGTGGTTAAAGATAAGTATTTAATGGAAACACTTCCACATGTATATAGTGACTCATTAAACTATTTCTAGATATTTAATCTGCTTCTATTTTCACAAACTAACTTGAACCCTCTTTGCTCTCTAGCATCTTGAATATGTTGGAGCTTTTCACCCTTCCTTTTTTTTTTTTTTTGAGTCCACATTTAATCCAAATGGTATATTCCCTACTATTAAGACTTAGAACTCCAGAAATGTATTTGTCATTACCAACATATTTCTTTTAAATTCATCATTTTTTTTCATTTTTAGACTTCTAATTCATTCTGGTTTATGTGTGCATGGTTTTCTTGTTTGTTAATTGTAGTTAAGAAAATGCAAAAGCAAAAGTCCATTTCACTTTTGTTTGTAGATATTTGTGATGGTTAGAATATCAAAGATTCTGCCAGTGCTTTAAACACCACTGTACCTTTTATTTGCCTTTGCTTCTTGAAATAGATAGAAGACAACTGTCTAAAAAGTTCAGGAGGAACACTTTAGAAAAGATAGAAAATCCCTGTTGGTATTTGTGGGAGCCGTTTTTTGTTATGGTTTGTGTTCTCCTGGGAAATACTTTACCTCCAAGTAATAAGTTTAAGGCCTTTAGCCCCCACTCCTTTAAGGATTGGCTAAGAGTTTATTTGTGATGTTGCAGTAGTCTGCAGTGACATGGGTGTAGAGTCACCGTTCCTCTCGAAGTGCTTTGGCTCCTCCACTCACTGATAATCAGTTCAGCAGTAGAATGAGAATTAAGTGTATGTATGTCATTTCAGTGTTTGTACACAGACATATCCACTAGTCTGTTCTTTTCACTAAGGCTGTGTAAGCACAGGGCTTTCAGTGCTGCTGGTGGAGCCCAGGTAATTCAGCTGTCAAAAGTAAGCCCAGAGTGGACAGAGCAGGGGCTGAGAACAGGGTCAGAGAGAAAAGGGAGGAACTGGCAGTAGTTTGAAGGAGAGGAGAGGACTGTGCTGAGGTTCTGTGCTGGATGAATTTTGAGAAAGCAAGAGGCAAAAATCCCCACATGTCAGTACAGTGCAGGGAGAGACAGATCTACCATGTGAACTTCCTTCCACAGTTAAAAATTGAATATGCAACATCCAGATTCCAAAATGTATCTGCTATCTTAAATAACAGGAAAATCACTGAGAAGTTTTACTGATAGGGGGGTCCCACACAGGGAATAATAGCCTGCATTCTATACTGGAGAGTTTCTGTTTTGGTTTTGCAAACCTCACGGGTCAGTGCTTAGTCATGTAAAACTGAGGCTGATTCCTTAATAGTTGTTTTTTACTGAACCCCACAAGAGCACTATGGTACTTCCAACATGGGTGACCAAGGAATGAAACAGCTTTGGTTTGGCTTTAAAACCAAAATAGTCTTTTGGGTGTAGTGTTCTGTATCTGAATAAAAGCTTTTAATGCCAGATGGACAACGGCCAATTTAACAAAGAGTGATTTTTCTTTTCAGTTAATATATATTTCAGAGAAAAAGAAAGCAAATCTTTGCCACAATCTTTTAAGACCTCAAATGTATTTTTAAATATGCTTTGAGGCATGCAATCAATGAAGCTTCAACTGTACAACTGTACTATTTCTGTACAATTAGAGTTTTAGATTAATTGCAAACTCTTAAATTAAAATTACAGGCTTCTTTCTGATATTGATAAAGGATTAGAGACAGTTGGAAGCAATTCCAAGGTGGAGCTCTACAATGAAAGATTTGTCAAGGATTTGAATAAAGGTGCAAATCAAAATGTAACAAGTCTAATTCTATGTTTGCTACATACAGCCACAAAGAATGGGCACTGAAAGGAGTAGTGGAAGTGTTTAGGTTTGTTTTCTGACATAATTCTTCTTGAAAGTGATTATGGTATTTAAATATTGAGATGTCCAGAGATGATAACGTACTGCGGCCCTTGTAAGACTGGGTTCTTATATGAACATATACCCTTATATGTGTCTATAGTTTTTTTCATAAGTTCTTTTTTTTTTGTAGCCTTTTTTTTGAGAACTTTTAGTATTTTTTAGTGATTTAGGGAAAGAGATTGTAACTTCCAAGCAAACTTCCAAGCAGTCTGTTTAGTCTCCTCAGCTTTGGAGGAATTAATTTGTTTAGTTGAACTTTCCCTATAAGAGGTGGGAAAATGCCACTTGTAAACTGTCTTGGAGAAAGCTAGTGCAAGTAGAAATATTTCTGACTCTAAAATAGTGAATAGTTATTGTGCTCTGCAAAACATTGGAGTGATGTGAATGAATTCTCTAAGCATTAAAGCAAGAAAAATAGTGTACTTAATTCATATTCAACCAGATTAACTTAATAAGTATCATTTTTCCCTGTACTTAAGGTTTTCTAATCTGTCCCTAGATGATCTCAATATGACACATCAGCACTGTGTTCTGGCTGGTTTATCACCTCGGTTCAGCTCAACTCACAGGGTGGCAGATGTAAGTATCAAAAACATTTCACTGTTTGGTCCCTCATAAAACCAATATCCTGGTGAATTTATACAGCACTGGGGTGTCTATCAGAATTGTGATTCATGTTATGCTTTTGACTCAAACTCTTTTCATTAACAACTGCTGTTGTTTATTTTGATTGAGGTACACTTGGTTTTGTATTGGCCTTAACTCCCAAGCAGACTTATCAGATGTGAATTGAGAATGTGCTGCACCACACCTCGTGGATTGCTGATGAAATATAGTTGAGAAATACAAATTTTCTGTAGTGGCTACATATTTATTTTATATATTTTATTGTATCTTTACAGTCTTCAAGAGGAACATTGGAATACGTACTTGGACAATGTGAACTGGCACTCCAGAATTTACAGACTGATTCTGATTCAATGGCTTTGTCTTTGAAATCACTGGAAGCTGCCGTGGTGAAGCAAGTAGAAGAAATACATAATGAGGTGAGATGATCTGCACTGAAAATACTTCAGCCAGGTCTGAGCAGTGCAGTCTCCTCATGGAGTTAATGGCAATTAAGAGTGTTCAGCTGCTTTTAAGGCATTGCTTTGTATGAGTTTAGAGTATGGCTTTTATGGGTACACTAATTGGGATTATAGTGGAAGTTTTCATTTTTCCTTCTTAAGATCCCTCTGCTGGTAAAGTAAGAGAAGTTTCACAAAATACTACACCAGAGCTGGCAGTATGGTGGTCAAACAGACTACTCTAGCTCATCCCTAACAGAAAGGAAAAGAAGAAGGGTTTACAGGATTAGAGGGGAAGGAGCAGGTAAATTTTTTCAGTTATTCCTCCCTGGTTTTTGTTGAACCAGGTTTTTGCATAATGCCATGGGTGGCACATTTGTGAGTGTGGGCTCTAAAGTATGTTCTGAAGAAAATACAGTGAAAATAATTGTGAGGAACATATTTTAGCAGGTCATTTAGTGCTACAAATGATGCAAGTGTATTAATGCACTTCAACAGGATTCCACTGAAGCTGGCAGTGCTTTCTTGCTTGGAGCTGTGCTCTATTTCTATTTCTAAGATAAATTAGAAGATCTACATAGGTCATTTGCACTCAAATTAGAATTTGTGTAAAATGTTTAAATTACTGTCTGCTGAGGAATAGAATATTGTGTAGTGCTACTAAAACTTTGTAGAAGGCATTTTTATCTGTACTGTGTTTACAGTTGGTAAAATGGAGCATAGTGTTGGCAAAAGATTTGCGCCCTTGACTTTTACCAAAACAGCTCCTAGGGCAATTTAAAGAAGTCTGATGCATGCAGGGGTTTACAAAACATTAATCAGGCTCAGTCCATAAAACTACACGCATATGTGGTTTGCGCAGCAAGGGCCACAGGCACAGCTGGTGTAAATTTGCACGGGTCCTTTAACATCAAAGCCATGTGCTGTTTACATCAGGTGAGAGAGTAGCCCCTGGTGTTTGCAGTCACCTGAATAATTTTGCAATGTGACATACAGGGATGTTTCCTGTTACACATATGGGATATACTGTAACAGCAGTCCTTGTTTAACTTGTACATATTGCGCACTTAGTAGACACATTGGATCTGTATTTAATTTGAAAAGAGACTACCCATCCACCTATTTTACTATTCTTTTCTTTTTTCCCTTATTTTTTTATTCCAAGGTCAAATCTTCACTTGATATTAGAATGCTACTTAAATTTCATTTATTGCTGCATAAGTAGACACAATTTCTAGAGGCTTATCTCTGTGGTAAATGCCTATTTCTTTTTCAAACATCACTGAGCTGAAAATATAAAGATCTGTGAAGCTAATGCAACTTTTCTTGCATATGAAAGCTTCCCACTTTCTTGTATGATAAATCTTTGTCTTTTCAGGCACTAATACAGGTTTTAGGTTCAAACTTTACCAGGCAGGTAGGAGATCAAGAGACTGTTTTGTTTCTTTAAAGAATCAAACTGCTTGCTGATGAAAATGAACCTTTCATTTCACTCTCTCAGTTAGCAATTTTTAAAGCAAAATCAAAATAGCACTAAAATCCAAATCTCCACAGAATTAACAGAGAACTGCCACCGAGTTTTCCAATTTTGCCTGTGTATTTCTGATATACAGCTTTCCGTGTTATTTGTAAAGCTCCTTGCAATTTTTTTTCCTCTCTTCCTCTGAACCAGAGATCATGAGCTTGAAATGAGGTAATATCTAGAGGTGATGATATTGTTGTATTTTATTTTTAAATATTGCCATAACTGAAGTTCTTCAGTTTCAACTCTTATAACTTAGATGCAGCCATTTTTCTTGGTTCTTTATCTTCCTGAAATGCTACGGGTTCATTCTTTTTACCCCCTTGCTGCTACCTCCAAAGCAATCATCAAAGAACATTAACCAGAACAGAACCATCACAGTACCAAGCTAAAATATACTAGTTTAGCAGATTCACAGTCTGTGCTGAAATTAACTGCTCTGCCAAATGAGGCCTGGATGAATTATCTGTGTCTGCTCGAGGGAAAAAGCCTAAGAGCGGGTCTGAAAGAATGAGGAATGATTCTGTGCCTTCACTTTTGTACTCCCGGGCAGGAAAATTGACTTGCTGTGCTGATAAAGTGTGTTTGAACTGAGGATCTGAAGCATAGGTGGAGACTTCATTTTTTTCTAGTTTTGTGGTGGGCAGAGAAATCTCTAAAAGAGTATCTGGGGGGTGTCCTTACTTGATGTTAGATTTCCCAGAGTTCATTTGTCAGGGCCCTGTCTCGACAGAAGTATTCCTGTTGAAAAAGTAAGATGCTAACCTGAGGAGGATTTTAGCATCTCTAGTGGGCAGCCAGGTGGAAGTTTAATATTTCCTTAAACCTAGCTTTGTTGTCATGGTCTCCCTCAGTACAACAGCCTTCAAAGGAGTATTTGAGTAATTGCAAGGTATGTGCTAAGTCTTAGATGTGTGTCACTTCACTCCCAGTGTGTGCTTTGTAGTTGTAAGTAAAGATAGCCTTAATTAAGGGTGTTCACGTGCAGTTTGCCTGCATAGCTTATGGCCTTGCAGTCTGAACAAATACTTCAGTGGCAGGGGTGTAGGAAGGTGAACAGATGTAGTTGCCTTGCAGCTGTGGAGTACAATAGCTTGACAGCTCCCACACAGTCACAATCAGATTGTTGTTTGGTCAGGAATAATTTATCCCAAAAGAAATGTTCTTGCACAATTCTCTGAATGGGAACCTCTTGTTCCTACTACCACTTTCCTCCTGCTTGGCTTTCCTAAACACATGCAGCTGCTGAGTACACCTCAAACACAGCTACAGGGCACCTGGGGAAAACCACTGGCAACTAAATTCTTTTTGAAGGAACTAAATACTGCTGGACAGATCATGTAAATGCTCATACGTGTAAAAATAAATCTACAGAAAAGATCTTCACCAGCCTGTTCTTCACATTTGAAAGAAAATTTTTCTTGCTCTAACTAATGCACAATCTGCTAATAGTTCATGTTGGTGTGAGGTACTTTCAAGGCTTTTGTATTTGCCAGCACCAAATTAATATTTCGATGTTCTCAGTGTAGTAAAACACCAGAGGAAGTCTTCTTAGTTTAATGGGATTGTGGTCAAAATATGGCAGGTTTCAAACTAAGTTCTTAGGTTTGAAAGGTAGGGGTTTGTTCACATCAGGGTGTTTGCTCAGCTGTGATAATCAGATCCTGATTACCATGATTAAAACTAGAGACAGAATTGGCTGCCCTGTTGCTTGTGAGGTACAGTCACTTTTGCCTCCAGCAAATCCGTTTTTATGGCAGCAGTAGATAAGTTGAGCTTGGAGAATGCACAGGGTAGAAAGCCTGGGTTAGCTGAGCTGAAGGGATGTGGTGTTAGACACTGAGGTCACAGATGAGAAAGGGAGAGGTGTAGGCAGCCAGAAGAAGGTTAATATGTTTTAGCACGTTACAGTGAGCTGACAGCATGGTTGGTGGCTGACTAGTATGGCAGAGAGAAAATATAGATCACCTACATGTGTGGCATTTAATAACCAGTACTTTTAAATAATTGTCTGAGGAGCATTGCCTCACAAAATGTCAAATGCTACTGTTGGCCTTTTACTACCCAGTATTGACAATAACCTAAAATTGGCCTTTAATCATTGCTTAAAGGACAACTTGAAAATTTGTTGAGATTAGACATATGAAGCCTGATTCTGAGCTTCCTTGCACAGGTGTAAGTCATAAGTGAAAATCAATTAGAAGATGAAAATTATTCCTCAGACACTCAGCCTATATATTTTTATATGTAAGTAAGTTTAAGCTGTGTCCTCTTCAGTCATGTAAAATACTTTGTAACGATAACTAAAGTTAATTCTCGTGTATGGGAGTCTCCAAATTAAAACTCTCTGACAAAATCCTTAGCAAGAGCTGTTAGCCTGAGAGTTTTGTCAGAAGATGAATGTTCTCTAACTTCCATTCCAATAGGGCTAGATGTTTTTGTGTCTCTCCAGTATTTAGTGTTGAGGTTTTTTTACTGGTACAGCTTCTCCTGTGCAAGGAAGGAGATGAGCCAAGAGGAGTGAGTTCCTGCTACAGAGGAAAGTTATTACAGAAGAGAAATCATGTCACCCTTGCCTCATCAAGATAATTTTCTTTCTCAGAATCAACAGTTATCTGTTCAGAGGTCATAGTTCAGAGCAGACATTTGTCAAGCACCTTGGTGGCCACTTTGGAGGGTGTAACATTGTCTTTCTCCCCAACCCCAATTTATTAACCCAGGCTAGAGCTAAACAGAGATGCTGTGAGATGAATGCAGAGCAGGGTTTGATAGCTGTGTGAGATGGCAGTCCACATCATTAAACAGCCTCTTGTTGCAATTAGGTACACACTGACCTCTGATAAGACCAGCTAATTCTGCAGAAAATGAATTAGCTTGTTGCTATACTTTGTCTTAGGCCTAAAAAGCGACTCTTTCGTGTCAAATTATATGTATTTTGTATGGGGTCAAGATACATTTAAATTTTGGCCAGTATGCCAGAACAATTAGAGTGAAATTACCTAGGTTATTGCAACAAGTCAATATGACTAGGTAAAAATCAGATTGACTGAAATAGATCTATGGTGAGTCATATTTTAACATTGATTTTAATAAAAATAATATTTTTCGTTGATTAATGGCCTCATGATTAATTTCATGGAACCTGTTTGCCAGACATCACATGGTAGAGGCCAAAAAAAGAAGTGAAGAGAGAAAAAAAAAGTTCTTAAAATTCTAATTGAATAATGATATGTTCAGCTTTCCCAAAACTGCATATACTGATTTTTTTTTACCAAACCATAACTGGGTCCTTCATACCTTATTAATATTATAGAGGAAGCAAAGTTTCCTTCAACTTTTTTTCTTTTTTTTTTTTTTTTTTTTTTAAGGAAGGATGTCATCAAACTTCTGTGCTAAAAAGTCACTGGCTACAAGTCAGGATTTTTAAAAAACATTTTAAGATCTGTGT
The DNA here is from genome assembly GCA_910950805.1 of Acrocephalus scirpaceus scirpaceus. Taxonomy (NCBI): domain Eukaryota; kingdom Metazoa; phylum Chordata; class Aves; order Passeriformes; family Sylviidae; genus Acrocephalus; species Acrocephalus scirpaceus. The sequence continues at coordinate 10,976,958 of OU383783.1, read as the reverse complement.
CTGCCAACTAATCATGTTATATTTTACTAATAAGTTTGCTTTAATATTCTTTTTATACACTGAAAATTTAAGTATTTTTTATTGTAATCTTTAATATATTGGCTAAATCTTTAGTTAATGTTAACTGGACCACTTTCAGATTTCTGTAGCTGTTCAGTTTTCTCTTGCAGGAAGGGGAGTGTTAGGTGACAGCTTTGGGCAGTTTTCTTTATTCTTTCACCTTGGTAGGTTGTCTTTGTTTGCAGCTTCAGAGTTTAGCAGGGATAAACAAATCATCTTTGTGGTACAAATAATGATTAAAGCAGCTTTGAACTCAGTGTGAAACATAACTACCACAACAAAGATAAATATGGAATTCTAAAGACCAGAAGTATGGATTACTCTTAAAGAAAAGCAGCATCTCTGGTAACTGGGCTGTCTGGTGAAGGATGAGAGGCTGTGGTTCCTTGTGTGCCACCTTCTCATTCCACAGCAACTGGGCTGCATTCTAGCAGTGTTATTACTGCAAGATTTTTTTTTTTCAATCTTTTATGACTGAAACAATTTGAAACTCACAGTGTTAATCATAATAACATAATAATCATAATATTATGTTAATTGTAATAAGCTGGTGCATATTTGACTGTAATTTTTTAGTGTTTGTTGTACATCTACACCATGTAAAAAACAGGGGAAAAAAAGAGACTTGAATTTTGCACCTCTTTGGGTTTGAAGAGAGTAGCTCAGGTCACAGATGGATGTGGAATAGAAATAACAGCTGGGTGTAAGGGTGTGTTTAGGAATGACCTACTTTGGTTACTGTCTCCTTTTCTATGGGACTGTTCAGGTATAGCTGGATTCTTGCACTGTCCCATTCCTGCTCCAGATAAGAACTGTGGATGTTTATGGTGCCATATGTTTTTATCATGCAGGTTGAATTTGAATGGCTTAGACAGTTTTGGTTCCAAGGCAAGAGGTATTTGAAGTTCACTGATTGGTGGCTTAAGCCTATGGCTAAATTGGAAGAATTTTGGAGAAAACTGGAGATTATGGTAAGTACTAGTTTAAAGTCTAAAGCCTCTAGGGCCTAATTCTGAGAGCACTCACAATTATGTTTTTAATTGTACTGTAGTAATGGGTTTTAGACTTTATTCAGAACATATGAGAAGCAGAATCAATGTCAGCCTTTCTCTGTCTCCTCTTACTTTTATCCCCCAGTAGCCAGAAAAAATGTGAGCAAAATCAGATCCAAAACCCCAGGATTTTAGTTAGTTCTTGACTTTGCTTGTTTTTAAAGTTTGAAAGCCTCATAAAAGCCTCATATGAGCCTTTTAGAGCCTCACAAGATGACAGCCATATATTTCACCACACAAATGCTGTGTGTTGTCAACTTTTTTGTACAACACCCAGGCAGACAACTCTGCTAATGACAACAGCGGTGCATGTGTCTGAGAAAAGCTGAGAACAAAATTGTTGATCTGGAAGCACACTTAGACCATAGCCAGAACCTGCAAGAGGGGATTATTTCAAGAATAAATGTAATAATGATTTCTGGGTGCTTCAGAGTACATTGTGCATTCCTTGGAAAGGGATTCAGTGCCAAACACTGTTACCCTGTTGCTGCTGCTGTCCATGTAGAGCCTCAGGTGAGAGCCCGTGCTGTGAAACTTTGAGAACACTTGCCAGCCTGCCTGTTCCTGGATTTGCACTCACAAGGGACTGTGCTGGCAAACCCATTGTTCTCCTCTCCATCCATCTGCAGCAGAAGCTGCTTCTCGGTCATTTCTGCTGGCCACAGCATAAATTAGCCTCAGTTTGCCTGTACTGGCTTGGAGGAGTTTGTACTGCAGCTGAGGTGCTGAGTACAACTTCTTTTGGGTGTGTTGGAGGCTCTGGAGATGTGGTGCAACAGGAATGTGCTCTGGAGGAACATGCTCACAGGACATGTTGTGACTCAGCTGCTCAAACACAGTGAGCTTCCCCAGCAGTGGCTGATTCCAGACTTGGAAAAGTGGACATTTCAGTTGTGGAATTAGTTGCCACAAGAAATCAGTGAACATTGACTTTTCCTACAAAAGGAGAGAAGATATAACTTGCTTATGTGTTTGCGGGTTTTTTTTCCCTTCATTTTTGTGTTCTTATGTGCTCACATTCTTGAATGACCCTTATAATTTAAAAAAAAAAAATCTTCTGGTTTGTTTTTCTTTCAAATGACAACTTACTCTTGTAACACAGGCTTAGATGAGGTAGAGACAAGAATGTTTGATATTTTATATCCATTGTGTGTTGAAAACATGGAAAGCCAGCAAACTCTGGAGCTCTCAGGGGTTAGGTTTTCTGCAATTGGTGTGACACTGCCATGTGTCTCTAATTAGAAACATGGTGGCGTCAGTGTATCTCCTTTCAACAGGCCTCGGGATGATATTTATCAGCAAACCCAAGCTCGGGCCAAGACAGAAGCTGCTTCTAATTTATATTTTAAGGATCGCTTTAATGTTTTATGACTTATAACATATTAATCACAATTAATTTCAGCTATTGGAGGAGGCAGAAGAGAATGTTAATTGGGAATGTCTGTTTTGCCATGGGTGAATCGGGTGCTCGGGCCGGTTCGGGGGCCGGGAGGCGCGGCTGGCGCTGCGGCGCTGGCGGCGGCCGCCAGGGGGCAATGTTGAGCCGCGGTTCCTCGCTGGGCAGCCGGGGCTGCGCGGCACCAACATCCCGAGTTATCCCCGGTGCTCCGAGATTCCGTAACACAGGAAATCAATTGCGGGTTAACAAATTCAACAGCAATTTAAAATAAAAAAAGTGCACTGTTTTGGTGCATGCTTAGCTTCCACAGCTAAGCTAAATCAAAAGGGTATTTTTGGAGGTAGCCGGTAGTCTGCAGTCGATGGGGTTTTTTCCTTCCAAATTTATAATTTTAGCTGGAGAATTCTTAATATATAAAAGAGAATGAATAATGTAAAATGCTAAAAGTAAAAAATGTCTTAGAATTGATGGTCTTGTTTTGGAAGAATTTCGTTGCTTAAAAGGAATTATTTCTTAAAAGAAAATATTTAAGCAATGTATTTTTCCTTTGTGTGTGATCTGAACAACTGTTGACTTGGTTTTTTTATATATGTGTCTAGAGTGATACAAAAGTCAGTCTCGGGGACCTTCTGTGTGTTTTTTTAGGTTTTCTCCTCATTTAATAAAGCAGCTATAAAGAAGAAAAGTTTTAAAAATTGTCTCAGATTCTGCTAATTGTAATTACACTTCTGTCACAGCAGAGTATGATATTGCAGGAAGTTTAGCCCAGTGTCTTCAAACCTGTAGGCTTTATTTTACATTTTTGTACATTATAGCAAGCACACAATTTTATCATAATGTTTATTCCTGGCATTTCTTTCCCTGAGGATAGTTTTACTTAGAGCTCACTCTTGTGATGTAAATGTTAAACCTTTCATTTGAATGACATTCTGATAAAACATCACATTTCCCACAATATTACCTCATGAATTTATGAGCCATTAAATCCGAAGCAGTTTAACCAATCTTCCTTTTTTCTCCCCCTCCCTTGAAAATATGAAGGCTATTCATATGTTGGAGGGGTTTTTTTTGTAAAAGTCATCCAAGATTAACACGTTATCGCCTGCAACATCAGGATAAATGCTTGCAGAATTCAAAGGGAGAGTTACCATTTGAAAAAAGACTGTACAGGCTTTGCTTTCTGGGTAAAGAGAAGTCTGAAAAGCTGAAATCTCATGTGATGTGAGCAAGTCTTGCTGTAGCTGTTCTGAGATTCAGTGGAGAGACAATTTGTCTCTCAGGGTCTGATATCATGCAAACCTTGCAATCTGACATTTATTTTAGCTAAGAAAATCTGTAACCACCACACCAACTCTGTAAGAACTGCAGAAGTCCGACAGTCTTTTTTTGGTTATTTTGTTTTAGGTTGATTCACGTGAGAAAACTAAAATGTAAATCAATGAAATTATTTTTCTTTGTAGAATGAAAAGTAAACATGTGGCTACACTTGCATGCTGAATTTTTGAAGGCTTTTTTAAACATATCTAGTGGTCCTTAAAAAAAAAAGGCCTTTACAGTGCTATATGGTGTGAATTGTATTTCCTGCTTTGACAGTCCATTTAGCAATGTAGCAATGTATTTATATGGCAGTTGGCCTTAATAACCTTTATTGACTTTAGTGGGAAAGAGCCAAGACTGGCATTATTAAAATGTATCAATTTCATTGCAGTATAAAATCACAACATATATAATTATGTTAGGTAGGCTAGGCTCCATTTAATCCCACCTATTTATGCAGGAATTTGGCAAGATGAAAGAAAGTGTGGAACTGAAATGCAGAGAAAAGTATGAGTGACTTGGAGTTACATTTAACAGCACAACTGTTTGCCTGCAGTGAAGGGACTACTTAAAGGAATGAAACATAGATCTTGAGGAAGTAATTTCTTAATGGGATAACTGAAACACAGTTGTTACACCATTTGTTTCGTTTTTTGGCGTCTTAAAGCAGAGCTGATGATAATGAAATGCAGCACACCTTTTAGTTTGTAGTAGTGCAAAAGCAGAAGCGTGCACACTCGCTTCTGTAAGTAGAATGATCAAAGTGGCATTTCATGCAGACTGGTATCTTCCTGCACAACTTTCATCTTGATTTGTAAAACTTTTTTAAAGCTATCTTTAGTCTCGTTATTACTGTTATTTTCAATAGCAGGCTTTTTATCAGTTTACATAACTGAATTGAAATCAGAGAGCAAGGCTATTTTGTTGTAAAATTATTTTTCTTTCCTTTTTGAGGTCTGTTCCATTATTTGCTCCTATTGCTATATATGAAGTATGTCATAGTTTCAGCTATAAGCCACTATTGTCAGGGGCTTACGGCCTGACAGTTAGAATTGAGTCTACGCTGAAACTTGAGCTACAAAATCTCAGCCCAGAGCCATTTTTTTTCTCCAAATTAAAGCAAGGGTTTAAATATGTATTTAAATCAAGAGCATTTCAGTTCCCAGATAACCATGAAAAGCTCTGTGAAAAAATATGCTTTTACAAGAAATTCTCCTAGCTTTTGTAGACTTTGGCACTTTAAACAACTAACCAATTATTTTTAAAAAAATAGATAATGGGATCACAAACAGGCTGGTTGGTTGTTTAGCTTCTTTCAGAAATTGCATAGCAGCTCAACTGACACTTGAATTGGTTTGACCTTGTCAGACAAAATTTCAGGAACTCTGAGGTATTATTTTAATTTCTCTTCTGGTTTTCCTGTTGTGCTCAGATATTGCAGTGTCACACTGTATTGGAGGGCCATGTGGCGATGGGTGATCGGATTTGCCTAATGAGCTGTGAAATGTAGGTACAGCATGGCAGCTCAAAGACCCAAATTTTACCCATATTTATTATCTTTTGGGGCTCTCCTTATCTGTTTAGGCCAGAGCCTTTAAATAAATGTATTTTTGGCAGATTATATTTTATGTACACTGGAAGTCAGATGTTTCTGGAAATGTATCTTTCACCTTAAACAACAACTACAAAACCTGATCCTGGAGAGTTACTTTTCTTTCTTTTTTTTTTTTTTTTTTTTTTTTCCTTTTTCTGGCAATAATTTCTTTGACCCCAATATTTTTAGCTGTCAGAAATGGAAGAAAGGATTTAGCATTGTCTGTGGTAGAACCACAATGAAACTGTAAAAAGAAAAAAAAAAAGTAAAGTTGTATTGCACATCTTTGAGGAAAAAAATTATTTACAATTCTGAGGGAATTCAGACTTAAGCTTCCAAAACAACATGTGTGCTGAAAGCACAAAAGACTGTGTTTATGATTCTCTTTGAAGTGTTTCTGCAACAGGATAAGGAAAATTTTAGAAACTGTCTGATAGTGTTCAGGGTAAATACTTAAACCCCTTTAGAGAATTTCACACACAGATACTGTGCAGCAGAAAAAAGGATACTTATGTTTCCTAAAGCTGCTACAGCCTACAGCTTTGTACTTAAAGACAGAGGTGTTGAATAGAATTCTTCTGAGGATACATCCAGTGACAATATCTACAGGAACATCAGAGCAAACCAGTGGATAGCACTTTCTATTTTTAACCCTTACGTGAGCTGGTTGAGATCTGAGCTGCATTGATATGAACCACTCTAACATTTCTGTTATAAACTGGAATTGTTCAAAGGGCAGCATTCCCACTCCGGCAGCATTCTGGGAAAATCACACTGACACCATTCAGGTGATAGCATACACTGGCATAAGGCAGGAGGAGTTGAGGTGCATTTTTGTCCTGTGGGACAGTGGGGTGCATTTCTGGTGGCCCAGGTGGGAGGACCATGGGTGGCGTGGCCCTGTCCCAGCCTTCCCTTCCCCTCCAGGTGGATTTGCACCTGAGTTACAAGTTTGACATTTGTAGGTGTTCTTATGCTCACAGCTGGATCTTGGTGAGCTGCAGCTTTGGATAACTAGAATTCTGTTGTCTTGCGTTATTCTTACTGTAACAGGCTTCTTTCTGTGGTCCTCACTGTTTTTATACTCTTGGATGTATACAATTGTGTGTTCTAAATACCTGCACTTGCATGTAAAATGCGATGACTTCTGTGCTCGTGTTTAAGGCATAAATCTATATACCACAATCAGCAGAAATCAAATTTGTTTTCCCAAAATGATGGGTATACACTAGAATAACAGAAGATCTTTGTATCAATAGTGTGTTTATTCAGGCTTATTATTTGCTGTGAAAATACTAATGTAGCATTGAGCTATTGTTTTACCAGTCTCACTGTTCTTTGCAAAGTCTTTCACAAGGACATGGAGTGACAGGATGAGGGGGAATGGTTTTAAACTGATGGAGGGAAGGTTTGGTTTGGATATTAGGAAGAAATTGTTTACTGTGAGGCTGTCAAGGCCCTGGCACAGGTTGCTCAGAGAAGCTTTGGCTGCCCCATCCCTGGAAGTGTTCAGGGCCAAGCTGGACAGGGCTTGAAGCAACCTGGGATTGTGGAAGGTGTCCCTGCTCATGGCAGGGGGGATTGGAACTAAATTGTATTTAAGGTACCTTCCAGCCCAGAAGATTCTAGGATATGCTTTAATGTTCTCAGAAATCTATTTCCTAGTGGAAAAACTTAATAAAGGACCGTATTTGAATACTGGGAATAATATTTCTTGAAAAGAAATTAATCTGTATTTTTAGAATTTATGTGCTATATAGAAATTGATTAGTTATTACCAATATTTAAAATGATTTCTAGTTCTTATTTATTCAATCCTAGAAGTGATCAGATACAGGGCTTATGGATTTCTATTTGTGTATATATGTTTATGGACATGCTACACAGAAAAAAAAGGATTTGGTTTGATGTTAAAACTGTGAATTACAGTGGTTTGGCAGGAATAATTTGTACTGTGATGGTTATAAACTAGGGTAAGTTGTGATTTTGAATGAAAGTGAAAGCAAATGGCGGTATGACTAAAATGTCACCATCTACATTGCTGTATTTTTTTTTAATACAGCTAGTGTTGCTAATTGTGGTTTTATTGCTATTGTATTTTAATGGTTCTGTAACCACTATAAAATAGAACACAGCTGCTTTACTTTCCAAATGGCTTTGGTAGGCAAAGGAGATGACGTCTTCTGAAAAGCTGCTGTTGCTGCATTGATATCTGTCTTTTCCTATCTGATCATCAGTCCTTCTAATTCCTAACAAGATCATGGGTGAATAGTATTTTTGTAATGTGTTCTTTAACAGTTACTTCATCTTTGCTCAAAATTGCAGCTTTCATTTTGTACATAAAGAAATACTACTTGGCTTCAGAAGTTGCTATGGAGAGCGTTATGCCCTGATGAATTAGGTGCTAATTCTTTTACTGACCCTCTGTTTAACTTGTGCAAGGAGCTTAGGTGTGGTTTTCAAAATCAGTCTGGCAATCAAAACATTGAGGTCTTACTTTGGTTTTAGATTGCAGACAATTTCTGATCTTAAATTTCTCCTCAATTAAATGAGGCTACGATTTTTTCTGTATCTGACAATTACTTATTGGCTGTGTCCTAGGGAGAGAACATCCTGCATTTGAAGGAAACCAACAAATTTCTGCCTCCCCATATCATGATACGAAACTGTAGATGGGGGCCACTTTTTTTTTTTTTTTTTTTTTTTTTTTTTTTTTTTTTTTTTTTTTTTGTCAGATGGGCAAATTTTGTCTGTTTAAGAAAGAGCTTACTGTGTTTTGGCTGACCCTGATTGTCTCCTGGCAGTTCCCAGGTCTCATTCTCAGGAGCTTTTCCATGAATCTTTTTTGCACTTTCTGTTTGTCACTACACATGCTTCTGCTTAATGATCCTGAAGCTGTAGTTATAATAATGTTTACTATTCTGCAGTAGGAAGATAATTACTGACTTTTCTCAAATGTTACAAGTGAACATCAGATTTTGGCAGTTTTCTTTGGACTGCTAGTCAACCTGAACTTTATATAATTTTCACAACAGAGGCACTAATATAAAGTTTAAATGTAGCAAATCCTTTAAATTACTCCAGTAAAATAATGTGATTGTTTATCACAATCAGACTAGTTTTTGTAGGACTCATTTTGAATTTCTGTAATAGAGTAGAATGACTAAGGGGATGGTGAGCACAGGCCAGATTGTTGCTGGGGGACAGGAATGGCAACACTGGAGCTGTGCTGAAGATGAATCCAGCTCTGTGCTTAGCATGCAGTGATCCACAAAGTGCACTGTTAATAGCTGGGAATAGTGCATCAGTTCATGTTGTCTAGCTGCCTAGGGATCAATATCATTGTGTAATAAACTGAAGTGATTATTTTTATGTGTCTGTGTATATATGTATGCATATACACACTGCTAATAATTACATTTTAGCTCAATCTTCAAGCTGTGTCCTACATGCTAATGGATTAGAGCTTCACCAGCTAGCTAGAAGGTCAAATGTTTTGTGATGTTATGGTGGGACTCAGCTTGGATAACTGAATTATAAGACTTTTTTACGTGGCAGAGCAGGTTAACTCATTGTGATCCTTTTGGTCTCCTCCTGTCCAATGTCATGCTTCCATTTAATGAAATAGAAGTGCTGAAATAATTTACAGTAGTAGAATTCACAGAATTCACTCTTTTACTCAAAAGTAATGATTGGTTGTGTTGCTTATGGATGGCAGAAATTATTTTAAGATTAGTCTGTACTAACTAGTTTATGCTGATGCTGTGTAGTACCACACAGAGGTTGTACTTTCCAGGCTTCCGTGAGGCAATAGAAAATCTGAAAATCAGCAGAGCCTTATATTCCTTCATGTCTTCTCTTATGGGCAAGAGGAAAGAGCACAATGGTGTTGCATGTCCCATGGTAATACATCTATCCTCAGGAAGCAAGGCTGAGGCAAGATGAAATTAATTCTGTATTGCATTTATGTACGTGCTCAAAGCAGAGACCAGTACAAGTCCTGACTAGGTCCTAGTCCGAAATATTATGACCTTTTTGAAAGGATTAAAAATAAACAGAATTAAGATTATTAATATTTCTCACTTTCAAAAGTCTTCTCCTGTAGGTGTTATCTTCATTAAAACAACTTTACAGGGACTGGCATTGTCCCTCAGAGGAAGGACAGCAGAGAAAGGAGAGGTTGCCATGCAGGTACACTTGTACAGTCAAGGCTCTTCAAAACGTCTTTCCATTACTGATCTTTTGTTGGTTTTCATGTAGGACGTACTTCATACACATATTTATAAAATATTTATACATTCATGGGTCAATTCCACTGGTGGTTGTTATGCTAAAGGAATTGTGAATTTGCAATAATTAGGAATCTACTGGGAAGAAGAAAAGATGGGTATGACAACAGATGAACCAGTCTTGAAAACTCTTAAAATTTGTGGAGAGGCTGAACAAAACAAAAAAAGTCTCACTGGTTTCTTTAAGAAATCCTAATGTTAAAAAACTTGATAACAGGGCTGTTTTCTCAAGTTTTGTCTTTGCTTTTCATTTACATTTTCTTCATAAATGTAAAATACTGTAATTGAATCACAGCATTAGCTGGCTTTTCCCAACAAAACAGCAGATTTAGGCTCTTTGCTGCTAGTTTCAAAAGTAATATGTATGAGAGGGAGTGCAAAGACAAAAATTGAGCACATAGATGTATAATCCCAAAGGAATAAACTGACTTCTACTAGACAAGCTGAAAGCTGATTAAAATATTTTTCATCCTTTGGGTATGCAACAGCTTTTGATGATGGAGAGTGTATTAATATTCAGCTTAGCTGCTTGTCGACACTGCAGACAGGTCCCAGGAAAGACTCTGATACTGACCAGGTTTTCTCACTCTGCCAGAAATCTTTATGAGACACAGAGCAGCAGCCTTGTACCAGGAAAAGCCAAGATAAGAATACTGCTATGTCTTTATTTTAGAAATTGCTTTTAAAGATTTTAAAAGGATTGAAAATTTTAAAGAATTCTTTTAATGATATAAATGCATTTAAATACAACAAAGGAGAAAGATTATTCTTAATTATTTCAAAATAAAACTGCTGTAATCTATTCAATTTTCAATTTGTCTGAGTTGTTTCTTAACTTACAAATGTAATAATGCCAGTGATCAGATTTTTGGAGAGTGTGTTCCTACTTAAATTATTTTATAACAGTCAGATCTGAGGTGGTGGGGTACTGTTCTCTTAACTTTGTCTATTCCCTTGTAATGTAATACCTACCTTCCAGACAAGAATGAGATGTAAACAGCTGCTTTATCAGCTGAGACTTCTTCTGTTCTTTTGTTGGCATGCTGACATAGGGTGTTTGCTTTTCCCCCTTCCACAGTGACTAAATATGTACTGTATCTCTGGAAAACATGTCATACGCTGTGCGAGGTGCCTTTAGGATGGCTCCAGGGCTAAATACTTCCTGTAGTAGGTGAAAGAGCATGGCTTAATCAGCTTAGTTAACTTAATTAAGCTGTGCTTTTTCTCATGGTACAGCTTTAAAGTGTATTTTATTTAGAAACTGTATTTCATAGTTGTGGAATGACACAAGGTTGGAGAAATACTGTGGGATTTTTATAGTGGGTTTGAAAAAGATAAGATTTGCTTGTTATTCTGCAATAGGAGGAAATGAACTAAAGGAGTGTGACCTTTTTATTGAAGATTTAAAGGGGAAATTCTAATGAAGTTTAGATTGTAAAGGCTTCTCAAACTGAGAAAGTCTACTCCTCTTTTTATCCCCATCTAAGCTGAAGATTTTTATACATGGCAAGAGCTGTCCATTTTCATCCCAACCTTGGCTTGCCTGCTTGCAGATGTGTCACCAGATTCCATGACTCTACATTCTTTTATTGTTCTTTGGAAGAAGTATACCAAGGCAGTGTGGTTGTGAGAATCTGGATCTTTTCTCCACTGATCTTTGATTCTCAGCAGAAAACACTATTAGAAATTAAAGTAATTTGAACTCTGTTGTTCTTTCTTGAGATGAGTTGCTCTTTATACTCTTCATGAGGTACTCCATGTTGAGGAAAAGGTCTGATACTTACAATCTCATTTGCTTCATCTGGCTAGTTAATGTTGATTATTTACTTCCCTCTACAGATTTCTGAAAGAGTAAGGGGTGGGGGAAGAGGCAATCATGGCAGCAGCTGAGCTGGCCAAGGGGAGAGTGGCAGCAGGTGCAATAGCCAGTGAAAATGGGAAGAGGATTAGGAGCCTTCTGTTGGCAGAATGACAGGACTGAAGGAAAGGTGGGTGAGCACTCCTGGGACAGCAGCTTTGGGGTCAGTGCAGAAATGCTTGAAAACTTCAAACTGGGTGTGTGGGTGGAATGGATCTTTGGGTACAGTGGGAATAGAAAACAAGCTTGGCAGGAAAAGCTTTGGAGGTTGAGAAAAAGTGGGAAAGGATGGCAAAGGCTCTCAGGCAAAAAGGAGTGTGTGGTTTGAGAGAAAATAGGATAGAGAAGCTTTGCAAGTGGGAAGTGGTTATGGGGAAGATGGCAGAAGATAAGGGTGTAGCTGTGTGTCTCCTTCAAAGCCAAATACTGTGGGTAGTGATTTCTTTGATTTTTTTTCCCCATCCCTTTAAAAACTTAGTGTTTTGATAGAATTCTCTTAATTGATACCTCTGTGTGGTAATAATACTACATTTAATGTGCTGCTGGCTTATAGTACAGAATCAAACAAGGGAGAAAAAATCTTTGTTTAAGCAAAACATAATTATGCCGAATGCAGAAAACTATTTAAAATATGTTGGAAAGTATTTGCTTTTGATTCCACAAACATAAAATTATTCAGAAAAAAATGAGATTATGTATGCATAAATTTTTTTCAAATTTAAAAAATGCATATAATGGTCAAGGCTTGTGAATTTTTTTTTGTGTGTTTATATGGCACATGGATGCATATCTATCTATCTATCTATCTGTATATACAGCCATGGGCACACATGAAGGGAAAAAGTTTCGCCTACTTAAGTACTGAGCTGCTCTCTATACTGCTTGAAGTTGCAGAATCTCTCTGAACTGATACAATGTGTTAAGTTTCTCACATTAGTAGTTCCCATCCCACTGCTTGGGCATAGTTGTATTATAGACTTCAGTGTTTCTTGATTATATGGGGTGTTATAATTTCCTGATGACTGGTTATGTTATTTATAATACAGAGGGTGTTAATCCTTTGGTGATTAACACTCTATTTGAATTACCAGAGGTCAAAGGTACATTCTTTTATTTGGAGTTTGGGTTTTTTCAGTGGTTTTTTCCTTTGATTTTTTTTTAAAGGTTCTTTCATTCTCTGTTTTATCTGAAAATCATTTTGAAACAATTTAGGGTAAGAAGAGGAGAGAAGAGGAGCATGCTTCTTCCTTTGGGGCCCAAGTCTGTTGGAGCTGTAGGCATTAGAACATAAGTTCTCTTTGTACTGAACAGCTCCTCCAGAAATCCTCAATTTAAAAATAATGGATATCTCATAACCAAAAGAATCATAGTAAAAAGCACATGGAAGAACATATTCCCTGCTTAAGCCTGTGAAAAACTAGATACCTACCTGTGTCTCATTCTAAGCCTTTTTGGAAGGATATATTAAAGATTATAAAAGTGTGTGCATATATATATTTGTGTATGTATACATATAAACACACACTTTATAAGGTATAAATATATATGGCTGTCACTTCAGGTGATGTGGAGATATTGCAGAGATTCTTGTCCAGCTGCCAGCTGTATCCCAGCCATTGTGGTTTCAGAATTGAGGAGCTATATTAAAAGCCTTCAGTTGTTTCAAAGGCTGTGGCTGTGCAGAAGTTAAAGTTACCCTTGCCCTAATATTTCAGTCCTTTCTCAAAATACCATAGTTTTTTTTGTGTTTTTCTCAGCTGTGTTCTTTGAAGTGCTGGAGCTGACTGAGAGGGAAGCAACCAAAGGATTTTTGCTGTTTTGTTTTTCACACATTTCATTCCCACAGCTCCAGGAGAATTCAGTTATGTGTTCAGGTTTGCCGAGTTGCTGTGTCCACCTGCAGAGCCTTTAGAGTGGCCTGCAGCAATTGCCAGTGTACACCAAAGTGCTGTGACACTGGCTTTGCTCCCTTCTGTAAAGGTGACCATAACGTGTTCCTTGACTGCAAATCTGAGGTACACGTTCCACCTGGAGATTTCTTCAGGCTGTGGTCATTCCGCCTGCTGCAAAAGTGTGAGCATGATGGAAGACCTGCAAGAGCTCCCTCACTGGTGTTTTCCCACTCCAAAACCTCTCTGGTAGTACCTGAAACAGTGACAAGCTAGTTAGAGGAGGTTTATGTTGATGCAGCATGGCCCTCTGCAGTGTTTAGGACTTGCATGTAAACAAAGGAGATGGTCAAAGAGCAAAGGAAGCACTAAATAACGTTAGGAAGCCAAAACCAGAAGGAGAGTGTCTTGTCTGATTGGAGCAGTGCTTTGAGCCTGTAGATTGTTCTCAGCTCAAATGATGGCAGCCTTGGAAGCTGTAACAGGGTATGATAAACCTTCCTCTGCATTTTTCAAAAGGCATAACTGCTCCTGACTTGCTGCTTTAAGGAAATTCAGCATCAGACTAGGCTGAACCAATGTTAACAGTGTCTGTTTTGCAGAGCTGGTACATGAGTTCACTGGGGTCTAAAAGCTCTGTTTTAACTCAGTTACCAGAATGGGCTTAATGCCTGAACTGCTGGACAAAGTCCTTCAGTCTGCCAGAAATTGAATAATGTTGTAGTAATTCTTAAACATTTAATCTGTGTACCAAACCTGTGGGTGTTTTAATGTTGCTCTACAGCAGATAGGATGGTTGTTAAATGAGTGGAAGCACAGAGGCCAGTTGCTCCTGTCTGGCCACTCATTTGATGATTGTGTTTCACTGTCTGTGTGTGCTGGGTTTCTCTCTGCTTTGCTGTCTGGTGTTTTACTCTGAGCTCAGTGAGGTGCTAAGATTAGCACTAGTTTGCTTTTGTCATAATCTTTCATGTTTGCTGTGACGGATAGGTGAAAAAGTAGTATTTGTTCTGCTCCAGCATGCAAGGAATCCAGCTCAGACACTGAGGGCAATTAGTGCCTATGTTGTGGGATAAAAAGCAGACATGCTAAAATTTTGGGAGTACTTTTTTTTCCTGTACATGCTCCAGGGGGAATGCTGCACACTGCACTGTGGCTTCCTACATGATTTCTCTGTTTAAGATTGCTGAAGTGCTGACTGCCATTCAACTGCTGGCCGGTGGTTAGTGCAAATACTACAGTGCCTTCATTCCTTGTGCCTTTAATGTTTCACTTCCATTTTAATAGTCTCATTTATGCTTAGAAACATTTTTTTTTCTACTTCTATGAGTAGTCTGGCACCACAAAATGTATTGAAAGCATTTGAAGTAGTTTGGTAGGAGGCAGGATTAAAGGTCAGAGTGGTTTTGTGAGCAGAGCAAGAAACTGGGAGGAAATAAGTTGCAGAAAAGGAGGAGTAACAATAACCAAGTGAAAGAAATAGGAATAAATATAATGGAAATATAAAGAGTCTTGGAAGTGCAAAGGATGCTAGGGTTAAAAGAACTGAAGGTATTAATATGACGATCTGAATTTTCATCTCTTAAACTTGGCTGCAGCATTTAGTAGGGTCTTACTCTGGGGATATTAAATATGTGAACTACTAATATAAGTGATACAATTAGTTAGAAATGTGAGTTCTGTGTGAATGTATAATTTCACTTCACATGCCGAAATATTTTTTTGTCTGCTGACGTCATTCTGAATCAGCTTTCTTGAAGGAGTGGTTATGTTATGGCCTCACAGTAGCAGAACATTGAGCTTGAAAGTCTGCAGATAGAACATTTGCAATAATGTGTATGTGTGAAATTTAAAGTGATGAACTGCCTGATAAAAACCAGAATATGTTTTTACTGCAAATTGTTACTGGTTTAGTGTAAATCCATTTTTAATACTAAAAAAGAAAAAAAAAAAGCAGGAGGGGGGGAAATAAATTGGTGGGTAGCAAGCAAGACAAGCAAGAAAGAACATGCAACTAAAGGTCGAGAATAATAACCATTTTACTAAATAAGATTTGCTTCATGAAAGATGGAGAAAGTTGTTTGCTGATTTAGCTGGTATAGCTAGAACAATGTACTTAGCTGTTTCCATATTGAAGATTATGTTCTGTACAAATATATAGTACATTAGAATTTTGCTAGTCCTCTTTCAAAGTCTGCTGGAATATTTTATTTTCTTGGGTTGAACCATAAATATTTGTAGAAGGGATCTAATCTTTTTTTAAAAGCAACGATTTGAAAATTTGCATAATGGGCTTAAGTGAATAACATGACTTACAAGTAAGGCTATGAATCTGTTGCCTGTGATGCTCTTTTTTGGTGACTTGTGCCATAATAGGAATTTATATAATTAAATTCATTACTAGACATTCAAATTAAAGACATTAATATATATTGTGTTAGATTACTAGACATTAAAATACGCTTAGAGATTTACATCAGAAATATTAATTATTTATATCCTGTTTTCATTTTACACCTACTTTTGCCTTACATTTGTACTAACCCAGTCAATAAGCATATATAAACCATGTCAGCTTTTGCTGTTTCATTGCATTTTTGCTATTTAATTGCATTTTTCAAATAAATTTTAATTAAAAAATATTTTACTGCTTATTTACACCGCACATCTCCTAAATCTAAGACACCACTGGGGTCAGAAGATAGCAGATAGGCTATCCAGTGTTTGAACTGGTACTCCAGTTCCTGGTTTCCTGAGGATAAATGTGATTGCTCCAATATAAATGTTTTAGATCACAGTGACAGCTGTGGAAATTAAACATAGCCAGCAAAATCTATTTTCTGTCTAGCTAAGTAAAGGAGAAGACAGATGAAAAAATTCCCTGGGTGAATGAATTCTTATGAACAGTGATGAATCTTTTCCGTTTGCTATATTAATTTTATTGTACTGTTAGGAAAAAAAAAAATCTAACTTGGATTTCTGTGTATCTTTTTCATATTCAAGTTTATCATATTAAGGTGAAAAATTTAGAATATCTCTCTTCCATGTTGTAGCACACATTGCAAACACTTTTCTAACCACAGGAAAAAGTTAGCCTTTAAGATAGTTTCCAGAGAATTGCAATGGTTTGTGAATGGAATAAACTTTAAAATTCTATGAAAATCTGGGGCTTGGGGAGAGATGAAAAACTTAAAATTTCCCAGGAATTTCCTTTCTCCTAATTTATCATGAACAATGTTTTGTTTTCAGAAGCTTTCCCTTATCTTGCCTTAAAGTATCATAAAATTTTGAGTCTACAATTCTGTTTCTTAACTGTAAGTTTTAATACCTGCTTCAGAGGCTACTGTCATGCAGAAAAATGCAGATTTTTCTCATACAGGCTGCAGGTTGGGCACCAAGGAAGAATAAGAAGAGAGATTTGGATTTCCCTGCTGAACAGTAACCCTTTGAGTCATTTTCATCACTGATTTGTTTTCTAGCTGAGACATGGTCCTGGCCTCTAGTTCTGGAGGGTTCCTTTTGCCTTCCAGTGAAGCTGCTCAGCCTTGACCAGTGGTTTGAGTCCACTGTTTGCACTGAGAGGAGACAAAACAGTTCTGCCTTTTCAGGTGCTTCTTTCAGCTGGGCCTTGGGTGCTGCTGGTAATGAGCTTATATTTCTCTTCTCTTGGCCAATTCTTTCTTATTTCCACAACTACTTCTTAAGTAACTTCCTCCAGCAAAGTATGCTTTGTAGAAACTTGTCATTAGAAGCAATTTGATAGTCTTTTTGGTGAACTATACCAGTCACTGGATACTTCTGTTTGGGCTGAAAAGTCAAAATGAACTATGGAGTGCTCAGTTGCATTGTGATTTTATTTTTTCTTTGCTGAGGTGGAGGAGTTAACGTAGGTTGTAGCTCAGAAGTGAAGCTATGGGACATTATTTGTATTTTTTAAAAAATTAGTATATTGTGACCCTTAAGATATATAGGCACTTTTTTTTTAAGGGGAAAAAAGGCAGCTCTCTTTAAAAAGTTTATTGCAAAGTAAATGGTTAAAATGGAGCTGCAGTTACTTGAAAGAGACAAATATACATTCATTATTTCCTGAGTATGTTGTTTTTACAGGAAGGCAAAGGAAGCAATGGCTGGGTGTCATTAAGGAGTAGCTCCTGGAAAGCGGTGAAATGAGCAATGAGACTTGTAAAGTGTCATGAAAACTGAAACACCAGGGTACAAAGTACTGCTTATCCTCCCAGATATGGATACCATATGGCAACATGAAGGGAAGTAGAGAGCAGGAGACAAGAATCCTATTATTCCTCACACTTTCATTTGCTTGCTATTTGCTTTGGGCAAATGACTTAAGAAGTTGTGCCTGAACCTTCTTCTGGCACAGTATTTATTGACAAGACACCTGTCTTCCCTGTCAGGCTCCTTGAAGTTTCTTTGGTGTAATTCCAGCTTTGGCACTTCCGATTATAAATTTATTGTTGTTTTTCTAAATGTGTTGAAATAATCTTATTGACTGTTCTTAAGTTAAAATCTATATTAATTTTCTGGTAGGCTATCCCTTTCTTCTCTTACAGCATTTCACTTATTTTCCTTAAGAAAGACAATCTGCTGTGGTGGGTTGAAATCTCTGCCTTCTCTTTTTTTTTCTTTATCTGCAAGTTGCCATTTCTGGACAACTTTCTGCATCTCTCATTTATATGTCTTTGGAATCAAATGGACTGATTGGGACTGCTTGGAAAGATGTGGAAAGGATTTGACTTTGGAAAGACAGCTATGTGGTCCATGTACCTTTGAAATGGCACAGAGGAGAAGAGTCAGTATCAGCTCTCCGGGGGCTGACACAGCTCTGGAAGATTAAGTCACCTCCTCCTTCACCCATTTTCTCTGTTACACCTTCTAAGTACACACCTGTCTACCACCCAATATTTTCTTAATTTATATCAGTTTCACAGCAGTTTCATGATTCTCTGAAGTTAACAGACCTTCCTTGAATATTGTTAAACTAAGTCTTACCAATATACAGTACCACTATCTTCACTGTAATAGTTGTTTAAAATGACAGTTCTGACAAGTTTCACCTTTGCTCTTCCGACTTTGTATGCCTGAAACTGTACTTCAGAATTTCTGATTATATGCCCCAAAGTTAATGGTTGGTAGATAAAACCAAAGCCAAAACCCAGGAGTGTTGCAAGACCAGGGAGAGCATGCTTACCCACTCTTCCATTGTTACTTACACTGAAACTTTCACCTATTTTGCCTCATACCATCTGAGGGGATCATTAATGTATTTCGCTTTGCCTTCACCCTAAGGCTGTGGAAATGAGCAGCTATTTGACTGTGTTGCAGCAAGAAAATGTGATTTTTAAGAGCAGGTCCTTTTGTCATAGCAATGGGTGCTGTCAAGAAAGAACAAGAGAAGCTGCCCAGAAAGGTTCTATGGGAGGTCTAGAAAATCATGCAAAATTCAACAGAAGATGTAACAAAGGGAGCCCCTGATGCATAGGGTTTATGCTTTGTGTCTTGCAATTCTGAAAATTAATGCTTCGTATGTCATATCAGGCTGTTGTGGGCATGTAGTGGTGAAATTACAGATAATAAATTACTACTCTTTCTATTGAAGCTATATAACCTTCTCCTAATTTTAGCACCACAAGGAAATGCAATTTAGTGGTTCTCTATGCTATGGAGTTTAGTGCAAATGTTTGAACTTTCCTGTGGTCTAGGAAAGCTGGCATTTTAAGAAGTATTTCATAGTTGCAGAGGTTACCATTACAGCATTATAATGACTTTGCAGTGCTTTGTTCAGTAGAACACTAGCCTATTTGTGGGGGAAAAATGTCCAAAGGACATCCTAACTTCTGTTCTCTACAGAAGTGTTTGATATGACACAGCATTAAGAGATAGAAACAACCCCATACATTCTCAATTTCAGAAAGAGGGGAAAAAACTGAAATACGAAGCTATTCCCACTAGAAATGTTGTAAATCTTACAAAATATATAAGCTTTCCTCTTGAACATACATCAAAGGCATAAAACTTAGGAGATTAAAATATGTTTTTAATCTTGGTTTGATGAGCAAAACTTTCACTGTAATATTTATTATGAGAGGCTCTACTTGTGTTGCCTCTTCCCTTTGTTCTGTTTATATATGACTTCCTTTCTTCCAAAAAAAGTAGGAAGTATCATTTTCACAAAGCTGAAGGATATTGCAATGGTTTGTTCATTTAAGCTGAGTTGTAGGCCCACGTGGCAGACACAAACTTTTCTTTTATTGTCCTGGGTCCCAGAGGACAAGCAATGCTTTCTGATGGCTTCCCATGAATGCCTTTCATTTGTGGAGGAGTTTCAGTGGCTTATGCTGACTGTACAAAGATCAAACAGGCAGGAAAATTGTGGTTTTATGAAACTTAGCCAAGATCTTTGTTATTTTCTCAGAAGTTTTTCTTCTCTAACCCTATTTTTTAAGGACAATATTAGGACAATTAGTTTTAGCAATTGATGGAAAAAAAGATTGTTCTGTCATTTTCTCTTCAAAATTTAAGTATTTTCTTGGTTATTAGAAAATTTGTAGGCATGTTTAAAGAAACTACTGACCATAATTGCAGTCTGTCTTTATTGCATTTGGAATCAATGGTATCCAAAATCAAGCTTAAAAAAAATATTGTGGCTCTTTGGTCCTGCAATTTGATCTATTTTGGGCCACTGTGCCTGTAGAGTTTTGCTGAAATCACCCAGTCAGGTTTTTTTTTTCATCTGGGTACAAAGGTCTGTCAAACAGATTTGATTTTGATTTGACCTGTCAAAGTCACATTTGTTTCAAGAGCAGTGGTTTTTTTCTCAACAGGTTCTCTTAGTGTTCCTTACAGAGATTTCCTTTTTGCTCAGCTGTTGGCAATCTTAAGTATTGGAGAGAGATGTGCAGACCGCAATGTCTTTTTAACTGCAGCGATGGCATGTTTTGCCAGCCATACATAATTTTCATTGTGTTACTCATATAAAACCTCATGTTTGTCATACGAATTCAGTTTTTGTTGAAGGATTACTTTAATAAAACTAAAATGGCCTAAGTTTCTGAAGTGAAACCTGTAGCATCTTTAGGGGTCAGACATAGCTGTAACTTGAACAGCTGTACAACATGCATCCTAGATTGTTTTTAATTGTCTTCCCTTTCTCTAACAGCAGTAATTCTTGTTTATATTGTCAAGAACCTTTCCACTGAGCACAAGAGCACCATACTTTAAGGTCACATGCTTAACCCCACTGCGGGGTTACAATGTAAATGGGCCCCCTTTGTTTTCATTAATGTGTGAGGGGTGGGTGCAAGGCAAGGCTGTTCACAAGGCTTAAATAACTTATTGTAAAAGTGTCTTAAAGAAAGCATATTTTGTCTCCATACCACAGTTGTTTAGCATTACACTTGTGCATCCAACCGACAGCCAGTTTGGCAATAGATTTTTGTGTGTCATTTTGTTCTTTTGACCTGTGATACTTTTTTCTTTTTTCTTTTTTTTTTAACCGAGCTAATGGATTCACCTCAAATAATACAAAATGAAGAAGCTTTTTCTCCTTCTGTTCCTCATAGCCTAAAAAGTAGTAAACAAAGCTGGAACTGCTCTTTTCCACCCCAAACCCTTTACATAACAATTTGCTAGCTACTGTTTCTGTGTTGATGAGTAGGTTTAAAATTAGGACTTTCTAAAAATGTCAAATTAAAATAGTGTTCTTAGTGCTTATAATCAGTTAAAAATTAACAAAGTGTAACCTTTTGAAATGGCTTCAGGAGTTTGAAGTCTTTTTTTCTGCCTGTCACTGATGTATAGAGGAAGAAATCTATTGAAACAGTACAGGTTGTTTTGATTATCTATAGAATTTGCCCTGAGTCCCAAGATTTTAGGTGATTTCAAACCCAGTGCTGATGGTAATTTTTGGCTGGTACTTTAAGTTGGTTTTGTAGGCCAAAATAAGTTGAAGTCATGCTTGTAAGTGCTGCACAGTGTAAAAAATGGAGCCATTTGTGGGGAATATCTCACTTCTTTCCTGGGATAAAAACTCTTCAAGATGAACTTGAGTTCATACTATTTGGTTGCTCTATTTTAAATGGAAATGCGGTGACAAGTTTTCACAAATGCTTCTCAAAATACTTCTTTTCCTCCTAATAACTGCTATGCTCTTGGGCTTTGGGCAGAGACGTTTTGGGTTTTAATTTTCTTACACTTCATCTCCAGTAAGAGCAGCTTTTAGTGATCTCTTCAGTATGGCAATAACTGATTTGACTAGTTGTAAACAGGATGAAATCTGCCAACCTTAAAAGATTATTTAGTACTCAAGAACATAGAGGTAGTTTGATATTTAAGGAGTTCTGCTAATAAATATTTAAGAAAAATTTTTGTGAAACACAAAAAATGTATAGCATTTAAGACAGCAATAAATATGAGTCCTTCAGCATGCAGTCTTGACAGAGTTGGAAAAAATAGTGAAATATTGTTTAAAAGCAGTCCATATCCTAATGAAAATGTTTTAGGTTTTTTGTTGTTTTTTTTTTTTTTTTCCTAGAGGAATGCAGTTATCCCTGGAGATTGATTTGGTACACACAAAAGATTGCATAATGACATCCTAAATTAAAAATTTAAAAAGAACACTGACTTCAGCATTCAAATGCTGAGGAGAGACACCAGATTATTAAATTACATGTTTACCTCTTTAAGAAGAGAAATATTTTTATAAACCACATTAATAGTTTGGGTGGTTGTTGGCCTAGGTGTGCCTCTTACATTTGGACTCTGAATGCTGTGAAGTGTGATTTGTCCTGTAGCATCATGGTAAAGCAGAAGGGGAAGCAGGTGGACAGGAACAGTACATGTTGATTTGTAGAGCTCTGGCACAGCTCCTCATGATGTATCTTTAACAGTAGAGGTTTTTTTATGAGAGAACACAGGTCAAACCCTTTTCCACAAACTGCTGTTTTTCATTTCTGCAGCAGCCCAGGAGATACAAAAGCTTTTTCGGGCTGGTGGAGAACATCTCCTTTGTGGCATGTACTCAGGACGTGTCTGTTAAGGATGCTCAGGCAGTTTGTGTTAATGCATCCTTGACATTGCTTTTTTAGCTGTGGATTAACGGTTCCTTCTGGAAGAGTGCAGAGGTGATTAGTCAGCCACCTCTGACCTCTCTCTTAAGTTGGACTTGGCAGCTGAACTTGAGAACCCAGATCTTGTTTCACGTGCCTGTAGAAGGAAGCGTTGGTGAGTGCTGAGGCAGGAGCTGGGAGTGTCGTGGTGCAGGGTAACAGAATGCACTGTTACAGGGTGTCTGAGCTGTAACAGTGTTGTCTGTTCTCCAAATTGTATTGCCATAATTTGTGAGCACGTCATGCAAATGCCATCTCTGTTGAGTTGCCAGAAGCTGCAGCACGTCATTTTTGTTTCAGAGAGAAATCAGTGTGCATATGTTTGTGTATGTTTGATCTGGTGATCACACTGTTTTCTTTGTTAGGCACATGAATCAGATGATTAAAGTTTATTTTCCCTGATTGAATGCTGTCATACTAATGAAAATTATCTATAAATTTTTTTTTTGATATAATGGAATTTTCAAATAGTTGCACATTCAATCTTCTTCATGTGTTGTAGCATGGTGCTTTACTGGAACAACAGCTCAATCAGACTAATTAATAACTACCTACAGCTGGCATTAACAACCTTATAAAGTGTAGGTTTTACAGATACATTGCATTCAGAAGAATATAAATAGCAATATATGTGACTGAGTTCCTGGCAGAATGGAAGCTGCTAACTGAGTCAAAAGGATGAGAACCTCAGTGGGGATTGATGTGTCCTCAGAAGGGGTGGAGGTGTGCCTGAGTGTTCCTTGGGTTAATGCTCCAGATCCATGATGCTGCCCTGAAATTAAGTGGAATGTGATGAAACAGTAGCTGTGTGTGTGGTGTCCCGGTGTGTATACAATACAGCAAACATGAGTTTATACATACAAGATTAGACAGAGTTTTAATATTCTTTAGTTTAGGAGGAGCTGTGGTTTGTGTATTTTTTTTTTTCTTCTGGAAAGAAAAAGTGTAGTTTTGAGCCTACAGGATGTAAAGTTTGATCAGACGTATTAACTATAGTTCAACATTGTGATTTTGCAATTATCTTTTTTTTGTAACATTTGTTACCTTTATATACTAGTAAGATATATTCCCCTTTTTAACATGTGATATAAAATTAGTGTCCATATATAAGTGGCATATATATATTTTACAGGTTTATGTAATTTTGTGCTGTAATAAGTCAGAATGATGTGTGCAAAACTTTATTCCTGAACATGCTCTGAATGCGAGAGAATTAAGAGTAAGTACTTGCCTTGCTCTTTCAGAAGGAATCCATATTTAGTGTAAGTACTGAATCCAAACTAGTGATGGTACATATTTTGGGCAACTCTTTGAAGTAAGTTAAATCAGTAGACTTTTCTGTTTGTCCTCCTTTGACAGCTCCTCCATTTTTAAAATTTGCTGGTACATTGCATTTTGTTAATACATTTTACACTGCACATCATCAGCATTTTCATGGCCCATATGTGAAGTACCTAACCCGTGGTTTGATGTTAAATATAGTTATGTACTGTAACAAAACTGGAGGAGAAAAAGGTATTGAAATCAGACAGCCCAGTTTTTCATTGAGGAACATGGATCATAGCTTCCAAAAAAATATGTTTCCTAATGCTCTTGTCATCAGCTACTGGCAATGTCTGCTGGTGTTCTCCTTGTTGCTTGACAATGCCATATTCCCCATACATTAAATACATGTAGTGTAGCAGGCTCTGCTTTGGTTTTATTTCCTATGTTCTTCCCAGCAGTGTGCTCTCAATTCTCTTTCTGTCTGTTTTGCCATGACAGCTGGTATCGCTACTGCACTTAAATGATTATGAATTTTAAATCTTCACAACGGTGTGCCATGGTGTCACTGGGGGTAATGAACTTGTTACTTGATCCAAGTGTGACAAAAGTTCATTTTTGAAAAAACATGGTGAGAATCCCATTCTCACAGGGATATCCACAGACCTGGTGCCTTTAGTGCTGTGAGGATGATAAAGGCATTGAACCCCTTATGTCATTTGAAGATATGATTCAGCTGTATGTGGTTATCTTGCATATGTACTAAATTGCTATTCTGCTATGGCATGTGTCTTAGACAAAGCATGCCCACAGGCACTTCTGGACATGTGGCTTGCTGTTTCATTTGATTGTGGCTTGCAGCTTCTTCATTCTGCAGTGTTTAACCCATTCTGTAACTTGGCTTTCTGTTTTAAATTATTTCAATAAAACTAATGACATTGGAAATACACTTTAAATTTCTGCACAACTATATTTTAGTAGACAGTGTGTTAAAAGGTGTTGTGACTAAGACAGTAAGTAGCTTGATGGCAACAGGTAGTGGCTTCAGTGATAGGAGAAAAATGCTGATAATCTAGGGTTTTCCATACTAAATAGATACTGAGATGTGCTGTTCAAGAAAATCAGTAATGTGAGATGTAATTAAACACTAATAAATAGTAAAAATTAAAAATTTAATAATGAATCCAGAATTTAATATTCACTGTTTTCTATTTTTCTTCGTAGCTTGTGGCTGTTTAAAATTTGTTTTGGTGTCTATTACTGCTACCTTTAGAAATTCCAATTTGAATTTTGAATGCTACAAAGAGCAGTAATTTAATTTGGAGATTTTGGTACAAGTTTACATCTATAAATATTTTAAGAAAAGCTCGTATGTAGCTTAGAGTATTAGGGCTTCAGTATAAATTAGGATGAGTCAAAGAAATGCCTCATGTCTCGAATTATTTCATTAGAATCAGTAAAATTATATGAGTATTTAATTTGAACTACAGCTTATTTCAGTGTCTGTGAGATAGTATTACCTTCTTCTGGCTTTGAAGCCCCTAATTTTTTTCCTCTCCTCTCTCTTCCAGCCTAAATTATTCATAGTAGTTGATGATGTTAATTTTGAAAAGCTAAGAAAATTACAGGGTACTCTTTCAAGTTCTTTTGAATGCTTAAAATTTGTTGTCTAATTCTTCAGTGCTTATTAGAACTGCGCCTAATTGTTGATGATGAAAATTCAGACTGCTGGCTGAGTGAGCATGTGCAGGTTGTACTCAGTGTGATTCAGCACTGCAAAATCTAAGCAGTCCAGAGTGGAGATTAGCCAAGTGAGTCTTGTAGTGCATCTTAGCTCAACTGATTTCAGCAACAGTAGATAATCACTGAAGCATACACTGCTGTGCAGTCCCTCAGAACTTAAGTGTTCAGCGGAACTACTGTTTGCATGTGACCAAAATGGAAAAAGGGAGGTGTATACAAAGGAGTGAATTATAACAAAGAACACTTTCTGCTTCAGTTCTTGTTCAGAAAACATATGTTCAGCCATGCAGGCAACAGTTGGGGTAAAGACACACTGTAGGTTTGGAAACAAAAGGCGTGTTCTTTTCTTGCATTCACAATGTTTTCAAACATATTCACTTGTTAGGGACTGGCCTGTCAGCTGGATCTTCTTGCAAGCGTGATTTCTTTTTCCTGACTTCTTTCAAAAGCTTTTTCCCCACAATGTTTTACACTTCATATAATCCACTATGCGTGCTAGGCCTGCCTCTGTTTTTGTGCTATTGATGATTCAGAGGTGGAGGGGCCGTGCTCTGGGAGAATGTGGCTGAAGGGTAACCTTTCAGTCACCCATACATCTGAAGATGCTAAGCCACTTTTATTCCAAATATCTTAAGTGGTTTGGTTGCTCTTTCATGATGAGGTGGGTTATACTTCACCTTTAGAACATTGCCAAACCGATTAGTGCAGCAAAAAGATTTTGAAAGTGTTGATCTTTTTACATTTTTTAGTTTGTAACTACATATTGAAAATCTTACAGACTCATCATAACTGCTTAAATCATCCAGTAAAAAGAATTATTTTTCTCAACTGGAAATTTATTCAGTTGTGGCATGCCAGAAGAACCAAAAATTACTTGGGCATTACTTCTGTTTGGATTCCTTTTTCCTAAATATATGGTTCAAGACCCAGGTATAAATATTCTTATATAGGCATAAAGGTAATGCTTATTTCCAAATAAGCTCAACCTGGTTTAATTTATGCCTTTTAAACTCATAAAGCTAGAAAATGTACTGCTTTAGCTCCACAGGTATAGATAAATGGAACAACTTTCTAGTGCAGACAAGACCTACAGTTTCTTTGGAAATGTCGAAGTGATCTACTCGCTGTAGGCTTTTCTAGGTCAAACTACTCATCTATCAAGTCAGGTATTCATCCTTTGTTGTCAGCAGTGAATACCTCAAAGCGAGGCAGGACTGCCTACATTTTAATGCCTGTAGACTTGTATATAAAGCTTAAGCATATGTCTGACTTTGGGCATTCTGCTCTGTAATTGGGTTATGTATGTGTTTAGTTTTGATGTGCACCATTGAATATAATGTTAGGGGAGAACGTATAATCTTCTTGGTGATAGTTTCACACCAGCAACTTGAGTTTGCATTCCTTTTATGCTACAGAAATGACATTTATTTCATAAAATTCTCTATTCTTAATATTTTATTTTAAAACAGACATAATATTTGTCCTAAACCCCTTGATTTTATGTTGAAAGTTCTCAGTCAATAACCAGAACAGTTAGGGAGTTTTATGTTGGCTTGCAGATTATTCATGTGTTTTGTTGGAGTATTAATAGTGTTATCTGAATTCTCAGCCTAGGAAATTACCACTGATAAATGTCCAATGATTAGAATTTCCCATATAAGGCACTTCAGACCATGAAGATCATTTACTCCACTAGAAAATCCTCAGACCAGAAAACTCCATGTAAATATTTTCTTTTGGAAGGTGCCAGCAAATGCATCCTTGCCAACATATGTCAAAACTGCCAGAAGATCTGTGAGGATGGGGATTAACTTTTTAGCACTGTCATCTTAACATTATTTAAATGTTTTTTCTTTGACTGCGTATGACTGAAAAGATGTTAATGGTAGATAAAACTAATACAAAACAGTTAATGATACTGACATATATCCAGGTCTGCACCATTTTCTTTTCTTGAGGTCTGTGTCAGAAATCCTTAAGAGTACTACAGCTTTAAAATAAATTGTCCTTCCTTCTCATATGAAATTTGATGATTTGTCTCCAGTCTGATAAAAGAAAGCACATGCTAGTATATTGCTTCTTTTGAGGAATTTTTTGTTTTGTTTTATAGGCTCCTTAAAAATAAATTATGTTTTAGATGTTGCAGTGGCTTCTCTGAATCTCAGAAAGAAAATAGTTAATAATTTCTTTCCTTTCAGTTCCCATGAGCCTACCTCCATTGCACAGTTTGCATATAACAGCTAGTAAGAGTAGAATGTACTGAACCTTAAACAAATCTATTAGGATCATCATGGCAAGAAACTGGGAAAATGGCAGGAAAAACGAACAATGATTTTGTAAACCCTCCAAAGGTCAGGAAAAGGCTTTCAGTAAGTGTGCAGAGGCTAGAAATCAAATCCCATTTCCTATCATAAGAAACCAGTTGTTTTAGCAGCAGTGGTTAATGTACTGTATGTGAAAGATTTAAGACTAGTTGGAAAGCTTTGCTTCTGTTTTATTAGGCTGCTATTGAAAAGCCAACAGCATAACTTCAACTAGGTGCTTTGAGATTTCTTAATGGGCTGTCAAGGGCAAGACACCAGGTCTGTGCTATACTAGCTCTTTCCTGTACATTAAAACAACAGGGGCCAAATGATCATATACAGAAGTATGAATTACTTGATGCTTTCTCTGTTCCATATGGTCAGCCATGTCTTTGGCAATTAATCATGTACAGAATCAGTTGAGTGC
This sequence comes from Acrocephalus scirpaceus scirpaceus, assembly GCA_910950805.1. Taxonomy (NCBI): domain Eukaryota; kingdom Metazoa; phylum Chordata; class Aves; order Passeriformes; family Sylviidae; genus Acrocephalus; species Acrocephalus scirpaceus. The sequence continues at coordinate 10,948,642 of OU383783.1, read as the reverse complement.
TCTCTGAAGCATTGAAGTCAACATTTAGTTGTACCTGTGCCAGTGGGGGCAGTGGGGGTTGCGAGCGTAAAATAGCAGGATGAAGAGCTGCTGGCGCCGAAGCCAGAGCAGCTGGCTTCTATAAACAACACTTTTTTCCTCTTTACCTTTCTTTTTTTTTTTTTTTTTTAACTTTCTTTGACAAACATGACTCATTTTTCAATATCATCCAGAACATGAGGGTTGCTGAGTGAAACTGTGATATCTGGCATAGTGGATTAATAAACAAAAGGCAGAGAATTGGGTTTAATGTGCCCAAATTACTGGGTAATAACTTAAACTATACTGGCTGTTTCCATCGTATCAATGAAAATGAGTGCATTTGCTGGTATTTTAAGCAGAAATTTTAAAAGTAAAGAAGAAATGAGCAGGGTTTTGTAATCAATTACTAGCTATTTTTATCATGGAGGAGTTACAACATGTTAAATTAACGTGGCTTAATAGATTTCAGGTTCTTTTTCCCTCCCCTCGAAAAGGGACCATGTTCTAGTTTCATAGAATTTCATCAGGATACTTCATTCACTGAAAGCAAATAAAATGACAAAAATATCAAGGAAAATACACAATAACATTTTAGCCCTGCTTACAGATTTTACACTTTGTTTTTCCTTTCTGTATTAGTTACTGATTCTTTAGAGATGACTGCTACATTAAAGTAGAAGTGGTTGGTAAAGATTCAGAAGCTTATCCTATTTAAAGTGGTGGTGGGTAAATGAAACCTTAACTTAGAGTGAAAAATCTGATTTGTTGACCCAATAAAGTAGGACCAAGAGGCAAACTGTCCCAAGTGCCACTTTAGTTCAGACTGAAGGCTAATTTGTTTGACAGAACACTAAGCTTCATGTCTCTAGTTATACAGTGTTTCTAACCTTATGTCTGACTTCTCATGAGGTCTGTATTGAAGGAAGGAAAAAATCTAGCTTTATAAGATTGAAAATGTACCAGTGTGGGGTTTGGAGTGTTTAGATGTTGTTTTTTCCTTGCTTGTTTGTAGGAATATTGTGATATTCACCCAGGACAAGCAGTTCAGCAGGGTAGTGGCCTATGGATGTTAAAATAGAGTTTCTTCTCCTGCATATCTAAGGAAAAAATATTACTGTAATACTGTTGCAATACCTAGATTAGCTTTGTTAGGTATCTAATTTTGTGTGTATATCCTGGGTGAATAGAATGACTTGGTTATAACAGTTTCTATCCAGTCCTGTGATATATTTTGTTGGTGATAATGAGAGAAATTGAGTGTTGGTCTCTTGAAATCCAATCTTAGACCCTTCCTTTCTTACATAATGAGAGAAGATGCTCTGATGGCTCTTGCCTGATATGCCTGAATTTAGTTCTGCTGCTGTACCAGGAGAAGGGCAAAGAGTACAGTTTCCTAAATACTACATTTAAAATAGAAGGCTGGATTTGCTCCTGATACATGTGTACATATACATACACATACATACGTGTGTGTGCGTGTGTGTGTGTACATAGCTCTGGGCTTTTTAAGAGATGAGTTGTGTGTTTGTTTTTAAGACTTTGTGCTATTTGGGTTTTACAGGGAAAGCCCTAAATACACTAATAGATCTGTAAGGAGAATTGGGTAAGATTTACTGAAAATACTAGCAATACTGCTTATTAAAGAGATATGCTGGCCAATGAGACAGGGAGTTGCCTCCCACAAGTGATAAGCGATTTGCGTAATCTCGTATCTTAGGTTGTCCAGGATATGTTTTTGCCAGCTCAGGAAGCAGAAGAAAGAAAGTTTCACCAGTTTGTAAACATTACCACCCTCAAGAATCTTTGTGAACACAAGGATGAGATAAGACAGCCTGTAGGGCTGGTTGCATTGTTTATTTATTCTACTGTCCTGCAGTCCCAAGTGTGCTGAAAACCCCTGAGTCAGTGCTGAGTCCAGTTCAGAATTGTGAAGGCTTCACTCAGCGTTGGGCAAAGGGGGCCTCTGCAGGCAATTATCTGTCATTAAAAGAATTGAGACACAAGATCAGATTTTCTTTGATGGGATGTGCAACTATAGTGATGTTCAAAAGAAGGTCATTCCTGCTCTTTAGAGCAGGGGTGGTATCAGCCGGGTTTCTGATGGATTTTTATCAGTGTTGATGTGAGGAAATGGCTTTCCCAGCTGATAACATCTTTGACCGAGTTTCTTGAACCCTTGACCTTTATCAGTCAAGGTATATATCTAATCCCCTTGTTAAAAATAAATCCCAAAACAAGTTACATGGAAAAAACAACTTTCAAAGGAACATGCTTTATAATATTATTTTACCCAGAATGCTGCTTTATTTGTTATAATTCGAGGTTTTTATTGTGATTATAAGAATAGCAAGTTATTAAGAAATGCCTCCATAAAGCTACATATCAAGCCCTGCACTGGCATTCCAGGTGACCTTACTGCCCTTTTAGCACTCTTAGAAAACAAGTAAATCAGTTAAATTGCTATGTATTGTTGTTGTATGTTGCTTAATAATACTATTTCACCCTCCAGGTAGCTGTGACTGTACTCACAGGGCTCAATAAAGAAGCATTTATGATGTCAGTGTCAAACTATGCATTTGACTTGAGCCATGTACATCACCACATAAATGAAAGGTGTTAACAGAAGGCTGGAGCAATATAATTGTTCTCTCAGTAAAAAAAAAAATATTTTCAATTTCTGGAATTATGATGTTTCTGTAGATGGAAGGGACTTGACTTAATGAAACTCAGGACCAAACTTGCAGTTTGACCAGGTCAACAGAATTCATACCATATCACATACAGTGTGATTGTTAATACTTGGAGAAGTGATCACCTGTCTCTGACTGATAACACTCTATTAACATCATATTTTCATCAGATTGTAACTGAAAATTCTTTAGCAACTCCCAGTTCTCCATGCTCTGCACTTTGTGAATAATTTGTTTAGGGAATCTTGATGTTTGGTGCAGCAAATAACTGTACTTTTAGCTTTGTGAAGCATGGCATCATTAAACTTGGGACTTTCCTGAGAAGCAGACATCTCACCATCACCAGTGGATTTTCCTGTCCCTCTGTGAATAAAATGGCCATCCAAACATTCTGGTGGACTGTAGCCTAGCTGTATGGCTACAGTCTGATCATCTTATAATACAGAGGTAAACTCTGGTTGTAGTGCTCTGTCAAGACGTGTACAAGATAAATATAAAAGTTAAAGCCTTAGTAGGTATATGTATAGTGAATGACAAGGAGTGTTAATTTTCACCATTAAAGAATGTACACCAGCTCATGTGAATGTGTTTCACTTGCTGAAGTCCTCTATCAAACCCTGCTTTAAACTGTGCAGCTGCTGGAAGTGAGGCTCTAAGGTCAGGATTGTTGAAGCTGGCGGATATTAGAGCTTGTGGAAAAGATGTTGTAGGTCAGTGCAAGGGAAACCCATGTCAGGGAATCCTTATCTGAAAATGCTCTCTGGCTTTTTGTTTGCTTTGTAATGTCAAAGCAGGGTCAAGAATGTAATCTGTATAGACAGAGTTTTGAACATTTGGAGGTTTTACAAGAAAATGTTCCTTTTTGATGTTTAAGTCCTGTATGATGCGGTAGTGCCTTTTGGTAGGCCAACTGATAGAGCTGGGAGGTGGGGAGAAAGATGCTTTTTGTTCTTTGCATGTGATGTTGGTGCAGTAAAGTTATTTTCTGTCTCTGTGAACCCTGTCATGCTTCCCTCTTGGAATGACCATAGCAGTAACAATGCTACTCCTACTTTACATAGCTTAAGAAGCGTATAATCTGCATGTTATTGTTTCTTGTGGAAAAAACCCACCCTATCAGAGTGAGGATAGATCTCTGTTTTCACAAACTGAAGAAATAACAATAATTTAATAATTTCTCTTGCAGAATTCCCAGAGGAATTTTAGTTGGGCAGGACAGAATGTAATGTGTATGTGATGTTGAGGAGGAGGCAAAATGCCATGTGTTTTGTCACATTGCTCCAATAACAGAGGTTATGCTAGGAATAGGAATTGCAGCTCTTCATTATGTTTGGTTGTGCTTTCAAACTCACACAACTTCCCAGGCTAGAAACTTGGTTTTTTTGCCCTTTTCTGTGAAAACAGGTTTGTGCAATAATTCCATCTATTCTGTCATCCTTCCCAAAAGTATTTAGATGCTTTGATATGTTTGCAGAACATGTGACTGAAGGTTAGAACATCAAAAATAATTGCATGTATATTGGAGGCTGGTTAAGGTGAAAAAGGCAATATAATATTATCATTTAGGGAAAAGAAGCTCAGTCTCTGCCATGGAGACACTGCTGCACATCGAGGAGACGGGCACTGGTGGATATAGGACTGGTTGGTAGCTGAGCATCAAACATTTCCTTCCCAGCTTGGCAGACATGGGGAAGTGCAGGGAGAGAAGAGGAGAAAGAGATGCAGGACTCAGTAAGCAAAGATGGAGTGAGGGAGCTGCAGTGGGAGGATGAAGGGTGATAAGAACATCCCAGTTCTCTTATATCAATATTAACTGTCAGCACAATGTTTGGGAAGGCCAGTAACATTTCATCTGCAGAGACTGAGTGTCATCCTGCTTCACAGATTATTTAAATCCATTGCATGTATATGTATATTTTTGAGCAGTTTTTAATTTATTCCACATGTGAAAAGACTTTATTGCTTATTTGAAGTAATGATAAAGAGAACATGTGGACATCAGCAGAAATTCCGATCAGCAGATACAATACAAACAGGTATTTTCTTCAAAGCTTTACCAAGGAGCAAAGGGGAGGGTGAAATCCCCCAAACAAATGCTACATTGAGGAAAATACTTCTGATATTATTTGATACAAGATAATATTTAGAAAATAACTATGCCTCAAGAAAATGTGGGCTAGAATACACAATGTCTTAGTGTGATACTTAAGGCAATGAGATTTTAAGGTTTACCTTATGTGCCATGTATATTGATTAAATACCAAATATATGGTGGCCATTTCTAACCATCATTTACTGTATTGATTTGTCAGCAGTGGAACTGTAATAAAAAAAGCTATTGATTTACTGTCCTTATTTGCTTATGGGCTTTTTATTAATTTTACACATTGTTTCCTATTTCTAGATTATAATTTTTATGTGTTTTCTCCCTTTAAGACAAGTCTGGTCCTCTCTGAAGTTAGAAAAGAGCAACAAATTGAGGAACAAAGGAATGAGACCATCAGCTGCTTCCTGCTCCTTCTTAAGGAGAGACAAAAGCTGCGTAAAGAATGGACAGCAAGGTGAGAAATACTCCTATAAATCCCCTTGAGTGGGGAAAAGTGACTGAATTTTCACTAATTCCTGGAATGGGATTGTCCATGTTTCTGTGGGGCAGACTGCTCCCTTACAGTCCAGGCTGCTGCTAACAGCTGGGCAGGCAGCACTCACATCTGAGGAGTGGTGCCACCTAAAGTGCCCTCAGGTTTTCCACACGTTGCTGGCAGTATAAGCCATGCTCTTTGCTGCCATGCTCTGCTAAAACTCCAGTTCTGGCTGCTTCCCTCGTGTTCCTCCCATTTCCCCGTGGTGTCCTCCTGGTGTTGGGTGAGATGGGCAATCCTGTGTGTACTGCTGGGATTCATCTGGTGGGACTGTGGGACTGCACCCAGGCTCTTAAAGAGAGCTCACTGCCATAGATCAGGCGATGCTATTAACAGCGCTTAAAAATTGTTTCTGTTTGTATTTGCAAAGGTTTGTTTTACTGGAATGTAATCAGCTGAATACATTTCAGAAGCACCAGATACACCATTCTTTTGGTTTGTTCAGAAACAGGTGAATGAAAGAGGATTTCCACCATGTTCCACCTTGTCTTTCTCTCAGGCTGCTGAATAAGTTGATGTCACCTTTTTTCTCACCTATGTCTAAAAGCTATAGGTTTATACTAATTTTGTCATCTCTTATTATTTTCTTATTTGACATTTACATAAAATATCTAGCAGTCTGTGAAATTTTTCTGCCAAATATACAGCTTTTATTTAAAACCAGATGCTCCTTACTTACAATTAAATACAGTTTTTAGTCAAAAATATTTTTAAATCCGATATTTGTTATTCAAATTTAGCATTTAACTGGCATGATTGTTTTACCTGCAGTAATTAAAGTTAAGGGAGATCTCTTGCATTTTGCTGAAGACTGAGATTACTTTTGAAATGTTATCTGTAGATTTTGGGTTTGACACTTGGGTATCTTTTCTGCTCCAAATAATTACAGCAAATGAAGCTGAAACATTTTAGAAACTTTAGATAAAAATTGAACATAATTACACATAATTATTTTACTAATTACAGGTTGGGTTTTGTAAGTTTTTGTTCCAGCGAGTATGGAATGTTTGTTTGTATGCTACTCATTTAAGATTTCAGAGCAAGCTGGCTCTAAAATATTTTCCTTATTATCATGTGGGGTTTACATTTTTCTTCTTGAACAATTTAAGGGATTTTTATGGTAGTTTTGTTGGGGTTTTTTTATTTGATTTTTGATTGGTTGGGCTTTTTTGGGTTTTTGCCTTCCATCACCATGCTTACTAAATAATGCAAATGTTTTAGCTATGTTAGAAACAGAGGAAATCACTTAAAACTTTTCTGTGGGACATGTGCATCTTCATTGTGAAACAAAATAGAAAGCTTCTAATGAGTGGAATACGTTGTTAGAGTTCATTTTGTCTAACAATGATTTCCTAATATACAAAGTCATCAGAAAGCATGGGAACAATGAGGAATTTAGAAGTACTGTGGGTTTCAGTGTGCCTGGCCTGCCTTGCTGCTCACAGGGAGCTCTGGGGCTGCAGTTGCAGATGTAGCCCAGCCTCTGACACAGCAAAGCTGCAGCTCCTGGGGGGTGGGAGAGGCACAAGCAGATGAAGTGCAGGCCTTCCTAAAACTAAACACCTGAAAGAAAATTTCAAGAGCATTGTGCCTGGCAAGTTCTAAAAGAAAGTGTCCTTTGAGTATTAAATATCCATAATCCTTTTTCTTTCCATTTGATGTTTCCCATCCCAGTGACCTATCTGGGAGTCCCATCCATATGAGCTGCACAAAGAGGCTGTCACTGTACACCTCCATGGGCTCCATCAAAGCCCCAGCTCAGTGTCTGCACTGAAACTCTGGCTGTGGCAGCCATGGAGCACACCCTGCTGAAAGTTATAAAACATCCGCCGTGCTACGAGCAGGGCTGCCCATGTTTTAGAGATCAGTCTATTGTGTACTTTGGAATTACATGAGAAAAATGTGCTTGGACAGGAAATAATTAGCACTTGTCAAAGGGCAGGCAATAGGTTACAGTACTTTACTTTCAACAGGCTATCAGGGGATCAGCTAGATTAGATAATAGAATTTTTTTTCCTGTGGAAGTTAAATACAGATGACTCTAATTACCTTACATTGTGCATTAGAGAGCAGATTATGAACAGTACAACTTCAAGAAATCTAGGTCAATGAAGGGAGGGCAGCTGGCAGAAAACTTCACTCTGCACTTGGTCTTTGTAGAGTTACGTAGTCATTCTGTTCTTTCTTGTGTTTTATTTGTGTCATTAGCACCTGAAATAAAACAAAACAAAAATACATGTTGAGAATTGGTAACACAAACTGACTGAACTTCTGGAAATTTAGCCTTTCCCAGGGAAAGGCACATGAACTGTTCTGGTAGGTACCTACTCAGTTAAAGCATATTCCTGTATTATTTGCTTTAGATTGTACCAGTGTTTCTGCATATTAATGAGCTGAAATGACTCCTTAAACTTTTATTTCAGCTCTACAGCCCAAAACACATGGCAATGTGCTTAGTGTTGCACTCACCATTTCATAGACTTGTGATGCAAAGATGTCATCAGTATCTTAAGTATCTGAGCAGGTCTTCCAGGGATTCAAGTTGTTCTCTGAGTGGTAGTGATCCAAAATACTTCAGGTAGGACTTGGTGAATGTCCTCTGAGTGTTAACAGAAATGGTCCAGAGTTTCCAAAGCCCCAGATTTGTTTATACTGCGTGATAGTGCCTGATGGACAGGTTGTTATAGCTGTTAAAGAGCTGCTCTAGCCCTTTGAACTGACCCCTTCTTGACCTCTGCTTGCAGAAGGTCACTGTTCAGCTTATAAAGTGAGGGGAACCTCAGATTCTACTGTAACAAATAGAGGGTGAAGGGAACAGCTGTGAATTTTGGACTAACCATGCAAACCTGGATAGACTTTTTAGGGTCACTGTATGATAATGAAAATTGTTACCAAATTATATGGAAATTTAACAGCAATAGTGGGAAAGAGAGGGTGGAGTCTAATGCATTGGGTTTGATAAATGAAGTGTGAAGTTACCCATCTGGCTCTAGACAGCCCTCTTTTTCTCTACGAAAGGGAAACATTTAAAAATAACCATGGTACATCTAGAATCAATGACCCATACAGAGAGCTGGAATAGATCAAGATTTAATGGTGACTGTGGAAGAAATTATCATTTGAAAAGTGAGACAAAGGATGAGAAAGTACAGTTCAATATCTGCACCTGATTCATTTTTAAAAAAGGCCTTAATATTTTTCCCTGTTGATGATATTATTGACATTTTTTTTTTACATTTTAACTGGAACCAGAAAAGTTGTTATATCACAAACAGGGGAAAAAGAAAAAGTGCTTGAATTTCAAGAGAGGATCTTGCACTTTTCCTGATCAGTAAGTGGCTGAGAGAGCTGGAGTGTAGTTAAATAAAATTGTATTTCTCCTAATAGAACTTGTATCATGTTATAATAGCATTGTCTTTAATGCTTGCATGACATCCTGCACTTAATTGCTAGTAGGTTTTTGTTGTATTTTTCATAGACGTACATTTACTACCAAACTAATTTGTCATCAATAAATCAACAAGAGATTAATTTAAAGGGTAGTGTTTAACTGCATTGAAAATATTGACTGCTAGGAAAAAATATGGTTAGTTAAACCATTACTAAAGTATGGAAAAATTGTATTAGTCCAAAATGGTTTTATTATAACACAGGCTCTGATGTCCATTTTGCTATTTCCCTCAGTGAAATTGTACCATTTCTCTTAGGGGAAATTCAGCCAGATACTGGAAAATGTACAGTTTTGGAGACATAATGAAGTGGAAAGTTTGATAAAATTATTTATGATTGTTGAATTTTCATAGCTGTGCTACTTATCCAAACTCTGAAATCTTAACTTCTCTCTAAATCATCATCTAATGATAAATTGACATAGTGAAAACAGAAAAAACATTCAATAAACATTCAATAAATAATTCAATAAATACCAAGGTAAACACAAAATTCTTCTGGTTCATGAGATAAACAGCAGAAAAGTGTTAATTGATTATATCTTGTAAAAATCAATAACTTATAACATTGTATCATTAAAATAACACAACAAAAATCTCTTTTTATGGGGTCATTCTATAACCCATAAGATTTTGTAGACTGGGTCACTGTTTCTAGAATTTTTATATTCCTGCATTTTTGCATGGCAGTGGAAGAAAGAACCTCTTACTTGTGACAAATCATGTTAGTTTCAGGTTTCAAGTCAGATGTGAGCTATAATTCCTCAGCTTTTTTTGCCTTTGTCAAACCCTTTCTTAGATCTCACAATTTTGACATAACAATTTAAAGGTATACTTTTTTTTTCTGGTTAAAATGAACACTTATCCTACAGAAGGTAGTCTTAGCTCTCAACAATGAAATCTGGATTTTTTATGTTGATATTTATATAGGAATATAAATTGCAAGTAACTAGTGAGAAAATTGAGTCCTAATCTGAATGAAAATCTTCAATTCTATAAGAAAAAAGGAAGAATCTTAGAGTGGAAGCCAAAAATAGTGTGCATGTTAAATATGATACAAAGTGGAAGATTTTATATATTTTATTTTCTGTTTTGAAGAAAACCTTTTTTCTTCTTATGCCTAACCTCCTTATACCTTGGAATTTTAATTCTTAATTAAGGAGGTAATTGAGATGGATTTTACTCTTTTTAGCTCCAGTAGGAGAAAGTGGTGTTGATGTAAAGGAGGACCATGTTTCCTCTGTAGCTGAGGAAATGTTGATGGGTTAAGAAGTTAACAAAGGCTTTGGGAACATCTGATCTTTTTTTTTCCTTTCTGTCACAGGCTTTGTGTATTTTCAGGAACTCATGAATGCTATTTTTCAAATGAAATGTGATAATACCAGTTCAAAGACTGGTTGAAAACTACTGATATTTTTTTTTTAACTCTCACAGATGTGGCAAGATAAGTATATGAAATAATGTGAACTCTTCAGAAAATACCACAATAGGAGCTACACCAGTTTCCAAGATTTTACAAACCAGAGTTATCAAAATTTGTCAGAGAGTGGGAGAAGTATTTGCATTGTTTAAAACTTGTGGTTGCTTTGTGTAACATGAGAATAACAGATTTTAATTTTTTTCCATGTTGTGGAATCCAGTATCCATGTTTCTGGTATTAGGAAGGATCTCAGTACATACAGCTGTATGATCTCCAATGTGTTTTTTGATAACAGTTGTCCTCTCTGGACAATGGGGCTCAGAAAGTTAGCAATGAGCATACACCAAAATTTTGATGCAACATTTTGGAAATCACAGGGAGAAAAGGAGAAAATTACATTTGGATTCTTTGACATTCATACTTTAGGTAGGTGTATGTGTGTGACTACTCCTTAAAGAAAATGAAACTGTTAAGCTAAACCAGGTTTTCAGAATGTAAATATATTTAGACAATGTAAATTGTGGCTGAGTAATCCTGAATACTGTATGTTAATCAAGAAGATGCTTTGTGTCAGACTGAAAACCAACCTTGCAGCTTTCAAATGAATGGAGAAACCACTGCAATATCAATGAAGTTGTCAGGTCTCCTGCTGTAGTTATGCTTAGACATCAGCTGCCACGATTGACCTTTGACTTTTCTCCAGTTGCTTATTGCCAGATTTCTTTTGCTGCTCCTGACCCTTCCTGTTTTACTGCCTCTGTCTTTCACCTGTGTTCCTTGTATGGAGGAGTCTTTGAAGCAGCCAAGCTTGGGATCAATAGGTACAAGTACTCTTCAGAACAATGGAAATGCAGCTTGATTAAATGCTGCTGTTTAGCTGTTCCTTTGAAACTGTCTTGACCCTTTACGGTTGGAAACACTATGTGTTTACAAGCTGTGGCTTCTTACAGAAAATCCTGCCTCTTACCTTGTGATGTCACTATATACACAGAAATATGGTGCAAAAAAGTTACCTGGTGTAGCAACCTAAACCAAATGGTTTTATAGGGCAAGCTAAGAAAAGCTGCAGAACTTCAGCTCTCTGTGTGTGTGTGGCTTTTGTTTGTGTCAGACTCTATCATTAAGGCACTTCATAGGGATTGTTTACCCTATGTGTTTACTTTATCATTTTAGTTAATTTTAATGGTTCATTTCTGAAATCCACAGACAGACACATTATCCTATACCTGAGTAACTACCAAATGAAATTTCTTTGACATTTTTCTTTTTGATTTAATGATTTTTTTCTTCTTGTGCTAGGTGAGTTTTTCAAATAATTCAATGGCACTTCCAAAACTGGAAAATTACACAAATTTAGTCCTTATTTATAGTGCAATTAAAGCTTAAAAAAAAAAGTGAAAAAAATTTTCCCAGTCTATCAGATTATTGAGTTATTTACGATTTTATATTTGGTTTTACTTGGACGGGCTTTTAAAGTCAACGTGGGTGAAATTTCCTTATTTATGTAAGCTTTCATAATTGCAGTACAAGAAAGATAGATAGTGTTGTTTTTCCAGTGGCTTGACAATGATTTGTTCACTACCATTGGGAGAGCTGAATGCTGGAAATGGAGATTATTGCATTTCCAGGCTACAGGGTACTGGAGATTGACTAGATCACAGAGGTGACAAATTTATAATCTGTGGAGACCAAGTGTTAGCCACATCATCAGACAACTGAATCACAAAGTGGCATTAGCATCTGCTGTCATCCTTTCTGTAGGAGAGAATGGTGTCCTCCAGAGGCAGGGGAAAAGGAGAAAGGCTGGGAGAGTTCAGTGTGCTTTACTGTGCTCTGTAGCTGCCCACATTAGAGAAAGACCCATGTTAAAAACTAGGGATAAGGTGTGAGTGGTCCAGTGAATGAAAAATTATCATTGATTTATTTTACTTTATCCACTGAGGTCTGTTTCTTCTGCCGTATCAATACGTTCTTTCCTTTGTGTTCAGTGCTAATGTCATGGTATGTAACATCCATTAAACTACTGGCAAACTTATTGTGAGCTAAAACTTTGTCTAAAACTAGACATATAAAATTAAGAGTCTAAAGACAGAATTCTCTCTTCTGTAAAAAAATAGAAGCCTTATCCAAACAGGACTTTAATGACTTTAGTACCATTATTGTCACAGCTTTATCTGTCATAAAGCTGAATTAAATGTTTAATTTGGAGGTGTGTTTAATAGCCTGTATACCTTACCAATGGTGGTAACAGAGGGTAACTTAAAGGGTTTAACCAGCCAACTGGTGCTGATCATGGCATACCATGAGTGTAAGTGAGCAGATGCTTACACAAGTTCATGCCTTGTCTTAAAGGCTGTCAACCTTGTGTTATTAAAGTTTTTCCACATATATGGAACTTGATGGCTCCAGGGATTGGCGATGAAGTACAAAGCCTTTTGTTTTCAGGTCAGCAGTTTAAATCTGGTTCAGGGAGGTGGTGCCAAAGATGATTCCCATTGGGTATCTGTGTTTGATGGCCTATGTAAAATGCATCGGCTCTGCAGCCCTGGTAGGCAGGTGTGTATATCACATAGAGCAACTGCTGCAGCTGACACTAATTGGTACCCTTGCTGGCACTGCTGGAGCAGCCAAAATTTAAATGGATGTTGAAACTGAGCAAGGTGCTGTCAATGCTCTGAGCAGTCCAGGCCGGTGGTGAGGGAGTGATGAGCCAATGAATGTCATGGATTACTGTGGGTGAAAAGGAGGATCAGTCTGTTGCATTGCTCTACAGTGTGCTTGCATTACAGTTGTGGGAGCACATGCAGATAATCGTGTGCTGGGAGAGCAATCTTGACAGGATTGGTGAGATGGAAGTGCAGTCCACAAGGAGGTCAAAGAATGGCTTGGAGATGTATCAACTAATCTGAGAAAATAAGATGAACTAGAGAATAAGATTTGATTTACTTGCTTATTTTCACTACTAATGAGGTGTTTTGGGCATTTGAAGAGTTTGATTTGGCTACTATTATTTGTTTCTTTTATTTTGTATGAATTTTCAATACTTAATGTATCATTGCTGCAGAATTATTAAATTATAAAGTATGCTGATGTTTTAATATAGCTAAAAAGGGAAGTTAGCATTTCTTAAGCTCTGTAAAAACAGAGAAATTGGGGATCTGTTAAAGAGCATAAATTATTTTTATATTATTTGTCTTATTTTGGCAAATGACTGCAGCCACAAATGGGAGTAGTGCTTAGAGCATATGTAATAATAATAGAAGAAAATCCTATTATAACTTACTTGAGTAATGCAGAGTTTGTGGGAGAAGCCAAGAAGAGTCTATTGAGTGTTAAAGTGAGGGCAGTAATACTAGGAGAAAAGAGTATTCTGTTGGAAAATGAGAGCTCTGAGAATTCTAAGAGCTACCAAGTGTTCTAGTTAAGTGTTCTAGTTTTTCTGCAAGGGTAAGTTGAATGGATCCATCAATTATGCCCACGATACGCTGGAGTTAGATTTAGTGCCAAATTATGCTGGAGGTTGTTTTTTTCTACAAGTTTGGATAATACTTGTAAAAATTTTGCCAATTGTTTTTAGGCAAGCCAACATTTTCTCATTTTTATTTTCTCATATTTAATATTGTCAGCATTTGGTCTTCCTGAGATATAAAAAATATTTTTATCAGAATTATTTTTGACCACCTAGTTAACATGAATTTGAGCAAGTGCTCAGGAGAGGTGAAGCAATCCAAGTCCCCACTGCAGTGTAAATGGCTTGCTGGCTGCACAGCATGTTTACTGTAAGGCATAGTGTACTGCATAAAAGATCTAAGTATTTTATATTAGACCGTCCTGAAAGCACTTTAGGTATTTGCCCTTCTTTTTCTACTTGGAGATGTGGATAATCCCCAAATCCAGGTGTGTATTATTAGGGATTGAGGGGGAGATTGGAGGAGGGGAAAGCAGGGGAGGAGAAGGATTTGAGAGGTAAGAGGCTGCAATATTGGAGGAGGTTTTTGACTGTTTTGCTTGCCTGTAGGTGACACTGTTGTATCATTTATCTGTACATTTTCACATATGTTGTCCAGGGACAAAAAAAAAGTTTCATTGAAATAATTTGAGGGATTCAAAAAAATAAATTTCACTAATGATTCTTTAAGCCTTGGCTAGAGAGTAGAGTGTTAGATACAGGTACATGAATTGCATGTTTGCCTTCCCAAAGATGGCAGCAGTTTATTATATTATTTCTGATTAACTAGCATTGCATCTTCAGTTCAGTATTCCCTTGAAAGGTGAGATTCTAAAAAGATTGCTCTGCTTTTTTCTAAAGACTAATGTAATAAACCAAAATGATAATACACTGATAAAAAAAAAAATCTTAATTTGCTGCTAAGTTACAGCAATATAAAGTTAAAATGTTTTTCTTTGCTCAAGTCATTTAAATTAATAATGTGTGTCATTAAGTGAAATCTCACAGAGGATTTTTTTCTTCTTTGCCATTAAGTCTGCTGGCTGCAGCAAAAATGAAATATTCTATGAGGCTTGAGCAATCATCTATCTCTAAGCTACAGTGTGCCTGCTGCCAGATGTTCTGGTGCTGCTGCTTTGACATGTATATCTCTTCCAGGCAAAAAAAACAATATATACATCAGTCCAGGTGCAAGGTGGCCTTGCCAGCAAACCTGCCTCCTCCTAGCTGTGACACTCATCCACTCCCCGTCAGAGTGTGTACGTTGGAAGGGGATTGTAATTAACCCCTGGAAAGCATAGGTTTCACTAAAGTGATGTGCACAGTAATGATATTGTTAGCTTCCTTAATTTCCAGTTTCACCATCAATTATGCCATGTGTTTCATCCAGTTGGTGCTACCCTCCCAGTGTTAATTATAACCTACAAGACTGTTACAGTTAATTTTATGGCAAGCATATTGTCTCTTCAAGGCTCCACAGCAGCTCATAAATTATCTTGAAGGTAAAATGTAACTTGGGGAACTAGTTATGAAAATTCCATCCATCTCGCTTAGGAGGTGCAGCTGCTACTGTCAGCTGCCTCGCTGCTGCATTGTGAAGGAATTATGGTGGGTCAGGTTTAAGAGGCGAGGCCCAGGCTGTCACTGAGGAGAAAGGCTGTCCTGGCCCTGTCAGACAAGTACCTTCTGCCAGTCCCTTGTGGTTTCACTTTGCAGGCAGTAAAAGGCAGGTGGTGCAGGTGGATAGTCCCCAAGCTGTCTCTATTCATTACTTTACAGAAACTTGTTTTAGGTAGGCAGGTACGGAGACCTTTTCACTGTTGTCATAATGTTAGGCATCATCTGCAAAGTGCAAGATAGATAACTCTATAAATAACTCGCTGTTCTGTTGGGCTGGGCTGCTGAGGAAAAGATGATTAGCACTGTAGAGGCACATGAAATAGCTCGCTGGTTTGTAAAATGACTGTTGGTTTAATTGTAGCAATAGTTTGGTCTGGAAGAGCACATCTGTTCGCCTTTATTTCGCATACACAATAAGAGGAGGGGCAATTTCACTGCTAAGTAATTTGTGTTGGAGTTTCACATTAAATAAATGAGCATGGGTTTATATGGGCATTATTTATGACATCTGTGTGTGTGTCCTTTTTTTTTACCGAAGGAACTGCAAACACTCATTTCTTAAAGAAAAATAAAAGTGAGAGAGAATAATAAAAATAAAGCAGCCCATTGCTCAGAACAATGAGATTGGCATTCAGTGCTATTTATATTTTAGTAATACACTTCTATTATTAGTATAATGCCTTATTCTGCTCTTCATAGCAATAACACAAGACTACCACAGAATATAATGCCTTATTCGGCTGTCTCTTCTTTTAATATTTTGTGTTTCAACAGTTTTAAATGCTGTTAAGCTTTGAGTGTTCCTTTAAGAATAAAGCCAAAGTGCGAATCAAATTTCCTGAGAGGCTTTTTATTCTTCCACTCTTTTACCTTTCGAAAGGCCTTCTGTGTTTATGGTGTTGTTTCCTAACCTCATTTACAGCTGGGAGGGCACATGAGAAGGAATACTGAAAGCTGATACTTTTCCATAGGCAACCACTGTGCAGATGTGAATGTACAGACCCATTGTGAGAGAGTAAATGTTATGAATTCAATTGAGAAAATGAGCAAACACAATAATGAAAAACAGCAAGGATAATTAATCTAAATAGATATTATTTGTTTGTTTTGACAGTCTTCATTCAGTTTTAATTATTTTTGGTTATTCATTACACAGAAAGAAGAAAACATTTTCAAAATAGTGCTGACAGTGTAAATTAGAACTCTTAATATGTTTAAAAACGGGAAAAAAGGCTCATTAGAGCCTGAAAATCACTACATTTCTAATGTATGGTCTTTATTTCTTTTCCCCTGGAATTTACAGTGAATGTGCCTTGTGATACCTTTTAGAGTCCATCCTTTGAGTCAACAGCACACATTTTGGTTTATTCCCAGAAGAAACCACTATGTTTCAACTGACCAGAACCCTGCATTTCTATTTGTTTAGTTTATTTAGAGGGAAGGTCTGCATTAGGCAGAGCCTTGGACAAAACAAGAGTAGACCCAGAGGTGTTGCTTCTCAAAGTTCCTTTTTGGCTTCGTCCTTTCTTATCTCCCACAGAAGAGAAGGGGAAAAGTTCTATGGTGTTGCTGGAATATCCCATTTAATGTGGGGTTGCTTCACCAGGTCGTGTGTGTTATTATCTCCTACCCTGTTGGATGTAAACAGGGATTATCCATAAATATTGCCACAGCAACCTCTGTTGTGGGGTACTCCCAGTTAGGATTGTGCATCACAGGTGGGTGGTGTCTGCAGCTGCTGAAGTGTAATTCTCATCACATTGTGTACGTGCAGAAGGCTGAGACAAGAGAGAGTTCTGAGAATTCAGGTGTCCATACTGGTTTCTTAGGAGATAATTTGACTGCTGAGTATCCAAAACTGTAACATTTATTTTGTTTAAAATCATGTGAAAATACCTGGATTACTGTCATTACTCTTCCCAGCTGGATTTTGCACCATTGCAATAATGCCGAGTTTAAGAGATTTACTCTTGATTTAAGTTAGTGGGATTGAGAACAGAATTAGAGCACAGATCCTGGTAAATATCCTTCACATTTTCTGGTGATGGAATCTCCGACTTTGATTGTGATACTGTTGTAGAAAGAGATGCATCTGATTTAAGAAATCTTTGTGGTTTTAATTTGACACATAAAATGGTCATTACCGAAGTAATTATCTTTTAAATAGAAAAAAAAATTATGCAATTGAATGAGAAAACCTTTTTTTGGTTTTTTTTTCCGGAATAAAGTGCCTTTATTTCTTAGCTCTTGACCAACTTTGAAAGGAAAAATCAGCATTTAGAAAGAAAATTATGAAGTATTGAAAAAATTGTTGCTTACAAAAATAGATTGAATTAGCTGTAACATAACTGGAGAGAGAACAGCTTAAAAGTTGGATCCAAACCATTTAGTTTCACAGGCAGACATATTTAAAAAAATATTGCTGTTTCTTGCTTACATGACTCAATATGTTTTATTATCAACCCAAGAAAAACTGAATTTTCAAAATAGCCTCAGTATTAGTCATTAGGTTCCAAAAAAAACACATGGAGAACAAGGATTTGAGGGATTGGCTTGTGACTTTAGTTTTATTTATGACACAGAATTTAGACTTTTGTTTGTTGTAAAATAGGTAATTTAAAAGAATGCAAACTCAAACGTTTGCCAGTTAAATGCACTGTCAGGCAAATGAATTTCCAAGGAAAAAAATAATTGCAGCTCAAATATACATGAATATAAAAGGGATTTAAATCTGTGATAGGTTGTGCAAATCAGTGTTGAAGCTTGATGCTTCAAAATGTATAAAGAAATTGCAATTTTAATATTATTGTAATAGACAAAAGAATGGGGATTGTAAATTTCTGCTTGTTAATAGTTAATAATTTTAAGCTCAAGTAGCATGGGGGGGAAGGCTGCCATTTTAGGGCTCTCTGACCTGTTTTTTCTCTAAAACAGCCATTCTATAATTTGCCTTGGCTGAGAAGTGTAAAGCTTTGAGTAGGATTGCTTGACTACCATAATACTATGCAAATTTAATTGTGTAATCAAAGTGGCATGATTAAGAAACAAGGTGTTGATATGTATTTGGTTCCTGACTCAGCAGAAGTATGAAACTGAAATGTTCATTTTGAGAACTTTAATAGTTTCTTTGAAGAAAAACAGCTTGAAACAATATAAATAGAACCATGTATGTGAGTTTTCACATGTTCAAGGCAAGCTACTCTAAGTGTTTCTCTGACTTTCAGCATGAATTCAGGTCCTCCTGTCATTCAGTGTAACTGCACACAGAATTATTTTGATAGACATTCTGTTCATGGAGTTGGTCTATACTTAGGATTTCTTGCTGTACATTGTACAAGGAAATCCTCTTGGTATCTCTTCAGAGTATTTTAAAGCAAACAAAATGGCCAAAAGAAACAAAAAAATCCAGCAAAAGAAAGCCAACCCCCCCTTGAACTTTATGATGTACTTATGTTTATGAAGTTTTTTTTCTCACTGGAACCTATTAGTATATGCATTAGCATGCTAGCATAAATGATGATCTTAAAAAGTGTTGACTGACTTTTTCTGCACACTCTTAATTTCTAACTGATATCAAGAAGTCTTCCGTCAAATTTTGCTAATTCTTATTTTTATACTACAAAAGAAACTGTAAGAAAACAGCGTACTGTCAAATATTTTTTAAAAATATTTTAAGCGTACAACTTTTAAAAATGCAGCCGTTATTATGAGGGGCAGTTGAAGATGAATACAGAAAAATAATTTTGTTTGCTTGCTCAATTTTTGCTCAAAGCTTGGCCTTAATTTAAGCATATTATTTTTCTGTGCCACACACAAAAAAATAACCCTACAAGATTTATTGGCGTTTGTATGGAAAAAATGAAAGGATTTTCATGTTTTGTAAGAAACTTAATACACTCTCACAGATGGTCCAGCTCAGGTGTGATTTTAATTATGAGATAAAACAAAGCCCAACACAGTAGGAAGTAGTCTTAATAAACGGCCTGAAGCTTTTGTCTTCATGTGTCAAAAAGCCTTTTTATTGTGTGATGAAATTTTTTTTCCTAGCTGTTTCTAAAAATTGGTTGAAAAAAAAATACAAGGGCTTCCAAAGTTCAAGTGAATTATTTTGGTCAAGTTAAAACTAGGATTTTCTTTTTTTTTTTTTTTTTCATTTTTCCTCCTAACAAGTTTAGACTTCTGGCAAATGATAGAAAAAATGCATTAATAATAATTAAATCTGCAAGGACAAAAATGCTTTATTTATACATAAAATAATTTTCTAATTATGTGTTGTCATTGTTTATTGCAGTATCACACTGCTTAGTAGTAAAACAAAGTGAGAATTTGCTAAGTTTGGCTTAAACTGCACTATCAGAAACTAATATTAATTTAAGCCCGGCTATGGTATTCAGCCTTCATTAATAAAACACAAATAATATGATCCTGTTGTTAAATATTACTAATATATTATAATAATGTTGTACTGTCTTTCCCTTAGTGGGGAATTATGAGGACCTCATGTTAGGACCTCAGTGTCCTGACATAGTTAATTATCCATAGATAATGGTTTTCAGCAGTGGCTGTTCTGAACATCACAACCTCACTGTTAAGGGCTTAATAAATATTTGCAGACTCAGGTGCAGAGCACCTACGTCCTCCTCTGCAGAAGCAAACAGCTGTGGTTGCCTTCCTGTGCCATACATCACCCCCAGCCTCTCATTTGTCCTGGCAAACCTAATGGTGCAAATGGCAAGTTTTATGTCCTGTGCTAGACTGGGGTAATGGTTGCTGCAGAAATGCTAGCTTACCTTTCAGGAGTCATCTGTCTTTTCTAATGCAGAAGTACCTTAGGAAGCTGAGACTTCTGGGGTTCGTTGCTTGAATACCGTGTGTATTGATAAAATCATTTAAAACTTCATTTTAGAGTGTGTGACTGCCATCAGCACCCATGCTGGAAGGTGGAAAACTACAACCAGATGGTTCACAATTGAAATCTGTATCCACGAGCTTACTTTTAGGGGACAGTTATTTGTAATAATTATTTTAATTCTAGGGCAGTGAAGAGCTTAGTCATAGTGAGGTTTTACAAGTAATACAGGTTAGGGATTTTTTTTTTTTTTTTTTCCTGTGTGGTTGAATACATCTCATGGGAGGAAGTACCCATAAGCTCCAGGTAGCTGTGTATCACCTTAAATTAGGGCTTGGAATATTGGGGGGATTCTTACATAACATCCCAGCTATAACTGCTGTTGAATGATGGAGTGCAAGGAGGAATCTCTAGGTTTATGTACGTGGGACTGAGCCACATTCAGACAGACATTCTAGAAATGGAATAACTTACATGGTCTTTGATGATTAGTAGTCAGTCAGCTTCTCTGTCTAACCAGTTACAATGGCAGTCATATTTGAAATGCTACTCAAAACCTCTTTGGCATTCAGTCCAAAATAAACCCACCAGCTTAACTTCATATTTTTCTTATAGATTTCAATGCTTTCAGCAAAGGCCCTAAGGTGAAGTTCTTGGGTTTTTCCCCTGAAATTTTTATTCTCTGCTTCTTACCTTGCCTTCCATTGTTGGTCCTCATCCTTTTCCATTTTTGGATTTTTAATTAATCTTGTCTGGTCATTTTCATCATGTATTATGAGGGAGTATAATATAAAGAGTAATTTATAATAAATTAACAATGATGTGGTTCAAGTTTTTGACATTTGGAAGAATACTGTGTGGTCCATATTCTACAGAATTTATAGCACAGTTTAGGCATTAAAATGATCCTTGTCCGTCCTGTTCTGCACTAAGCACTCTGATTCTCAGATTTTCTAGGAAATCAGTTATTGCTGAGCAGGGGAAGCAATCATGATTGACTTGCATAGATTTCTGTGAAGCATGGATCCTCAGCATTGGTTACCCTGGTCTCTGGGTTACTCCTAACAGGTTTCTGGTTGTCAAACACAGAAATTTTATTATTTTCACCTTTCAGCAACTGTAGTGACTAGGAAATTAGTCTTAATAGTATTGTGAGCTTTATGCTTCAATTGAAGTTGTGTTTATGGTGTTGCTTATTCAGTTAGGAGTTTGGTATGAACCTAGAGGAAGGAATTTTCATTCTGATGTGTGCTGATTGTCTTTCCTACTTGTTAATCCAACCCTGGTGAGTGACTCTGGGTGAAACACAAGCATTACTGGCATGACTGGTCTGTGTTGCACTCACAGATGCTGCATTCTCCTTCTGCTCTGGATGTGAGCAGTGCTAGCATGTCACTAACCTGGCCTGGCTATCTGGCCAAGAAGTTATTAACATCACATAAAAACCCAAAATAAACAAAGGGTGCTGTATTTCAGTGGTCCTAAGTGTTACGTCTCCCCATCAAACAGAAGATGCAATAGCAGTGCTCACTTTCCCTTAACTTTTAATGGTACAAACTCAAATGTTACATGAAAAACACAGACATGACTCCAGGATTAAAACTCAGTAACTTAACTGAATCGTATTCCTTTCTGATTGGGTGCACTTTAAATTGTGTTGTGACTATTCTGTTGGTAGCCTATATCCCTTTGAGTCATTAACAAAATGTAACTGATCTTCATCTGTTTGGTTGGAGAGGGTGGGGGGTTTTATCTTCAAAATAATCAAGGCAAGAAGCTTTTGGGTCATGAAAGTAAATGTTTTCGATCCTTTGTTGTCAGATACCACAATTTTCTCCACAGCAAACTTAGATGAAACAGAAAACTGATACACTGAGCCACTGGAATTGCAGTCTTGTAATTTAGAAATATCCACTTTATCCTTTTTAATTCACTAAGATTCTTCAGTCTGAATCTGATATAGGTAGGAGCCAAGACAAACAGTAACCATTTATAATCATTCAGAGCAGTTTGGATTTCACAGAACGTAAAGCCAAAGAGTTCTTGGCTTTGTTTCATGTGTCTTACAAGGATGGAAAGTGTATTTAAATTGTAGTATTCACCATAGCTGCATGTTTCTGTAGTATCTGCAAGCTTTTATTTTCAGCATTATAAAGATGTGAAAATATTGTACACTAAAATTTCTCACTTTACCAGCTGAATAACTCAATTTAAAGTCTTTCAACTTTCTAGAAATAGTGTATACAAAAAGCTGTCTGCAGTCCTTCAAGCAGGAGTGAGAATGCACTGATACCAGGGGTGCCATAGATGTGCTTATAAGAAGAGAAGGGCAGGTGTGCATCCCTTCTGTGTGAGGCATTGCCCTGGAGTGCTGACACCTATTAAGAGTTTTGATCCTTCAGAACACTTCTAAATTCACAGCTGACTTGCTGGGCTTTTAAAGAACAAGTACTGCAGCAGAGAGTATTTGCAGGACTGAGCCATAAAATTGCTTTTTTTTTTTTTTTGTGATTTACTTGTTTTTGATATTTGCCAACTAGCTATAGCTTTGAGTGAGGTTTCCAGTTGCACAGGACAAAAATGGAAACTACATTTATTTTGCCTCAGGAGTTTTAGTCCTAGAATTATAAAAGCTACCAAAATAGGCTCTGCCCCTCATTTTAGTATGTTACTGAACTTCCACCCAACATGTGTGTGTGTGCACACCTGACTTCCAGGTAGGTATGTGGAATTGATACACAAAGAGTCCTTCTAGTGAAGAGAGTTTGCCAGAATATCATTCAGAATTTGTCCTGTCTTGCCCTGTCCTTCTGAATTATAAATAACTTAAGAATTAGAGCAGCAGTGTAATTGCTCTGTACCTCCAGAAAGTTCTTTTTACTATAGGTTAAACTATTTATTCTAGCTTATATAGCATTTTGAAATTCCTAGATGAAATTGCCAACATGTATGACAATGAAAAAGAGAGAAGCCTCATGTTTACAAAATCCATGCTGGGAAAGCATTATGGCAAAAACCATTGTAGTACTCTACTCTTTACAGCTGAAATTTGTGAAATGTTTTGCCCTGGATGTGGGTAAGTTTATGGTGAGCTTTCCACATCTGGGGTCAAGCAGCAGCAAAAGTTGTGTTTCCCTTAGATGTGAGCTGGGCTGGCATTTCTGACAGACGTGCAAACAGATGCAAGCGTTGTTGCTAATGACAGGTGATTATAAGTGGCGTGGGTGCCAAGGTAATTAAACCATGCCTTGACAGGAACATTTGGTGAAATGGTATTTCAGCATTAGAAAAATTGTTGCAACACTTTTTTTCCCTGCTAAGCTATAACCTGAATATCATTCATTTTCATTCTTTGGCCACAGTACTCCCAAAGCATCTCCCTGCTTTATGTATAGAGGTATTGAGAAATAGCTGAATAGCACCAATATGTATCAGTGGGGTTTTGGAGCTTGGAATTGAAGCATCTGCTTCTAAGAAGGGTTTTAGCATATAAATACAGTATAAAGTCCAGCATGGAGGGATTGGTGATGTATTATCTTACTTTATGACAAGATAATGGTTATTGTGCCAGATTTATTAATGGCTGAATTATTGTGCTACTGTTTGTCATATATTTCTTGTTGGACATCTTAACTGCTTTTACTGCTGCGAATTGTAGTTTCTAAATCTATTTAAGATTTTTTTGTGCGTGTGATTCTGCTTCACAATGAAATACAGTTTATTCTTAAAGTGAAAATAATGGTTGCTTTAGAAGTAATTCACTTGATATTAGAACTTTTATGAACTTCAGGCAGTATCGTCTCAGCTCTTCATACTGCAATTTCGTAGTTTAAGATGACTTTATCTTTTCCAGTTTCTGTAGCTGATAGTGAAAAATGCTAAAGTTCCTTATTGATCTCAGATTCAAGCAAGGATTCCAAGCAACCCTTTATTTAAAATATTCACTCACATATTGCATCAGAGCAGTGCAAAAATTTGGTTTAATCCCATAAATTAATCAAAATTGATTTAATAAAATATGAAAGATCTAGTTAAGGGATATTTTTCCATTATTCTGTATGAAATTCATTATAATCTTAGGATGGAATCTAACTGTTCACATTATTGATGTTCCTTTGGTTTTTGCTTCAGCCTTGAAGCAATAAGTGTTTAATATAATAATCTCAGCTGAAATTCTGGGCTTCTACGAAATTTGGGAGCAAAATTTAATCCTGTTTATTTTTCGTTCAGGGCACTCTGGATGGAAAGAAATTATTTCTCTCTGCTCGTAGATCAGGACATCATTAAGCAGAATAAGAAACTGCTACAAATATTCAATTGTAGCTAATACTGTCTTAATGTGTGGGCTGGGTACTTATCAAAGGATCTTTGAAATACAGCAACTTTCAGTTTAAAGGTGGTTCTTAAAAATGAAATTTTAAATCTAGTGAATTTTCACTTCAGTTACTTGAAGAGATACAGTTAAATAGTTTCTTAGATACCTTTCTTGTGCATTCTTATAAGAAGATAAAATTGAGCTAAACCTATCAAGATGACAAAGAAGTTTTCAATGTCATTGTTGCCTTTTTTTCTCTTTCCCTGATCACCCAGTTCAAGTCTCTCAACTTTGATCCCCTGAATTCTAGTGAATGGGCTAATAGAATGTTGATATTCATTTAATACAATTGTAGCATTTTAAGCTTGAGAAAGATCCTGTAAATAATTTGTATGGTCCAAAGGAGTTGGCTTGAATGCATCTGATGATTCAGGTGTGGCAGAGGTGAGTGGTGTACCTGTCAAATGCTGCAGCAATGACCTAGCAAAGTGAAGTAGTGCCTCCAGAAAAAAATAAATTAGGGGATCACTTGTAAGGATTGTAAAGCTGAAAAGAGAGGGTAACTGGCATTTTTGCATTTAGAATTTCTATGTACAGGAGTGTTTCAGAGGTTAGAAAAGCTTGGCTGTTTTCCATTGTCTTCAGTGAAACAGAAGGTGCGCAAGTTGTGCTCCTGTTACTGTTTGCAGCTTATAAGTAAAAAAACTGTAGCAGAGGGAAAAGGATTTGGATACCCGTAGTTAAGAGAGATGTAATATTTGTAAAGCCTATCCAAAATAAAGTCAGTGTCATACTGAGGTCCAGAATTAAGTGTGTGTTTATACCTACAACTTTTTCAAAGGATTTTAGTGTTACGTGCAAGTAACCTTGGAGCTGCCAGTTCATTTTACTTCTGATGTTGCCTGCTAGTCCCTGAAGCAGATAAACTATGGATTTTTTTTTGATCTTCCATTTGCTAGGCTTTCGTTATATTGTGGTTACAGTCACAATGTCAGCACATAAAATGTTAAACATCACTGGTCTGAAAGAAGCTTCCATTGTCTTCTACTTCTGGTGCCTGGGGATTCTTTCTAGTCTTGCAGTGGTGGTTCTGTCAGTGTAATATGTCATGAAGCATTTCTCAGTAATGACAGACATTGAATATGAGTGACAGGAACTCTGACCGAGTGAAATGGGTTCAATTACCAGAGATGTAGGGTTACCTGAGATAAAACCAAATGGTCCAATTGTGCTCGGTTTTGACCCTGTGACTCCCAACTATCCAGCAGCAAAGACAAATGGCTGATTAACCATCCCCTAACCCTCCTTTTCTGTGATAAACTTGTTTGGATTTCCTTGTCTGTATAAAAATCTAAGCGTGGCATGTTTCTAAAAGGAAATATGATAGGAAAACAATAGATACTGGTGCTAGTCATTTTCTTCTCTTACCGACACCAAACAGAAAGCTGTCATTCTATCTTGGAATGTATCTAGGACATAGTGTCCAGAAATCAATACAAGATAAATGATTGCTCTCTTAACCTCACCTTTCTTCTGCTGCAGCGGTTACGTTGCTCCTGTTCACCTGTAGCCAACCTGACGCCAGAATAAATGAGAGAACCTGCCATGAAAAGTATCTTCTTGGGTTTTTTGTGTTGGAGGGTTTTTGTTGGCTGGGGGGGCTGGGGTTGCTAGTCAGTATTGAGAGCCGTTTTACACTTGTTCTAGTCCAGTGCCTACAGCTCCCAGATAGAGTTATAGCAAGCTCCCTAATTAAACTGTCGCTGTCTGCCCTCACTTGACTGCCTTTACAAAGTCATTTAACTAACAGACATTCCTGACTATTAAAGCTGGGAGCTGCGTGTCTCCAGTGCTGGAGATAAAATGAATGAAATTTGTTAATCTCCACTGACACTTGATCCTAGATGTTGAACTAACACTGTTGCACCTGAACTTTTTCTTTATTGTAATTACTTCTCATGTTATTATTTCATGTAATAAATTGGAAGGAAATTTCAACAGGTATTAAATTATTCAAGCTGATTTATGGATGCTGAGTGAATATGACATTCATCTTGTGCATTCTTCAAAAGCACAATTCAGAGCTGGATTCAAGGTTTGCACTAATAGAAAACAGTAGTAAGGATGTATTTCCTTCATTTGAAATGAATGCCATTTTAAAGTCTCTACCTTTAGTAATGAAGATAAATGTTGCCTTTGTGATTTTATCTACTCTTAATTTAAGCAAGTACTTTGATTGAAAATTTAATACATTTTCAAATAGCGCATCAAAAAATTGTATTGCATTGGTAGAATTAGAAGGGCTCAAATTACAGGGCAGAATTCAGTTCTGTTTGAAGGAACAAACACTTTAAAGCAAAACTTGTAGTTTATTTTCCATCTTCTCTATTTGTTTGGTGTTCTTTTTCTGTCATAGATTTTTAAGTCCAGAAGGGACATTTAGACCATCTGGTTTGAGCTCCTGTATATTTTAAGAAGTTACATTTCACTTGGCTGTCCCTTTATTGAGCCCAGTGATTTGTCTTTGGGTTTAGATGCATTTTTCAGAATGGTATCCATTGGTTTGAGGATTGTGGCAAATGGGAATCTACTATTTCTCTGGAAATGGAATCAATTACTAATTAGCCTCACAACTTAGAAGTTGTATTTTCTGTTTGCTATTGGAACACTTTGCTTCAGCAGCCTTTCTGTACTACTTCCTTCCCATGATTTTTTTTGCTGGAAGGAAAAAAGCCAACATTAGTGTCTAGTACTCTCTGCAGAAGGAGGTGTAAGCTGCAGTCATTTCAGTCTTCTCTCACTCCCAAACAACAGGGCAAACCGAGAGCTAGGAGGGTTTATACTTCATATCAGCTACAGGCAGAGCTGCTGCCGTGGGTTCAGGAGGTTATGTCATGTTAGCTCAAGGCCCTGCAGCACCTTCTGTGTTGCATACTTTGAGTCCTGTATTTCCAGTGCTGTGAAGCTTCTGTGAGATCTTTACTGTTAATCATTTAAGAGGGCACAGCAAGCAAAAATACAATTATTATTATTACTACTAATAGTAATAATTTTCTCTTCCTCCTCTTTAGGAACTCTCAGATTACCTAGTTATGTGGCTCATTTCAAAATCTTATACGTAATACGTGATAATTCATAAAGCTTTTGACTCTTAGTGACCTTTTATAAGTTCATCACTGTCTGCATCACTTGGTCAAGCTCCTTATTTCCAGGTCAGAGATTTCTGTTTTGAACCTTTCTGACTTTTCTGTACAGTGTACTAATAAAGGTATAAACACTAGGAGATCTGGTTGTTCATATTTCAGCATACTTTTTCTTGCTAGATTGGAGGGCAGACGTTTCTTTAAAGCACTTAAACACTGTCTTTCCACCCTAGAGATACCTCAATTAACTTCCTTCTGCTAAAAACAAATAATAATGCCAGTAGAGACTGAGACTGCAATTTGTTGATCTAAACCAGTGGATGCAATTACCGAGCTCGGGACTTTGGGTGATGATATAAATGGTCAATCATAGGTGGTTAAATGTCTTTTTTCCTTAAAAAAGGTTTCTTTACAAGATCCAGCTGTGTTTCCGTCTAGATAGATCAGTAGTAGAAATATTATTTTGTTTTTAAGTCATGCCTGAAAGCTTTACTGTAAACTTTCTTGTATAAAAGAGTATTTTTTACTTGCTTTTAATGGCTTCTTGCACCTGCTGGCTGGATCAATGTTGTGATTTCCCTAGTCCTGGAAGTAGTGGATAACCACAAACTACCTTGTTCACATCTTTTTTTTGTGTGACAGGTAGTGTATTTGGTGCAGTTTGTTTTGATTTTAAAAACTGTTAATTGTTTTTCCATTCACAAATACTGTTCCTGCCACATATAAACAGAGTTCTAGAGAACTTCTGCTGATTGCTAGGTGTTATCTGCTGTCTGTCCTTTACAACTAACAGCAGCTGAATATAAAACAGTCAGTTTTCTTTTTGGAATACAATTCAGTCATATATGGGATTGGATTTCTTGAAATAGATGGGTCGTGACCAATATCAATTCTGTTCATGCCAGAAAAAGCTTGGATAGAGCTCATCTTTTCTGTTATATTTTTGCAGCAGAGACTAATGCTGAATTTGACAGTGACTCAGCAAAAAGCTGTGTGCTTATCTACACAGTCTAGAGAAGAGACAGGCATCTACAGGAAAGTCTCACGGTCTTTCACCTGGTCATAATAATTTCTTAATTCTTCACATCTTTTAATGCCTGTGAATTTGCATTCCCAGTGCAGCTTTGGTGTTCCCATTGTGCCCACCTAAGCAGTGGTTTTCAGGTGAGGTGTGGCTGCAAAAGGACAGTGCAATACGTTTAGTGGAGTCTTCAGCCAGTCATACTGTTTATTTTTCAAATAATTAAATAAATGGTTTGTTCTGTTTAGTCGATGCAAAATCTGTCATATTTTTCGTTGAATTTACTCTGCTTTAAGCCAGGCCTTTAGGGCTGTTCACAGAAATAGGATGTTCAACAAATCAGCTTTTGCAGCACCAAAATACTGAACACCAGTGACAACAGCCAGAGATGGATTAAAATACATACATCTTTATTTACAAATCTGAATAAAATGTGTATCTGCAAACCTCTATATAGCATCTATCCAAATGTCAATATAGTAAGCATTCTCTGAATACAAGAAATATTTCACTGGCATTAGAGTATGGAATACTGTAAATGCTTACTTGCCAGTTATAAATCTACATTTATTTCCTTAATTTTATTACTATGTTTGGATAATGTTTCTATGACATCCTTCCTTTGCCTCCCTTTTACTACTTTGACCTTTTACTGATACCATTATCATATATTGTAATCTACAAGCTAAATTCTGTGAACATTAGTCCTTTGGTTGATGTACGTGCTTTTTTACCCTCACGTTCCACAGCATCCAACAAAATCCCTATCAATATATTGCAGATTCCAGTCCCACGCTGCTCTTGCCTGTGCAGCTATCCAATAAAAATGCCTTCCACAGCTGTCAGGGTGGAAGTTTGCAGGAAAATAGCCATTGCATCCCACTTGGAGCACTGTTTGTGCACTGCTCCCCCTGAGCCTGGCGGGCCATAGTGAACAGGGGGAGCTGTTGATCGATGGATAATATTCAGTTCCAAGCTTCCACAGCACCTTATTCTGAGGCTGACTCATTCACCAGCTCATGTTCTATGCCATGAGAAGTCTGGAAAAAACCCTACTATTTTGGCATTCAGAAGATTTAATAAGATTGCGTGTGTTGAATTATTTTACTCTGTTGGGTAAAGAGCAGTGGATCTGGAGTTAAAAGTATGTGACACCATGTCTTTAGAAAAATAGAAAAGATACACGTGTCCAATAGTATATTGTCAAGATTTAAATGTGAGCTAGCAAAATCATCCTTCAGTGCCAGGTACACTTTTGGGAGGGCAGTTTGCACACTGTGGTTTATTCAGTATTTTGGGGGTATGTGGGGTGTGCGTGCGTTGTTTTTTGTTTTCTTTACCAGTAGGTCACCAGTTTAATAATTGTCTGTTATTCAACAGACAATACTAGTATTCTTGAGGTAGTTGGAATGTATTTTATGAGTATAAAAATGTGTACAGAGCAGGTTTTTCTCTCATTTCCTAGAAGCCTGTATTTAAAACCAAACTAACCAAACAAAGCAAGCAAAAAGCCTTACCCTCTGTTATTTCCTGAACTCTGTGTCACAGGCTCTGTAAAAGAAAGCTCTGCTTAATGCAAGGTTCAGGAACACTATGGATTTCCTACATTACTGTAAAGGATACAGGTTTAGTCCCTTGTGTGGCCACCAAAGGATACTTGTCTTTGTGTGTGTAGGACTGTCAAGTGAAAAAATTTTGTAGATATTTATTGTACTGAAAAGCCAATTTTTTTTGTGGTCCTGTAAGTGGTCAGTATAAGATGACTTCTTGGGTTTCTTTCATTCCATCTTCCTTTAGAGAGGTTGCCACAATCAGGTTCATAGGTTTTAAAATCACAAAAAATATCAGAACAAAGATGGTCCGTGAGATACATGGAGAATTAGATTGAAGAAGTATTAAACTCATGGAGTTTATCTTTTTATATAAATGTAGTATTATGCTGGTTCTTCAAATGTATATTTGAGAAATGTACAAATTTAAAAATTAAGTATATCTATTAGATAAAATTACCAAGCTTTATCAATGGAATAGATACCTTTGTACTTGGAGTAACCCAAAATACATTTTTTAGTATTATAAGCTATATATTAACTAAAAATCATAGTGCAACTATCATATTTCTAGAATGTAATTATATATTTGCATATAATAAAATTTTGTTAAAATAATGTGAATTTGATCTTTTGGAATCTAATTGACATAATTTTGATGTTACTATTCATTGTATTAGTAGGAAATAATCTCTATATTTCCTTGGCACATTTAGTAAGGGTGAAGTTTCTTTTCACAGATTCTGAAACAGTCGTGTGATCTTAGTGAAACTGCTTTATTAGCACTTCTGTAAGGTCAAATTCATTTCATTAAGAGAATAATATGTTTTCAATGCTGTATTTTCTGCATAACCATGAGACTTGGGGAGGATGGGTGAGCATTTTCCCTCGCAGAGACTTTGATCTTTGTAGCTCTGCAAGCTAAACCAGATCTCAGTGCAACTTTGTTCGGCGGGTATCCACAAGTACACACAGTTCTGTTAATTTTAAAATTCTTCTGCTTTAAATCCGCGTCCTCTCGCACTTCATCTGTGTAAATAAAGCTCCTCGTGCAAGCGGGCCAGGAAAACATATGATACCATTTGCGATTGCAGAATGCGGCATGCTGTTCTTCTGTAATTATAATGGCCTGAGCAGTGAGGGGTTGGTTAGCCTTCCTTAGCAATCATTAATCTAGCCAGTCTTAGGTACAGTGGCCCATCTTGGAGAACAGCAGTCCTTGGCATGAGGCACCTTGGGCTGCGAGTTTGCTGCGAGCGAGGGATAGCCTTGTTTGTTACATGCTGCTGCTCGCCGCTCCCTCAGGAGTCTGGGAGGAGGCGTTCGCTGTCTCCTGATTGCTGCTTGCCCTCTCCTCGCTCTCTCGCCTGTCCCTTTATTTCTCCTTGTTGTGAAAGTTTCTTTCTGTGTGACTGGGAGTCTGTTTAGCAGACCATATTGCAAGTGAAGGTGCATCGTTTGTTGCCTGATTTTGGCAACGCTGGGCAGTCAGCTGGGATGTAATTAAGACTCTGAGAACAGGCTGTCTTCTCCACAGGAAGGGCATGTTAGATGTTGCTGGGATTTGGGGCTGTCAGTTTGGCCAAGGCTGGAAACTGAGAGCTAGGGACAGTGATCTTTTCTTTCATTTATAATCCCTTTATGTACAGTGTATGCACTTGGCAAAGTTTACATATAACCTAGTGGCTGGAGCTTGCAAGCCAGTGTGGCTGAATTAGCATATGTTACATGTATATTTTAGCAATATTTTAAAGCAAGTGCAAATTTCCAAAGTGAATTATGCATGTATGACAGAAATAGGGTTGTGTTGCATTGGGTGTCAAATCCCACAACTTTTTGTCAAGACCATGGATTTTACATTAAAAAGGCAGAGAGACTAAACGAGGTAAAACAGTTTTAATTTTTAACAGTTTGTTCCAGCCCAAGGAACTGCTCTCTGACAGTTATAACTGACATTTGAATAATTGGATTAATTCAGAGAGGGGCAAATCCTGTATTGATGGCTGTTCTTGTTCTATATATTTTTTAACTTAAGGCAGGAGCCGAATGGTTTAATTATTTAAAGGACACTTCTTGAAATATAAAATACTGCTGTTTTGAAACTTTGGTCTAAAATCAAGGAGGAAAAATATTTGCATTATTTCATTCTTTACATAAAAAGTCTTAAGAAAAAAAAAAAGAAACTTACTGCTTTGTGGTTTTTAAGCCAATGTAAAGAAAAACAGGAGAGGCAGAAATTATCATTTGTGGCCCAAAGCAGCAGAAATGGAGATGAGCCTGATTTAGTCAAGTAGATTCCAATCTTTTTTAGGGAAGTGTAAACCCTCAGTAATAATCACATTACACTGCAATGCAGGATATTCAATCAACATAATGGCAAAAAGGACAGCTTCCAGTTTCCTTAAGCAAATACAAGATTTCTTCTTTTATTCAGACTCTTTTTATTTTGTTTAATGAGAAATTTAAATTTACAAAAGTAAGTTTTACTGTGCTGAAAACCAAGGGTAGGAAGGCTAAATATTGTCAGGGACAGTTCAGAACACCGGTTTGGTTCTGGCTGTTTACCCAGCAGGACATAAAGAGTATTAACACTCAAGGAGAAAATGTGGATTCGCAGCTTACGAAATTAACACCCTGTAAATGAAGTATGAAACATGCCTATGAAATGTCACATGCATATATGGATGCATGTATGGTTTTAGACAGGCAGAAGTGCTTTTTGAAGGGATTGTGCAGTGTGCTTTGATTTTGTTAGTTCATGTTGCAAAACAAGCAACACCTTTCTTAAGCATTCCTAGCTTCCAGGCTGCATTTATATGTTGTAGTATCTTAAATTCTGCTAACATAATTCTGTTTTCCAAAAGGTTTATATCAAAATATTTATGTATAAATAACCAAGTGGAATTTGAAAATGTATGAGTGAATTCTAAATTTTTATTCTTAGATGGCAAGGAAATATTATTTAAAGTCAATTTTGAAAATTGCCATCCTTAGGAGTTTCTGTATAGTCTTCAAATGTTTTATCATTTGCTTCGCAAACAAGACAGTTCAGCTTTCCTGTATCCAGACTATCATTCCTTTGGGAATACTCAAAGCCTTTTAAAATTGTGGGGGTTTTGGTGTTGGTTTTGTTTTGTGTTGTTGGTTGGTTTTTTTTTTTTTCTGGGGCAGTCTAAGGAAGTCCCAGGAGTGAAGTTGCCATCTGTCCTCTATATTAAAAGAATCTTCTATATTATATACCTGATGTTCTTGTCCCAGAGATAAATGTTGATAATTAAAAGAACAGCATTTGTCCTTTATTCTGAATTAAAAATTCTTTCTTACAAACAGTTACAAAACTTATGAACAATTTTTAGGTTCTTTAAGCTCCTATTTTCTAGTCACCGTCCTTTTTTCTCATTACAGAGTTTTGATAAGTATTGGCAAGTAAATCAAATAGTTTATTAATCTAAGCATGTGCATGTATGATTTAAGGAAGGCTTCAGCAATGCTGAATACAGTTGAGTTGTAGATAAATTATTGTTACAGACAACTCTCTCTTGTGGTAAAGAAGAGGGAAAGCCATGGGTTGAGAATGAGAGATTTACACAAGCCAGACACTAATTTTGGGAATGTTTCCTCCATAGAAATTGCAAGTTAGAGACTCCACCACCCCCTTCAGGAAAGGAACCTTCTTCATTGTGTGAACTTCCTTCCCCAGCACACATTTGCCCAGGAACAATTCTGCATCTTTCCACTTGAGCTGTAGCTCATTAGTGTCCCCAGTTGCTCCCAGTAGTCCCTCCTTTCAGGCATGCATGGCCTGAATACCAAGTACTTCTATTCTGAATATCACACTCATGCACGTCAAGATTAATAATTTTTAAGTAGCATCCTTGTTTGTTGTTTTAATATTCTCTCCATTTGTGGCTTTAAGACAATAATGTAAAGAATATGTCTATCAATAAGAGGAGTGGGGGAAGAAGAATGCTGTGAAGTTCTGTAATAATCTGTTGTGCTGCTCTCTTTCCCCCATGGTGAGCAGCACCAAGCCAGGTCAGGCCAAAAACCCTTCTAGCTCAGTGCCACACAGTGAGGGACAATAGCACACAGCTAAAGAAAATTTAAAAAAAAAACAACAGGGAATAAGTGTTATTGACCTAGCCCAGATAATTTGTGGCTAACAGAATTTCTGATGCAAAGGTGACATCTTTAATGGTCCGGCATAGATACTTGCTCTCAGTGAATTTATGCAGTAGTTTTTAGTTTATGTGGACTTTTAACAGCCTTGCTAATCTTTTGTGAGCTGCAGCTCTACATACTAAAGATTATAACCACAGCCTCCCCTACTCCCTCCCTCCCAAAAAAGCCAAAATAAACCACCAAAGCAAAAAATTCCACAAACCCCAAAATCCCCCCAAACCAGAAGTTCTAGCTCCTTTTGATAGCTTGTTGCTTTTATAAGAAAACAGTAAAAACTTAATTCCCTAGGTAGTTTGGGGGTTGAGTTGGATTGTGGTGTTTTGTTCATTCATGAAATCAATTAATTTTTCATACAGAGTCCTCTGTGCATCAGTCTGTCTTGCCTTTCTTAATTGTATTGTATCTGCTTTGAGGCAGGGACCAAAACTATTTAGTTCTTCATGCTTTGCCACGTAATCATATCCAAATTATACCATATTTATACAAGTTAGTTCATTTTTCTTCCTAGTTTGAATGTGGTTTTTACTTCCAATTTGTCTAAAAGAGCTTGTGTATTTTTTGTGAAGTGAAATGTCAGACATAGGATTAATAATTGTTGTTTTCACAACACAGTACTAGTCTAGTATCTGCTATTCAGATCTAAAATTGTGTCATTAGGCATACAAGGTGGAACTAAAGTCAGATCAGAGTTTATTTACCTGCCTTAGGTAAAAGGATGAAGACATTTATGATCTCTTTGCTAGGCAGAATACTGGTGTTGATATATCAGTGCACAGGAAGTTCACAAGTATCTGTTCTAAACAGGGGTTGTATTCTGTCTGGCATACCTTGGATATGGAAAAAATGTAGAAATTAAATTCAGGAGCTGTGCTAACAAGACTCCTCCTTATAAACAGGCCACTGAAGAATTATATAGAACTTTATATTAATATTTAGTTCAGGAGGCTTGTTTGCATACAGTGACTATCATTTTATTTTAGTGCCAGACCACCAGCAATCAAAAATTTTATACTGACTCCCAAAAAATTCTGTGCAGTAGTTCTATATATTTCTGTCACAAACCAGTCTTTTATTAAGATAGCAACTGTTGTTAAGTTTTAGTTACTAAAGATTCTCTTTCAATAATTTTTAAAAATTATGTATTTAAAATGTTAGTCATCTGTAAAGCATGGAAATGTGTTAACATTCATTATAGATTTCTTATTTGCTCTGACTGCTGTATGTAGTCACTTAGTAAAATTTTGGGAAATCACTTCATGTGAAGATAAAATATTTTGCCTGGTCCTTAATGACATAATATTAGGCAAATATTTGCTGTATTCAGATCCAGCTATTCCACCTTTTACTCATGTTGCTCCCATAGAGGATTCCTGCTCAGCACTTTTGGGTGCAGTGAGTTTCCTGCTGATGATATGCATACAGGACATGTATTTTATGTAGTGATAAATGGCTTGATTCAGTCTTTGTTCTTCAGCTCCTTAAGAGTTACTTGTTCAATTTCTGATATCAAGTTTTGGTTTAGTGTATGTGAGGTGGCAGTGCCTAATTGATGAATGACCTTCCAGAGCACACGCAGGATTGTTTGTCTCTTCTGAAATTCATTCCTTGCAGATTTTCTTTTAGACAGCATGCATCTATCTGATGCAATAATCTGATGATTATTGAAAACTTAATTTAAAAAATTCTGTTCCCCAACAGCTTCTAATGCACCAGGTTTTGTTACCTTAACATTTTTCTTTCATTAATATTGATTAAACTGTAAAGGGTTTTTTTTTTGCGGTTAATGGGGGGCACATTTTAAATTTTAGATCAGTAACATTTAAATAGATTTTAATTGTTACATTTAACAAATTTATGCAGGTAAAGATTCAATTTCTTCAATTAATTTACATTTACACGTTCAGAGATTTTTCACTAGGGCTATTCTCATAAAACTTTAAGGGTCCCAGAAGGATCTTTCTGTACTTATATTCTTTTCATTTTATCCTGCTACTCTCTCCATATTATGTCTTTGAAATTACTAGGCTTATTTCCATGGGCTACTTAATAAAATAAAATTTCTTTTAGCCTTTTAGGAGGAGGTTTGTTTCAACAGATTTATGTATAAAGAATCAAGTGAAAGTTATGTATATGAATGAATTATAAATTTTACAAGATTTGGATTTGATCTTCTTCATTATGCTGTACGTGGGGAAAAAGAAGTACCTGCTTGCTTGATGTAGCATGCAAACCAGTCAAAGAAACAATTCCTGGGACTCCTTCTCCATCCCCACAGGTTCCAGAAATCGAAATGAGAATAGGTAAACTTAGTTTGGTACTTTATCTCGTACAATAGAGGAAAATTCAGGAAGATGGTATTATGTCTTCCTTGACCTGGTTCTGGCATTTCTCTGGACCATGTTATCCTGGGTGTAGCCACTTTCTACACAGGATATAAGTACATAGGGTAAGTTTTTACCAGTTTGGTAAAAAGCCACATGTTTTACTTTATCTAACCAATTGACTTGCATGATATCAAAATAAAACATAGTATAGAGCAAGGACAGGAAAGACAGGTGGTGAACATCTTATGTCTTATGAACAAGAGTACAAGTATCTCTTGCAATATTAAATTTCACCAAGGGAGACAAATTTCTTCATTTTCTTAGAAACAGTCAGATTAGTTCATAATTGCATAAGTATGCTCCCAAATAAATTACTAGTGAAGATTAACTGTGATACATTTTATATTTCTAAATGTTATAGTGTGTCTTGAAGTAATTTTGTGAATTACCTAACCCAACATGGAAAAACAGGGACCCAAGGGATTGTAGAATATGGATCAGTCATTTGAAGTTTTTAAGTTGATAAGAAATTTGCAGAGTTGTCAGGGGCACGATGTGAGTTTGACAGTGGGGTCAAATCAATATACAGCAAAGTGTTTATTATGTTGGAAAGCAAAAGTTTAATACATTCCATATGGAGGAACTGGTCACTTGAGGAGATGAATGGACCAAGAATGGGGCAGGGGAGGACAAGGACCTGCCAGGTGACAATATCAAACTGTGGAAGAGAATATCAAATTAATCTTAAATGCTCAAACACAAACACATTTCCAGGATTTTGGGGCTAGCAAGATTAAGCCAAATAAAGGAGAATAAAGATGCAGGGAAATAGTAAAGTCTCTAAAGATTTTCAGGGCAATTATTACACCATTTAGTGGAAGTGATTTCTGTGGACAAGAGGTGGTCCAAGCAGAGGTGATCAGAAAGGAAGTTAGTTGATAGAAACTTGACACAAAGGTAGTAAATGGATATTCAGTGTATATAAGAGGAATAAAAATGGAAGTAAACATCAAAAAGGAAATTGAGACCTAAAATACCAGTTTTTTACTGATTTTTACTATATTTTTTTACTGATACAATATTTTGTGAGGATTTTGCTGATAAGGCGTGGAAAGGTGACTGAAAGAAAAAGAAATAATTGAGATAGGGGAAAGAAAGGACTTGAAAAATTATAGGAAAGTTCATATAATTGTTAGTTGACATAAAATATGATCAAAAGGACACACAATTAGAGTATACTGACCATTAAAGAACAAAAGCATATACATATCTTGAGGGTACCTTGTCTTTTGTTATGAAAGGCAGTTTGTGTCAGGGGGTGGAGTGTTTATCCTGGTCATTATTTATCCTGTCACATAGGATTGATTTTAACTGTGTAGGAGGTACTAGAGAAAAAACCCAGCAGCTCCACCATGCTGGCACTTAGTGATGCAGGGTTACCAGAGCTCTATGAAGAACTGATGGCTTCAGTTCTGGCAGCATTCAGAAATGTAATTATGGTTTGTGAGGGGCAGAAACTCACTTGAAAGTGGGAAAGTCACTTGGAAACTGAAAAAGAATTTAAAATAATTCTTCACTGGGTCAGTTTCTTGACTTTCTAATAATCAGTGTTCTACATGGCCCCCTCCAAAAAAAGAAGTTGCAGAACTATATGTTCATAGAGGAAATAGAACTAAGTTGGAAAGTGATGTAAATTCTCACAGCATAAATACAATTCAAAACAAAGGATATTTCCCTCCCAGAGACAAGAATATAAAAATGTTTTTCTTCAGCTTTTTTGCTGAAGAATTTGCTTTTTCATATTTATGATTCTACATCTCTCCATTACCAAATGCAGACATGATTTTATGCATTTAAGACAGGAAAAGACAATCTGATTTCCAAGGAAAGTCTTTCATATTAAAGCATCATGTTAGTCTTGGGCTTCTGCTAATGTGAAAATAAGAATGTTTGCTGCTGAGGGACTGAGATCTCCACATAAAATATCTATGAAGGAAATAAATATTTTAAAATGCAAGCACTAAAGTGGTATTGGCACTTCAAAATAAGGTCAGAGGCTGATTCCTCCTTTAGAAGTGTCAGTGTTCTAATGCTTGTGACTGCATACACTGAACCTTTCATGATAAAGTAACCACTGTTGATTTTTTTTTTCCAATGGAAGAAAAACACAGTTCTTTTTTTCATTCAGATCACAAGTTTTCTATAAATAGTAATACAGGGCCTCATGTTCTGTGAAAATGGAAGTTTTTGTAAAGCTGATTTATTCTATCCAGACCGCACAGAAGAGAACACCAGAATAACATCTGCCTGGCAAGTCAATGTTTCTTTTAATGAAGATAATTTCTTGAAAACAAAGAATAAGCTGTGCTTTTGCAAGATAAATGTGTCTTTCCTAGATGATCTAGATCTCATACTGAAACATGTAAAAATGTGCTTTAACCTATATATACTCAGCCTCAGTGCACAAAAGGAGAGGTACTTGGAAGCCAGGAATTTCTACAGCCTGCTGTCATCAGCTCTGACTCCTCTTTGTTCTGGGTTGCATGAAGGATGCAGGAGGAGACCAAACTTTTGTTTCAAAAAACTACTTGCACCTAATGATGGTGATGTTATTTGATCTATCTTTTTAAGAGAGACTGATAATAAATAATAGGACTTTCTAGTAGTTCTGTTTCCTTCTGATGAACAACAGCAACAGGGAATACTCAGATCTGCTTCCTGGCTTTGCATATTCCCCCAAAATTGGTTTGTGCCTCAAAGCACATGTTTTGGTTTCAACTTTTGGTTTCAAGGTCACATTTTTGTACAGAATCAAAATGTTTATCATTTATTAAGTAATTGTCTGTAAATATTAAACTTCTGGTAGTCATGTCTGGATGCATAAAAGCAAGAGAAGAGTAGACTATTAATGAAATAGAATGAAAGAATACAGGTTTTGAGGACCCTAAATGTGAATTCCACTTGAGTCCTGAGCTCAACACATACTGAGTACCTGTAATTAAATTCTGAGCAATCTGAACTTCCATTGACCTTGGATCTGAAGTTGTTTCCAATGTGTCTCTTATCATTTTAACAACCTCCAAGTTTCTCTTGCAAATTACATATGGTTTTGGATAAGTGGGAAGGTTGAATACCTTGTGCTTTTACTTACCTTGTCCTGCACTCAACCTGCTGACAGCTGAAACACATGTTCAGCTCTGTTACTCCTTAGAGTTTGCTGTAGTTAAGGCTAAAATAACAAAGAGGAGGAGAGGGTGGTTTGGCAGGGAGTGGCCACTCAAGTCAGCCTGGTCAGATTGCTGCAGCTTGCAGTGTCAGCAGAGCAAGCTCACAGACAAAAACACTTCCCAGGTGACATTTGGGTGTTCAGATTAGATCTTGGGAAGAGATTCTTCCCTGTGAGGGGGATGAGCCACTGGAACAGATTCCCAGAGTAGCTGTGGCTGCCCTGGAGGTGCTCAGGGCCAGGTTGGGTGGGGCTTTGAGCAACCGAGGATAGTGGGAGGCTGCTGGGGGCTGGAACAAGATGATCCTTAAGGTCACATCCAACCCAAAGCGTTCCATGATTCTATGATTTTATTGCTATTCTTAACTGTTTCTTTAATAGAAAAATAATTTGTTAGGCCTGCTTTTGCACGTTCCTACCAAGCTCTGCTAATCGGCTCGTTGAACTTTCATTAGTCATATGCAGCCTAACAAGTACATAGAAATGTAATAGGATACAAAGAACAGTCTCTAGCAAAGTGTAGATGTGCACACAAAACCTACATAAGAGCTGGATCATGGCAGGAGATATAAATTTCATAAAATTACTATCCACCTACACAAGTCTGTACAAGTACCTTGGATGGAAAAGCATGCAGATGGCAAACTCTATAAAAGTGTGAACAAATAAGGTAATTAAAAGACAAGTTTTATTGCAGATAAAAATATATGATTGCTTTTCCCCTCAAGTGGTACTCCAAAAGAAGTCACAGGTTTTTGCATGCAATGAAAATATTTAATACAGAACATTACCACTATCTTAAGTTCCTGAGAGTGACAGTAGAAACACAGAATGGTGTATTTGTATTTCCTTTTCCAGACTATCTCACATATGCTTAGATGTGCCTTACCAATGCCTGTCACTCTCTTGTGTCCAGGCTTTGAAATTTTAGCCCTCTCTGGTAAATAAGTTTGGATGAAAATTAGATTTATTTTCCCTTCATTAAATAATCAGGGAGAGTTTATTCTAGTCTTTTCACTGTACTCACCATATTATTATTATTAGTCACTCAGATTTATGTCTAGTAAATTTATGTTTGCATACATAGAAATAGAAGTAAATATGGTATCTATTCTGAAGACTGAAATTCTCTGCTAAAAATAAAAAAAAAAAAACCACACTCAGGTTAAATGTTAGGATGTGATTCCTGAGTCCAGCCAGTTCAGACAGGTCTGTCTAAAACTATAATCAAGTTGAATGCATTGCATTGGTATTCTAATTTCCAATTTGGGATTTTGCTACATAAACTCCAGTAGAGTATGTCTAGTCTTTATGAGACCCAAAGTCTCTGTATAAACTCCCTGAATTTTCCTCCATGTGTCTCTGCTAAACTGAGATGTGTCTTCTGGCTGAGTTGTAGAGACATTAAATTACTGAGTAAATCAATACAGTGCTGTTATGTCACTGTATCTTTTTCAAAGACCAGCTCAAATTTTGTGTGCTGTAGCTTTGATCCCTTTCATTTAATTCTAAGAACACTTGTTATTATAGTAACTGTTGTTTGTATGTTATTTTAGCTTTTTACTTAAGTAGCTATTTAGCAATTTAAATGAAAATGTAATTGGGTTACATCTGTTTTACATGCATGTAATACCACGCAGATGTAAACTTATATTAAACCCATATTTTCTTTTTGGCAAAAAGACGTAAAAATAGAATTGTAGCAATCATGCAATACATCTTTTTTTTTTAAGTAGTGTACACAAGATGTATTCCAGTGTTTATGTTGTGATGGTAACAGTCCTTTCTATTTTTATGAGAGCTAACTGGTATAGCTGTACAAGGACAAGTACACTGTTATGCTGGTGTAAATCCAAAGGAACTCCATTGAAGTTAGTTAAAATTCCTTACCAAACTTACCAGTTTCAATAGCTGACTCCTTCCAGAGTCAAATTCCACTCCAAGGATCTCCACTGAAATAAGAAATCTTTGTGAAGGCTACACAGTTATGAATGACACTGATATTTGGCTTCCAATAGCTATATTTTAAAGAAAGATGAACTTGCTGGCTGATCTTACAAAGTGCTGCGTGCCCTCAGCTATTGTTGATTTTGATAGGGTTGTTTTCTATGCTATGGAAAGAGAGATAAGAGAGATGGATTCAGTTCCAGTTTTCTCTCTGCTTTTGTAGAGGTACTTAGGGAAGGTACTTAATGTCTCTGTACTGCTGTAATCATAACACAGAATTCCTCTTGTCCTATTTGTCCTGTCCTTTTTTTTTTTTACTCTAGATTCTTCATAGCTGATTACTATTCTTTGTTTTTGTGGTGTCTAGCACAATGTCAGGATTGTGAGTAGTATCTATTGCTGTAGGTGTAAGTCCCAAGTGAAATACAGGAATTAATTAGGGTACCTGGCAATTCTGTAAAATAACTGGGATCTTTAAAGACTTTGGAATTTATTTAGAATAACTCTTTTGTCTATCAGCAGGCTAAAAATATTATGTTTTTTCTGTAGTCTAGCACACAGCTTTTTCATAATGCCATGCCTTGAAGCCTGAGTTAGTAAGGGAAGACCTCTTACTCCCTTAGTTTCACTTATAGAAGCATAAGTTCTAAATAAACCATGTATATTTTACTTGGAGCAAGGATATATAGAGCAGATTTTTATTATTTCAATATATCTTCCTGTTCAATAACTTTGCCTTTTTAAAGAATAATTGTGAAGGACACATAGGAAAACTGTTGCATGTTTTTCATCTTACTTTTTACCTAGGAACATTTAAGGCCCTGATTCTACAGCCATGAACTTAAACATGTGAGACTATGCAGACAGAATCAGAATATAATTTCAATTTATTCCAGTTCCTCATTATTAAATGCTTTTAATAAAAAAACTAAATCTTGTTGCTCTGAAGTGTGAATTTGGCCCAAGTGAGGATTTCAGGATTGTCTCTGAAGAGTATTTAAGCAGGTAATTTTTAGATTACCAATGAATAGCTGATGGGAAGCCACAGAGAGTCAGTATTAAGGCGTTGTTTCTCAATTGTGCCCAGTATCTCTGCTACAGTTTCTGTTTGCTACAAGGTTTGTATTTCAGGAGTGAGTAATGCATTTATCCTGAACAATCTGTAATGATCCACTCAAAATAATGTTCTTCAAACACTTAGTTTGTTTTCCCTTATTTGCTTGAATTAGCTAGGCCTGGGTCTTCATGAGAAGTCCACAATCCAAGTCTTGTTTAAAAATTATTACAAAGTAGTTTTGTAAATATTGACAATTCAGATTTTTGTAAGCATATAGAGTAAACATTTAACAATACTTTTCCCACATACACTGTGTAACTCCTAAGTTTTGTCATTTCATGGAATTCATCTTTTGCTTTTGTGTTAACTGAGCTGGCCCAGTTAACTTTGCTGTACAAGATACTCTAAGTTTTCTTCATGAGTTTGCCAGAGAAATTGATGGTTGCAGAAATCTTTACTTCCTACGTGCAGACTTCAGTTAATTGGTTGTCTGTTATGCAGTTAAGAGTTGGACTTGTGGGTGCCTTCCAACTCGGAATATTCTGTGATTATACAAATGGTATGTACATAGGAAGGTAATATTAACAGAAAAGAAACACAAAGAAGTTTTATAAGCTTTGTCAGGTAAAGACTGGAAGCTGGGATGCTTCACATATTTCCTCTTCCTTTCTGCATGGAAATAGTTTTTGCCCTTTCAGTGCCATTCTCCTTCCCTGTGGACTGGGCTGTGAAGCACTTGCCCTCAAGTTGAGATAATGACTTATAGAAATAGATATATATACAGATGTATAAATATACACAGAGAGATGTATATATACAGATGTATAAATATCTGTCTAGGGAGATGTACATATACATTTTTAAAACCTCTTGAGCTGTAGGAATTTTTTGTGGCCCAAAGCCATACTCTCAGTACTGTAGGAGCTGTCTCGGTTTCCAGACCGCTGGTGCCAAGGCCCCTGAGCTGCTGCTGCTGGGGATAACTCTGCTCTCTGCACCTCTCACGGTGTTTGCACACTGGGTAAACTCTGCAGAGAATGATTCAGTGTTAACTCACATGGTGACTGCCTGTGTGATTTATGGAGATTTTCAGTAGGAACTTAGTATGTACAGTGGATTCTTTCTATTTCTGTCTCCTGGACAGCCGTACCTCCATTTACTGCGTGTAAAAAGTAACTGCCTGTGCTTGGCAAGGAAAGCCATCTCAGAGATGTGCTGGGGAGGCTTAGAACCTCTAAATACTTTGTCCTGGATCCACTGCTGCTCCAGCCATGCTACTCAAGCATTCCCTCTTTTGGCAATGAGAGAGAACATGTCTCTAACCTGCCCTTTTATGCCAGTGTGATGTAATGCTTGTGGTAAATAAAAATCATTTTAGTTCCGAATTAATGTCAACTTTGATTGCTGACACCTTGAGTTGACTAAGACAGATCTCTGATTATTAGAATTTTAAAAATAGTCTTACAAAGATAGTGAATATATTTTAAGTTCAGTGTATTGAGTGGAGGGTGAACATAGTTACATGATTAATAACAATTATTAAAGCACTTGATGTGGCATGTAACATCTTTCCCTTTATACTATGACAGCTTCCTTTGCTGAAGTGGTAAATGAGCGTCTGTTACAACTGCCAGAGTGGGAAAAGAGCACTGAAACTTGGACTCAGTATCAGATCACGTTTCACTAACAGAACAAGATTGATTTATTGTGTTACATCAGGGTTAGATGGACCTAGTACTGCTTCACCACATGCTATTTCATTCCCTTGTCTACTAAGTATGCAAGTACAAACAGCTTTAACACAATTCTTTACCTAGAAACAAGCCTGAGGCTTCATCCAAATACTTTTAACATATGAAAATTGAGCTGCTTTGAACTTGTATGTTTTTGATAACTGCTTGGTATGCTTCCTGGAGGATCACCTGTAGGCTTTTCTTTCCAAATCCTAATCCCTTTGATTAAGTGCCAGGACAGATAGCTCTCATTGAATAACTCCAGTCTCGTAATTCTTCCTTCATTCAGAGTTGAAAGGGAGCTGCTCAAGCTTCAA
This sequence comes from Acrocephalus scirpaceus scirpaceus, assembly GCA_910950805.1. Lineage (NCBI taxonomy): Eukaryota > Metazoa > Chordata > Aves > Passeriformes > Sylviidae > Acrocephalus > Acrocephalus scirpaceus. Next base: position 10,903,688 of record OU383783.1, on the reverse strand, counting down.
TAGGTAAATCCTCAGATTTAGTTAAAGTAATTCAGACACTTAGAAACTGAAATTGTTTTGTTCTGAAACAGGGTTCAGATGGGCTACTGAACATTTACATACCACTTGCTGCCAGAAGCTGTAGGATGAAGAAAAAAACAAAACAAATTTTTTAGCAAGAAGGATTAAGAGTAGGCAAACTTTGAGAACCAGACATTAAAGACAACCTGGCATGGAAATTTAAACCCAGAAATAGGAACAGAGTTACTTTGCTTGACTGCTCTTGTGGGGTTTTTTTTCTGCAAGATCAGACTGTGATGCAGGGCTAAACATTCCATTCCTTCCTTGGCCCTTCTTGTTAGAAACGACCAAAATAGGGAGTAAGCGGGGGAAAAAAATTCTTAGTCTTTTTATCTTTACGAGTATGCCTGCTGGGGACAAACCTGAGCCAGTTCAAGATTCTTCTATTTAAAAGTGTTTGTGGCAGACGAGGATGACGGGGAATTAGAACTAAACCTGTTAGCTGCTGATATCTGGGGGAAATAGAGCTATCTATTGCACATACACTTTTGCACACGTCAGTTTGCCCATGTGCATAATGAAGCAGTTTTCTCTGTGGAGGACTTGCTGTTCACATAGGAAATGAGAATATTTCCACATGAATAATTTGCCTTGGTTAATTCTACTACAGCCAGAAATGGAGCAGAACAATTAGGGAAACTACACTCAGCTCGTGTGATACAGATTGTCATAGCTCCTTCAGCCTGAAAATTTGTTATATTTAGCAGAATGCAATCTGCCAAAATAGTACATGAAACTGAGTCTTGTGGCACTGTCCTAAAGAACTGCCCACTCTATGAACAAGAGATGGGGCTTCCATGGCTGATAGGAGTTTATAGTTAAGCTTGAATAAAACCCATTGGGTGACATGCACCTTGTTAACATTAGGCTGTCAGTCAGATCCTTTTGCCTCTTTGCCACCAGGTTTTTCCAAAATATTCATATGCAATCATTTACTCTTGTAAGTTAAAAAAAGATAAAGTCTTAGACTGCCTCCCTTATTTGTTGTTGTCATGGCAGGCAACAGTGTTATTTCTACAGTTCTTTGGCAGGTAAGACATGTGAGCTATTTGAAGATGTGGCTTTACCATGAAAACAAACCAGCAGTGGAATTAAGTATAGACCTTAAACACTCTAAGATTAAATAAAAAATTAGGAAATATGTAAAGAAAGCCAGCCCCACAAGTCTGGGGTAGTGCTGACTGTTCAGATGGCTTTCCATTGTGACAGTAAAGTTCAGCTTGATTTTTTTCTTTTAATAATACTGGGGTTTATGCCTAATCATATCCCACATATCAAGAGATTTGTAATTGAGTTGCAGCTCAGCTGCATCAATACAGTTAAGTCTGGAAAAAAAAATGGAATGGTATCCAGCTGCAACTAATAAGCAAAAGCAAGTAGGCAGGATGACATAAATGAGCTAGAATGTATAAGGACACAAGTGCTAATTTCTTTGATCTAGAGAATAATTATATAGAGTAGAGGATTAAGATTTCAGTCTTTACTGAGAGATCTTGCTGCAAACAGCAGAGCAGCACCTATGGTCTCAAATCAGTACAAACTCAGTGTTACATCCAGACAAGTTCATCTCAGTCTAATATCATGAGGTTTTTAAAGTTCTTAGGTCTAGCTTATTATTTTATTCCTTAAGTAATTTAATAAATGAACCCAGTAGGTATTAGAATTGTTATTAGGGCAATGACAACTTGAGGGTTCTGGTTAATAAGATAAAAATAAAGTAGTTTGGTTAAATAAACTTTGAAGCAGAAAGCCTGAAGCCCTCTTGTTATTACCTCATTAACAAGAAATGCCATTAAGTTATTATTATTATTATCCTGTAATGTTTCTCCTTCTTATCACTCTTGCATTCTGATCAGCAGGGATATTTAATGAAATAGCAATAAATTTTAAGAAATTACATGTACCAAGGCAAGACTATAAACTAAAAATGGAAATAGAAAGATTTAACTTTTGAACATACACTTTTGAAATGGGGAAAAATTCTGCATGTTCTTACAACAAAGCTTTGGAATGAAAGCAAAAGTTTATGACACATTTTATTAGACCTGTAAATCTGAAAGCTTAGCTGTAGTTTTTAATTTTTATTTTGCCTCCATAACTATTTTTATACCCTCTTTATAGTTGACTGGTCCAAATAAGTTCTGCTAGGAGTCTATGCCCCATTAGTCTTCTATAATAAAATGTGAACCTAACTAAAATAAAACATGATGCCTTAAGAGCAATTAAGAATGGTCTTTTGTAGATAACTGTAACATGAAATACAATCACTGTTTTTATTAATGGATTTGGGGAAAGCAGCTCAGTGATTTATAGCACAGAAAAGGGTTATTTTACATTTCTATTTCTTTTATTTTATGTCTCACTCTTCAGAAAACCTTTTAAGACTCCTGAAATAATCAAAATCTGTGTTTTTAATGTTTATCATGTTCATGTGAACCTTGGTATCCATTTTATTTATTTAGTGCTAAGATGTCAGCTAAGAAGGTGTCCTTTTTTTGCTGTTACTCCATTCCAAAAAGTGTTGGTTTTGAAAGAAAATCTTGTTGAATGTTTTATAAGAGTGATGATAAAATGTAAAAGATGTGCATTGTGCTCATAAAGGCAGGATTTGAAGGACACAGACATAATCTACTGGGCATTGTCTGAACACAAAGCATAGCATTCAATTAACAAATAGTTTCTTTAAAAATGTAAACACAGTGGACATGTGTCTTTCTAATTGTATGATAATTGTTTCTTTGCAATTATTACATTAAGCTTCTAATAACTTGAAGTCTTCAAGATCAGAGCTAATATGACTCTAAATAGAATCAGCACTGTCAAATGTGGAGATGTTCTTAGGTTTGGCACATTTAGAAAACTTCTATTTGCATTTACATTGTATTAAATATGGTGTTTGCAAGCAAAAAGTGTAAATTTGCCATCATTACGAATGGAGGGAGGACAGAGAAGAAGAAAGGTCTAAAATGAAGAGTGTCTTTTCTTATCTCCTTGGGGCCATGAAGGCTGCCAGTGCTCTGTGGGCTCTGTGCTCCTTTGGGTGCTCTCCCAAAGCCCTGAAAGCTCCACCTGGGTTCCTCCTGATCAAGCAGGTAGCTGGAGGGCTGTCACACACTGTCCTTCACAGCCAGGCTACATCTGTGGGGACTTGCAAAGTCTTGAGGCAGCTCAATCTTGGTTACACAGAATTAGGAACATATTTAGTGTATTGGTATCCCCAGTAAGAAATTGATTATTATGTGACAGGAAGTGTTTGAATAAAGGCAACTCATTTGGTCTATGGAATCTCTTTTTCCAAAGCAGAGCTGAGTGTAGCTTTAAAAGCCATCAGCATGAGAGAGAAGGGCCACAGCAATATTCCTCACAGGGTGACTGCTGGCATTTAGCACATCCAGGCTCAAAATAAAATGTGCCTTGTAAAGAATGGAGTACACACTCCTTCAGGCTAGGTAAGTCTAAATTCTATCTGATGAAACCAAATTAAATTTCATGTCTGATCTGAACATTTGAAAAAGCAGTCCAAATCACATTAGCTAAACTTGTCTTCAAGTAAATATATATACAGTGTTTATGTACATATGTGTGTGCATATGTATATGTAATTTGTACATATATTTTGGGGGGATGGATATTTTAGTTGTACAAGAGGCTCTTAATGCTTCTGAAGGGTAGTAGGGATATGATCACTGGCCTTATTGTGCTCTTTGTTTCACCTGCCTTAAGGAAATTAAGACAAGTTTTAAATGAAATTTCTTCTGCAGGAAATTCTGTTTCCACAACTGTGGAAGTACATGATAAAAAATCAGTACACTTCTATACTTAGAGTTAAGTGTAGTTGCAAATGAAGCTATTTATTTGATTTGTAAGCACATTCACAAATGTTTTGACAATCTTCTAGTTTACTCCACAAATTGTGTGGTAGCAGTGACTTCTGGGGTTAAACCTCCTGGCCCAAAACCAAGGGTGGCCTTAACTGCCTTTGAGTGCTTGGCCCAAAGTATTTTTCGGTAGGGACCAATAGTAGCTGACATACACTGTGCTAGTAATATCCTCTGTCTGCTGTAACGAGATCCTTCCCCAGCCAGTGCAGTGCCCTATTTTTGGAATGTGCTGGCTGGCAGTACAAAGTGGGCAGTTAGTCACCTTGAGTTCCACCCGCTTGACTTTCACTCCCCAGGGTCTCAGCTCCATGCTCAGCACTAGCTGCTGCTGGCACAGGCCTTGAGTCAGTCAAAATTCTGTTCATTCTTCAAGATAAGATCTGAAATAAATGTGCCTTTTGAAAACTTGTGTGGTTGCCATAGCCATAGGAATGCAGCCTTCATTTAAAATCAGCAGCACATCAGAGTCGCTGTCTGTGTCTTTCAGAAAATGTTATGTGGGGTTATCCAGAGATTCAGTCTAGAGAATGAGGAGGATGTGCATTTCCTTAGCTTAGCCTACTTCAGAAAGGCAGCAAAGAAATGTTGGACTAAATCAAGAAGATTCAAAGCATCTGGTGTGTAGATTCTCTTTAAAAGAATTGTGCTCTAAACTCGTCTAGGACAGCTCTGAAATGTGCCACAGAAAGTCAAATGGAGCTAAAGGGTAAAGTATCCTAGGAAAAAAGACTGCACTGAGACTCAGCAATCCCCCATGCAAATCCATTTCCCCCAAATCCACCTCCAGAAGAGGTAAGGGAACACTGGGTTCTGTAGGGACACGGGTTGTTACGTTGTGCTGCATCATCCTAGGTAATTTGGTAATGAAAAACTCAGCCTACTGTGTTTCCACTCAAGTCTCTACCTACAACTGTTGCCTGTGGTGGGATGCTACTTTCAATATTTGCAAGTAGAGAGTACAAGTGGTAAAGCAAATTACTAAAATAATGGTTCATAAAAGACCTATACTTTTGTATAGAAAACTGAAAATATATGTTTTTCTATCCACTTAGTTGTTGAATACAAGCAGCAGTAAAATATTTTTTAATCAATTTCTTTCAGGTCTTTGTGTTCTCTGCTAGGAAATCATTTTGGTTTTCTGTAATTCACAGAAGTTACCTTGTGCTTTTGTGTGCCGGTGTGTGTGACACTCAGTTCTGCACTGCTTGTACTGAGACACCTAAGTTGTTTATGTTGTCCTCTTAAATACCGTAAGTGATATGAAATATGCACTAAGGACTTGCACAGAGAGAGAAATACTTCCTTAAAATTTAGTTTACACAGGTTTGGGATGAAACAACCCACAGAGCAGTTGCTGAGATCGCATAAACATACATTGGGCTTTCTGTAATTTTTAATTGCTTTTTAAATTATAGACTAGAAGCTGTTTGATGTCTTGAAAAGGGCTGAGTCTTTCTGTGGTTCGTGCTCTGGTTTGGGGGCTCTGGCTGAAATTTCATTGTCCTTTCAGGAATTCCCTCAGTGAGTTTGGAGGAGTCTCTTCATGAAATGTGAGAAAGCTCTAGTTAGCTAACTGTGCAGAGCAGCTTGTACAGACAGGAGAGTGGATGTCTCCAGCCTCCATACATAAGGTATATTTAAAATCACATTTACTTACAAGCTAAATGGTATGTTTGCACTACACTAACATATTATGTTTAATGGATGCTGGAAACACCACTGATAATCAAAGGATTTGTAGTGAGATGTGTTAGTGCATTGAGGCTGGGTTGAGATACTCGAGTATGAGCGTTCTTTCAGCAGGAGATATTAAACTTGTTTGTGTTCCTTCACTTAAGGCCAAATGTCAGATCATCTTTCAGTAATGCTAGATCTTTTCTGTTCTTTTTTTTTTTTTGCTAGGGTAGATAATGTTGTGACAGTATTTCAATGCTGTTATTCCTGTAAATTACATAGTGAATGAAAATCAGTATCAACTGAGTATCAACTGTTTACTGTAAAGGTATATTTGCTCTGCTTACCTGAATCCTCCTATTTCCCTTGCAAAGTTTCTTTGAGAGTTTGGAAAATCATTTTGTGTGTTGTCCGTAGAGTATAACTAGAATAGGTACACAGAAGAGGGGGATAAAAGAGCATTTCAATTATGTGATAAATAGAAATGCTTATGTCTTTTTTGTAAAAAAAATCAGCTCTGTGTATTTCAGGGTATATTATTCAGAGTGGCTCACTGAGAGATTTCACACACAAGGGTCAATTTAATCTTTGTGTTGTGTTGGACACTGCCTACACAGCCTCTGAAAGCTGGCTTTTTTGAGAATATAGTTGCTTTGAGTCAGATGAAAAGAGTACTAAGAAAGCAATAATGTTGGTAAAATGGAGTTCTTGGGAGCACTGCATTATCCCCGCTTGTGAACTTTTAGTAGTTTGATTTTCTATCAGAATAAACAAGAGTTGAAAGATGAGCAGGTCCTACTGATTCTGTGCAAACTTTATCACTCAGCTATTGCCATCTGAAGCCTTGTGCAAACAGCTGGAGCACAGGGGATGTTCCCTGAATTGGGAGGTGCTCCCGGTTTGCTACCACAGAGCTCTGACTACGAGTCAGTCCTTGGCAGCTCCTGTTAAAACAGACCCAGTCCCTGTGTTAGGTCATCTATTAGAGATACATCTCTATTCTAAATCAAATTAAGCTTTTTCTGGGCATCTGCTTTTTATCATCAAGATTTTTAAACTGCTAACACTCATTACCATGAACAAAGTTGTTTTACTGGAGGACTAAGTAGCTGCATATGGGTTTCCTATGCTTTGGACATGAATTTCCATGCTGCATCTACATGCCTTTGAGGAAAGAGGCGTTTTGTTGGTCTGCTTGGGCTCGTGTCTTGGGCTCGTGTTTGTGTCATGACTGCAATGCTTTGAAGAAATGAAATTTGCTTGTGATTGAAATTGTGAAGTTAAGGAGACTTCTTCTCAATTGTAAAATTTATTGTGAGAGCTGCCTGCTGAAAGGGCTGAGCAGAACTGGCTGAGAAAGCTACAAGAAGTCTTTTTTTTTTGGTTTGTCCTCTTCAGGTCCTGTTGAAAATGTACTAGAAAAAAAATTATGTAAAGTAAGGGTCTGTGTTGTTCTTAATAAATATAAAGGCAAGTTTAAATGTGTTATATAGAAGTTAGAGTAAGTAAAAAGAAAATCAGTGTTAGGAAATTAATAAATACTGGCATTTTTATTTGCATCATTCTGCTTTAAAATAAATATGTGAAAATCAACATGAGACTGTACAGACATCTTAAGATCGATGAAACCCGATAATGAAGCAGCATACTTGTTTACAGCTCAAGTGTTAAAGTCAGATGGCTGAAGGAGTTAAACACCTGGAGCAAGGCTGCCAAACTGCTAAGCTGGCTTTTGGCAGCAGTGGCAGCGTGCAGAGAGAGTTTTCCCTTCATTATGGTTCACTGACTAATTCATTCAAAGCTGAGAAACCAATTGAGAGTTGAAAATGCAGGAAAGCTTCTTTTCCTATTCTAACCTTTATATATATTGATATGTATGAGGACTTGAGCTGCAGGTTTTAAATGCTTACTGGATGTGAAAGACAAAAATAGAAGAATTGGGGTTTTTTTTCATAATATATCCAATGCAAAAAGTTTTATTCTAAATTAAAAAACAAATATTCAAGAAATTTCATCTTGTACATTTTAAATTTTTCCTTATCTTTCCTTATCTAAAATATTAGATAATATTTTTATCACTTTTACTAAATACTTAAATAGCTAGTAATTATTTCCAAAGTAGTAAAATGTATAAAATTGGCTAAATAAGAATGTATTATGTAGAATTGACAAAATGCATTTCTGTCTAGTACGGTAGTTATCATATTGAGTTGTAAAACAATTTTTTTTTAATAGTTACTGGTCAATTAGCAGTGTTTTTGTGAGAAAACAACTGAAAGTTTTAATTAGTACTCCTTGGCTTCTTACAAATAATCCCTTTTTTTGGTGCTTCCATTTCTATTTACTTTGTTATTCCTCTTTCGTGACAAAAAATAAGGTTCGTATGTCAGATATTGAGCATTCACAGATTGCAATAATTGGTTTATGAAGGTATCTCAGGTTTGCCTATTTGAAAATAAATACTTCTTTAAAAAGGTTAGAGGTCATATAAGTTTTGATAATTTATATTTTTTAACCAGATCTTTTTCAATCTGCCTATACTTGTAAAGGCAAGGAAGAAGTCTCATGTATGTTCTCAAATTCAATTTAAGCCCACTACCAAATTTGTTGAATGTGTTTGAAAAATTTGGGATAGACTTTTGTATAAACAGATGGACTTAGTGTTGGATGACAGGAAATACTCAGTTTGCCATTTTAATTTTAGTTATTCCTCACCTGTTGATTTGGGAAGTTAGACATAAGTTAGAATACTTTTAATCTAATATCTACTTTTGGCTGTGATCTTTTAGTTACCTAAACAAAGACTTAGAGCACTGTTCATAGAAATGCATCAAGTATTGATTGATGAAGATTTCAAATGTTTTTGTTTTTTTAAAGAGAGGATTGCAATTGTAGATGAATATTTTTCTAGCTTATTAAGCTCTATTTCATCCCTCTATAATTTCAAGTTTCATAACCTTTCCCTCTTATTTCAAGAGATATTTTGTATATGCAAAGATCATGTCAAAACTTAGCTCTACCCTTCATCAGGCTTTTTAAAATCTGAGTTAGAATTCTGTTTCTAAGATAAACAGATTTGGATCAGAAAGATTTCCAACTAGCTAGTATTCATTTTGGCTGAGAGTTCAAGCAACATCTTTAATCATATTTTTGTTGATTATTTATTAGTTTCTGTGGGAAATCAAAGGACAGACAACCTAAAATACGTCTTCCGTAAGATACATCATGAATCAGAAGCTGTAGCAAAGAATTTCTAGGATGTGCCTTTCATGTACTTATATGAACTGATTGAGAGATAAAATATACATCTTTAGTGTGTGTATAACATGCAGATGAAGGCTGACCCAAAAATGGAAGGCACCAATATCTGGCCGGAGTAGGATTTGTTTTTCATTACCAGAGTAAGAAAATCCATTGTGGGAGAAAACATTATTTCTGTTCTGTTCCTTGACATCTGAAGGACAGTGGTTATCACTAATGCAAAACATCAAAGAAAATTGACATAAAAGTGCACATTAAGGAGACATTGGCTGCCTTTGGAGATCTTGCAAAACGTGTTTCCATAATTGACATGTACTTGTATGGGGTAGTAATAAAATTTGATTTCATTCCAATATATCTGTGAGACCGTCATGAACTTTTAGTGGTCACTGTTATGTACTTTTGAATTATGACAGTCAAAGACTGACCTTAATACTGACACTAATGAGGAGACAACAGTCTCTTCTTGGAAAACACTCTGTGCATTTTATTGCACGCATCAGTGGTAGGGGAAAAAAAAATCAGTTAATTGAAAATGTGATTATGCAAAACTAATTCTGCATTTTGAATCTGCTGTTGAAAAAAAAATCATTCTAATATTTTTATAACTTTGGTAACCCACAGTTCATTCTGGAAGCTCCGTGGCCAGGGGGAAGCACCATTGTTTAACAGAATAAGTAAGAAGCATTTAGCTCATTTCTAGCTGCTAGTTCAAGTCTGAGCTTTTCTAGCTTCTTCAGCTTGCAGGGGATTTGTCTCCTTCCTGCCTTCCCTTCCCCAGACTTCCTTGGTGAACATTTTCTAGGTTTCCTATTTCTCTAGTAACAGGATACCTGTCATCAGTGATGTAAAGTTTTGCTGCAATAATTTGTTGATAAAAACCAAGCAGACAGAATATCCATCATCAAATGCTCCACCAGGATGCTGCTGGCTGCCGAGAAAAGGATTGAAACATTGAAGAAGTGATGGGTGCCCCTAGCAAAAATGCTAGAGAAAAAAATAAATGGTGAGCAGATTGATGCCAACTTTGTGGTGGAATTTGGATTTGCTTCCAAAATGTATTGACAGTTTAATAAAAATAATTTAAGTATGGAATTTTATCATTAAAGCAAATTATTTTTCTCATCTTCATTTCCATTATGAGTAGCAAATACATTTTCCTCTGTGTATACCAGTTTGGCAGTAGAATTAATTCTATTTTTTTTTCCCTCCAACACAGGATAATAGACAAATATTAAATTTTTATAAAATAAATAATATAACATGTTCTTCATTTTTTATTGGAAATCAATCAAATATCTTGTTACAAGAATATTTTTCTTCCATAAAATACATCAAGGTTTTTTTCAAAAAGCTCTTTCTTATCAGGGAGAGGTAATGATTTTGTTTCAGTCTTTGGCTTTTCCTTGTGAAGGTTTCCGAAGGGCAGTCTGCTGCAGTATTAAAACAGAGGTTTAGTGCTGTATTTGGAATTGGATGGTATTTGGCAGTCTGGAGATCAGTGCTGCCAAATATAATATGATTCAAACACCACTAGTAGTTTCTACTTAGCCATATGTGTGATTTTGTAAAAGTCTATGGAAATTGTGCTGTAATCATTTTTTTGGGATGATCCATACAGGCAAACACAAACTGTGTCCCCATTCTGCTTCCTAAGGCAAGATCTCCAAATAAGAGAAAGTACGAGCCACTAGCCAAAATACAGCATAGCTTTTATTTTGAGGGCTTGTGCCACCTTCAGTGTAGAAGTTCTGTCTATCCAAAAATAAATTCATTGCCTTGTGTTTCATTTTCATCCAATGAGCCAAGTCGTTGAGGAAAGCATTAACTCCTAATTAGAGAATTAAATAAGAATAATTAAAGAAAAAATTAGGTACAGCCCCATGTTTGCATGTCTTTGTCGAGAAGGTGAGAGAAGCTCCTGCAGTTTATTTCACTTGCATCTCAAAATGAGAGCAAAGCCTGCTCTGTTTTCCCCTGCCCTTTTCATAAATACTTCTCTTTTTTTCTTTATTGAAGTGATTTAAGGACACTTGGGACTAAGAATTTTTATTTTTTTTTAAATAGTCATTATTTAGTTTCTAGATGTATTGGTGAGGAAACAAAGATTACCTTGTTCATAGGGGAATTGGTGCCCCAGGTTAATGTCCAGGTGTTCTTTCAACTGATGGCTGAGACTAATTTCTTCCTGGCCCTCTGGTAACCAGCTGAAGCAGAGCCCAGCTGGTATATCTTCACTCTTGCATACCAACATCTTTCACTGATTCACAGATTTCCTTATATCCTCAGTACTTCCTCTACTGCTTAACAATCTTTGAACAGTAGTTTGAAGATAAATGCTGTTTTGCCTTGCAATGCCTGCATCTGAACCAAGGAATGAATTTTATTATTTTTTTTAAATCATAATCTCATAATGATCCTTGTAAGCTCCATTTGTCAAAAGGTCATAAATTTGAGAACCCATCAAAGGCTTGCTGAAGAAATACTTAACACTGAATATTATCTGGTTTGAATCTTGTGAGTTTGGATGGCATTTCAGGAGGTAATGCTACAAAGAAGAGTTCCTAATATGTTTAAGTAAAGCATTCAGTCTCTTATTTTCTCACACATACACATGCACACTTATCTACTGGCACCTGTCAAAGTTCACAATTTGAGTCAGATTTTGCCTGCTACACACAGAGTATGTCCATCTAAAAATACCCTGAGCAGCAGAGACATCTGATGTTCTTTCATTGTATTCTGAATTTTAGGGTGCATATATCATGTGCTTAGTTTTTAAGGTTCCTTGCAAGGCTTACAGGTTTTTTGTATTCATCATTTGATATATGTGCTCTGCTTGAGTAAGGGAGGTAGTAAATGTTAGATAGGAGCAGGCAAGGGGACAGCAAAAGGGATGCCATCAGTTTTAATTGCATCTTAGGAAAGAATATGCTTACCCTGAGGGTACATGGATAGTGAAAGCTTCAGAGTTGGAGTTTCTTGTGGGAAAAGATGACAAGCAAAGTGATCTTTGCAGGTGCTGTTGACCAGTGAAGTAGGAAGAAGGCAATTCACTATCTGTGTGGTGGAAAATGTATGATTGGAATGCACAGAATAGAGAGAAATAAATTTAACCTCATGCTGTAAACACCAGCTTGAGGAAATAGACTCTGAAGACCATTGTCAGGGCAAAACAGCACAGTCACGAGGGATTCACTGAAGTAAAATAGCTTCAAAGCTCACATATGAGCCAGATAAAACTTCACAGTCCTGAGAGCTGCTCAACACTACTGTAGAATTATTGGTGTGCTGTTACTTGGCTGTATAAAGTTGAATATACAGGCTACATACATTTGGACATTTAGCCTAATTAAATTCAGAGAGAATTACACATAACTGCACTGGCTCTGAAGGACTGGTAATTAAGATGTGGAAAGAGAAGGAAGTCCTTATTCACCAGAATGACCATAAAACTCTGCCTGCTTTCACTGTGTCATTCAAGACTTTTCCATCCCTGACAGCACGAGAAACATTTAAATTTAAAATTAAATATTGACAACAGTGAAAGAGGGAAGGTGGAAGCTACTTATAATGGTTTGTGTAAAGGATTTTTGTTTGAGCAGCTCTTTTGAGAGAACTTTTGAAATTTTTGTATTCTGTAAAAACTAAAGTGCAGTTCAGTGAGTTATGTTAATTCTCTCAGGTCTGTGCACAGTAGCTTCTGGGGATTCTTCAGTTCCACAAGGACCTTCACAGCATAACTGCATGTTCTAATTACACAATCACACATTTACACCACTTATGTCATTAAGTATAATTGCACGTGCCATGTGAACATGCAATGATAGAGAAAAAATTACTTTTAGAAAAATGATATAAAAATCTTAAAAAAAAATGTAAAACATGCTTACCAAAATATAGTATAAACTAAGGGCTAAAAACTCCCATGATGCACAAATATTTGCAAAATCTCAGTGTTTTCTAATGCAAGCACTTGTGAAACCTTTGCCTTAATTTGGGTGCTTTTGTTGTTGTTGTTGTTGTTGTTGTTGTTGTTGTTGTTGCTGTTGTCTGTGCTACATAGAAATAATAGTGGTTATTGAGAACTGTAATTCTGGATGTAGGCAGTTAAACCTTTGTTTATGGATTCTAACATCCTGTTTAGTTAGGGAAATATGATCTAAATAGCTTTATAGTTTTACAAGACTTGAGTTACTGAATAACATGGTGCAGGAGTTAGTGTGGCACAAGTCTGCAAGTGGCACTCTCCATTGTGTCCCTGTGTACTGTCAGTGGGAGCTGTTCCACTGCTGGTGGAGCAACAATGTTTTGGATGAGACGAAAGTTCTGTCTTTGAGGTATTGTGAAGATTCCTAGCATATATTCCACAGCACTCTAGGAGGAGAAGAGCCTTGGTCCCCATGGCCATGCAGATAGGTGCACTCAGACTCATTCCCCACACTTCTTCATTTGGACCCCAATTTATCTTTTCCTAAAACTGTTGATTTGTGTTAAACAGCTGTTACCTTTTATTCAGACCTGGCTGGAGTTCAGCAATTTATCTGAAGTTGTGAAGGTAGTCTAAGACAACTCATCAAAGGCTCAGCAAAAACAGTTTCTTAATGGGAAGTAATTTTCCAATCACCATATAACAGAGCCGTAATAATACATTGGACTATCCCTTGATGTAGCTTAAGGCATACAGTTGCCTAATAAGAATGCCTAATTGTGTAGGTTTCATTGTACACAGCTGAGGAACAATTTTAAATAGCTTCTAAGGTATTATGAGTTACTTTTGACTGAAATTTAAATTCAAGATTATATCGTATAATGAAAATTGAGACATGCTGCGTTAGCATAATTATATCTCTCTAGTTGTAAATATTTATATAACAATACTGCAAAAACCAAATATAGCTATGTGCGTTTATTCCAGTTGGTCTAAACATTCAAGAAAAACTCGTTCTTCAGCAGTTCTAGGAATAGTTTACTTGTCAAGTTACAAATAAACTTTCAGAGAATTTAGGTTCACCTTTCTAACATAGATTTATTTTTCTTATTTATACACTTCAAATATTTCACTCTTTTTCTTAAGGTATCCCATGGAATTTCTTGTACTTCTAAAGAGATTTTAAAAAATAAGCCACTTTTAAGTGAAAGTTTCTGTTGGAAAAGCATGTTTATAAAGCTCACCTGTACCTTTCTTTTAAAGAGAAGCCCAGAGAAGGGACATTGGCTGCTAGGTATCTCTCTGAACATATGGGCTGAATTACTCAGCAAAGAATTGAACTACACTGTTTCAGATTGGTTACGGTGGTAAAAACTGCCTCACACTGCTCTGCAGAAGAGGGATGGATAAAATGCTCTTTGAACAGTCAAGATTCTTTAAAAATGTCAGTGCAGAGGGCTTGCATTTGTGTTTGGCTTGCTAGACCTGCCTCTTGACCTTCTAATTACTTGATTTGAAACAGCACTGAGGGTATAATAAAACTGGAGGTTGTCTCTCGTTTGCTTTATCATAAATTAAAGCTGTTAGTTTGGTGAGGTGAAAGTAAAGGCAGAGTGTTCATTACTGCTCAAGTGACGGCTTGTCAATAGCACTGCCTTTTAGTTTGTTCTAGTCAGCACTTGCTGTGCATTTTGTTGGACCACTGGGAAATAAATACAACAAGATTATACATTTGGAATACCACAAGAGTTCATGAAGGGAAAAACCAAAAAAACCCCCAACCAGATGATAAATTATACACTTGGTAGAAAGTGACATGCTATCTTGTGCTATTAACAACCAGAGATAATTGCAGTGAATTGTAATTGCAGTTTGCAACTTACAGTACAGTGTGTCCAACATCAATCTTAATAGTGAACAAAGCAATTTATATTAAAAGTTAATTCACTTGGTAAGTTTCGGCTGTATACAAGGGAGCTAACAGATGTAGCTTTTCAGAAAGTTCAAAGGCATTTGGAACACGGAGAGAAATGCTAATGTAGTAAGCCTCAGAGAAATATTGCATTACTACTTGTAATGAAAACAAATGTATGCCATTATATCCCAGTTTGTGTTTATTAAATAAACTATGCAGTTTTGTACATTGACGAAATTCTGGTTTTGAATGTAACAAAACCAGATTTTTACTCATAGATTACACAAGAATAGCAATTACATGTGTATATGTCAAATGGAGGTCTAGATTTTCATGTATTTGATTCTATATTCGATTTTAACTTAATCCTTTTATGAGTCAGTACTAAAAGGAGTGTGTGTATGTGTTCATATATTACTGCAATTTTTAAATCTAGGCTTTTATTCTGGAATTGTGTAGTAGTGCCCTGAGTATTTTGCTAGGTTGCCTGGTCATAATTACCCCAGATCTTGAGCGATATCTTTAATTGGTTTTAATTAAAGTGAAACTTTATTTTGGGAGAGCCTAACACCCCTTCTCCTGGAGATGATAATCTGGCATTTACTGACCATCCAGTGGTGCCCTCCTGTCTGGGAGAGCTTCTGCGTACCCGCTGACTTTGTTTTGTGGGCTGCAGCACTTCACATTTACTTTAACAAGCATTACCATTCTCTGAGTGTTGTGGTCAGTCCCTGGTGGTCATCAAATGACAGAGAATTCCCTGATCTGCAGAGTCACGTCCAAACACGTAGTGACTGCTGGGCTCTGGGGCTGGCTGTGCGTTGGTGGGTGACCATCGATAGTTTGAAAACTGGGGGTAGAAGTGCTGCCATTTTCAATAGTTGGTTGGCAAAGTATGAAAATATCCAAATTAAGACATAATTTGCCTAACTGAATAATTGCTACGCTTTTTAGAATGTGGAAAATCATTGAGAGGGAAGGGGGTTGAGGAGGACCTTTGCTTACTGTTGCCTTACAGATGCTCACCTCGTTCAGAGGGTTCATCCAACAGAAGGAAGCATTGCTCCACATTTTGTACCACGTTGCTTTTTCACAAATGTCTTGTCCTTATGGGAGAGCAGAGTCAGTTCGTATGTAAGTCTTGTCTAGGGTTTCGCCCAGTGTCAACTGCTTTAGTTCTACTGAATTCAGTGGAACAAAGACATTTAACACTAGCTAGTGATTGATTCTCACAGGAGTTTGGGGAGTAGCTGAAAAGCTGGACCGAGGCTATTTTTCTTCTTCATGGCATTATTTTTGTTAGGTAGGAAAGAGTGTGTAATTCAGAACTAACAATCTTGTTTAGATGGATAGCTTGGAGCTTTGCTTTGCTTTGCTCTGCTCAAGGAAATCCAGGGCTGCACTAAATGTCTTATATGTATATCTTGTATTGTCTCTCTTATACAATATACACATGTGCATTAGGCAGGGGTTCGATTTCAGTAAAGATTTAATATCCTATTAAAAAGACAATCTTAAATTATTTGATCATTAAAGTTTCAATGTGGACGTTAACTAGTGGTATGTAGTAGCACACTTTTAAATTTGATTGTAAATACTTGGCTGGAATTTTTAGAATGATATAGAAAATAAAAAAAAACTTTGCTTTTTTGATGGTAATTAATTTTCTCCTGTATAACAACATACTGAATCTGACATACATTGGCAGGAAAGGTAATTTGAGAAACAAAGCTTAGAATGTTACATATAATTTTCCATTTGTTTTAGCAAAAGTCATCTACAGATCTAAGGGATGTTTTGACAGCCAGTCATTGTGGATGTACATTATCCAGTTCAAATTATTTTTGCTTACTTTTTCATAGGTAAGAGTAGAATTATTAAAAATATGGAAAATTATATTTTAGTCATTTTATGCAAGTTTCTGCATATGTGAATTACAGTATATATTGTAATTCATTTTGCAGAGCAGGGCTTGTGGTGCTGCCTTTATGTGTGTATATATATATACACACACACTTTATATGTCATCATAGGAATTGAGTTCTTTCCCTTAGCTTTGTGACTGTAAGTGCATGTTCCATGTATATTCTGCTAGCAGAACACCTATCCAAAAAAAAATCAAACAATTAATCCTAAAATGTATGCTAGTCTGTAACCTGTTTTACACTGAAGATTACGGGAAGTTGGACAGGTGCTGTGTAGCATCACTGCTCCTGGCACTGGAAAATCTGCCTGCCAGCATGGGCATGTGGATAAGCTCAGGAATTGTGCTGTAATTTCAGAGCAAGGATCCATCAGACTCCTGGTCTGCCTCCAGGAGTGGCCACGTGTAGTTATGTAGGGAATAAGAACAGGGCAGGTACAAATGGTATTTTTTTCAGTCTCTAAGTATGAATGAAGGGGATTCTTATCTTATTCAAGGCCTCAGTGCTGTGTCTGGGCAGCTGTTCCAGGAGTGTGCTGCAGTAGCCTTGGAGTGACCAACTCTTGCACTGGGGCAATGGTGGAGTCCTGCCCACCAGGGACTTGCGTTCCCTCCCTGCAGGTAGCATTGGGATACAGCAGCAGTGCATGTGCTGGGCAGCACAGGCTGGAGTGGAGTAAGATTGCCTTGCAGGAAAAAAGAATTGGAAAACACAGGGAATCAAATTTCTGAAAAGCTCAGCAGTTAAGACTTTCTATTTAACAATCTGGTTAAAGGAGACAGGTTTTCACAGGTGTTCACGTTCCATGTACGTATTTACTCTCTTTATATATACATTCCATAAAAAGGTGTGCCTCTCTTCTTCCCCAGGCACTCTTTGAGAAATGTCAAAAGTCCAGTTATAGAAATAGACTGCTTGGGACCCTTCATTCACCTAGAAATTAACATAAATCATAATCTGGGAACAAACTTTATTTCTAGGTTTTATTGTCTCCCACCAGAACAGTTAAATGGCCAGACATCAAAATTACTGAGTTGTTAGAAACTCTTCACCCAGAACAGAATTTATTTGGGTTTTGCGCATGCATATCTGTAGAAGGAAAATTCCTGAAAATTAGTCTGGTGAGTCAGACGTGGCTTAGTATTGCCCTTTCTTTATGTAAGTGATGTCACTTTGTCTGTTAATGAGAACGTTTAGCATTAATTTGTAGTATGTTTAGCACCTACTTCAGAGAAAAAGTTGCGAAAAAAAAAGTTGTTAAAAAAAGAAACTTAGTGTCAGGAATTTATTAATAATGAAAATGACCAACATGGGAAAAGCCTGAAAGATTCTACAAGATAAGTAATGGAGCATGCCGCGAAATGCCTTTTAATGTAATTGAAATTGAAATAATTTAAAGTATTCCTGAAACAGAAAAATTTAAGTAATGGAAGGATCTGCTATGATATTTTTATTTCTTTAAAACTGAAATATATCAGGGTTAAGGAGAGGAACAGAAAGCAGAAGATGCTGACTAGCAACTCCTTTTTAAATATTAGGGTACTAGAACTAGATTAACTGATTTGCCAGTGGTGTTGGAGAAATAAAAGCAATATATTTGATAGTTATAATTTTTAAGTTCCTCTTATTTCTTCACAAGATTCCAAGAAATTGCATTCACATGGGGAAATACTTGCACGTTTTGATAAAAATCCAGTACCTTCAGTTATAGTTTTATGTTTGCATTCTGTGTTCACTGATACAAACACCATTATGTTCTTCCATATTACTTTTTGGCAGTAGATCTCTGAGCATCGTACTAAGAGGTAAATAATGTTACATATGAGGAAACTGATGAAGAAAGAACTCATTCAAAGTGACTTTGAAATATTGTGGTGTGTTACTTTATTTAACAACTTTTAATTATCCATTCAAACAGTCAAACCAGTATCCTATTTGGATAGCGTGCCACATAATGGAAATGAAAAATACACACGACAAGAAACAAGATTACAGAGACCGTTGTCTGAAAACAATTTGCTGAAAGCATTTAAGCCATTCTTGCAAAATAAGGATGTGTTAAAAAAAAATTTATATTCCTGTAAGGAATTTTAATAAGATCCTCTTTGAACTTGAACCTAGTTCCAATTCTTAGGACTTTTGTGGGGAAAAACAAGTCTAACTCTGGTTACATCAAGACAAATGAAACCAGGTCAGAAAACCCAGCTCCTCCACCGCTACAGTCTGTGAAAACATGATCCAGCCTGAATATTTGGTGTGGTGTCTGTGCTAGGAAGAAGCATGAACAATTCTGGTAAAGTAGTGAAAATAGGAATTTGGGGTTTGGAGGTTTTTTTTTGTTATTATGAAATAAGCAAAACGGTTGAAGCTATTGCAAGCTGGATGTTTGCTGCAGTGCAATGGTGTTTCAGGATCACAAGTAGCTCTCTGGTTTTAGGCATTAGAAAAAAGATATCAGTGGCAATATTTTTGAAGTAAACACACAAATAGCAGGGTTAAACAAAGAAAAGTTTACATTATTAAATAAAGTTCCAATACTTCTTACTCGCTCAAGATATTTGCAGCAAGTTCTCTGGAGTAGAAAATGAAGGGAATGTGCCATGCAATTTTTCTTTAGCCTTTTTGCAATGCAACAGGGCAATCGATACAAATCTTTGCAGTAATCATATATTGATTTTCCTAGAATATAACTCCATTTAAAGCATTTTTATCCCCAGGAGTGAAAGCATTGGAGGCTATCAAAGGAGGAAGTAGCTTTCCTTGACCCCATCTGCAGTTCACATTGATTAACAGAGGCTAGGTAAAATAAATAAATATGTGTGAGAGAGAATAAAGAAGAAAGAGTCACAGAAAGGTTAATACTAGCTGGGGAGAAACATAATTATAGTGCATTAGGGTTTTTGTAAAATTATTAGGTTAGGATAAGCTAACAAGTGACTTGGAGAAGGTGGATTCTTCATTAAGTCAGAGCCAAATGTTTCACTACCTATTTTTCACTGACCGTGCTACAAATTCAAATAATGTGGAGCTTTCTAATGATCTGCCCCTGTGCACATGCAGGTATCAGGACAGTGAAATTGAGTTGAAACTGGTAGGTTTTCACTTTACCCTGTAATAGAACGTCTGTTATGATAACTGAGCCTGGGACAAATTCATAGTGAGTGTGCAGAGGTGGCATTGAAAGAAGCTTGATGAATCCATGACATTTTATTTTCATTGATTGTAAAAATGCTGTTGTTGTAAAAGGGTTTTTAAAGTAGCGAAAAACCAGTAGATTTATTTTCTTTTTTATTTAATTTTATGAAACATTAAAAATAATGAAAGATTTTATTTTAATATAATTTTATTAACACTGAAGGAAGTCTCTCCTACTTTCATGTGCTGAATACGGTTTTTGGTTTTTAACCATTTGGTTTTTTCACTGGAACTGCAAAGTAGATGATGTCACATCTCATGTAAGTGTCACACTCTCCTAGGAGACAGTAAAACCAAAGCCATATGCCAAAATTTTGGAATCAGACTTTTCTCAAAGCCAGGAATTTTGGGATTTTATGATTCACCTTTGCTGCCCCAAAAGTCCCTGTAGCCCATCCCATGCATGTCTACACTTTTAATCTGACAGTTTTATCTTCTCTCTTGCCACTTTGGTCATTTCCTGGCCCTTATCCTCCCTTCCCTATGTTTTTGTGGCTGAAGCTAAATTCTCATAGATCAGCCTTTATTAAATTAAAAGGTGCATGTAGCCTCATTATACTTTGCAGTGTGTTGTAGTTGATACTGTTTATTTTACCAGCAGCTTCAGAGCTTTTTTTGCTTCAGGCAAAGCAACTACTACACATTGTCAGATAAAGTACCTTATCTGTCAGCAGCACTCTTGTGAATTAATCATAATTCAATAGGTTTGCTAATCAAGATTTGAGATGAATGTTTTGATAGAGCAATCAGATTTGTCTAATCTATCATTACTTGACAGTTGCTTTAGGCAGAGTGCTAACATGGCATTAGGACCTGGTTTGGATCAGTTTGGCATGGCCCCACCAGTCAGTGGCATCATTATTGAATTGATGGACTTCTGCATAGATACTAATTTTAGTTCTTTTTCAGTTTTGAGAGAGACTGGAGTGAAGCTGAGATCAGGCAGCTCACACCTACCCTGTTCCACATTATCAAAACATTTTTGAACCAGGAGTTCACTTTGTAATTTTTACAAATAACAAAACTACTCCAAGCTCGTTGACAAATCTGAGACATGATTTATGGTAGCATATGCAAACATTGCTCAGGACTGAAAGGGTCACTGGAATAGAAAGGAGATAAAGTTAATATATTGTTAAATGTTGCTAATTATGAATCAAGTCACGTCTGATGTCACTAAAATTTGTTCTTTATTTTGCCTAGTTAAACATTCTTGGGGGTAATTTACAACATAGCTTGCAGCAGTTTCCTCAATTTGAAAGCATAAATGAAGGCTTTCATTGTATATTGACATATTTTTCTTGTTAAGCAATGTTTAAAGTACTGATACAAGGTGCTGTAATAGTGGGTTAGACTGCAAGTGCAAGTTTGGTACATTGTAGTCAATAATGCATTAGTGTGGGAAAATGAAGAGGAGAATTGATGTGTTTGGGGTTTTTTTAACATGGGTGGAGAAGAAGGGAAGAAAAGTCTTCAAGCATCCATAACTGAATAAAGACCTATTTTCCTAGCTAGTGTAATTTTAGGGTATGTGTTAGTATGAACACAATATATGCGTGGACCTCTAGTTTCATCATAATTTCAACACATATTCTTTCTCTCATGCTAATCTTCTGGTACCTGTGACTTTGGGGAGAGCATGTACATCGTGATGTGTTGGGAAGCCCACTGTGCACTGTCCTCTGTACAACTCTGTGGCTGGAGCTGAAGCTTGTTTTTTGCAGGAGCTACTGAGAACTGTCTACCCATTACATTCTCTTGAAGCTCAACACAGAGCTAAAATCAGTCCCTTACCAGTGGGATGTCAGCTCTTCTGTCTACGTACAGTTTCTCTTTTAATAATTTGAAAACTTGGAATACATTAGGTGAAAGAAGAAGCTAAAAATTACTAGTTCTAATATAGATAACCAAAAATGTGCAGCTTAACATTTTATACAGCAGAAATGAGTGTCCAAATGCCTTTACTGTTCCAGTTGGAGGAGTTTAGTACCATGTTGGGGTAATTTGCATTGCTGATATTTTGGTAGCAGTGTCATTTAGTTACGAGTTCAGAAGACTGTGGTATAAATATTTATGTTCAGTTGATGCTAAATGAGCAATCAGAATGTTTGATCTTTGCAGCCCTGCTTTAGTTGCTTTCCTGGAGCTATCTGTGAGCTCCAAAGGTTTACTAACTTTCAGAATACCTGCACAGCTGCTTTCTAAAGTCCTGCTGCAAACACTTCTTGGAAACGGTGCTGGAATAAGGCTGCCAGCAGCACTAAAGAGTATTGGCAGGTGAACTTAGTCACAGTCTAATGCTTGCCTGACCTGTATTGAATCTGTGGCAGACAGTGAAGACAATAACTCCTCTCAGTAATGATCAGTGAGATACTTTTCTGGTTAACTTCAGCACCCTTGGAATGCCTTCAGTATCTGCTGCTTGTCAGGGAGAACATTCCTGTGTCATCTTGTAAAGCAACACTGACTAGTAAAAAAACCCCAAAGTGATACTCAAGTGCAAGGAAAAATGAACCTCTAATTTTAACATTTTGAATGTTTTTTAGCATAGCCTGCCAAATTAAAAAAGAAAAAAAATATCATTTTATGACTTTTATTTTAAAAAGAATTTTTGTATTTTTGCCAGTTACTGCTGTGCTAAAAGCCAAAGTGAATATTATTTGTACTTACTGCTCATAAAATATCATAGGCCTGTTTCTGTGGAGTGATGAGAATTACATTGACTCTGCCACCACAGGATTCCTTCTAATATCCTGTCAACATTCTCGTGCCCTGCATTTACTGCTGTGCTCAAATCCCATCTCTCCATAACATTTAAAAGGAAAAATGAAAGAGCATCTTTGCCAATACCAAACTACTACCCTATTGTTTCATTTGTGCACTGAACTGCTGTTGATTACTTTGCAAGTTTGCTGTACTTGATAAGCTACCTGGGTGAGAATTTTTTCTGTGCAAATTTGGATGAAGAAAGCTTTTTGATGATCAATGAAGTATCGTGTATGTAAAGTGGCTAATTAAATTTCTTTCCTTCCTCCATCAAATTCTGCAAGTTAAAAATCCTATTCTGAGGTTCTCCACTCACTCAAAACCCTAGTGCCTTGACAGCCACTTTTGACTTAATTTTCTTCTTGATAAAATCTGTCATGACACGCAAGAGTGACTTGCTCATGTGAGATGAATGATGGTCCTTCCTACTTACTACAATAACATGAGATTAACATAGATCAAAGATTTGCTAGAGTTATTAAGAGTAGGCAGTCTCCACATACTTAATATATCTGGAATTTTTTTCTCTTTTGCTAGTTAACATATCAAACTAATAAATAGCAATGCGTCATTCTGCTTTTTTTTCCTTTCGAGTGCTAATAAATGTATATGAGTTGACAGTTTTATAATGGTGAAGAGATAAAAAATGTTCTCAGTAAAAAGATGCTCTGTGTGAATACTTGTATGCATTTCTGTTCACATGGTCATATATCTAACACCTGTGTGATCCCTCAGGCAATTCAGTCACTCATTTTTCCTGCCAATTTGCTTGCTTCATTTTGATCTATGTTTGCTATCATTTGTCAACTGACACCTTTAGCATGTTTTCACATCAGTTGTTTTGAGAACATGAATGCTGATAATTACATCAGTGCTGCCCCATTGCAGAAGTATAGACTAGACAGTCACCTGGGACTGTTTCTTTATAAGTTATTTAACAGTTATTAATTTCTGATCTTCATGTGTTGCAAAATTGCTGATTGTTTATCCATGTCTCTCATGGCAGGTTTGTAGCAGTAGCTACAATTCCTCCATTAAGTACATGTAAACAATGGCTTCAGGATTGGAGCTCTTGGTTGGGTCTTTTCCCCAGCTGTACATCTCCTGCCTCCCCTTAGACAGACGTCAAAGACCTCAAGAGTAGTCTCAGGTTTCCAGTGGCTCAGTTTTTCTCAAGTTCTGTAGTTTAAAGCAGAATTCCCCAGAGTTTGTGCATGCACATGACTGCCATCTCTACACTCCTAAATTTCCATTAAAGCCCAGTCTTTTTCATGACTCACTGAGATTCCCTAAGGGCTTCATGCAAATATTCTTAATAGTGTGAGGTATTCCTTGTAGTTTCTGGTTTTTTTCTCATTACCATGGTGGTACTATCATCCAGTTCCAGGTGCTGGTTGTTCTTCCTTTCTGTGAGAGCAGTCTTCTCTCTAGCATTGACTTTTAAAAGTCAGTGCAGGTGAGATCTAGACCGAAACTGTGGTTCCCATTCATTTATGGCTTTGCACAGACAAGATATCCCAGAAGACTCCTTGCCAAAGTTAATTTTCATTTTAGTCAACTGATTCATATGGTGTTCTTCCTTAAACCTCATGCCTTGAAAATGGTACTGTTCAGTGCAAGGAGTAACTTGTCTTTTGGTATATGTGGGACTAAACATTTCACCAAAATGTTGTCTTTTTATTTAGACAAAGATCTAAGGACATCCTGAAATAAGCCAGAAACTCATTGAAACAGAATTACATCACTGTAACAGAAACACATTTTGTATCTAAGCAGTAGGTGAAGCTCCTTAACACAAGCTTTAAATAAAACGAGAATTGTTCCAGTAGTGTTAAACAGTGCTACTGCTTTAAAAGAGACTTACCCCAAAGGGCTTATTACCACAATTTTCCACGTCTTTAATTTATTATGTGCTTGGTGTTTTACTACCTTTCCCAGATTTTAGTTATCTCAGCCCCACTCTTGAGTGCTGGAAGGTCAAGAGGTGCACTGCAAAGGCTGTGAGTGGAAAGACACATCAATGCTAAAATGTTTAGATTATTTGAAATCAAGGAATACAATATAAAGCTGTTGACTTCTGAAGTGCTTTAGCATATTTTGAAATCCAGCATAAACCCTCTTTAAACATTATAATGCATAATTAGCACTTACCTTGGTATCTGTGCATTTCTTCATAAGTGTCTAGAATAGGATTTAGTGTGAATTCAGTATGGGTCCATCAGGTTTTCAGACTGAAATCTAAATGTATGAGTTGTGTGGTTATGTTTTCTCTTTTTATTTGGGTTTTTAAACTGAAATTTTGGTGCTTTAGTGTGTCTTCCTTGAGGAGACAAAGTGATAAGGCATGCACAACAACAAAAACGCTGCCTGCAAATATTTAGATGCACGTGTGTTATAGGGGACACGCAATTTTGTTGTTTAAAATACAAATAAATAAATATATAAATAAATCTATGTAGCACCTTTTATCCCCAAGGATCCCAAAGTATTTTAGAAAACTCTTAACATATGTTGGATCACATAGCATACCACATAAGTATTGGCAACTGTTGTACAGAAAACAGTGGCCTTTAGAAGAAGGAAAATAATTTTTAAAAATATAGACACAAAAGGTGATAAACATCCAGGTCAAATGACACTGAAGTCTTCCCATTGATTTTGATGGGAGTACACAAGAAAAAAATCAGATTATGCTACCATTTTATATGGCAGATTGAAAAAGAAAAGCATTTTCTCTCCCCCCCCCCCCCAATCTGTAGTTTTACAGGATCGTCAGTATGCTGCTTATGATTTCAGATCATAAGGAGACTTTAAAATCATCTCAGTTTAACTTCAGTTGTGTGTAGCTAAATTTGCACTGTCCACTCCTGCATCTGGGGAAGGGACTGGGTTTGGGACAGAGGTGCAGCTGGCACCTGGAGATGGGGCGCAGGTAGGGGTGGCATGATCACTCCATGGTAACAGCAGTGGTGGTAACTCTTTTCTAGAAAAAAGTATCCCTTATCAAGAACAAATGGTCTTGGTGAAGACCTCTGATAATATATAATGCATTATCATTATTAAAAATGTATTTCACTTGATTTGTTGTAATGACCCCTTCTTGGAAGACAGAGGAAAAATACTCTTCTGAAAGTCCAGTGGATTTAACTTAGCTTTGAGAAACTTGGTACCCAGTAGCAGGAGCCAGCCCAGGCGTGTTTTTAAGTCCTGGGAAACATCTGTGTGAAAGAGGTTTTTAATTTCTGATGTAATGGTTTTAGTTAAGAAACCTCATTTTTTGGGCAGTTGCATGAATGAGTTTAATTTTTGTAATTAAAATGCTTTGATTAATTTGTTTCATTTCAGTGAAAATGTCAACAACATTGTTGACATTTAGATATTTTTCAGTCTTAAATTAAGTGGTAAATATTTTTGTAAATGATTTCATCTGTTCTTTAGAGAACATACAAGTGCAAAAGAAAGCAGAGTTGTTTCTTCCCCCATTGACCATCCTGCTAATATTCACCATCCCTTTGTGGCACAAGTTACTAAGTGTTTAATATCTTAAGCCTGAAAACTATGTTGGCATTCTTACAGGACCCTTTTAAATATGTCTGTGGCTTGGGAATGTTTCTACACCCAGCGTGTCTTCCTCAAAATCCCCTTGAAAGAGAAGTAATTTTAAATCATGATTAGTCTTTATCTAAGACTAATGTTTAGCAGAGTGGGATGGAAGTGGAATAATTACTTGATGTCATTATATATAATATAAACCCAATGAGGAACCTAAAGATGTGATTATTTTTTTTCTTAATTATTATCCTTACAAAGGCAAAGGGCAGGTGGGAATAAGGCAGCCATTGCTGTGGGAAATAATTTAAGAAATATCCATGATTATGCTGTATCTGTTTCATTGATTTCATGCAAAATAATGGCTTCTGCATGTTTTTAGAGAAGCTGGTTGTGTGTCATAAGAAATTAATATGCTTTGGAAGATGTCCAAAATAATAATGCCCTTTTATTTTAATACTAGTTATTAAATATTCAGTAGTTAAAATAGGTGGCAGCTGAGTGTTGATTAGGGTAGGATAAATCAGAGCAAATATTAATATAACTTGCTTGTGTTCTGCATGGGCAAAATTTCAAGTCAATGATAAAATATTGTTAATCAGTGGATTGATTTGACCATAAAGCAGTTGTATGTTGATGCAATCGAAGCATTAAATTTGAACATTGTCATCTCTGTGTGTCTGAGATCTGAAAGCCACATGGCACACCATGAATTCCCCAGTATTGATGGTAATCAGAGAACGGGGCTTCTAATGGAGGTATCCACCCTCTACAGAGTGGAAAGGGTAGAAATTCTCTAATGAATATGATGCAAGATGATCAAAGCAGATCATCAAAGCATGCAAGAGGTACTGCACCCATCATATCTCAGCTAATGGCCCTTGCTGTCTGCCTGTCACTGAACTGTAGAGAGAGGGAGGGGAAAAGTAGTTCGGAGGACAAAGTAACATGGTGGGGAGATTATTTTCCCAGACACATTCATGATATTTGAGTCCCTGAATCTGAAATGGTAAGTCAGAGTATTAAGCAGAAATTACTGTTAAGCAGTAATTAAGCAGAGTATTAAGCAGAAATTAAGCTGTGTTACTGTTACTGAGCTGGAAGTTGTAGTTCAGGAGACTCTGAGGTCCAGGTTTAATTCTCCAAGAAGAACTATATGGATATTTATATTGCCATAAGCCATACACTGATTCAGAACCAAAAGCTTTGTCAGTTGTAAACAGCTGATCTTTTCCTCTTAGAAGAGGGTTTTCATCAGGTGGTCTCTCATGACAAAGGAGTTGTACTGAGATTGGAGAACTTTGTTTCAAAATGAAAGGACATTTGAGTCTAGGCACGAGGGAAAATGTCTGCTCTTTGCCTCTAGCACCTCTCAAATCCATTGGAATATGTTTATTAGTTCTCTGCAAAGGCTTTGAATTGTCAGTGGCACATGTAGTAACAGAAATCTGAGAGAAGCTGGAACTTTTGTTTTGACTGGCACCTGTGAGACATCAGCTAAGTGAAATGCAGTGTGTAATGTAGTCGGTCACTGTGAACAGTTTCCTCCTCCTTTTTTTTTGTGTTCATATTTTATCTAGCTTGCTCTCAGTGCACCAAATAATCTTAAAATAAATCTGATCCTATTTGATAAGACCAACAGTTTCTTCCCATCTACTCTCTTCAAATCCAATCAAATTCCTTATCAGCCTAAAAATAATCAGAGCGAGTCTCTTGAGAATTCCCCACAGCCATTACCTGACTTTGCCCAGAATATTTCCTCATCTCTTAGGGAGAAAAGAGTGCCAAAAAAATGCCAATAGTCTGGCTTCAAAGAGAGATCTCACTCACTGACTGGTATTGGTCCTCCTGGGGGCTTCTTCTGTGAGCAGTTGCAGCAGTTGCTACTGTGGATAAATTAAAAGGAGAGGGAGGGCATCTAGACAGGTAATTTCCCAAAAATTTTGGTCATGCACAGGAAAATAACCACATTTAAAAAGGTGCTTAAAAGGCAGCAGTAAATAGAAATTTCCATTGCAAAGCTTTGCAATGTTTAGGGAACCACCACTTAGGCAAATTGCACACTGGTTACATTTTTCAAATGGACTCATTCTAGAAAGAAAACATTACAGAATTGTCATTGCCATGTTTTCTAGTGTAAATGAAGTAATCATTCAGCAGAAAACAAAACCAAGCAAAAAGCAGGTGGTGTGGTGTCCATTGCTAGGGAGCAATTCTGAAGCATAGCACAGCAGTTTTAACAAGCAGAAAACTTGTGTGGTATGTTAACCCAGTAATGCTGTATTGCATGGTTAAGCATCCAAAATGAAGTCAGAACAATTCTGTAGTCACAACCATAGAGGAAAGACTTATTCATCTATCCAGTGAGTTCCTGGGCATACCAAGGAGAACCTTCCATGGAAAGATGCTCCAGCTTCCTCCAGGTCAGCTCTTTGATTCATGAGCTCTGATCATAATTGAGTGGTGCTGTTGATGCAGGATGTGAATTCTTGCATTTTTACCTCTATAAAATGTAACTCAATGAAAGACATGAACTGAATGGGAAAGCTGCCATTGGACACATGAATGCTTGTTTCCTCTTTTGGGCTCAGCAAAAACAATAGTAAGGGCCAAGTCATTTGATCACCGTTATGTGTAGTAATTTGTCTGAAATTGTGCTTCAGAAGAAAAAAACAACAGAGGAGGGGTGAAAGGGACAATTTACAGCTGTTTTTAATAATTCATTTTAGCGGTGACATGTGACAGAAAATCTCCATTTGAGCTCAGAGGTTGAAAGCTATTTCATAGCAAAAGGAAGCGACTTGTTTGGACTGGTTTCTTAATACAGAATGCTTAAAGCAGCAGGAACTACATTAGTAAAACTGCATGAAATAAATACAAATATATTGAGGGGATTTGGGAAATGCAGTTTGTGAATGAGTCTATATGAGGACAGAAATGAAACTGTAGTATTTGGGTAGAGATTGTTCCTTAGGCTGCAGACTGCCTTTAGGTCCATAGCTTCTCTCATCTGCAAGTACAAAGGGGTCTGTGCACAGGGGAGGAGAGCAATGTGGCCCTTTATGATGAGTGAATTGAGAGTCTGAGTACACATAAGCACTGTTCTATTAGCACAGCCCAAGACCAAAGGTATTGCAAATTAATTGAGCAAAAGAATTTGTGTACAGTTGGCATGTCTGTTCTTACATGAATCAAAAGGAGGAATTGGACAGAGCTCCTTTTAGGAAGAAAAGAAAAACATATGTTAATTATTGTATTGAGAGGATGTTTTTATGAGAAAAGGGGATGCTGCTTCATTAATAACTGACATGTCACACCAATTCTGGTAGGTCTGATAGATTAAACATGAACCTCTCATTATTCAAGCAGCTGAAATGTATTGGCTGCTTTACCCACCTAATATTTATTCCTTGCACAGTATAACTACAAAATTGACATCTTCTTTTAAAATTGTTTGGCTGTAATAAATATAAAACTTTCACTGCTGATGTAAAGCATTGCTAGCTGGCATCATTTCCTATCCCTTTTTAATTATTCTTGACACTGTGGAGAAACATCTAATATAAATCTGTAATGTGCTCTGATGACAAACTACACGGTTGGAAGACCATGTAATCTCTCCACAATTAATTAAAGTGCACAGAGCTGCTTTTTTTTCCCTTTTTTTTTTTCCTTATTTTCCACCCCCCCCCCCCCAGCAACCAGATGCCACTGACTGGCTCAAATAACGTTGCTGTCAACTGTAAAAAATTAAGATCCAAACCCTAAGAAAAGTACTTAAATAAAGAAACCAGATGCCAGGTTACTTTTTGATATTATGGCATACATCTTAGTGGAAGGCACTATTGTTCAACATTTGTAGCTTTACATACTTAATTACTAACATAGCAAATCTGTTGGCAGTTTATTTCCACAAGTATCTATCACTTCAACAAATCCTTTATTTCCTTTATTGAAAACTGAACGATGCCAATCAATGTGAATAGTTCACCAGCAGCCTAGAGCAATGAAATTAAGGAGGATTTGGCTGCTGTTTGTTCAATGGGCATAGCCTTTTGTTTTTGAATGGGTGTGAATCTGCTTCAGAAGAGCTTCAGCTCTGTGCTAGAAGCACTTAGTCCTGTAAGGCTTGTGGACACATGGAGTTGATCAAATGCAAATTAATAACAATTTTTAGGCCACATAATAATAATGTTGTAACATTTATTGACTGTAATAATACTGTGGATGGAAGACAGGTTAATAAAAAAGTGTTTATTAAATATTATTGTAGCACCATATGACTTTTGGTGGTGAAGTCTATAGCCACAGGAAAGTGCAGGTGCAGGTTAATTTGCAAGATAGCAACAAAAGTTCAGAACTATTAATTAACATTACAAGAAAGAATTTCATAAACATAGTCTTTTTTTGTTGACATTACATATGAAAAAATCACCTCAAATTTATTTTTTAACATAGCTTTTTTGATAGAAATGTTTGAAATGCACTGATGGTCTTTCTGCAGTTTCTGTAACAATAGAATGAAGATGATATGCTGGTGTCTGGTTTTCCTACCCTCCTGGCAGGTGTATTTAAATCAACAAAGTAAAATGTTTTGGGGTCAGTTCTGAAAAACTCCACTATGCTTCAT
Organism: Acrocephalus scirpaceus scirpaceus; assembly: GCA_910950805.1. Lineage (NCBI taxonomy): Eukaryota > Metazoa > Chordata > Aves > Passeriformes > Sylviidae > Acrocephalus > Acrocephalus scirpaceus. The sequence continues at coordinate 10,872,901 of OU383783.1, read as the reverse complement.
TACTTTTCAGTTAGGCTTGTTTTATTATTTAAAAGAGTTTTTCAAACATCACAAAATAAATCGCTGTGGTTGTTAGCGGGGCCTTTTGTGGGTGGAAAGTGGAGCTGTTGTGACAAGCAGGTAGTTTCCATCCCCATGCTCATCCCCATCCCTCTCCCCATGCCCATCCCCATCCGTATCCCCATGTTCATCCCCATCCCCATCCCATCCTCATCCCCATGCCCATCCCCATGCCCATCCCCATCCCATCCCCATCCATCCCTATCCCATCCCCATGCCCATCCCCACCCCATCCTTATCCCCATCCCCGTCCCATCCCATCCCCTCTGCTGGGCGCTCGCAGCTCGTTCTTTGTGCACTGGCCAGGCTGCAGGACAGATGTCCCCACAATCCCTCAGCATTAGCAGCTCCATAGCTATGTGTGACCCCACTATCTCAGCTGATTCTGCAGTACTGAGGGCTTTGGGTGCAGCAGAAGGTCTTTAGTTCTGCATGTTTTGGGGAGGTTTCTCTGTATGGAATAGTGTCAGCGTTTGTAAACTGTTCTCTTAACTCACAACTCAACTTTTGATTCACATTTCACTTTATGCCATTCACTCACTCCTCACAGGTAATATAAATCAATTCCACAGTCCATTTCCTTGCTGTGTGGTGTTTTATATAAGAAATTACTGCTATTGCTAGAGACAGAGGAGGGTTTTTTGCTAGGAGACAGTTGGCACAGCTAGAACCTAAGCTGCACTGCTTTTTCATGTTTTTCTTGGAGAGGAAACTCCCTTTTAGCAAACTGTACTGACTCATCAGCTTTCTGATTCAGCTTACAGTGCTTCCACTGAAAAGGTTTTTAAGGTAGAGCAATCAAAACTACAGAGCAGTTCCTAAATGGGGAATATGGATGCAGTGTGGTGGTGTAAATCCATATGAAACTGATACAAACAATAAGCTTTCCTGTGCTGGTTATTTTTGCTGTTTTTAAAAATTCTTTGTGTTCTGTCAAGCGGTTTAGTGTATTTTCAATAATAAACATTTTTGGATCATCTTATTTAGAGTTATATACAGCATAATCATGTTATTTATACTTGCATTATAGTTGAGGGATTTAAAACTGTGTTACAAACTATGGATCAAATTTCGCTATCAAGTACCTCCAAGAAATCCCATTAGTTTCACCCATTTTAGGGGGTGACAAAGAGAGCCTGTAGACAGTGAGAGCCTGTAGAATCCAGATGAACGTGTTCACATGCAAGACAGTCCTTGCAACCATTTGGGAACTGGACACAGCACCCAGGGTGCAGAGCAGAGGGCACCTCTCCCTGCAGAAATCAGGAACACAGCACAGAACTTGTGCATTAAAAACATTCCAGTTCGGGCAAAATCAACATTCTAAGGGCACAGTAATTGCCAGGGGATTTTAGTGACCACAAATGGTTGGGAACTTGGTTTTATATCTCATCTGACCAATAGTTTATGACGCGCTGTGGTTTTTGCTTTTCTGTAACAACATGTTTCTTGGATCGTTTAAAGTATTTGGCTTGCAACACCTCTGAGGCATGGGTTAGCTTGCAGTAATGCATACTTTGATGTCTCTTATTGTTAAATTATATAGTGCGTACAATATTTCATTTTATTTAATACAAATCATTTTTATTTACTTAAAAGGAGCAAGCTGTCTTATTATATGTATTTGGCTTAGAAACAAAGGAATTATATTCTTTTAAGAGGTGTTTTATGTTTTATGGTTACTGAGAGAATAAATGGCCTTTTAATAGGCATTTATATAAGTGGGATCCATGTCTCCACTCTATTATATATTTTCAAATAATTAAAAGTGCTATACAAATGCTATATGATAGCCTTCCAAAAAAAAAAAAAGAAAAAAAAAAAAAGAAAAACCCATGTGGTTTAAGATATCAGGAAAATAATCCTGTTTCTTGGGGAGAGGAGAGGCAGAAAGGTTTATTAGGGTAATTTAATTTCTACTGATGCTACAAACATGCATGGGATGAGGATGTGGGGGTTCAAATGTAGACGCTGCCTGTGCTGTTCCCTATGGTGACCTGTTCTTCATTGAGACAGTCAATTGACACAGACGCCAGTGCATTTATTACTGAGTCTACTGTAAATGAGGCTTTCAGGCTTGCCAGGGATAGATTTTTTTTCCTGTGTTCACCACTATCACACATCACGTTTTGAGGACGAGGGAAAAGGAACTTTTAAAACAATAATATCAAACAACTTGGGAAAAAATGTTAAATATTACCATATGAAGAACTGATTAAATTTGTATGGTTTTCTTTCAGTAAAAATTGATATGTGATGAAACACAGTGCAGCTGGATAACTTGTTTTGGCTAACGTTCCAGTGTTCTCTGATCTCTTTACCCAACGCTATATAAAAAAGAAACCATATCAGCATCCTTGTTCCTGTTGTATAGGCTCTGACATAAATGCCCCCTTTTGGTTTGCCCCATGCCATCTGGACTGTAAAAAACCTAACATTAGTTTGCCAGTGAGGTAGTTTATCTACATATCTTCTTCATATTCAGATCTACTCTCAAATATAATTTTTTTCAGTCTACTTATTGCATTTTTCATGCATTTAATTTGTAAAAACTACTGTACATAGGTATTCTAAATCCATCAGTGCTGGAGAACCAAGGAGCAGATGCTGCTCATGTTTCCTTTTCAGTGTAGCCCAGAGAAAAGCTTGTTCTGGAACCTGGGAACCAAAGAGCACATCTTATATTCAGACACTGTCTTGTTAAGTTCCTCAGATTTCATGGGGTCTTATACTCAGTCATTAATTAGTGAAAATGCCACAGGTTTAGGTTCCCCTTTCTGTTTCCGTGCAATACAATTTTTTTACTTATTTGTGCATGTACTGGGTTTATAATAGCAGTATTTTTTGTGTGTTGAAGAAATTCAGGAGCACTTCTTCCATGAGGATAATGTGTTCAAAAAGTCGGCTCATTTTTGAACAGGCATAAAAGCTCTGTCAAAGTAATAAACTTCTGCTTGTCAATATCAGAGGTTATTTTAAAATTCATATTCCTTAGGATTATACCTCAGCACCTGAAATGCAAGATCGTGAGTTTAGGCTAGTTTTCTTACTTTAAATTCCTTTCTTCAGCCAAATGTCCTTATGATATTGCAGGCTTTTTGGCTGGCACAGGAAGATCAGACTTCCTGCTCATTGATGTAAATAGAATTTTTCTTTTATTTTGGGAGTGGCAGGGGGTTGCTACAAAGTTTAATTTTCCATTTTGTTAACTAAGAACATATGCCAAGGGTCTTGGACTCTCTGAAGTACTGACTGACATAAAATATAATGGCAATCCAGCATGGGCTGGGGCTGAAAAATTTTGGATATTGTCCCACTAGATACTGGAAGACTGCAGATTGTTTTTTAACTGGGATAGATAGCATGGGTAATTTGCTCTTCACTTTGGCACACTCTGTTTAATTGCAGCTACAGCAGAGCAAAACCATCTGCTAAAGTGATCAAGGTCGTGGGTTTTGAGTTATGAACATTAGAGAAAGTCATAGATACAGTTCTTCCTGTCATTTCTTGTGGTGGAACCCCACGGAGATCCCCCATCCGAGGTCTGTAGTGGTTGTCTCTGTTGGCTGGTAAGTGCCAGCCCTGTGCTCCATCCCCTGCCAGCCCCGTGCTGCTGCAGCTGCCACCACACCGTGCTGCTTCTGCCTGCTCTGCTTGTCAGTGTTGTTCCTAACTCTTCCATGTTTTTCAAGGGTGTTTGGTGCAACCCTGTGTTGGAAAACAGGAAAAAACAAAGGAAAGCTTCATAACCAAGTTAGGAACATATGGAGCTATGAGATTTTCCACACTTTGTAACAACAAAGCTCTGCTTTAGCCATTTTAATCAGATTTTCTGCCTTTGATGCTATCACAACATTCTTTGCTTAGGATAAGTTTGTGCCTGTGGCATCCTTGGACTGTCCATGAGGACTGCAAAAGGAATGATTCCTCTGTTCTTGTTTTTTTCACTGCTCATCTATCTCTATTGGCTTTCAAACTGCTCTTCATTCTCAACATAAACTTGTTCTGCAAACATCTCCACAGATTTGGTTATTTTTGTATTCAGAATGGAAAAAAAAAATCTATAAGGCCACTGACAGAGAATTAAATAAGAATGGGAATTTATATCCCTGCAAGAATTACCTGGATTTAAAAGTAAATATCTGCAGTTCATATACTATTAACACATTAATTCTAAAGCAAGCTTTCCATTTCTAATAATTTAATTCTCAGTAAATGCAAATGAACTTTTATATTAAATTGGATACATTTTCTGTTTTAAGTGAGGAAGGCTTAATATTATTTATTAAATGGCAGGACAGAAAAAATTGCATTGTACCTTTATCCCCAAAACACTAAGAGCAGAATTCTGACATTCTAATGATGTTCTCATTGTGTTTAGCATTCCTGAACATGATTGTTATATAAGGGTATATAATATATATATAGGATATATAATAATAATATAAGAATATTACACCTTTATTTTTTTGTCACTGCACAATTATACTTGTGGATTGTCTGTGCTCAGAGCTCGTACTGTGTAAATGGAAAATGTTTCAGAACCAGTTTTTATTGTCCAAACACCTAACCATAGACAGGAAGGCTGATATTCTAAAAGGAGCAGTCAGTAATTTCTACTTTTTGAGCAAAATTCTGATGCAGTTGTAGCCATTTCCTGTACACACAAAGAAAGATCATGGCCTTTTATACCCTTTAAAACTTGCTTGTTTCATTTTTCTGTCTTACCACTGCTACCATAGCTCTCTTTCTGTTCATATCAGTTAATGTTATATTTGTCTTGCCAATTTAACTTTCTAGGGTAAAGAGTATCTCAGTCATAAGATTATAGAAACTGCTATGAAAATTCGGGTGAAAGGTTCACCTAATTCTGCAATCCAGTGTGAGCTGTGTCTAGTTTTGAAAGCATTGAGAAAGAATGAGGAGAGGATGCTTGAAGGCAAAAATTGTTTTTCCACATCTCAAACTTACTGGGCATTTATTGTATAGGTATAACTAAGTGGGAGTTAAATCTGTTGAAATGCAGTAGAAATTTGTAAAAGTAACTTAAAAAGTCATGTACCATTCTCTGCCTATAATTTAATTCAGATGTGTGTATTAATTCTGATTTCAGTATGGTGTGATGTATATGCTAAGTTATGACTGACAACCTAAAATTAGAATTTCAGTTTGTACAAAGAAAAACAAATTATTTTAATAGATGTACAGAACTGAGGAAGCAATTATATAAGTTCTGTGATACCTTTGTTCACTCAGAGGAATACTACACATCCTCTGGAGTAAGGTTCACTCTTTAGATTTATAGGTTAAATAATAGACTTTATGAAGTCAGTAATTTTTGCAAGGCTCAGTTGCTTCTTTGGATAAGACTATTGTCTGATCTGTAAACTTTATAACCAAAAAATTTCGACAATTACTGCAACCCCCCAAAATTACTTTGAGTTATCCTAAAGCCCAGCTAAGCAAAGTACCTAATCCGTGTGTATATGGGATGGTTTGTTTTCATTGGAGAAAAGAAGATGTTCAGTTTTTAGACTCTTAGAATACCTTTTACATTTTTCCTTTAAATAACATCAGCCCCAAAGTGTAACTCATTGGAAGGAGCATGTTTAAAAATAGTGCATATGAGGTCCTTAACTTCTGAACAGTGGCTACTGCCTGAGCTTTGTGGCTACTGCCTTGTCTTAGTTCTAAAATACTGGTTCTGACGTGATGCAGAGACAGCAGAAATGACCAAGAGAAGGTAGGAATCAGCTAAAACAAAGGAAAACAAGTGCAAGGCAGCAGTGAAAAAATTTTTCTTCTATCAGTTCAAAGTCTTGTCCATCTGCTTTTAATTTAGTGTCATGCAGACATTGGATCTTTCACTGCTGTTGGGCCACACAGTGAATCAAATCCTGTTTCCTAATTTCCACCATTTTAAGTTATGTTCCTAGGAAATAGAATTCTGCAGTTTCTTGCCTCTTTTCATGACAGCTGGAGGAAAGGAATGAGGTGAAGAGAGGAAGCTGGCAGTGTAGACCTTTCACTTGGCTCTTACCTGGGTCCCTCACTTTGGCTTGCAAAGTGTTGAGGTTTTGTATGTCTTTGACAGCCTTTAGGTAAAGGACTTTCTGTGGCTATTGAGTTCTCTCTTTATTTGGATACAACTGTGAAGAATTTGTCTTGTTTTTGCTAGATGCTATTCAATGTTTTAATAGTGTTTCTTAGAAATAAAGGTGAAAATGTTCTATGGCTGAATAGAAAAAGAAAACCCAGATGGCTTGCTTCATGCATTACTTAGCTGTCCTCTTCCAATAAAGTCAAAATTACATGAAAACCTTGGAGTATCCCTTCTCAGATTTTATTTGATGGTTTCAATATGCCTGATTTATTTATTTCAATGATGTTGAATTAAGGATATATATAGTTGGGAAAGAATTTTAAATAAAGATTGGGCTCAAAAAGACTCCAAGTTCATGGATGTGCTTAAAGGTTAACTGCTTTTCATAAGATGTGAGAGGAATTTGGTATGAAATGACACAAGTCTGGGTATTAGGCTTGTTCTAAAGATATGAAGCTGCAGTCACCGCTCTGTTGTGTTCTCCAAGTGTCTGTGCATCAGGATTTGCAACTGCTGCAATTTTAGAGTGCCCACACTTCATGTGTATTGACTAGGCAAAGTGCAAATAAAACTAAGACAGACTTTGGATACTTCTGGATGACAGAGCAAGGGAGGTTTTGGCAGATGGTATCCAGGTCTGCTTGGAGTGCCTGTGTATGGTATGAATGGATGAATCCACAAAGAATATGTGGTGCTTATGTTTGACTTCAGCCTAGAATTACATTGTGAGGTCATTATCTGACACCTTTAGTTTAAAACTCTCAGTTTTAAAATGCAGATACCTTGATGGGCAAAACTGCACCAGTCACTGCACAGTCCAATCCCATTTGAAGCAAAAGAAAGGCTACAGAACAAGGAAAGGCTTTGAGCATTCTATTATGTATTGCAGTGAAGTACCAGCTATTGTGAAATTACCTTTATTGTGGTGAATGTCTGTAACAGACTTTCTTTCCCCAAAAAAGCATTTTAAGAAGATGTTGTTGTCTCAAATCTCAGAAGAGCTTTCCTAATTAATTTTTAAAATCTAGCAATTAATTTACTTATTATGTTACGTTTATGTAAGCTGTTAAATGTAAATGCTTCACTTTCAAGGGAAACCTAAATCATTTGTACATTGTGGTGTAATCATTTTCCATCAGAATCAGAAGAGTTTCCAGCGAGGCTTTCTCCCACACAGAGTCAGTATGCAGCCCCTCTTCTTACACATCCTGGTGTAGGTTTTTCCGTGAACACTTTTTGCTCTTTAGTTATTTGTTGTAATTATCAAGTTCATTTTTCTCTAATAGATGTGATTAAGTATATTTAGCACTGTGTAATGAGTTTTCTGCCTGGTTGCATTCTGGCTAATAAGGAATTCCTCAGAGTCTCTTCTGACAGCTGCTGTGGATCCCAGGTTTGTGCTGCCACAAGAGACCTCTTCCATGAATTGCTAACATTAGAGAAATTAACTCGGTTAGACTAACCATAAAATCTGGGCTGAAATTTGATTACTAATAGATCTTGTGCTAGCTTTCAGCAGCACCGATATTGTGGCATTCTCTTGCACAGAAGGACCCACAAAAAATCATCACCATTCAAAAAGTCATTTGCATTCACACACAGTGAGTATGTAAACTTCTTTGTGGAGGCTGTACTGATTAAAAAAAAAAGGTTGAAAATAATACTGCCAATAATTGTTCAGTGTTCTTGTTACAGTAGCTTTTTTTTTTTTTTTTTTTTTTGGCTCTTATGATCCATCTGCTAACTTACCGGTCTATGGATAATGGTTTTGTTATCCATACTAGTTCCTATTATTACACCAGCTCCCAAATTTGTGAGGCTGAAAATGACGGGAGCAATCTGTACTTGGTGATGCAGTGCTGTGGCTGAGTTGCTTAGCAACAGTGGCTGCAGCCCCTGCGCCCGCTCTCCGGAAGGGGGATACAGAGACAGGGAGATGGAATAAACACACCTTCAGCAGGGCTGACTTGAGGAGGGAATGATGAAGGTTGGAAGTTATTTTTCTGCCAAGTGCCAGCGACTCTGGGAAAAGTCTTCTTTAAACAGGTCCTGTGAAAAAGGAAAAAAAAAAAATGGAAAGAGGTCACTTGACTTTCTGAATTACTGGAAGAGAATGAAAATCCAGCAGTAAATGGGTTTTCTTGCTAACTGTGAGCCTGTGCTGCATTATGAGGTCTTTTCTACTGTGGTGCATAATCGTAACAGAAAATGCGTAATCATAACCATGTGTCTTCTATTTATCACTACAATTGAGTACCAAATTCATGAAGAATAGGGATTGAAAATTAATGCCAAGTACCTCTTAAATTCCCTGCTGGTATGTTAATTACATAAAGACTGTTCATAATAGGGTTAGTGGTAATGTAATAAATATGGATGGGTCTACAGTTTTAAATTCTTTTGAGATCTGAACAGCTCTACATTTAGGATCACACAGTATTAATTGCTAGGAACTATATTTCAATCCTCTCCTGGTTTCCAGTCAAATATTTTACAAAGACTTGTGTGATTACTGAAGTATCACAGTGTTCAGTGTTATTTTCAGTTCCGTATATCCCACACCCTCAAGCCTTTGGAAATCGTCTGTGCTTGAAGCCTCTCTGTAGAGTGAGGTATCACTTTGCTACGATATTTAGTACAAAATATCAGCCTTTAGGAAGCATAAAATCTAGAGGGGAGTAGGAAGTAAGTTGATGCAGATATACCCAAGTTTGTTAAGGGGCTCTTATCTGCAGTCACCAGCATCACACGGGATTTTTCCAAGCGCTGGTTATTGCTGCTAGTCAGTGCTGCTTTGCAATTAGTGTTGGAGCACCTCGATAAGGTGGATATATAGGAACTAAGAACAGATAACATAAATGCAAACAAAGAAATTTCAATCTTTCAACCTCCTTTGTACTTGTTTATTTCTGAACTGACTCTTAAGCAAGTGAGCAAAACGGGGTTGCTTTTTTCAGTTCCTTTGCAGGAAAAATATCTCCAGAAATTTAGAAAGACTTAATTTTTTAAGAGTTTGTATTGCTTCACTTCCATATTTTCTAGATGGTGCTGCACTCATCATAAGCTTGGTCCTAAAATTCATCATAAGAAAGACACTGCTTATCATAAAAGCAGAGGTTTTGATCTAAGTGGGAGTCTGTGGGCTCATTTTTAGAAGGTCAGATTGATAGACAATATCTCACAGTCTAGATAGTGACTCTATCAAACTAATTCTTAAACACATAGTAGTACAATGAATTATTCCTGTCTTGGAAGTATGGTTTATGACCTTTCTGCCCCAGGTATTATTGCTGATTATTATCTGAGAATGGCTAGTAGCATGCTTTTTGTTTCATTGGGTTTTGTGGTTGATTTGAGGGGTTTTTATTTTAACTCAGATTTGTTTTTTAAGCAAATCTGTTTTATGAACCACTTAATGCAGCAGATTTATGATAAAATAAATTTATCTTATAGCATGGTAATAAAGAAATGCCCTTCACCTTCCTTTTCTCCTAGAGGTTATTGTTTAAACTATCTCATGTTGTATAGATAAATATTTCTGTGGCCTTTTATTTTCCTTTTTTTTTTAACACCAATTTGCAGAAAAGTGTGAGCATTTTAGAATATTTTAATTTATTTTGCAAAATCTACACTTACTAATTGCCAGCTTTTCAAAAACAAAATGGTAGAATTCTTCATACGAGGCTGCATAAAAGATGGACCTATTTTGTATATAGAATATTGCCTGTCCTTTAGATCTATGTGTTTTGCTTATGGAATAAACCAAAGTAGGAGAGATAAACTAATATTTTGTATAAGCTCAGCCAGACAATACACATGATAAAGATGTTTCATCTTCTTATGTATGCAGAAAATATGAAAAATTGTAGTTTACACATATTTTCTCAATTCAAGTGTAAAATTGGGCCCCCAGATTGCCCTGGGCCACGGTGGTTGTGTTAAAGAAGCACTATTTACCTAGCAGCTGAGTGAAAAATGATCAGAATATTAGACTCATCTAGGCCACATTAAGGAGCCATTGCATTTCCCAACAATTTTATGCTATCTCAATATGAAAACAGAGCAATTTCAGCTCATATCAGGTTATGATCGGCAATTACAGTTGCATAATTCACCTAGTCGTCTCTTTTCAGGGCCTTTATTTTCCCTCTTGGTGACATTCCTGAGAAAGTGCCTGATAAAAATGTCATATATCATCCCGGCTTTAAAACTCGTAAGGGGGTAATCTGCTATGCCTTGCTGAGCCTATATTCATCACTAGATTTTTGACTTGGAGGGGTCATGACACTCATAATTTCCTTTTTGATATTGTCCTCACTAGATATGACAAGGGGCTGTAAAAGCTCCGTTGTAGGCTGTGGTTAAGAGCCGTTCCAGTGGGGCTCATCACCAGCAATAACAGTGCATTACTGGGGATTGTGCAGTACTTGGCCGTTTCGAAGATAATTAGATTTGATGTCAACATTTCTTTATCACCTGCATCCTTTTGTGCATCTGCGTGTCAAGTTGTTATTTCCGGATTTATTAGCACCCTCAGAGCTACTATCTATCTGTCAGCCTGTGTGGTGTTTGTGTTGACAGTTGTAAAGTTAATTACTAGTACTAATGAGCATCGGGCTTTTGGTGGACATGGCATTTTGGGCATTTAAAACTGTAATTAGATTTTTTTTTTTCCTTTGTGTACAGCCACAGGAAAAATGCAGAAAAAGAAACTGAAACCGAGCTCCCTGACCTCAAATCTCCATCTCCAATTATACGTTGTTTGCAGTACCTCTAATTCAAAAAACTCAAACAGGCAGTTTGCTTTGTGCTGCATTTTATTCTCATCATTATCTCCACGAATATTTGTTTTATTGTGTCATCCAAACCCAGATCTTAAAGGAAAAAAGTTTTGGTTTTAGATGATTTTATTAAAAACATGTCCAGATAGCGTATGTATCAGCCGTTTCTTTTTCGGTAAAGTATTTCTATTTTAGCCCACAGACAATATAAGTATAGTGCTTAAAAATAAATTTCTAACAACAACAAAATTAGCCCATCTTCTGAACCTTCTCCTTTTCATATAATAATGTATTAAACCCAGTGAACACATAGACACTTCTTGTTTATTATACAATTGTAAATCCAGAGTAATTTCAGTGAAGTGGGATTAACAGAAATGTAAGGGAAAGAAGAATTTTGATACTTATTTGCCTTGCATACATGTTAAGTTTCCTATCCTGTAAATCATATTACCAGCTCTTTTATGTGATGTTCCAAGTAACATATAAGTCATAGGATTTAGAATAATGGCACTTATATGTGACATATACTTTATGTAAGTATATTGTTTATTCTGCTGCTGCAACTAAGAACCACTCCCTTGCTGCTGTTTCTATTTGCTTTCTATTTATCATTATCTGCCATTTTGTTAAACAACTACCCTTCCCAGACATAAATCATCTGTAAAAATACTCTGGCTCAGAGAAAATTTCACCCTGGCACTGAAATGATGAGATAACCATTTTCATCTCTTGTTGAAGCATTGAGATTTATTGGGCTTTGATGGGCTACAGACCAGACATCATTCTCTGCTAAACAGACTCCCACTTGCATTTATTCTTATTGCATTTAGCAATTCAAAATGGAGCTCCCAAAGTCCCCACAGAGCCCCTTCCCAGCTTAGGTGGGGCACGGGACGTCAGTGTTATTACTTTATATTAGATAAGGAAGGGACACACACTGAGGCATGTGGTGATTCAGATGATTTTTTTATTTCCGTTTAGCGGTGATGACAGAATGTCATAGTGAAATGACTTCAAAAGTCATTTTTCCCTCTGCCCTGGTTCTGCAGCCTTGTCCCTCGAGGGCACTTCCATTGTACAGTTATATTAATTCTGCTAACTTTCAGACTTCATTGCTGACAATAGGCCTTTTGGCTTTCTCAGACTATTACATTAAATTTCCCATCAAACCATGTCAGCCTCTGAGGTCAGAGATTCCAGGAGAAGCTTTAGATATTTTGCCTTTTTGACTTCATGGGCAGGTATTTCTAAATTGCTTTTAGCTTTGTTTTTCCAGTGTCAGAAATCATATTGAACCTATCTGAGAGCTCAGACAATGAGTGTTTGTCAGGTGAAGGACAAATGGTCCGAGGGGTGGGAGGGTGTGCACAGACAGCCAAACATGTGTTTGTAGGAACACTCCTGTCCTCGGCTGTGGCAGTGGCAGTGAGGGTCAGGTGCCCTTGGTCCAGCTGCATTTCTCAAGGCAGCAGTGCCTGACCGTGCATTTCACACACACACTCTGGGTCGTTCTCTAAATGTTTATCTTCCAGAAAAAAGGGTTTTTGTTTTATCTCAGTGTACTTTTAATGTTGATTAGTTTCACTACTCTGCTGGTTTTTTGCCATTTTTATAGGAAAATTTGGTGTAACGATCTTCAGTTCACAGCTGGGGAAACTGAGGCACAGAGAGATGAGCTGATATAGCAAAGTAATGAAAGGACAAAACCACAAGAACTCTCCTTCACAGAGTCCTGTCCACTGGAAACAGTTACCTTGAGGGTATTTTGAAGAATTGAAGTATAGTGGACTTAAACAAAGCAGAACTTATTTGCATATTTACATGGACAGTGGTTCATGTAAGAATGACCAAAATCTTAGATTGTACTATGTGACCATGAAGTAGTTTTTAGATTATTGAGCAAGATTTGCTGCTGCAGCATTTTTTTTCTCTGTATTTATCAAGATTCTCAGCCTTCTTCAATAATATATAAATTGTTTTAACTTGATGGATTTTTTTCCTTCTTGGCATGATTTTACATTATGAGGGGGAAAAAAAGTTTTTAAACCAGCACTTATGAAAAGAAATATTAAATTTATCACAGATAAACACCCAATGTTGAACTGGAGAACATGTTATTTTAAAAAAGGTGTTACTGCGTGCAGAATACAATTAAGTAAAAAATGCAACACAATTATAGGAAAAAACCCCAGGCTTTCATTGATAGAAAAACACATGAAAAAATTAAGAGCATGGATGGCATGTAAAATTCAGCAAAAATCAGTGTGTGCATATTTTTAGCCACTATTTTGAATTTATAGTCATGGTTTCTATATTTAGAAAACAGGAATTCTGCAGCGTATTCTTCCCCCCAAAATCTATTATTTAATAAGGCAAATGAAGAGACTTTTCGGAGAAAAAATATTCCACCCTGAAAGCAAACTCTGCTCTCTTTTTGTGGCGGTAATTTTAAAGTACCAAAATTAGAACTGTCTTAATTCTTAGCTGAGGTTTCCATCCGAGGAGGGGAACATGTGTGCAGAATAACAGGCGGCTGGCAGGGCTGGAGAAGGATGAGCTGAGGAAGGCAGTGTCGATGTGTTACTACCTGCTTGCAGCCATAAGGCCGGGGAGTCATTTGTGACACTCTGGGGACAGTTTTGTCACCCTGACAGTAATGCTGTTATGCACCAACTTGACACACAGGAAGAATCCATAAAGACAGATAAGTAACTGTGAAAGTGGCTGGGGATCAGCCTGAGTGCTACCACTCACCTGCAGTGACAAATAGATAGTCATGAAGGATTGAAAATCCTGCCCAACACAGAGATATGTCAGTCCAAAGCCACAGCGCTGCGTGGTTACATGGAGGTTGTAGTAAAAATACACTTAAGGCACATGCACAGAAGGGCCCCCAGGCATAAGTATGAGAAGGTTAACTTCAAAGTATATTAGTTCTTCTTTGTGGCTTTTTTTTCTTAAGAGTACTTGATGTCTTTCACAATTCTTATATTAATTGCATTTGATGGGGCTAATTCCTGCAATTTTAATTGAAATGGGTACATGGTAACATTGGTGTAATGAAAATGAGATTTTGGCCAATGTGATTTTTGTGGGAGCCAATGGGTCTGTTTCCAGGTGTCACTTTTTTAGTAATTATTTTATACCAATAGAGGTCCCCATCTGCAAATCCAATGAAGAAACTTGTGACTTAAGGAATACGTTCTGCTTTTAAAAATGTAGTCAACCATAAGTGCCATAAGTGCTAAAAATCAGTGCCAAACTGTTTGCTGTTTGTTATGTTCAAAACTGTGTTAACTCCTATTGCAAATGCATTTCTTTTTGTAAAAAAAAAAAAAAAAAAAATTGATTTACAGTTTAAAAAATATTTTACAGAAAGCTAATGGTAGTTTTATTGCTTTTTTGGTTTGTTGGTTGGTTGGTTTGTTTGTTTGTTTAAGACAAAGGGATGTATTCTAACCTTGAAGACCACTTCTGAATTCAGTCACTCTTTTGTGATTCCTATATCATTATTCATGTTTGATAAATTGAAGTTTATTTCTCAGGAAAGAAATGAGTTACAGCCAAAGACAGATGATGTGCTTGAATTTCTGTTTTGTTTACTATATAATTTCTGGTTTTCTCCTTTTCTTCTCAGTCTGGCCACTGGCTTCCACTTTTAAGGAACTTCCCTTTGTGGGCAGTCTCTGAAGTAATTTTGATCCCTGGGAGAGGGACTAAAAAATCGTGTCAACCATACATTTCCTTACATCCCACATGCTCAGGATTTTTTTCCCATGTGTTTTCTTCTTTTCTTCCAATCTGCGAGTTCCTGGTTGTGTCCTCAGTTCCCTTGCATGGTGGCAGCTTTGAGCAGGGTCTGCAGAGCTCCCTTCAGTCCCAAGGGGTGCAGTGGGGCTGCTGCTCAGTCCCCAGTGCCAATCCCAACCTCCTCGCTGAGCACTTCCACACCTCACATGCACATCTTCTACTGAACTATTTAGTTCATGCATTACCAGTTTCTTTTTTATTCTTTGCCTCTTTGGTGTAGTGTTGGGCACAGGCTGCCTGGGTGGTTTGTGCAAAGTGGGGCGTGGTGCACTTGGCCTCCTCCACGTGACCTGCTCTGCCTTTCCTCCAGTCACCTTTTTCTTGAGCTGCTCTGGCATGAGCATTTTGTTCTCTTGATAATGCCCTCCTCTGGAGACCCTGAAGAATAAGAGTTTGGGTTAGCTGGGGAATCAGTCCCAGTAATGACAAGTCACATAATGAGCTTTTGTGTAGTAAGATACACTAGTCATCATTATCAGCACTTTCAAACTATTTAACAAATACCTAGCTGGCTTCTCCATTGCTATATTTTATTTGAAGCACAGAAAAAATAAACCTAATAAACCAAAATTTTGCCAAAAGGCAAAACCTATTTTCTCCCTTGCCCCCTGCCCCATCTTGAGTTCCTCATCACAGAATGCTTTCTAGTCTTAAGTCAAAATATCTCTACCCTGCTGGATCTTATCCCTTACATCCCTGCACTGTTTTATCCTTTTCTGTTTGTTCTTTTCTTTCCTTTTGTCCACCCTTTGTGACAGAGTACCTGTTCAGACAAGCTTTCCATGGCTTGCAGGTCTTCTCTTGTGCACTACCATCCTGGACAAGTGGTTCTTCTTGTTTGTATGCTTTCTTCTTGTCCAAGGCAATAACAAGTGTTGCCTTTGTTAAGAATCATGTGTAGCCACTTTAGCCCAGTGTAAGACTTTTTTCTGAGTTTTTCTAGTTGTTACAGCAATTTAGAGTACCTAGAGAACAGTTTGACTGTAAGAAATGTGTCAGGAGAAAAAGGAATTTAGAAATTTGAGTTAAATAGATGTTAGTTTATCTCACAACTGTTGCAGAGATGGTGTCATCTTCCCTGTTCAGGCCCAGCTCAACCTCCAGATATACATTTTCAGCTTCTTTAAGACCATTTTCAATGTGTTTTCAGCTTCTATTTTTAAGCAGGTAGGGTTTATATTTCCATTGCAATCTTGAACAGTAAAGCCTTTTTAAAGATATCAAGGTTCATGTCTTATCCAAGTATAGGAATTATTTAATAAAGATGCAGCAAATACTCTGAAATTTTAGTGGAAATAATTAGCACAGCAATATCTATTCCCATTTTACCGTATTTTTGCTGAGTCACAATCATTTGAGCTAATGAAAATTATGGTCAAACACTTATTCACCAAAAGTGCAATTTTTACAATGCTAATGCTTCCCATGATAAATGTCTCTGCTTTATTAAAACAAAATCTGTTTAATGTTTGAGTTTGATCTAAAGTTCAGGTTTTTGATTATTCAAAAAAAAATTAATTTTATGGCACTTGAAATTGCCTTCTAGATCAAACTCCCATTTTGTTCAGTTTGTTCAGCTTCTTGGCAAAAATACTATATCTTTGATATTTTTTTGACTTTTAAAGATAAAGCTGTGTAATGGCCTGTAGGAGTTAAATGACTGCTGAATAAATTATGGGAGATGTCAACTCATCCCACAAGGGATGTCAGCTACAGTGTGAATGTGAATGTCAGACTCACCTGCCACAAGGCCCATCAAGCTGAACATCACCACAAAGAAAACAGCCCAGTGTTCTGCTGACTAAAAACCAAGTGCTTCAGCTCAGTTCTACAAATCAGATTGAGTTTTGCAATTTGGAATTATTTGGCCATTATTTGATAAAATAAATGCAATGTATAAAAAAGCAATGGAAATTTCAAAATTTCCTCTGGCATGGAGATTTGCGTTTTCACTCAGCTTATGTGCAATATGCCATTGGCAAAGCAATTCCACTCTATAGTCAATTGCTCTTGTTGGTTGAACTGAATGCTAATGCAGGAGCTTTTATCTCATTTGAAACATATTAGTCAGAACCCAGAGAGCAAGAGGATTTTGCCAAAAGGTGTCTTGCATTGACAGCAAAACGTCTAACTTTGAAGCTCATCTCTCCCACTTCCATTCAATCTTGGCTCTGATTTGGGTGAGGAAAATACACTTGTTTCCTGTCACTGCCTAGGAATTCCTTTTAAAAAGTTTGTTTCATGTTTTACTTCTCTTTTTGTGGGGTCTCTACCCAGAAGGTACATAATTACTGCAGTGTTTATGTTTTGAATGGTGTCAAAGCAGTAGTTGTGCTTTACTACCTCATGGATTTGCAGAGGGTATTGGAAGACTTTTTTTTATACTGTATTCCATACACTTATGAAAAAATTGAATGTAATAATTCAATGGATTTGAAACATATTGCTTAGCCAAGATCTTTTTATTACTGAAGTCTGGATCTCACAATGATTACCTCTTCAGACTGGACTGGAAATGAATAGAATGGTGTGGTCATTTGTCATCAAGAGGTTGAAAATGATAGGCTTAGATAACCTGAAATTCAGTATGTGTGGTGATTGCTACATCTACCTTTGTTAACTGTGATTATTCTGTATTTTCTTGGTGTTTGCAAACAGACTACTTACACTTTTGTATTTTCTTCTTTTTTAAAAAAAAGGTATATCTTTTTAGCACAGATCCATACTAAACTCATAGTTCCAGTGCTTTGGCTGGTACACATTCTTCAGGCACAGTGTAAGTAGAACTGGTGGGAAAACAGTCCAGTCCAGGAAAAGCATCTCATCTTTGATTGACTTGATCCCAAGTAGGGTTTGTTTACTCTGCTCCACTGATTGCCATGACACTGCGTGAATTTATGTCATTTAATGTCACTTTCAAGGTTACTATAAAATCTAAATGGAAAATAAATGTAGGTTGCACCCTCCCTGGAAAGACAATGTAATTTTAGTTAGTAATTTTGTGGCAGGAGGCTTGCAAAACTAGATAGCTCTCTATAACACTCCACATTTTTGCCTTTTATACACAAGGAAATAATACCTTGAGCCATTGTGCTTAGTCATCTGCTGCAAAGCTCAGTATCCAAATTCTTTATTGTCCATGCTAATCTAGGGTTCTTCCAGAAAGGAGAAACGTAAATTGGAATCAGGAGAGTCTGGATAGTATTTGTTTCCAAACTTTCTGATCATTTGATACTTCAAGCTGCTTTATCAACCATCTTAAGCATTTTCTGAAAGACACCTCAAATCATAATTTTTTTATTTGAGGCCTATAGTCATTGTCTAAAGAAGATACCAATGGGGTCACAAGTGACAAGTGTAGCAGATTTACTTTTTTTCTTGTAAAATCAGCAAATTTAATATGTTGGCTACTATAGGCCTTACTGTAATTCCTGATTAGTAGATGAGTTATCTGTGAAATGTTTCTACGAAGAGTGCCCATGTCCAAAGGCAGGGAATGGAAGGAAATGGATTTGTGGGGGTTTGATCAGAGACCCATGGTGGTTCCGAGCCAATAGGATATGGGATGGCTGACAATTCAGGAAAAGTGCTGTCCATTAAATAAGCAGTGTGGACACAAGGAATTGTTTTGCAAGAATTTTTAATGGGAATTGAAGTTAGAAATTAGTTAGAACATGTTGGAAACCCCACACGTGTTCTACTGCAGAGAAGGCTGGAGTTGTACACAGAAGCAGGAAAGTCACAGTGTTATGAGAAGGGCTCACAGAGGTCAAACCCTCCATTTCAGACTGAATAGATTGTAAATAATACACGTAGGTCACAGACGTATCTCTTTTTCCAATGATTAATTATGCAAATCTGGTATTCTATCTCAGGTCAGTTCTCTGACCATGTAGTTCGCTCCTTTTTTGTGGAAAATTTCTGTTTTACCCTCTCCTCCCTGAAAGCAGCTACTAGTAGAGTTTCAGAATTTTCAAGCTGCATTTTTTGCTAATTTATTTCGAGCAAAGAGCCTTTTATGGGCTTATCTACTATTTTTTTGCATTAAAACACAAGCAGAACTCAACCAACTTGAACAGGTTGAATGCCACATCTGTGCAGAAGATATCAGCACACTTATTTATGGCTCAAAGAAACAGAGTCTAAATTAAAGCAGCTATTGCTATAGAATGGATAAGCGGCCATTATGAATTATCCTTAATTATAGCGATTTCCTAAACTAATAAACCTGCTAAATCTTTTTTGCAAAGGTTAGTTTACACAGTGCATATAAAATCCGCATGTGCTACGCATCAACCACCAGCTGTCTGACAGTGTGTTGCTATTGCAGTGAGTGTTCACATAAATTTTATGTTGGTTATATTAACAGTCAGTCCATATCACTACCCACAGATGCCAGTAGACATAAAAATTGCTCTCCAGTGAGCCTAAATATCCCTAGAAGCTAGTTGTGTCTAATGTTCCATGTAGTATTTGTACGTGAAAGCAGCAGATTGAAAAGTTATTTACAGATGAATATTTCAATCGAGTTAGTTCATATTGGCCTACTTAGGCTTCTTTGCTGGTTTATTTGTATGCTAAATAATTCACTAAAGGTTCTTGTTTACTTTCAAAAGTAGTTTCTATGAAATGCAAACAACAGAGCCAACTTTAGGTGCTCTAAAGGCTAAGCAGCCCTGTTTTAAATGCAGGTCAGAGCTACAGACAGCATCTTGCAGATGGGCTGTCACTCGCAGTTTTACCCTTTTAGTTGCTGGGTCTTTAAAGAATTTACTGGGATTTGATCCTTTAATATAAATACTTTGCAATAATGGGTTATTTTTTCTTACTCAAGCATTTTCTGTGGACAAATGTGACGTCCTTGAGGATCTTCCCATTAAGCAGACAGAGCTGGCATGTTGTGGGCTAGTTCAGATGGATTCTTGACAGTGCACAGGACTAGCAGGTGCAGTAGATATGTGATTCCTCCTGCTGTAGGACATAAATGCATTTTCATATGAATGCCTATGGTCTAATGTTTGCATACCATTTGTTGTACATTTTGATTTCTTCATTAATCAGAAAACTGGACAAATGCAGTCATTGTCTGTTCCTTTATTGAGATGCAGGAACTTAGCAACACTTCTAACACAGCACTGTCTTCATCACAGTGTTCATCTGTGTGCTAACTTTCTTTATTTTATAATATTGATTTTATCATTTTTACTGTTTGTAGTAGGAGTTGCTTTATTGATATTTACTCAACTCCTCTTTGTGCAAACACTGTGGAATACTTTGTTGCGGGTATTGACATACATTTGCTGGTTGCTTCACCAGCATCAGCTTATTTCACCCAAATGGTATTCAGATGCTGTAATTGTTTCTTGCTATTGATTTTAGATTGCATTTATAACATGTTTCCAGAGACCATGGCACACATGCTGAGTCTGGCTATAGCTTTAGTTCAGCCTCTTCAACAAGAATGTAAATCATGCATATTGAAATTGCAACACCTTAATGTTTTAAGTCTTGATTTGCTTTTCAAAGATCTCTCAAGAAAGATGGAGACCAGTCACTTCTTTATAGGTTGTAAAGGCCTATCTTACTGCTTCCTAAAGAATTCTGAGCTACTAATGAATATTCTGGCATAATACTAGAGATGATGTTCCGTCAGTGCTGATCTGTTTTGTACAAATATGTCATTGCTTAGGCATAGGTTCACAAAGACATTTAAGACTGAGTTATTTTGTTGCCTGCACACCCTACCATTTGTAAAACGAGGACTTTTGGGCAAATCGTATCTTCAACAATTACTCTGGATGAGTGTTGAGTGTAACATGCCTTCTGTAAGAGTTTCTTTAAAGAATGTGTGGTTTCACTTAACTTATGCTCAAGTCCCACTCAGTTTTTCCACAAAATTCTTCTTAATAAGTTGACCTGCTAAAGTGCCGTGGAGGCACAGGCCTTTAGTGGCATCTCCCAGGAAATGAAAATCCCAAATATAAATTAAGTTAAGAGATACCCAAGGATGAAGGAGAAGCCTATGATATCACCTAAGAATGTTAACCAGTAAAACATGCATGATGTGTCTAGTGACTTTTATCTATTACATTTTTATTTATTTATTAGCCAACAACAGTAGACCAGAATTACCTGTTCAGATAAAATTTAGAAACTTGACATAACCTTCTAAAAAATCAGAGTAAGTGTAGGTGCTATAAAGCATAGGAAAATTTCTTCTCTTGTGACCCTGATTTAGGAGATGGCTCCTGATTTATTACTCATTTAACTGGTGATGCATTTTGGACAGCAAGTGCTGTGTTCCCATGCTGGTATAACTTTACGTGTCTATAAAACATCTCTTTGAAGAACTGAATAGTAGCTTTTAAAATTAATTTGCATACTTGTTTTTGGAAACTGAATTGCATTTTAATAAAAGAAGCGTGGTACATTAAATACAGTTAAAAACAGAATCCCTAGGAAGGTTCATGAGGATTTGTACCAAAAATACTGATTGGAGCAATTGGGCAGTTTTGAAAATTTCACTTGCGTTAAGAAAAATTTAAAAAGGGGCTTTTCATAAACATGCAAGAGTGTACATTTATGTGGAGAGAAACTTCATTACATGCGGAATTGGTTTTCTCAAAAGATGAGTTGAACACTATTGATATTAAAATACAAAACCCTTGCCAAGGTATCAGAAATCAAATGCAGTCCTCATGTGATTGCACCAAATAGAAAACTTGGCCCCACTGTGTTATCAGTGAGTAAAGACAAATCAGCCGCTCTTCTACAGCAGACAGGCAAAGAAAAAAGCCATTATGAAATATTAGTGAACATGTCATGAGACATCAGTAGTTTGCAGAAGCTGTCCCGTTTGTCAGTGCTGCCCTAGTTGCTTAGAATATGTGTATTTAAGAAAAAATTCTGTGTAATTTTTGTGTGTGAAAAAAACCTGAATTCATTCCAACTCATCAAGAAACACAGGTGTTATGAAAGGAATTATATTGCATGCTTTGTATTTAGATAAGAATGTAAATGTTTTGCAAGTGTGCTAAATATTTGGAACGCAGCATTTTAAAGTGGAGAAACTGTGGCATCTTCAGAGGGATTCTCAGCTTTCTGCTTTCTGAGAGGTTTTCCTGAATTCAGGGGAGGTTTCCTCTGGGCAAGGAGCTCAGGACTGGGCTCCGTCATCGTCAGTTAATTGGGCAGAAATCTGAAAATGGCAGTGTTTGAAAGAAGTGCGTGTATGAAGGCAGACAGGCATCCTGCAACAACTAATTCACCCACATAGCACATCTTTGAACTGTCTGAGGCATAGCTAACTGTTTACATGCTACCAACAAGAGTAAATTCTCTGAACAGAAGGAAGAGACAGAGTTGCTGTGAATAAAGAAAAGGATTACAAGACAGCCCATCTGCTAGAGAGATGTCACCTCCAGTTACAAGCTGGAGGCAGCCCTACCTCGGAGCAACTAGAGAGACCAGTTTATTATTCAAACAGGAGAGAGGGAGAAACTAACTTAGACCTCCACTTTCTGTCTGATACAGTGTCAAAATATCAGTTGCAGGGAATTTTGTGGACAGAATAGTGAGGATAAGTTGAGTCTAAACACTAACAAGAAAATAGCTAAATAGAACTGCTTCAGCAGAGCTAAATGGCTCTCCTAGCTAATAGCTATGCAGGGGATTGAACACCCTGACTCTCAGGTGTAAACAAGAATTCTGCCAAGGAATGTACTACTGGCAACAAGGATAAGGATTATATTAATAGCTAAGGCAATCTTGTTATCCTTAAGAATCCTGATTATAGTAATTTAAGAAACAATCACCTGATTGTCATTGTACTGCAAACCTGACAAAGGCAATTTTAGAGGGTCTTAAGCCACATAATTTCCTTTTCTCTTTGGAATACCTATTGTTTTTATATGTATACTATAGCAGGGATTGGAATACCTATTGTCTTTAGAAACCTATTCTTGTTGTCTACAGCCAGGTCAAGTTTCCCTCCTTCCATTACCATTGTCAAGACCAGGTAGGGTGGTCACAGGCAGTTTTCACTGCTCTTACAATGTGTGAGGAACCAATTTAATTTTTGTTTAAACTTCAAGACTGTCCAATTTTATTTCTTGAACTGTGGGTTAAGAATCCATTTTTTGACAGCGGGTGGAAAATTTCTAGAGGAGCTGTAGCCCATGTTCTGAGAGCCCTAACACGTGGCACATGTAGAGGTCAGCTAGCACATGTGGCAGGGGTGAAATGACAGTCTCTAAGCAGGACCCCTTTAAAAAATGGAGGGAAATGTGCCTCTGGAGATTTTGCCTGACAGCCATCAGGGGAGAGAAAACTGCCACCACTGGGCTGCAGGTGACTTCCCTGAGAGGTTGGGAAACTCCTGCTGCTAGGGGACAATTCCCCTGACTAGCCAATGGTTATCCTCAAGGGATAGGACTGTGGGAGGAGCCTTAGCATATAAAAGCAATTAAATGAGTCATAACTGAGTCCCATCCAGTTTTTGGTTCACTTTTCCACTTGTTCATTCCCTTTTTGCTCCTGTCCTTGTCCTGCCTGCATTCTGTCTCCCTGCAGTCCACCCTGCTTCATCCCTGCTTGCCTTCCCTGTCCACACCTGTTCTGTCTATGCTGCTTCACCTCTCCACCGGTGCCTGCACTGCCCACAGCAGCCTGCTGCTTCCCTGAAAAACCTCTTCAATCTGTGCCACCTGGGGCCATGAGGACTTCTGTCCCAGTGTCAAACTGCCTTCAGGCTTAGGGTTAGGCTTGAGAGAGCCAAAGAGCATACAGGTCCAGGAACACTGAGGCTGGAAGAGGCATGCCACTGCAATCCCCTCAGCACCCCACCATTGCTGCTCCTACATCTTTCTGATCTTCAGCACCTGATTTAGTCTTAGGATGTCACACAGGATCCCCCTCATTCCAACCAGGGCACTGCCCACTCACAAGGCAGTTGATTTGGTCACAAGGTTGGCAGAAGGAAATCCCAAAAAACTAATGGATGGTGTCCCCATGGACATGTTAGAGAAGGTGGTATTAGAATGTCAGACAAAATATGTGAGAAACCAAGGTCAGAGAAACGTAGTATGAACCTGAGCACACGCCCTTTCAATGACTGAGGCAGGGAGGAAATTGTGCTGCCAGGGCTTGCAGCACGCACCCTGGAGCTGCTGGTTGGAAGCCAACAGTGCACCCTGGGGTTCTGGTGGTTCTGTCCCTGTCTTTCTTCTTCTGTCTTGGTCTCTCTTTCCACCTTTCTGCTTTGTTTCCTGCTCCTCTGTAGTAGGGACACATACCCTTCATTATCAATAAATGGTTCCCAGATACAATGTTTGCCTCCTTTGTGCTTGATTTTATCCAAGAAATCTGTTAAAAAGAATCACTCCCCACGACACAGCAGAATGTTAAAAAGAATCCCCTCCCTTATAGCAGAATGCAACACAATGTTTTTGTTTTACCTATTGTCCCTTGGGGAATGGACAAATTGGGTGCAGACATGTAGCAGACCATCTTGACATTGATTTTTGAAGGTTCATTAGATAAATGCTGACATCATAGATTGATGTCTCTTTAAAACAGTGCCTGGCACAAAACCATTGGGAGAATCAAAAATATCGACTTATCATGTTTGTGCAGGAGGCCCATGGAGATCTCCTGCATTAATGGGTCTATCAATTTAGGTATTCTTTAATTATTCTAATTGTACACCTTGCAGCTGGAAAGTGGCTTTATTAGGACTTCTGGCTAGGTAGTCACACCTTTCAAAGAGAAGAAATAAGAATGCATTATCTACTTTGTCATCACATCTGAATTGTTCAGAGGGGTTTTCAGTTAGTTTCTTTTTCTTTATTCTGTGCTAATTTGCCTGTGTAATGTGGTGGTAAAAATGAATAGGGATGCAGTGGTGGGCCAATGCAGAGGCCAAAATGCTATGTGGTATTTTAGAGAAATAGATGCTGGTAAAATAAAGTTGATGGTTTTGTTCGTGTTTAACCCCTCACCCTGGCACCATCAATAGATTGAAGACATCATTTGTATCTGCAAGTGTTTGTTTAATTAAGACCTCCTAAAAATCTTTGCTATTGATTCATTCCATTATCTTATTGATTAACTGCACTGGATCATGTACTTGCTCTTTAGTAGAAGGCAACAGTTTCAGCCTGCTGTCATTTACCCACAGATGTGAACAGTAAGCAATGTTCAGCATCCATGTCTGCCAAAGTGTCTTGTGTTTTAATGAAGTACTGGCTGCAATTCCCTGTATTACATGAGAAAAGCCAGTTGTCTCCTGCTGGTGGTGTGACCAAGCATAAAGGTTTTCTTCCAGTTATTCATAAAGCAGCTGCTTACCAGGGAATGTTGGAAAGTTGTGCTTTGCATTTCTGTGTTTAAATCTAGAGGTTTGAGTCAGAGCAGCAAATTAACACAGATGACCTGCATATCTCATTTTCACGGTTTATAGTTTGGTTTTTTCTGTACTGGAAAATAATGTAAACCAGCACTTTTTATAATATAATGTCATATTTGTGCCTTGCAGCTTCACCTTGTGGAGTTTTCTGCATAACCAACTATGAATATGTGCATATATGTGATAAAAGCGTCTCACCACTGCCTCTCTCAAGATTTTTCTCAGGAAAATGATTCAGTAGCAATATTCTGACCGCGCAAGAATTGTGCTGTCTGGCTGCATTTGTGCAGCCGCACATGCCCTTGTTTGTCAGCTCTTTGTCTTTGGTTTTTGGGTTTTTTTAGAGAAGAATCCTTTTCTTACACCACTGTGATAGCAGTGTGGCATGTAGTACCTTATTTTACAATTCCAGAAATGAGTTTCTGTGTTGGAAGTGGGAGTCCAACAACTCCGACCTGGGGATCAGCTGCCACAAGGTCACACAAGGGTAATGACCTCAGCTGCTTGCCCACCCTGGGGTGGGCTGAGGGCTGCTCTCAGAATTGCTCATGCCATCTCTCAGATTTTTAGGGAATACCATTAGTGGCAAGAAAAAGGTGGTGTGACTGACAGTAAAATTATTGGTAAGTCTAAAGCAAGGGAAAAAAACCCAGCCCAGCATTTTCTCTTTCTGTCCTGACATTTGAGTGACAATCCAGATTGGACCAGGGTAACAGCCAATATTTCAGTGGAAAATTTTGAGATATTATGCATGCCATATTGAGGTGTTCCATAGGAAATAGGGCATATATTCTTTATTTTCACATGCAGCTCACTCTTGACATTTCCAATATACTATAGGTACTCTGGGTGGTCTCCTAGTGAATGCCAGTGGGTTATTTTCCTGCCCTTGTGAAGGAGGAGCTCAGAAACTCCCACCATGACAAAATCACTACTTTTTCCACCCTTTTTTATATAAAATAAAAACTTCTCCACTTGAGCTCTTTTAAAATTCTAGCTCAATTGAGACTTTTGTCTTTAGTTAAGTTTATATATCTGCTGGCATGCTTTGTTAATTTAAGCCAAACCCTCAACTTTACCTTGGCGGAATCACTGATTTTGTTGGGTTCCCTGCACCTTATTAAATGAGCTAGCACCAAAACAACATCCAGTGGACAGATGACTTTGTTCTGATTACTTTTCAGGGTCTTTGATGGCAGCAGTTGGTCCTGACTCAGCCTTTTTGATACCTTACCATGGCAATTTTTAGTTCCTCAGATTATTTGTAACTGCATAAATGCTAAAACTAAATCCCAAAGTATAAGTTCTTTAAGTTCCTGTTCTTTAAGCTGTCTCTGAGAAAATGTTGTACAGCCTTTTTCTTCCTTTTTTTTTTTTCAGAATCCATTTATGTGCAAATAATAGGTTCTTCTGTTTGCTGTCATAAATAACTGTAATATTTATGATTTAGATGTGTAATATGTATCATATATGAGAGGTTGCTGGTCAGGTTCTGGAATTGTGCAAGACAGGGTAGAAAGGACTACCTTGTTACAGGAATCATCTTTGTTTCCCTTCTGGTCCAGAATCATTAATTTTTTTCTGTTTATTTAACCTAAATGACTGCATCACTTTGAGGTTGCTGTTGTGGGAGATCCTGGCAATCTCTCAGGTGGCTGATAATATCCTGGGAGGCTTTGTCTCAGAGCAGATCTAGAGCTGAACTTTGGATTTGGTGGGGAATCAGTAGGAACACAAATATTTGCCTGGCAGGGCCCACAGGAGGCTGAAGGACTAAGGCAGCAGCCTGCAGACGTGGGGCAGCGTGGGACTTGTTCCTTCCTTGAGAGGCCTTTCTCAACTGCACGGGCTTGGCATCTGTATGTTACTCTTTCTGTGCCATGCTTGGCTTGGATTTTTTGCTTAGCTGCAATCTGCTCCTTTTCTTAGGTTCTGAGCACTCACTGTGATTAGAGAATGCTCAGCCAGAATGGGCTCTGTCCAGTTCTTACCAATAATTGAAATGATGGGAGAGAAGCTCCACGTGTCCCTTATTTCATCTCTGGGTGGGTTGATCAGACAGATTTGCAGTAAATTCACCTTAGGTGCTTGTACCCCTGATGGCTTTAAATGAGCTGCTGGAGGTTTTAGTGAAGCCCAGTTACACCATGCCCATCACCTTTTGAGGGCCCAGTTTACTTTGCCAGGTCAGAGAAACACACTTTATACTGGGCACTGTTGGATAACCTGTTAGGGGCTTCCTGGCTAACTTAGGGAAATGGGATCACACCTTTGGATTGTGAATTAGACTTTATTCATTTATGTTCAGAGAAGTAAAGGACGGCACAGTTTCAGTGTTTTTCTGGAAAACAGATTTTTTTTTTTCTAAAATCCAATTACTCTGTAATCTTAAGTACTTAATTTATATCTCTTCAGGAAAATGTAAACAGCAGTTGATATATATAAAGGGCAGTTTTAAGTCCTGGGGGAAATGACAGCATTTGAGACAGTTTCTATAAGGACAAAAAGTCAAATTCTTAAAAATTTACCATAACTTTCAATTCAGAAAACACTTTAGCACAGGTTAGTGAAAGTATTTTGTGTTCCAAAAATATGTATGACTTTGTAGAGATCTTTTGCATATATTTAGCTAAATGTAAGTTATTTGTTTTGAATATGTTAAAATGAGATTTTTTTTTTTTTACAATTGGAAATTTTTTTCCAAAATATCTTTAAAACATTTTATAAACTGGAACCAACCCATTTCATCAACTTTTATCATTTCAAGAAATTGGGATTTTCTGGTGAAAACACATTTCATTGAAAAGATCCCAGCTAAATCTATTGAAGATTTATTATTTATCATGGACCAAATCTTGCTTTCTGTACCTACATAAATAGTTAATGAAAGTGCTTCCAAGCATAAAGCATGAACTATTTGGACCAATGTTATAAAGTGCTTTGAGCTGGGAGAAATAGAAGCTGAAACATGGAAGTTACATTATAAGCAGAGTTATTTTTGTTCTGTAGAAAAACTTTTAATTGTCAAAGACTTAAAAAGAAAGTATTCTTCCCCTTTTGAATCCTACAAGAGTTAACTTCATCACACGTCTAATATTATATTGCAGTTTTCAAAAACTCAATTCTGCTGTTTTGAGTTCTGAAACATAGGTGGACACCAACTGAACAATTATAACCTCCAAATAACATTTCAGGTATTGTCAAACTGAACATGAGCTTCCAGTGGAAAGGACTCATTTTAAAGTGGAAGTTTTGGTGTATAATATCTTTACCAGTTTACAGCTTTGCTGATTGGAATATGCAAAGGTATTTCACAAAACACAATATCTTGGTCTTTTCTGGAGAGTGAGCTTATTACATTCATATAATAGGAATCTGAACTCATGTATCTTTATGTAGCATTGATTAAAATAGGGTATTTTAGAAGAAATAATTGCTGAAACTGGCACAAGTGACTGCAGTACTTTGAAATTGGAATAGAAAGAAAAGAACAGTTTGAAGTCAGGTCTACATTAAAAGATAAAGGTAATCTAGCATTTTCGGGAAAGAAAATGTATAGGATTAATCTTGCTGGATTTCTCCCCAAAATTACTGTTTACCATTTAAGATAAATTAATTCTGAACATGCTTCCCATATAAAACTGAACACTATCAAAGTGAAAGGGTGTCTTGTCTGAATGGGAGCAGCAGAATAACTGTATGAGTTAATATGAGGCATTGCAAACTGAAAGATGGATGTTTGAAAAAGTAAATGAAAGGTTCACAAATCTTTCTTATTAACTATATCCACTCTACACATACAAGACAGCTTTCTCAACATATGAGGACCACTGGTAGTAAACATAATTGGGCAAAGCATGTCTAAGAACTTGGGACATCATCCTATTCTGAGCCCTTCATTGCTGTCAGTATATCAGCAATTTCCAGATTAATTTTCACATAGAATACTACAGAATAGAACTATCCTAAAGTAAATACTTCATATTCAGCCATTCTTTGATTTCCTATAGGACCTGTACAGTTCAGATGCAAACTGTGACTATCCTTGTATCAAGCATGTTTGCTAAAACATGATGTAGAAAACTTTTCTACAGAAAAGACAGAATTTTCACTGCTGTGGGTAGGTTCTTGTTACTTGCTTGTATTTGCTTATGCTATTGGTGAACTTGCCCTTCCAGCAGAGATTTTGGTAGATCATTCCAGACCAATGAGGAAAAGAGTGCACAACAGCACAATCTAAAAGTAAATAAACAAAAGCCTCAGTGGAATTTCTGCTCCGTAAAACACTGTGTTGCAAAGATTCTTTCTAACTTCCCTTCTTTTCCCTCCATCTGAGCCCAGAGCTAAGTCCATTAGGATTTCTTGGAGGCTGTAGCAGGCTGAAACAATTCTTGCTGTGATTGCTGGTGCACTTGTGTGGTTCTGTCCCTTTTTTCCTGTAGACAGAAATGCAGATTTTTCAGAATCTTTGGCCAGGGCTACTCTAGCAACCTTCTGTAAATGGGAGATACTTTGGAAGAAGGATTCAAAGGTGTATAACTGGATGTTGATTTTCATGCACCCCAAAAGACTGGACTGTTTCTATTTTTCCCTTGGCAATCACTCCATCTCTCTGTAGGTGGGCAAATAATTTCTCACCTGGAAATGAAACAATGAGCAAACTTGTATGAATTGCTTTTGCTTCCTGACCACTTATTGCTAAAACACCGAAGTTTAGTTTTAATCTTGTCTATACCTCTAGAGAGTCCCTAGAGGAAAGGAGCTGTTTTATGTACAGCTTAGCCTGAAGCACTTGCGTCAGTGTACAGTTTTGTATTGCTGGTTTAATAGACCACAAAAGTCAACATCTCTTTGGAAGAACAATTTGTGCTTAAAGTAGTCACAAATTCCGAGAGATCCTGTTGAGGCAGGATGTTGTGAGAAATCCAACGTTGGAACAAAACCTCTTGTTCCCTAATTATAATATTAATTCTTAGGAAAACTTAAACCACTCTGTGTTGGTTTATGTCAATAAAGGTTTGGGTTTTTTCTTTCTTTCTTGCCCATCCTTCTTTGGGAAGCTGAAAGTAAGTCAATGTTTTTACCTTCAATGTAAGAATGTTTCAGTTGCATATTATTATGGAAACAGATTGCATCTCTGAAAAGAGACAATCTGCATTTAAAATATCTTTAATGAAAAGAGGTCAAAAACTTTAGTTCACAGATTTATAGAATAAGTAAAATTGAAAGGGGTTTCAGGAGTTGTATAGACTCACCTCTTGCTCAAGGCATTATATCAATGAGGTCAGATCAGACTGTTCAGGGCTTTAGCCGGTCAGAGCTTATAGACCTTCAAAGATGGAGATGGTGCAACTTCTTTGGGCAACCTGTTCTACTACTTGGCTGCCTCTGTGGGAAGAATGATTTTTTTTTTTTAATATCTGGTTAAAATAGCTCTTGTTTCAGTTTTGGTCTGTTACCCCTTGTCTTCTCTGAAGGGCCTGGCTCCAACGTTTCTTTGCATGAATCTCTATGGTACTTTGTTGGTTTTTGTCATGCAGGTGGAATGCAAACCATTTGCTCTGAGATCCGAGTTCTCAGAGTAATTTTTGTTTTGTCTTTCTAGGTGTCCATTCAACCTGAGATGACCTTTTTTTTCCTGCAGTTGTAGGTGTCTGTCAGATAAATCCTGCCGTTGGTCACAAGCACTAAACATTTGGTTGTTTAGTGTCTTAGTTAGGTTCTTTACAGGTGAAATGCAACTAATTTTCATAGGATGGAGCAAGTAATGAGTGCACTTACAAAAGTGCACAATCTACATTTACACAGGAAAGTAAGCAGTGAAGCTAATATAAGATTGATGAGAAAAAGCTCACTGTCAGCATGTCATAGTATTACATGCTGTATCAGATTTGAGTGCCCAGCATTAGGTTTAAAGAAAGCACATTAAAAGCAATGTATGGTTGCCTGGTTTCTTCTTCAACTATCAAATACAAAGCCACACATGAGCAATTTTGAGAGCTGAGTAGAGCCCCTCTGACAATATCAAACTCTTGAGTTCTTCTGACAGCCACTGGTGAAGCCAGCTGATTTGTAGAATAACACTGTCCATTCCTTCAGACAACTGAAATTACTGTCCTCACCCGGCCATATTGAAACGATTTAACTGATTTCAGGAAAATCCATTTCTAATCACCTACAACCTTTCAGCAGTCTCTGTTGTGATGGATAGCTTTACAGATTTCAGACAGCAACTAGAGCTTCTATCCTCCTGTAGACGTGCTGGCTAGTTCTGTGTACACACTCATGTCTTTATTACATATGTTTTGCTCCACAAATTGCTAAACATTCCAGGCTGACCTATGCAGGATATGTGTAGGAGAATCAGGAGTTCTGTTGAGACCCATGTCTGACAGTGAATGTGTGGTGAATGACTCAGAACCAGAGTGTGCAAAACATTGTGGGGTTGTTAACAGTTGGAGGTTGACAAGATCCTAAATGTCTAGATTTTATATTAAACTTGAATTTTCCATCAAAAATATTTTCGCAATTGTGCTTTTGCTCTTTTTGAAGGGAAAAAAGAAACTTTTAAAAGGTGGCATGACCAAATTAATCATGCTATATAGTTTATGCACCTAGAAGCATTAATTACTGACACCTTAAGGAGAAGAAAGTACAGCACCAAGGAACAACAGTGTTTGCCTCTCTTATTTTTTGAGAAGATTTTGTTTCAATAACGAAGGTAAAACAAGCTGAACATAGGCAAAGCTAACTAAATAGAAAAAAAAACCCTCAAACAAACTGTTTTTCATCTGTTTGAGGACTCAACAGTTGTGTCAAAGGAAATTCAGCAGTCCTGTGGAATAAAATATTAAGGCATATTTTTTAGCTGGACCAGGGAATGGCTGATGTACTAAAATGTGATAATGACCTGAGGGAGATGTGTAAAGAAACAACTGTATGAACATGGAACCAAGCACATTTAAGGCCTGAAGAAGCAGCAAAAAAAGGTCAGACCGGTGAAGTGTTTTTTGGAAGCTCTTTTTTTTTTGACTTTCATCTTATACTAGACAAAGAGAGCAGGGAGCAATAGTAATTGAGTTGAAGATACTTAACATGAATTACAGCAATAGACAAAAACCTACTGCTGATGTAAAATGGAGCAAATCATGAGGGTATCAGAGGATCTTTAGGGTTCATAGGACTGAGCAGATTTTTTTTATTATTATTAAATATTTTTTCTGTTTTTTTCCTGTGACAGCATGCAAAATTTCTATTATACAGTAACATTTTTTCATCAACAACTAATTGAATCCATTATCTACATCATTATAGAATACATGGAAGGGGGAAATTTATGAAGGATATTATAAAAGATATGACTTATTTGGTCATTCAGGTTGCTGAGATCAAATTTGAAAGCAGCTTGCTTAAATTTCTAGGCTGCTGTGCCATAGCCCCTTGAAAGGTGCCTGTTATTTCCTATCCATTTGTTATAGTATCCTGTTCTTGGCAGGATGCCTACTATTTAAGGTTACTTTATTAATCACCCATAAGTTAATTTCTTTGCAGGCAGAATCTCTGATCTCATTATGTTGTTTTTAAAGCTGAAGACCTCAGGTTGTTTTATTTTTACTTTGATAGCACTGTAAAAAGATAGACTTAAGTTAAAGAACTGTGTCTCTGAGGAATCATTTGGTAGTCTTTGAAAAAGTGACAAATTTTGTGACAAAAAAGTGACAAAAACATGAAGCAATATTCTCATCTTTAGTTAAAAGTTACAAAATCCAGTGACTGATGCATTTCTGGAATGTGGATCATATCATTAGAATAACCCTCACTCTGTGGATTGCCTTGCAAAGGCACATAGAATTATTCTCACAGGCTGCCTGGTGGCAGGGCTAAACACATAATGAAGTCAGCAATAACATGAGAAAATTTTTCCTGCCCAGTGACACACGATTCTTTTACTAGGGGTTATGTGCATATTTTAGCTTATAGCTGTGATTGTTTTTATTGTACTTCTTTCTGATTTTCTTAATAGCAGTCAACGTGTTTAAAAGTTTATAGACTGATCCATTACTCCCGTGTAGTACATTTCTGCTTTGAGATGTTTCTTTTTTCTATTCTAACAGGCTGATCATTTTTCTTTTTCTTCTTTTTCTTTTTCTTTTTCTTTTTCTTTTTCTTTTTCTTTTTCTTTTTCTTTTTCTTTTTCTTTTTCTTTTTCTTTTTCTTTTTCTTTTTCTTTTTCTTTTTCTTTTTCTTTTTTTTTTTCTTTTTCTTTTTCTTTTTCTTTTTTTTTTTCTTTTTCTTTTTCTTTTTCTTTTTCTTTTTCTTTTTCTTTTTCTTTTTTCTTTTTCTTTTTCTTTTTCTTTTTCTTTTTCTTTTTCTTTTCTTTTTCTTTTTCTTTTTCTTTTTCTTTTTCTTTTTCTTTTTCTTTTTCTTTTTCTTTTTCTTTTTCTTTTCTTTTCTTGATAGGTGGCCATTACCAGTACATGGGAACAGCAATGTGACTTGATATGTTGCATATACTATGAGTTTAATGTTTTTTTCCCATTGCACTTCATTTCCCTAATGCTACCTGAGGTACTTCGAGACACATGCATCCCTGTCTTCTGTCTTTGAGAGTTAACTTCAACTGGAGCAATAAAATCTGGGTGCTTTTTAGAGCATTAAATCTGGCGAGTGGATATTTGTCATGATGTCTTTCAGGACCACCAGGTGTATGTCAGGGAGTGGGAAAGTTGCTCCACAGGTAACTCGAGTCTCTCTGAGCAAGCCTGGTACATGAAGAAGCCATTTGTATCCCACTGAGTCCCCCAGTGTTGAGAAGGTTGCAGAGATTTACACGGGTGCAATCTCAGCTGATCAGAAGGGTGGCTGCGGCGGGGCGGCGTGCGTGTGACCTGAATCCCTGCTTCTCGTGCTTCAGAGTGGCACTAGTGGGGTTTTTGGGTTTTCATTTGCTTTGGTTTTAGCTGGGTCAAAGCTGCTGCGAAGGGTGCGTTTTATTAAACCAGGCAGCTGGAAAGTGGTTACGTGGGAGAGCTCAGGAAAGGGAGCCACGCTGCCCCTGGGGGGTGAAGTGGGAATGCTGGGTCAAAGGGAATGTATTGGCAAAGGCCCCGAATGCCTGTTCCCATAGCTTACTTAGGGCTGCCCCAATGCTTTTAGACAGAATTGTTGTCAATGGTATTGATCAGCTGTTCTGATAATCCAGCAAGCTTCCTGATGTGTTAAATTCCCTTCTTTCACGTGGTGTTAAGTGTGGAAGAAGTATTTGTAACTCTCAGTGGACACCAAAGGATGACTGCTTGCCATCAATTGTGCTGCACATGCCAATTCCAATTAGTCATTTACTAGCCACTTTTAGCACTTTCTAGCAATTCTGTGTACCCCTTCAAATATGCTTTGTACTTCTGGAGTTTTCATTCATGTTTTTATCAGAAGAATTATACAGGAAGTTTTATTTTCATCAAAACTAGAAAATGCTGAATTAAATTTCTGCTACTCATGGATTCTTGAAAGTCTATATTCAAACTGAGAAGAGGACAAAGTTCCTATCAACTCCAGAGGAGCAAAATTTTGTATTTAAAGCAATATAAACACAACAAATGGGACCAAATGTAACATTTGAATGGAAGTTAAATTTGGAATGCATCTTAGAAGGAAACTTAACTTTGCTTAAGCTTGTGATTTCTTTTTCATAGTTGCTTGATGGTTTTATGAACAACTTCTTTCTACAGAAAATATCAAGTTTTCAATCTACTTTAGCTTGTGCTGTGAAGCGGTTACAATCTAAGAGGAAGGGTGAGATTTTCAAGACTTCTTCCTTTTTATTTGTGTGCATGTGTGTACAGTAACAGCTTCCAGGTTTCCCATTCTCCATCACTAACATCTCTCAGAAGAGCTGTTAGTGCAGACAAGATCAAATGTATCACCAGTTTTGTCTAAAGAGTCTTGTGTGATGTCCCACCTTATCAGCACCTCCTCCCTTGCTCTGCAGTGGAGAAGGGCAGGAGTGCAGCCCATGGGAAGGCATCCAAAATTCCCCTTTAGTCAGAGGGAGGCTTAATACAGCAAGAAATGGGTTAAAGATTGTATCTCCACTTCAGCAAATGCGCAATAAAGAGGTAGATTAGGAGAGATGAAAAATTTATTGCAAAAGTGGCACAGTATTATGAAAAACAAAATGATTTCAATGAGCAGGAGTTCTGTTACCATAATCCTAACAATAAACTCCGTTACAATAATAATAGGAGAAAAACTAATTGCAGCAAGGACAGGACAAATCTTTTTTAATCCTCCTTGTCATCTCAACTAAATCCAAACCTATTTGTATTAACCTTTGCTGACAGAGTCACATGATGGACATAATTTCTAGTAATTTACCAGCAGTAGATCTAACCTTTCTTCATCAAATATTCATAAAGGCATGATTCTCAATGATTTTCTGTCTCTTTTCATATTTACAGCTTGTTGTCTTCTTCCTTTTTACTGTAATTTGAACACAATTGAAGTCAGATGGAATTAAAGTGGAATTGCTATAGTGGCTACAGTACCTGAAAGCAAAGAATAACTAATTGAAATTTCTTATAAGTCAAGATCATGCTGTACTCTGATTGGACTGCATTAAACACTCCACGTGTCCTTGCCTTTTGAGGGGTTAAAAACTCAACCCAGATTAAATGGCATCAGTTCTTGTCATTTGCATAACTGTTTAAAATGTCTGTGTCATGCATCTGCTTAAACACACTTGGAGTTGGAAATGTGAACTTTTACTGAATCCTTGGAGAAGGTATTTGACTTGTGAAAAGAAATACTGTGGGCTCAATTCTTTCTTTAGGTGTAAATAAGACTGACCATTGAACTCTATTCAATTGTGCTAGTGTAAAACTGATGCAAAAGTTTGAAGATAAATCAGTTTGATTGAGGCAATGTGGAACTAGTATGAAATCTGCACTATGCATCTCTTCCCTTGTAGGAAGTTTAAATCTGAAATATGATTATGTATTACCTGTAAAATGATCACATGTCACAGTAGTTTTTGTTTCTATTGAAGAAGTTAGACACTTTCAATGCAAATATATAGTGGAAAATATTAAACAGAGATTTATATACATAAAATATTATGTGATAAATTCTCAGAAATACTTTAGACTGGTATATTTTAGTTTAAGATGATTGAGCAGTTGTTGTAAACATCCTTTGCATCACGCTATGAACCAAAACTGTGCCTTTGGGTAGCTCTGATACACAATGAGGTGTCACTATGCTCATTCTCACCAGAAGAGACTGTGGATAAGTGGAAACATTATAAATGATTTAAAATAAGCTAAAGAACAGATTTTTCAGTAAGTATAGTGTGCATATGATTTTAGATTTTTTTTTTCTTGACTAGTTCAGGTGCTGATTTCCCATGCATTGAAAGCACATTATTGTGGGACAAGAAGGGGGTTTGGTGTTTGGATAGAGCAGTGATGAGGGCATAAAAATAATTAAATATGCTGTAGAAGGAGATGAGCTTACAGGTAAATGCTATGTACTGGAGCAGTTGATATGCTTTAATTACAACATTTGGTATATTTAAAGTTAGGCGTAGATGTTTTTAGACATTTCTTAACTGAAACTATATGAAATACTTTGGAGAAAAATGCAAGAAAGCTGTCTTGGAAATAGAAAAAGTTATTTTCAAAGGCATAGAGACATATATGAAGCTTTTGCTTCACTTCAGCTTTGCAGAGAATTAGAGCAAATCGTATGTATTACTTAAGTTATTCTAGCCTTTGTCAAAGAAAAGCCCTTTTTATACCCATAGTAATTATGAAATAATAGGAATTATTCCATAAATGGCATATATGCTTATTTGAATGCTCAAAATTACTAATTTTCAGAAATTAAATTCTTTAATTGCCAAAATTAAAAGCTGTTCTAATTTTCCACCATTTTAGAATAAAACTGAAATAAACTGCCCTTCTTTGTATATAATTTGAACTTTAAATTCATTGTATAGGGCTTTAAATAAAATAATTTTATGGGAATGTGCAAAACTGCATTTCCTTGCATGTGACAGCTTTTACTATTACAGATAAAATGTTTATAAACTCCATAAGTAACATTAATGGCATTTTCAGGTCTGTCTCATATAGGTTCTGCTTGCCTGAACTCACAGCTGGTATATCTTTAGAGGTATATCCAGTGCACTCTTTAAAGTGCAGACTGCTTTAAAGAACAGAAAGCTGAGCAAGTAAACATAACTAACATCCTCTAATCAGTTATTGATATGGAGCTATGGTTTATTCTTTACAGCTCAGAACACTGCAGCACCATAAAGTTAAATGAGATGCCCTAGATCATACTCATATTTAGGGACAGAGTCAGAAGTTACACAGAAAGTCCATAAAGGAGGTGTGTGTGCTCTCACCATCATTCAGTATTTGCTTCTTTCTCACAAATAAACCCCCCAAAATCATAAACTAACCCATTTATTCATTGTTTGTGCCTAAATTAGTGGAATTCTACTGGGAAAAGTATAGTGAAAATATCATACTTTTACCATGACCAACGTAGGAAGAACTTCAAAGGGCTTTTCATAGCTTCATGACAAACAAAATATCTTCAAAGGGCTTATGGTAAATACAGAAAGAACCTCGTTATTCACTAGCACATGGGATGTAATAAAGAGAATCTGAAACCAAATATTGGTGTGGAAGAACTGGTTACAACCTAGAGATTCCCCCCCTCTTTTCCATATCACCTTATTTTATGAGGTTCTGGCAGTCTGCAAGTTTACAATAACCAGTTGTTGATGCAGTGAAATGGTCACCAGCATTCTAATGCAGTTGATTACCCAATCATAATAAAGATATAGAAGGAAACTGCACTGGGTTCTAATACATTTCATTGTAAATATGTAATTTGTTTTCTGCAGTGAGCTAATTATGTTTTAATAAGTCAAACTGCTTGCTCTCATGGGAATATGAGGGAGGATTCAGTACAGGGAAAACATACAGAGTTTGTAATTCAGGCACATATTAAAAGCATGGGTTTAGTCTGTTTGTATTGTAAAGACAGTGCTTTAAAGTGTCTGGCATGTGTTTAGAGGTTATTTCCAAGAACACTTCCTTCCTGGTTACTGTGCCAAAGTTATGCTCCCCTTTAGCTGACAGAATCTTGACACAGACTCCGAGTTTAGACTGTCTTCATGTGCAGAGAATTTGTGATTATCAACGTAATTATAACGCTGATGGTAATTGCAGCAGACAGCAGTGAGTGTGGCTTAGTGCTCCAGGTGAACCTCAGGTGCTTCACCTGTGTAACTGCACCCTAAGGGTGTGACCACCAGGTCAGCAGCTCCTGAGAAACTGGCTTTTCCATCAGTCCCTTGGCAAGGGCAGAAGGTTACTGGGACTAATCAAGTTGGTCTTGTGGGTAGCCAGTGAGGTTTTATGGCTTCCCAGGTGACCTTGGTCCTGTAATGTACTGTAAAGGCCTGGCTTTCTCCATTAATAGTTTGTTTGTGAGAGCTGGAAAGGCAACTTGTAATACAGCTGCTTTTCCTGCTTCTTCCATAATGACATTCTGAACAAGCAAGATGATGTCCTTTGATTCAATGTGACCTTGTGTTTTTGGTGATTCCATGATGTCTTTAGAGAAAATAAGTGAATGAGGGTATAAATATGCTATTCAGTTATATATTTAATATATTTTCATATATTTAATTTTTTTCATACTTTACATCACAAAATGTAATATTAATTAAATTAATGCGTGTGTACATACCTTTTGGGCAATTCTCTTTTCAGTTAAGCCTATGTATATTAAACATCAGACTTATACCTGTCTATAACAATACGAGGGCATGGGGAATATGATGCTTCCTAAAAGTTTTTTTTTCCCTGCATAAGGATTTTTCTCTCCATGGTGGTGTTGGGTTCAAAGGCTAAACTGATTCTTTTGGGGCTTTAAAAAGAGAACTCTTCTGTCTTCATTCATTCTCCTGGAGTATCTTTTCCACTTAGAATGTATAATTTTACAGCAAGATCTATTAAAAGGAGCTTTGAAAGTCTTATTCAAAGTAAGCTCATTAAAGAATGGATATATAAAAGTTTGAGCATCATTGTATTTGGGATTTTTATGTCAGCTGTTTTAACTTCTATCACAAGCTACTAAATTTTGTTCCTTTATGCCTGTGCAAGCTGAGTAACTGCATGGTTTCCAGGGTGGAATCTTTTCTTGATTTGAAGATGTCAGAAATTAGGAATGTTCTGTTTCTTTAAGTTTTTCCCAGTGTGTGATTGACTTCACTGTAAAAAACAGGCATATTAAAATTTCTCTGGGTTCTTTTTCAAATTTCAGCCCCCACTGCTAGACAAGAGAGCTCTTCCATACAAGATAGTTTCCTTCAATCTATCATTTTTAAATCTGATAAGGGAAGCAAATTGAATAAATCATTATCATATGTTTTTCACCTGTCTCCACAGTCTCTTTCCTCTGTTTTCTTCAACCTGCTTTAAAAGGCTGGAAACAAGGCTATTCCATGTTATTCTCATTTTGTTTGTCCATCAATAGTTGTTTTCCAGAAAAAGTGCACTGATGGTCATGGCTTATACATTCATGTTATCTGTCAAATGAGTCCTGTACCAGATTTTCTATTGCCTGATGATCTGCTACAGAGCCTGTAGGTCCCAGGAGCACCCCATCTCCCTTGTCATGGTAGTACCACTCTAACAGTCTGTAATTTCCAGATTTCAAATCAGCATTATTGGGCCACAGAGTTCTTCAGTGTGGTCCAAGTTAATTGCCCAGCATAGTGCCAGACATTAACATCTCTAAGAGGCTGTGTGCAAAGGTGGATGTTGTTTGTGTGTATGTATTCTGGAACAGCTGAGAAAAAACTGATTTGAACACAGCTAAAAGTGTGGTGGAACAGCCCTAGCTGACTTCTGCCAAGTGGGGTTTTTACATTGGTAGTAAAGTATTTAATTCCTAAAATTCAGTGATGCAGAGAAGAACACACTTTGTTGCTGTTTAAAGCCCAAAGTTGTCATAATGCAAACGTGTTCTCTTGAAGGTATTTAAAACCTTCTAGTTAGAAAGGTCACAAATATATCAAGATTAGCCTAATTTAAATTACGAGACAAATGCAAATGAACAGTATTTTTCTAATATCTTGTCAGGAGGAACACAATAAAAATGGAATTAAGTGCACGGAGCATTCCTGAGGGGCCTGAAAAGGACAGGTGGTTACAGTGTGATTTCACCACTGTGTCACCCTGGCTGTGCAGACAAGCCAACGTTAGGTAAACTGGACCTGATGAAGCCATTATGTCTTGGGAAAGGGAGATGCTGCTGATAGCTGTTATCAGCAATAGCTGAGCCAGGCCTGTCAGTGCTTGGGCAGGCAGCAGTGTCCTCCATGCTCAGTCGTGGTGAAATGCTGGAAAAGCTCAAGTGAAAGTGCAAAGGACAAACTCTGTAGGACAAGGTCTAAGAAAATGGGCTTCTCGTGCTCCTGAGGAATGTCATTAACTTCCCTAGATGCTCCTACTGGCACTTCAGCGAGCAGGAGAGAGGGTGAAATTTCCATGTAGAACTGCACATATCCGAAAAATACGAACTGCAGATTTATAACTCCTCAGGAGCACTTAAGAATGGAAAAAAGAAAAAGGGACACCTGCTGTTTGGACTGAAAAGAGGAGGATTATGTAGCTACTGCCAAAACCCTTAAAGTTTGCATTAGTTTCTTGGCATTATGACAGGCTGGAGTAATAGCATTTCAGCAGAGAAAAAGGTGACAACTTTGCATTGTAGATAGTTGTGATCACAATATTATTTGAAAAAGCAAACAACATAGGAGGGATATTAGGTCAGTCACATACTCAGGGAAGCAGTGTTTCTTGTAGCAGGAAGAGAAAAAATTTCATCTGCAGTTCATTGTAAGGAAGCTCAGCTGGCAACCTATAAACTAGGAAAAATGGAGTCTGAAATACAACATTCCTAGACAAAATAAAACATATAGGTGGCCGAAATCATCCACTTCTTGTAAAGTTTAAATAACTGTTCTTTAGCAGACACAGAACAAAGGAAGAAAAAACAGTAGGTCCCTTGTGAAAATAGTGAAATGAATACTTTCCATGATGTATATCTTGATTTTCCATGAATTTGCACAAAATATTGAGGACTGAACAGTAAATGACACCCAACAAAAGATTTCTGTTTCCTTGGCATCAAAAAATTACACCATTGTCCACAGAATTTGAACTTGACAATGTAATGTAGGTTACTTGCCAGAACCTCTCAGAACCCCTGAGAAGTTCCTCTGGTAGGTTACTGAAGTCCTGCATTACTTCAGGTAACATGCAGCAGATTTTTGCCCATAGAACGTTCAGTGCAGTACAGGGACTAGAGAGTAAATGCAGAGAGAGGGATTGGGGCAGGTATAGGATGGCTGCCTGGGGTCCTTAAGAGAAGTTGCAGATAATCCTGTATGTGTGTGTGGCTTTGAGCAGCAATGTGCTTTGAGCAGCAATGCAGAGATCATCTCCCAGGCCCTACACAGTGGAGCTTTTCAACCTATGCTGAACCCAGAATATCTTTGGAAGTTCCACTGAGCTAAATGAGATTTGAATGTGTGACTATGCATTTTGCTCAGAACGGAGAGAAGATTGAACCAGGTCCTTAATTAACAAATATAAGAGGTCTTTGGAATTTTGATGTGGTGTTTTAGGAGGAATTATATAATAAAATAATATAAATAGCCTGGCAGGTCAGTCAGCACAGCAGATGTAGCCTTACTTTTTAGCAGACCTTGGGTTTTGTTGCCATTTCATGGTTAAGAATAAGTCAAGAGAAAGCACATAAATGAATTTGAATTGTGCCTTGCAAATACTAACAAAATAACCCTCTGAACTACTTGTAAGGCATTAACACCATATACTTTATTATGATTGGACTGTTCCCTGTGGCAATAACTTCAGGAAGAATTTCAGGAGTAGTTGCATTATCTATGGAGAAGCAATTTTTTACTTTCTATGGAGGCAAGATAGTTTTACGAATAACTCTGACTCTGAAGGCCATTTCAGTCGTCCATAGATCTTACGATATTATGTTACTTTCTTTCGTTTCAAATTCACAGCATAAGGAAGAAAAAGAATGACATAAATTGGATGTTAGAAGAGTTCTGAAGATAGACATCAGAAGAATTCAAGAGTAAGAAGAGAACTCAGCATTATTTGTTATTTTCCATCCTAAAGTAAAAAGAGAACAAAGCATCAAAAGCATCAGTAGTGAGAGAGCGAGCTCAAAGCCAGGACTATATATCATAGCATATAAAACAAGTGAGTTGGCACCACCAAAAGGTCTAAAGTCTTAGTCTGTGGTTTAAAGTCATTGATATTGCAGTCAGAAAGATCTTTCAACTGCAGAAGTAAGATGAAGAGCTGTACGCATTTGTTGCAATAGACATTTTAGGTTTTGCCTGCTAGTAGCATTTTGGTGCTCATTAGGGTGAATAAGTGTTCATGGTGCTGAGAGAATTCAAGTCCACTGATAGGATATTATAGATCAGAGTCTTGCACTTTTTGTAAGTACTTCTGAAAATAATGGCTGTGAATGTAGGCCAGGATCAGATGCATGTACTTTATCTTGTGTTTAAATTGATTAATGCAATCATATTCCATGAACTAGAGCATATTCCAGTCTAGTAACTTTAAATCATCATCCAGTCTGTACTGGAATTTTATTTGGTTTTAAAAAATATTGCAGAATTACCTTAATTCAGAGATTTTGAAATATAGTGATGCTGAACTTGAAAGTAAGTAAATAAATATATTTCTTCACATTGTATTTGGGCAATGGTAATTATTTACAAGTGAAAGTAGAAAAGGATGTTTCAAATCTCCATATAATGTTTGCAGGTATTTGAAATGTAAAGGGTAATAGAAAAAATTCTGAGATCTTGCTTGGTAGTCAGAAGGATTTACTCCACTTGTAGAGAGGCAGCTTGTTGAGCATATTGTTGCCATATTATTTTTATTTGTGGCTGGAGGTACTGTCACATTTCCTGGGATATCAAGTCTATTTCTCTGTCAGCACTGGAA
Organism: Acrocephalus scirpaceus scirpaceus; assembly: GCA_910950805.1. Taxonomy (NCBI): domain Eukaryota; kingdom Metazoa; phylum Chordata; class Aves; order Passeriformes; family Sylviidae; genus Acrocephalus; species Acrocephalus scirpaceus. Next base: position 10,829,656 of record OU383783.1, on the reverse strand, counting down.
TTTTTTTTGGTGGTATATTTTTATAGTGATAAAATATCACTGAATAAATCAGCAGCCATGGAGAAATTCTGCTGAAATGTGATTAGTTACATGAGGCTTCCTTTTTTTATTCCTGAACTCCTACTTCCTCTTCTTGGGCTTCTCTGCTTTTCTCGTGTCTGTTTTCTCATTTCCCTATTACTTGTTCCCTCCTGCCTTTGTTTCACCTCATGTTGACCTTAAAGAATCTGTGTTTTAGCCCACAGGATTGCATTGCTCTTACAGTAGGAGTTCCAATATATGTTATAAACATTCTGGTTGCAGGCTACAGCCAAGGTGCATGACACAGGGAAGACAATGTCGTTCTGCAGCACAATAAAACTTTAGTTTTGTTTGTTTCTTTGTTTCCTAAGCCTCTTAGGAGTTCAAGGCCAATTTCAGTCTTGAGAGAGTCTTGGAGTTGTTTGATGGTGCTTGCATATGGTGCTTGCTATCCGTCTATCAGAGCTTCCTTTTGGCTATTGAAGTGTCCAAATTCACTGAAATGGAGCAAAGCAGGCAAGAGGTGCATCTTAGCAAGAGTCTGAGAGGATCCAGGTGGTTTCTGGGGCAGGATCTCCATTTGGTGTCCCTGTCCCTTGTGAACCATGCATGCACAAAGGACTGCTCTGTGCACAATCACCGTGGAGTCCTTGCACAGTGGGTACTACAAATGTCTAAGGTCTGCAGTTCCATTCAGCCCCCAAGTGCTGCCACTTCTGGGTCACCCTTGCTTTGGTCCTGATGGAAGTTGGGGGATTTTGGGGGCGAGTTGTATTTGCAGCCAGCAGGAGTGGTGCAGGAAGGATTACATTGCTTTGATGCTGAGAAGATATAGATCATTTCTCTCCAGACTGATTTAAGGATCAAGTAATGCTGTTGCTGTTAGTTGCATTCAGTCGTGTTTCCTTTGATTTTACTTTCCTTATATAACAGGGATTTGTCATACAGCAGTTGATTTTTATTAATGTGAAAAGGTGCCTTATGGAAAAACATACACTCACAAGGAAAATGTTTTAGCTTTCTTGCAGAAGGGCAAAGCCTCCAGATCCTGAAGTTCTTTGGAAAATGGGATTGCCTCTTCTAAATGAGGTGGCATTAAATGGGAGGGCCATCCTCCTGCCATGTCATTTAAAATGATCCTATATTTGCATTTTTGCATACCTATATGACTTTCACATAAAAAGAGTACAAAAAATAAAGCAAAAGAGTAAATGATGCTGGAAGCATCATTAACTTTTCAGATTACATTCTTTTGGAAAATACAGTATCTTTCAAAAAAATGTGCCATATGCATGGCTCAGCCCCAGATCTTCCAGCAGTCTAATACTGGCAAGGGAGGGCATCTGTAGCCCCCTGGGAAGTGGGCTGTGGGGATTTCCTTTTCTCCTCTTTGTTGGTTTTTATTTCCATTTCCTTTTCCCCTCTTTTTTTCAGTCATTTAACGCTGTTCTGCACAACAGAGGGGAGCATCTGGCCCCAAGTAAACACCCAATAAAATAAGTGGGGAAAGTTCACAGCTCCCTTGGTGCTATTGCGTCTGTCTGTCTGGTTGTGGACTCAACAAGATAACCATGCATCAAATTACATTGTCCAGGCTATCTTCAGAACCAGAAGTGCTTGAAACCTTATTTTAATAGAAGCCTAGATTCTGGAGAATACTATAAAATCTCTCCAAAGGCTCCAAATCAGCAATTCCATCTGTGTTTCTGCAAATGTAGAGGAACAATGCCCCAGCTGATTATGCAAACAGAATGAAAATAGTTATTTTAAAAGTGCATAAAATCGATACTTTGGGGAAAACAAGTCAGCTGTGTTTATACTCAGCATATAGCAGACATTTTGCTTCTTTGTCTGAAAAAATCATAGGAAAGCAAGGATTGCAAGTGAAATAAAACAGCCGATCATACAGTGCAGCAGAGGGGACTGGAACATCAGATGTCTCAGCAAAGGCTTAGAGAATTTTAGGTTCCTTTTGAGAGAATATAAATTATATTGAGGTTGATATATTTGTACGTTGTTTGAAGTCAAAGCCAAATATTCTTAACACGGTGGGAATAACTCCCTTCCCATTGCTGATCATGAAAAGTATGTAACTAAATCTATGTCTGTGGTGCTGAAAATTTCCTCCTAAATGCTGTCTCTTTTGGACTAATGGGATTTTTTGCGAGTGTTGGTGTGAAGGGGTGTGCATATAAATATGTATAAACGTGCTTCTCATACAGTCAGGATACATTTCTTGTATACATATTATTCTCAAAACAGGAAACAAAAGCATCTGAGAAACAGGACTGAAAGGGAACAATTTTTAGATCTATAAGTTAAATTGGATTAAACTTCATCTTTCAGCAAATGCCATGTTATTTATTCAGTGTTTCTCTGGGGGATTTCCCTACCCCCTACCCTTTATAGCGAGTAGTGATGTTTCTTAATTAAAAAATCAAACAAACATGGAATTGAGGCTGCCCCACACAGACATCCTCCTGTGGGAATAGGAGGTGCACTGATTTTCTCATGGACAGTCTCTGGGTCTGTTGGACACAAAGGAGGGGAAAAGCTGTGTCTGGGGAAGTCAAACTCACGTCACGCCTCTGATGCCAGGACTATTCTCAGTGCTGCAGGGCCATCTCCTCGGTATTGCCCTTTCTAGGGGAGAGCTGGTGGACATGGTGAGGAAGGTCACTGATAAACTCATCAGAAGTCAGGTAGATTTCTGTTTATTAATTACCCCACAGTAGAGATTACTGTCTTGGAGAAAGGAGATTCTTGTTTCCTGTTTTCTGTCATTTTTTCCACCTAGAGCTGGAATGTTTCTGAGGTTTCAGGGCTTTACAATCCCCACTCTGTAGCTGAAACAAACCTTTATCCTTTTCCTTAGTTTCTGAGCTAAATAGTTTAGAAAGATTGAAGTACATTTTGACAGACTTTAATTAATATTGTGGGAGGGAAGTATTTTAAGTTCTTTACACTTAAGACAATGCAAAATTGTATTTTTAAAATGCTTTTGAGTTTTATACATTTCTACAAATCCATATGAAAAGCACATTGGTACCACTTGAAAAGTCTTTCGGTTGGACTTCACCAGTGCTTTAGTTGCTGTTATTTCAACATGTGGAGGGTTTTTCTCATATTTATCTGGTTTACTATTTGAGTAATAATAGAAGCTCTGACATTTTCAAGCTGATGCAACTGTCTTTTCACCCTGTTTAGTGTCAGGTTCATTGATCTCTTCCCTGCCTCTCTGTGGAACAGCAAAATGCACTCTGCAGGCCAGTGTTAAAGATGGATAGATTCACTTTGTCAAAGTACACACAAGGCTGGCTGTTTTCAGGCTATCCTACTTTGTCACCAGCGATGCCTCAGGATATTGTAGCCAGTGTCCTCATTTCCAGTGGAATGGTTTATTTTGAAGGCATAAAGCTCTTGAGTCAGTAACTGCAAACTTTGGTTCTGTGGTAGGGGCCAAAAGCACCAGTGACAGGAGACATTATCAACTTCTGAAAGAAGCAGACAGAGACATCATCTGACGTGCCAGCAAATGTATTTGTTCTTGCATCTTTGTGCAGCTGATACTTTTTTTTTCCTTAGATGAATATTTGGCTGATATTGCCTCTATCCCTTTCCTAAAACTGACATTTTCTTTTCAAGTTTCTTATCTGTAAACAAACTCATTTTGCCCCTTCTATAAATGCAGTCCTGGTCTCAGCCATTATTTATGTCTGGGCACACTGTAGTTACAGCACATGAAAGAACATCAGCAGTGACTTATTGTAAATGGGACAGACTTCGTGGGAATGCACTGGGGAGTAGATGTCCAAAAGAATGAAGCACTGCTCTCTTTCCATCTGGCCACTTCATTTCACTGCCTGTTTGGGACCAGCACTTCTAAAATCTAGTTTGCAAAGTCAAATATTGATTTGTTTTTTTCTTAAAAGTTAAAGAGTAAACTTGGGGAGGTTTTACTTGTGCAGAGTCGCAGGAGGGGTAAGCAGGAAACAACTGAAGGAAATGCTTTCTGCAAAAGTTGGAAATTTTCTGATTGATTAATTAAAAAAACTAAGAAAATCTTTGGTCTAGATTGGATTCAATATCTTTCAAAATGTCAGTTTTGGCATGAAAAATTAGAAATTTTTTGGTGATATAGGCATATAAAAATGCTATTTCAATATATTCATATTTTCTCCATCCTCTATTTTTCCAGTAAATAGTCTTTAGGATGCAAACTAAAAAAGTTAATACCAAGTGAAGGATTTTTAATTATTAGCTTCCTTATGTTTTAAAAAGTTGAAACAAAGAGATCAGAAAGTATTCCACCCTAACCCTGTGTCATGATGGGGCATTAGTCAACCCATTTTCCAAAGACCCTTCAAAACACCTTTGGTGAAGTTCCAGCTAAAATACAGAATCTATATGTGCTATTTCTTCTAAAATAAGCTAAATCAGAAGTCAAGCTTTCAATATTTTTTGACAATAAGTTCCAGCTCCCTATGTAGATCTCGTGTCTTGGATTAGTTCTCCAGAAAAAGCTCTGGGAGAACATAGGACTGGTTTCCCTTGGATACAGGTGATCCAGGCTGGAATCCTGAATGCATTTGTGTTAGCAAAGTCATCCAAATGCTTTTTTTGCCTGGGCCATTGTTTTAAAAGTTACCCTGAAGTTTTGAATAACAGTACAGTAACACCTTTATTCCAGCATGAATGGAGAGAGAAAATAGCTCCCCATATAAAATATAAAATTTCAGGAATGCTGGAGGAAGCGTGCATGGGTGAGTGTGTACATTTGTACCAAATGTCCCATCCTCCCCTTCTGACCATATCAGTGCATGGGGAAATCAGCCAGACCCATTTTCCTTGTCTTAGCCGATGAATTTCCACGTTGTCTCCATTGGTCTTTGAACTGCCAGGCACAGGCAACTAAATTAGTTCCATCTTGGAAGCAGGAGTGTTTGTATCCTCTCCTCTCTCGTAATGTGCCTGTGCAGTCTGAGCCACACATTGACCCCTATTGATCTGATTTGACTACACTTCTGTGGAGCAGACAAACAGTGCAAGAGAATCCAGGAACTCTAATTCACAGTACCTTATTTAGGTTCCAGGCTAATAATTCTTATTTGCATTAATCACATTCATTAGCAGCACCCAAGGCTGCCTCTTGCCTTCTGTGCATTCCTGTTCCTGACAACGGCACAGAAAGGTATCTGCTCTAAAGAAAGAGTGTTTTAAGTATATTGACATTTGATACTTGATAGTTGCAAAACTTAACTATTAGAAAAAAGATGTTTTTTCAAATCTATGACTCACGCATTACTGTAAAATATATTGATTAAAAACAAAGCATAATGTTAGTCAGTCAGTAGAGTGATGCAATACTGAAATAAATTTATCCTTTGACTTTTGCATTAACCTTTTATTGACTGCTTGCATACTCATAATTAACACACACTTTAGCTAGCCTGGTTAATTTTAGCATTGTGATCAGTGTCCTCTAATGTAGATGACACCCTGATCATCAAAAATCAGTACAGTCCAGGGAACCGTGACCAGGCAAGTGTGTGTCTCAGGGAATGCACCCCTGCCCTGGAGATATCAGCCACCTTCCAGGGGAAGCATCACATGCTGTTATGCAAATAGTCAAACAGTCATAGAAATGTCTGTCATCACTCAGTTGAACATTGGTAAATATTAATGAGCAAAGTCCATTTGTCAAAAACAGACAAAAAGGTTATGAAAAATCTGAGAACTTTAGAGGGTAGAGGTAGTGAGAACGTGCTCTTCAACAGTAACTAAAAATGGGCTTTTTAAATTGAAACTGTCACAAATCTTGATTGTTCTAGTAAGAAAGTAAGGACCATGGAGTTTTGTGCATTCTATAAACAAACAATTCTTTCTATAATATGTTGTTGAACACTTATGGTCAAGGTGTTGCAGCTAAATTGCTCTGAAATATATCATGACAGTTTTCCTGTTCTCCTGCTGCAGATAAAGTATTCAAGTATCTATTCTGTATTTCAGAGTTTCTGTGATTTCCACTCTTCACACACTTTTTACATATAATATGCACAGATATTTGCTCCTATTTTCTTTTAGAGTTTTGACTCTAGTAACTCAAAAGTTTTTAATTGATATGGAATATTTTCATTAACTTACAATATTGTAAATCTTCTTACTTTCCTACTACCACCAGAGCTCCATGTTTGCAGCCTTTTTTTGTTTATTTTTATTTATCAGGAGTTATTGTTGCTAAATCATGTTAACTGTCAGATCCAAAGAATTTTAAATAATTCTGTGCAATCATTTAGATGTCTTTGATTGTTCTGCTTCAGTTTAAAATGTTGCTATGCTTTTGGCAACTTCTTCAGCTCTGTTCCACTGCTACAAATTAAAGACCATTGTAGGAACAATCTCTCCTGTAGAATTTTTTTTTAATCAGAAATATGCTCATCTGGAAAGGTCTGGTTTTTGCACCCTAATTCTGAGTGAGAAAGCACATTTTTGACTGTGTTCCAGATTGTGGGAGCTATCCAGGTGAACTGCTTATTGAACTCCCAGTTGCAGTGGTGACTGCCTAGAACCAGCCTCATAGATTTGAATATGAAAAATTTTGAATATTAATAACTTTCATGGCAGAAGATCTGGCACAGGCGTTGTAATTTTGGTCAAAATAGATGATTGACAAATTATAAAAATCTATCATTCCCTGCTATTCTTGCTGGTATGGAGCAAAGCTGTAGAAATCCAACAGAAGGACAAAAGCACCATGGGATTGCTGAACCTGGAGTGCTATGGCACTGCTTTCCCTTTTTTATATTTTTACAGCACATTGTTGCATTTCTGTCATCAGACTGGCACAGCAAGTGAAATGTGAGTGAAAAGCTGGTCAATCTGTCTGTGTGAGAAAGCAAGGAAAAAAAAGACCTGAAAGGTAAAAAGAGGGCTCTGAAATGCTGAGGAAGCTAAAGGTTGATAAATCTTTTCTCTCAGTGAAAACTGTTGTTAATAAATGTGGGAGAGAGAGAATGATTATGATTATTATTATTATTATTATTATTATTATTATTATTATTATTAGCTGAGTTTTGCACATCACATAACATGCCTGTAGTACTTACTGGCTGAGCTTTGTGGTTTGTCGTCTGCAATAATCTCTACATGGTTAATTTATCCACTTTTAGATGGAAATGCTTAAACTGGAATGTCTTATACTACCCAGCAAACTGAGTGTATTATTTTGTGCCAAGACAGAAAATAAAGCAAGCTTTTAAAAGCCTTATAGAGTTATGCTGTAATTAGTTTCAGCTTCCCCTGCATATTAATTTTCTCCTGTTCCTTTATATAATTTGGAAAATGTCTTCAGAACATGATGGCACAATCAGTTAAGTACCTCTCAGAACTCACACACTAAACTGCATTTGCTATAACAACTATTATAAAGCAGCCAGCAAAACAAATCCTCTGTTATTCTGTACAGTGCAGCTTATCAATGCAAACAGTTTAATATTTATGCTAAGAGGATTGCCACAAGTAGCTTCTGTTCCTTTAATTCTTGTTTTAAATAAATAATGAGAACATTTAAACACATTACTCTTCCCAGGGCCCTGAGGTCGGCTAATCTTATTATTTATGAAGTGATGTGCTACATAATAGTACTTAGTGCATGTTAACAGATGCTATTATCAGGGGCTGATGTGGAGAGCTGAAGATATATTGGAATGCTATGTGTTAATACTGTCCTTGCAGTGTAATGTACGATGGATTGAGTGCCCAGGATGCTGGTGCAGCAATTAACCACCCACCAACATGGGTGTAAAGCTGAAGTATGTTTTCTCTTGGGGATTACACTGCTATTAATAATTCCCAGGAGAAGAAGACATCTTTCATTTGGCAACAGTCTCTTCCAGAAGGTCAGTGGTGTGGACAAGGAAGTTGCCTCTGTCAGTATGCTTAGAGTTCATTCTACTGAGGTGAAAGACACATATGTTTAAAACAGCTTTAAAGTTCTTACAAAAATTATGTGCTTTATAGAACACGAATTTTAAAAAATGTCATACAAGAGATAAAAGTGAATTTCTGCAATTTGCTTGTTATCTCTTTAAAGAGCTATATAGACCTGCAGTATATACCAAAATTAATGTAATTCTCAGAAGTTTTCTTTGTTTTGCCCCACTGCAAATATTAGCTGATTAATCAGCAATGTGCAAATTGAGGGGAAGGGAAAAGAGAGGAGGGGAAATCCTCCTTGAACTGTGACAATGTTTTTGATGCAGCATGTATTACAGTCTAATCTTTAGAGATGTGATGGTTGCCACTTATAAAAACTTTCCTCTGCAGGCTGCAGTTCAGTTGAATATTATGATTAGACTTCACTAGTATTGATGAATAATCCATTTAATAAAAAACATTGTAATTTAAACATTTTCTCTGGGGACTAACATACACTAACCTCTTAATTTAATTTTATTGAAGTTTTGCCCACCCATTCATCATTGAAAGTTGTTATTAACCTCCATTTCCATTTTTCTTTATAGAATTTTCTCTTTTTATATTGCCTTTTTCAGTGCTAAGCAGGTTGATACACTTGTAAATCTCCAGAATCTACAAAGCTACTCTGGCTTCTTTAATGTTGTTTAATCTATCCCCCCTGACCTTAATGCAGTAAATTCAGTTTAATCTTTCTCAATAATCTAGTAATACATTGGAAACCAGCAAACATTTAAATCTGATAATGATTTAATCACATACTTTAAATAACAGCTGAGATAATGAAAAAATAATTCACCATATAAAGGAACACTAACTGAGTTTTCTCTGTGATTGGCTTTTTGAGAAATCCCTATAGAAAATACAAAGCCTACAACAGAAATCAACTTCACTGGAAATGTGCAATCCATTTGGTGTCAGAAGATGTCGTATTTCTTTTTTATTATCATCTTTCTCTTTAAATTAATGCTCATATGTATCCTTGCTGAGTATTCAGTTTCTTGATACAGCTTTACTTAAGTGGTTTATCTGCTTACCTTTCTTTTCAGATGCCAGTCAGACGCAGCAGAGAGCTTGCCAGAGGACCAGAAACCAGAATGCCATCCCTTCTGGACAGATGATGATGAATGTAATATGCCTCTGCCATATGATCTAGAAGAAGTAATTGCTTATCTACAAAATCTTGTTCAATGGATAGAATAACAAGTGACCTTCCAGCCTAGAATTATTGATGGTGGTCATCTGGGGAGAAGCTTTGTCATTATCATAAATCTTTTCAGCTTTATGATTCCTTGATCATATGTTATGTGTCCATGCAGATTTTACCAGTCTTTACACAGTGTCTTAGTTACTGTCTCATAATAAAAAAGATCAGCCCCCAGATTTACAGAAGAGTGTGTTTTCTCAGGCCTGAGGTCCAGAACACCAACCTTAGTTCCCTCCTCCTCCACTCTAGTTCCCATTGACCCTACAGCCCAGGGATATCTGTGTTTCACAGAATAACAGGATGGGTGAGGTGGGAAGGGACCACAGTGGGATCATCTGGTCCAACCTCCCTGCTCAAGGAGAATTACCCAGGGCACAGGGTTGTGTGCAGCCAGTTCTGGAATGTCTCCAGTGAGGGAGACTCCAGAGCCTCTGGCCAGTCTGTTCAGTGCTCGGGCACTGCACAGCCAAGAAGTCCTTGCCCATGTCCAGGTAGAATTTCCTGGGCATCAGCTCCTGCCCCTTCCTCCTGTCCCATTGCTGGGCACCACCAAGCAGAGCCTGGTCCATCCCCTGACACCTCCTACAGACAGGGACACACATCAATAAGGTCCCCTCTCAGCCATCTCTTCTTGAGGCTGAGCAGGCCCAACTCTGCCACTGATTTGACACATTCCCTTGGTATCTAAATTTCAGCTTCCATGAGTGCCTAGGACTGTCCCTGCCTGGCAGGTTTGAGCAACCCAAGATGTAGCTCACACCTGTGGCAAAGCATGTCCTGGGCATCCTGATAAGAGGCCAGCTTGGGGTGAGCCTGCTGGAGGTCGTCAAAACAGAGCTGGGAATTCTCCATCCAGTAACACAAAGGGGCAGGAGGTGCTGGAGATACTCCTTTGTGCAGTGGCTCCTTCTTAGACCATTTTTTCAGATGAGGAATTCTGTAGGAGCGTTCTAACATAGATCCCAAAACTTTCTTACTGTTTTGCCTCATGGCAACTGAGTACTACTAAGAGAGATTTCTGATATGAATTCTGCAATTCAGAATTTGGTTCTTAATTACTGCTTTGTTTCTGCATGGTGTGAATCCTATTCTGAGGTCAGGTTTCCCAGTGCATTGCCTAAAGAGCTGATGGACCTAAGACCTTCCATTTGGGTTGTTTGATCCCCTGAGAAGCTCGATTTAGATTGTGTAATATTGGGTATTGCAGCATCAAGTGAGATATATGAGCAGAAACCCAGAAAACTATGAGAAACAAAGCTGTTTGTGATGTTTTGTAGTAATGTGCTATGAACATTTCTCTGTGGGGTGATACAGGGTGCTCCTGAATAAGATAGAGAATTTTGGTTTGGTAACTTACTATTTTAACTGAACTGGTTGGACTGGTGTCCAACTTTGCCACAAAAAGCAGAAAATCATTATGGTGAAAAAGCACTCAGGCTGTATTACCACTACAAAAGAAGCCAATAGGATTCAGAGTTTGACATTGCCACCAAGAAATGAATATGCCTCCAGTGTTAGTGTGATATTTAAAGTCTCTGCTGAGGCCAGACTCACCCAGAACACACCAGCTTTCTGTACTGGCAAGGTGCTGTGTGTGTGGATGAGGCTTGTACTCCTGAAAATTGTACTTTTACTGTATAACATATGCCAGACCTCCCTGGAGCTAAGGAAGCTGTGCCAGTAAAAATTCAGTTTTAGTGGTATAATGCTGTGTCCACACCTACCAGCTTTTGCCAGGATAATTATATCAAGTATAGATTGTACCTCATAAGACTTTTGGTAAAGCTGTGCCAGCAAAAGTATAAATACCTGAATCAAGCCTTTCCACTGTAGTCCTGGGCTTCTGCAAAGACTTTTAGTTACCTTGTACAATGTAAAGAGTCTCTGAAGAATAAGTTATTACTTAAACTGGGTTTGATAATATTATCTTGATCCACACATTTATCTGTTGTCTCTTGTGCCATAGATTTCATAAGATTTGGAAATACTGCTATGGGCATAGCTTTCACTTCCCTGCACTAGCTAAAGCTGGCTTTACCAGTGGGCAAATAGCACATACTTGGATTAGTGCCACACTAAACACTGTTTACTTTGGAGATCACTTAGAGAAAAGCTAGCTGAAGATGTGGGAATTCTGCTTTTGTAAAGGCAGTTCTCAGAAACAGATACTGCTTTGGAAATGAGCAATATGAATTCAGACAAGCTAATGATGTAACAGTGTTAACACAGTGTTTAGGGGGACTGTTTATTTATGCTGTTACTTTATGATTACTTTGTGTTTAATTAAGCGCTGCTAAAATCCGTGGGGATCAGAGTATTGAAAGGAATCAGACTGCCACAAAGGGTGGAGAAGGCACATCAATGATGTAGTTTGTAGCTGAAGTGGAGGCAAGGCTATTAAAAAATGATTGGCAAATAATTATTTCCAGCAGCAGTAAAAATAAAGCCAAACTAAAACAACCCCAAACCTATTAGGAGACTGCTGGCAGTAATAATAGAATTTTTAGAATACACGTTCCCAGGTCTTGCCTATGCTTGAAGATTTAAGGGAGTAAATTAGCTGAATTTGTACTAGTCTCAGTGCAGTCAGATAGCCCTTATCTAAACCAAGGATAGCAATGACATGGACAAATGAACACCTTTGGAATGAATAAGACTGACAAAATATCAATAACCAAGTGGTTTAGGGCTCTGTGTTGCGTTCCAGTCTTGCATCATCTAAATCAGTACAACCTGATTGAGTTCAGTTGAAATGCAGAAGTATGAGAAGATTTCATATCTCCAAAGCCCACAGGAGTTGATAGCAATAACATGAGTAAGATGGTGGAACTGTTTGAAGCACATAGTAACGCCAAAGGGTACCCCAAAAGGAGAACACAGTTAAAGGTAAATATATATAAAATACCTGAGAGATCAAGTGTAAATTATTGCTGTGTTTAGATTATGTGTTAGAAGCTGACAAATACTTTGAAGATTTCTTTTTTTATTCAAGTGGTTATAATTTAGCTTGTTTCAATGATTCTTTGGCAATCTATTTATATTCCAGCATAGGATAACCCACTTCCTTTTTGGATGAGCTGGAAGACACAGCCTCTAATTAATGTTCTGTGTATAGCAATTCTTTGCTAAGCCTTGATGCTTTAGAAGCGTGAGGATCAAGGTCAAGTTTTTTCAAGGAGGAGGTGAAAGCATAAATTAACTTCTGACATTAAATTCAGTGGTTCTTTTAAAATAGTGAAGTTCACGACTTTGCTTACATTTACTTTTCATCAGCCAGGACTGAATTGAGGTAAAATGGTTCACTTGCACGTGTGCATCAGGCTAAATGGATTGCAGAAGATACAGATCTGTTTGCCTGTCTGCACTTGCCTTTAGACAATATTCATCAATTTTCCAAAAGCTACTGACTAAACATGGAACCAGTACAAATGACATGCTCAAGGCAAGGGCTTTCTTTTATAAATCTGATACAGAGTTGGTTTTACACTGATAGAAAGAAAATGTTGGCAGAAAATGAAAAACTTCTATTGTTTCTGTAATTTGGGGGATGAAAGATGCAGACTGTTTCTAAGTATTTGATAGAAAACTGTTGTGTTATGCAATGTAATTAGAAATGTTTTTATAATGCTTTGTTCATATCCTTATATATAAAAATATTTTATCCCATAAGTCCTTTCTTCTATTGAAAAGGTTATGTAAATAAAAAAAATAATCTCAATACACTAGATTTTAAAAGCACAATACTTATGTTCTAAGCTTTAAAGCAGGTTCTGATGGTTTAAAGAGTAAATAAGAATGCTGTGAGTAATCACTGACTGAAAACTGTGCAGGATGGGTAACATGCACCATAATAAATATCCAAATCAATTGTCTTATTATTATCTGAATATGGTTTTAGGTTCACTGGTAGTGGTACAAGATGCACTATAAAATCATGTTGGGCTACTTAAAGCAGTGGGGCAGATTCAGGAATTCCATTCACGTAACATCACAGAAATCAAAAGATTATTAAAATCCATCATGAAAGGTGACCAAAATACTGTAGTGTGTTAAGAGTTGGCATTGCTCCTTTCTCAGTTATAGCAGTGCTGTTCCATTAGTCCTGTGCCATGTAGTGGAGTTTGGGCTCTTGGATATTGAACCAGGCCAGGCTTAGGTTTAAATCTAAGCTGGGCTGAGAGCAGGGCAGGAGAGACGGGGTGAGATGCACATGAGACCCAAGGGATGTGCTTTCCCAAGGCCACAGCTTCATTAACTGGGCTCATATGGGAGTCATTGAGCTCAAACTTGTACACTGCAGGTCAGGATCTCTCCCTTAATTGTTACCACCTGGTGCAAAGTTAATGTTGGCTCCCTAAACCCCTTCCTGCCCCTGACAGCCAGTCCTCAGCTTTCTGCTGGGAGCTGACCACTCTGAGCTCACACCAAGATTGCAGAGTTGGGAAGAGTGGTTGTTCCACTGTAGCAACAGGGATGAGAAACTCCCATCCCCAGCTTCAGCCTCCACCTCTGTCCTGCTACAGCTCCACAGACTGAGTACCTCCAAACATTTTGCTTCTCATTTGAGATGCAAGTTTCTGCAGCTCATCTGTCCTGTTCACTCAGGACAGTGGTCTGACACACAGAAGGGTCAGACAAGAAGAATTCTCTTTGCATGAGGTTCCTCATCAAAACAGACACCACACCCATTGCACTCCTCATAAGAGTGAAAAGTTCAGGATTACAATAATCTGCCTGTAGAGGATGGGAGCTGCTAGGGAGTGATGAAGGACTCTGGCTAAACCAGCAGCTTTAATTTGTTGTTGTTGTTCTGTAGGACTCGCACCCTGCCCTGTTCTGGCTCAACCCACCTGTACAGGCAGAGGCAATCCTGAATAGAAGCACTGCTCTCTTTCCTGTCCAAACTGACTCTTCAATGTGGCTGGGCTTGCACCTTCATTTACATTCATCTGCCCTCTTCATCTTAGCCTGAGGGCATTCATTGAACAAGAGAAGATAATATATACAATTACAAAAAGCCTGAACATAGAAAGGCTACAGAACTGGCTGAATAACATGCAAAATAAAAGCCAAGAAATAACTGATAAAATTAGCACACTAAAATGCTGATATTTAGGCATGAGCACTTCACATGTCATGGGAACGATCATTTCTCTTGTTGCTTAGGAGATAACATTCATAATCCAAAAGGATGTTATTATGCTATGGTTTGCATCCTCTAAATCTCCACTGGTTTTACAGGGTTTGTCCATGATGATCAAGAATTTGGTCACAAAAGTTGTTCTCCTCCCCCTCCCTATCGTCAAATACTTGCTTTCATGCCAACACATCTTGGTCTGATTAGTCCCCTTGATTACAGGCTAAAGTAAAAAGTCAGGTGTATAAGATTCCCATTATCCTTTATTCCACTGCTTCTAAGAACAGGTCAGATAGAGTTATTTCAGTGAAAATGTGAACAATCAACTTCTGTTTACCATTAACCTTCAGTTTTCTTTTCTTAAAATCAAATCAGGGCTTGGTAGGCAGTTATTTTCATACATGTCTCTTGATCAGTGGAACAATCTGTCAAAAGCCATTAAAGCCTCTATTAGGTTGAATTGCATTCAAAGTTAAGCTCTCCAATCATCTGAAGGGCTGTGATGATTGTTTTTAATATAGTATACATTGATTTCTCTCTCAGAGTAGCAACATAACTTTGAAACTAAGTGTGTATGACTTGAGCATTTTGCTCTCCAGTATGTCTTGAGAAGCTTTGTTTCTTGTGGAAGATGAATATCTACATAAAAAAAGGAAAAAACAAACACAGTGAAATCTCCTCTTTATTGTCACAAGTTTTTAACTTTTCCTAGTTCATTGTAACCCTCAAGGTGTAATATATGAAATAGAAAGAAATTTTCCAGGGTCCCTTTCCTCAACTGCTTCACTGAAAAAATTATCTAATTGTACTTATATTTTAAAAGTGGCTCTTTATCTTAAAATATCAGGATGCTTTACACAGAGAAACTGAGGCAGAGGTCAAAAGTGCAGCTGGGATCTGAGTACCAACAGTGAGTGTTATGTAACCCTCTGTCACTGGCATATCTCTGTTGCTTCCAGTAATCAGCTCAGTTTACAGATTAAGGATGCTCTCATAGAACTTGTTGTCCTCCAAAGTTATATCTGAAAGTTGAGCTGGAATCTGTCCTACTCCTGTCATATTTAGCACAATATTTAATTGCATAACATACAATAGTGTATCTCATACAATAGAGATCTTTCAGAGCTCCTAAGGTTTGATTAAAACTTTCCACTGAATCTTTTAGTTACATTCCAAGTCCCTGAGCTCTCAATGGGAATGATAGATCTTACTGGAATTAAATGATTCCATGGAGAATATGCAGTCAGTATATAATAAAATATAATATAATACTATCCCCACTCTTCTAGATCTATTTTAGGTATTTCCCCTGCATGCCCCACAAGGTGCTGTATTAGGAAGCTCTTAAGAAAATATCCTGTTGGTATTTGTGCTATTTTTAGCAAGGTGAAGGTGAGCTGCTGAAGCAAACTGGAATGCTGGTTATGCACCTGTTAGCACTTTGGTCTGGTACTTATTTGGTAGTCTTGCAGTACTTTACTGAGAGCACTGTATTACAAGCTATTTTGATGAACACCCTAATAAATTATTATCCATCATCAAAGAATTCCACAATTCTTTTTTTGCTGTTCTTTCTCTTCTGTTGACTGGTGCCCCTTCTTTCCCTTTTGTCTCAGAATTAACAGTAATGTTATGAACAAGTTTTGTTCTTTGTTAGGCTGATGTGACCTTGAAGTGAGAAAACTTTAGAATTATGTGTCAGATAGTCCCTGAAGTACATTTCTTTTCAAACCAATTTATTAGGTTGTTTTGACTCCTTTTGCATTTGCTAATGCTACTTTTTATTAAGACCTATTTATAGAACTGTGCAAGATATACAGTGATATGTAAGTTTGTGTTATGTATTTACTAATTTACGGACATTTTTCAAATAAACTACTTAAAGAATCTTTGTCTGTTGTTTGCCCTTCAGAAGCTGTTCACTCTTGTCTTCAATACCTCATTGTTGCAGTGCATGGAAGTTCAGGTGCATAGGTGAGAAAATTTGTTTCTGTAAGCTCTCTATATGCCAAATAGTAAGAGATAAACTTCGTCAAAGCAGCAAACTCAAAGATGCTGAGTCTACTCTTCAGTGGCACCTTGCTCACAGCCTGAACTGTGTGTCAAGCCCAAGTGCATAGTTATCCTCCTCTGCCTAAGTTAGCAATTTAATCATGGTAAATAGATAAAATAGATGTTGGAGGGTTTATTTTTATTCTTGAATTGGTATAATTATATACTGGTTATATTGCAAATCTTCGTGTAAGGAAGGTAGAATAATTTCAGTGCCTTTGGTAAGAGTCATGTCATAAGTGAGTATGACTGACTTCTACTCCCTGTAATAATGTTTCCTTCAACAAAAAAATTATGGCTCTGCTAGGTTTACAACACATTCTTCTGGCAGTGCAACCTTACACTTCCCACTGTTACTTTATGTGAGTAGGAGGAACTCAGTGCCCACCAACACTGCATCAGCCTGTTTGTATAAACTGTTCCATGTTTGTTGCAGCAGAGCTTGCAATTTAAAATATGTAGTCATGTTAAACAAGGCAATGTCAAAGAAATGTGTCTTGTACATAGACTAAGAGGTAGTGAGGTTTGTGATGTCCATTGTTTTGAAAGAGTTTCATTTCACAAGTTTATATACACCCACATCAGATTTTGTGTAGGATTCTACTGTGTCAGAGGAATAGTTGTCATTAGCTGTCTCTTTCCCAGGGGAAGCTGTGTCCATGCTAGCCCAGATCCGAGTGGGAGAGCAGGGAAAGCACTGATACTGCAGATTTCCTGTGCTGCTCTGACAGGAGCCATTGCAGAGATCAGCAGAGTGATGAGATGTGCACATGACCACGTGGCTGAGGTGCACTGCAGTCTTCTGGAGTTCCTGGAGTTCCCTTAAGGCCAAAGGCTGTGTGTGCAGATTATTCTGCATTAGGAGATCCCAGCCAAGAGGTGATGGAAATGTGAATAATATCGGCCAGGATGGAATGGAGTCTCCAAGTAGCAGAGTTGACAGAGAGTATTATTAACACACACTCCAGCTCAGAGTCAGCAAGGCATCCAAGAGGTGAGAAATTTGATTTCTTAGTTTAGAACATTCTTTCCTTGGCATCAGAAAAGGTTTAATTGATTTAAGTAAAAGCCAGGCAACTGGATGGAGACACATTTGCAAAACCAGTGTTAGTCTGAAACATTTCTTATTTCTTATTGTGATACATCCTATACATATCCAGAAAGGCCAAGATGAGTGTCCCAGGGATCTAGAGTGTCTTGAGCTGTTCCATTTCTTTCCTGTTTTTACTTTCAGAGCATACTTTTATTTTCCTTAACTTTTCCTAAAAATGGGTAAAACACATGACAGTAGTGACATTAAAAAAAAAAAAAAAAAGAAAAAAAGCAATAATCAGGGCCTTTGCTGGAGGGACAAAAGCACAAGTAGACTCAAGAAAAAACATCATCTGTGGGGGTTAAAGTCCTCTTCCATCATCTCCATTCAAGAGCAACTGGTCTTAATTGAGGCAGAGACTAATCAGGATTCAGTGTTTGTTGAATTTTGATTTTTACCCTGATTCCTTTCTTTCTACAGGAAATCCGTCATGAGAACTTAAATTCTCCTTGAGACAGACTCTTTTCACCATAAAGGCTCTTGCACTCTGTTACCTACAGTCATCACCCTGCAAATGAGGGTATCATAAGGTTCTACACCCTGCTATAGCTGAAAGGTATTCTTTTCATTTGGTGATGAGACTTCATTTCTGATCTGAAAGGTCTCAAGTTCTACTGCTGAAGTTGCAGATGTGAAATTTACCTGTCAGCCAATGCCTGTATTTTGTGGTCATACAATCATAGTTCAAAGTGAGGTTTTGCTAAACATTTTTAAGTGTTGAGGATATTTATTCCAAGATCATCCATATGAAAGAACTGCCACCTCAAACCAGAATAATCACACTGAGTTTGTAAATAGGTAAAAAGAAGTAAATAAAGTTTGTATCACTCTGGACTCCTGCTTTTTCAGTGTGTCCAGAGTATGATTTTAGAAAATGTAACTGAATCAGCTTATCTACTAAAGACACACGTGCAAGTTCTAATCTAATCTGTATGATGCCCTCTTTGCACAATTATATTTCATTTCAGCTGGTCTGTATGAAACTTGCTGCATAATTATCACTAAGATTTTGGAACTAACAACACTTCATTAATTAGGCTTCTGTTATGCTGTTCCTAGTTGCATGTTAATTATTAGGGTGAAAATAAAGGGCACTTTTCATAAGCCTTCATATTTTCTGTTTACAAGTATTTTGCTAACATCTAATAAACTTAATGGCCTCTAACAACAAGAGGAAGTGAAATTCTACTTAGCAAATTCATAGCTTTTCAATGTATCTTGTGGCTTTACGGTATGTCAGGCTGTAGGAATGTAAAAGCAGTTTATAGAGCTGTTGCTGGGTTCAACTAACTGCAGAAACTTTTAAGTTATTTTTGTTTCTCCTTTATTGCTTAATCTCTGGGGCCTGAGTCCAGGCTACTTGATAAAGCAGTCATTCAGGAACTTGAAACTATACAAGCTTTGACTTGATAGACTTGGAACAAGATCTTGTATTAAACATACATTTTAAAAATATAATTTCAAATCTGGAAATTGATTGTAGCTTGACCTATATATACTGAAGAGCTCACTGTTCCTTACTTTCTTTGCTTTACTGATATTATTAGCTCTATTGTTCTTTTACCAGAACTCCCAGCTGATAGAAGAAAAATCAATGTAGAGAAAAGCATATTGGACCACAGCACTTTCATTAGAGTCAGGGCCACAACTGACTAACTAAGACTAAGTTATGACATTTCCACTTTTAAAGGTTGCAAATGCTTGTATTATGCATTTTCTGGTATTCTCAGAGGGCCAGAGTCAAACATGTATGAAGCAAGCTTGGAATAGAGCAGTCTGTTAAAAAAATTCAATATAACACTGATTTTTTGTGCATGCCAATATGAGGATTATAAATCAAAAGCAATTTCTCTCCAATGCTTTTTTTTCAAACATAGCATATGTCCAAAGTTACACTTCTCAGCATTTTATATTTATCTGCATACCCTTACATTCACTCATTTCAATGAACTGCTGGACACAGTGATCTCTCAGGTGCCTATTGCAGAGTGCATCCAGCACTTGCCTGGTGCAGAGCAGGATGCAGAGGGATCTCTGAGGATGCCTCCCTTCCACACACCATTGCCTGAGCTGGCTCATCTTGGATTGAGGATGCTCAGGGGTCTGCAGTTCAAACACACGTCTGCCCAGCTAATGGGGTCAGAGCATCTCCTTCCAATAATGGATTGGTTCTCTCTAGGGTAAAGTGCCTCTAAGAGAAATTGAAGGGAGATCTATCCTTAAATAAGATTTGATGCAGCCCAGGAGAATGACAATTACATCTCTTGCTAACACTATTTCTAAGGCAAAGTCATGCTTTGTAGGAAACAGGATGATGGAGTACTTGGGGAGATTTTTGTAGTGTAGTGACTAGTAGATAGGTCCATGCTATAGAAGAGTTCTGTGAGGGAGAAAATGAAACTCATGTAAGTGGCTCTTCTGTTGCAGACAATGAGAAGTGTCTCTGTGTGGGTCACCTTAGTAAAGTCTGGATTATTTTCTTCTTGGACTAAATGCAGCTGGTGACAGCAGCAAATATTTTTATCCAACAAATGAAAAAACAGAAGAGCCACTCCTGGGGTTGAAGTCCAGGGAGCCAGCTGAGATGTATAGTAAAAGAGGAACTCAGAAGGGGCTGCCAAAATCAAGTTAGAGCTGCAATTAGAATTCATACCTGGATGGTCCTTTGTTGTGTCCCATGGCATAAGTCTCAGCCAAGAGCCTGGGGTAGGGCTGGGCAGGGCTGATTTCACTGGAGACAGTGAGCTGTGTCTGCACGGAACTTTCTCCCTGTCATACTCACACATATTATTTCCCCACACTGTGCAGGACTGTGCACACTCTAGCAGCAAACCTGCCCCAGAGTCACCAGCACAGGGAGGACACCATGGCTGGGCAGAAATCCTGTGGCAAGGGAGAGAGATCCCAGCAGCCAGAGGGCCTTAGAGCCACCACTGAGCTCAGGTGTATCTGATCAAAAGCAGGGTGAGTTTGTTTGCCCCTCTGATTCCCAGATTACTGATTCACAGAAAGGCATCTTCAACCATTATTCTTAAACTCAAATCCTGATTTTCATTGCAGGTCTGTGGCTAAACTATAAATTGGAGGTGGGGGCAGTAGCTGAGATTTTGCCTGTCTCTGGCCACTTAATGTTCTATTTTGTAATTCCACAGCCTTCTGTACATGTCAGTTTTACATGCAAGATGTAGCAGTAGGCTCTCCAGTCATTGATCCTGACTTAACTGATGTCAATCATCCATTTTGGACACTTGCATAATCCTCCTGGCCCAGACTCCTACATCAGCACTGGCTTGTCAGAAGTTCAAGTTGCACAGCAGCACCTGAACCCTTTCAGAAATGTGGCTGCACCCCCTGCTCCCACCTTCCTGCTGTCACCCAGTGTGGGAGAGGGCACAGTTCTCCCTCTTGCTCTCCTTGTCTCTTTCCCAGCTGTTTCATAGGCACTTGCACTCACTGCTGGCCTTGACCCTATGAGGAGGGTCCCTTTCCTTGAAGAAACATAAAGTGATAGTGAACTTTGGAAATAGTTTGCCCAGAGAAGCTGTGAATGTCCCAGCACTGGAAGTGTTCAAGGCCAGGTTGGGTGGGATCTAGGGGAAGGTGTCCCTGCCCAGTGCAGGGGGCTTGGAACAAGTTGAACTGTAGAGTCTCTTCCAACCCCAGCCATTCTGTGATTCTGAGAGTCAGCTGCCTCTGCTCCCTGTGACAGCTCTCCTGTGACTGCTGATGGCACTGGGCTGTCTGCTCCCCTGGGGTCCTGCCTGCCCTTAGCTGCTCTCTGTGTGACTGACACCTGCTGACCTCACCTACAGCTGTGTCCTGTCCCTTTTTCCCACTGAGGGGGTGTTTATTTGGCTCCAGCTCCGTGGTTCTGGCAGCAGCAGGGTGGTGGGGCAGTGGTGGGGGTGGCTGGGGAGGGCAGCCAGGCTCTGTTGCTGGCACATCCCCTTTGCATCAGTTCAGCTCTCAGCTGGCAGTAGGTGTGAAAAGACATCTCGACATTGAGGCTGTCTTTGTGAAATGGATTGACACAACGTGGCACGTTGGACTGCAAATAGTTTTATGCCTTTTTTTGCCTCTTTGAGAATAAACATGTAGTTCCTTGTTAGTGGTTAATAAACAGGAACAGAAAAACTCTCCAGCTACACATTCAGAAGTTTGCATTCTGTGGGCAAGGACGGAGTTAGATGTGCAGGTATCTGATGGAGCCATAAAATGGTTACAAAGAGCTGCATAAGCAAGTGAATGTCTGTGTGGCTCTTTACCCCTCAGAACCCCAAAACGGAACAAAAAGGGGTTGATCTGAAAGTAGTTGCAGTCTAGGATTTCAACATACCTATGGAGTACCTGCCCTGCCTCTGCCCATCTGCCAGTGCCACTTGTGTTGGAGTTCTGTAGCCTCCATCCTCTGCTCCCTTTGGTGTTGCCAGGGATAAACAGCAGTGCAGCATCAGCGTTTGCTTCCCAAGGCAGCCCTCTGACTGCCCCCAGTCACCACCTGAACAGTGCATGGGCATTGCTGAGCACTGTGGCACTCTTTCCTAATTCTCATACTGTATGTACCTTTCAAAGCCTCACGGGGCTAAAGATAAAAGAATACAAATTCCTGCAGTGTAAATAGAAATCCCAGTGCTAAGGAGCAATCCTGAAATGTACTGCAGGATTTTCTATTATTTAGAAACACTGTAAATCACTATTTTATGAAGTAAAATATGTAAAAACATCTCTGTATAGTTCTTTTCTAAATCTGACACAGAAGCTTTTCCCCCCTTCTTTTAAAGCAACCGTTTAATAAAGTCTGACACTTAGCAATGTTTTGAAATAATTTTTGCTGCTCTGCCAGCAGTTAGCTTTGCTGTGAATCTCTAAAGACAAATCCATCTACAGTGAATCTAGCAAAATTCAGCTCTGTGTTGTATGTCAGGGTTGAGGACTACTTGTCAGCTCTGGCACTGTCAGATTTTATCTTTAAATATGACAGGCAATTTGTTCAGGGAGCACTTCTGAATGACAAGATATAGTGGTGTTGTAAAACATGGCACCTGTGTGGTATGCCCTGCCTCTGTGGACATCAGAGGCTATTGTTTCCTTTGCTATTAGACAGCCACAGTCACACAATAAGGTGTGTAAAATGTTCACAGAAACCTTTTAAATAGAGTAGCAGGAAAGTAGATACCCTCCGGTCATTTAAGTCAGGCCATTTATCATTTTATCTTATAAAACACAACATTTGCTAAAATGTGATGTAAAGAGAAAACCAAACGCTCTGCTGAGCAATGTCGGTGCAAGCCAAGGGTTTGAGCCATGCTGTAATAAAAGAGGCTTATCTTTAAAGTGAAACGCAATAGAAAAATTAGGGGTTTAACTCCTTCCCAGTCAGACAGCTAACAAGAGCCATGCAGAGGGCTGTTGTTGGCATGTGAGATGAATATAGTCCCACTGAAAAATCGTCTGTTCTCACAGTGGGGCTTCCTGGAATGGGGCAGTCAGAGCAGATGATAAAACATTATCACACCTAATATGTTTGGTTTAAAAATAAATAAATAGAGGGTGATTTAGGATAATTTTCTTGAAATATAAACCAGATCAAACTGGGAAAATAAAGTGGAGACATTATGGGTATGCCACTGATGAAGGTAAGAGAGGGCTTTTCCACCCTGCAAGTGTCATATGTTCATAGGGCTGGTGAGCAGCCTTCCTCAGAACATGAATGTAAAGCTGAGTCAGTCTAGCACAGTCTGATACAGCAGAGGCAGTGCATGCAGGCATGTCCCAATACACCTGAGCTAATGCTCCTGCCCTGCTGACAGGGAGGGGTGTCTGTACTCTGCAGAATGTGGGATGGGGCTAGCTCACTCTTTTAAAAATTAAAAAAAGATACCTTTAGACTTTTGTGTTGGCCTGTTTCTGTTACCAAAGAGGTGGCCAAGTGTCGCTGACTGAAAGCTGACTGCCTATGCAATTGCCTGACAGTGCTGTGTCTGTCCAGTGGAGCTTCTCCCTTGCCTGTACAGGACTTGTAGCCTTTGCACATGAACCAACTCCTGAGCCCATCCCTTCCCAGCCAGCACCACTGCCCTGCCCCTTCCTGTCCTTGTTTATCTGCCAGCCAGTGAAACTGCTGTACAGCCAGGAGAGGAGGTACAGGTCTGCCCTAGTGGATGAAAGAAGTGATGTGATCCGTGATGTGCATCCCATTTGCACAGGGGCCAGGCAGAGTCTGGGCTCTGGTAGATCTGTACCATGAGAAGTCTGGCTTAAGGCCGTTCTGTGTAGATTGTCTAAGTCCAAGAAGAGGGAAAATGTCAAATGATAGGGGTTTGATTAGCAGTAACACTGTGATCAAACCATACTAATGTCCAATGGTTAGCTGGAAGGCATACAGTATTTGGAATTTTACTAAAAGTCTCAAGCCCTGGAAATGAGGGATTCTGTAAGAACATTGTTTTAACTTTCATGTAAAATGCAGGTGTTTGGACTTCATGTTTACAGCTGAATGGAATAGAAGTGACCTCTGCAAACTCAAACACGAGGTGGCAAGTACAGTGACATCAGTTAAAACCTAATATTAGTAGTAGCCTAGATTCTCAATTTTTGCAGCCTGCCCTGTTTTTAGTGATGTTTTTAGCATTTAGTGATGGCAGTAGTGGTGTGCATGTAGCTTTGGCATGGCAGCTGGAATAAAAATAAAAGTAATAAAGGGTGATAGGATGGGTTTGATAGTCAAAAAGCTGCAGAATAGGTACAAATAGGTCCCTAATTAGGAAGGATTTGGCACAGTTTAAATATACTTTTTTGTTTCTTATTATGAAAAGAAATTAAGTAATGTCTTTTTAACTTGGTGTAACTACTTTAAAGAAAATTCTCTAGATGAAGCAGAGAGGTAGCCTATGCTATTTCTTTTTTGGCAGATAAAATTATCTGTCATGTTCACTCTTAGTATGATTTCCCCATCTTCAGTAGAAGAAAATAGTACTTTTGTTTTTAAAGTGGCATAACTGTGTTCAGATATCTATAAATTCTCCTCAGATATTTTTATCTGTTCCTTTTTTACATACAAAGTTGCCATAATTTTAGAACCACTGGGAAAATGAACATTCATCTTGTCTAAGCCAAGATTTTCTGATGATTAGCTCCATATTCTGAGATGGCTTCCATAATGAATGAAGAGCAAGAAGCATCTCCAGAGGGTTAATAATTCCACCTGGATTTGGTATTTATTTCATGTTAGCATAAACTATTGCTGAAGAAGTCTATCTCTTCCCATTGACTCTGGAGAGAGATGAGGTAACTTGCTTGTGTAACTTTCAGCTAAATTTGGCTGAGGAAAGTCATCTTTAGTCACCTAAATCCCTTGACTTTCTCCCTGACATAGCAGCCTAGATAGATCACAAAGGTGTTTTCAAGAATGTTTGCCTTCTCCTTGTTCACCAGCATTTGACCATCTGTGATATAGCTTCATAATGGAAGGTAATTCAAAGGGCTTTTAAAAACAAGGAGAAAGATTTTTTTGTAATTAATAGTGATGGATAACTGGTATGGTCACACAGAGCAACATAAATCTTTGTGCCATGCCCAGTGCTAAAAAGCAGACAAACTCTAGCTCAGGGAACTCGGGTACTTAAGCATAGGAAAGTCATACAGGGAAAGGGGTTTAGACCTCATGTCCATTAGGAGGGCAGACAAACACCCAGTGAAGTAATTTTGCCTGCCCATCACCCAATAATATACTCTGAAAGGAAGTGCTGCACGTCAGTTCCACCCTCCTCAAGCAAGTGGCCTTGCCAGCATTTTTCCAGAGAATGTAATCAGAAAGAAAAAATCCCTCAAACACTAAAGAGCTACACACATCAAAGTAACTGTCCCAAATCAGAAGCAGCTGTGAGTAATTATTAGTTATCTACCAGTGGATTTTCATGGGGAATTAGATATAAAATACTTCATATATATTTCAAATGCTGTGTATTTACTGTCGTGTATGTTATAGAGCTGTGTAACAAGTACTAGTATTAAGGAGTAAGAAGTTGATTTTTTTATAGGTGAAAATTGAAAATTTGGGATAAAAGTGAATTGACCAGCAGTGAAAAAATATATAGACATCTTACAAACTGTGTGCCAGTGTATAATCTTTTGCTGCTACAGCAATTTCTCCTCTTAAATACTTTCATTTGAATATTGCTGTTACAGGAAACCTGAGATGTGCCAGGTAGGAAAGAGTAGTTAATCATATTATGCACTCTACAAATGGTGAGCATGCTTTATTAGTTTCTTTTATAGATAAAATTAAGTGATATCTTGGAAGTATCTGCAATAAAGGTATTTTGGGTTATTTTTTTTTTTGCTTCAGTAGTCTACTTGTGTCCTCAATTTGCCTTTTCTAAGCCATGAAGGTGGTTATCATATAAGTTGGGCTTTGGTAGGAATCAAAATAATGGCATCAAATACACAGGAACAGATTTCTTCGTTAGGGAAAATTGCAATTCATTGATGCACAGGAGGCCACCCCTCTGTGGGGCCAAACCACAATGGACATGGTTATCCACAGCTGTAGTTAGCCTGAGATGACAGGAAATGGGAGCACAGGTGCAAAAACTTCATTTATTTCCCAGCTGTCCAGGAGAATGGCTTGAGTCTGTGGCAATGAAGGGAACTAGAAATGTGATGGGGAGGAATTCAAGGAGTCTGGAAGAAGCTGGTGGACATGCCTGAAAGCAGAAAGGTAAGTGGGAGTGTTTCTCCACACTCCTGAGTTTACTATGGTGCTTTGCACAAAGTCTTGCCTTTGGTAGAGTAAATACCTGAATGTGTTTGTGATTAATAGGGGGATCCAATTCAGGCATGGACACTTTTCATCAGGCCTCCTCCATCTGTAGGAACAAGGCTTTGTACCCCTCTGGACCAAGCTTGGCTGGGGAGCTCTGTTTACTCTGGTGCTTTTTAACTCGTTGTCCTTAAGGCTGTTGAATTTATGGCCAACTTTAATCAAACATGGAATAAAAAAGGCAAGTCTCAGCGACTGAAGTTCTGAAATTGTTTTGTGAAGTTTGGAATGTGGCAAAAAGAGAGTGACAGCCAGCAGTGTCTGGAGGAGGAGGCAGCAGGAAGTGCCCATCACTGTCCCTTTGGGGCAGCCAGCTGGTCAGTCAGCCACAGCAAGGGCTGTGTCTTATGCAGAGGAAACACTGAACAACAGGGACAGAGCACAACTGTTGTGGTGAGGGCATAGGGGCAGGATTTTGGTGACAAAGAATTTGAATTTATGGGAAATTAGTCTTCATTAGTTCTGCTGTTCACACAACCTCTTTCTGGTAAACCTGAGAAAACCAGGGCTTTCTCTGTTTTACACTAATAAAACTAGGGTAATGTTATTTAAAATGCTTTGGCTGTACAACAGTTTCCCATAAGCTTCCAGCAATTATCCACAATGGATGCACATTCTTAACTCATGTTTGATTTTAATAGTCAGTGTGACACTGAATAGAATTGGATTGGGCATTGAGCTTTTCAGTCCCAAACCACCAGTGCACTTGGGGATATATTTAGATTTAAATTGCATGAGTTTCAGTTGGGAAAATGTGTAAGTGCTTTGCTGGATCCAAGCTGGTGCTTGGTATCTCAGTTTTGTAACTTTTTGAGCAGAGGTTTTTCATAAGAATAAATCACTTCACGTGGCTTCCTAAAGAAGTGTGTTTGAAATTGTGCTATGTGCTCAGACAAGGACTGATTTAAACCAAAATGAATTGAATAACAGAATAAGTTTCTGCTGGTTTTATGAGAATGGAAGAGAGGCATTAGTAATGCCTGTAAGGAAAAGGCTGTTTTGAGAACTCAGTCCTACTCGAAATCAGCTCACCTACACAGGTGTGAAATTATGAGCCTGAACTCCATAGCAAGTGGGAATTCATGGATGTTGTGGCTCAGGGAGCTATCTGTGGCTTTTACTGTGGTAGAGCTTTGATAGCAAACACCATTCAAAACAACTTTTCAGAATGCTTCACCCAAAATGAGGATCTTTTTCTTGCTTAGGGACACATGTGGCAGGCTGCACATTAATGCAGACCTTAGTGCTATCCAGAAGCATCCCAAGAACCTCAGGGGCTCTGCTGATACTGAAGGCTCATGTACCAGATGACCACAGCCTTCCTCCCCTCATCATCTTCCTAAACCAAGGAGAACATTGGAGAGAAAGGTGACCCAGGCATGCTAATGTGTGTGTTAGAATGAAGAACAAATAGATTGTCAAACAGCAGCATTGTCTGAGCTAATCAAAGAATCATGGACTTATTTAGGGAGGGAAAGTCTTTTAGGATTGAGTCCACCAGTATCCCCAGTACCACTAAGCTTACCCAGTAAGCCCGCCACTAACCCATGTCATTAAGTTCCACATCTACACAGCTTTTAAATACCTACAGGAATGGTGACTGCATCACTTCCCTGGGCACCCTGCTTCTCTTATTCCTACAGAAAGCTGGTAATTACATTGCAGCTTTATTTTATTTTGCTCTTCTTAAAAATCAACTGAATATCAATCTGCAATCAATAAAGAAAGTTGCCTATAGGCAGTTCTACCTTCAAATCTACTCCATGGATCAGCTGCTGGAAATCTATACACAGTCAATAAGACACGTTTCAAAAGTGAGGTTTTTCTCCCAAAAGGCAAAACTGCTCTAATTTACAGCTGGATATGAACTGGGTAAACAGTATACACCTGAAGTAAATGTAATTTCCAATTTACAAGAAACTCTGGTGAAAGATTAGATCTGATCTTCTCTCTATGCAAGTAATCTATGGATATTTATATTATGATAACTGGAGAGCACAAATTGCTTTGGTTTTTCCTTTTGGGTATCTTTTTCATTTGTTTGTTTAGCAAAACCTGCAGGGGAAACTCGAACAG
This sequence comes from Acrocephalus scirpaceus scirpaceus, assembly GCA_910950805.1. Classification (NCBI taxonomy): domain Eukaryota; kingdom Metazoa; phylum Chordata; class Aves; order Passeriformes; family Sylviidae; genus Acrocephalus; species Acrocephalus scirpaceus. Next base: position 10,801,275 of record OU383783.1, on the reverse strand, counting down.
CTATAATTACAGTCTCAGTTACAAGTTGTGGGGTCTGTAGATAATAAGCTACAAGGCATTTTTATTGTGCTCTTTTATTATTATTTGGTTAAAGAATGCTTTTTTTTTTTCCCCAAGACAATCCATCTGTATTTTGTAGGAAGGAGAATCAAAGCAATAGCTGTCAAATATCAGTGAGATAGCAGATTTACAAATTAATCCCATTGCTTTGTATTTCCACAAAGGTTGAAATCTATAATTGGTGCTAGAAACTATAATTAACTTATTAGAAGCACTCAGGCAGCTAGGTGTGCAAAATGGCAGCAGGTGTGTAATGTCATTAGAAATATACTGTATTAAAAGCACCTCAGAGTTTTATCCCTTTAGTTTCATGCTACCAGCTGCCAATTTGATTGGTTAAGTAGTTTGGGGCCACGCAATACTCTTTCTTTTGGATTGATGTGTTTATTACTTTTTATGACAGGGGATCCCAAGGCAGATGTTCAATAAAGAAACAAGCTGCTACAGACCAGAGTAAAGAGATAGGTGGTGTAGATGCAGGAAATTGGGAAAGTTATCATATGCGCTAAGTTGTTATTGAAGATTTTGCTCCCAGCATTTGTAGCAGTTGTGTTATATGCTCTTCCACAGACAGTAATCTAACAGGGAATTATTGAAAGCCAAGTGCCAAGATTTCAAATTGCACTGTATGATGTGGAGCTGCTGCTGGAGCAGGGAGCTGGAGCTTTGAAATGATAACGACGTGGCTGTGCCGTTTTTTGGAGCTGTGTGGGAACAGGGAGAGCTGCTGTGCCCCTGCAGAGCCTTTTCTCACTGAGACACACTGAAGGTCTGCTTTGCCTTTGCACCTTGTGCAATCACTGGTGAAATCAGTTACAATAGCACAAAGGGAGGGAAAGTTGCTACTGGGAAGGAATATTGTTCAGAATTTGGATAAAGGACGAGCAAATTATGGTTGTATAGATCTGGATCAACCAAAGCCAAATTCTGCTCTGTCTTCATCAGTAAAAATGCAGGCTCATCATATTTAAGTGAATGGGAACATACAAATGGATACATGGGCAAAACCAAAGAGACAGGTTTTAGTTCCTGTAACTGTTTAGCACTTGGTTTGTTTTGTTTGCTGCTAAGTGGGAGAGAAAATACAAGTTTCATGGCTTTTGGAAACTTCTGAACACCTCCTGTAGGGGAAAAGCAGATCTTTTCTAGAGAGGCTTCTTGGTGTAAATCATTTCTTTTTCAGTGTTTTAAAAGGAGGCAGTAGACTGTGATTGACATAAAAATTTTCTCTTTAATTGATTTAGTATATTTTGCTGGTTTTGTGACTTTAATTTAATCTATTACAACCAGATATGAGGAGAGCTAATAATTCATGAGAGATGTTATTTTCTAATTAGATTTTTATGAATGCCCCTAAAGCTTCTGCCCAGAAGTGGAAGCTGGCCAGAAAATTTGAATTATATTGAGAGCAAACAGTTCTGCTCTGTCCGTATTCTTTGATCCACTGCCTTCCTTTGGTTTCTTGGTGTATTAGCATCATCCCTGAAATAGTATTTTCCCCTGTGTTTGGAAGGGATGAGTATCTCATTCCTCCTTTCACCACCTCAGAGATGCTTCCTGTCTTACCCCTGCAATCTCTCTTGACTTTCTGAGGCTCAGCTCTTCAAACTGCACTGTGCAGCTTCTCGTGCAGACAGGAAGGTGTGACTTGTGCCATCTCAAATCTTCCCACACACTCCTGTGTGTGTCAATAGTCACTTGAAACCTCCCTTCTTTGGTTAAAGGGCTGTATCTTTCCATACCCTCTGCCTTTTCCTGCTGTTTGTGAATTGTGGTGTGGCTACCAGCGAGAAAAAGGAAATGTGTAATGGGCTCTTGCTGTCTGTGGGGAGAAAAGCTGTTCAAATTGAGACAGCCCTATGGTCTGCAGGACTTCTCATAGCCTGAAATGGCAAATTTCATGGGCCAAGACAGGTATTCCAGGTCACATCTCAGCTATTCCATCCTCTTCTAAGCTATTGAAGCCTTAAGGAGGAAGAAAAAGAAGTTATCAAATTTAGGCTATTATTAGACTATTTGTCAGACCAGTCTAACCTAAAGATTCCAAATACTTCTCTGGGTTTCTGATGGTTGAATTTCAGTTGGCAGGAGGCACTGAGGCAGGTCAGGGAAGGCTGGGGCTGTGTGGGATCAGCTGAGAGAAATGCCAGGGATGTGCTAAACACGTGAGGCAGAAGAGAGAGACTGTGACAATGGAGTTGTGTTAGAGCAGGGGCTGAACATAAAACTCAAGGGTACCTTCAGTAACAGGATGTGTTTTGATGCACAAACAAAGGCAGTGAGAGAGACAATGCAGACCTTGGGAGCTGAGGAACATGGGAAAGAGGAATCATGCTAAAAAGCAATATGAGCCCTTGTGGGAAGTGACGTTTTAAAAACAAACCACACTGGTTGCTGCATTGTACAAACCTAATAAGACATAGTGGAAAATATTGGATTTATTTTTACAAGTTAAAAGTGACCTTGTTGGCCTTATGAATGGATTCACTTCTCACAGTACCTCTTAAGGGCATTAGGGTTATGACTAACTCATAAAAATAAATCCAATATTTTCCCCTTGGCCATGTCATATCCAATGTTGGAATTCAGCTGTGAGAACTGGTAGGGCTCCGACTTTCATTTAGTTTGACCTCCTATTATGAGAAGTACCTGGCTCTCAATCCTGGTGGGCTGCAGCATAGTTCCAACAGTGGTTATACATACAGAGTGGAAACAGAAAATATCTGAGAAGGCCTGGAAATAGAGGGTCGTGCAACACAACATGTAACTGAGAACAACACGCGAAAGGAATAAGTGTTTCAAATACAGATATGTTTTCTCCCTTTCCTGCTCTTCATTTGGCCAGCAGAACAGATCAAGGCAGGACTGTCAGTTTAGTCCTACGCTGTATGTGGGGGAGGCAGAATCCAAGCTGATGACTGAGCTCGTACCGTTGTTGGAGTCAAAGGAACTTTAAAAAATCCAGTCTAGAAAATAACTAGAGAACCAAGTGATTTAAAAATTAATTGAGAGCTTTAAAGGTGGCAGACACACCTATCTGGTATTTGTGATGGCACAAGGCCTCCCCTGAGCAACAACCTAGTCCAGCGCAGTAGGAAAAAAATAGCATAAACTGTTTTCAGCACCCTTGGATGTCTACAGCTACAAGACTGAAGCTTTATTGCTGCAGTTTTGTGGGCTCTGTCAGTCACTGAGGGCTTATGTTGGCTCCACACTGCGGGTGACTGCAGTGTGACATGGTCACTGTCACGTATCAATGAGGAAATGTTCATTTTAAGTGCATACCAGATGTGCTCTTTTTATAACTCATGTATTCTGCTTATGTGCTCTGCCTGATAACCATTCCCTTTCCAATGGGCTCAGATATGTTCACCTTCTTTTTGGCTGTACAACTTTAAAAGGTCCAGTACATGCACCTTGATGTGGTCCTGGGTGGCTCCAGGTGCCCTGGCTTGAGAATGGGGTTTGGACTAGGCGGTTTCAGCCCCAACCATTCAGTGATTCCATGACCTTAAATCCAAGCTGTGACAGCACAAAGCTCTGTATAAGCTCATTACCCTGTAATGTAGAGTGGGCAGAAAACCAGTCGATGACACAGGAGTGAAGGTGCTGTGGGATTAATAAGAGTGTTTGCCGGGTAAAATTAATCAGGCTGAGCTAAAATAGAAGCAGAATGAGATCAAATATTTCCTGCATTGTGACTGTCTTTGCAGAGGGAAACCCTTATCTAGTGTAATTTGGATTAAATATAAACTCAAGTGCAAAGAATATATAAATCCATTTATCTGTGTTTATCTGAAGCTGAGTTGGATTCCAGCTTTGGTTACTGCAAAGTTAATTTTGCCATTGTTCAGTGTTGCCTTTTGTCTCCACAAATTTTCTCCCAACAACTTGAGCAGTGTGCTCAATTATAACTGTAGAAAATCATGAATGACATGCATATGTTGTAGGCATTTTTGAGGTTGCAGGGCTAACAGTAAATATTCACACTTAAAATATTGAATTTAGGTTTATATGCCATGGAAATGTTGAGTACCTTCTTTGCTTTGTTTCCTCTGCCTCTGCTTTTCCCATGATTCTTTTATTACACTGAACAAGTTCCGTATCTGTAACATACAGAAGTTGACGTGTTCTCATATTGCATTTCCTTATTTTCTCTGAACAAGTTTCAATGAGTATTATTTTACCTGCATCATTTTGGTGTCCAAAGTATTCCCATAGTCAGATCAATCATGGGAAAAATTTCATTCCTTAGAAACACATTGGATCCAGAGGTTCCCCAAGTGCCTGATTTCAGCCCTGCTCTGCACTGCACAGCACATGAGCTGGTGGCTCTCCTGTGGAGCAGCCCCTGCACCCCAGCACTGCCCCAGGCCAGGCAAACCCTGCTCTGAGCACTGTGGCCACTGCTGCAGTAGCTAGTACACACTGAAAAGGTGTGTTGGCAAGTAAGCCACAACCACAGATTTAAGATTTCTTTTATGAGGTGGCTTTGTCAGGATTTAAAGGTGTTTTTTCCTAAACATGACAAATAAGCCTGCTGAAGCAGCTAAGAACACTTATTTATATAAACTGGCACTGATGTTACCTTGTGTAAAATACGTTTAATTTTAGCCAATGCATATTTGAATTATAGTTTCCATAAATATTTGTGAATACATTATGATAAAATCTAAAACCTTGGCAACAGTTAAGAGAAGAGTTTGTGGATAAAAATCAACATTGCCTGCAGTATCCCAGGAGATCATACTGCTAGTGAAGTTTAAATTAGCTTTGCCCTAAAATCTAAGACATTCCTGCAGCACACTTTAAAGCATCTTAAAGTGTGAAGGAGTTAAGCTAATTACTGTAGCATTTGAAGGCAAGACATTTGTAAAATTAATAGGCTAGAGTCTGCAGTCTTTCATTCAGCAAAAATTCCTTGGCATTTATTGTGGAAGAGCTGCACAACTAAGTCCTGTTGTAAAACAGTGACCTCTTGACAGAATATAGTCCAGATACTGGGGGATTGGGAGGGGTGTGTGATTTCTGGTCACACAATGAGAAAAGGAACATGGACCATTTAACTTCTAGCATCACTTGATATTATCTGCCTGTGATAGCAGAACTCTATCCCAATCCCTAGCAGAGACTCTGCCTGGCACCATTTCCACTGAGCAGATTTGGTCTCCAAACCAGTTGCTGTGTTTCTTTTGCTGTCCCCGGGTCCACAAGGCCAAGGTGAAACTACACAGGTGAAAGTCATGCAACCCAATCAGAGCAGCCCTGGAAAGCAAAGCATGTGCTGCTGAAGGCCCAAAGGCCACATTGTGGGTAATTCCCACATTTCAGGGAAGCCTACTGTAAGTCAGCTCAGGGCTCTGCCCATACACCAAGTGTGTGCTGGTAGGTGGAGGACATCAGGTTTAGTTTTTCCACCTGAGAAGATCCCAGCTCATTCTGAGGCTTTCTGCTCTCTGGATAGGAGGTGGAGGTCAGGAAAGCCACCCCAGCAGTGAGCTCCTCATATGCACTGACACACCAGGCAGCTGTGTCCCCACACCCTAAGGCACCTCCCACTCACACTGGGTGCTGTGGCTGCTCTGCAGGAATTGGGGTGTCCTCACTCTGCAGGAATTGGCAGGATCACCTACCAAAGGAGGCAGTGAGAGTAACAGGATCCCAGTCTCTGCTGCTTCACCAGTGCAGGGGAATCTCTGCAGGTGTGATGTCTGTGCCCTGCATGGAAGGAAGGCTGGTAGGGCCATTGCTGCAAGGTTGCTGTGTCTCCCTGCACACAGGGGAGGTGAGCATAGTGGCTGCTGAGAGGACAGGAATGTTTATCACGGGACACAAAGTGTTTGGTTTGAGCATGAGCTCTGTTCAGCAGCTTTGCTCTTTCTCAGCCTTCAGTGTTCTCACACAGGGACATGGCTACAGAACACAGATGTATAGGAAGGGATTCAGTTAACAGTTTCCTTTGTGAGGTGTTAGAAGGATGCAATTCTCTGTTAAAGTATTTATAGGGCAAAGCACTGGTTCCCTGCAATTCACTGGTGCTATTCACTGTAAGAATCACTGAGCTCAGGCTTAGGAAGGTGAGTTGTTTGCTATTCAATTGATCCTAGTTCGTTTCTCCTCTAAACCAGTCCAAGTCAGTAGTGCAATTACAGAGAAGACTGAAACAACTTCCATTGCCCCCTTAACAACAAGTAGCCTTGCTCCTTCCAGGCTGCTGAGACATTTCATCCACAATTGGTTTTTGAATGAAGATTTTTTTACAAAGCATTCACAAATGTGAAAAAAGAATAGCATGTTATGTGAAAAAATTTCCAGCTGCATCTTGACAGGTTTTATGTTGGTTATTGAAGCTGCTGGCCAGAAATGGGTCAGTAGAACTGTAACAGACTTCTTGCTTATTGCTGTTTGACTGAAGGAGTCCAGACTTTGCTCACCTTAAAAAAACCTTGCTTTGATTTCCTGACTGAGATAGGACTCAGTTAATGGAAGTTAAGAGTTGGTTTGAGGGTGAGTGGCTGGATGGGGAGAGGATTGCTGCTTGAGAATTTACAGCATGGACTCTGTTGGAGAATGCTAAGGTATGCTTCACATTTTTATCTAAATATAATTTTGTTACTGAGTGTTGGCCAGATGAAAAGAAACAGTGCACCAGATGCAGTTTATATACACACACACACACGCATATGTGCCTTTGATGTTTATAGAAAAATAGCGTCCTTCCAGTAGATTCATTTTCAGATGAGTTTGCTTGTCTTTTTCCAATTCAAGGTTGTAGTCAACAAGTTAGACTGGCAGAGATGGTACTGAAAATTGGTCAGCTCATGAGAAAAGTGTGATAATTGCACCTTTTATAGCTGCCATCCAATGCAGTTCTGTTTCACTGGACCAGCAACTGTTAGTATTTCAATTCTTTCCAACCATTATTTGGAGTAATTTTTAAAATAAAATTTTCCAAGTCCTCCTTAGCCTTTTGCAATGTTGTTTTTATAGTTCAGTGCAATATTCCAAATAACAGGCCTTTATAATTTTAAAACCAACATTAGAAATTGCTTATGCAGTAGCTATACAGCTCATCAGCTTTTTGCAGGGCACCTTCTGTGCCAGCTCACTTAGAAGTTTATTGATTGGAACCACATTCTGAGTCTGTCCTCAGCCTTTAAATTCCTTTAGCATCTCTTGATGTGCCATTGACATACGAGTCTTTTACCTTTTTTATTGTGTCTGCCCCACGTCTCAAGCACCTTTTTGGCATGTAGTAGGAGCCTTCAAGCTTCTTACAGACAAGCAGCTAAAGGAAGGTGTAATAGCAAGGCCTGGGACCTGGAGCCCTGGCAGGCAGGACTCCTCTGTTCATCCCCAGCAGCTGCCCTTTCAGAGCAGGTGGCAGAGCTCAGTCTCCTTGACAGACTCCTGTGTGTCCTTTCTGAGTTGTTTCTTCCCTCGGGCAGTCTGAAGGAATATGCCTCAGATGACCGTGTTCAAGCAAATCTCACCCTTACATTTCACTTTAGTCAATTTAAATCTCACACTTTATGCTGCAGCCAAAGCCATCAGCCCATGTCATCCTGTAATGCAGATCTGCTCTTACCTCATTACAATGTGCATAGCTCTGCCACAGGGTCTGATACACACATCCAGAGCTATACTGAATTATTAAGGGTTTCACTTAAACCAGCAAGACTGGGGAAGTTTCGAAACTGTCTTTAATGTGACCTGTAAGGTTGAAGTTCCTGAGGTCTCTCTGAACAGTTGATGTTTTTAGTACATTCTGTGTGGCACTTCAGATCTGTATAATTACATGGATTTTGAAAGAGAAATGTATATTCTGACTTTGGACAACTCTGGCTCTATTGTAGCTTGGATGCAACAAAAAATCTGAAGACCTTTTCCTCTTATGTACATAAACAATGAAATCCTTAAATCTTCCTTGTCAGATGAAAGCCTGGGCATTCCATAATAATATTTTTCATGTGCTTACAGTAGGAATTATTTTGAGTGCTCAACTTTGACTTAGTAGGTCAAAGATGATATTCTTTTTATACAGATCTTTAATATAAGCAATATTCTCTTTCACCTCTGACTCATAATACAGCAGTTTTCCTTCAAAGCGTAAATTAAAGTGAAGCCACAAAAGGGTCATTAATGGACTTGGTAGAGTCAATACTGAGGGTATCATGTACTGCCTGTTTAATATTAAAAGTGAAGCCAATGGAAGTATGGTCTTAATATATATGGGCTTTGTGAATGCCGAGAGAGAGCAGAAAGTTTAAACTTGGGAGTGTGCAGAGAGATGAAACAGCTTGCAATGCAGCATAATGTTGGGGTTCGTTCCTGAACACCCAGGAAAATATATGCCTGCAGCTAAAGGTCAGAAACTATTAGTGAGGATTAGGATGGTGTCATGCACTGTATTTCATATGTTGAATTTTAAAAAAAAATTCTAATGGAAGGAAGAGATTTGTAATTCCAGAGCCACCAGTTAAGCAGTAATATCCAAATCATTGGCTAATCTTTTCCTTCAAATTAATGAATAGAAAGGCCAGAATGCCACAGCAAAATCCCCTACAGAACATACTTTGTGAGAGCACTAATAAGACACACACTGTATAACTTTATTCTGCTTACAGTATGGAAGACTTTTAAAGGACCAATTAAAAGAGACTTAAAATGCAATTAAAGTGGAAATCACTTGGCAACACGGCATTAGCCATCTCTCCCATCAACCCTGCATTAGTGAGCCTTTAGCAAGAGATTTGCTGGTGGATAACATATTTGTGAAGCATAATAGTAGGACTGAGCCCAGGCAATAGAGAGGAGGCTAAAGCCAAGCTGACCTCCAGGGAAAGGCCTGGGACTGCCTCTTCTTGCTATGCTGAGATGTAAATGGTGGCAGGTGATGGGAAAGAGAAGCAGTTTCTGAGAGATGGCTGCACTGGAGGACAGAGGGCACAACCTGTGGGAGTTTTTCACCCCTCTGATAAATGGTGCTGCAGCAGGGAGCCCATCTGTTTCTCCAGCTGACAGTGCAGATTTCTTTTTAATACGAGCCTCTCTTTCCTTGGGAGGAGGCAGACAGTATTGCCATGGCTGGTTTTGTCCCAGGGGACCCCTCACCAGACGTGTAGGGGAACAGCCAGGCAAGGAGGTGAGTGGAGACACCACTGGCCAGTGTGTGATTAGCTCTTATCCTCAAAGTGCACCTTTGTATTGGGATGAGGGGATATTTCTGATATATTTAAGGTTTCTGTGTTGGAATCTGAGCCAGGGAGCTGTAAAATAGAAAATTCTGTGGAAGGTAAGAAGAGCTGCTTGTACTAAGAATAACCCAAAGGCAGAAAAAAATGGGGTTTGGTTTTTTTTATTTAAAGAACAAATCAGTAAGTAGTACGTTTATGTGTGTAAATCCAGGGGAGAAAAAACACACACACAAAAATACTTCCTTTGAAATGAAGTTAAAAACTGCAGCCACAGAACTGAATTTAGGACCTGGAGACCTGATCCAGGCAATGCTCCTTGCCTGTGGGACGGACTGCCAGCACAGGGCCTTAGGCTAAATAATGTCTAATATTCTCCTTAATATTAGGTGATGAATGCCACAAATGCAGCCACATCAGTAGATGAGAAATGTCATTTTAAATGTGTACATGCTGCTTGGGCAATTAAAGATAAAGTGTGTGTGTGCATGGGGGCTTTTGGGTACTCTGTGCTGAGAACCTTGCTCAGTCAGAGGCTGACTCTGCAGACTCAGCCCTATGTCAAATGTGTATGCATAATGCAGAAGTCCTCTGAAATGTCTGCAATGTGTGGCAGTGAGTCAGGACAACAAACTGCTTCCAAGCACCTTGTGCCAGAGCTGATCCTGGGCAGGTGCAGCTGCCCACACTTCCCCAGCACTGGGTTAGGGACTGACAGACCCCATGGCTGCTGCCACGGGGGAGTGGGAGAGGTGCCCATGACAGGATTCCTGCAAAAACAGCCAAGCCATGAACCAAAAGGCTGAGTAACTGGGCTGTGTTATTTACAAAAAGACACCTTAGACAGGCAAGTCCAGGATTTGTGCACCTCCTTTCTCCCTGATAAGTAGCTGTTAGTCACATGCTAGTGCTAATAATTTTCAGAAATTAACATTAATAATTTATTTTTCCTTTTCCTCTGCTGATTATGTTTCAGACACAACCTAAGTGTCTCTTAGCAAAATGGTGCTGCAGATTTGCATAATTACAACCATGATTCGTTTTCAAATTTTAATAGTGGATAATTAGATTTTTTTTTTCTTCGTGGAGGGAAATACCTTAAGAGAAGAGAAATACCTTAAGAGAATGCAAATCAAAGCTTGGCCATTTTATTTTAAGCCACATGGCATGGATAATGAAGAATAACAAAGTCATCCAGGCTTCACCTAAATGAAAGAAATGATGGGTTAATATTCTTTGTCTCACAATGCAGCAGAGCCCTAAAAGGCAAATGTTTAACCAAGGCACTGCAGGCCCTCACTGGTGAAGCTCCTCCACAAAATGTGGGGCTGACATTCCAATTTAGAAGCATCACGTAAAATCTTAATCAGTGCAACCAAATTAGCAGAGAGAAGCTTTTAGACCATGTTCCTTGTTTACGCTTATCATTCTTAATAAATTCTAAATGCTTTTTCAGGTGTGGAAATAGGCCTATTACCAAGATAATTTTCTTAATCATAGACATCTTAGATTGAGATGTGACATTTGCCATAATTCCCTTGCTCTATCTCATAGCTTTCTGAAAGCTGTCTACATTTCCAACACCATCTCTGTGGTAGAAGCGGTCTCTTGACTGATGTATGTCCAAATAAGCCTTTGAATACTTTTCCATACTGGCCTTGAAATAATTCAGATGTCAAATTACCTCTCTCCAGACTTCCTGACTCCACCAGGCCCCTTGAATATGTTTTTTAGAAAGTATTTAGGGGAAAAATATTAAATTTTTCTAAGCTGGGTCAAAGTTCATAGAATTTGCTAATAAAGAGGCAGGCAAGGAAGATATTTACTTGGGGAAGGCTTTGAGTATATTTTGTGTAACAGCTGCAGGTTGAGACAGCCTTTAGTTTGTGTTTCTGAGTTTGCATGCCTCCAAGCTCTTGGCATCTTTGCTTTTTTTTTTTTTTTTTTCCTCCTGTTTCCCTTTCAAGACAAATAAGGAAACAATTTCAGTCTTTTCACACCAAGCCTTTTAGCATGGTCCACATATTCAAACCTCAGGTTGAACCACTTCTCAGTTTGACAAGGAATATCCTCCAGCTTCTCATTTTGTTCTCTCCAAAATGCCCTTACAGCTGAAAAGCATTGAGAGCCCAGAGCTGGGAGGGTCCATCAGCCAGGTGTGCTACAGGCCACAGCACTCCAGTAGTTGCTCTGCACAACATTCGTGTGATAGAGCTAATCAGAAATCAGAGAAATGGCTCCTGCTGTTGTTTTGGTCAGCAGAGTCAGCTGTGTCTCCCAAAGCTTTGGGATAGTTTTTAGTTTGATATTTGTCCTAATTACCCATTTGTCTCTCTCACTGGGCATTGTTATAAATTCCCCATTACTGTTCTGCCCAAGGACCACGTTGTAAATTTGTACTGCCCGGGGCCAAATTTTGACTTTCAGCAAAAAATCCCAGGTATGTTTTGGGAGCACTTTGCAGCAGTGATGGCAAATGGCCTCTGCCTTTTTCTGTGGAGGATTAACACAGCAGCCCCTCGGCCACAGCTGCTGCCAGGGCTCTTTGTGGGTTTGCATATGCCCATCCATTGAGTAACGTGAGTTTAGGAGAGAACAGGGGCTGACTGGCCTCCTCCTGCTGTATTAAAAACTGCCTCCAGAGAAAGGTGAGAAAGGTTTTTATCTCAAGATAAAACTTTTCCATGCTGGTTCACTGTGGTCAGTTCCCATCTGAACCCAACACAGGCACAGGGGTTTTCTCCTGAAGGGCCTGGAGCAGAGCAGGGCTTTCCCTCATTGTTACTCAGGAAATTGTCTCAAAATACTCCAGCCTTTGGGGTTTTGTTGTTCTCAAGTGAGAAAAAGATGATGAAACAAATAAGTTTCACAAGGATTTTGTTCTCCACCTCAGTAGTGTTTCTGCTGAAACCTTGCAAGTGGACATGTGAGCCAGGGAGTAGGAAATGTAAATAAAATTCAAACCTGGTTTCATCTTGACTGTATTAAGATTGCATAACATTGCAAATACTACCAAATAAAACTATAAGAAGCTTAATTACTTAAAATTAACTATTTCCAGAAAGATATCAACAAAGTTGCTAATTGATTAAATGTTTCAAGTTGGACAAGACACTAAGGTCCAGCACAACAACATAGGGCTGACCTATGTTGTACTCAGATGGAAGCTGATGCCTTTATTTTTAATGAAATTAAAACAAAAAAGTATCTGGGGTTTATTTTCTTTAAATAATGCACTAAGAATGCTAAACTGAAACAAAGGTAACATTAAGGTAATACATGTGGGGTAGGGTAAAAAAAGAAAATTTAATTGTCCTGATTTTAATAATCTGCAGTATGATTATACATGTATAAGAAAACATGCTAATTTTCTGTCTCTGTTACTAAATTTGTTGTCCCTATATTCAGGCCCTTTATCTGTTTTGCTTCTGCCACTTAGGGGTTAACTGCAATTTATCACTATTAAGAATGCATTTTCTGCAAGCATGTGATATTTGTCAGGTGGCACAGAATTTGTTCAGAACCATTGACCTAAAATGCCCACAAGTATTGTTTCCTTTAAAGTATTAGCCTTATCTTACAGTGTAGACTCAAACAATCTGAAAGGTAAATAATCAAAGAAAAGCTATTACCCAAGACTGCTTACAGTTCTTTAAATCAAGTGTCTATGCAAGGGTAGAGATGCTGTAGGTAATTTTAGAAACAAGCATGTGACACCAGTTACACAGGCTCAAAAATGTTAAAATTCAATGATTATAATCAAAAAGTAATTATACACAGCAGTGAAAAGAGACAGTTCAGTGCATCTCAGAGATCAGTTACAACCAAAATCTGTGAACAGAAGGAGTGAGCTTGTATGACTGTCACGCAAAGCCCCACCAAATTACTATTCACTTCGATTAACTTTCAGGGGCCGTGCCTATAGGCTGCTTGGTTAATGGTTTTCTGTCAATACTGTAAAAATGCTAACCTGTCTTTACATCTAATCAATTTTGAAATGGCTCTTTACATAAATGGTCTATTCCTTTACTTCATTAAAAAAGAAAAAAACAAACAGAAGCAATCAAATAGGATTGAACTGAACAAGCATTTGAAAAAAAAATACAATAATTAATTTTAAGTCTGTGTATTTTAAAGTAGTTGTCCTTGAGTATTGTCTTCATCACCATTTTTTAAAGGGCATTGAAAATCAATGTTTCATTTTACTATCATCCATCTTTATATAGTAATAAATTAAGTGGAAAGTATTGATATTTTTGTCTGAGCTTTTAAAATTTACATACTAATGACAATTGTACCCTTGTGACTTTTTATTTCTGTTGCTGTTTACTGACACTGACTAGAGGGAAATTTCAGTCATCTGGGGACCATTTTTTCCTCTGAAGGAATAAGAAAGTGTCATGTCTCTGGTTTTATATTATGCTTGAGATCTTAGCCATGGTATCTCTTGCTGGACTTCTTTTCAAAAAACAATGTAGGCAACAAAAGTGGTTGAAAGGCTTATCGTGTCTTTGTGTGTTCCAGCTACAGGGATGTACACTGCAAGCACAGCTAATGGACCACAGGAAAACCAGGCTGTGTGGCAGGGAACTGAAAATAAAAATGCTGGTGACAAAGTAGGGATGCCTTCACGTGCTTTTGGAAATGCAGCTGGTCTTGGGAGGAGCAGGACCCCTATCCTGGCATGTGTTTGGGTGGGGGATTGAGGAATAAGAAGCTAGGATTGTTGGTCAAATCTTATCCTTTCTGGCTATTTTTCCTTTGTATGCCAGACTCATCAGCAATGTCTGGATTTTATGATAGCCAAAGAATCCTAAATCCAATTTATAAAGGAAGGAAGCCTTTGCGGCTTCTATGATCCTTTTAAAATTTATTATTTAGAGTATAGCTTATGGATAGAGCAGGAAGTTCAGAGTGGCTATTTTTAGCTATGTGTGAATACTTGAAAAATTTTTTGTATTTTTTCAAGTGAAAGCTGCAAGTGACTTTGACAGTATTTGCTCCACCTTTGTTCACTTCCTGGGAACATTATGAGCTCTTTTCTGTGAATGAAAACATTTGCAGACAGAACTCATGATTGTAAATTAGTGGTGTCAAAAGTGTGTGGTTGTCTAGTGCATTTCTTGCTGGCATGGGAATCTGCTAACCCCATACAGCAGGGAGAGAGGGAAAATGCTGCCTGACTCAGGTGAGGAAGTGCTGAGCACAAGTAGCTGATTGCCCAAAGGACATATATTCAAAGTAATAGTTGTGGTAAGAAACCTGACAGCGAAGCCCTGGCAGCAGTTTGCTGACATGATTCATTTGCTGAGTAATTCTAAACAGCAAATAACACACGAGCTCCTGCTCTATTTGCAGATAATTTGCAAACATGGAGTCACATTTTTTTAAAAACTAGTTCATTGCACATATCTCACTAATAGCTATTTTCTACTGTTTATTCTCTACAAAATAAATTCTGACATTTCTTCTGCTAACTGCATGATTTGTTTAGGCAGGTGGGATTTATTTTCACTTTTGAATATCTTCTAATTAATGTGATGAGTATCAATTCTTAGTTTATTGACTAAAAATGTCCATTGCTGTGTTAGCTCTCCCTTTTAGTAACATACAGGTAGAAAACAGCAACCTTGCACCGTATGAAACCAAATATTGACAGGGCAACCTTGCTGGATTTTCTGAAAAACATGCTTCTGAATATAAGTAGATGTGTTCATGTAAGAGTGTGCAAATACTGTACTGGAATATGTTAAGTGAGTAGAGAAGTTTAATGGCAAATAGTTTGCCAAAGGCCAGATTCTGAAATGCTTTAGCATGAATCTTATTCCAAAAATCTGTCTCACTGAAGTAAAAGGGCTTCCTCTAAATAACTCATGAGGGGTTAGTAATTTGGGTAGGAAAGGGTCTCAGGAGGTCTCTTGTCCAACCTCCTCCTGAAAGAAGTCAGTTGTGGTCTTTGAAGTGGTTATTCAAGGCTTTTTCTTGTTGGGTCTTGAACACCTTTGAGGTTGGAGATTGTATAACCTCCCTGGGTAACCTGTGCCCTTGCTTGTTTCTCCTCATTTCCAGTCCTTATGTCACCTCTTGCCCACAGTGCCTCATTTTCCCACCATGTACCACTGTGGCCTGGCCCTGGCTCCATCTCCTTGCTAACCCCCTCATAGCTCTGGTCTCCCAAGGTCTTGTCTTCCTTAGGCCAGGTGAGTGCCCTCCCCAAGGCAGCCCCTGCAGCGCAAGCATCCCATCCCCAGCTATCTGCTGGGGCTGCCCTCTACCTGCCAGGGCTGGGCAGTGGATGGGGCAGAGCAGAGTCCTGCTGTGTCAGCTGCTCTGCGGTGTGCCAAGCACCAAAACACCTGCTGAACCCCCCCCAGTGGCACAGCAGCACCTCTGCCACTGCTTGTTTGGCAGTGAGCTCACTCCTCTGGCCAAGGGGATGGCTACAGGCTCCAGGGCAAAATCCCAAGTGGTTAATCCTAAATCCTTCACAGTGCTGAGTAACTCTCTGACTCTGGTGCCACTTCTCCCCCAGGTGGGTGCTAAACCCTCTGGAAGAGAGCCCTGGGACACGAGCTGAGTGGCAGTGTGCTCACAGCAATGGTTTGGCAGCTGCACTGCACTCATGCCAGGTTTGTTGTTTTTCCCTGTGAGCAAACAGTGGCTCAGTCATAAAGGCTAATTTTCACAGTAATATTGATTGCCTGCAACACGCTCAATTCTAGTTTAGATTCCACAGGATAAAGATGCAGCAGCACTGATGTGTTTTTTCCCTCTGGAACTTGAAGGGTACTGGAAAAGACAAATACAAAAGAAATTGTGCACCAAGGTACAGACGAACCATATGTTGGCTGCAGCTCTCCCCAGGGCAAGGTGCTAAGTTTTGTTTACATTTTGCCAAGACAGCAATAAAATTGTTTGTTTACAGATGACAGGGAGAAATGGGATGTCCTTAAAGGCAAGCTATGCATGGGGATGCAAACAGCACACAGAGGCACATCTTGGAGCAAAGTGCAATTAATGTTCCCTTCCTGGGCAGCCCCCAACCCCCTCCATTTTGGGGGTTAGCCAATCCTGTGGGTCATTATGTAGGATTATAAAAATATTAAGGCTGATGAAAGTTTGCCTTCTCCAGTTTCCCAGTGAACGATGTATTGCGCTATTAGATCCCACTGACCAGGATGTGCCTCGCAGCCCTGTCTGTGTGCAGAGGACAGAAAATATGAGAGGTGTGGAGAAGGACTCACTTTCATCAAAGTATCAGTTTCCAGTATAGTTTGGAAGCCCACAGCATTATTGTATTACACATTGCACAGAAGCGTGCCTTGTTCATTTTTTTGAGTGTTTTAGAAATAAGACTTTTCTTCCAAATTGCGCTGGGAGGCAAATTCTTCAACACTGTAATAGAAAATGTTAGACAATATTCCTTACTGGAGCTATTGACATTTTTGGTAGTCGTGACACTTTGATTTTTCTCAAAACATATGGATCAAGCCTGAGTGTGTTATTGGACAGGAAGACCTGATGAAAGGCCTTCCTTTATCTTTCTTTGTATTTCTTTCCCCCTCTGTTTGTTCATGGCTTTCTCTCTGAATATAATCGCGGTTTTCTTATGCTGCCCAGGGAGTCGTTATTGCCTTACTAAATATTTTATAGTGCACAGTGCACCATACCTGCCAACTGGTTATTTGTTATATGAAAAAAATCGGGGGTAGCATCTGAAAAGGAGTGTGCGTTAAAATTTCAAAACTACACACAGAATAATTTTAAACCCTTAAATTGGATGTCAGACTGGGTTTGTTTTTTGGTTCAGATTTATTTTTTTGTTTGTTTGCTTGAAAAGGATCTGTATAGTTTTTGGGGAGGTTCCCTTCTCTTTTTGGTATTGTGCCTCTCTGATTCCAAGCACTTGTTTCCTCACAGTTTCACTTCCTATTTGTTCAAAAGGGAAAAGTTCAAAGCCACTCTGACAGCTGAGGGAAAAGCTTGCTGAATACTAACCCTCAAGTGTCTGTCTTGTCCTGACCTTGAGAAAGTAGCAGTAAACTGTTCTATTGCAAACACCACATGTGTGTTTTGTTAGACCAGGTTAGGAGGGGTCAGAGCTCACCTGAGGCTTGGACTGCAGATTTAGACTGCTTCTCAGCAGCATAATGTATTTTTAAAAAGGGACATTCTCGCCTTTGTATGGGCCTAATATAGGCTCTGTTTAAAAACCTGTCAAAATCCCAAGCACACACTCCATAAAATATAAATAAGTACTTACTGTTTGCAGATGTTGCTTGTTTTTCATAATGTTTGTATTTGAAGTCCCGAATCCCCGCTTCCTGTCAGAGCCAGCCCTGTTGCTTTAGTCCATTTATTTCTGAAGGAACGGGAAGGACTTCAAAATGCAATTTCTCAATGAAGACACTTTCTGTCAGACCTGTCAGCATTCACAGCACAATTACCTTTTTTCAGACCAAGGCTAGCGTTTATGGCTTTGACTGCATGCACAACCTCTCTTCCCCCCAGCTCAGCTAAAGCAGTTGCTGTTTTTTAAAATACTCCCACTTGCCATAAATTGTGCCTTTAGGTTCTTTCAAAGCAACAGGATAACTTAGCAGACCTTTCTCCTATTTGCATGTTTTAATTCCTTTGATAATGGATACGAAGTATATTGTGGGGAACAATTCTGTCCTGGGAAAAGGGATAGATCAGATTTTTTCATGTGCAATCTATCAAGCATCTCCCTCGGTAAGGTGAGCCCTGTCGAGCCATTTCTCAAAAGAGGAGAAAAAAGACAGGGGAAAAAGAATTGTTTCAGAAACACAGTGACCAGCTCGCCTCGAAAGAAAACCAGCATTTTCTGACCTACTATCTGTCTGAAGAGTAGGTATAGATCATTTTTAGGGGACCATCAAACTTAGTCCCGAGAGAATTTTCTCTGATTTGGATTGAGCATCTGGTCTACCCACATTATAAGAAATAGTGGGTTTGATAGTTAATTTATCTGGGACTATTTAAGGTATTTTTTGGGTTATTTCTGATACCAAAAATTTGAATCATCTGTGTAGAGGACTTCAAAAGTACTTCTCATGCTCAAACCTTTTTGTGTAGGGATGTTTTTTCTACATGTGATGGGTATATATGGGCTGAGGTGAACAGCATAACAGGTAATTCCTGGGCATCAGCCCTCCTCCAGAATCCCACAGCACTAGGGGTGTGCTTTATCTGCAATGTGTGTTTCCCCATTCCGTGAGGAAGCCTTACCTCCATCTGCCTGCTTTAGCCACCATTTTTCCCTATTAAGTTCCTTTCTCTAAGTGCCTCCTCTCCCGGGTTAACCTCTCCTCTAGCAGCAGGCTCTTCAGTGTGCAATGCCACCACACTGCTGGCAAGGAGAGGGGGAGAAGAAAAGCCTCTCCTTTGTATTACAAATTCAAAGGGTCATTATTCCATCGTTCCCCATGGACGAATGTGTGAAGATTATTGTGGGAAGTTAGTATTTATTCTGAAACCCTAATATGATCCTCTTGAACATTTTAATAATGCATTCTCTGGGGTCCGTGCTGCAAGTGTTTAAAAGGAAGCAGTGTGGGTTAGCATTGGATGGCTGCTGCTTTGCTGGAATAGTCTAAGTTGTGGGGTTGCTTTTGATCAGTCCCTGCTTAAAAAAAAAAAAAAAAAGCAGAAGTCTCTTTGCCCCCTTCCTCACCAGCCTAGAGTTCTTTTATCAGTTACATTGATCTAGAAGCAAGAACAAGGCCACAGTATTATATGTCCACATTTGTTACACTGATTTACGAGTTTCTTAATTCTAAGACCCTTACCTTATCAATGGCCTCAGGAAGTGCTAAATCCCTGATATTAAGCAGAGAAAGAAAACATTTAGCATCAAAATAGGTGGGGGGTTTTATTTTTATTTTTTTTTCTTGGAGACAAATAAAGGATAAACAGCGTTCACTTGCAATTTGCTGCTTTCACTGGAATTTTAAAGCTTCCCTAATATGCGTTGTTTCTGTAGGGTCCGATTATAAACATATGTGTGGGACAATGCACATGCATGCTCGGATCAGGTCAGTGGAGGTTTCTTCATCTTTAAAGCTCAAAAACCATAAATCAAGATGAAAATACTCCAGCCAGGAGCTTTACCAATTGATACAATTTTAAAATAGGCCGCTGCTAAGGCTTGGGGGAAAGCTGACATGATGACTTTTATAATAGCAGAACGTTTAAGGTTATAGAAATAAAAGGAAGAGGATGAAATCAGTCGCGTTGATCTTAGCCTGCAGGCTCTCTCAGCTAACTTGAAGCTCCAGCAATTATTTCTGCTCTGGCTTTTCCCCCTTTTTTTCAGCAGTCTGTTTGAAATGAAGCAGAACCAGGCATGGCAAGCTTATCAGTGTCGTTAGCTGACAGGGAGCACATCACACCTGCTTTTACTTGCTAGTTTTTCAGGCACTTTATGCCACAGAAGAATGTTGATTTTGTTCTTATAATGTGTAAAGATTCATTTATTTCACCTTTTGAACTTGACAGAGCCACTCAGTTTTGATGGGTGTTTGTTTTCCACCTGGCATTTGGAAAACCCTGGCAATTACTGGACTGTGGCCCAAGGCTGCCTTGATAAATTATAGAGATGATCAAGGCTAAAAGACTATGGGTCTGGCCCAGCTAAAGCACCCAGCCCACTGAGAGCCCGTGGGGCTGAGGCTCACATGTGCCACTGTCACCTTGGTCATGGTACAGCTGTTCCCATGGATGCTCACCAGAGCATCAGGACATGGTCAGGGCTTGGAACACTGCAGGACCAGTGGAAGAGTCCTGGGTAGAAGTGATAGCAAAGATAGGGCCAGGAAGCTTCTCTTCATACCTGTCACCTTTGGGAGTTTTAGTCTTACCTGAGTTTTCTAATTTCTCCTTAGAGAAAACCTGGAGTGTTACAGTTGTTGCCTGATGTGTAGTTATTTTAGCAGCTCCTGCCCAGCTTGTTATGGAATCATGCAAGATTAGGAGGATCATAATCCACAATAAGAGGTCTAACCCATCTTTTCCAAAAACCTGTTCCCATCTGTGGTACAGATAGGTCATTCTTTCTGTGCTTTGCAGTCAGGCCCATCTAATCACACTGCTCAAGGAGCAAAGGAATTCATTCACCCGAAGGGTCCCATTACAAGATATTCTGTCATCTCCATTTTAAACCTGTGAAAGCCTTATTTTGAGTGCCACTGCCAAATGTGATAACAGGAGTCTTGCCCTGCTGAAGAGAGCTCAAGTATCTGGGATCAGTGCTATGTAATTGTTCTTAGACAGACCTACTTTCAGTTGCACAATGATGCTTGCAGGATTTGAGCTTGTAGCATTGAAAGCAGTAGGATCCTCTCTGCTGCCTTTTAATGAGAACAGCTCAGACCTTCACTAAAGCTGGCACTCGGGCAAAAGATTTCAGATGTTTCTTGCAGCTATTGTTGTTTTCCAGCCAAACAACCTACTAGTGACAATTTTGTAACTTTCTAACACTTGCAGATAACTGACTAATAGACAGACATCCCACGTCTAAATTCCAGCTGCTCTTTCAAAGCTGGTACCCTGTCAGAGCTCTGCTTTCTGCATGCAGTCAGGTTCTGAATATATCCTTACTGATGTGATTCCTTTACATTGGGAGTGAATATGATTGGAGAAATTCAGAATAAATCTGGCCTATAATGTGAACATACCCAATCACACTCTCTAAATGATGAGAAATAAAAGCCAGGATGTAGAAGCAATTTTGGTAATTGTTTCCTTAGAGAATAGCTAAATATTCATATACACATGAAATAATTCAGTGTGCCTGAGATGGAATCATTAGCACAATATAAGCTATTTTAATAAATTCCCACAATCAAATCTAAATTACAGGACAAAGTGCTCACTTTGTTGATAGGAGTGAGGGGAACAGATCAAGGGCTGGGCTGGGCTATGAGCTGATAGCTCTGTGCTGCCCTTGGAACAGACAGCAGGGAGCCTGGCTCCCTAAATCATCTTTTCCTTCCTCCACCCCTCTATGCTAGATCCCGTCTGAAGGTATATTCTCCATAGCCCCTGTGGGTGAGAGAGGAAAGAGGGAGAAGCCTGAGGCTGTAGAAACCCTTGCACAATCTCAGCTTTACTACATGGGACATGATGCCTGTCCTCCTGGGCAAGGATGGAGAGAAAAGGAAGGGCTGAAACTTTTATTTTGAGCTAAGTTTGTGGAACCCAAGAGAATATTGCTGGGAATGACCTCAGGTCTGTTGAAAACCTGGGCTTCAGGAAGGGCTGTGGTCTGTGTGGGCAGGATTTGGCTCTTTGTCTTAATTTGAGGAGTGTCTGTGACTCCACCTAATGCTTATTTTCCTGAGTCCAGTGATAAATATCTCAAAGGACTGTATGATAGACATGCAGCAGAAACAATTTAAGTGCTGCTTATAGTGTCATGAAACAAAACCAGATTCTCTGCCAGCTGCTTCCTTTATCAGCTCTTCTGGGAAGATTTTCCTGTGTTTTGAAACACATGGCTGTTTCTTAAAGTGCCAAACAAGGGTTTTTAATGAACCTGGATAATTTACTGGTTTATTTGGTTAATTGTCGGGATCAAAATCGTATTTTAAAAAACCCTAAATCCAAAAATATTTATTTTAGCAGGTGATAATTCAGCAGTATTACTGCATTATTATTGTTGAGCTGTATTAGTTGATACATTATTTTTTCTGTTTGTAAGATATTTTAAATTGGAAACAGTTAATCTGGGAATGTCTGAAATTGCACCATTAAAGATGTGATTACAGATGAAATGAAGTTTGTAAATGGGAATTCCAAGGTTGCTTATTTTCTGGACCTTTTCCCATCCTCATTAAAGAATGCCTTGCGAAAAGGACTGGGCTAAAAATGCACAATATTTACTCCCTCCTTTCCCCACCATTTACAACGTTCAGATTTTTTAGACTGTGTATAAGGGATAAAGAGACTGTAAAAATGTCAGAAAGCTTTATAAGTCTGCTATGGTTCCACAATCAGCTGTAACTGTCCAGCATAATGTGTTACACACAGGCATAAAATATGCTCCTATGTGCCTTTATAGACTATGTCTTGATGAATATTTATTATATCTCATTATTGTAAAATGTTCCTGCAAAAACATCTGATTGACAATTAGTTTATTGCTGTTTTGTATCATTTTTGCTTTGGCAGAGCCTTAAAAACTGACAAGCATTTTATTATCTATATTTGGCTTTGGAAAGCTTCTGAAAATTCACTGAAAATGTATACATTTAAAAAAAATACCCAAAGCAAAATAATCTTTGTTTGACCCTAGGTTATGTTTTGTGGTATCCTAATACCACCTCCATTATTCTCTTTAGTTTAAACTAATGGGCTGATATTATGCTGGACAACTTTAATTAGGGTGTCTATTGCTTAGTAGGCAGCATTTTTGCTTTCAGGCAAGTATGACATGTACAGTAGAGACTTAATTCCTGTTTAGGGAGAAACCATAATACATCTCAGTTGCCAAGTGCATCGTAAGCAACAACTCTTGGAGAGAAAAAATTTAAAAAAATGTATTCTCTCCTAGATACAAAACACCCATAATCCCATTAATGTAAATGAGTGATTACACATGTGCATATCACTGGGAGAATACATTGTCAGGAGATGCCAGAATTTTAGATGAGATAGAAATAGCACATGGTATATCATTTAATGAAGAACCCAAATATTCCTGAGAAGAAAGTTCTGTGTTACAGTCAAGGCAGAATCTCTGGATTTTTATTTTTATTGTTTCATTAGAATTATAGGAGAAATAATCTCTATGGCTCTATTTCTATATTAATAATTTTTTATCTTCAGCTTTCCTTTCATAGCTTTTTAGATTTGCCTTGCAAATTCAAGCTCACATTTACTAGAGATGACTTTAATGAAAGGTGAGTTTGTTAGATGACATTGTGGGTGCACATATATTTCTGGAGATATTTTGTTGAAATGTTACAGTCCCTAGGACACATCATACAATTCAATATCAGTGTTACTGACATATCTGTGAAAACAATCACAAAGATAAAGATGGTGCTCCATCATGTGTTCATTTCCATCAAATTAATAATACATGAAGTTCACATAGTACAAAATGTCAATTATTTATTTTTTGTATATGCAAAAACCAAAAAGAACTGTGCAGGAAGGATTTTTCTTGTCAGAAAAAGAATATGAATTTAAAAGATCAATGGTAATTGTTCCATTTTAAACTAAAAATTATTATTTTTGCAATACAGGAGAAGATGCTATAAAAGTGTTTGTTTATACTATATTTTGTTGGACATTTTGTGAAAGCAGGCAGAGATTTATACTTCAGTCCTTTCAGAATATACATTATAAAAAATTAAGATATACACTGCCATATTCCTAACCTTTTGCATGAAAGGAATAAGGATGGAATATTTCAGTAAAAACAAGCAGTGATTTTTAAGTTATAATAAGACATTAAGACTGGGAAAACTCAGGTGAAAAAAACCCCACTGTAAACATAATGAAGTTATTGATTTTAATTTTCTGCCTTTCCCATTGAAGAATGAAGCATCTGTGTAGGATAGCTGAAAGAGAAAAGTGAAGGAATTGGAAATCTAGAGCAGATCTAGTGGGGGGGCTTCCATAGCTTTAAGATAAATAAATTTCTTTTTTTTTCATATGTTTGACTGCGAACAAAAAAGTACTGAACAGTAGCATTAACTTAGTTGTATCTCCAAGTATACATGTTTGCACATATTTCTCACTGGTGTTCAAGTATATATATGCCAGTCAGTTTTAGACCATTTAGCAATAAAATGTTATTCTGAAAATCCAGACTCCTTTTCCTGTTCACAAGTGAAAAGAACCACACAAAAGCTCACTCCTAGGAAAAGCTGGAGGTTCAGTGTGAATTCAATGACCATGCCCTAGATTCCTATCTGATCCTAATCTCACAAGTTATTTAGTATCTTTATGCAAGTAAAATAACAAATAATTTCTTGCCTGTAAATAGACTTGCTGTAAAGTTGGTTTTACAGAAGACGTCATTATTTCCTACAATGAAATATTCAGCAAAAGCATATTTTGCTTTGGTAGCTCTGTTGCCAAAATTGTTATATGAAAAATGCTGACTAAACCAGTTTCTTTCTTTTGGATTGTATTATAATTTTCTGTGGAAGTTTAGCATTCTGTGCAATTGAAAAATTGCAAGTTAAAAATTTTGCAAGTCAATATTTTTTTAATATTGAAAGGTTTCAGTTCTGGTACATTTAAAATCTATGAAGAAATTTAAGCCAGAAATCATATCAAAATGCCTGAGTTGCAATGCACACACATGAACATCAAGGAACTGGAAATTCTGGGGTGTTTTTTCCATTTTTTACTGTGTCTCTGACCTAAATAGCAATTTGCTTTATCTCTGCTTTTGTCTTCTATCTCTACAACAGAGCTGTGAAGATTAATCCATTAGTGATTGTAAAGGGCTCGTATTAGTAGTGCTGGTGTAGTCATGATAGACTTAGAATAAAAGTGAGGCAAGATATTTAGGGAAGATTCAGTATCTCTTATTAGTTATAGGCGTTATAGACATTAGAGTTATATTAGACATACTTATGGAGAAACACATAAAGAATGGACATGCAAGCCCACTTTTCAGGTCTGAAATACAAGCAGCAACTTTGGTACATTCAGATGAGGTGTTCTGGAACTCATGTAACCCTCCCCTATCCAGTCAGCCCCCAGCTCCCCTGTCAGCCTTGAAGGGCCAGGGCTGCTGAGAAAAGCTGTGGGAATGCACAGCATTGCTGCTACCAGAACCTTCAGAACCTTGGGGTAATAGTCCTGGCAGCTGAGAAGCCAAAAAAAAAAAAAAAAAAAAAAAAAAAGGCAGTGGGCAGCATGTTAGGGGTCTTGTGCTACAGATTCCCATGGGAGGAAGAAGTTAGATACCCACTTGCTAAGGACTGTCAGTGGAAAATGGAGTTCCTCTTGCAGTACACAGGAGTTACTGCTGCCTGTGCTGACAGTATTTAAAACCATCCATTGCCAGCAAAAAAAGGATGACTGCATGAAATCAAATATATGTGCACATTCATATTTGTGAGGGAATCCACTGTCAAACTTCTTTGAGAAATATACCAAATTTGCATGCTCATAAGTAAGACAATAATATCCTCAAATGAAGATCACTTTCTCTTCTCTTAAAATAAAGGAATGGCATTTAGTGATTCTTTGGCAAAAGAGGTAGAGACATCATGTCTCATTTACAGCATTCTGGTGTTGAGGAGCTGTAGTTGCAGACTCAAATGCTCCACTGGGCTCAAGAACATCATTGTGCTTGGTGCTGTACAAGCAGAACTGATAAGCAGGCCAGTCCTGTCAGGAAAACAGAAATACACAAACAACACAGAGGGTCAGAGTGACAAACAGAGGCTTTAGCACATCTAAGCTACCCAGGAGCTGCCACACTCTGTATGGGTGCAACAGCAAAGTTTGAGAAGGAATTTGATGGAGACCTCTGCTGTCTTGTTCTTCTGAAGGTCAGCTGTGTTCTGTAGGTGAGGAATTTTGGGGAGTGCTTAGTTCTGTGTGGTTGATGAGGTGCATTTGGAGGTTACATGGGGGGGCTTACATGCCAGGATTTGGTGACAAAGGGACAGAAAAGGGGGATAAGCCACAGGACAGCTGGCAAACATAGAGCAGGAAGAATGCCACCTACAGCCCCTGCCCCAGCTTCTCTGCCAAGTTCAGTTTTGGCTCTGGAGGTGTAAGGAGCTGATTCTACAGGGAAGGGATGACTCTTTAGGCACCAACACAACTAAGATAACTGATGGTAATTGAAGTACGGTCAGAGGCTTCAATCCTGCAATCCTTCCTGGCACAGCTAGTCAGGGCTCTATCCAGGGGTTACAGCTGTGCACAGGACCACAGACTGGCTGCTCACTAGTTGGAGCATTTAGTGTTTTTCATCAGGTTTTTGTGAGAAGCAGAGTGGCACAGTAACTCCAGGGAAATACATAATGCAGAGAGAGGGTTTCTGGGTCTGCCCAGCCTCTTTGAGGTTAGATGTCTCGGGAAGCTGTGAGTCACCCTGAAAATAGGATTCATAACGTCATGAGGGTATTTGAGATGGCTGAAAACGTTTCAGTTGCCTGTTGTTGTGTACAGACACAGAGCATAGTAAGTCAGGGATGTGGAGCTCCTGTTAGGATGCAGCACTGCAGCTTTGTGGCAGGCATTGCGTGGGGCAGAGCCCTTCTGCAGCACCAGCACTGCCTGCCATCAATGAAACAAGATTTCAGTGAGATGTGCAGCATCCCTCATTATACACTGAGCCTTGTTTCCCTTCTTGAGTACCTTAACTTGGCTGGAGCTCTATGACTGCTGTGGTTGAGGGAGGAAAGACCAGATTTAATTCCTTACTCCAGTTGTGATGGGTTTTCCATCTACTCATTCCATTCTTATGCTGATGTGTCACCACTGACTTCACTTAGTTTCTTCTGAATTGTTCTATTGGAAAAAGAGAAACGAATCTGTAAGCTGATGCATCTGGAATAATTTTTAAAGAACACCTATAAAGATTATCTGTATAAATTCTTAAAATCTGTATTCCTAGATTTTCAGATTAATTTAAATTAATATATATACACAATTTTTAGACTTCTACTAATTTCATTTTTTAAAAATCCAACTCTTCTCTGTTCAACCAAACATAGCTATTCAGGACAAAAATGAAAATACAGTTGTCATCTCTGACAAATATTTGCATGAAACTATATGACTGAGAAAACTACCATTAGGTTGTTTTATTTTTTCCTCCTCCATTCCCTCTCCTTGATCCTAGACAGAAATTATGAGGGTCCATGGTCTCTGAGCATGTTGATTCAATCCAAAGCACCCCCATTTGAAGCACTGTAGAAAGCTGGCACAGAGACAACCCAATAGGCAGCTGGAATGGACCCTCCAGGCTTCTGGGAGTGAACCTCAGGCACTCACTGTGACGGACATCTCAGCACAAGCATTTGTGATGATTTCCCAATGCCTCCATCTAGGAAAAGTGTTTTGTGCATCAATTACTATTAAAACTTCAAAGACATACCCCCCCCTGAAAAAAAAGAAATTAAATCAAACATTCATCTACACAAAATTGTCTTATATCAGCAGGATATGTACGTTCAAAGTTGTTGATAGTTTTATCAGTGGCTTAAAAATTATTAACAAGGAAGAAAATATAAATTCTTTTTATATACCTAAGTTTTTCAAGTCTCTAAGTTCACATTTGCAAGCTCTTTTATTCTATATGTTTAGACAGGCAATAGTCTCCAGTCAGATCATCAAGTAATTTACACATTTTCAGCTGCAGAGTTCTAATCTGAAAATGTTTTTCCGAAAATGAAAAGTTACAATTCTCACGCAATTCTCTGGCTCCAGAAGTTCAAGTACAAGAACAACAAACATTACGAGGCACTTGATAAAATGTTAACATTTGCAATAGCAGCTTGATCTCTTTGTTTGCAAATGTAGCCTGGCCTGGCTGTTCAGGGCAGGTGCCTGCTCTGGATGCTGAGCTTTGGTGAAGGTGGTGGCAGAGCAGCCCAGCCCTCCAGGCTCAGCCAGAACTGATACAGCCAGGAGAGGGATGGGAAGGCAGCTGTAACCTGGAGCAGGCCTGCTGATGGGGAGGGAGGGCAGCAGCAAGATCAGGTGGTCCTGTTTCTGTTCAGGATTTCCTGGAGTGAGATATGTGCTCATGTGCAGCGCAGATGCTCTGTGCATTTGCAGCAAAGCCGTGGTGCACCAGAGCTCCAGCATGTGCCCTGTGCCCTGATGGGTACTCATGCTGGACACTTGGTCCATATTGCCCAGGAGCCACTGCTTTGGCATTTCTGCATGTCCATCAGTCTGGAAGTACTTATGTCTGCATTGCCAGAAATCCTAGAACAATGTCCAGAGTATTTATATTTAGCCCAAGCAAAATTTCCAGAGGGAAAAAAAGAAGAGTACAAGTCCACAGCAATCCCATTGTAGACTGACATAAAATCTTCTAACATTGGAAAATGTTCATACTTTTAATATATAATTGGGTTTATGGTGGCAACCCATCCCCTCAATGACTTTTGTGAAGATAACCTCCTGTGTGAAAGAAAAGCAGCTTTTTTAGTCTGAAATAACCAGTAGAATTAATGTATTAAAGCATTACCTGCTCTCATGGCACAGTGTGTCAGACACTGGTTCATGCTCTACTCTAACCATAACTCCACCAGTGATCTGGGGTTTCTTACTTGAGAAACTGTACTTACTACACACCCCCTCAAAAAAAAAAAAAAAAAAAAAAAAAAAAAAAAAAAAAAAATCCTGTGATTTTGAGACGATCTTTTCAATCCAGACTGAATGGGTTCTTCTGTAATACCACTAAATTGCCTCTGAGTGTCTCTACAGTTCATCTCCTTCCAGGAGCAGCCAAGCAGGAATAATGCAAGAGAAATGAATCACTGAAATTTATTGGTGTCAGCTTTGGTTTTGTATTCATAACATCTTTTACTGTTATTTTTAAGGATATTGCAGATTGAAACAAGGGAGGATCAAGTGTCCCAGTTGTGTTTAAAGGAAGTAAATCTTTAAGAAATTATTGTGAAACAGATGTTAAATAAATGATTTTGAGTTCAGATCTGTGACAGAGCGGTTACCTAGGGAGACTTTTAATAGCAAAACTTACAGTGATTTAGACTTATGTCTGATGAAGGGAAATCAGACTTTTTTATTGTTTTAACTACATAATGTAGTGATTTAATACACAAGTAGAAAAATGGATTGTTGAGTCTGCTACATTATTTTAAGCTAATGATCACTTATTTTAAGAGAGCATCCCAGTATCTGTCAGGTGAAGAGGTTCATTAAGGATTTCAGGTGAAATTCCAGTGGCTTTGGTTATGCAAAACACTGAGATGGGTGTGTTGGTTAGAGTGGGTAGAACTGAGAATTGTAGGTATCTTTCTCAGAGTGGAAATCAGACTTTGAAAACAAGTATCTTGAGCAGACAGTGAGAACTTGCTATGTGAATGTTAATGAAGTTTTGATATGCACAGAATCTATACGAAAAAGAAAACGTGCATCTATGTACTTTGTACAAGTGACC
The DNA here is from genome assembly GCA_910950805.1 of Acrocephalus scirpaceus scirpaceus. NCBI lineage: Eukaryota > Metazoa > Chordata > Aves > Passeriformes > Sylviidae > Acrocephalus > Acrocephalus scirpaceus. Next base: position 10,771,884 of record OU383783.1, on the reverse strand, counting down.
TATACATATGATTGCTCAGTAGCACATAATTGAATAAATATCCTAAGGAATAACCCAACCCCTTTTCACAGGGGAAAAAACCCAAGCACATTAAGTAGACAAGGCATACTAGGTTTTGTCTCAGAGCTGCACTAGTTCTTGTTCTTTCTGCTCCATAATAGCATCCACATGCATGTAAGGGTTTACAGCTTTGAAACTGAAGTCTTCCTGGTCACTTTTATTCAGATAAGTTTATCAAGAAGACATTTTGTGACTGTGTTTCTTCAGGACACTTCAGTTACATTGTGAGCCTTACAACTGAACTGGTCATTCACAGGCACAGCAGCAAATATTTTGTTTAAAGAGGCAACTGAAATTAACAAAAAGGAATTTCTTTCTATTGAGAGATTTTGTTACTGCTGTATTACATATTGACTCACCTTTGTGTCATAAGTTGTATGGAAAAGTCACTATGGAGAGAAATGAAAGCTGAATTTGTGCTCCTTGGTCTGATGTTTACAGTAGAAATATTTCTCAACCTCAAACATGAAGCCTCTCATGAACATGAAGAACAATTGATGCATTCAGTCAAACCTGGAGAATGTAGACACTCGTGTTGTTACAGCTCAATGAATAGTGTTATAGAATAGAGGGAAATACAAACATTTACCTTTTGCATGGTAACAACACTGGCTACAGTATATACAAAAAGGGAGGGAAAAAGATGCAGCTTGTCTCTGCTGATGAAGGTTCAGGATTTTGAGATTACATGGCAGAATTGAAAATCACTTTTAAATAAAACACTACATATTCATTCCTCTCTAGGAAACTTTTGCACCCTTCAGTGAGGGAAGTAATTTGGCCTGTAGTACATAAAAAGATATCTTCTGTTCTCTTTGAAAGAGCTGTTATGCTCATTGTTTGAGGTAGGGCTGTGTTCCTCCCAAAGAAAATAAGTATTATGCCTTGACAGTAAGTTTGATGAGGTTAGACTCATGCTAACAGTTTTACATACTTGCCATAATGAGAATAACAGTATGGATGAAGAAAATGAGATTTTAGAGTCCTAGGCCTTAGAAAATGGTTTTGTTTTCCCCTATTCTGCATTTTGTACATCACTGCATGTATGAGAACTTTGGGGACTTCTCAGTGATCTCTGATCACACATCTGTCTTGGCAATGGTCTCTCTGTCCTCAGCATCGGACAAGAGGAGCCTGAGACCAGAAAGGGGGCTCTGCAGCAGGGTTTCACAGGCACAATTTAAATAACTGTGCACCTTGCTGCTGAGGTGTGCCTGTGTATTTTCTGTGGATGGTAGAGTCCTTCACCCTGGTCTTCTCCACCTCTGCTGCTGAGGGACATCTGGGCAAAACTGTTCTTTCCCTGGGAAGTGCTCTGTGCCTACCTTAGACTGCAGAAACAGCCAGGGCTGTTCCACAGCCTAGGAGATGGGGACTTCCAGAACAGAGGCAATCCTCAGCCTGAATCTGTTGGAAGTATCAAATGACAGCAGAGCAGAAGTGAGTGTTGTAATACAGAGTGCATTTGAGCTTTCCCAAAGGTGGCTGTGTGCACTGGAGCAGTATCCCACGGCATCCCCTGCCACGGGCGCGGTTTGCGCAATGGAAGCTGCAGCGTGCAGATGACCAATCTCTTACTCACCTGCACTGTCACAAAGGTGCTGGGTGTACTCTTAGCTTGTGCAATGCAGGTACAAAACGTTGTGACTCAAGCAAGGAATTGAAAAGGAGGAAAGTGAATTAAGGACATCTGCCAGATGATAACTGCTTGTATGTGCCTATTGGAAAAGGCTTCCACGTGTTTTCAGAAGCCACCAGGTGCTGATCCACTCTGCTTAAAATCTACACTGAGTGTTCCTGAGACAGATTTGTACTAAGCACTGAACTTCTCCTCCTGGACTTGAAAACCATTCTTTAAATTCTACTTGTGTGAGAAATCTTCCTGTGTGCAAACCCAGGCATTCAAGTCCACGAGCAGTATTGGTGAGAACCCAGGGGCAGGTTGGATGCTCAACCCCTGGAAATGCACATGTGACTCATGGACCTGTCCTGCACAGTGCAGGGAAGGACCCTCCTGTTCCAGCTTGAATGGTTGTTGAAAGCAATGGGAAATGTAGTGGATAAGGGGCTTGGCACTTCAAAAGAGGCTGCCTAATTTGTGCACACAATGGCAGTCATCCAAATACTAAGCAAACATGTCAAAGATAAAATTTGCAAGATGCAAATTGTAAAATTGAAGAAATATATTGTACAGTGTGGGAAAAAGAAAGGAAGAAATTCAGACAGACTAAAAATGTGTGCCATAATAATTTATATTCTACTGCATTATGATGCAATCTATCTTTTTTCTAAAAATGCAAAAAAATCATACAAAATAAATCTGCTGAAGAAATTAATTACTTGTCAAATTTTGGGTTTGAAACACAAATAATTTGATTACAAAAGAGCACTTCAAGCCACTGGTGTATGTTATTTGCTTTGCCTTTGCGTAATTTAAGAACCCAGTTGACATGTCTTAATTTGGTACTTTATGAAATTCCCTCCAGGGCCAAGACCTTTCTTTCCAGATTTCCTCCAAGTACAAGTACAAATTTTTCTATGGAAAGTTCTAAGCTCTTGACACAAGTTTAACAATAGCAATAGAAATATGTTACTATAAGGATCCCATTCCCTTTAATTTTTCCCTTTTCATCATATTACAAGCACAGAGAGAAAATATGAGCTTCTCCATGTGGAATTTTAAAGAGATAAAGATGGAGCCTTGTCAGTTGAGATGCTGCTGAGGACTGAGACACTGGGAAATCTCAGGGCAAGCATGTGCCACAGCTGTTTTAAAAAGGCACTTTAAACCTATAGATTTTAAGTTTTGATTTTATTCCTCAGATTTTGCCTTTTGATCGGAGCAAAACAGAACTAGGTAGGAGAAACAGACAATAATTGTGTGACTGTATGAAAAAAATAGAGTGATTTTATTTGTTAGCAGTATTGTGACTGTCATTGGGATATTCTTAATTGTTTGGGCTTTGAAAAATGAGTTCTGGAGCAGCAGGTCTGTCTAAACAGAGACAGAAAGAAAGTCCCCAAAACTGAGACTTGGGAATGAGCGAGACTTTAACCAAGTTACCTGCAGCTGGCTCTGCTTTTGCCTTGCTCTATCATTTAATGTGTGTGCACCATCTTACTTAGCTGAAATTAGTATGCGAGAAAAGATGCATCAAGGTCAGCAATTAAAGTGACTTCATCTAACTTGTTGAGACAGTTGAGTAGCTGTGTTTGATTTTGCTTAGGAAATCATTAGCACCTTAACAGAAGGCAGGAAACTTTGATCAAGATGTGATAGATGCAGATCAATATAATGTGTAAAGATTTTATTTGGCTCTGGTATTGACACCTGTTAAAAGAACTGGCTTATGGACAGTTCTCTTGGAAAGTTTGCAAAATTGTTCAATGCTGGCCTAGTGTTTTATGTGGGAAATGACAAAACCAGAACTCGTGTTGCAGCTTATATTACTTCTTTTTATTCCTGCAAAGACTGTTTATCTCTATTTCAAGGGATTATTTATGAGTAGGTACATAACCTGTTCCAGTCAGTGAGGTATTCCAGTGGGGATGTAACTGACCAGACACACTTGGCATGGGAAGATGGAGACAGCCAAGTTGTGAAACTGGGGGACACTGGGCTGAGCCAGCTGGGCCATCCTGTGTGAGCTGAGTGGGGTTAGGAGGATCAGGAGCTTCACACACACACACACACACATACACACACACTCCTGCCTTACTAAAGGTCACTGTCCACCATCTCTTCTGGCACATGGGTGCACATTTCTCAGTTGTATTTTGTCAGGATGATCTGCTTACATTAACTTTATTTTCCTAAGTCAATGACTCTGACAGAGCAGATGAAGGAGCAGCCAGTGGGCTCGGTGGAGGTGAGCAGTACTGTGGAGCCCCCAGGCTTCTTTGAGATTATCTCTAAGTAGCCTGTGAGGAATAAGCAGGAATTTTCTTCCTTTCAGGCTGGAGCACCTCTGTGCTGGTCTGGTTTGGGGTGCAGAGGGTGCAGCCCTGGGTGAATACTTGTTGAGCCCAGCCACCTACATGTACCAGATGTGTCTTCTAGTTCTGCACATTCAGCTTTGCTTTACCCCTGATGGAGCTCCTTGTGCACATATTTTGATGAATTTAAAGGGATTCAGCTCTATGTAGCACAGTAGTTGCACTACCCATCACAGAAATAGGTATGTTCATGTAGGCTATGTTCGTATCTTCATAGTCCTTTAGCTTTCTCTTTTCTGCTGCCTGAAGCAGTGAGCAGTTTGGAAAGGTCCTACAGCACTGCCTTATTCCTCAAATCATTGGCTGGAGACCCTGCTTGTGTGGTACTCCCATAACAAAATTCTGAAATTGTTTGTTCACCTTGAGGGTGATGAAGGGAATTTTCTTTTTTAAATGCACTTTAGTATTTTTAGGATTTTTGAGAAGGGACAGGGGTCTCTTGACTACCTTCTCATTTTGTTCTATCTGTATTGCTTTAAGCTGCTCTCTTTTATCAGGATCCTGTTAAAGTAGTTCGCTGGCTGTGCTGGATGTGTACAGCATTTCCTTTGGAAGACAGGCATTTGCAATTCTTTATTTAACTTAAAGGTACGGTCACATAAGAGTGTTTAGTGTTCTCAGGGGAAGGAAAACTTAAATGGAGGGTTGATTTATGTGAATAATCAGGTTGGCATGAATAATTATGGTATTTAATAGAAGAGAAACTTTAAACACCTTAGCAAATGTGTCACTGTGTGAAGTTATACAGCAGTTTGATGACTTGTTCAGGTCTGAATTTATGTTGGACTCGGCTCTGCAGAGCATTGCAAGGGAGTGAAATTCTAGGCTGGCTGCAGTCAGCAGGAATTGAAGACAGCAGTGCTTGGCTCAGAAGTGCTCACATCTCTTTCTGGATTAAGCTCTTCCCACTATGTGAAGATAATACTATTTACAGAAGTGGATATCGCAGTGATTGCTTAACCTTTACAATGCGCTTCTAGGATGAGGATTCCTTCTTTGTCAACTTCTCTGAGTTTCTCTATGTCTTATGATAGATAAAGTTTGTTGCACCCAGTTTTAAGATTTCATTTAAAATACACACAAAAATTTGTAGCCCGCCTGGTTATGGAGAAAATTACAAAATAATTTAAGTGTAAGAAATTTAGCATTGGAGAAAAGGGAACAAGATCCAGGCTGATTTTAGTTTTTCAGAATTTCCCATGGCAATGATTAAAGGGAGGGATAGTAGTGTTGACATCAACAGAACACAGATACTACAATGAGTATTGCTTAATACAGGGAATCCATGCCTTCATATACTTAAAGGCTAGCTAGTACCCATTTTGAAAGCCTGCTCAAAGGAGCCAGCAAGTTCAATAATCCAGTAAGCCTGACACCTTGGAGAGGCTAGGGATGGGCTGAATCCCTTTTCCATAATAACTAAAGGAGGGGTTGTACACTCATATACTGCAGCCTTCCAGAGGATATCACAGCTCAGCTAAGATGTGAGTAGGCTGACCCCTGAAGAGGGGATAAGGATGCATCCATACCTCATACAGGAGGAATGGCAACACGTCCCCTCCTGCAGCCCAGAACAGGAGGGCTTTTAAAGCAAGAGAGGAGAAAACTGAGTTACTCCAAATCCAGTGCCCTAATAATGAGTTTACTGGCACTTGAAGTGAGAATAGCCCCATCACTTTTAAATCCGTGTGTTTTGGCTTTTCAACCTGAGTAAGATCCAAGTCTCAGATGGAAGGAGTTCAAGAATGAAAGAAGACCAGAAGTACATGAATAACACACATGCACACAAACCAAGTTTTTCTCCAGTTCCTGGTTCACATCCTTTGAAGTATTCTACTTTTCCTCCCTTCATAGAAAAAGCACTGGGGACAGAAAAAGAGCAATAAAATATTTCCAAATAACTCATCACAGCTACAAATTATAAATATTTCATATTTTGAGTTATTTCTGTTTCATGTGTTCCCAAATAGCATTCAATTTCTTCCTCTCTTCCCGCCTCCAGCTTTAATTAAGTCTCATCCCTTGCCTGTCAAACCTTGATGCCCCCTTTGTAACAGCTTGCTTCCAGGTGAGTTTTCCTGGGCTAATTCAGCCCCTGTTCTGTGTTTCCAGAGATTCATGGTAAGACTCTCTCTGTAGCCCAGCTCTGACCAAATGATTAGCAAGGAATTTCCAAGTCATGCTTCTCCTTGACTCACAAAATCGAGCTGGTACAGAATAAAGCAAAATAAATAAGAAACAAGCCAAATAACTCAGAAGAGAGATCTCAGTTGGTCTTAAGTGTCATCTGCCTCATATCTGCTATGAAAATGGTAGGTCTAAATTCCAGCTTTAATGTGCAGACTGCCCACACACTGGATTTTATTTCTCTGTACACATCTGTCATTTGGCAACAGATTGATCTCAAGTGCTGAGCTCACTCCTTGAGCTGGAGCTGCATGTGCTCAGTCTCTCCCCAGCTGGTTGGTGCTGTTGTGGCCCAGGGTCCCTCCAGCTGCTTTTCCCTCTCTGGAAAATTTCCATTCTTGCTTGTGGAGGGACTTGGATTTGCAGTGCTTTGAATGATGATCCAAATCAATAATCTGTACTCATCTCAGAATATTAATTTCATTATATATCAGAAGTCATTTAATAAAATGAATTTTTGCCCTGTATATTCTGCAGTGGAGAGCCAAATTTTTCTAATTTAGTAGCTACTCCCACTCATGTGCTATCTCCATGGAATGTCTTCAGGGTCAGGTCCTCGATGGTGTCAGTGTGTTCTCAGGGGCAGGACAGATGTAACTGTATATATGAAATACAGAGCTTTGAACTACAGCAAGACAGACACTTCCACAGGGAAAAAAATGCTATACATAGAAATAGAGGATTTTGCACTGTAATTTTAATTGTACTCCATTTAAAGTCTTTCTGTAATCCTAGGTGGGCAGTCCTATTTCATGTTGCCTGTACCCAGTCTGCTGGCTGTGCTGCAGCACACAGGTGCTGCACATCCTCCTCCTTGCTGCCTTACTAACTTTTTTAATATATATCAGCCAATTCAGACCTATTAAAGGAATACCCAGTTTGTGATCTCACAGGGGTGGGGGGAAAACATAGAAGGGATGGAAATTGTAGACTAAAATTCCTTCTCTTTTCTGGCTCCATATGTTCCGATCAGCTGGGGTCCAGCAGTGCCTCATGTTCAGAGGCCATATTGGGCATAGTCTCCTCTTAAAAAATTAATGTCACAAATGGCTCTTGGAGGTAAAATGTGATATGAACAGGCTGACTGGCATCTTCTCCATGCTTTGCTTTTTCATGCCTCCACGGGTGTTGCTGCACGTAGCAATCTAGTGAAGTGATATATTTTTTTCTCAAATATAGTTTTACTCTGTTTTACAACTCATGTTCTGAACAGGCCTATATAGGGTGAAAAACTGTTTAGGTTTGGACCAAAAAGGGAGCAATCCATGACAGCCTGAGGTGAAGGTTTTTAGAGATGGTGTTATTTATATGCCTCACTGTTCTATATTGTGCCTCATGTGCTACGTTACATGTTAAGACTTCTCAGTATCTTTTCGTTGAAAGCTCTCTCAATATTTTTTCCTGATTAAGAGCTGATGCTCTTCATCACCAGCTCTTTGTACCTCTAATAAAACCTGCTTTCTCCCAGGCAATCTTGAGGCATGCTGGGACCATGCAGACGGCTGTGTCCTCTCACTCCAGTGCTGGCCTATGACCTTACAAGTAGGGTCAGTCAACATGCTACAAAGCTTTCCTTGCCATTTATCAAATAACAAAGCAAACCAAATTACATAGTTTCTATAGCAGGCCACTACAGTATGTAAACTGCAGAGAGGGCTTACACCACTCGCTCATTCTGAGGTGCCGACAACATGAAAGGCCCTTTCGTTCCAGTGCCCAGAGCCTGTATTTGCCTATCTCACCTATTACCAGGAAACAAAGGGGCTGCAGAGGTTGAGCAAGCAAATGGAAAATGAAAATGGAAGAAAAAACAACTGCCTGTCTTCGAAGAAATGTTTGTCTAAAATGTATGCAGACACGTCTCAGGCAGTTTATAGGTGCTGAGGGCCCCTTTCTCTGGCTGAGAGCTGCTCTCCCTCTGCAGTAATAGTCAAAGAAAGGTTGAGGCAATGTCTCCTTTAACTGTATAATGTATTTATCCTCCCAACTGGTGAAATGCTCAATAGCTGTCATGATTAATCAATTGTATTAGTATTTCATCTCAGCCAGTCCCAGCCATGCGTATCACTACAGATGTATTTTCTGAGATGTGCAGCAGCATTGCCAGTGCTGCCAAAATCAGCTTTCCTGGTCCTGGAGCAGTGAGAACATATCATCAGGTGAAATTTGTCATTATTCAGAAAGTCTACTCAAAGCTGTGAATGAATTAAGCTGTGGAGAGAGACCTCCCCTTCAAAATCTATCTGCTTCACTGAGAGAAGCTACTGCTCCTGGGTATGGATTTCCATTCCCTGTCCACTCTCAGGCTTTACTGCCTTTGCTGATCTGCCAGGGAACTTAGTTCATGTCAGGTGAGCATGGCTGGATGGGCACAGAGCAGTCATGTAAATGGTGTAAACAAGTCCTCTTTATTTTGCCTGAGCTCTATAAATTGTCTGTGTCCTCCACAAGGGAAGTGGTCAGAGGCATTTGAGGTTTGTCATCTGCCTGCTGATGGAGCTGCACTTGGAAGGAAATGTGTGCTCACAGTCCAGGACCTGGCTGGTTGCTGACTTTTGTGAAGGATAAATTTATTTAACAAAGGGTGGTAAGGACACGTGTTCCCCCTCTGCTCAGCAGTGGTGAGGCCACTCTGCATGATGTGGCCTGATGTGGGTGCAGAAATAGTGGTACAGGAGAGATGGGTGTGAATGAGCCCAGAAAAAGGCTGAAAAGATGATGAAAAGTTTGGAATGTTTGTGGTACGAGGAGAAGCTGAGAGGGCTGGGATTTTCCAGTCTTGAGAAGAGAAGGCTCAGGGAGGTCTCATACTTGTGAATAAATACTTGATGGCAGGGGAGTAAAGAGGATGGACAGCCAGAATCTTCACAGCAGTGTCCAGTGAGAACACTGGAGGCAAGGGACATAGACTGAAAGAAGTTTGGTTTAAAAGTAAGATCTATTTTACCATAAGGATGATTGAACACTGGGACAAGTTTTCCATGGAGGTTGTGGAGTCTTCACTGTTGGAGATGTTCAGAAGTCCATTTGACACTGTCCCGCACACCCTTCTTCAGCTCACCCTGCTCAGTTGGGGGTGGGATGAGATGACTTACAGATGTCTCTTCCCACTTCATCTATCCTGGGTGATTCTGTGGTTTAGTGCCCTACAGTGAGCATGGAACCTCTTCTGAATCTGAATTTCAGTGCAGCTTCAGAGCTTCCAAGAATGGGAGGGATGGAATATACATGTGGAGGGCAAACTTTGAAAAGGAGCTAATATGTATTGGCATGAGGATATCTGCATACATCCACAGAGAAACTTTTCCAACTTTTTTTTTTTTTGAATCAGCAAAACACTTGTTTTAATGAAAGGAGCTTATCTAGGCAGAAAGTAGCAAAGAGGAGCAAGGGATGAGTGCAGTGGGATGAATGGTGATTGCACAAGAGTTGGCAAATGCAGCTATTTCCAAATATAATGGCATTAAGTGTTCATTGTGAAATTAGATCAGCTTTTTAAGAGCTGCAGGGTGAAAAAACACAATATTCAGCTAATTAGACAAAGTAAAAAGATAATGTTAAATTCTTTTCCTTCAAAAAGTATTTGTCTGCACTACCATGAATTTTAAAATAGAGCTGCTAGAGATGGCTGTGTTATCAAGTGATCTGCCATTAAAGGAATTATAATTCAGGTCTTTTTAATTCCCTATTGTGGAAATCTTTAAATTAGAATATATCTAAACTGTACAAATCTGTAGTTCTCCTAGAACAATGCTGACACAGTTCTCTGATGTTCATTAAAAATTTTTATGCCTTGATTTCTGCATAATGGAACATGAAGAAATTTAACTACATTTACTGGATTTTGTGCCCAATCCAGCTAATTACTAAAGCCTCTGCCCAACTTTCAACATGTAAGTAGTTTAATCAAAGTTGGTAAGACTACTGACATGCTTAAACAAACTGAAACTCTCGTTACCATTCTTCATTTTGAGTGTCGTGAGTCAAAGGTATCACTCCTAAGAATCCAAGTCACAGAATCACAGAATATGCTGAGCTGGAAGGGATCCACAAGGATCATCCAGTCCAGCTCTTGGCCCTGGTCAGGACACCCCAAAGCTCACACAGTGTGTCTGAGAGCCTTGTCCAAACATTTCTTGAACTCTGTCAGGCCTGGGGCTGTGACACCACCCTGGGGAGCCTGCTCCAGCACCCAACTGGCCTCTGAATGAAGAGCTTTTTCCTAAGCCAAGAAGTTAAACATCAAATGTATTTCAAGTTGAGAATATTAGAACTGACATCAAGTGAGTTTACTTTTGATAACTTACATCTGTACATTTAAAACCACATTATTCTTGTATGCGTTTATTGACTGTTAAAAGTGCTTTGCTCTGAAACTTTGAGGTTCTTGAATAGACTCTAGCAGCAACAAAGCTTGGTGATCAAGCTCCTTGAAAATTAAAATTTAAAGAATCCTATTTATCAGAGGAAAATTGTTCTGTGCTTTCAATAGATACTTTATTGTCTTTCATTAACAAAGCAATTTGACCTTTTTTTTTGCCTTTATCCAAGGAATATAACATTAACTACCATAGCACAAATAATGTTACTGAGTATATACTTCCTTTCTGTTTGACTTCTAACTTTTTTTCATCTTTCTTTTGTTGCTAAAGCTCTTTGAGATTGAAAGGGTTGGTGCAGGATTGGGGCATAATTTGAAACAGACATTTGGTTAGTATTGGAAGTTTATTGTCTAGGGGTTTTTTGAGTTTGGATGAGATATGCTATCCTTCTCCTAAAGATTTCATGTATCAAAATTACTTCTTTTGCTCCTCTTATCACAGATACAAAAAATTTTAATGATTCACTTATCCTTAAGCATGTGCTTACATATATACCCTTGTGTAAGGATGTGAGTGTGTACTGGTGTAGCTTGCTGAATTAAGGGCCAGAAGCACACAGTAATTTGAGTATAAAATGTACTTGTCTGTCCCTGGGGGCCATGGGCATGCTTTTCATAGTTAGTATAACATTTCCAGTATTTGCTGCAAACACTCACCACAAAACAAATCTGAAAATAACTCCACAACTCATGCCACTTGCCTGTGTTACCACATGTTGTCTGTTGATGGGGAGGCAATGAGCTGCTCCTGTCAGACCTGTGGGCAGTGCTCAGCCTTGGGACAAACCTTGTTGTGAAGGGGCTCACCCCATGCTTAGGGCTCTGCAGAAGGGGCCCAACTCTCTCACAATCTGTGTGCCAAACATAGATTGCATTGGTCCAGATTATTAAAAGTATGTTTTCAAACAATAATTCTGAGGTCATGCACTGCCATTCAAATATTTGATTTCATGTAATTGAACAGTGTGTTACTGTTCCTGATGAATACGTTCTATCTTAAGAATTTTGTCTAATTGCTTTTATTTGGGCCATATCTGAAGAATGTTGTGCCTGGCATGGAAGTTAGTTACTAGCTTACTGGAGCTTTTTTCCAGAGTTGTAAGGGGTTTTCTTAAGCTGTCTCAAATTAACGAAGTGTACTAAGAAGAAACTTGCAGTTCTTTGTCTGCAGATGGAAAGACTCCCACAGGCTTCTGTAGAAGCTAGTCTGTGTGTAGAGATGAAAAAGATTCTTAATGCTGATGAAACCTTGCATATATGGAAAACACTGAAGAAGTCTCTTTGTAAATGATCTGCCCACTGCAGTCCTGAATAAATCAGTCCAAACATAAGTAACTTTAGCAGTCAACAACAACTAAAACCAATTGTTCGTCAATAGTTCTCTATTATTTAGCAACTCGGAACAACTGCACACTAATTTTATAATGTATTTACATATCAGATTTTAAAAAAATGGTTGAGGATAAAGCTTTCTTTATGATTTTTTTTAACATTTTTCAGATCATCTCTAATAGAATGATAAAGTATTTTCTGAAGGGAAAAAACCCAAACACGTCCTGGACAAATGGTACTTGCTTTGAGACTGCTTTCATTATTATTAAAATAGCAAGTAGTTAGAATCAGTGGTCCATGAAGTTTCAGTTAGAAACAAAAGAAATCATAAGAATTTGCCTGTTTACTAAAGCTAGATTCTCTCCAACTAGAAATGGCTTCTGCTAATGTGAGAATAGCATAATGTAAACTTGCACAGTGTGTAAATAACACTTCATTAAGTTCCTTTTTTCTTTTGAAAGTATCTTGTCTTGAACAGAAGGGCAAATTCTACCAAGTGGAACCGCTTTCACCTTTGCATGATAGGGATGTAATTGAAAGTAGCCCTAGGTGTTCTTCTTGTGCTATTTATTTAAGATATTTATACAAGAATAAAAACCACTGAGATGAAACCTCACATATCTAGAGTAGTCTGACTGCAGTAAGGATAATATTGATTGCTATGGCAGAAAACTCTGAAGCCAGGTCACCTTCCAGCCATTGATTGTCTTCTTTCAGACTGCCAATGATGGCTGCATTAATTGCATTGCTGAACTTAGCAATTTCTTACGTTTTTCTTATTTTACCTCCATCTATTTTCCTAAAATGATTGAAATGTAAAAAAAACCAAAAAAACAAACCTTGAAATAAAAGCTAGAGGGGTCTTAAAGAAAAATATTTTTTAAATGCTAATCAACAACATTAAATAAAATCACTGGCTTTCCAGTGGCAAGCCATAGCCCAATTTGAGATTATGGGCAGAAAAGAAAACCAGGAAGGAAGGAACTAGGCTGTTTGGGAAAGATTCGAGTTCTGAAGGAGAAAAAGCTGGAGCACTGCAAGGCTCCAGGAGACACCTTGAAGAAGATTTTTTCACTCTTTTGCCATCCTTAGTCTTAATGTTAGCAGTGTATATCCCCAAATCAAGGTGTTTCTCTGGGTCAGTGCTTTTAAATCCTGAACAAGCCACTGATAACCAGTTTATAGCCATTTTCTCTTAACCTTCTCCAGCTTGCCCCTGGTGCTGCACTTGTTCCATAGTCCTCAAGTGAACATTGCATGCCCAAGCAGACCTGGAAAATGCACCTTCATCTTTTTTCCCTCTTTCAAATTCTCAGCTGATTTCAGCTGTGATTTAGTTCAAAACTAAACAAGTACTATTAATTGGCAGCAACACTGACAAATTGTCTCATTTGAAAATATCAAGACATTTATGATTCCATGCAGCAAAATAAAATCACAAGTTTCTTTAGTTATTGGGTTTATTGAATTAGGTACAATAAAACACTGATGTTGCTTTTTACTCAATTTCCTAATTTAAGAGCGTTTGACATACATTTTTCATACTAATTTATTTATATGTTCATTTGATTCCTATTAAGGAGGATAAAAAAAATTAATTTTTCTTCTATATTATCTCCTATATAGACGTCAGGCAAGATTTCAAAGAGCTTGCTATGCTAATAGTGTAAGTCCAGACAGACACCTTACCCATGCCAGAAAAAGAACATCTGTAAATGCTGTTACAGGGGGGCGGATGTGCCATGAAGTTTCAAAGGCTTGGAGAGGCATGTGGAAACTGCCTCAGATAATACACAGCAGACAAATTAACAGTTTCTGGTATGAGGCTCTTTTAAAGGCTTTTTTTTTATTAACACTTGTGGAGAAAGTACTGTTAAAGAGTTGATACGTTGGGTTGTTGCAATAACAGTTCCAATACCCAATGTGAAAGGCCACCTCCCCTTTAAATGGCTTGAAATGGAATACATTTCATAATCATAGTGGAAAACAAACAGCTCTCCTCACCCCTTCCTTTGCCTAGGTGAAATATTCCTAAGGGAAATTGGTCCAGTGAGACTGATTTCCAGGCTGGTGCTACACAACAGATATGCCTGGTATATTCACTTCTTTTCCATTGTCTTCCCTGCATTGATTGTGAACCAAATGTAAGTTCCTTTGTACCCATCCCTCTTACAGACAGCTGCAGCTTTGGTGTGGTGTCTTGTTTAGGAACAGCAACAGCTGCCACAAGGGTCACGATTTACCTATTCCTTCAAATCATACACACTCTACTTAGAAACCCTTTTTTTTTTTTTTTTTGATAGAGGATTGAATAAATAAAAGTGAGGATGGTAGTATTGTTATCTGAGAAGATCAGATATGCCATGTAAGCTGTAGAGTCAGGCACCTGCATCCATCAAATATTTAAGAAAACATCTTGGGATAAAATGTAGCACAATTCTTTAATTTTAAAATCTCTTCCCACAGTATAAAAGCCATTCTCAAAGATATTTAGTTTCTAAAGGAAAAAAGACTTAAAATGAGATTTGATAATCAAATTTTTCCACCTCTATCCTTGTTCTTTAAATCTGTATTTTAAAATAAGCAAGAGCACTTTTCCCCAAACTTCAGTCAATATTTTACCTTTATAAGATGTTTTATTCAACACAACTCAACACTCTCTCTATTGCTTGAATTTTTTACAGCCAACAATTTTATATATGGATAAAGTACTAAACACTAAAGTGCTGTTCTAGTGTTACACATAGTGCTCAATGGAAACATAAATTCAGAATTAACATCACACTGAAGAGTAGCTGAAGACATTTTAAGAAATGTCCCAAATTACTTCAGTGTCTAGTAACCAGACAGAAACAAAAAGCACAAACATTACAAGATGTTGTACCTTTCTATCAAAAATAATAAATGGAGATGTTTGTTAAGGTTGTTGGGTTACAGTTTGACACACAACACTGCAAAAGACTGGGGGGAACATATTCAGTAGTCCTGTTCAATAATATCTATCTACTAATTGCAGCCAGTTAGGAAAAAGTAAAAGATCCAGCTCTGTTTCATCTGATTTTGTAAATGAGCCAAAAATGGTGCATGATTTTGATACAGAAGGACATCTGTAAATGACGAGAGCTTTACTGAAGTATTTCATTTCAGTAGCAGTAAAAAGAGCCTACTGCTCAAATCATTAAGTGGCTAAAACTCTAGCATTCTTTTGGAAGACTTTGCAAGTTTGCATTAAGCATGCTTTCAGTTGTCAGGCTCCTGTTGTGACATATTGTTTGAGTCAGACTTCATCAATCTACAAAGCATTACTTGAGGTCTGATGGCATGTGCCTACACCCAATACACTATGTACAAATGGAAGTTATACAGGATTCTATAATTACTGCATTTCTTTTTAACCCATAAATATTTGGTACACTAAGTTTCTGCCCTGAATTTTTCAGAAAGCAATTAGTTGGTTGCTTTATCTGTGCAAAGTAGATAAAATATTGTGGTATTGATGATTTTTCATGTGCAGATGTTTTGATTTTAGCACATCTGTATGCAATAAATCTATTTTCTGTGTAGAAATCTTATTTTATTATATGATTTAGTATGGAATGTTGAATAAATAATTTAAATTGAAATTCTTTCTTTGGGAGTGCACCAGAATTATTTGCAATAGCTGATCATACTGCATATATCCTTCTTTGCACATAAATACATTAGCCAATTGCTTTTGAAAAAGCACTAGTTTTGCTAATATTACTTTACACACAGCTGGATAAATGTGAAAAATGGTCTTATGTGTAGTCTGCCTGGATTTTAGTTGTTTCTTATGTTTCTCTCATTATAGATGTGCTAGCCTAGCAGACTGGGTTTGCAGCTAGAATGTGGTGTTGGCTGTAAGGAGTAGAAATGAGCGCATGGAGGGAAGAGTGGAAATGTTGGCTTCCTTCTGTCTGTCTTCTGTTAGTCATCTGTGAGCCAGGGCAGAGCTTTGCAAATGCAAAGTAAAGCCCCCTGTACTATAAACCCCACGTAAATTAGCCTCTAAGGACTAATTTTGTACACAGCAAGAGGAGTGAGCAGTGAGGCTCCCAGCCCTGGCAGAAAACTTGCCTACAACCTGATAGCTCAGCCATGAGTAACCAAGATTGGGTTTGGTTAGTTTTTCACTGTAACCATAAGTACCAAATACAGTGAGATAAATCATTAGGCCAGTGCAAGGGTTGCAGGATGTGGGAGTAGCACAGGAAGGCACCGTGTCCCATTCCTCTGTAGGGTCTCATAGGGCAGAAGCTTTGGGAGAACAGAGCTCCTGCAACCTTTTTGCTTCTGCTCTCAGAGGCATTACCCACAGGTGCTAAAGCACCTGCATGAGGGGCCCTCCTTCAGGTGCAAAATCACAGGGTCTGTTATCTACTTTCCCTCACTGGAAAGATAACTGCACTTTCTGGTGAGGAATTGGTTGTAACGATGGATCCATGTAAAACAAGACACTTCTCCTCTGAAAGTCCTTCCAGTTGTCTGTAGGAAGGCAGGGTAGGCAAAGAACAAGTATTTTTCTATCTCCATTTGTGGGTTTTCCATTTTAAATAGCTAAGTGGACAATGTAGGTCTTTTTCTACATACATATACATGGTCTGTGGACAATAAATTTCTTCTTGACCATATGAGCAGAGATTGTACAGGTAGTTACATAAATCTTGCACAGGGTTTTTTGTTGTTGGTGGTGTGGGGTTTTTTTTTGGTTTGGTGGTTTGTTTTTTTTTTTTTTTTTTGTTTTTTTTTTGTTTTGTTTTTTTTTTGTTTTGTTTTGTTTTGTTTTGTTGTTGTTTCTGTCATCAGCTCCTAAATCCCAGCAGTCAGCTAGTTTATTACTGAGCAGAACATTTTTGTATGGCTATGGATGGTTCACAGACTTTGTCACTTGTTTTTCTCCTACTAGTCCATCCAAAATGAGGATTATTGGGCAACAGTGCAAAGGTTTTCTATCCTTCCCTGTTTGTCAGTGAGGGGTCATTTTTGGTTGTCTACATACATAAATATATGCATGTATATAAGCAAATGCATTCATAGCTGAAGCAAATATATTCAGAGCTGTTTGTTGGAGTTTATTTCTGCTGGTACCAGGGGTCAGGTGTTTTCTAAAATATTTTATACATAGTGCCTCTGTCCTGGTGCAGCCATGCAGTCATATATATTGCAAATATCTATTTTTAGACACTTTTCCAATTTTTTAAGTAATGCCCTAAATCCTTGTAAGCTGATCTCTGATAACATATTCAGTAGTAACCCTAAGCATCAAATTATTTTTTAAAAATATCTCTGGCTTAAAGTAAAAACATGTGCTGCTTTCCAAGTCTATGGTGTTACCTAGTGCTCCTGACACAACCACTCTGATTTTATTCTGTGTGCCATGAGTCTGTGTGTCTACCCTGCCTAGTCAGAAATGTGCTATCTGTGACTCTGATCTCCCCCTCAGCTGAGCTCAGTGAAACACAAGTGATATCTGCAGTCATGGCTGAGTGTTGCTACACTACAGCCAGTGCAGCACATTCCAGGGCTGAGCACAGAAACCTTTGGTAACAATCTTGCTTCCAGCATTGAAGGCTGGGGTTTTGTGGCATTTGGTTGTTTTGGAGTTGGGTTTTTTGTTTTTGTTTGTTTGGGGTTTTTTTTTTTAATTCCATCTCCAGTTTTTAACCATATGTCCAGTCTGGGTCTGGGCAAGAGAAACTGGGAACACAAGTGTAGGACCTTCATGCATTACTCAGCAGAAGCAATGTGTGGCCTTGGACCAGGGAGGTCTTGTAATCTCAGACATGGAAGGAAACTTCAGTGGGTTTGCAGAATATTGCATTTGCCAATATCAAGCACAAGAGAAACTTTAAACTGTTTTAGGAACAATGCAATGGTCTAGAAGGTAAGGAGCAAAGTAAGTCAGTATTCTTGGTTCCTATCCCTGGCTCTGCCAGCTGCTTGCTGTGTGACCTTGGATGAAAGACTTATTCTCTCAGTGTCTCAGTTTACGCATTAGTGAAATGAGAGTAATGATACTTACCTATCTCATTGGGGCTTTTTGAGGCTTAATTAATTGATGTTTGTAAATCACTTTGCGATCCTCTAGTGAAAGTTGTTAGAGATCTGCCAAGTATTTATCCTCTCAGCTTTTTTTTTCCTCCTGCTTGTCTGCACTCATCCATCTAATATCTAAAAGCATGCTCACAGCTAGCAACATATACTAGCCAAATTGCTCTTAACAGGAGATGTATGGAAACTTTTACAAAATTACTTTTGCAAATTACCACACTTTTTGAAGTACCATGTGCAGGGAGCTAATGAAAAACTGTGTAGACAAGTGTCTGTGCTACTTACTGAACTGACTGAGTCATGATTTCTCTTGTAATATCTTTCAGCAGTCCCAAACATATAGGAGCTGTTTTGAATTTCAGATGTGCCTTTCTTTTAACTGATTTCACTTCAGAAAATTCTTTGGCGGTCCTAAAATTTTTCTTATGTTTTTGATTTCTTGTAGACTTGTCAGTAATTGGGATATATGTCTTTTCCTCTAGGATGGCAGAGGAAATACAGGTTCATTGTTATTAGTTATTTTACAGTTTCCTTTCAGTCTGGGAGGAGCTTACAGACCATGTCCTGCAAGAGGTTTAGGGTGGGCAGACTCCTCAGGCGTTGTAAAGCCTTGTGGAAGTACAGGGCTACATCCCTGTGCATACATACAACATTGCCATAAATTCAAGTCCTCATTTGCTTTGAAACCACAAAGGATCTACATTCTTTCCTGGGGAGCACAGCTGAAAATGCAAATGTGAGGAAGCACAACTCCCTCCCCACTCAAAATTGCCTTTTCAGAAGCAGGAGTTTCTCCACTGCTGCTCTAAGTGGTTGTGCTGTGCCTGGAGACCTGGTGGAGTGCACGTCTGAGCACATGGGCAGGAGCTTGTCCCTGGATATGAGAAACTGCTGCTCAGAGTGGTGGAACTGGGCATCAGAAAGTACATCTGAGGAGTCTTCGAGGAATTTGAATACATGATGTTGCAATAAGATGGGAAGGGATCCAATTTAAACATAAAATAAAGTTCTCAGACATCGTATTTCTTGTAGATATCAGTGCCAGTGTTAAGGGAGGAGGTAATTCTGGAAATGCTGCTCCTGTTTAACAGAAGAAAATGTGCGTGTCGCTGCATTATGTTGCTGATGTACATTCCTGTATGGAAGTATAAGGACAGGCTCTGACAGGTCCCTCCATGCCAGTGAAGAACTCCCAACTAATTGATTAGTCATTTCCTGGGGAGTACATAAGAGATTGTCTCTGCTCAGGACGTGCTCCTTTCCTGCACTGGACCTGCACCTTTGTGCATCCAAGACAAATTTCAATACTTTGCAAAGGGAAAGGCTTTGTTTTGCACACAAAGTCCTATTAAATACTGTGTAAAACTGCCCACAAAGAAATCTCAAAAAGGGCATCCCAAAGTATCCAATGTTATGGCAATGTCTTGCATCAGATTTGATTGTCAGGAAAAGTCTGTGAGGGAAGAGCAAGGATAAGATTATACAGTGAATTAGGCTTGGACATAAATAGACCATGAACTATTACACAAACAAGAGAGTCCTTCTCTTGAGATTTTTCTTTCCCCCAAGTATTTCTGCATTTTGATACTCTGCTCACAGAAATGTCATGGGGGGCATCTGAGCTCAAGGATGTGACTGCAGGACTGACACCCAGCCTTGGTTAGGACCAGTCAGGTACTCTGCAAAAATCTGTTGTTACCATATCTGGCCTGGTATCTGGTTAGAACATATTAAAAATAAACACTCGCTGAGAAATGAAACAGGATTTTTATCTGTTGAAATTTATGAAGCAAACAGCAAATGTGTGGGTGTGCCTGCTTCGCCAAAGAGTGCTGCTTAAATGACTGTTTGCAAAGTTGGATAGCTATCAGGAACTCATTTGGAGGAAGGCTTAAAATACAATTACCTTGCTGTGCAGAAGCCATCATAATACCTTTGATGCTTCCTTATTGATAGAGGTTGCAGGGGAAACAGTGAAATTATAAAATAAATCTACAGGCCTACTTTGAGTGTTTATTTAAAAGAGGACATTCAGTTACAGTTCCAAAATCAGTTACAGTACACACCACGGAAGTGCTTGAGCTATAATTAGTGAGGTCCTAAATGAGATAAGCGTGGCAATTTAATTATCAGATAACTTTAAGATATGCTTAAAAGGATTCCAACTTGATAGGAATTGTGATAGTGTTTTCTACTCAGGGAAAATATCAACATCTAAATATTTAATACAGTCACAGGAAATTTAAATGAAGTAAATTTTCAGAGTAAAACGAGGTGAAATGCTTCCTACAGCAATATGGTTGAGACAGGGTTTCCTTTTAATTTTTGATGAGTATTTGTTCTTCTGAGGGTTACATAAGCGATATCACAAATTCTAAGCCCTCTTTTTCCCTTTCTCCCATGGTACAACTAAAGGCACATTTAGCTTGCATGTTAATTCAGAAATGTGCCTGATAGCTCTACTTAACAAAACTGCACTGCAACTTTGTGATGGAAACTAATCTGTGAGCTGAGCATCCTCTCTTCGTTTTGCTCACGAAATCCAGCCGTACTTTATATAAGAATGCAGAGAAGAAAGACAAATGGTTTATCCTCTAAACCACCCAGCATCCTGTTCTTGATATTTCAGTAACATATGCTAACATATGCTTTCCTCAAAAACTTCAAAAACATGCTTTTAGCAGCAATGAAAATAGTACCATACATTGAATTCAACTTTAAACCTCATAGTTTACCTCTAATACCATTACCTCATGTATAGAAGAAAATGTAAATCTAAAATATGCTGGTGATTATAACCTTTCTTCCTGACAGACACTGCAATATAAATGCACATAAATTGAATTTCTTCTTTAAAGAAATTTGAATACCTTTGGAGCATTTTAGCAAATCATCTCCAGCCCTTATGGCACAACTTCAATGGACTGTGGAAAAGTGCTCTCCCTATGGCATGACTCCTGCAATAGAAGGACATAGCAAGGCAGAGAAATGCCAAGAAAAATAGAATGTACTCCATTGATATTCAAAATTTATTTTATTAAACTTGCACAAAAGACCGAAAAAAATGGAAGCAGGTTTTTTTTAGAAAAGGCATTCAAATATTAACTCTGTGAGTGCCATTGGCATTGCTTGTCTGGAAAAAATAAGAATTGAAGATACATAGTTTGACTTTGCTCCCTAGAAGAGCTTTTTGATTCTTTGTGTTAACCATTAAATCAGAAACTGTGAGAGTATGTAAGCCATGAGTAGGAGATTCTGATGCATCAGATGAGAATTCTTCAGAGGGATTCTCCCTTGAGGGAGAAATTAGTGTATTTGAGCAATTTTGTACTAATTAGTAAATATGCCAATTGGTGGATAACAGCCATATTTCAGAATTCTATTTCTAGGGGAACATATGGCAATGTTCCTGAATACCATCAGCTGTCAGTGTTTATCTTAGAATACGGATGGGATATGAAGATGCCAAAAAAAGTATTTTTCAGAGCGGCAAATACTAATATTTCCATAATATGTTGGAAGGATAAACTAACTGAAGGTTCATAAGTGTTTGGTTGAGTGGAGAAGGGCCAGGTTTGCTCTAAATTGGTTGGATCACTCTCCTGTTAATCCAAACAAGGCAGGTGTTTACTTTTGCAAGGTGAGATGCTTCAGCATTTTACAGATTTTTACCTCTGTCTGCATAGTGCAATGTGTATAACTTATGGTAATCTTGGGGATTGAAAGAACTGCTCATTGATGTAGTCTCACCACATGATTTATCTTAAGATGATCTACTGCCAGGTAAATTCATGGGTTAGGATAGTTACCTCAGTGGTGAAATATTGCCCTTAGCCTTTGGCTCCACATATGGTGCAGACTTTCCAACTTCAGAAAACTAGGAATTGGTAAACGCTGCAACTTGTCAATAAATGTGAAATGTGTGTGTGTCAACACTGTCCCAGTCTGTCTTTACAGGTAATGGTCTGGATTGTTTTCATTCCTACTATAACCACTTATTTTCAGAACTTTATAATTTATGCATAAACACTTCCTCATGACAAAGATCTAGGATGTGACATAAGCCAAAAAACTATTTTTTTTAACCAAACCTGTTTTGACACAAAGTTTATGAGCAGAAAGATATTCTTTGTATTCTGAAGAAATAACTTTTTATAGAAAAATTGTGAATAAGGGCTCCATTAAGTCATTTTTCTGAGCAAGAGTGTGTAGGAATCTGAGATCTGTGTGAAGTAGACTGTGGTGCAGGACAACACTGGTGTTCCTTTAGGATCTTTTTCCATTTATGCAGAATCTTATTTTTCATTATAAAATATGTTGTCCCTTCTTTTTTCCATTCTATTTAGAAAAGAGGATGGGTAAAAATGTCAAAGATCTTCCATGGCTTAGGGCCAGATGAGAGTCAAGACTCTAAATGTCATTCAAAACCTGGTCATTAGTACCATTCTGAATAAAGCAACAAAGGCACTGAAGATCCTGAGTCTTGCTGAGAGTCACTGGGATTTAGAATCCTATAGACTACAATTAAAGATTAAAATAGTCAATTAAATTGTTTTTCAAATGCACATAGACATTTTCCTGCTCTTACAGACACCTGACCACATTTGTGAGTCTGGCCCTGAGTCATGTCTAGTTGCCCTGTGCTCAAAATGTGAGCTGCCAAGTCAGCTGGAGCAAGGCATTGTCTATGCAAGCCATTTAAAGCTTGTTGGAGTTTTTGATGTGGCTATTTAAATTTACATTTAATCCCCATCAGAACTCTAGCAAGGATAGGAGGAGATGTGATGCAAACACTTCAAGCCAATGCTCTGCCTCAGTTGCTGCAAGGACACTGCTGGTGGAGACCCAGCAATAGAGCTGCCATAGCAGTGGGCCTTCAATGCAGGCAGGGAAATGCAAGGGATGAAATCATGGAGCCATTGAGCTCTCCTGCAGTGGCCAGGAGAGCAGGGATCAGGGATGCTCAGGGCTGTGAGTCGCCTGTGATGCCAGGACCATGAAAGAAATTAGCACAGAATTTGGCTGGGCAAACCCTGCCTGGAAGGTTTTCTTGGTTTCCTGATCCTTCTGTGTCAGTCTGTGGTAGAAACTAAATGCATCCAACTGATGAAATTCCATAGCCCATGACCCAGTGATTGTTTTATTCTGATAAAGTTGAGCAGCTGTTGCAGGGCCACGGAGACAAGAAGCTTTCAGAGCTCCAGGGCTGCACTGCAAGTGCTGCCTCACAAAGAAAGCACAGCCAGGCAGGAGTGCTTCTGGAGAGAAATTCATAGTGTTTGGGAATACAGACTAGAAAATGTTTGAAATGGCTACTTTTATTCTTCTGACAGGTATAAAAACTCCATGGAATAGAAAACTAGAATGTAGTGTAATGCAGGGCTGGAAACTTTCTTGCCTTTGTCATGAGTCTTACTTAGTAGGTCTATCTCCTGCATTCAAAGGATTGAGAATTCTTTGGCTAGGAAATGTATAGCCCATACAATGCCATGAAAAGCTAGATAATGTTGAAGATGATAGCTTCAAAAAAATAAAGAAATATAAAATGATCTCTATATTTATAATCTTTAGGTCCTGTGATTTTAAAGGAAAGCTTCTAATTTTGGGACCCAGGTCATGATATGTGAATGTTTGGGGTTGATCGCAGTGTGAGGAATAATAAAGACATTTGAGCATCTGTCAATTCTCACATTTGAAAGATAAGTTCCTCTTGGAAGAATATTTGTTCCCTGCCAGTACTGACATATTGATTGGACTGCTCTGTCTTGGCAGCCTGTTGTTTCTTTTGGAAATCTGAAATATGTTTTAAAAATAAACACAAAATCTTCCCTTTCCCTGACCCCTGTAAAGATGGTCATCTGGACATAATGTCTAATCACAACTACAGGCTGTGAAACTGGGGGTTGCAATAGAAATGCCAACAAAATTTTAATGTGCCATAATACAATAGTTATGTAAATACAGTACATAATGCACTTAACATGCTAATCTCTGAAAATCAGGAAGGAAAATCTTTCTGGAGCAGAACTCAACTATGGCATTGCAGCCTTTTGCTTACATTAAAAAAGAGAATCGGCTGCAGAGCCTGTAAGGGTGAGCTGGTTCTTCTGGTTAGCCTTAGCATTTCTGGGAGAATGAACAGCACTTCTTAATTTTCACTTCAACCACTAGCTGCTTTTTTTAATGGTATGTCTTGCCAGTTAGGCTTGAATCTGCCATGTTTTTGATGATTTATTTTTGTTGGACAATAATGTAAAATACAAACCATCTGATGCTAGGTTTTAGTTCCATTAGCTGGGAACCACAAACTTATGCCATGTCACTTTTTCTTTTTATAGTGCTGTTTCAAACTTACTGGCATAATTGGTCGATCTTTTTCTTTGTCTGGATTAAATGATGGTTTTGGCTAGAGTTTCAAACCAGGATGCCAAATTTTCTTACTCTTACGACTCCCATCTCCGTGTTGCACAGGACTAACTATATAATATTCAAATGGCTCATTTGTAAACACACAATTATGTACACAAAGAGTGCTTCTTAATGTTTCCCCAATTTGGCTCTGCTGTTACACTAGTGATGGCTGCTGGCATGCAGACCAGCTAATTTGTGCCATCCCAGCACTCCAAAATCTGAATTAAATTGAGCCTGGATAATGTACAAATACTGCAACCTAATGCTTTTCAAAAGTCAGTCCCTGAAGATCATGCATGCAGATGGGTTTCTGTTCAATACGTGTGTCTGTGCACGCACCTCTCATGCCAATATGTGGATTTCAGTGAGGATCCCGTTAACAGACCTATGTTGGCACATTATTCCTGAAGTGGTTCTTCCATTATGTAATGGGGCTGCCTAGACATAACCAAAAGAGCCCTTCTCAGACTTGTTGGACAAAGGGATCACAGCCAGCCCTTACCCTCTGCTGGAGGTGCTGCAGAGAGACAAAGAGCAGCCTGCTGTGTACAGTGGACCCATGTCTCACCCATGGAGCCACAGAAAGATGGAGCCATGGGAGGATGCCTTGCTGGAGCCCAGGACTCCGAGCAGGCTGGGGGAGCCAGGGGCCATGCACAGCACTGGAACTGTGCTCTACAAAGTCAGGTTTGCAAGCGTGCACCTTTTGGCTGAAGTAATCATTTTGGTTGTCTTTGAAGGGAGAGACAATTCCAATTTGTGAAAATTTCTTACGAAGTTATTTCTTTCCTTGACATAGGTGGTTTCTTGATAAAGTGATAGAACCTGGATTTGAAGGATTTGAAGGACAGTCACACCTTTCACCCTATGTGAACCTCAATGTACAAGCCTCAGCAGCCACATGTCAGTTCATACCCCAGAGTGTGAAGCACCAAAAAGTCACAGTGGCTCAGCAAGGGTTTCTTGTGTAAGCAAAGTGTCCTCAGCCCACCAGAGTATGTCGTGCAACAGAAACACTCACTTTCAGTCTTTTCAGATGTTGTCAGTACATTTGTGGTGTTTAACAGGCCCAGGTGTTTCAGTCTGGCTTCCTTCAAAACACAGGAGAGAGCAGAGGTGTGGCTCTGTCCAGTTGTCTTAGTCCAGGTAGTGTTTATTCATGTTTTTTGGATCTATGCACTTGAATACTTCCTGTAGCAATGAAAGAAAGTAGGAAAATAAAGAGAAGAGTGTGCAGCAGAAACAGAAGGAAATTGCACTGTGGAAAACCCTTTTCATGTTTTAAACCTTTTCTTCACATCTGTAGGCTGTTGGGACATGCTAATCACAAACTAATAGTTGCTGCTTTGGAAAAATAACAGGACGAATAGAAGATATGGAGGGGATGCAGAATGAAGCAGACCTGCTTCATTTTAAACTTGACAAGATTCTGAAGAGCTTTAAGTTGGGGAGGCACTGGAGATTGTCGTCACCACATACCAGGGAGAGGAAGGCCACTGCTGGTGCTTTGTGGAGAAACTGGAAAGCTGGTTCAGTTTGTGCAGGGCTGCAGATTTTGGCTAATTCACAAAGCAAAAAGTTAAAAGGAAATATCATTTCCTCAACTACAAGGAACTAATATCTTGTTCAATTTAATTTCTACCTTTTGTTATTGTGAACCCTTTAATATGTAGTGTCAGCTTGGCAAGGATTTTCCAACAGTATCAAAAGAGAATTTACCCCTGCTATATTGTCACAGGAATTGCTGCAGCTCTCAATAACAGAGTCTCTCCAGAAGCAGCCATGCATTTGGTTGCTGCAAGGAGAATAAATCCCCCTTGAGCAAAGTACTGCCCAAAGTCCCCAGGAGTCCAATAATAATTTCTGAGACAAATTAATACAATCAGAATGCTGCAAGCTCCTCATTGTGTGGATACAGCTCAGGTGTGAGGCTGACCAACAGGAGCAGAGGGAGGGGTAAGAGCTGGGCTGGGCACTGGTGGTTTCAGGCTGCAAAACCCTCCTGCACACGTGTGCTGAGATGGCTTGGCCTGGGACAAGGAGGCACAGCTGCTGTGCAAGGAGGCTGCTCATGCCATGCAGAAATACATCCCTTTGTGTTGGGAGGTGAGGCAGCTCTGGTCTAGAGAGCCAGAAGTGCTCTGTGCAAATCTCTCATGCTCTTATTTCAAAGATAAATATTCTCCTTTTTCCACATATATTGATTTTTCTGATTAAAGAAAAAGGGCATTTTCACAAATATACTTGCTGCCTTTAAAATATCATAGAACTCAAGTTAAATTGCCCAACACTTTTTTTATGATATATTACTGTTACTGTGTGTTTGCTCCTGCTCAGATGAACCACAGATGGAATTTGCCTACTTTCAGTCTTACATTAGTCATAAAACCACCAAAAAGATTTATTAAACTGAGACTTGAAAACAGAACTGAATTCTCCTTTTCTATAGTTTTAGATTCTGAGTTTTGGGTTGTTGCTGGTTTATTTGCAGGGTTATAAAGCCTGCAGGAATTACTGCCTTCTCAGCAATTACCCATCAAGACAAATGATAAAGCAAACCATCTCAGTTCTTATTAACGTTAATTTAATGAACACTTCATAAATTGTTCTCCTAGTGTTGAAAAATAAGACAAAAATAAAATAGAAGCTGAAAATAGATTATACTGATAATTCTTATCTAGTTCACAAATCCGTTTGGCTCAGGTATGAGATGTACGTTTCCATTTGAATCCTAGAGCATTAACTAAATCAATATTCTATGAAAGCCTCTTTTCCCCCCACTTTATTAAGATATTGCCCCACAGTGGCCCTTTTTCCTTATATCATTAAAATGCTTCCTTTGAAATTATCTCAATTCCAGAGATGACCTGTGGCCTCAAGTCACCAATTAATGACTTCAGCAATGCCTTATTTCCACAGAACAGCAGCTGACATACCTTTATTCCTTACCAAGATACACAATTTAGGTATTTAGTGTTGACTGAACAGCAGAACTGACTTCCCATCCATTCACCCTCCATCCATGCTTTGAAAGAAAAAAAAAAAAAAAATTATCTGGGCTCTGTAATCACCAAACCATTTTAGTATCTGTTATTGTTTCCCTGCAATGAGTTTACAGGATGTTGCAAAATATGAAGATGTGGTTTACAGTGCTGCAGTTTCATGCTGTATGTGAATAGTGTTATACAAGTCATGTGGCAGCTCAGACATGTGTTTTGAGGTTTTTGGTGTGTCACTCAAGGCCCTTGGCCCTGTGTCCTTTGTATGTCTGGATGATGAATTTTATACTGGCAGAATATGCTGTTTGTGGAAAATAGATTTTTGTGTGGAGGAGCTGCCAACATATTTCCTGAGACTGACATCAAAGTACAACAAATGCTGTCAGGGAAGCCTTGTTCTAAAACACATGGGTTTGTGCATTAGTGTCTGTGGGAATCTGTGTATGCATTCAGGGCTTTTCTCATATTTAATAATAATAAACTACCAGACATATGTATCTGTAACTCAGCTCTCTCCCTGCCCCATGTGCAGCCATCACCTTAGGATCTTTTATCTCAAGCTAATGACAGTTGTGCCTTCAGCAGTCAACAGTCCCTGACAAAATCCTGGAGCTGGCCAACAAGACACGAACCAGAACTCCTAGAAATATCTAATATTCCTCTGACTTATGGCGTTATCATCACAGAAATGGGTCGTTTTAAATTCTGTTTGGCATCTCTGAGACCTTAAGATCATCTGACAGGATCAGGTTCAGTGTGAGTATTCTCTTAATTCCAAAACCATCCAGCTTTCAGTCAGTCTCACATTTTAAACCTCAAAACAAATATATAACCTCACCGATTCTCACTTGTCATATGGCTGTGCAGAAGCTTGTTTAATTGCTTTGTGCAATTGGATCTTGTTATATATAAATACTGTAGATAAAAGAGTGAAATTTTTATATTTCATAAAAGGCACTCTGTGCTGAAAAATCTCTTAACTATTTTCTCCAATATTTTATCATTTGAAAATATAAATTATAGGGGCCCTCTTACACTAGTGACTTTAGAAAGCATAAAATCAATGCCTTCTCTATTTCTGAATTTTATTAGCCTAAGAGTGGGAAAGTAAAACATTTAAAAATATGTACAAGCTATTTTTGTCTTTGGGCTGTTGAGAAAGCTTTGCTTTTCTTTTGCCCGGAGAAATGGGAAACAGTGATGGATAGTCAGAGTGGGCAACCCATCTCTTCTATTCCCACTGTGCTCTATAATGTGTAACCTTTATTGTGTCTGAAGCTAAATCTGAGGCATTCCAGAGCCTCGATACCGTGTGCAGCAAGGTCCAGTCAGCAGCACTCTGAGCTGGGAGGCAAAAGTCCTGGTGCCAGAGGTCAGGGACTGAACAGGGAGCTGCAGCCCAGAGATCAGTCCTCTGCGGTCTGGAGCTTGTGCAGAGCTCTGCTCCAAAAGAAATGGAGTATAAAATGCTGCCAAGGCAAACGAAAGCCTCTTGCTTTCCTTTTGCACTGGTAAGAAGTGCTGCACAGGCAGCAATCAAACTCTTCTCGTTGAGACCATGCAGTCGTTCCATTGCGCTGTTTTCCCAGCAGCCAGGTATTTATAATGATGTTTTCCATACTTGAGATCTGTGGCTGAAAATTTAAGTGACTTGTTAGTGATGTTTCTCAGCTTTTGGATCCTGCATAAATAATATATTGATAATGGTTTGTTATTTTGCTTTGGTTTCCTTTCAAGCATTGTCAAACTCAAGTTCTAAAGTACATTAAAAAGAAGAAGGGTTATTTTGCAGTCAGGTACGGCTCTGTTAGAGAGAGGTACCGGTAGAAACAAGCTTCAACAGACAGGCAGGCAGTTGTCTTGATGGTACATAGGTTTTAACTTGTGAAAAGACAAAAATAGTCTTCATGCCAGAGATGTCTAAAATCTCACTGGGTTGTCATCTCAATAAACTATCAGTCAGGACCTTTGTCATTTTGTTACTGTCTGTCATGTGGCTTTATTCACCTCTCCCTGCACTTTATTGCAGGGGAAGTCAAAAAAGTCCTAGGTGTCTTTTTTTTTCTTATTTTATTTCCACAGAGCCTTAATCTGTTTTACATCTGTATGTGACTGCAGAAAGGCAAGAAAGGGTGAAAATTGAGCAATCCGCAGTAAAGCAGTGGGAGAGCTACTTAGTACTGTTGAAATAACTCCTGTCCTATCCTGACAGATCTCAGTGCTACAGCTTCAGAACCACTGGCAATCCTACAGAGTGTTTTTTAAGTGAAGTGCTAGTATTCCCTCTTGGTACATTTCTGAAACTATACACATGTAGGTTTGCTAGAAATATTTAGGAGAAACAGCTGGACATTACAAGAAAGCTGTCTTTTATACTTAATCTTTTTTATATGACCCAGTTCATATTTATAGCATATTTTCCTTCAGCTTTCCTCTTCCTAGCCCCCATCTTCTTAATCTTCTATGTCTTACATTTGTGTCTAAGCACACTTTCAAATGAGAGGTCAGAGAAGATTGAGCACAGTTTTGTCAGTGCTAAGGGCCTGATTCTGCACTTCTGATTGATGTCAGGAGTGTAATAATCAAAACTATCAAGAGGCCCCTGCTGTTGCCTGGATGAAGAATCAGTCTGGCATCACTTCTCTGGGAGAACCCCCCTGTTCTCCTGCCCTGCCATTTCATACTGGCTTTTACAGAGATAAGGTATGAATACTTGTGGCTGCCTCATTTGTATCCACAAATGTGTTTGCAACCATCTTCAAATTACCCCTCCTGCAGCATTCCTGAATGCCTGCTGTAAATAGCCTCCTTCAGGATAAAGTTCCAAGCACAACATGGTCCAAAAAACGTCGGTGAAATGCCACGTTACCTCTGAGTCACTTAACTGGACTCAGAGCAGATAAACAAATATCCCCAAAGTCACTGCTGTTATTAGATCATTGTCCGGCCAATGCATGGAGAATATGAGAGTCCTAGGAGAGCTTTTTTTTCCTTATTCTGCATTTAAATCTATGGGGCTGAACAGTTGATTCTAGATTTGGACTGACCTGAACCTTTCAATAGCTTGTATTTTAATCAAAATCAGACGCATGTGTGTGTGTGTGTATCTTCCTGCAACCAGCCCAGAAGACTTTTCCTTAGGGTATTTTGAAATCATAACGCTTAATGGGTGATGTGGTGCCTTCTGACATCCTGAGACAATATTTATCTTCATTACAACAAAATTATGTCATCATTGCTGTGCTTTAAACGTTATGAACTGATCCAGTCATAGTTTGCTACAGGAAAGCTGTTAGAAGTATCAAGACTATAAGGATAATAATGTCCATATTGTTTTGAAAAAAGTGTGTACAGTAAAAAGAAATCTCACCCACCATTGTTAGAATTCATAGTTTACATTAGTCCCTGAACCTACAATTTTCTTCTGAAGAATGGGCTGAAGAAAGTTGTTAGCCAAGCCTAAGCACTCAAATATTCGTATTAGCTTGAGTATGAAAATTGCGTCACTCTCTGTTGTGATGACCATAGCCACACACGTGTGACATGATGAGATAAAATTAATTGCCTTTTGCCAAAGCAGCCTTTTCAAATGGGGCTGACCTAACCTCATCAAGCCAAGGGGTCAGCATCTGCAGTTACAGTTTGCCTTTCTACATCATCTACTATGATGCAGAAAGTCTTGGGCTTCCTGAGGGGAAGGCGCCCAGCCCAGCTGGCTGGGACTCACCAGTCACAAGCCTGCAGCTTAATTAGCAAGTTTCTAGTCCAAAGCAGTCTGAAGAGCAGATCAGTATGATGTGGTCTCCTTTGCTTCTCTGGGTTAGAAGATGAAAGTGTATTTTCCTGGAGAATGTGTTACACAGCTCAGTTTATGACAATCCAACCTGACAATATTGAAGACATGAATGTGGGGTTGTTATCCCAGCAGGAGAATCAGGAGTACAGAGATTGCTTCTGCTCCAGTGCTCAGCACCAAGGATGGATTCAGCAAGAGCCAAGAGCAGACTAATATTTTAACAGCCCTGGAGAAGGAGCCCTGTATATGAAGGTTAGCCCGTGTGCTGCTTCTTTCTTCCAGTGTTTTCTCCTTTCAGCCAGTATTGGCTTGTTAGGGTGTGTTTTAAGCCAGCTGTTCCTCCCAGATTCCAGCCCCCCTCATGCACTCAGAGATCTGGAAGACAGTGCTGGCTGTTCAGGATGAAAAGGATATTTCTTGGCCCAGATTTACTGGGCCATTAGTCTTTATCACTGCATGGTGATCCCTGGAGATGGCAAGGGACAAATGGACTGGACAGTAGTTAGCAGGTTAGAACAAACTGGGACTGGACAGTAGCTAGGCAGGTCCTTGGCATGGGATGCAGGTTTCCTGATGATGAACCAGGCTACCTTGGTCACACAGTTTGTGTTCTTGCCTTCAAACCTGCTGTTCCAAATCAAATAGATTTTTTCCCCTTCTTTTCTGGCATAAATAAATCATGCAATTAGAAGGAAAATCTAGCTGCATATAAATTCCATGAGCCAACCAAGGAAAAGAATCTGACAGAAAACATATCTATTTGCTTTTCATTTTTTAAGAGTAGCAGGACTTTCCCCTCACAATTACAATTACTCCACTGGCCTTTGGCTATTCAACACAGAAAACTGGTGATACATCTGTCTTAAGATGAGAAAAAATTTCTTTAGTTACCTTTGCCTGCTGATGTCAAACCACACCACAGTAGGCTTTGTGTGGCTGTGCAGAAGTTTCCCAAGGGAATTCCTCTGCCACAAACCTGCCCTGCAGCTGTACAGCACACAGGAGTGGGATGGAGACATGTATTCCTGCTCTTTCTAAGGGGAAAAAGTCTCTGCATTACAGGCTGTGAATGCAAAGGTGAGATTTGGAAGGGTTGGTCCTAGAACAGTCTGTCCATTGACATCTCTCACTGGCCTGGGACAGCCTGGCCCCTTTGAAGCTCTGTCATGGGAATGCCTTCTGGAGCTCTCTGCTTGACACTTATCCTCTGAGACTGGGTGGTGCCATGAGTGCCACAAGTTTGCTCCTGGATAACATATAGCTTGTGTCTAAGACACTATTAGATTTAGAAAACAGAATCATTTCCCAAAGCCCAGAGGGAGCAGAAGGAGAAGCAAAAGGGAATGGTTCTTAAAAAGTCTTATGTTTCTCTTTGGAAGAAAATTACCATCATCTATCTTTCCTTTCTTGCAAGCTCCTGGAACCTACTAGTAGTGCCCTGCTGCTGGATTTTCAGACTTCTATTTTGCTGAAGAATATCTCTCTGATGCAGGTGCCAGTGTCATTTATCAGAGGATGATGTCAACATTCCTGTGTCATACATGACAAATGACAGCAGAAAGGAGTGCCCCTTGAATTCTCTTACTTTCACTAGGCTCTTTCCTCTCTCCAGTTAAATGACATTTTATTTCCTACAGTGTTTCAGTTTAGACTTCTGCTGCCTCTAGAGAGTGTGCGTTCAAATTGACTCAGAATGAGTGATTAGTACCAGACACTGAGCTCCAAATTCAGTATTAGTGTAATACAGTTGCATGGCAATGGACAGAAACTTTGCTTTCATGCTTCTGGGGCAAATTCTACATTGTCTTACACCTCAGAAAATGCCAGAGAGCTTTTCTGGTGTTTCCCACTGGCAGAGCTGGCTGGATGTGAGAGCATCTGCCTCATCCTCTGTTTCTAATGCTTTTAAGGAGATGAAAGATTTTGAGCTGGTGAAAACTACCCTATTCAGACGAGTTTGCTTTGCAAAATATTTACCTGTTTGTGTACTAGGGGGCACTTGGCTCCAGAAATCCATGCCTTGACCATGTTCTGTATGTGGGCCTGATTTGAAAGGTCATACAGAAATTAATTGGGTCAGCATCCATTGGACACTCAGTAAGTGGAGCAAAACAAAATAAAATCTTAGGAAGTAAACAGGCAAGACAGAGCACATATGCTGCTTCTAATCCTCTTTTTCTGCCGTTTCTTTCTATTCTTGCTGGAAGAAGGGATTTGGACTCTTCTCTCTTAAGCCATGCATGTACAAAAAGGACTTTATTTTTAACTCATGTTAAAATCCTTCCTTGGACCAGGCAGCAACAGTTTTAACATGTTAGCTGACTGTGACAACCCAAAGGGGGGAGCTTAGGGTTTATCTTGACCAGTAAATGCCTGTTAGAACTGCTACTGCTTTGGCTAACGCTTGTTAAAATATCAGTATGGACAACATGTGCTTTTAAAGTCACACACCTGTATTCCCAATGACAGCAAGGCCTTGGGGGAGGAAGTGATTCACAGAACTGCTGCTCCCTGCACTTTCCACCCACTCAACATTTCTTTATGGAGTATTTTCCTCTGTTCAAACACGCACAGGTCTGCCAACCCTCTGATTTTTCTGGTACCAGTCCTTTAAGCAAGCCAGCAGCATGGCTTCCCTTTGTTCAGCACCCAAGGAAGGGGTTGGATTTTCATAAGAGCTCAGTATTTGGCAGCAGCCAGGGCACAGTTTGACATTCCCTTAAATAGCATCCCAAAAAAAGAAACTTTTTCCCATCCTGCTGTTTCCTCCCACTGCACTAGTCCGAACACTAACACAGATAAACAAGGAATTATTTAGAAAAACTAATCCAACTGAAGAGGACCATAAATAACCTGATTTTTCACTAGTACTGCCATTTAGTTGTTGTATTTCACACCTTCCATCTAAAATCAATAGAAACAGCAAAGCCACTTGTGGACTTTAAGTTTCTGGATCTTTTCTTGGAACAGAACAAATTTTTATTTTTTAAATTCAATTACAGACATTTCAAACAATCTTCCTGAAAGGACAGGCTTGTTCCTATGATCAGAGGGAGATAGGATAGTGACAGCAGTAATTTAGATGAACACCATTCATTATATTCTGGATTTAAAATTTATGCAC
Organism: Acrocephalus scirpaceus scirpaceus; assembly: GCA_910950805.1. Taxonomy (NCBI): domain Eukaryota; kingdom Metazoa; phylum Chordata; class Aves; order Passeriformes; family Sylviidae; genus Acrocephalus; species Acrocephalus scirpaceus. The sequence continues at coordinate 10,737,526 of OU383783.1, read as the reverse complement.
AAGTTTGCATTAGGAATAAAACCCCTATAGTGACTTTTAAAAACCCTATAGTGATTTTAACAGGAGAATGATACCTGCATGGTGACTTTTACCAAAAAAATTGGTGGAACTAACTAAGCAGAGCATAGTTCCTGGGACAAATTGGGAGTAGAGCAACCCTTCCTGGTATTACTGGTGACAGTAGAGGGGATCACGCACTCATGGATGCAGAAGTGACTCAGATGTTTTCATACATTTATATCTTCAAAGGTTTCTTCAGAAGGAATAGATTTAGCAACATACCTCTCCTTTCTTTTTAATATGGGAATGGAACTTTTTTTTTTCTGTACACTTCTAGTGTTTCCCCAAAGCAGGGGTCCGTTAGCTCCAGGCTCCAACAGTCCCACGGGCTGTGATCTTATCTTAGGCTGCCAAAGATCATTATACACATCACTGTCATGTTGCTGTGTTGTTGGTGGAGCTTTTTTCTTCCCTTCCGTTTCATTTTATTTGTTTTTTACAGAGGTAAAAAAAAGGTAGTAAGGTTTTTCTAGCCCTTAGACATGTAACCCAAGACAAAAGGCCTCAATTTCTCTCACTCTTCCCTTCCAACTCTACCAGCTAAAGTAGTTTTTCACAGGATAAATGGCTGATATTCTTGCTTACACAAACTAAGGGCAGCAACAGAGTCTTCCAGTCTGTAACTGTCTTAACTTAGACAGTACCAACATTAATATTCCTAATGGGAAAGCTTTTATTTGGGTTTCTATTCCATAGCCTAATATATATTTCTCATTCTCTAGTTACTGAAATATATCTGATGTGCCCAGCAGGTAACTTCTAGGAGTCACAGTAGGTCAAGCTTACTTTTTAAAAAGGAGGAAGGGTAAAAGCTGGAAAGGATAAAAACTATGAGTTTCTTATATCCTGCAGTCTTGACTTTATTCTGTATTTCTGAGTGTTTTTTTGGGGCCACAGTAGCAAAGCCTGTTTATCAAAACTGTTACAAGTTTTCTTTGCCATTTTATGTGGCTCAAAAGTGACCCAGAATGTTTATCCTAGTGATTTAGGGTATGTTTTTTTCATCTAGATTCATTTGGTAACTTTCACAGATCTGCAATAATTCCCAGGACACCAAAACTCTTGTGCTGATGGAGGCACATGGTACTGCTGGTGCAGACAGAGGGGATAGTGAGGATGTGGCCAATCCTCCTCCAATTTCAGGCTGTATACCAAAGTCTCCCAACACCTGAGAGGCACGGGGCAGGTACCTGCCTTGGGGACAGGCAGAACCTTGGAGGTGTGAGGTGGTAGAACTGCCCAGGGGGATCTCAGTTTTGCACTGGGGCTGGAATGAGCACACAACTACATCCCAATATAGTCCTGGAATATCATTTTTAGCATTACTTTCAGCCTTACAGCAGCCCCCAGCTGAAGATCAGAATCACCTGGAGGGTTTTCCAGCAACACAGTCCTGGTGCCAGACACGATGTGTTTTAGCACAGGAGCTGTACATAATCTTCTCATCAATGTCATGAAGCTCAAGTGGCACAGGTGAGCCATTCCCATGGAGGATGGGATTGGCTTTCTCACCTTGTTCCTTGTAGAACACCTCTGCTAAGGCCATGCCTGAGCATGCCTTCCTGCTGAGACAAGGGTGTAGGAGGGATTCAGCCCAGTCAGCTGTCTGAGGCAATCGGGAGAAGGAGTCACAGAAGCCATTCTAAGGAGAATTTAGGGGGTGCTAAAGAGAGCCCTGCTGGAGTTGTGCCCTTCTTGAATGACTGTGTGCCTAATAGAGATTCTAAGCCAGAGCAGGATTTAAATCTCCCAAGCTTGAGGCCCAAAGTAGCAGAGCAGGGTCAATATTCCATGACAAACAGCCTCAAGAGGAGGAGAAATATGTCCAGACTTGGAAAAGATACACTGATCATTGGAGTGCTTTCCTGAGGTGGGTGAGGAGTGAATTTGAAGCCTTCTGGCCAAGCAGATGCCACAGCTTAAGACTGCATTAACTAGCAGCTATGTCTTATTCTAATGTGAGTTTGCTTTGTTCCTTCTCTTTGTCTTCAGCACAGTGCTGGGGGAAAGCAATGAAAGACAAAGAATGGCTCACCTTAATTTAGCCTGGATTGTTGTTACAATTTGCTTTGGCTCTCCAGGCTGAGTTTGTGGTCTTCATCTTGCAATATGGAAAAATAACCATTATTTAATGTAAATTAAACTTCCAGCAGTGAGCAGAAAAGACTGCAGAGGTCTATTTTCTTACCTGTAGCTCCACTAAGGCATGACTGCTTCTCTAACCCATACCTTATAGCTAAAATCCATGATGAATCTATTGTAGGTGTGGTTGTGCTGATGCTGGTGTGTCTCCTGGGATGGAATGAGGGCTGGGAATGTCAGCACCATCCACTCCTCACTACTATTTTTATTATTGTCAAAAGGTCCTAGAGGCTTCCTCTGAGATCAGGGCCTCAACATGTCAGACAAAAAGGTAACTAGAGGTTGGCTCCTAGAATGAAGAACTTGTGCTCTAAAGAAGCAAGACAGGCAAAAGTAAGAAGAGAAACAGAACAGTGGAATGATTTATCCGGGGTCACGGGGCGGGTCAGTGGCGGAGCTAAGATCAGAGTCTGTGTCTCTTGGTTTCTGCCAAGACATCACGTAGAACATGTCCACACAAAGGAATGTTTTAGATGTACATGTGGAAATTGCAGGAGTTCACTAGTATTGGAAATATTTCCATTTAGAACAGGAGTGTTAAAGATTAACCTCCTTTTCTGCTGTCATTCAATTCCTGCCTCAGCATCTTTGAAAACGTTGTACAATCCACCAGCTCCTCGTGTCGAGGCTTTCCTCTGCTTGTTAACAATACCAGGGCTTCCACAGAGTAGCAACCCCTTATGATGGCAACCTTTTATTTGCCCACATCTTCAGAGAGATGACAGACAATGGGAGGAAGTCAGATACGTTTAAAATATACTTAGTTTTAACAGCGCTGAGACACTTAACTTGTCAGCAATCCGATAATTAATCAGATTAATGGACTCTAATAAATCCACTGCATCCTTAGGACAATTGCCTGGTTAATATTTCATGCATACAGAATAGGGTTTCTCCCAAGCTATGAGAATTTCAATATAAAACTAAAACTGAGGAGTAATCCTTAGCTTACTGTGCTACCACACCTTGCATGCAAGAATGCTGATCATTGCCTGTGTAGGAGCATCATTTAATTATATTTTCTCACTTCTGAGCTTAACGCTATTGAAGGAAATCTACCAGCATTTAATTAAAGACTAAATACAGTCAGTCTTTCTATCTGGTTTGGTACCCACTTAGAAATACATTTGATACCTAGACATCAAAAAAGGATACTGGAGGTAACAGCATTAGAGAAGGTTTTGTAAGAGAGTGGGAATCTAATTTGTATCTGGAAATTAAATTTATATTTGAGATTTTAAAAAACCATTTAAGATATATTGAACCCCCATCTGAGTTAGAAAGTAATGGAAATAAGTCATCCAGTTAGGTCTTTAGCTTTCCAGGGGAAAGAATTTTTTCAAAATAATTTTTAAAGTTTTAGATTTAGATTTTACATTTAGATTTTAGTCCAGGGTGCTTCCAGCCCCTAAAACATATTGCAATGATACAAAAATAACTCATACTGCAGCATTTTCATGTTAGCCTCATATATAACTTGACATTTCTGGTTGAGCAATGCTATATTCTATGTACAGAATTTAATTCTGATATTCTGCTTTATAAACTGAATTTTGTAAAATTTAATTTTTCAAGAGGAAGCTGAGAAAAAAAATAGCATTGAGTTCCGACTCCTAAAAAGAAGGCAAGTCCAATGCAAATCATATGAAAGTAAGTAAAGAATTAAATCATTTCAGTTAATTTTAGATCAGGTCTGGAGATCAGTGTGTTCAGAATAGAACACCACAGAAGTCACTAATGTCAATGTCACGGTGGCATTTTCCCCTTGAGTGGGGATCATGAACAAACAAAATTAACAGAGGCTTTAATATTGATTTAAGAAGGTGCAGGCGGGGGCTCTAAGGACTGCTTAATGTTAAGCACAAGGCATAAGTGCTCTCCAGAAGATTTTTTTTTTTTTACATCAGACACTATGTAAGTCAAAGGGAAAAGCATATTTGTATCTGTGAGGGAATGAGCTTTTTCAATAATAAAAGCAAAGGCTGTGAAATGCCTAGCTGGTGTGAGACCCCTGAAGTGAAGCAAATAATAGAGGTTACATTTGTAACCTTCTTAGAGGTTAAATTAAACTTAATTATAACCTCTTTTTTACTTCAGCACTGTAGTACTGAAAGCTACTTATACACTTTTATGCATTTTTCTTGTTCTGTAATTCATGTGGTTGGGTTTGTTACCAGGAGTGTAGGCTTGCTTTTGTGCTGAGGGAGGGCTCATGGGGGCTTTTAGAGCAGAAATAATAAATAACTGACTTCTCTTAAGGAGCCATTAAACTTTTTCCATGTTACATGAAGTAAACAGGTATTGTAGCCAGAAACGTAAAGTCTCTGTCAAGTTTGTATGTGTGTATGTCTTTAATTATGGTATATATTTCCTCTGGCATGATTTATTAGTTTCCTTTGTAGTTTTGTCACAGAGTTTACTTGCCATTTCAATCTGAAGTAGCCATTACATTTCTTTTTTTTTTTTTTTTCCATTCTCTTGGCAAGAAGTAAATCTGTACTATTTGCTGATTTGTTTATTACTGTCTGGAAACTTAACCCTGCTCAAAGTCAGAGATTTAAAATACGTCAGATCACCTTAAAGCTCCTTTACTATAGCTATATGGGTGACGTTACATGTGTGCAGAGAAATTCAGTTCAACTACTACAAATGAGTCCTTTAGTAATACCCAGGAGTCATAATGTGTGTGACATAATGAACCCTCCTAGATTACAGCCTACACTAATTAGATCAGTTATTGCTACATTCCAATCCCTGAAACCATTTGCTCAAAGCAGTAGTTACCTGTAATGTAGTTACTCTCAGGACAGAGAGCTGCTCCAGTGCCAACAGCTCCTTCCTGCTGTGTCTCCAGAGAGCAGCCACCACCAGGGAGGGAGTTAACGTCACCTGAAAGGTACAGTGGCCCTCTTGGGAAAGGACAGTGGCCCTGTGGAATGAAATATCTAGAAGGTTTTCCTGGTTTTATTGCCGTTTACATTTATTCTGCAGCTGCTTCTTCATGTAGTAACTTTAGTCTCTTCATTCTTTTTTAAGAGTCCAGAGATTTTTTTTATTAATAGTATTTCTTTATTGTAATTCACACAAGGGAAGATATTTACTCTTGCTCCCTAGTCTTTGAACTCTCTCCTGCTCATGCAGAAAAGAAAAAAATAACCAAGCTGGGACAACATTTCAGACCAAAAAGCACATGAATCTTGCTGGGGAGAAGTTGTTCTGGACTCTGTGCCTAAGCAAACTGCTGTGAGTAATCTTGCTGAGGATAGATGTCAACCATTCATTTATTTAAATCTGGGTTGGTTAACTTGCTTTTTCACTGTGGTAATCGGTACAAATCTTTAAACAGTACAAATTGTTTTGTAAATTAGTTGATATTGCTGAATTGGAAAGGGAAGCAGAGAAATGTAAATGTTTTTTCACAAATAGATTCTACCAAGAAAAAAATGAAAAAAAAAAAAAAAACCAACAGCACAAATTATGAGAAATGCTACATACATGTTTTGAAATATAGCTAAAATGCCAGTGATGAGTATTGTGGCAACATGTGTTACACTCGGCTTTTTCTTTGCTTGCTTTTACCAGACATTTTTCTAAATGTCAGGTCCTGTGTTTTGTGCTGAAACTGTTTGATTTTGACTTCCCTCTCACTGTAGGTGCAGAGGATCAACAAGCAGAACCAGTGTGGTTTCAGCACTTGGGTCAGGGGCACAGGGGGCCCTGGTCCGTGATGCTGGCTGCTCCAGAGGAGCTGCACAGACCCTGCTGTGGGACACAGCAGCACCCTCTGGAATTGTCTGGGCTGGGAACTGCCTTGTTATGTTCTCAGGCACCTCTCTGCCTTCCACCGGGCCGTGATCCTGATTTGTGCTGCTCTGCCAGGTACCTGGCTCAAACCTGCTACCCTGGGAGCAGAAAAATCAGCCAGACACCTCTGATCGTGGAGGGGCTCAACTGCTAACCATGCACTCCCATGGCAAAGAGACTCTGACAGAAATCCTGTCACTGTCACGGATGGGGCCAGTGTCATTCAAAATTGAAATGTTCTTCAGAAATGGTTCCACCTTCTGGAAAAGGCCAAACAGGCTTGATTCTTGGTTTGGGCTCCTTTGCTGTTGCCTCACGTACATATATCTGTGTGATGAAAGTGTTGTGGATCAAACTCGGTAATTCTTCACCTTGTCATGAGACAGGAGCCCCACAAGCTCGGCTGTGAGCTGCTTGCATCTGCCTGGCAAAATTACTGAGACTCTGCTGGCTGCTCCCCCAAAGCCTGGACTACAAATTATCTGGAATTCCCCTGCACCCACCCATTTCCCAGCTGAAGATTTCTGTGTCTGCCTTCCTCCTGCAGCTGGGAATAAAGTGCTCATTTTGCTTTGGAAATGTATTTTGCACAGAGGACACACCTTTTCCTCCCCTCTCTTTCCTGAGATACCTTTCATTCCTCTTTAGGCATTTCTTCTTTTTTTATTATTTTGTTTTTAAATTTAAGGACACTTCTTTGTCACTCTCTCAACACATTGAGTGCATCTGGAGAGGAAGGGTTATCTGGCACATAAAGATTTTTTTTTCTTTTTACTTTATTTACCTCCTGAAACCTGTGCTAGTTTTTGCAGAACATTCCATGGCCAACCTCTAAACATTTTGTTGAACAGAGGGTTCCTTGCTTTCAACTATTTGACTACAGGGAGGTGTGTTCTTGTTACCAGAAGAGGTCAGGAATCCCCGTGGACAATTTAATCATGATCTTATGATTTTGTTCAAAATTTACTCTGCAAGCAACTGTGGCTTCACTTTTGTATTTTTGATTTGTAGGGGAAAATAGCTCTACCTGTTACTACTTGACACAGGAACTGTTTTGCTGGGCAAACACTGCTGAGTGTTATGTCCAAGCAGCTGAAGCAAGACCATTGCACAGGTTTGTTTCATTTTTCCAATAGCTGTTGTAAAATAACTAGCAAAGAACCTGTAATACTTAATGAGCCTGACAGACAGGGAAAGGTCAAAAACAAGCAGGAGACCTGTTCTAACTCATTCCTCCTGGACTTATAACTTGTTTCTTAGACCAAACAGTACTTTTCTTTTATTAAACACACACAAAAAAAAAAAAAAAAAAAAAAAGGAAGGGAAAAAAAAAAAGAATTAAGAGATGACAGGCTGAAACTGCCTACTTTCCTTTCAATGTCAGAAGGCATAAATAGTTTAAGTTTGCAGTGGTTTCTGATTGAATATCCTTTTGAAGTAATGATAGCTATAATTTAAAGCAACAGTTACCATATTTTCTTCTCTTTGTGACATTCTTTGATGCCCTAAGTATAAATCTGTTTAAAATAGCTAAAGCCATGCCTGAGTATATTACCAGGATTTTTGGAGGTTCTGCCTCTAATTGCCATCATATGTACCTAATATCACAAACATAACTGCCTAATGACAATGTTGCTGCAAATGCTTTCTTAACATAAGAAGAAAGGTAAATTCAGAGGTATACATTAAGTTTAAATTGTTTTCTAAGACTAAAACTTTTGCAAAGAAATTAGTCTTAATTAGCATAAATACTGTTCCAGGGCTGCTTGGCCCCAGACATGTATTCAGTTGTTAAGGGGTATTATATTATAATCTAGTACAGCATCAGAAAATTGCTGCCTTTCAGGGGCAATTACAAAAATATTTGAGTATAAAACAATTGCAAACTTTGTCATTGCCTCACACAAGTATGTATATACTCAATCAAGTAAATTTGTTTTCCCCAAAATATTAGATGCAACTTTAAAAAAAAAAAATGCAATTTAGGGGTAAATGGAGGTTCATTGGCATCTTTCTCTATCTGTTAGTTTTGTTAAATCTTTCTCTATCTGTTAGTCTGTTGAACAGTTCCTAGTTTTCATTCTACTGCAGTTAGAAGAAAAGTTGACCCTCTATATTAACTTTAAGAGAATCTCACTATTATCCTGGTGCATTGTGTAAAATAATGGAAAAACACAATTAATTAAAAATTAAATGTTTTAATTAACTTATCCAGTATTTTCTGGTTTAATAATAAGCCTTTAATTATTTGAATGAATTGCCATGTTTCTTTTTTGGCATAAGGGAATAGAAATTATTTAAATAAAATTTTAAAAAGAAAACCAACAAAAACCAAACCAAAACCAAACAAACAAAACACCCACAAATTAACAGATGAAAACAAAACAAAAAAGCAAACCACAGAGGCACCTCTTTAGGGACCAAGCAAGGATTACCAGATCAGAGAGTATTTGCATGGTTGGGAAGGAAGCTGGACAGATAGTAAAAGGGAGCAGGACAGATGGGAATGTTGTAAGGCCCATCAGGGTGGGTGTCACAGCCAACTGCAGTTTTTGCAGTTTATTGGTCAATATACTTTCTCTGCTTCTGTGTTCTTCCTTGCAGTCAAGACCACCAAACCCTGCCTGCCTCACTTGTTAGGACTTACTCTGCATTTTTATCACCTGATGCTGTCTCCTAATTACACGGAGTTCAGCTCTGTGGTAGCTGTGCTGACTTCCAAAGTAAATGTGTAACTTTATAAACAAGGTAGGTTGGGAGCACAAGTGATCTTGCTGCAGCAGCAGGATACTTCTTGGCAAGGGCCAGTTCCTTTGACTTCCTTGATAACTAAAATACAAGACAATTTGCAGTGGTGTCACTGTAATTCTTACAGGCGCTCCAGATCTCCAGTGCCTCTCAGCCTCATTTATAAGAGAGTAACAGCAGAATGACACTCCAGGTTGATTTGGTAGTGTAATGAGTAATTGTCATGCATGGCAGTGGAGGAGTTGGGCTTGTACTTCTAGAGTATAAAATTACTGATAAGCCATTCTCCCTTTTCCCAGGTCTCAGATGGAACTGAGATATGGAGGGATGAGGTTTCAGCTTTGTGGCTCTGTTCCTGGACTCCTTTCACAGTATGCAAACTCATGATCTTGCCACTCAGAGAGTTGATTTCTTCAGAAGTTCTTCAAAGATTCAAAGTGCAGATAAGACAGTGCACCAAGTCCTGCACCTGAGCTGATTGCAGACACATTCAGATCAGTGGATGGGAAAGTCTCTAATGTCTTTGACTGCTTCCAAAAGACATTTTCTTCTATCTGGTGCAATGAGTCAAGAACTGATTTTGGTGTTCAGACAAGAAATCCTTCATCCAACTCTGAAAACTCCATTTGAAGAGACAATCATCATGCCTGCCAAGGTGTCAGCTTTGAGATTACAGGCATCCATGGGCAGGTTTTGGTGTTTCCTGGCACCTTCTGGATCTATCTTGAGAAGGCAGTGGAGAGAACTGTGATAGCCAAGACTTCATGTTAAGACAATCTGGCAGTCTAACTGTGATCTGAGGTTTGCTGATGACCCTGCCCCTCCATGGTACCAGTAAATAATTTAGGCTGGCCATCTGTGAAGGAGAGAACTGAGAAGGACTTTAAGAAACAACAAGGTGTGTGATGCAGGCTCTTATGCTAATAGGAAAACCTTTCTGCATGGGAAAACAGAGGAGTCAAGAAGACCATTTTATTAATCTCTTGTATAAATTACATCTTACAGCACACATTTCTAATATTTAAGAATGAGATTGTGAAACAGTAAAATTAGAGTGATAAATTTACTATCTATCAGTATTAGTCCAAATCCAATACCATGTGTCCTAAAGGAGTATGTCAAAGACATGACTGCAGTAAAACTGAGAATTTTGATGCCAAAAACTGTGGAGGACACGAAACTCCTGGGAATCACTGATGATTGTGTGTACCCTCTTTCTCTAAACAGATATTTAATTCTTCTTTGAGTAAGTAGATATAATAGATTGAGAAACTTGTACAGTTTTGGGGAGGCAGTTGTTGTCCTTGCGCAGATGCAGTGCTGTACCATGTTTGCTGCAGTGGCCATTCTCTGAAGTTACATACTGCAGCTGTCCTGCTAGCAGAAGTCTGTTTATCTCTTTATGATCACAACTGGAAACAAACGTTCTCAAATTCTACATGCTAAAGAAAAAACACTTGTGATTTTCATGGTTAAAAATTGTGGGCAATAATAGAGAGAAAGAGAAAGAAAAGTACTGTGAGAGTCTAGCAGAAGCCTGTGGCTGGGTTAACTGCTAATCCATGCCCAGGAGCCCCCCAGTCCAGTGAGACATAGCCCTGCCCTTTTTTTGTGCAGGAAACATGTTTCTCAGCTGTTATTGGAAAGGCTGGATGGTGATTTTGTTGAAGGCAACGGGAAGCGTATCTTCAATGGATCAGAATCTGGCCTTATTTCTGCTGCAGGCTAAATGGGAAATTATCCTTTTTTTTTTTTTTTTTTTCATATTCCTGAAAGTACTCAAACCAGCATTGTATGGGTTTCCTCCTTATTTCCTTTTGTTCCTATTCAAACATCTGTCTGAAGTAGTGCATTACATACTAATTTGGTTGGAGCTCTTTTTTTTTTTTTTTTGCATGTTTGGGTGTGATTACAGTCTTACACTTCATTTTCATTAATTTGCTTCATTTATTTGCTTTTGATCTTTTATTGAGCCTTATAGTATCTGTGTGTGTGAGAGCGAACACGTGTGCGTGCATGCAAACAGGAGACATTTCTGCATTTATTTGTCTTTGGAGCAAACACTCTCTCAGTGGAGTTGGCAGCAGAGCTCTTGGGTTACCCCTGATGTTTCTTCATGGGCCTGGCTCTCCTCGCTGTGTGCCATGATCCAGCAGGGCACTCCCACCCTGCCCCTGGTCACCCACCTGCCTTTGCCTTTGGCAGGTCAGTCTGAGGGCAGCAGGTGGGAGTGAGGCTGCCCAGGTATTCCCAGGGGACAGAAGCCCTCCTTGGAGCAGTGCTGCCATGTGCCACTCGCTGCTGCTCCGGCTCAGGGCGTGCAGAGCGGGGTGCTCTGGGGAGAGGCTGCTGGCTGGCTTTCCACACTGGCACTCGTTCTGTGTTTCTGTAGGGGAGTCTGGAGCTCAAACATTCCCTGTAATGCTTTCTTAGTAGTCTTCAGCTTGCAGGAAGGACTATAAATATATGGATTACAAATTGAAATAAATACACGCATTTCAGGGTCATTGCTGGCAGCATCCAGCACTGATCTGTGATTCTTGCAGGCTCCTGCTGTGTGAGAGGAAGGCTTGGCCTTCCCAGGATTAGCCCTGAGCACCATCCAGGACTCAGGGACTGCCTGGCCACCACACATTCAGCTCAGAAGTGCCCTGCTTGTCTTCTGCAGAGGGATGCATGTCTCTGCTTCTCTTGCTTTGGGTTGTCCTCACTCCTGATAGCTAAGCATGGTGATAGGGCAGAGCCAGAGGATGCCTTTCACCCTTCCTTTCTTTCCCTATTCCTCCTATCACAGAGTGTGTTGATACATGTGTTTTGCCCTGATAATTTCCTGTAAAGTTGGAGGGCAAAGCTCTCCATCACATGTCATCATTGTCTATAATTACTGTTCTGTCATTGTCCTGGAGAGGAGCTGCTTCTGTCACCCCATCATCAGCTTTCTTCTCATCTTTTTGAAGCTTCACTTTCCCTCCTAGGTACCCAGGAACAGACTGATGATAGACTCTGTGATGTTTTTTGATCTTTCCCCTCATACCCTTGGATCTTACTCACCAATCTTCCTTGCCTTTCTGTCATTGCTAATAAATTTTCATTCCGTTAATGTTATCTGTATGTTAATATCCCTACAAGAAAAGATACCAAAGTAGGAAATACTAATACCAGAGACAAGAGCTATTACTTTGGTTTGGCCAATGTGCATATTTTTAGCACTGGTAGTCCATGCAAGTCTTCTAGGTATGCATCCTCCCACAAAAGCCACATTTAATGGGCAGTCACATAGAATGGCAAAGGAAATGTTGTTTTTAATTAGTAAAACCTCATGTTCCTAAAATAATTTTTATTGTCTGTGCTTGCTCTATCATGCTGTGGTCAATAAGGTCTGGCCCTGCCATTGTTCTTGTTTCTCAGGCAAGGTTTTATAATAGTCCCTGTTTTTCTTTTTTCTTGACATATTTTATATAAATATTATAAGAATATGTTTGATTTGTACCATCTCATCTAGAACCTTTTAAAATTCCTTCTCGAACTAAAAGCATACCAATGCTTGAAGAAAAATAAGCACAGCACCCTTATCACTCTGGTACTGTTTTCTTCTAAAATATCTCCCATTTGGAAGTCTTTACTGTAATAACTGGGATATGAGCACAAAGGCTGGAATTTTCCCAAAGAAGAAAGCTTTAAGCTGTAACTTCTTAGTACAAAAGCTTATTTTTTGTTAAATTATATATAAGTATTTTCGGCAGGACCTCCTATGCACAACTATGTGGTGAGCACTCCCTTTTGCAGTATCAGCTGAAAAGTATATCTTCTATACCTTTTATATCAAGGTCACTGCTAGAAACAAATCTTGCTTTACTTTAGAGGGTGAGCCAAAGGTATCTTGTCAGAGATACATGCACAAAATATGTGGCTGCTTTTTAGCTCCAGGATCATTGCCCTCTGATCTCACTCACCTCTTTTAATGCTGTGCAGGAACACAATGGATTACACCTGGATTACAGGCTGGGCAAGAACACAGGTTGGATGTGAATGAATCAATAAATTCCTCACACAAATGAGAACATACAGATTCTTTCAACCCATGATACTGCCAACTGCAGACTCAGGGTATTTCCTTTCTTTTGCCCCTTTCTGCACATTTACACCCATATTAAGAAGAGTGAACAATCTTTTCTTAAAAAGAAAAAGCTTCTCCTATAACATGTCACTAACTTCTGTAGCTGATATATTTCAGAGGAAATTTCAGTGAGATGCCTAACTGCTCTAAGGTCCTTTGGAAATCCCAGTCCCATAGTCCTATATGGTGATGTAAAAACTGCCTTCTGTAAGGAAATTTTCATTTTGCATCTCTCTCCTTGGCCAGCTGGGACACAGCATCTCAAGCAAAACAGAAATTGCATTTCCAGCTTCCCCTGCTCACAAAAGGATATGTTTCATTCCCCTCAGCAGCACTGGTGCCTGCTGGGTCTGGGAGAAGGAACCTGATGATCAGCCACTGCTGGGGTCAGTAGTATGTTACACTGCCTACATTTTCTTTTGAACTCTCAAAAATGTGGTTTGCCTTCCCATTGGCAGTATTCCTAAAACACTGATGAGGCTCCAAATACGAAGCTCTTTATGGTTCCAGTCTATATCAGTTAGGTGTTTTTTTCTGTGAGTTTCCCATGAAATTTTTGTAAAGGGTGTGTAAGAAATGCCTGATCCAATGAAGAAAATAGCAACTGATACATTTGTTTTTCAGCATATACATACAGAGTCTAATTTAGCATTGAGAAACAACTAAGAATCAAGTATTGTTATGGTGAAACACTTCCTTTCACCTAGAGTTATATGTGATCTCATAATAAATCCAAATGTGCATGATTGTGGTTTTAGAAAGTGAAAATTTAAATTAACAGTGTGGCTAGTACTGAGTTCCACTCTCTGCCATTATCTCAGTAAATTTGAGTTTGTGTAACATGAGTATTCAGAAGTAAAACCTGCATGAAATCTTCCAATTGTGAATGCCTTTTCCTCATGAGAATTTGCAGTGAATCTCTGGAAACTTGCTAAGTCCCCAGGGGGATAAGAATTCACAGATCTAACTAACCCTGAGGGTCATGTTATCACACAGATTAACTATTCTCAACCAATTTCTGAAATGCATTAAGCAGTTAAGGCTTTCTATCAACATTAGTAATGTGTACTTTCTTTTTCTACCTATTTGTCCTTAAATATATTTATTAGGTCCCTGACACTCAGGGGCCCTCCTTCCTCTTATTAATCAGCTTCTCACATGTCCCTGCAGAAGCATTTCTATTTCACATGTTCAGCTAATTATTCTTCTAATTATTCCTTTTTAAGGTACATAGTACCACAAATATTAATACATAGTGCTACCTCACAACATTGTATCTGGAAAAATAAGTATATTTTTTCAACCCAAACAAAGTTTTAAATATTGTTGAATAAAACAAGGGGTGTAACGTTTCCCAGAAGCTGTGTTATAGACTTGATAAATAAAGGCAGGGTTCTGTAGGAAGTCACTGAGTCAGATACATCAGAACAAGGACTATTATAATATCTGTATCTCAAATAAGGCCTCTCCTACTTAAAATGATATATACCATGGACAATGGTTGTATACAAAAGTAGCCAGGACTCTTGGGGTCAATCCCATTATCTAGCTATTTTCAGGAGAGTAAAGCCTCACAAAAGGATTGCCCATGAACAGAAGGCTGGAGGAAGCTTCCTCAAAGCCCATCTCCTGTTCATATAGGCACCATAGCATGAAGTGCCATATTATCTATCAAACTGATTTGATGGAAGCAAATATGTGCTTGTTTGAGGGTTAGGCTGGGGTTTTTTTGGTTGGATGGTTTGGGGATTTGTTGTGCTCCAAAGCCTCTCTATTCTGATGGTTTAGGACTTTCTTTTAGTTCTCAGGTGTTCCTGGTTCATTTATATCCACTTCTTCATATACTTCATATACTTCTCCAACACTGTCCTATAATTTCTAGCCTGTAAAGTGAAATACCAGCTGCAGGACAAACTGAACTTGCTGGCTCTGTAGTGAGGAGCAGATTGAAATGCCTCTGGGTACAAAGAGTTTGAAGGTGCCTCTGAGGATGGCCCAGGTGACCCTCACCCTTATACTGAGTAAAACATCTCTGAAGAAAAGTGTTATTTCCTTCCCAAGCAGCTAGAACATAAATATTTTTTCTGTTTCAGAAAGCTTCTGCAAAACTATAGTCTGCTCTTACACCAAACCATTTAATAAGTTTAATTAAATGGAAGCTTATGATAATTAAACCAAAAGCCTAAGGGCCCTGTTCTGTGAGGACTTACTCCTTGCATAAGACCAATTTCCATATAATTTAGACAACAAAATAGTGGAACAGTACTCTTCCATCTAATTTATATAAAATTGGTAATCTCCAAACCTGATTTATATTACCCTGTAAACATACTTCTTATATCTTAGCAGAAGTGCAATACCTCCAGTACAAGTATTGAAGCAGAAGAGAAAGAAAAGCTTTTTAAAAGGGAACCCCCCTTTAAAAAAGCAAAGCAAAACAAAAAATAACCAACCAAGAAGCCCTGAACGTGCAAATTAAACCATAATCTGATAAACTCTGCATGAGGATCAAATATCCTTAAACAAATTCTGTAACATAGCGGGTACTTGTAGGTTCTTCTTTCATAACAAATTTACATATTTACTACTTCTGGGTGTTTTCTTGAACTAGTGTTTGTGATCAATTCAAGAAAAAAACCCACGCTCCTTATTTTGGAATTCCTTACTGTCTCCCCGAGCGTCCCAAAGGAACGGTACCGTGCATTATCTCCTCCGCCACCTGTATTTTTATTGCACTTCAAAACAAAGCTCCAGTACTACAAAGAACCAATGGGGCCTGATTCTTCACTACCTTACTCCAACTCTGCACAAGCCTACTGCAGACAAAGCCATTCCTGTTGCTTACAACAGAAACAGTGGGAATGTCCCCAGCCCTCCCTACCGGCTTGACAAGATGGCAAATTTTGGTCCTCTCCCCACCCTCTCCTGCAGACACAGGCACAAGAAACACAACACACATGGAGGGGGGATGATGACCCTTCCTGTTCTCCTCTGCTCCACTGTTCAGCACAGCTGATAACTGACACCTTGGTGTTTGGTGACTTTATTGCATGAGATTCTCTGTTTTCGGGGGAGGATTTACATTCTGTTTTGCTGGGTTTTTTTAAAGTGACTCGAATTGGTGGGTTCTGGCTCAGAGAGGTTGATTTTGAGCCAGTTCTTGTTCAAAAGAAAGCAGTGGTCCCACATTGAGGAAAGCTATAGGCCTCATAGTTGTAGAAAAGGTGAAATCATTATTGTGAAGAGGCTGGACACCAAATGCTGCTGTGCACAGCTACTCCCTATTAGATGCTGGTGATTAATTGCTCGGGGTTAGAAGATAACCAGGTCAGAGCCTTATGAGATATACACTTCCCACTGACAGTCAAATAGTAGACACCCATATCTAAAGTCTATTTGTAGAATTAGTGGGGAGGTACTGTCTCTTGTACCATAAATGAATTGATTATTACTGTTTGTAATGCTCATCCCTCAATTTCTAAACCTTTGAGACGCTGACAGTCATAATTCTGACTTGCTGTTTAGCTTGCACTGCAGAGAAAATACAAGGCCCAGGGGTTAAAATTCAGCCCAGATGAGCCAGAACTGTTCCCTGTAAGACAAGGCATCTGGAAGATCTCAGCCTGTTGCTGACTGCCCTACCTATTTGTGGGCTTTGACGCAAGCACAAAGAGAAGCGTTGCATCCTGAGGGTGACTTTTGACAGCACTGAACATGGAAACCCATTTTCTTTACAATCTTCAGAAGTGGCTGACAAAATATCTAAAGTATTCAAAATTTGTGACCTTTTCCTCCAGGCAGAGACTTTGTCACGGTGATCTGTCTCCGTGGCCTTAAGGCCAGATTAATACAAGGCATCCCCTAAACCACCTGCAGGCTGGAGCTGCCAGGGAGGAGAAGTCTGACTGCTCAAGGGCCCTCACCTGGGGAGGCTGGCCAACCCTTTGCTCAGCAACTGCATTTGCAAGTATGATTCAAAGTCTTCTTAATTATTGGTGTTCAAAGCCTAAAATAGTAGAAAGCCAGACCCTGTGACAAGTTTGAGGCTCAAAATGTAAGTATGCTGTTTGTTTTTTATGTAGATTTAAAAATAAACAAATAAATAGAAATTGTCAAAGGCAGAAATGGAAGGAGTGCCATAACTTTCCTACATTATTTCCCTAGCAAGACATCATCACTTGCCCCATTGTGTGTTTCCCAGGGTTATTCCAGATGGCAGAAATACTACCGTTTTTCAGAGTAGTCAACTCCCTATCCTGTATGGAAGAGCTTCTTAATATTATTTGCAGGTTTGCCTTTTCTTAACCTGACTTTTAAGTTTTAAGATTAGAAATGCTCTTGTCTCGTAAACCCACTTTAAGGTTTTTTAGCTGAACCTGAACCTAGGTCTGTACCACACAAGTTGTCCTCTCTTTATTACAAAATGGAGTACACCAGATCCAGGTGCACATCGAAATGAATCAGACCTCAAAGCTCCTGGAGGGCTCTTAAACAGTGGATCCAGTTTGAACAGAATACTAGATGCCAATAATGTGGTGAGGTCCAGAATAATTGAGATGATCCCAGACTGAGGGAAGATACAGAGGAATAGGAAGTGTATTGGAAGCACTCATGTGAGGCCAGGGAAGAAATCTGGATGTGTAAAAGGGAGCTAGGGGAGGAGGATGAGGAGAAGATTGGAGATGTGATGGTCTCCAGTGGTACCTTCCACTGAGCCCAGCTCACATGAAAATTGTTACACCTTTGTGGGCAGTGCTCCATGTTATAGATGTGATATTAAACCTTCTGCACCCATCATGAGAAATATTTGTATTACTTTATTGTAAGCACACTTCTATAGAGGTCTGAGCTGGATTTTCATTCTTTTAAACCCATTCACTGTTAAGAGGAATTTTGTGCTCCTAAATTTGCAAGCCCTAACATCCAGAAAACACAAATCTCTTATGTTCCATGTTGCTGCATATGTGGTCCAAGGACCACTCATAAACCCTAGAAATAGAAAAAAAATGTATTTGTATCTCAGTTACAAGAAGTCTTCATATTTCTACCATGTTTTGGTGATGATGGAAAGTCCACATTTTATGCCAGGCCTGTGTAATTGTATATAACTTTGAGGGACACCAAAAGTATCTCTTCCCTCTAATACCAAGTCTAAATTTGGCCCATAACATTTGTTACATGGCTCAGAAAAGCACCAATTTATCTTAAAAGAGCACAGTAGTCCAATACAAATAAGGAAAGGGAGTAGAGAATGAAAAGAGATGTACAGAACCATGTTTCTGGGTAAAAAGCAGCCCTGGTCACAGCCTGCCTAGCTGCAGGTCTCACCATCTGGTTTCAGACATATTTACTTTGTTAGTGTAGCAAGTAAGGTAAAAAATATGTCATCTTAGTTCACATGCAGCATCAAGATTCCAAACTCCGATGATAAATAATGTACAAAGGTGAGAAAGTACAAATCTGTTTGTCCTGGGCCTCCGTTAGGGACATGTGAGGGACGAGGAGCACGGTGCTGCCAGCTGCACCAACGTGGCAAGGCAGGAACACTCAGGTGGTCACTTGGCCAAAACACGTCCATGTCACTGGCCAGCCCCAGCCCCAGCACACTGAGCTGCTTTTCATGGGAAGTCTCTCACGTTCCAGCACCTTGCACACACAGAGCCTGTTTTCTGGGATGTTGTTACCTTGGTGCTATTTTACACTTCCTTCCCAAAAAGCTTCAAAGTCTATTTTTTAACACATATTTATTAAAACTTTCTTGCACTATTCAAAAGAATATTTGAATGGCTGCTCCAAACCCCACTGTCTAATGATTGCCAGCTTGCTGAAGAATGGAGGCAAGGGAGGTTTTGCTTTGGGCGGGGGGAGAGAAAATAAAGAGAAATCGGCCCAGCTTCAAAGGGCGCATTTCCATAATTGCCCTGTAACTTTGGCAAAATAAATCTGAAGGGCTGAGAAAAGCACAATCTCTCAGATGAGTGCACTACAAAAGCCCCAGAGATCCCCAGTCCCACTTGTTACTATTCTAATTCAGTGAGAGAATTCGGTCCCTAACCTCAGCAACAAAAGCCATGAAATCACCGTCCTCCCATTCCGATAGCCCATTCCCAAAGAATAAGACCTTATCCAGCCTTTGTCTCCATCCTGCCCACAGACACTCAGTACAAGTTAGGATAGCATTAGGTGGAAGAACAACGGGTAGAGGTTTTTCAGACTGGCAATTTAAACCCTCGGTCTCCGGTTCTGGGTTGCAAACGTGTGTACTCCTACATAGGAGGGGGAGATGGGGTCTGTTTCTCACTTGTGTTGTTATCACAAGAAGCCTTTTTTGTAGTTTTTATGTAGTTGAATTTCCATACAATCTGTCTGTCTAAACTTCTCAGATGAATCATGCACATTTGAGTTATACAGTAGTTTTCTTTGAAAAGGTGAAAATACAATTGTTCCTAAATTGTAGGATTTAATGTTTGTCCACAACAGTACATGAGGTATTAAAAAGACCAAAAAAAAAAGGTAATTATAAAAGTAATTATAAAGAAAAAGTTAATAAGAAAGTGTCTAAAATGGCTTTGCTGGCACGGTCGCAGTCCCAACTTTGCAATTCCTTGATGAAAAAATGACTGCTGAATGTGAATAGTAGGTCTTTTACAGCAAAGGCCCAATCTCCCGTCATTTGGCCCCTCTCTGACTTTTTTATTTTCTCAATAAGACGAGCTTTTGTGGCGATGTTCAGTATGGACAATCAGGACAGCCTTATAAAGGGATTGAGAAGGGCATACAAAGGGCTGCGGCAGCATCAAAGCCAGCCCGGCAGCACAATAGAGATGACATTTTTACATCCCAGGGCTGGGGCGGGCAGGGACTGAATACTGTGTCCACAGCAGTGTCAGTAAACAATGAGCAAAGTGGGAAAGGGGTGAAAACACAAGTCAAAATCTTTTTATTGAAGCCCCCTACACATTCATTGGGCATTTTCAGCCCTGCATTTGAAAGCTCTTCCATTTACTTACTCTCTGGACTCCCCTATTTAACTGACTGATGATGGCTCCATTTTGATATCTGAAAAAAAGAATGGGAATTCTTCCTGAAGTGAATATATTAATTCATGAGATTTAATTGCGTTTTATTGGCAGTAAAGAAAATATCAGCTGCATGGTGCTGTTCTTAAAGGAACACTGCCACCTTTAACACCACATCAAAACCTCCGTTTAAGAAGCCCCAGCCTTATCTGAGTACTAGTCCTGCCTGTGGTTCATGGAAGTAATATTTTTCTTTTCGTTTACCAGTTGCCTGCATTTAGGTTTGGTTGCTTGGGGTTTTCACATAACAAAACCAGGCTGGACTCCTGTTTAGCTGGTTTCTCATTCCATTCCTTGTACCCAAGCCCAAGGTCTTGGCGTGGTTCAAAGTACCAGTACAGAAAGTTTAAAACCAGGGGATTTAACCCTGGTCATTTAACCAATTCAGGTAATCTCAGCAACTGCACCAGGTGCAGGAGGGCAGGAATGAGCACTGAAATTTTCTTTTCTGCGTATTTTTTTTCCCCCTGTAATTGCACAGAAACATTTCTGTTAGTATCAGGGTATGACTTAGCACACCAGAGGAAATCTGTCTATCAAGCAAACGTTTCTGGCATTGTTTTCTGTAGGAATCACTTGCAAAAATCTCCATCTGAGAAGACCAGCACTGGTGCCGCTGTTCAATAGCCATCTCAAGTGTCCTTTTTCATTAAATTATTTTGGAATGGGGCTGGTCTAATCTCCTAGTGAAGCTTTATCTTTCTTGGAAGCAAGTTAGACTGTAACAGAGAAAATCAATGTTTTACTCCTTGTATCTAATTTCACATTACATCTATGTTTTCAGGCACTTAAATTTTACTGCTAAGGTATCTTGAGTATTGCGAAGTCCAGTGTGAATTATACTAATGATCTCTGAGAAATCCAATAGAGTGAGTCATATATTTGAGAGAGAGAGATATTTTCTTTTCACTGATTTTCTTGAAAATAAATATAATACTTATGTATTAAAACCTCAGGCTTATGCGTACCCAGTAAGTAATTTTATTCTAGCCTGGCTAGCTGGCCTACTGACATGCATTTTCACCACTGCTAAAAATAATGAGGAATCCGAGTGACACACATTTATGGCTAGGAGTGCCATCAGATCCCTTGACCTAATTGAGCATGCCTACACACCTTAGTGTTTTGCATAACCAACTTAGACAGCAGGAACATTCCCAACCAGATTGATTGACATATTTTATTTCTAACTTAAGCTTAATCAGGACCAATAATGGTTCATTTATACCTTTCAAACTTTACGAATTGACACAGGAGACAACCAAGCTGCAGACTCCAGTGTAAGCAATCATGCAAAGGAAAAAATATAGATTAATATATTTTATTAGTCTACTTAGCTGCTGCAGTTGATGTAATAAAATTAATTAGCTGGTAGGGGAGTTACTTTATTTTATAAAATAAATGTCAAACTAGATTTTTTGCAGGAAAGGTTCTGTCTCAAATCCCTCCTCCACTAAGGATTTATCTGAAGTCATGTACCAAATGTAGAGCTATCGTAAGTTGCAGTTTGATTCTTTTCAGAAACCAGCTGGACAAGACCTCATTTCCCAGCTATAACCACACTGACTCTCAAATTGAAAGAGTTTCCGGCTTTTAAGGTGTAAAAACCTTCAAATAAATATCAGCGTTTTCCACGTGCCGTGTCTTAAACAGGAACAAAGCCTAATAGAATAGACTGTAATAAGAGTGCTATTTCCAGCATGTGTGTATGTGGCTGCTCTACGCTGCAAATGTCCTTTAGCACTTTTTAACCATATTCTCTAGTGTGTCAGCAAAGAGACTCCATCAGAGTATTTAACATTGCTGGGAGCAAAGGAATAAAGTGGAGTCACTGTTGATTATTACTCATTAGCCACAAGGACATCCACTTAACATGTGAATAAATGAATGACACCATGTCCTAATGGAAATGGCCTCAGTGTACCTTTAAGCAAAATGTTGTTTAATATCTTCCATTTGCTGCATAGTAAAGAGGCCTGTTGGACATGCACAGCTAGCAAGCAGCCATTGTTGCTTTGTTCCAATTTCAGCATTTAATAAAAAAAGACGTTGTCTTGACTGCAGCAAAGCTGGGCCTCAAAACCCTGGGTGGCAGCACAGGCTTGTTCTCATTCTGCAAATTCAGAATTTCACTGGCATCCTAAAGGGTTAATGCCCATAAAGCAAATGAAGCCTTAGAAGGTACATGTTCTTCATTATTCTGCTTTACATTCAAACATATAAAACAAAGAACATCTGATATCTTTATTGGTTTTCTTAGATAAAACACAAGCAAGCTATAAGCCTTAATTTTCTTATTACCATTTGTTAACAAGAAAGATAACACTCTCAAAAGTACTTGATTAGGGCTCCCTTTGATTTGTATCTTGTTATGATTACCAGAGCATATATTTTTGTATTATTACTTTAGTACACTGATAGTTCGGATCAAAGTGATAAAAAGAGGTATTTTAAAAGTGTAAATATTAACCATACAGGTAAACCACATAATCTGAACAGCATCTTGAACACTGACATACTGAAGTACACACTGGGAAACCAGTCATAGCCGAGATACACATTCCTATCTGGAAACTGGTAGTATGAGCTGGAGGAGCCCTTTTGCTCCCAAACGCTTTCAACAGCAACTTACATACTTGACAAATTTGTTTTTCTTGATGCAGTATAACTACTGAGGATATAGGATTGGAGGTATTCGCTATATCGCATATCTAAATGCTTGTGATCAGGATCCAGACCACAAATATCTGTTCTTACGGGAATAAACCAGTCCTAACTATCTAAGGAAAACAACAGCGTATGCATCAGCTAACATGAAAGATTTGGGAGGGTATTTTAATGCGTGGTCTGATGCCTGATTGTGAAAATTGTGCTGGATCTTTTCCTTACTCTTGTGATTTTGCCTGCATAACAGCTCGCTGCGCTGGAGGCGGCTCAGTGCTGATTCCCAGCTCCCAGGGCTTTCTCCTGCCTTATCCCGGGCCGTGATGGGCACTTTGGCCGTGCTGAATGGGGAGCCTGACACGGCCCGCTACGCCCGGCCGGCCGCTCCCACCACAACTGGGTCTGACAAGTTGGAAGTCTCTTTCTCCTGCCTCCTCCTCCTCCTCCTCGCCGACGCTGACGCTTCCTCCGGCCGCCCCGCGCAGACAGGGAGCGAGCGGGAGATGATTACATCAATCAGTGTCAGGTCTGGGAGCTGTGATTTATGAACATGCATAATGAGCTCTCACCTTTGAGAAGGACTAGCTAGGGACATAATTGATTAGACAGGAAAAGAGCAGCCAACAGAGAGGGAGAAGGGAGAGGGAGGCCTCTCAGTGCTGTCTCAGGCAGGCCTGGCTGGGGCTCCAGCGAGGCTGTCAAACTGAGGGAGGGATTTCTGAAAAAAAAAAAAAAAAAAACCGCGTAGGATTTTTAATGTTTTGTTGAAACATGCATAACAAAATGTTTCCTCACAAAATTAATGGGAATTTTCTCCACATTAGGGAAGCCAGGCAGGCACAAAAGCTGCTTTCCCCCCGCAGGGAAACCAAGTTCTCACTTCCAGAAGCCAAAGGAGCAGCTTTCCCATGGCTTCCACACTGCTGTTACAGGAGCATCCCCACGGTCAGAGTGAAGGGAGAGGGCTCTGCGGGGACAAGGAGCTGAGGGCCTCTGTGCAAAGGCAAAGGAGCCTTTAATGGAGGTAGAAAGCTGGGGATGCAATTGTTTTCCCATCATGGTTGCATTATTTTCTTCTATCCCCTTTAAGCATCTGTCTGGCCGTTGTGTGAAAGTTTCTATGGAAAACCCACCAGGATGCCCAGAGGAAGGGGATGTGGAAATTTGCCTCTAGCTTTCTCTCCCCCCCACCCCTCCCATTTTAGATGCCATTAATCTTTTTTTTTTTTTTTTTTCCTCAGCAAGAATTGGCTAAGGAAAAAGAGGGATACAAAGTGCAGAGAGACTGGATAAAATTTACATGAGAAACGATCTGTTTTCTTACCCCCCCACCCACAGAGATTCCCCCATTTCAGGAGCCTGTTGGAGCGAAAGAGTGGGAACAGTTCCTGGCGGAAAGACAGAGAGCTGCATGGGGCTGCAAAGAGGCAAATGCTGTTTCTAGGGTGAGCTGTGGCCAGAAAGGACATATGGGGAAAGGAAGAGGACGCAGGGGGGGAAAAGCAGAGATCACAACACTGCCGCAAACTCTGTGGGTCCCTTCCCTGGCCTCCTCTGCTCCCGGCCATTGCTAACAGCAGCCGGGGAAGCTGCAGGGCACTGCAGGGCACTGCTGAGGGGTGTCCCCATCGTAATTCTGCTCAGGGAGAATATTAATTGTGAAACATTAAAACACTATATAAAATGTGTGTATACACGCACACATATAGTGTAAACACATATATAAATCTTATCACTTACAAACGCCTAGGATTTAAAATGTAGTTTATCGGTCTAGTGCAACCCAATCCTATAAATAATACATTCCTATCACTATGACCTCAAAATGTCAATACCGCGCAGCCCTGTGCATTTGCATATCTTGTACTGTCTAAACTTGAAGCATGTCAGCTATGTGCTTCTGTTTGTACTTTAACTTCATTTTAACTCTTGCTTCCTAAGCTCTGAGCACTCTCCCCCTCCGCAGGGTCTGTCACCAAAACGAGAAAAGCACCAGTTATTTAATCACCACCACTATAATTATGCCGTTTCCAGGACTGTAAGGACAGGACAGGTAGGGGACACATCTCCACGGTAGAGAAAAAGCCTGGGAACAAAAGCGGCAGGGAGCCGGCCCACAAGCTCTACCTGCCCGAGCTGCCCCCTCAGCCGGGGGGATGAGCACGGCCATCCGCGGGCACCGGCTGAAGGGAAGGGCGAGGGAGGAGGGAGCAGCCCTCGCCCTCCTACCAACACTCCCCTTGGGATGGTTTCCGAGCGGGAAGGGACCTTTCCCGGATTGGGCCGATTTCCAGCACCTTGCCGGGGCAGCGAAGCCACAAGTTCTGGAGGCGGCGGCTCTCGGGGCGAGGCGTGCAGAGGCGCAACCGACACCTCCCGGAGCCGGGAGGAGGCGGACCGGCCCGGGGGCGGCGGAGTGCACAGCCCGCGCGGCCGAACCGGAGCGCAGCTCCCCGCCGCGCCTCGCTGCTCGGTGCCCCCGTTCCGGCCGCTGCCGCCCGCCCTAATGGCAAGCCCCGGGAGCGGGAGGATGCCCCAGCCCCGCCGCTTTGGGCAGCTCCCCGCTCAGCGGCATAGGGCACCCCAAAACTGCCCCCTGGGATGCGCGAAAGCAGGAGGGGAGGGGGCGGCACAACTAACGCAGCCGCGCTGCCGACCCGCGGCGACACCACCGACCCCCGAAGGTTCCCTTCAATCGACCCCCCCCGGCTCAGCGCTGCCCTGCGCTCCGCGGGGGCGGGGTGGCGAGGGGGTTAACAGCGGTAACACGCTCCGCGGGGGCGATGGATCATCCGCCGGCCGCCCCGCGGGCCGGCCCCGGAGCCGCGCACGGCTCCGCGCACCCTCCGCCCGCGGCCGGCGGCGGCGCCTGCAGGGGGCGCTGCGGCTCCAGCGATGCCACGGGAAGCGCGGCCCGGCCCGGCCCGGCTCGGCCCCGCCGCTGACCCGGCCTGGCCGCCGCTCCGGCAGCGCGCACAAACAGCGACCGGCCGGGAGGGGCTGCAGCAAGAGGGAGGGCGGGCGGGACTGCGGGAGGAAAACAACTCCAGAAGCGGGGGGGAAACGAGTGTAGTCAAAGTGGTAACGGTTTATTTATTAGCCAAAAATATATAATTTCTTGTACAATTTGGTTCACACATATGTACATTTTTACGGTATGTACAAAAACAAACAACAACAACAACCAAAAAAAAAAAAAAAAAAAAGGGGGGGAACACCTAATTCTCACTGGACTTCCGAAAAAATCTCACAGCTCAGCTAACCCAGGTGATAGTACAGAAGCGGGTATTTTTTTCCTTTTGAGTTTTAATATACGGACATGCTTACAAGTTGTAACTATACAGAGATTTTTTTACAATCATTACAACAACAATAAAAAATTAACTATGATGATGAGAGCGCCGATAGAACCATAGCGGCGTCAAGTTGGTTCTGGGGCCTGGAAAAAAATGACACAGAAAAAAAAATATATTTAATAGAATTTCTAGTGAGCTTGGGCTGGCACAATATTTGTAACTGCAGATAGCTCTGCTTTTGTTGTTGTTATTATTGTAATAGATTTATAAATATAAAAAGTTTTCAGAGTGACATAGTAAATGTATTTAGCTACGAAAACATGGCGGGCCCGATCCCCGTGGTTTCAATCAATCAAAAGGGTAACTGGTGGTTTCTCATTGAAACTGAGTGACTGCTGCTCCAAATTTAGGGCGGCAAGGCTCAGCCTCTTCAGCTTTCATACTCTGGGTGGGGTATTTTTTGTTTCGCTTTCATTATCATTATTATTATTATTATCATTATTATTATTATTTATATTTTATTTTACTATTTTCTGCTGCCTCGGTGCCTCTCCCCCGCGCAAAGTGACAGCGGCGGGTGGCGATTCGCTCTGCGGGGGGCTCAGGGATGTGCTCCCGGACCAGGGGCGACCCGCGCCCGCGCTCCGCAGCCGCGCAGCCCCAACGCCCCCGAGCACAGCTCGGCCTACCCGCGGGAATCGCTCCCGGGGACCACAACGGAGAACAGCGAAGAAAATATATAAACAGAATAACCCATCACGCACGCAAAGGAAGAGCAAGAACCCGCCCTGGAAAGGGAACCTAAAGAAGCGGAGAAAATAAGCTAACCATTTACAACTGCCTCCATACATCCCGAGGAGACGGAGGGAGCCATCTCTTACCGCCTCTGCACTGGCTGGAAAGCTGTCTTTAGTAACTTTTTCTCTACTTCCAAGGCACTAGATCGATCTAAAAAGAGAAGGGGGGAAAAAAGTGTTCCTTTATAGCCCCTGTTTTATTCCTCCCATCCCTGAATTAAGCCTCGAGATTTAAGCTCTTTTCTCAGCGATTTGCACATACGACACAACGACTGCTCTGCTTGCAGAGGTGACCGTCAGAGAAAACACACTGACCCCGGAGCGAGCCTGACCTGGCGGCCGGGTCCTTCCCGCAAAAGCGACAACAACAGCAACAAAAATTATCTCCGTTGGAGGAAGGTAATTCTCGGGGATCGAGACTACCCGGGCCCGGAGAACCCCGCCACCGTCCCCGGGGCCCTCGCGGCCGCCCGCCCGCCGCCACCTGGGCCCCGACGGCTGCTCCGCGCCGGGCCGGGCCGCGGGTACCGTCAGAACCGCGCGGGGCCGGCGCCCCCCGCCGCGGCCGCACGCACTCGGCCCCGGGGGCCTCCCGCGCCGCTCCGCTCCGCACCGCCGAGCCCCCCGCGGCGGCTGCCGGCCCGGCCCGTCCCCGCCGCGTCCCTCAGCGGTCACCTGCTCCGACGGGCTCCGCGCTCTGCGCCTGGTCCGCGGGCCGCGGGAAGGCGGCGGCGGGGGGGGCGGCGGAGGCGGCCCCCAGCCCCAGCAGGTGGGGAGTGTTCAGTAAGGCCAGCGGGTGCGGGGGGTGGTGGTGGTGGTGGTGGGCCGGGAAGGCGCGGTTGGTCCAGTTGGGGAACTTGCCCAGGGGGCAGGAGGAGACGAGTCTGTGGGGCGGCGGGGTGGGCAGCGGCAGCGGCTGGGGGGCGGCCGCCGGCGGAGAGCCGCCGCCAGGAGACTTGCGGGGGTTGTCCGGGCTGGTGGCCGTCTCGGCCAGCGACCAGATCTTGGGTTTCGGCAAGGCGCCGGCCAAAGCGCCGTCCGTCGGGGAGGAGGCGGCCGAGGAAGAGGCAGAAGAGGGGGGCGAGAGGTGGGGCGGCGGCGGCGGGAGCGGAGGCTTGAGGGGCTCCGGGCCGAGGGGTGCGGCCGTGGCGGGCAGCTCGCACTTGTGGTGGTGGTGGTGATGGTGGTGGTGGTGCAGGTGGTGGTGGCGGAGGTGGTGCGGCTCCCCTTCGGAGGCCTTGTCGTAGCGCTCCTCGGAGCCGGGCAGGTCCTCAAAGCCTTCGGATCCCTCCGAGTCCGTCTTGGAGTCAGAGTGCAGCAAGTCGGCATCCTGTAGATCGTCCTCGAGCTCGTCCTTGTTGCTTTCGATGTTCTCGGTGTCGATGTTCTCGAGGTCGATCTCCTCCTCGTCCTCCCTCTTGTCCTCTTCCCCCTCGTGGTCGCTCCCGTAGGAGTTGCCCTCCTCGTCCGTCCTGCTGCGGGGGGCCCAGGTCATTTTGTTCTCCTTCTTGAGCCGCCGCCGCGCGTTGGCGAACCAGGTGGAGACCTGGGTGAGGGTCATTTTGGTGATGATGGCCAGCATGATCTTCTCGCCCTTGGTGGGGTAGGGATTTTTCCGGTGCTCGTTGAGCCAGGCCTTGAGGGTGCTGGTGCTTTCCCGAGTGGCGTTCTTGGGCCGCGACGGGTCCCCGAACTGGTACTGCCCGTAGGGGTAGAAGGCAGGGTGGTGGGGGGGGAAGGCGGCGTGCTGCACCCCCGGGCTCTCCTTCAGCTCGTACTGGGCGCCCTGCAGCGAGAGGGAAGGGGCGGCCCGGCTGAGATGCAGCGCCGGGCCCGGTCCGCTCCGTCCCGCTGCCGCTACCGGGAACGGAGCCCGTCGGCACCGGCGCGGCGGCCGGGCCGCGCTGCGTCCCCACCGCGGAGCGCCCCGGCGCCGGTCCCGGGCACGCTGCGGCCCCGGCAGCCCGGGCCCCGCCGGTGCCCGGGGGTGCCTCGGGGGCAGGACCGGCTCCCCACTTGCGTGTGCGCGGCGGGGCCGGCGGCTGCTAGAGCCGGTCCCCGCGACCGTCAAACCCCCGGACGGAGCGGGAGGACGCTGCGGGGCCGCCGTTCCAGCCTTGCCCCTCTCCAGCGGTTCTTTGGGGCAGGGCGGCGATAGCGCCCGCGTCTCCCCTGACAGCCCTCCCGGCGTCTCCCCCGGCTCCCCCCGGGCCGATCCCCAGCGCGAACCGAGCGCCCCGGGGAGCGAGCGGCGAGCCCCGGGGGCCTCTTACCAGCTGGGGGAAGATGGGCAGCTCCGCGGCGTAGGGCAGGAAGGCTCCGTAGCCCTGGGCGGCGGCGGCGGCGGCGTAGGGCGCGCCGTACATGGAGGAGAGCACGTTGGAGAGGGTCCCGGACGGGGCCAGCTCGGCGCCGCCGCGGGAGCCGCCGCTCCCCGGGCGCTCCGCCGGGTAAAGAGGCCTGATGTACTGGTAGCCCAGCTGGGGGAAAGACATGGTGGGGGAGCGGGGTAGGGGAGGGGGGAGGAGGAAGAGGAGGGGGGGAGACGAGAGGAAGAAGGGAGAGAAAGGGGAGAAAGTAGCAGGGCCGGGAGCGGAGGAGGGAGCCGGGTCGCTCGCCCTCGCCGGCCGCCCGCACTTTCAGCGCCTCCCGCAAACTCCGGCAGACATGGGGGGGAGCCGGGGGTGCGCGGAGGCCGCGGGCTCCCTCCTGTCCTCGGCCGCCGCGGTAAACGATCCGATCGCTTCTTTCTTCTCTCACTTTTCCTATTGATCTGAGTGGACCCAGGTCAGGTCCTAACAGATTGCCTGAGATTATTGGGACTCTGGGCTCTGATTGACATTTCTAGTCTCTCACAAGCCCCTCCTATTTCTTTTAAGTCTCTCTCTCCCTCTGCCTCCCTCTCTCTCTCATGCCCAGAGCTCGCTCTCGCCGGGTTTGTCACTAGCTGCTCCCCCCCCCCCTTTTTTTTTTTTTTTCTAAATCTGTTTACTGACGTCGCGATCTTTTATTTGAGTTGCTTTCAAATCTCGTTTTAGCGATCGCCAATCAGTTGTGTGTTTTACAAAGGTTTAACCCTGCCTCATGGTATTCTAATTATATAGGGATAGATTTAGATATAATTTCTTTCTTACCCCCCCCCCCGAGCGTAGGAAGCCAGGGTGTCATTTGTGAGCAGTACACGAGAGGGACAGGGAAAAGTTGTGACATTTAAAAATAAAGGCTCACACCAACGCCATCCCCCAGTTCCCCTTTTCACGTTTTTAGATTTACAACCTTTCCTTGCCCAGATTAATTTTGTTTTCTTTATTAAGATATTCCCTCCTTCCCTTCCCCCGCTCTGGCCCTTGCGAGGGTTACATCTCCTAATACAGATTTAAAAGTCTATTGCATTTTTAAAAATTTGCATTTCCAGAACTACCTTGAATATTTTCCTAATGTGCTGGATCTTTAAGGAGTTCTCTACATTTTGTCTGGGCTAACAGTGCGCAGATACAGTGGAAAAGCTAAGTTAATTTTCCTCCTAATAAGGGACTTCAAAGAGTTGTAGGTCACAATTTTACATCAAAGGCAGAAAAGAAGGCAAATTAAAATCTTAACAAAGGAGAGACGGGAGCAGCCCTCTGGGCCATTAGTAAATAAGTGGTGTGAAAAAAGGGACAATGACAGGCACTGGAATTAAACTCATTAACACCTTTTTGTCTTGGTGCGAAATCTCTAATTAGGAAATTTATGATCATTTTGCTTATTCCCTCTGTTCTGAATCACTACAAGGCTAAGAAGGAAGTACCTGGTACGTGCAACATTTGCAAAGGGAGCAGTGGCACGGGTTTGTAAGGAGCTATCGGGAAGGAGTCAAGATACGGTTTAATTACAGAATAGGGTTTGGGGGTTTTTATGATCCACACATTTTAAATTACGGTTTCTATTTTGTTATTGATGTTGTTGCTGCTGCTGCGCACCCCCCCCTTCCCTTTTTCCTTCTCTGAAACCAGCGTGAGTTGCAATTTAGCCTTTTAAGAGTAGTTAAAATACAGTTCAATCACGGCGCGTCTTTGGCCGGTGTGCCCTGCTCCGCTGCTGCGGGCAGAGGAAGAGCCTGGGCTGGAACCTAAAAAGTTCACACAGCCTATGGGGAGAGGAGACCTGAACCTGCCAGCGTTATCTGCTTTTTAAAATACTCGCTTGTTTAAATAAAACAAAAAGTTTGAAAGGTCTTTTGGGGAGTTGCAGCTGAAGGAGAGCCGTTTAACTGTATTCCTCTCTCTTCCTAAATACTCTCTGGATTTATTGCCTTTAAAATATGATTTAGGTACAATATAACCACTGTGCCCACAGTATGGATTTTTATAACTACATTTCTTTAAAAATGAAATTCATGTCAGATTATGCAGTTAAAGGAATCGACCTTGATAGCTTGCTATAATAAAACTGTATCAGCTTGTAATAAATGCGGATTATAGCAAAGCAAGCTCCAGAATTAAAATTCCCTGAATCAATATATGAAAATCTGTAGGAAACATCTCTAATCGTATTAAGTTCATCTTTATAGCATTTCCTATCTGCTAATCTAGTGCAAAAACAACTCTGGGTTGGAGGAATTTATTTTCTTCTATTCAACGTTGGTGCTTTTGATAGTACAAAGCAAGGGAGATAAAAATATTAAATTCAGGTATAGGTTTATTTCTTTTTTACTCAAAAGGAAAACAGGCAGCGAACGCCACGTCCTGATGTGCTTTAAACTTTTTTTAAGAGGCAGCGCTTGCTGGAGCGACGCGATGTCGAGGGGCTCGGGGGAGAGTTTGGGTGCAGACCACAACTTTTAAAAATACCTACTTCGGAGAGAAAAGGGGCGGATATGACACTTGGGATAAATCCGTTGCCGTTTGATGCGGTCGTGCTCGCCACTCTGGTGTTACAGTCGGGCTGTGCCCCCCACGCACGGGCGCGGGAGAACACGCGTGTCCTCCAAGACCGGACCCATCTTTTTGTGGCTGCACGTCTGGCGCGGAGTGTCAAAGCTGGCGGGATTATTTTCTGATTTTTAATCAACAGCACAATCAATATGAGTTCGTCCCCGTGGGAGCCACCGGCAGTGGCGGGCGGTGCCGGTGTGGGGACGGCCGGGGGGTGTCCCCGGAGCCGGGAGGGGGCTACCGCGGGTAAGTGGCGGTGGGCAGCCGAGAGGGAGACACGGCAGGAGAGAAATTTATGGGTGCAAATGGACCCAGGTCAGGGTGAGGGTGAGGGATGTTTTATTAATGGGAAAGAAACTGAGAGGAAGCATAGCTGTACCCAGCGGACAGGAGGAGATCTGTAGGGACGCCGTTCTTGGCTGAAAGGGAGGGAGAAGAAAGCAGAGAAGACAGCAAACGGTGGGGAAGAGTAGGAGGAAAGGAGACGTCTTCCCGGGCTGCGGGAGCCGTGCCCACAGCGAGCAGCACCGCACGCCTGTGGCAGCGGGGCGGGACGGGACGAGCGCGGGGCTGGGGGCGGCCGGTGCCGGGCGAGGAGAGCAGCTCGGCAGGGAAAGGCGAGCGGGAGGCGGCGACGGGAGCCGAGCAGGGAACGGAGAGAAGCCCGTTCTCCGCGGACGAGGAGATAGCAAGGGAAGAGCGAAGCCGAGCGGGAGTCGCTTTGCCTGGCTGGAGCCGAAGGGAGATGAGGAGAGGCTGGAGCCGGCCCGTCCTGCAGGGCGACGAGGGGAGCGGCGGCGCGGGGCCCGACGGCCGCCGCCCCCGGGGAGCCGTGGCGGCGGAGCGCTCCTCGGCCGGCTAGACACGTGTCTCCTGGCCGGGACCTGTCAGAGCAGGGAGAGCGGGTCCTGATTTATCACCCGAAACACACACCCCCGCCCGCCCTCCCCCCGGCCTCGCCTCCCGCCTCTCCCGGCGGCTCGCAGCGTCGCCGAGCTAAAACCGAACCTCCCTCCGGCGGCCGCGGGGCGTCCCCGATCCCGCAGCCGGCTCTGGGGCTGCGGAACCGGGCACCCTCCGTGGGCAGCATCGCACCCGCCCCGATGCCCCTGGGACCCCTCTCGGTTCTTGTCGCTGCCGCCCCGCCGCGCCCGTCTCCGCCAGGGCACGGGGGACCTCGGGGACGGAGGTGGCCCTGGCTGCGGGGTGCCTCTCTCTGCTGCAGCGCCCGTCTGAGGAGCCGAAGGCGGCTCGTTGGGAGTTGCGGGAGAGCTGTAGGGAGGGCTGAGAGCTCAGGCTGACTCCCGCGGAGTGCCGGGGTGCGGGCAGGGTGGGAGCTGCGCCGTGCCACAGCACACGAGGGACGGGGCGCGGCCACCGGGGAAAGGGGGGGTAAACAAACAAGTGGGATTAGGAGAAGGGCCGCAGTAAAACAAGAGTTAAAAAATAAAGGGAAAGATCAAAGCGCTGGGTAAAAGACTCTTCAAATTACACGTTTGAAGCTTTTCCATAATTCCAAGGCGACAGATAGATAACAAGCTGCACATTCCTTATCACATATGGAATCAATCTGAAAGGAGTCTCTTGATCAGAATCTGTTAATTGCAGTGACATATGATTTGGAAAGAAAACACAATTAATGACCCTTCATGTTAAGACTTTGGGACGAGGCCACTGACAATCCGCGCTCTGCAGCCAACGTCAACTCAACTATTATTTGTAGTAGTAGTACTACTAGTAGTAAACTATTAAAGGGAGACATTCTTCGAGCCTCGGTGACTGTTTTGTCTCTGTTCCCGTTGCATGTTTCTTCAGAAGGGGGAGGAGAAGAGAAAGGGACCACGAGAGCGTGCGTGCCTTTCCTTCAAGGTTTGGGGAGCTAAAATGATTTAGTACCTTGTCTGTAAATCTAATGACCTAAGGTGAGAAAAAATACTTCATCTTTTATTATTACCATTTGTGGTGAGCGTTACCAGGAAACAGCAGAACCCTTTTGAAATGGTAAATATATGTACCCATTTAAAACCCATTATTGCTGAGATTTTCCCAAAGAGAAAAAAGGCAAATCTGCCCAATCTCATTTTCTAGCGCCCTCTGTCCACAGCTCCCCTTGGGTCGGCCGCCCCTTCCCAGGGCGCTGGGACCGTCGAGCCTCGGCGGAGCCTTCTTGGGTGCTCTGGGTCTTGTGGGTGCGGAGAGGGCCCGCAGCAAGAGTGGGTGCTCCGCCACTGTTAATGCGCCACGCGTTCTGTAATGCTAGGAGAGGAGGTAGCAACATTTTCAAAAGCTTTACTCTGTCATTAAAAGGTATTGGCTTTGTTTTAGAAGGGGGAGGGAGAGGTTCATTTGAAGGTTAGAAAGCATACACTTTAATAGGATCGAAGTGAAATTAGTTAATAAGAAAATGCTGGCCAGAAGCTCTCCGGGCTTTTAAGTGCTCTCCAGACCATTTAGGGAAATTGAATAAGAACAGACTCCGTTACCTGCAGCCCCAACTATTATCTCCAGTTCTGCACAGAGGCGAGAAGGGAAAAATAGTGCCTGAGAGACCTGAAGTCCCGTACACCTCCTGCCAACCTATTTCCTCGAGAAATAATGCCCCCTTTCTGCTCGCAGGCGTGTTCTCCTCCTGCTTCTTCCGCTTTTAAGCAGCTCAGGCTTCAGTGTGTACCACAAGGGGGTAAGCAAAGGTAAGGGGCTATCAGCAGATGCCGAAGGCTGCTGGGGCAGCTCTGAGCACAGCCTGGTTACCGCCGGGGCAAAGCTGGCCTCTTGGGTTTGGTTTTTTTTTTTTTTCCTTCCATTTCTCTGACATTCCCCCCCACCCCGCACCATTGTGGTGCTTTGTTGATTTGCGTTCGGACCGTTGCCAGTAGGTCAGTATATAATGTTACTCAACTTCCGATCTGCTCCCTTTCTCCCTGCCTTTAAACTTTATAGTTTTTCGAGGTGTTAATAAAACCTTTCCTTTGGTAAATCGTTCATTAGAAACCCCACCATAACCTGGAAAGACTTCAGAAAGAAAGGAAGAAAGAAAAAAAAAAAAAAAAAAAAAAAAAAAGCAGAGCTCAGGAATGATAGGTTGGGGAAAGGCTTTTGTCCAAAAACTGCATAATTGCCGTGAATCTTAGGAAACATTAATCTTTATAGGAATTTGTGATTCATATCTGTGGTTTGACCGTTTAGGTGATTTACAATCTGTTAGTGCAATTCACTAATTTTATGCCAATATATTTTATGCGCCCTGTTAGGTTTTCCGTCGCCTATCGGAACGAGTGGCCGCTGTGCCTTGCCGGTGTCAGCGTGGCTCTGTGAGTCCGGCGGGGCCGGTCCCGGCGCTGCGCGGGAGCGGAGGAATGGGCGCAAAGTGCGCATAGCTGCGGGAAACTTCCCCTCCACGTTTTCCTCGTCTGCAGCCCCGGCTCTTATCGTTCGGGCCGGGACCGTCCCCACCTTCCTCCGCTGGTGAGAGGATGTCCGCGGCGCCGGAACGGGCTCCGGCTGGATGGCTGTAGCCTTTTTTAAACCGGAGCCGAGCGTATCCTGGGTTTCTCGAGCTTTACCAGCGGGTTTAAACCCAGATGATTGCTCCCTGCTGGTCCGTTCCCTAGCACGCCCTCGGGCACGGTGCAGCGGGGAGCCGGTCCCGCCCGGCGCTGCGGGGCACACACCTCCCCACGCCCTGGCCGCCCCCGGGAGGATATCTCTGGCTTTCCCGGAGGATACCCCCTTCCTTCCCTCGTCCCCAGCCCACCAGGAGGTGTTTCCCCCCGGGCTGGGGCCGGTGCATCCTGTACAGAGCGGGGAGAGGGGCGGCTGGAGGTGCCGTGCGGGGAAAATGCAGCTCAAAGGACACCTCCAGAAGCTTTCCGTGAGGCAGCGGAATGGGGCATTCTTCGCGTGGGGTGTTCCAGCACTCTCCGGCCGCCGCATGGGAGAGCCGGGGATGGGGATGGCTCCGTGTAATTTGTAACTGGGTTTATTAGCTGGAGGGGAAAACACAAGCAAAGAAAAGGAGCGGCAGCTGCGCTGAAGATAACACTGCGCGGAGTCTAATCTTGTGACACAATCATTAATTACCATTGTATTAATTACTATTTTTCCAAAACAGTCCCTTCCCGGAAGAGCTTACAGCCCACATCTGGTGTGTAATGATACTCTGGATAGAGAAACGATTCCCCCATTAGGTCCCAGGTAGCGTTTACAAATGGCAACACCTACAGTATCAAAGCCCGTCATCTTGCAGCCTGAGATTTTCTGTCCCCTCGGCCTGGCTAGGATGATTTTGATGCCGATAAAATACATTTAAATATTAAAGTCTTTATTCGCGTACATATTCCGTCCAAACTTTCAGATCGCGGTGGCGTAACTGCTTTATTCGCTCTTCATCCCACGGATGCTGCCTTATATCAGTAACAAACAAGCATTGATTTTATGGTAAAGTCACTTTGGGATGGGAATGAGTAACTCCAGGCAGTGCTATCACTGTATTACATGGAAATGGCCCAGGTAACAAGATGAACATTGATTCAGCATTATGTTTGATCAATAATGAAATAAGTAACTTCAGGGCCAAATTAAAATGCAAGCTGGCTTAACGCTGCCAGCTTCTGGGCTAAGTGACAAGGCTAATTCAGCAGGGAAATGGCAATATTTGCATTAGAGGCTGCATCTGTTGTTTGGTGGAAGAGGCTGGATCTGCAATAACGCCGGATGGAACTGCAGGGAGCAGGTTTGGGGAGAGCCCCGCTGGTGCCGGGCCGGTATATCTGGGCTCTACCGGGGCAGCGCCGTTTCCCTCGGGGTCCCTTCGGCTCCTGGCCACGACATCACGACATTGAAAAAAGAAAAAAAAAACCCCACCAAAAAAACCCAAACACAGGGCGGTTACGGGCACCCCAGCGCGCTTGGCAGATAACCAGGTAGTGTTAGCACTTAGCGAAGGAAATAAACTGTTGTACCCTCCTCGGCGGGCGGGAGCCGGGCTCTGCCGCCCCGGGAGGCTCCGTGGAGCGTCCTGGACGTGAGCAAGCGAGGGGAAGTGACTGAGGCGATGGGTGGGAGCATGTCCAGAGCTCCCTGCAGCGGCGGCCTACGGCCCGCTTTATCCGCGGTTCTCTCCGTGGCCGATTTCCACATCCCTGCCAGCGTTACCGGGACAGTGACGTGCTTTGATTCCCAGTAGCGTTTGTCGCCTTCACTGGCACCGGAAGCGGGACACGGGGCGAGTCACCGAGGACTAAAACTGGATTGGGGTCAAAAATCTGTCAGGTTTAAGCGCCACACCGGAGCTGGGGCCGCGGGAGAGCGAAGCCCGTGTTGATTCCCGGGTAGCTCCACCATTCCATATCCAGGAGATTTTTACCACCGGGAGAGCAGTGAGCACCGGGGCTGAGGGGGGAAGGGAGTTCGAGGCAACTGGGAGGGCAGGTGTGTGCGGTGAGGAGCGTGTGGACAGGCATGGACAGACAGCACAGGCAGCCAGCGTGCAACATAAACTGGGGAAACCTAATACTGCAGTATTTTTCTAGTTGCATGTTTTAGATAATTTTTAAACCTTTCCTCCAATGTAGGGAAAAAAATTAAAGGAAGGGCTCTCTCCGCAAGAAAAGGAGACACCTCTCACTGCAGCCCTACTAAGATGAGCGTGCCAGGGCCGTGTGTGCTTCTGCCCCACGGCTGGAAACTTCTTTAAGGCAGAAAGAGCTGCTCCTGTCACCGGGGACGGAACCAAGCCTGGCAGGAGCAGGGGACACCTCAATGCAGCCCCACCACGGGTATTTTTCCACCCTCCTGGCACTGGCGCTACCGCCGGCTCGGCGCAGCCAAGAGAGCTGAGCCCTAAACCGGGCCCAGAGAGGCGAGGTGCGGCTGGAGATGGGTAATGCGGAGGGTGAGGGACGGTCCGGGGCGTGTGGGGGAGAGAACCGCTCTCCGCCTACCCCAGCCGGGCCAGGTGAGGGGATGGGAGAGGCGCAGAGGGGCTGAGCAGGCCCGGGGGGGTTTATGCCAGGCGGAGCGGGAGGCCGGCGCTGTCCTTGCGGGCTGTGGGATCCCCGCCGATGTGCAGCGCCGCCGGGACAGCCCCAGACTGCCAGGCAGGGAGGGAGGGAAGGAGGGAGGGAGCGGCCGTAGCCCCGCCACACACCGCGATCCTTCGGGAAGTGCGGGGAGAGCTGGGCCGGAGCGCGGCCCGAGGCTCCACAGCACAGCCCCGGGTGCTCCGGCCGGCGGGACGCGGGGAGGAAAAAAAGGGGAGCCGGCGCTGGCGTTATTGCTCTTCCCTCTCCTTAAGGAGGTCAAACGCGATCGTTCAGAGCTATTGATTGCTCCTCGGGCTTGTAGTGATTTGTT